>JAIFGZ020000260.1:2479499-3719249 GCA_019925245.2 Oryza australiensis | reverse complement strand
ACATAACTAAATATATCTCTCCCAAATTATTTTATCCCCATGAGTTAAAACAAATGGGAGAAATAGATATCTTGCAAACTAAATCTTGTGATAATCTCGCTGATTTATTCACAAAATCCTTACCACCTTCCTTGTTCTAGAAATGTGTTCAAGGAATTGGTATGCGAAGACTTCGAGATTTGCAAGGTTCAGGGGGAGAAATTTAATAGATGTTGCCATATCTAAACCATCATATTGCACTCTTTTCTTTGTATGAGTTTTACTTTCAAGGTTTCTCATACGAAGTTTTTAATGAGACAATATTAACATAAGCATATGTCATATCTCAATTTTTCCCCATCGGGGTTTTTAAAGAGATATCAATGACATATATTGTCCTATAAACTATATGAGTTTTCTCATATAAGGTTTTCTCATATGAGTCTACAATGAGGCGATAAGCATTATATGTTGTATCATTTTCTTCTTATTTTTCCCATTGGGTTTTGAAGGAGTTTTCACAACATATCTATCAAGTATTACTCCTCGTTTTTGTCCTACAGGATAATTTGGAGGATTAATATTATTGTTCATTGATCTCAAGGAGGATTCGATCAAAGGGAGAGTGTTACAACAAATTTGATCCTCATCAAGCAGTTAACAAGCCACCATATCCACTCCTTCACACCTCATTTGAACCATCACATCCCATTTTGTAGGGGTGGCAGTTAACACCTCTATTTGTATAAATAGATTGATCAATGAACAAAGCATACACAGTTTTTTCATTTACTTTCCATCTTTATTTTCATTTAGATTCAAAGTTTAATAGCTTCCTTGTGCGTGCGTGATGTGCACGGTGTCTATCTAAAAGATAACTGGATAAATCTATTGGATAGAGCGATGTTGGTGATTCGACTACAACTATCCAGAAATGTTGTCTTTTAGTAATTGTTACACCAATTTCAGAGGTAGCCACGAATCTTGACGGATGCATGCTCAACCCAACCATAAGCGTGTTTGTTACCGTAAACAATTGAAAACTAGCAGGAACAAGATAAACAATTAACTCAAATTGCGAGAGATATATGATTAAATCAACGAGAGTAGCAAGGTGAAGTTCTGAAATGAGCAAACCAACGATCTAACCGATCATGGGATTATATGACAAAGTAACGCTAAACTTTGATCCAAACAAAACCCAGTTCTTCTTGGCGGCGGTCAATGGTATAAGTATGTTGGAGGATGACCATAGGGGTGCTAGGATCGTACTCCAACTCTAAGACGCATCTATAGTAGACTCAACATGAGACACTGCCCAATGGGCCAAAACTAAGATGTCGCAACACCATGGCAGAAAAGATATCTGCATTAAATCAAAAATTGCGGCTGACTCAGAATAGATATGGATGTAAGACCAGATCTGTTTGAAAGTAGACTTGATAAGCTTTTCATGAAGTACTTGCACACCCCAAATGGAGTCCGCATGAAGTCGCAGCATCCATCACAAATTGGCTCTATCCTACCGTCCGAAATCAGCCCGCACGAATCCATTTTCTTTTGGGTCCTGTCCATCGTTTCTAACCAAAACAAGAGCGCAAACATTTGCATGGTTTAAATAAGATGGACAGGAAGATAAGAACGAACTCAGCTGATATTTTATTTGGCATGCACGAGCGCGAGTAATCGGAACGAAAATCTGATGTTCTTGTGTAAGCGCGCATGTATCGATCGCGTTGATGTCCTCACCATCCTTGTCTTCTTATATTTGAGTCATTTTTGACTCAATCTCATCTAACTCTTTCCAAATAGGGCTTTAAATTTGCAATATTAAATGTGGGACTAATCCCAAAATCTACAGGAAGATCAAGCTTATATGCATTCTCATTGATTTTCTCTAACACTTTAAAAGGTCCATCAGCTCTAGGCATCAATTTAGTCTTTCTCAAATCAGGAAAACTTTCTTTTCGCAAATGCAGCCAAACCAAATCTCCTGCTTCAAAATTCAATTGGCTTCAACCTTTGTCACTAGCAAGCTTATACTTAGTATTCATGTGCTTAATGTTTTCTTTAGTTGTTTCATGCAATTTTAACATCAATGAAGCATGTTGTTTAGCATCAAAATTCAGTTTTCAGAAGATGACAAAGACATTAAATTAATAGGTGCACAAGGCAACAATTCATAGACAATCTCAAAAGAACACATCTTTGTAGTAGAATGCAGCGAACGATTATAAGCGAATTCAGTATGAGGCAAATATTCTTCCCACATCTTAAGATTTTTCTTTAAAATAGCTTTTAACATAGTAGACAAGGTTCTATTCATAACTTCAGTTTGACCATCAGTTTGAGGATGATAAGTAGTAAAAAACAAAAGCTTAGTCCCAATTGAGCCCACAAAGTTCTCCAAAAATGAATAAAAAGTTTAATGTCACGATCAGAAACAATTATGTTTGACACACCATGCAAGCGAACAATTTCTCGAAAGAACAAATAAGCAAAATATGTAGCATCATCAATTTTATGGCATGGTATGAAATGTGCCATTTTAGAAATCTATCCACAACCACAAAAATGCTATCACGCCATCTCTTGGTCCTAGGCAATCCCAACACAAAATTTATTAAAATATCATCTCAAGAAACACTAGGAACAGGTAGAGGCATATGCAAACCATGTGGATTTAAATGTGACTAAGCCTTTTGACATGTAATGCAGCGAACAACAAATCTCTCCACGTCTCTTCTCATCTTTGGTAAAAAAAATGACCAGCATGTATGTCCTCCGTCTTCTTGGCTCTAAATGCCCCATCAACCCATCTCCATGGGCTTCCTGCAACAACAAGCGAACAGAGCTAGGTGGAATGCATAGCTCGTTAGCTCTAAAAACAAACCCATCATTGAAGACGAATTTATTCCATGTCTTTCCATCCTTACAATACAACAACACATCTTTAAAATCATCATCATACACATATTGGTCTTTAATTGTTTCTAAGCCAAAGATTTCATAGTCCAAGTTGTGTCAACAAAGTATATTTCGTAGACAATGTAGCAGCAATGATATTCTTCTTCGTTTTCTTATGTTTGATAACATAATAAAAAGATTTAATAAATTCGACCCATTTAACATGTCTATGGTTCAATTTTCCTTGACTACGAATATGCTTCAAAGATTTATGATCAGAATGTATGATAAATTCCTTAGGCCACAAAATAATGCTGCCATGTTTCTAAAGTTCTCGCAAGAGCATACATTTCTTTATCATAAGTAGAATAATTCAGAACTGGACCACTCAATTTTTCACTAAAATATGCAACATGTTTTACCTCTTGTAGCAAAACACCATCCAATCCAATCCCATTAATATCACATTCAAGTTCAAAAGTCTTCTTAAAATCTAAAAACTGAAGGAGAGGTGTGTGTCTCAACTTACCTTTCAATATATTGAAGGCGTTCTCTTGTGTTTTGCCCCAAATGAAAAGCACTCCCTTGTTTGTAAGCTCATTCAGTGGTGTAGCAATGGTGATGAATCCCGCACAAAGCGGCGATAAAATCCTACGAGTCCTAGAAAGCTCCGCACCTATGTGACCGTTTTAGGAGTTGGCCAACTCTGAATTGCCTCAACCCTGACTTGATCAACCTCAATCCCCTGCGGAGTAACAACATAGCCAAGAAACGAGACTTGATTGATGCAAAAGCTGCACTTCTCAATGTTACCAAACAAGCATGCATCACGCAAAGCATTAAAAATAACACATAAATAATCAAGATGTTCCTACAAAGATTTGCTATAAATCAGAATATCAACAAAATATACCACCACAAATTTTTCTAATGAGAGCACGCAAAACCTTATTCATCAATCTCATGAAATTGCTAGGGGCATTAGTTAAACCAAAAGGCATCAGTAACCACCCATATAATCCAAACTTAGTTTTTAAAAGTTGTTTCTTCATTCATCTCCCAACTTAATATAAATCTGGTGGTAACCAGTACACAAATCAATTTTAGAGAAACAATAGAGTCACTCAATTCATCAAGCATATCATCTAACCTAAGAATAGGATGACAATATCTAATGGTAATGTTATTAATAGCTCTACAATCGATACACATATGCCATGATCCATCTTTCTTAAGTTCCAAAATCACAGGAACAACAAATGGACTAAGAGGCTCACGTACGTACCCTATCAAGCAATTCTTGAACTTGACGCTGAAACTCCTTAGTTTTCTTCGAGTTGGTTTTGTATGGCGCATGATTGGTTAGTGAAGTTCGTAGAATCAAATCGATATGATGCTCAATTCCACACACCGGTGACATCCCGGTGGTACTTCATTAGGAAAAACATCCTCATACTCCTATAAAAGGTTAGTGACCGCAGGAGGAAAAGAGACAGGGTATATTCTCAAAAGAAAACAAAGCTTCCTTGCAAACAAAAGCATAGCAAACAGTGTCACTTGTATCCAAGCAAACAAGAACCTTTCAATTGAATCACATTTTTCTTGCCATGGTCAGATTTAGATCCTTTCTTGTTATGATGCATAAGTTCTTTTGCTATAATCTGATTTTCACTTTTAGAATGCTCCTGATTTTTCTCTTTCTTAGCTCTAGCAACATGATCCTCAAAATCAGCTTCAGGAGTCATAGGATGCAACACAATTTTTTCCATTGTGCATAAAAGAATATTTATTTGTTCTACCATGATGCCATGTGTCTTTATCATATTGCTAAAGTCTACCCAACAGCAAAGAACAGCATACATAGGTATAACATCACAATCAACAATCACAGTAAGAACCAATTGCAAAATTTAATCTCACCAATTGTGTTACCTTAATTTGACCACTGTTGTTGAACCACTGAATGTAGTATGGGTGGGGATGTGGTTTCGTGCACAAAGCTAGATTAGTGACCATCTCGATACTTACCATATTTCTACAACTCCCCCCATTCGATGATGGTGTGGCAGGAACACTTGTTGACGATGCACTTTTTCTGAAAAAAGTTATGCCGCTGATTCTGCTCCCCTCTGCCCATTTGTGCATAATAAGGCTCTCATAGTGGTCTGCAACTTCAGGCCCAATGTGTTCCTCATCTTCGCTACCTATGTCGGTAGCTGCAAGCAATGTGATGAGAACGTGTTTGCTGGGGTAGTCCTTTTGCAAATGCCCAAAGCCCTTGCATTGATGACATTGAACATCCTGTGTTCATCTAGTGGAAGCAACAAAAGATGCACTCTTAGTATTCTTTTGTGCAGCCTCTGTAGCGCAAGAGGGGGCTACAGAAGGTGGTGGTCTCGGTTTGTTGCTGTTAGAGGGTGTTGGTGTCAGTGTCGAGGCCGATGATCGACCTGGTGGGGCAGTGCCTCTCCGAACCGTCCATCGAGTGCTACCTGCAGAAAAATTAGCCCTTGTGCGCGCATGTCGTCCCTGCACTTCTCTTCTAGCTTTGCAAGCATAATGAAATAACCGAATCATATTATTATACTATTTATAACTAAGAATATCATAAATTTCTTAGTCTAAACCCCCAAAAATTGAGCCATGGCAGCCTCCTCGTCCTCTACTAAGCCATAACACAACATGTCCATTTGCATCGCTTAATATTTTTCTACACTCTTACCATCCTGATTCAATTGTTGCAGCTTATTTAACATGTCACGTGCATAATATGAAGGTACAAATCTAGCACGCATGATTCATTTCAAACCATCCCAATTAGGTGGCAAAGCATTCATATGAGTATGATGGTATTCACTCTACCAAACATAAGCAAAATCAGTAAACTCACTAGTAGCAGCCCTAAACCTCTCATCCTCAGGAACATCATGGCAAGCAAACTTTTGATCTACTGTTAACTCCCACAAAAGGTAAGCATCAGTGTCATACTTACCATAAAAAACAAGCTTAGGAATTTAATATTACCAAATGAATCGTCATTACCACGTCCCTCACGGCGTGGCCAGCGAGGAGCCATACCGTGGCGGTTGAAGCGAAGTCGTCGCTGTTCTGGATCATCCTAATCACCAGTGTAGTCATGCTCGCCCATCTCACTGCCATTGCGGGGTGCTTGGGCACTCAAGGCACCTCGCAATATCGGCAAGGGCGGTGTTCACGGTGGCCATGGAAGCTTACAAGGCCATGAGCTTGGTGTTGGTCTCAATCTGCGTACGCTCCACATGACAATGCCGATCATTGGTGATGCGAACATCCTCCTCGAGCAATTGGACGTGGCCTCTCACTAACCTATCAAAATGTTGAATGATCCCTCTTGTTCGGGGTGAATGGGGATGGGAATTCTCGTCACCTAACATGGTTAGAAAAGCAAACAAAGACAAATACTATATCATAGGAAAAGGGAAAAAATCTACAAACTATTTTGGAAGTGGTTCTATCAACTCACTCACTCTCAACCTGTTCAACAAGCTCTTATCAATCCTCATCACGCTAAACAGGAGGTGACGACAACCATTGGACTGGACAAATCCATGGAGAAAGGTGTCTCGATGCCTTGGTCAATTACTCCCCGTCAAGCATTAGTCGAACCGATGGAGCTATAGGTGGGCTGCTATTGAGACAAAGGAAAACTAGAAACCACGTTAGTCCAAGCAAGTTGAATAAGCATTCAGGGTTGGTACCGTGCTAGTCCTAGGCTAGACGTAATAGAGACGTGAGCCTAACCACAAAGAACACCATAAAACACAAACTGGGAATAATGACAGAAGGTGACGAATAGAAAATACAAGATATATTGAGGTCCTAAAAATCAGCTATTTATTTCTTTCTCTTTCTAGTGCAAAGGAGAGAGATGCAACTTTATTTTATTTTATATTTTTTCAGATCTAGGAGCACACAGAAAACAACCACAGAAAATTATAGCTTAAACGGACGAAAAATATGGACTGTAGAATTTTTCAAAGTTCTATCCAAAAGGGTCCCAAAGTTTCTCGCCTTGACAACACAATCTTGCAAGCGGAATTTCATGATTTTGATTTCGCCGAACCTATGTCCGTATGAGAAAGTTATGGCTGTTTTAAGGAAGGACACTCAAGTTAGGTTTTTATTTATTTTCTGGTGGCAGTAGATGCAAAGGCAATTGGATTCAAAGGATGGAACATATCGGACACAAACTGAAAGGGATTTGGTGGATTGGCAGTGATGATGGTGAGGCGATAAAAGTCGTTATGGCGGCAAAGATGGCGATGATGATGATGGCGATGAGTGTGGCAAGAACTCGAAACTCTAAATGATGAAACGCTAAGACCAACAACATGACACAATGATGTAACAGAAAAGTCAACAAGCCCTATCTAAGAAGTACTAGCAAAAAGGGACAAGGGTTTATAGGATTATGGAAAACTAATCTACTGATTTTTTGGCTTTTTCTGTACAGTAGGTATAAGAAAACCATGAAGCAAGAAATCTCTCACTGAGCAACGAAAGCTCTGATACCACCTGATGTGCACGAGGGTGTCCCAATTTTTCGATCAGAGGTTAAATCGATTGGATGGAGCAACATTGGCGATCCGACTACTACTGTCCATGGACGTTGCGCCATAGCAATTGTCACCAACTCCAGAGGTAGCCGCAACCACGAGGTGTTTGTTCTTGCAAGCAATCGAGAACTAGCAAGAACAAGATGAACAAGCAACTTAAATTGCAAGATAGAGATGTGGGATTAAATCAACAAGAGTATCAAGGTGGAGTTCCAAAACAAGCAAATCGGCGATCTAACCAATCACAGGATTACACGGCAAAGTAGCGACGCAAAACTTTTATCTAAACAAAACCCAATTGTTCTTGGTGGCAACCAAGGGGTATAAATATGTGGGAGGATGGCCATAGGGGTGTTGGGGTCATGCTCTTACCCTAGGACGCGTCCATAGTGGACTCAACATGATACATGGCCCAATGGGTCAAAACTAAGATGTCGCGGCACCGTGGATAGAAAAGGTATTTGCACTAAATCATAGATTGCGGCTAACTCGGAATAGATATGTATATGAGGCCGGATCCATCTGAAAGTAGACTTGATAAAATTTCCATGAAGTACTTGCACGCCCCAAATGGAGTCCACATATAAAGTCGTAGTGTCTATCACAAGTTGGCTCAATCCTGCAGTCTGAAATCAGCCCGCGTGAATCTGTTTCCTTTTGGGTTCTGTCCATCGTTCCTAACCAAAACAAGTGTGAAAATGTTTCCATGGTCTAAATAAGATGGGCAAGAAGATAAGAATGAACTCACCTGATAGTTTAATTTGTGTGCACAAGTGCGAGTAATTGGATCAAAAATCTGATGTTGTTGTATAGGCGTGGATGTATCGATCGCGTTGATGTCCTCATCAGTGCATGTACCCGTTGGTACTGGCTACAAGCAACCGAATGGTTCCTATGAGAAAAACACACCCCTGAAGTGATTCTTTGCAGGTGAACACACCTTTTTTTCTTTTTATATTTGGATTATTGAAGAGAGAGAGTGGAGGCCTCGAAGTACTTGCATGATTTCACCTTGAAATTTTGATACCCATGAGGATTACGCGCGTGTGAGTGTGTTTTAGTAGAAATTTAGAACTAGCATCGTTGAAGAATCGAGAACCGAGGTCCCCATTTCTTCGGGGACCTATTATGTTGTATGCCCACAAGATCACTTTTACATATATAGAATTTATTGCCAGGTCAGGAACCACTGAAGGGGAAGATGACATCAGGCGTGAGGTCAGAACCGGGGCCCCGGGGCACTGGCGTCCAATGTTGTACAATATTTACATCCTCAAAGATTCAAGAAGTGTGTTAAGACATACAAGTTCTATATCTTCAAGGTATCAAGAAGAGTGTAAACCTACAAGATCTACATCTTCAAGATGTTGAGACAGATACATTCTAGTATCAGCATTTCCTCCAAGACCATGTTCGTCATAAACTCCTTCATCAATGACATCTTTGAGAAGTTTGTCAAAATTAACAAGACATCTCATCAAGTAGCATGGGAGCATGCAGGGCCCCGGGAATACCTGCGGCCCCAGGTGCGGATCATACCCCGGATGAGGACCATGCCCGGGGGTGCGGTCTACCCCGGGGATATAACGGTTCGGGGCACCGATATAGTCTTAAAGAAAGACTTAGGTATATCATTACCATTTTGGAAGGCGAGACTAGCGGTGCTTCTCACCTGGGCTCGACCTAGGAACCTCATCAGTAGTGCTCACTGCCCCGGGCTCAGCCGGGACCTGCCCTCGACGGTCTACATAGGGTGGTGGTCTCGACGATGGGACAACGAGCGGTGGCATTAAGCCACAGCAAAGCGGCGACCAGAGAATTACAGCTCGATCACATGCAAGAAGGAGGTGGCAAGATGTAAAGTAATCAAGCAAGCCGGATAGGCTAGAGCGACATGCCACGCGTCGATGGGCGGTGCTTGACTTTGCCGCGAAACAATAAGGTGCGCGGCCAATTCGTTGCGTCCTCATCTGGGCCCACCAGGCCTAGTTTTAGGAAAGGTGGCGCAACAAGCTTTTTCCAGCTATCCCGGGCTCCTTGCTCAGCTCCCCTGGAGCACCAGCGCAGGCCTGATCAGCAGCAATGAGTATGTTCAGACTGATGTGACAGGGGGACAATGACAAGACTAGGCATAGTCGTTTTCCCATGCAAGATTGTAACTGTTGTCTCCCCTTCGAGTATAAAAGGAAGAGCCATGCCACTTAGAAGAGGGTTGGATGAAAAAACACTTAGTTGAGAGTTGGTTTCACCACATTGTAAGCTTCCCGAGTATGCTTTGTAGCACATCACATATCTAATCCCAAATACAAGAGTTGGGTTTTACGCATCCATGCGGCTTGAACCTGTATACTTGCTTTGAATTTGTGTGTGTATTTCAGACTGCTCAAGCTTGAATCGTTCTTAACGCCAGGATTTGGTAAACCCTAGAGTCCCAATCGGCTGGGATCATATCGGCTCAAAGCTAGTATCGGCTTGGAGTTCTGCATTAGCCGATTGGAGTTCTGCATTTCAGTTATCGGTCTGTCGGCTGATTTGCTTTATGCTTTGTTGCTTTGTATATCTTATCAGTGACAGGATCATACTGACTGGCACACCCGCGCTTCATCGATTCTAGGACCTGCACTGGAGCTAAGCAGATCTCCCAGGCCAGCGTGTTGATTTTTCACATCAACACATTTTTGGCACGCCCAATGGGACCGTGTTTTTGACGACAGATTCTTTGCACAGGTCGTTGGACCTATAATTGCAACAAGATGTTTGATACAGAAGTCAAGGCCAAACAAGAACGATCTCTCAGGCCGATGGATGAAGAGAAGGGGCAATCCTTTGAGCCGATGAATGATGAAATGCTTCAGGACAGTTGATAAAATCGTTCATCGTGTTGTGTTTGATCAATCCGGAGTTTTGATGGGTACATTACGTGGTTTGATCGAGGAGATAGTTCCCAAAGTAATTGCCTTAAGAAGTCAGCATGGGGGGCAAATTGATCATCATCGGCAATAGCAATATTGGCTCGGAGGGCAAATTGATCAGTATCGGCCAGAAGAAACTCAAAGGTATCAGTCTGAAGAATATTGGGCCGATATGATTGCAAAGGTATGGAGCAGCAGTTTGGAATTAAACCCAAAAACCAAATTTCTGTGTATCTTGCCATATCCTGAGTGGTTTGATAGAGTTCCACTTCCAAGCCAGTACAAGGTTCAAGATTTCTCTATGTTTTCAGGGCAGGATGGTGTATCTACAATAGAACATATCAGCTGATTCTTAGCTCAATGTGGGGAGGCATCGGCTGAAGAAGCTCCGAGAGTTAGACTTTTTCCAATGTCTTTGATTGGATTGGCCTTCACATGGTTTTCATCATTTCCACCAAACTCTATCAAAAGTTGGGCCGATCTTGAGAAGCAATTTCACCTGTACTTGTTTGTTGGGGATGATGAGTTGAAGCTTGTAAACTTAATATCAGTTAAACGACAAGAAGGGGAATCGGCTAAGGAATGTATTCAAAGGTTTCGTAATGTCCACAGCCGATGTTATAACTTGAATTTAAGTGATGAGCAGCTAGCAGAACTCACATTCCAAGGGTTGTCAATACCAATCAAAGATAAAATTTTCTTCCATGAGTTTGACAGCCTGGCTCATCTAATACAGAAGGTGTCAAGAAGAAGAGAAGGATCAGTTTTGGGGCGATACACACAAGGATAATTTTGAAGCATGACTTCTCATACTCCAAAACTGGGGGCATGTGTTAACTCCAGAATTTGGTAAGACCCGGAGTCCCAATCGGCTAGGGTTATATCGGCTCAAAGCTAGTATTGGCTTGGAGTTCTGCATTAGCCGATTGGACATTTTTCTGTTATCAATATTTTCAGCAGTCGGATTCTTGTTAGATTCGGTTTGGGAAGATCCTATCCAGAAGACACCGAGTTCAAGAAGGATACGACTTGTATCTATTAATTAGGAAGAATTTGTTAGCTTTCTATTTTATCTTTAGGAAAGTTTATTAGTGTCCAACAAGGACTCGGTTTGTTTCCTTTTATCTTTAGGAAAGATTGAGTCGTAATCTGTTAGGATCTTTGTTAACCCATGGGTATAAATATGTAAGCTCGGGGTTCATGTAATCTATCCTCACGATCAATATAATTTGGAGCATCGCCACCTTTTACCTTTTTCACTTTGTTTATCATCCGGCGGGACTTGGCACCCGACGCGGGGCTGCATCAGTTAAGTTCGATCTCCGACGAAGGGGTAAGTCCAAGTGTTGCCTATCTGGTATATCATCTCTATCTTTAGTTCCATTATCATTTATAGTCACGTCGGCTTAGTTAGGACTTTCTCGGTTAGGTCCGATATTCTGATCATGTTGATGTTTCTTTAAACATAATGATGCTTTAGATAGATCTGTTATATCCATCACATTAGACAGATCTATCGGCTCATTGAGTATTAGATTATCATATGCAATCTTGTGTTGCATCGGTTAGGTCCGACCTACTGGATTGTTGTTGATAATCTAAGTCTTGTTAAGCCGATAGATTTACGCTAATATTTCATCGGAGGGTTAGCCGATCCTATCTGATATGTTAAATTTCTTCTTGATAGTTTTGCTATCTTGGTTAAATTTAAGACATGACCACTTTGATCGGTGTCGTATCGGCTTTCTTAAATCTATCAGACAATCATCAACCTTATGCTGCATTGGTTAGGTATGACCTATGAGGTTGTTGTAAGCTAGATTTATTTAAGTCAGTAGTCATCAATCATGGTTTCATCGGGGTTTCAGCCGATGAGTTATCCAGACGTTGCATCGGCTTACAAGGATTATATACAAAGTTGGTTTTAGCCGATTGCAGCAAAGGTTTCCAATTACGTGGATTTAATGACATCGGAATACTAGCCGTTATATGCTTTAACCATCATTATCGGCTGGAATCGCGCCATCGGTTGTACTAGCCGATCGGCTGTTTCGGTTATCGGTCTATCGGCTGATTTGCTTTATGCTTTGTTGCTTTGTATATCTTGTCAGTGGCAGGATCAAACTAACTAGCACGCCCACGCTTCAACGATTCTAGGACCTACACTGGAGCTAAACAGATCTCTCAGGCCAGCGTGTTGATTTTTCACGTCAACAATCGTCCCTCGGCCGAATCTTCAAAAGGGGGGATGTTCACTTCCTTGTTGTTGGAGAACTAATCTCCGACAGCTGCTGCGCCAGGTAGGGTATTACGCCTTCGAGCAGCCCGAATCTGTTTAAAAAACCTTGCCTCTCTTGTCTCTAGCCTATTTTTATCTCTCTTCGACCTCGATCCGTATCGTTGGCTCGATTTCACGTAGAGCACCCCCCGGCCGAATCTTCAAAGGTGGAGTCCTCCCTTTCCTGTTGCTTGGGTAGCATACTCTGACAAGGATGCTCTCTATTTCTTTGAACATGTGTTAGAAAATGCACTCGCGGATGTTATTATAGTGCAGGTGTCTGATGGTGTGTGCATGTCTGTCACGCTTAGAAATTTAACCAAATTTCCAGACTATTTTGTGTATAAATCTCTGTTCAAGAATCAAGCTAGGGGTACACAAGACGACAAATTAATATGTATATCCAAACGTAAATTAAGCGTAAATACTTATAGAAGAGGTACTTAGTCCTCACACCAAAAAGAAAGCAGCAGCAGAAAAGGGGTAATCCTAGCAGGGCTTCAGCTCCACTCCATAGGCAAAACTCAACTGGGGTATAAGCTTGGTCCTCTAACTCCGTCTTCAGCTCAGAAGCACTACACTTCTGAAAAGGGGGAATATAGCAAGGCTGAGTACAATCACCGTACTCAACAAGCTACACCAATGATGCAGACATGCAAGGGGAGACAAAGGGAGGTTTGTGGCTATTTGAATAAAGGCAGTTACAAACATTTATAGTTTAAAATAGTAAAATAGTTGATTAATTAAGACACGATTAAATCTCCACTAAACAACGCTAACCCACGTTGAACAGGCCCAACCAAACCACCTGAACTACACAAGTTCACTAAGTCAAGTTAATTAATAGAGTGGGACTAATCACCGCGGAGCTGGTCGATTGCCCATAACCGTGGGCATGGCTATTCGAATAGTTCTACTTTGAGCAGAGGTATACAACTATATCCACAAGAGACAACCCATCGTACGTCACCATGCTCGGCCAGACATGTCACATGTGAGTTATTGTGACAAGACTCTTCGCATAACTCCTTCTAACCGAGCGGACCACACTACAGGTTTCGCCCCCACCCTTAAAACCAAAGTGGGTAGCCCCCTTTGTGCCAAGGTGAATTCGAAAGCCGCATAGACCGTCGCGGGATCCATCAAAACTCCATCATGCCCTCCCTTGCCTGGTTACGTCAGAAAGGGAAGAGCGGCGGCGGGATCCATCCAAACTCCATCATGCTTGAACGGGGAGCGGCAGCGCACGGCCTGATGGTCGTCGGTGACGACCATCCGGTGTGGCGTCGCGCGTGTCGCACGCCCGGAATTTCTATCCAAAATTCCAAACACTTACATGTGCATAAACTATCATCTAGGAATCATCCAAGGCACACAATAACAAATTGATACAGAGTACAAATTGCTAATCGAAATATAAAGTTACTACAGAGGCAGATAGTTCCTCTCAATCATAAAAGTTCTATGCAACGGAAAATAAACTAGCGTTGGCGACTCCAATCCTCAGGCAAACGACCAGAGAATTTAGCAAATAATAGGGTTCGATTTGCAAAGGCATCATTTAGAAAATATTTAAGAATTTTTGGGAATGGTGAGTTACCCTTCGCATAACACACTCAACAGAATGACACCCACAAAGCTTCTGTTTCCGGCAGGGAATGACCAGTTACCACACAGGGAGACTACTTAGTGCCAAAAAAACTATGGACTTAGTTGGCTTCCACCTGTGGACTTAGTTGTCTACCACGATAAAAGGGAAAAAACATACCACCATGGTGCCTCCTGCTGAATATGCTATACTATAGATCTAGCCGTTGCCCATTCTGGCTTGTGGTTAGTACGGTTAATGCTTCACAATAGTAGCTCACAAATTTTAGTTGGCAATTAATTAATTAACCAATCATGAATGACCATCATGAGCTACCATTAATTATCCATAATAGTGATATAAGTGAATCATTAACTATCTCACGTGAAATGATACTAAAGTTTCTAAGCATGACTAAGCAATTATTCCTAATATCTAGTTAAGCAATTATTCTTAATATCTAGTTAAACCATTATTTAAAGATTAACTAGTCAAATTGTAACCCAAGGTATCAAGGAATAAGGGATTAAAAACTAATTTGGCCGTAACTAAAGAATAGGTTAATACCACCCAATGACATTCGAAAATAATGCACATTTGAAACAAATAGAAAATTTAAAACTGGGATCAACATGATCAAAAGAATTGTGTTTGGGATCTATTTGACTTGCCTTGCTAGACTTCAAACTCTTGGATCCTTCTCGAGAGAAAACACCTCTCCGGAAGCGTCGAAACTAAGGCAAAAGAACCAAAACAACAAAACAGCTCAAAAACACACACAAGCGGTACATGTGGATATTTTTAACATGTAGATCTTGTTTTTAGATAATTTATAAATTTGAACCACTTAAATCTTAATTAAAATGAATTAGTTATGAAAATTTGAAATTTAGACCAATTTAAAACATTTTTCTGAGATTTATTGGATTTATGAAGCAATAAGGAATTATTTTTGAATATGAAAATCTAATTTATTGCGTCATCCCTGGATTGATCTACCGTAGACTCAGTTCACAATAGGTCCACGGGTCCACGGGGATCGGACAACCGAGATCGATCCGACCCATCCAACCCTAGATATAACAGTCTAGATTGGATCGGCTCGGATCGGCTATGCAAGTGACACGCAAGCAGCGGAGGGCGGTGTGGTGCTGATGGGGCGACGACGTGGCTCCGATGGGCTTCACCGGCGACGAGCGGCTCTGAATCCGATGGTTGCCGGTGTTCCACAGGGCGGCGGTGGCATCGAAGGGCATGGCTAGACGCGGCTTGACACGAGGAACTCACCGGTGAGTTAAATGGCAACGGACGACATCAACGACAAGCTCGGAGCAACGAAGAGCTTCGGGTTGTCAACGACGGCAATGCTCTAGTGTCTTCTGGCGATGATGGAGTGGTGGACGGGGTTCTTCTCCTCCTCGCGAACTCGGTGGTGGCAACGATGACCGATGACGATGGCTACCAATGGCACGACGGAAGGCAGCGGTGGCAGCGGTGGTGCTTCAGCTTCCTCGCGATGACAGCGCTACGAGAAGCTAGGGCTAGGGTTAGGATGGCTTGCGGACGGCTAGGAGTACTATTTAAAGCGGCGGAGGGAGGGAGTCCGGGCCTGATTTGACCTCACCAGCGATGGAATGTTTTAGGGTTTGGAGTCTGATTAGGAATCGATTTCCTCGAGCTTTCCAAATGAATCCACGAGAATTTCCAAAAGAGAAAAGCAAGAGGAAGATCAGAGGATCATTTGCCCTCTGTTGATTCGGCCGAAGAAGGAAAGAAACACCGGGATTGGAAATGGGATCGATGGCGGCACTGTGGATCTTGGCGTCGGGAGGAAGATGTCGACTCCGATAGGCGGGTCCCATCTGTTAGCGAGAGGGAGAGCGTTGGCGAGCTGAGCTGGCTGGGCCATTGCGGCTTGCGCACAGGAGAGAGAGACTGGGCCGACTTGGGTTGAATTCAGCCCAGGAACAGGTAAAAGAATTTTTAAAACCTTTTCATTTAAAATAATTAGTGAAATAATATTTCATTTATTAAATATACTTTCCTTGCTCAAATAAATCCCAGAAAAATCCAGAAAATGTTTAAGAAGGAGTAGTTAATTAATTTTATCTTGCCAACTTTTATATTATGATTTATTAAGAAAAATTAATTCTTCTCTTCTAGGCTTCTAATTCAATTTCTAAAAATGCATTAAACAATATATTATTAATTTAAGCGATTTTTAGACGTGACAAACCTGCCCCCTTAAATAGAATCTCGTCCTCGAGATTCGGAAGAACTGGCAAAAAGATATGGATGGGCTGACTTCAACTCATCCTGTCGCTCCCAGGTAGCTTCTTCTTTCAAATGATTACTCCATTGGACCTTACAGAAACGAATTGCACAGTTCCTTGTATTCCTCTCACTCGTCTCTAGAATACGAATTGGCTTCTCAACATAAGTCAAATCTTCCTGGATCTCTATCAATTCAGGGTTAGCTTCCTCCGTAGGAACCCTTAAACATTTCTTCAGTTGTGACACATGGAACACGTTGTGAATTCCCCCCATAGACTAGGGTAACTCCAATTGATAGGCGACCTCACCTCTTCTGCTGATGATCTTATATGGTCCCACAAAATGTGGTGCCAACTTTTCTTTGGTTTGAAACCAATGAACTCCTCGAAGCGGCGTAACCTGAAGATACACATAATCTCCTTCAAAACTCAAGTCTCTATGACGATTTCGGCATAACTTTTCTAATGCAACTGAGCTACGCGTAATCTTTCATGGATAATATTCACTTTTTCTTTTGCCTCTCTTAAGATATCTATTCCAAAAACTTGGTGTCTCCCGTTTGATCCCACAGGAGTGGAGTACGACACTTCCGACCATATAATGCTTCATATGGGGCCATTTGAAGACTAGCTTGATAACTATTGTTATAAGAAAAATCTACATAAGGTAAATTCCTATCCCAACTTCCACCAAAATCTAGGGCACAAGCTCTCAACATGTCTTCCAAAATCTTTTCACTCTCTCAGTCTGACCATCTGTCTCAGGGTGATATGCAGTACTGAAATTCAACTGGGTACCCATTTCTTCCTGAAGCTTCTGCCAAAACTTTGAGGTAAACTGACTTCCTTTTTTTGATACTATTTTCTTTGAAACACCATGTAGACATATGATTCTTGCCATATACAATTTTGCCAATTTACTTCCAGATTAAGTTGTCTTAACCAGAATGAAATGTGCAACTTTAGTGAGCCGATCCACAACTACCCAAATAGAATCATATCCAGACGATGTTCTGGGTAGACTAGTGATGAAATCCATCCCAATTTCTTCCCACTTCCATTCCTGTATCTTTAATGGCTGAAGCAACCCTACTGGTTTCTGATGCTCGGCCTTTACTTGTTGAGACACATCACACATGGCTACATATTCGGCGATCTCCCGTCTCATGCTTTCCCACCAAACTACATATTCGGCGATCTCCCGTCTCATGCTTGCCCACCAAAACTTCTCCTTAAGGTATTGATACATCTTAGTACTCCCGGGGTGAATGGAATACAGAGTATCATGGGCTTCCTTTAAGATAGTATCTTTCAAATCCTTATTATTGGGTACACAAATTCTCTCGCTCAACCATACAGTTCCCTGCTCATCTTCCAAGTAACTGATGGCTTTTCCTCTTCTCATATTCTTCTTGATTTCCTGTATATCTGGATCATTGACTTGAGCTTCCCTCACTTGATCTACGAGAGTAGGTTGTGCCTCTAAAGCTGCGACAAAGCCCCTACTAACAATTCCCAAGTTCAACTTCTCGAACTCCTTGCATAGATCCCAAGGTAACTATCATCCTTCTGAAGCATTGCAATAACTCTTTCTACTGAGGGCATTAGCCACGACATAGGCCTTTCCGGGATGATAATGAATTCCCATATCATAATCCTTTATTAACTTGAACCATCTCCTCTGACGCATGTTAAGATCTAGCTGGGTAAAAATATATGTCAAGCTTTTGTGATCCATATACATCTCCGTACGATTTCCAAACAGATAGTGACGCGAAATCTTCAAAGCATGGACTACTGTGGCTAACTCAAGGTCATGAGTTGGGTAGTTCTTCTCATGGGGACGTAGTTGTCGAGACGCATAGGCAACCACCTTCCCGTCTTGCATCAAAACATAACCCAAACCAAGACGGGATGCATCGAATTAGACTTGAAAACATTTCCTTGGATCAGGCAAAGTCAACACTGGTGCAGATACCAAACACTTATTCAGCATTTGGAAACTCTACACACATTCTTCTGACCACTCGTATTTCACATCTTTCTGCAGCAAACGTGTCATCGGCTTTGTGATCTTGAGAAATTCTCAATGAATTATCGGTAATAACCCGCAAGACCTAAAAAACCTCGAATCTCTGAGACAGTCTTTGGTTGCTTCCAATTGGTTACTGACTCCACATTGCTTGGATCCACGGCAACTCCTCCAGCTGAGATGACATGCCCAAAAAACCTCACTTCAGATAACCAGAAATCACACTTACTGAATTTAGCATACAACTGATGCTCACTTAACTTCTCAAGCACGAGACGAAGATGCTCTTCATGCTCTTCTCTGGTCTTGGAGTAGATGAGTATATCATCAATGAAAACCACCACAAATTTGTCTAAGAACTCCATAAACACTTTATTCATCAAGTTCATGAAGAAAGCAGGTGCATTGGTAAGTCCAAACGACATGACTGTGCACTCAAACAACCCATACCTAGTGGTAAAAGTTGTCTTAGGTATATCTTCTTCCTTGATCCTCAATTGATGATACCCTAATCGTAGATATATCTTGGAAAAGACAGTAGCACCTTCAAGCTGATCAAACAGATCATCAATTCTGGGCAAAGGGTACTTATTTTTGATAGTGACATCATTTAACACCGATAATCCACACATCCTCTGGGTATGATCGTTCTTTTCCACAAAGATTACTGGGGCTCCCCACGGTGATATACTTGGTCTGATGAACCCTTTTTGTAGCAAATCATCCACTTGCTTCTTCACTTCTGCTAATTCATTAGCTATCATCCGATAGGGTCTCTTGTGAATTGGTGCAGTTCCTGGTACCGAATCGATTCAAAACTCTATATCTCTCTTGGGTGGCATACCAGGCAACTCATCTGGAAACACATGATCTCCTCCAGCGTAGCTAGGTTTAGGATCAACCTCTGAGGTTTGGGTGAAGAGGCAAAGAAAACTATTTCCTGCCCTAGACTGCTAGTTAAGGTAACCTTTCTAGCAGTATAGTCTATCACTCCTTTATGGTTAGTCAGCCAATCCATCCCTAGGATGACATCAAGGTCCTCGGATCCTATAAGGATAAGTTTGGCTAGGAAAGAAACTCATTGACTATTGATAGTTATAGATGGAAAAGATTGGGCAGCGGGCATTTGTTTCCCAGGGGTATGAACTATCATGGGGGTTCTAAGCTTCTCAAACCGAAACCCATTTTTCATGGCAAAACTCACAGATAAAAAGTAATGCGTAGCACTAGAATCAAAAAGTAATGTTGCAAGAACTGAGTTAACAAGAAACGTACCCAAAACGACATTTGGTGCACTCTGAGCTTCCTCAACAGCAACATGGTTGACACGCGCTTTGACCATGTTGGTGGCTTGACTGGGCATCACTGGCTTTATTCCTTGCTTCCTAGGTTTGGTGCACTGGCTTGAGAAATGACCAAGCTCGTTGCAATTAAAGCACACTATCAACCTGCCTCCTTGGTCCTTCTTGACTTGCTGGTTCTGAACCGAGGTTGAAGTTGTACGAGGGACAAAGCTGCGATTGTTGTTGCTACCACTAGCACTGTTAGCAAAGATCTGACGCTGAGAGTGAACAGCTAAAGACGATCCTCCTTGCGGAGCTACATGAGGTATCATATCCAAACATGGCCTCTGGCTACTTCCATGCTGAGCCTTAAATTGAGCTATCCTGCGCTTCTTCTGCTCCATCCTGTTGTACTTGTCTTCTTGCCAGATAGCCTTGTCAACGACCTTCTGGAAATCAGAGTAATCCCCAGAGATTAGCTGGACTGACAACTCATCGTTCAATCCCTCCAAAAACTTCCCCTCACGTTCCTCATCAGTGCGAACATCCTCCGAAGCATAACGGGGAAGACGATTGAACTCATGAAGGAACTCAGTAATAGAACGGGATCCTTGAGTAAGCATTCTGAATTCCCTCTTCTTCAGATCTACCACTCCAGAAGGTATGTGAGTCTTCTTAAAAGCAGCAGTGAACCCAAGCCAACTGATTGGTTGTTCTGCACTCCTGTTGAGACGAAAGTGATCCCACCACTTTGAACCAGGGCCATCGAGCTGATGTGATGCAAAAGAGACTTTCTCCTGCTCGGTACACTGAAGTAAATCCAACTTCTTCTCAATTGCATGCAGCCAATCACCTGTCTCTACAGGATTGGTTGTGTTGGAAAAAGTAGGTGGTCTCACACGTTGAAATTCTGACAACTTGTTCTGGGGTGGAGGGACATGATTGTTTTCTTGGTTCATTTGATTATGCATTTGTTGCATCATCATGTTCATAAGTTGGGTCTGTTGGGCCAAGACTTGGGCAAGGGTTGGGTTTTCCTCATTGATTCCACTTCCACTGGAATGGGTGTTCACCATCTCGGGTAGGAAAGGCACAAGGGGAGACAAGAAAAGAGGGGAAACGACTTAGAACGGAGAATTAACCTTTACTAGGTTGACTTTTATTGATCTGAATTGGGTATTATTATAGTTAACTGAGAAAGACTCTCACAGACTAACTTAACACTCTCAAGCAAAACTTAACTCATGAAGCTACATCCCACCAACGATATAGACTGCATGCTAAACCCACACACAAACAGGCAAAGCAAGAACAAGCCAACTAACACAATGTTCTAAGGCAAACGATCTAACTAGGACAACTAGGTCTTCCTAGCATCGGAGTTGCCCGAAGGCTCTTCTTCTTCATCCTCTTGGGTAGCACCCCACTCTACCTCTGAATGTGTGCGGTTCTCTTCCTCCTCATCATCATCCAAAATTATGACTAGAGGGTCAACACAGGTTGGCACCTTGTCTTCCACCACACGGGTCTTGGATGCTAGCTGCCGTTGGGGAGGAAGGCGAGTTATTTTCCTAGTGGTGAGGCAAGTCTTGGGTCTCTACGGTGGCACTTCTCCCTTTAGTTTGGCCAACTCAGCTTCTAACCGGTCAATCTTGTCTTGCAACTTGCCAATCTTGACGCGATTCCGGTCTTCCCTTTCATGAGCTGCTATCTCAGACTCGGGACGAGCGCCGTCCATAGCACAAAGCATGTACACCACACATTGCAAGATTACGCTATCCTCCCCTGTAGGATCTTGATAATCACTGTAATCCTGCTCATGAGTCCTGCGGGGATGATAACTGTAGGCTGTGGTACATAACTGTTCATGAAAGTGGGTGCGAAGTGAAGGGTTACGCGGAAGCTACGCTAGCCGAAAACAAAATTTCTACCGCGCAAACCAGGAACACTTGCAAGTAAGGGCCGATAGATCGTTACCGATTGGAGTGTGCAGCGGAAACAGCCAATCAGGGCTATCCGATCCGGAACAGTGTAGCCGATTCTCGCAAGCCGACAGCCGATACCCGGGGACAGCCGATTCGCCAATCAGCCGATTCGAGTCGTCCGGCCGCGTTCTCACGCCTCGCTCCGATGCGCCCGACCGCAGCCGATCCGAAGCCGATCAACAGCGCGCAACGTAGCAGCGCCTCTACCGGTATCCACACGTCCGGGGACAAAACGCCGTACACCCGTGTGCTAGCACGCGATGCAAGGCTAGGGTTTGGCTCGAAAGTGGGGAGGGTTTCCGTGGAGATTGATCTCGGCGACTTCTGTTGCACGCGATGCAATTGACGTGCCGCAGCTCTCCACCCCTCCCTCCTTTATATAGAGTTGGCCGACTGGGACTAGTGGCCGATCAGGACTCTATTTTGAATCGGATCCTATCCGAATCTCACAGAGTTGGCTGCCCATACGTCGTAAGCCCATAGGACTCTATCCGATCGGATCCCTATCCGATCGAGCCGTATCCGAGTCCAACTCGAATGCCTGTTCTTATCCCCTTAAGCGTGCGACCCTGTAGGTTCAGGTATACTCGGTTTCGGCTATAGTCTAACTTAGCCGACCGTCGGCTCGAGTCCAACTTAGCCGACCTGTCAACGCGGCGCCTAGCGGCACATATTGACACCATAGTATACAAGAATATAATATCGGCTCGAACCGTAATGTGTACACAAATCCCTTTGCCTCACGATACCGGTTAAGCTATAGGCAAGATGTGTGCCATCCCTTCAATAGCTTAACCATTCACTCGAACCGTATTGGATTATCGTCCGTTGATTGACTCCTCAATCAACTTAGCATGGCCATGCATTTCCATAATCCATTACCTCGAGGGCCCAGAGATATCTCTCCAAAGGAGGGGCAAATTCCATCTTGATCACTCACATCCCACTCCATGTTTCATAGCAAACCCGAAAACTACCTTTATAACTATCCAGTTACGGAATAGCGTTTGGTAGTCCCAAAGTAGGCTACTACACATGTTGGAATCCATGGTGATCTAAGGTCTAAGGACTTTGTACCAACACTACCTGAGACCAACTAATGACACATTAATTCCTGTAGTGTCTCATGGTGGGTCTATCCAACAATGTGTTCTCCAACACATATGTCCATGTTTATTGATTTGGTATCTTCATACTCATGATCTATGAGACATGATCATCAATCAATAAACATGCCGATCTTAGAATCATATTTGTTCCAACAATATGACATATGATCAGGGATCGTTTAGAAATAGATTCATACATAAAGAGTCTCATAAATAAATCATGTACTTATTGATCAATACAAGATGTCTATTTCATGGAACTGAATAACACTTTATTCATAAATACAAAAACATTGACGTGATATCCAACATCTCCATGTTGCCTCTAGGGCATATCACTAACACGAAGTTCTCCAATAGAAACCCTTGCCACTTCATGACAAGCATGCGCATATCTCCTCCCTCCAGCTTCAAACATCATTGACGGAATCTCTTCACAATCACTTATCAACGTCACCCGAACTCAACACTTCTCCTCGTCACGATCATGGGGAATTTGGCTGTACTCGGGAGCTATTTCATAACCTATGGCAAACACCATCATCCACAATTCTCTAACGAACCCTTCAACACCAAACAGGTACTCAGGTTGTCGGAGCGGCATCTAAGGAAATGAATGACAGGCAGGGTTATGGCACTTATCCAAATTATTTGCACATGCTTTGAATTGATAAAGTAAAAGGATTAAAATAAAACCCCTTTTTTCTCTTTTTTTAAAGAAAGATTGCAAAAGGAATTTTTTAAGTAAGAACAAAACATAGGAATTGAAATGAAAGAGGGTATAAGATAGCTAAATAAACAACACTGTATCACCATGAATAAAAATTTACAGTAAAGTTTTGACCAGTGTCAGATATAGTCAGTACAGTAATAAATGTACAGTACTGATTAAGCAACATAATAGTGTATATATATAAATATAAGAGAATACTTAAATGAATTTGCTTGTGCCATTAGTTTGGTTAAATTAAAAGAGAAAGGGAGAAGGACAGTTCTATTTTTCAAAAAAATTTAGAAGGCTCCTAAAGGTTTCCACTAAGCTTATCCTAAGGTCAAAGGGCTCTAATACCAACTTGTCATGCCCGGAATTTCTATCCAAAATTCCAAATGCTTACATGTGCATAAACCCTCATCTAGGAATCAGTCGAGACACACAATAACAAATTGAAAATAGAGTACAAATTACTAATCGAAATATAAAGTTACTACAGAGGTAGATAGTTCCTCTCAATCATAAAAGTTCTATGCAGCGCTAAATAAACTAGCATTGGCGAATCCAATCCTCACTCAAATGAACAGAGCTAAGCCTAGTCCTCCAGTCCTCCATCTTCACTGTAGACCTCCTCCTCTGATGATGGTTATTGCAAGGTGAGTACATGGAATACTCAACAAGCCACATAACAAGTATACAAGTGCACAGGGATTCAAAGTATGGCGATAATAGGGTTCAATTTGCAAAGGTAGCATTTAGCAAATAGTTGAGAATTTTTAAAACAGTAGAGTAATTAATCAACATTAATAAACAACACTGAACATCAACCCCATGCTGCCCAGGCCCCAACCATCTTTGAACAACCCACTCTGGTTGCACAAATATTAACCAAATTAATATCATTAATTTTTAGTAATAATGAGTAGTGTGAGACTAATAATGAAAAACATTGCTAGGCTCACCCATAAGCACGGGGACGGCTATTCGAATAGTTTTACTCTGATCAGAGGTGTACATATTTATCCAGAAGACACAATCCACAGCATGTTGCCATGCGCCTCAATACCTCCATGGTACCTCGGAAAGGAATTTTGACAAGACCCTTCACATAACACACTCAACATAATGACACCCACCAAGCTTCTCTTTCCGGTAGGGAAAGGCCAGTTACTTCACAGAGAGACTACTTAGTGCCAAAAAAATTGTGGACATATTTGGCTGCCACCTATGGACTTAGTTGTCTGCCACGATAAACGGGAAAAAACATACCACCATGGTGTCTCCTACTGAATATGCTATACTACAGATCCAACTGTTGCCCATTGTGGCTTGTGGTTAGTACGGTTAATGCTTCACAACGGTAGCTCACGAACCGGTCCTTAATTGTCATGAGGAGACCATAGATATCATCAAACCATGTGCTCACAACCCACCATCACTAAAATTTTAGTTGGCAATTAATTAATTAACCAATCATGAATGACCATCATGAGCTACCATTAATTATCCATAATAGTGATATAAGTGAATCATTAACTATCCCACATGAAATGATACTAAAGTTTCTAAGCATGGCTAAGAAATTATTCATAATATATAGTTAAACCATTATTTAAAGCTTAACTAGTGAAATTTGAACCCAAGGTATCAAGTAATAAGAGATTCAAAGGTAATTTAGTCGTAACTAAAGAATAGGTTAATACCACCCAATGACATTCAAAAATAAATGCACATTTGAGATAAATAGAGAATTTAAAAATGAGATCAACATGATCAAAGGAATTGTGTTTGGGATTTGTGTGACTTGCCTTGTGTAACATCCTGAAAATCGGAGAATTTAAAATCGGGAATTAAAAGTCAGAACTTACAAAAACTTTTTGCTTGTTGCTTCTTGATCGTGCTTATTGCTTCTTATTTGCCAACTTGGTTGCATAAAATTCATTTTTGGAAATGATTTAATTTGAGGTTAGAGAAAAATCAAGTGTTTTGAAATCCCAGAAGGGAGAAAAGGTTCAAAATATAGATTGAAAGGAATAAATAATTAACATTTGGAAAGTTATATAAGTCACTTTGAAAAGTATATACTCTTGGTTTAAACTCTAATTTAATAATGTAAAAGTAAATATTATTTAAATATGGGTGATAAAAATATTTTTGAAAATAAAATATGGAGTAGAAAAATTAACTTTAACCAAAGGTCTTACCTTCTTAAAAAAATATATAATAATAAATTAGAAAAGAAAAATATATTTTTAATAATAAAAAGTGGATGAAAAAGTTTGAAAATATAATTTCAAATTTATTTTGGGAATATTAGAATTTATCTTGGATTTTTAGGATGAAAGAAAATAGGAAGGGAAAATTAAAAAAATTAAATCGGGTAAAAAGAAAAAGTGTACTGTTCCTCGCATCGCAGTGTTCGACCGGTCACACGACTCACGTACGCGCGCGCCACACGTCGCCCGCCGTTCCGCGCCGTACCAGGGGCCTCAGGCACACACGTTCTCGTCGGCGCTACCCTTCCACGCACACGATCTTCGCCGTTACGGTCGCGCCGGAGCCATGGACGCCGAAGTCGTCGCCGCGTCACCCGTCCTACGCACGCGCTCGCCACGTCGCTCGCCATGCCGCCCGTACATGCACGCGCGCACCCGCTCGCCGGTCGCCGCTCGCCACGCCGTGCACGCGTCACCGTACCATGTCGCGCGTCGGCCACGTTCGCCGCGACGTGCGCGCCGCGCAGCGCGTCAGCCGCCCGCCGCGTGGCCGCCCGCCGTTCGCCGATGCCCGGCCGCTCTCTCGCCGTTCCCCGTTGTACAACGCATGCGCCGAACCGCCCTCGACAACACTGGGGAACCCCGCACGTTTCGTTGGACACGCACGCGCACCATACCGCTGACACCGAGCCATGGTCACGGTCGCGTCGTCTTTTCCCTCCCGTCGATCGGCTATAAGAAGCCTCCCCAAGCCGAGCTCCAAACACACAAATCCTTCATCATCACCCCTTCGTGCTTTTCCCCCTGTTTCCCCAAAATCCCCACCACATTGCTCTAATTTTGCGAAGAACCGAGAGTTCGGCCGTGGAGCTCGCCACCGAGCCGCCGGGCCATTTCTCCGAATTCGCCGCCACCGGCCGAGTTCCGCGCAATCCGAAGGTACGATCATGCTCCCCGCACTCAGCTCTACCTTTTCCCTCGCTTGCCCGAGCCGACCCGCTACCGGAGCCCGCCGCCGGCAAGCCCCGCCGTAATGCGCCACTGCCTCGGCCGCCGTCGCGCGCACGTCGCCAGCCTCTACACTACCTCCCCGACCGAGAAAATGCCACCATTAGCTCCCTAGACCTCACCGGTGCTCGCGACCCTCTCCGTGGCCGTCCCGTCACCGGAGCGTGCCGGCGACGAGGTGACATAGCCGCCATGAAACGACGGTCGTCGCCCGCCCATCTCGTCACCCCATAGCCTCGGCTAACCCTTGTAACGCAACAAGCATAGCTCCTAGATGGTTAAAGGTAGCCTAGCACCCCTAGCCCGGTCACCCTCGCCGTCATTCGCTCGGGAGTTTTGCCGGCATCGCGAGGAAAAAGAAGAACAGTGCAATGAGAAACAAAAGCAACAAAGGAGCGAGAGTGAACGACATCGGCTCGGTAGCGCGGTGGTTGAGCCGAGCCGCGTGCACTCGCTCGGTCGCGCGTTCGAACCCCGTGCGCGCTAGTTTTCGGCTTTCTTTCTTTTTCCCTTCTTCCTTTCGCGGGCCGCATGTCGGAGGGAAGGGAGAAGGGCTGGGCCGACCCACACGTCGAGAAAGCACCGGGGATGGGGAATAGAGAAGGAAGGAAAAATAAGGAAAAATAAAAGAGAAAAATTTAAGAAAATAATAAAAAGAAAGCGGAATAAAATAGGAAATTTTACTCTTAATAATTTTTGACAAAGGTTGCTTAGGAAAATAAAATCTATTAGTTCACGATCTTTTCCAAAAAAACTCTAAAATTATTTACTGAATTATTTTAGTTACAATAAAATATAATTATTCCACTTATAGTATTTTTATAACCATGATGATAAAGTATGATTTTTAATTAAACTATTTAGGGGATAGTATTTCATCTTTTCAAAGTCTAAAATTAACTCACCAAAATTATTTTAGGTTCATTAGCATATTTTTAGCTACAATAAAGTATTACCCATCAACCAACATTATTTCATCACCTATTATAAGGGACATAGTTTCAAAATAATAGAATAGTCATTCTAGGACTAAGTACTAGAAACCAAACCACCCAAAGTTAACTCGAAACTTAAAATTCAATTTATAATAAATCATAAGAATGAACTCTTCCATATTAATTAGCTTGGCTGAACTGAAATAATGTTCTGGGTCATTATTTCATCTTCTAATAGATTACCAAAGCTAAAGTAACCACCGTCACTCTAAATTATCTAGATTATTATTTGTTCTTTTCTAAAAATTCATTTGCAAATAATTATGAACCTATAGTCAAACTTCTTAGCATATTCTCCCTCCAAAATTCCTATCTTTTGTGAAACCCATTATTCACCTAAATATTATTTTATATATAAATATGGAGTTTCTAAACTCAAAAATCCAAGTTAGTTATTCGGAATCTAAGCTTCAAGGTTTATCAAATATTTTGAGATTCGATTATTATTAACCCTAGGACTTCTCGACCCGAGAAATAATTCGACGAAATTGAAAAGATGACCACTCCCTTTTATTAATTGAATCATCAACTCTAGTGTTTCTCAAACTTTAAGCATATTAAAATAAATATCGCACCCTTCTTCACAAAATCGGATTCATTACAAAACTTCAAATCCTTATAACTCTTCTAACTCTGATTTCGTCAAAACTCGAGCCTAGGTTCGCGTAGAGTCATAGCCTAGTATTAGGAGCCGCTATTGCAATTTACTTGGTGTTCTTTTGGATCTTGCTGGATTTTATTTGAATTATAATCGAATTGAAATTTGATTTCTCGCACGTACGATTAGCGTCCGAGGAAGGCGTTGAGTGCGCGGAAGACCCCAACCAACAAGTGTGCAAGCAAGGCAAGTCTTCACACCCTTTGAACATATCGATCCCAATTGCGAAATGATGTTATTTTAAACTCTAAACATGCATGCTTTACAGAGTTACCTATACTTGTTATGCCATACCTTGCTATTGATTACCTTTAGAATTACTCCTTGTAACTCGCTATGTGATACAAACAACCGAAGAATAACTTCGGTAAACTGCTTAGCCATGCTATACTTAGATTTATGCATACTCATGACTTTATGAAAAAGCTTCGTGCTTGGGCAACTACCTTAGGGAAGGTAGTTGAGATACGGCATGTGGAGACATGAGCGCCACATGGCCATGAGAATGATGAACTAAGTTTGATGAAAATTGAAAGTACTATACAAATGTTTTAGACTGGGCGGCTGGATGATTTGGGTGGATTCCGGAAAAGGCAAGTGCCGACCCCGGTCGATTAAGGACCGAGCCATGAGATAGCCGGAAACGAGCCGTACAACCGTACTTCTCGAATGGGTATAGACCTAGCCGACTAGATAGCCGAGCGGAGGCGTATCCTTGCATAAATGGTTCTCTATGATGTGGCTTATGTGATAAGAATGGAGCTGCGGCCTTTGTTGTGAATGGTGGAATTGAATCGATATTAATTAAACTTAAAGATTGAGAAGTTTTCCCTTACCCCGGGTGCGCCAGAACTCCTCTCACTGCTAGAAAAGGACGGCTAGAGTGCATGAGGGCTTAAGTTCATGGAGCGGACGCCAAAGTGAGGTTATCGAAAGGCTTTGCCGTGACCGTCTCATATAAAGGGATGTAGGCTCATTCAATGGGCGTCGCGGAGTACGGGTAAAGTGTACATCCACCGCAGTGTGAGTGAATCAATCTATTCGAATAGCCGTGCTCGCGGATATCGAGCATCGTGACAAGACTTTCGCTTGGCTAGACTTTAAACTTAAAATTGCTGGGATGGGCTTGCATGATGATTTCATTCATCGGTGAATCAACTTCTCGAGATGTGAGAAGGGATGGATTCCCTGAATATCATGACGAATCGGAGGCGGGAAGCCATCCTTGGAATCACGATGGATGGTAGACAGAACCGTCACCGGATTAATGAACTATGAAACTAAAACTTGATTTGGCTAGTCGTTAGGCTTGTGAAAAGAATTGTGAAAATTGGCTTTATGCAAAAGAACTCCAGCCATTCCTTGAATAACCCTATCATATGCATCAATTCCGTGTTGGCTTGCTGAGTACGGTTGGTACTCACCCTTGCTATACGCACAAACCTCCAGATGAAGGAGATAAGGAAGACCCGTACACGTACTACTAGGAGGAATGAAGACAATGGAGCGCAACAGGTCTTAGCCCCCAGTCGTTGCCTGTGGCAATCGGCATGCTGCTGCCTTCCGTCTGCTATCTTATCTAATTTCTGTTTTCGGTTGTATCCGGACCGGTAGGTCCTATATGTATTGGATATTGCCTTCGGGCCTATTATTGTAATAATTTCGATGAAAGACTATTCGTGCACTTTGCGCCGGTAATTCATAAGCGTATTCGTGGGTACCAAACTACTCGATCCAGGGAGAAGGTACTATGAACACGAATGATTCCCGTCCTCAAAACGGGGTCTACGAGTGTATCGAGCAAAGCGGCCGTAGGATAAGACCAACGGCGCCCCACCCTTATAGCTTGTCAAAGGAAATATCCCTACATAGGATTATTTTGGAAATACAAACTATTTTCACAAAACAAACATATTTTCTCTCTCGCCCGAATTTCTCTACGAACATTTGATTTTACCTTTCTCTAAACCCTAAATTATCTTCAAAAATAGATATAGGATCGTGACCTGTTAAAGCTTGAGAGATTGTTTATTCCGCCCGCTAAAGCAATAAGAGTACACAGGAATAAGGTCCCAACCAGAGCTTAACCTATCTTCGATTTCATTTTCTCTCGACAATAGATGGGAAAGAACAAGGGCAGGAAATCAAGATCTCGGCAATCTCATGGATCAACCCGAGCAACCCCGTGGACACTCCACCTCCTTTCCCTATGGACCCAACCCTAGCCCAGGTAGTGGCTAACCAGACACAGTTGATGGTCATGATGATGCAACAAATGCAACAAAACCTTCGACAACAACCAACGCAAGTCCTGATAACTCCCGCAAGTATACTATCGAGCCCACAGAGAGCGGTAACACCAAACCCACCATTGGGATGGAAGGAAACACTTGACCCCCGCTACGGTTTCAAGGAACAAGGACATGGAGTAAGGAACAATACATGGGACAAGCACACCAGGACCCCGATCGAGGAAGAAATACAGTGCGTAGGTAAGGACAAAGAATCCGGTCAGACAACCGGCCAAGGTTTCAGTTCGCCACCACTCAAGAAGAGGAAGTCACAAAAAGGGGATATAGGCGGTACAGGCAATATGATCGTCACATGCACAGTGTTTACCTCTAAAGATGCTAAGAAGATTCCCCGACGTCGAAGGAAGAAGAAGGCTTGCTATAACTGCAAGGAGTATGGGCACCTTGCCAATCAATGCCCCAAGCCACACAGCACCCTTCCTCTTACCGGTGCCAATGCAACATTCATAGGTGGCGACCCCAGATTGGGTGGCAACCCAAACAACTAGACAAGAAGTCTGCAGCAACCCTGGTCTTGCTTTGTAAGGAATTAAGACAGCAGTGACTGTGCCCCTTCCCCTTTATGTATGACGACCCTAGACCGATGTTAGTTGTTGTTGTATTGTTTTGTGTGGGACTGTGCATGGCAGTCCGATGTACCCCTCCTATGATGTAACGTTTATGAACTAATATAAAGTTCTATGTTACCTCTTAAACGAGTTTATTTCACCATGCTTGTGTGTGCAAAAGATCATTTGAAACAACTTAAAGTGAACAAAAAGAAAGAAACGGGATCGATTAGAATCGTGACCTTAGTAGGCCTAATCCCTCACCCCACCTATACTCTTCAGATGGCGCGCCGTCGCAGAGCCTCAGCAGCTACTAAGAACCCGCCGGAGCCTAATCCCTCCACCTTAGCGAAAGTCATGACTTTACAGACCCAACTGCTTCAAGCCATTGCCAACAACCAAGAACAACACGGAAGATCAAGCTTAAGCGAGTTTATGCGAGCCAAACCGCCAACATTCTCCATGGCAGAGGAACCAATGGATGCTGAAGATTGGTTGAGGGTAATAGAGAAGAAGTTGACTCTCGTTCGAGTATGGGAAGCTGACAGAGTCATCTTCGCCACCGATCAGCTGGAAGGTCCCACAAGTGACTGGTGGGACACCTACGAAGAGACTCGGGCTGAAGATGCCGGAGAGACGACATGGGAGGAATTCACGGCTGCCTTCCGTGAAAATTTTGTACCCACCGCAGTTATGAGAATGAAGAAGAATGAATTTAGGAGGCTGCGCCAAGGCAACACCTCGGTGCAAGAATACCTCAACAGGTTTACCCAGCTTGCCCGTTACGCCACAAGTGACCTGGCGGACGAAGAAGAAAAGATAGATAAAATTTATCGAAGGACTGAACGACGAGCTGAGAGGACCAATGATCGGACAAGACCACACCAGCTTCCAAAGCCTCATCAACAAGGTCGTAAGGCTTGAGCCTGACCAAAGGATGGTTGAAAACAACCGAAAGAGAAGGCTTGCTCTAGCCCGTCCAATTCAAGAGACATCTCGGCGACCCAAAGGAGCAAAACCAACAGATGGAAACTAGCCATCATAGCGCCAATCGTCCCTCTGTACCCAACAACGCTAGCAGGCCACCGGCAACCCCTTTCCGCACCCCGGCCCCCACTTTGGTAGCACCGGGAAACCAGAATGTTAAATTGCTTCAATTGCAGAGAATTCAGGCATTGTGTCAATCAATGTCCCAAACCGCACAGCACACCCAACCGTACTGGAGCCAACGCCACGGTTGTGAGAGGAACCCCTACCCCGGCGCCCGGACGAAGCTTGTTTAGAACACCCCAGTCGAAGGGGGCTACCACCGGATGCCGCCATGGCCAAGTGAACCACATGCGTACCGGAGAAGCTCAGGAGGACCAGATCATGCTGATGGGTATGTTCTCCATCCATTCTGCACTAATCAAGGTTTTGTTTGGTTTTGGAAATCCGCATTCTTTCATAACCTCGAGGACAAGCACGGAACATAACCTACGTCTGGTAGACCTTAAGAGACCCACAATAATACATTCACCCAGGAGAGATATGGCTGCACCCCATACCGGCACCAGTATAGGCCTTACCCTAAAAAGCCAAGCTTGAACATATTGTTAGGGGGGTAGAGTGACATAGCTCCGGACTCTTAGATTGGATACTATATTAAGGCCAGGTAGAACCGAACCTTCTCTAGATAATCTCTTGTAGCCCACCACAATCACACGACTGCAATCCTACCAGGGTCACCACCTGTCTGCAGCTAAAGGTTCCAACAGTTTAAAACAGCAAGTCTATTGTACAACTTAAGAAAATTTAGAGACCTACTGAATCCTGCATGCTAGAAGGATGCCCCAAGGATTAAGAGCTGACAACATCATGTTGTCTGAAACAAAGAATCGCAAGGACACAGTGGGGATCACCTTAAGAACTCCGTGATAGATTTCCGCCTCATCATAGGCAATTATCCTATCCATCGTTTGTGGGGATGAAGTCCTAAATAGATCAGTCTCATATGAACCAACAGACTTCCAACAACAGCCCAACCCAAATCTCGGGGACGAGATTTATTTTTAGGGGGGTAGGTTTGTAACATCCTGAAAATCGGAGAATTTAAAATCGGGAATTAAAAGTCAGAACTTACAAAAACTTTTTGCTTGTTGCTTCTTGATCGTGCTTATTGCTTCTTATTTGCCAACTTGGTTGCATAAAATTCATTTTTGGAAATGATTTAATTTGAGGTTAGAGAAAAATCAAGTGTTTTGAAATCCCAGAAGGGAGAAAAGGTTCAAAATATAGATTGAAAGGAATAAATAATTAACATTTGGAAAGTTATAAAAGTCACTTTGAAAAGTATATACTCTTGGTTTAAACTCTAATTTAATAATGTAAAAGTAAATATTATTTAAATATGGGTGATAAAAATATTTTTGAAAAGAAAATATGGAGTAGAAAAATTAACTTTAACCAAAGGTCTTACCTTCTTAAAAAATATATAATAATAAATTAGAAAAGAAAAATATATTTTTAATAATAAAAAGTGGATGAAAAAGTTTGAAAATATAATTTCAAATTTATTTTGGGAATATTAGAATTTATCTTGGATTTTTAGGATGAAAGAAAATAGGAAGGGAAAATTAAAAAAATTAAATCGGGTAAAAAGAAAAAGTGTACTGTTCTCGCATCGCAGTGTTCGACCGGTCACACGACTCACGTACGCGCGCGCCACACGTCGCCCGCCGTTCCGCCGTACCGGGGCCTCGTGCACACACGTTCTCGTCGGCGCTACCCTTCCACGCACACGTCTTCGTCGTTAGTCGCGCCGAGCCATGGACGCCGAAGTCGTCGCCGCGTCACCCCGTCCTACGCACGGCGCTCGCCACGTCGCTCGCCATGCCGCCCGTACATGCACGCGCGCACCCGCTCGCCGAGTCGCCGCTCGCCACGCCGTGCACAGCGTCACCGTACCATGTCGCGCGTCAGCCACGTTCGCCGCGACGTGCGCGCGCACGCGCAGCGCGTCAGCCGCCCGCCGCGTGGCCTCCCCAAGCCGATCTCCAAGCCGCACCCGCCCGTCGATCGGCTATAAGAAGCCTCCCCAAGCCGAGCTCCAAACACACAAATCCTTCATCATCACCCCTTCGTGCTTTTCCCCCTGTTTCCCCCAAAAATCCCCCACCACATTGCTCTAATTTTGCGAAGAACCGAAGTTCAGCCGTGGAGCTCGCCACCGAGCCGCCGGGGCCATTTCTCCAAAATTCGCTGCCACCGGCCGAGTTCCGCGCAATCCGAAGGTACGATCATGCTCCCCGCACTCAGCTCTACCTTTTCCCTCGCTTGCCCGAGCCGACCCGCTACCGGAGCCCGCCGTCGGCAAGCCCCGCCGTATGCGCCCTGCCTCGGCCGCCGTCGCGCGCACGTCGCCAGCACTCTACACTACCTCCCGACCGAGAAAATGCCACCATTAGCTCCCCTAGACCTCACCGGTGCTCGCGACCCTCTCCGTGGCCGTCCCGTCACGGAGCGTGCCGGCGACGAGGTGACATCGCCGCCATGAAACGACGGTCGTCGCCCGCCCATCTCGTCACCCCATAGCCTCGGCTAACCCTTGTAACGCAACAAGCATAGCTCCTAGATGGTTAAAGGTAGCCTAGCACCCCTAGCCGGCACCCTCGCCGTCATTCGCTCGGGAGTTTTGCCGGCATCGCGAGGAAAAAGAAGAACAGTGCAATGAGAAACAAAAACAACAAAGGAGCGAGAGTGAACGACATCGGCTCGGTAGCGCAGTGGTTGAGCCGAGCCGCGTGCACTCGCTCGGTCGCGCGTTCGAACCCCGTGCGCGCTAGTTTTCGGCTTTCTTTCTTTTTCCCTTCTTCCTTCGCGGCCCGCATGTCGAGGGAAGGGAGAAGGGCCGGGCCGACCCACACGTCGAGAAAGCACCGGGGATGGGGAATAGAGAAGGAAGGAAAAATAAGGAAAAATAAAAGAAAAATTTAAGAAAATAATAAAAAGAAAGCGGAATAAAATAGGAAATTTTACTCTTAATAATTTTTGACAAAGGTTGCTTAGGAAAATAAAATCTATTAGTTCACGATCTTTTCCAAAAAACTCTAAAATTATTTACCCGAATTATTTTAGTTACAATAAAATATAATTATTCCACTTATAGTATTTTTATAACCATGATGATAAAGTATGATTTTTAATTAAACTATTTAGGGATAGTATTTCATCTTTTCAAAGTCTAAAATTAACTCACCAAAATTATTTTAGGTTCATTAGCATATTTTTAGCTACAATAAAGTATTACCCATCAACCAACATTATTTCATCACCTATTATAAGGGACATAGTTTCAAAATAATAGAATAGTCATTCTAGGACTAAGTACTAGAAACCAAACCACCCAAAGTTAACTCGAAACTTAAAATTCAATTTATAATAAATCATAAGAATGAACTCTTCCATATTAATTAGCTTGGTGAACCGAAATAATGTTCGGGTCATTATTTCATCTTCTAATAGATTACCAAAGCTAAAGTAACCACCGTCACTCTAAATTATCTAGATTATTATTTGTTCTTTTCTAAAAATTCATTTGCAAATAATTATGAACCTATAGTCAAACTTCTTAGCATATTCTCCCTCCAAAAATTCCTATCTTTTGTGAAACCCATTATTCACCTAAATATTATTTTATATATAAATATGGAGTTTCTAAACTCAAAAATCCAAGTTAGTTATTCGGCATCTAAGCTTCAAGGTTTATCAAATATTTCGAGATTCGATTATTATTAACCCTAGGACTTCTCGACCCGAGAAATAATTCGACGAAATTGAAAAGATGACCACTCCCTTTTATTAATTGAATCATCAACTCTAGTATTTCTCAAACTTTAAGCATATTAAAATAAATATCGCACCCTTCTTCACAAAATCGGATTCATTACAAAACTTCAAATCCTTATAACTCTTTCGCTCTAACTCTGATTTCGTCAAAACTCGAGCCTAGGTTCGCGTAGAGTCATAGCCTAGTATTAGGAGCCGCTATTGCAATTTACTTGGTGTTCTTTTGGATCTTGCTGGATTTTATTTGAATTATAATCGAATTGAAATTTGATTTCTCGCACGTACGATTAGCGTCCGAGGAAGGCGTTGAGTGCGCGGAAGACCCCAACCAACAAGTGTGCAAGCAAGGCAAGTCTTCACACCCTTTGAACATATCGATCCCAATTGCGAAATGATGTTATTTTAAACTCTAAACATGCATGCTTTACAGAGTTACCTATACTTGTTATGCCATACCTTGCTATTGATTACCTTTAGAATTACTCCTTGTAACTCGCTATGTGATACAAACAACCGAAGAATAACTTCGGTAAACTGCTTAGCCATGCTATACTTAGATTTATGCATACTCATGACTTTATGAAAAAGCTTTGTGCTTAGGCAACTACCTTAGGGAAGGTAGTTGAGATACGGCATGTGGAGACATGAGCGCCACATGGCCATGAGAATGATGAACTAAGTTTGATGAAAATTGAAAGTACTATACAAATGTTTTAGACTGGGGTGGCTGGATGATTTGGGTGGATTCCGGAAAAGGCAAGTGCCGACCCTGGTCAGTTAAGGACCGAGCCATGAGATAGCCGGGAAACGAGCCAGTACAACCGTACTTCTCGAATGGGTATAGACCTAGCTGACTAGATAGCCGAGCGGAGGCAGTATCCTTGCATAGATGGTTCTCTATGATGTGGCTTATGTGATAAGAATGGGGCTGTGGCCTTTGTTGTGAATGGTGGAATTGAATCGATATTAATTAAACTTAAAGATTGAGAAGTTTTCCCTTGCCCCGGGTGCGCCAGAACTCCTCTCACTGCTAGAAAAGGACGGCTAGAGTGCATGAGGGCTTAAGTTCATGGAGCGGGTACTACCAAAGTGAGGTTATCGAAAGGCTTTGCCGTGACCGTCTCATATAAAGGGATGTAGGCTCATTCAATGGGCAGTCGCGGAGTACGGGTAAAGTGTACATCCACTGCAGTGTGAGTGAATCAATCTATTCGAATAGCCGTGCTCGCGGATATCGAGCATCGTGACAAGACTTTCGCTTGGCTAGACTTTAAACTTAAAATTGCTGGGATGGGCTTGCATGATGATTTCATTCACTGGTGAATCAACTTCTCGAGATGTGAGAAGGGATGGATTCCCCAGAATATCATGACGAATCGGAGGCGGGAAGCCATCCTTGGAATCACGATGGATGGTAGACAGAACCGTCACCGGATTAATGAACTATGAAACTAAAACTTGATTTGGCTAGTCGTTAGGCTTGTGAAAAGAATTGTGAAAATTGGCTTTATGCAAAAGAACTCCACCATTCCTTGAATAACCCTATCATATGCATCAATTCCGTGTTGGCTTGCCGAGTACGGTTGGTACTCACCCTTGCTATACGCACAAACCTCCGGATGAAGGAGATAAGGAAGACCCGTACACGTACTACTAGGAGGAATGAAGACAATGGAGCGCAACGGTCTTAGCCCCCGGTCGTTGCTGTGGCAATCGGCATGCGCGCCTTCCGTCTGCTATCTTATCTAATTTCTGTTTTCGGTTGTATCCGGACCGGTAGGTCCTATATGTATTGGATATTGCCTTCGGGCCTATTATTGTAATAATTTCGATGAAAGACTATTCGTGCACTTTGCGCCTGGTAATTCATAACTGTATTCGTGGGTACCGAACTACTCGATCCAGGGAGAAGGTACTATGAACACGAATGATTCCCGTCCTCAAAAACGGGGGTCTACACCTTGGTGGACTTAAAAAGCTTCATATCCTTCTGCAGAGAAAACGGTCTTTTCGAAAATGTCCGAAACTAAGGCAAAAGAACCAAAACAATAAAACAGATCAAAAACACACACAAGCAGTACATGTGGATATGTTTAGCATGTAGATCTTGTTTTTAGATAAATTTAGAAATTTGAACTACCTAAATCTGAGTTAAAATGAATTAGTTATGAATTTTTGAAGTTTAAACCGATTTAAAACATTTTTTAGAGATTTATTGGATTTATGACGCAATAAGGAATTAATTTTGAAAAGGAAAAGCTGATTTATTACGTCAGCCCTGGATCAATCTACCGTAGACTCGGTTCACAGAGAGGTCCATGGGTCCACTGGGAACAGACGGCCGAGATCGATCAGATCCATCCAACCCTAGATCTAATGGTCTAGATTGGATTGGCTCGGATCGAATATGCAAGCGTCACGCAAGCAGTAGAGTAGGACCTGGCGCTGACAGGGTGACGACGTGGCTCCGGCGTGGCTTCACCGGTGGTGAGCGGCTCTAAACCCGATGGTCGTCGGCGTTCCACGGGGTGGCAGCGGCAACGGAGGGCACAACTAGACGCGACTTGACACGAGGAACTCACCGGTAAGCTAAACGGAACCGAACGGCGACGGTGATGAGCTCGGAGCGGCGGAGAGCTTCGGGTTGTTGACAACAGATGCTCCGGCGTCTTCTAGCGATGACGGAGTGGCGGACTGGGTTCTTCTCCTCCTCACGAACCCGACAGTGGCGACCGTGACCAAAGACAACGTCGGACGGCGACCGGCGGCACGATGAAAGGCTGCGGCGGCGGCGGAGCTTCGGCTTCCTTGCAGCGACAATGCTATGAGCTGCGAGAAGCTAGGTCTAGGGTTAGGATGGCTTGCGGACGACCGAGAGCACTATTTAAACCAGCGAAGGGACGGAGTCCGAGCCCGAGTCGACCTCTTCGTTAATGGAAAGTTTTAGGGTTTGGAGTCTGATTAGGAATCGATTTCCCCGAGCTTTCCAAACAAACCCGCGAGAACTTCCAAAAGGGAAAAGAAAGAGGAAGATCAGAGGATCATTTCCCCTTTGTTGATTCGACCGAAGAAGAAAAGACACACTGGGATTAGAAAGGGGATCGACGACGACACTATGGAGCTTGGCGTCGAGAGGAAGATGACGACGCCGATAGGCGGGTCCTACTTGTCAGCGAGAGTAGGCTGGCGAGCTGGCCGGCTGGGCCGCTACGGCTGGCGCACAAGAGAGAGAGAGCGGGCCAACTTGGGTTAAATTCGGCCCAAGAACAGGGAAAAGAATTTTTGTTTTTAAAATAATTAGTGAAATAATATTTCATTTATTAATTACTTTCCTTGCTTAAATAAATCCTAGAAAAATCCAGAAAATAATTAAGAAGGATAAGTATTTAATAAAATATTATCTTGCCCACTTTTATATTGGGATTTATTAAGAAAAAATAATTCTTGTCTTATAGGCTTTTAATTCAATTTCTAAAAATGCATTAAATAATATATTCTTAATTTAAGCGATTTTTAGAGCGTGACAGCATGGGAGGCGGTAGGGGAGAGAGGGAAGAGGAGGCTCACTGATGGCGTATCAGCGACAAGAGGCGGCGCGGGGAGGCATGGTCACGAGAAAAGGCGACGACCCCTCTCGAGCTCAACGAAGACGACGGCCTATGATGAGCTTCTGAACGGGACAAGGAGGCCGAGGCCCTCCGAGACCTGGGAAGGATGGCGGAGATGTTAGGGGAGCGCGGGGTGGCCGGAGATGGTGAGGAAGGGTGGCCGAAGGTGGCGAAGAGCGGCGGAGCTCACCGGCCGTGGAGGATGCGAGTCTCCGAAGGCATTCAGCTCTGCAAAAATGGACATCGGGCTTCCTCTCACTGCAACGAAACTGGCGAGGAAGGCCCCAGGGTCCGAGACGGCTTGGAGCGACAGCGGCGTCGGTTGGAGGTAGCGGAAGGCGGGGGCAACTCGGGTTGGCGGCGGGGTGGCACTCCATCGGCGTTTTGCGGAAGAGGAATAGTGGCCGAGATGCGGGGCTGCATGGCGAAGTCGAGGGCTGTGGTAGCAAGGCACGATGAAACTAGGGCGGTGGGAAACGACAATCGAAGTACGGCGGCTAGCGGAGGAAGAGGGAGCGGAGGAAGAGGGAGCGGCGTGAGGAGCTCGATAGAAGGCACGATAGTACGGGCGACAGGGAAAAAAGAAAGAGGAAGATGCGGGATACCATTTGTCGAGGAGGGAAGGCGGGATCGAGGCCAGGATAGGCAGTGCTCGCCAGGAAAGTAAGGTGGCGACGTGGGCTCAACTCGGCTCTACTCGACGCTGGCTTGGGCGCAAGAGTGGGGGAAGAGGTGGAGGACATGGGTGAGACCTCATCCTCTCGGTTGGACGCGAGCAAAGGAGCGGGAGGTACGCAGATTTGGTGGCGGAGAGGGGACGGTATGGCCGCGGTTTCATCCAGTGGGTGGAGGTTAGGGCGAACGACAGGTGGGCCCACCTATCGGCGTCCCAAAGAAGGAAGGAGGCGAGACGGACTTTGCGAAGGAGAGGAGGAGACAAACGGGTCGAAGGAGAGAGGAACGAGGAGGGGCGAGTGGGTCGCTGGGACGGAAAGCAGACTTGGACCATAAACGGCCCAAGAGGAAGAAGGGATATTTTAATTTGGTTTCTATTTTAATAATTGGTAAAATAAACTTTGAATTATTAAAATTACTTTTTGAGCTTCAAAATTCACGGGAAATTCTAAAGAGTATATTAAGGCATGGAGAATATTAAAAAAATATTCCCAGCCATGTTTGCCATGTTTTTATAGGAAAATTTTATTTTCCTTATTAATTTTACTTGATGAATTACTTTAAATTTTAATATTAATTCTAAAAATATATTATTTAATGATTCTTAATCCTTGAAGAAAAATCGGGGTGTGACAATGTCTTCCATGTAATCAAAGAAAACTTGTGGTACTCAATATTAGGTTCTCAAATTGTATAAAATTTGGATGCCGAGCATTGTTTTTGTAATATTTAGAACAATATGTTTAAATGTGTCTTGGAAATAATTTCATTAAATTGTATTTTAACCATATTTAATAAATATATTCGAACACAAGTTTTTATCGATCAATGTTCTTGTTTCTGACAGTTTATTTGCTTTGGTGCGTGCTGAAGAATGTGAGGGTTGATTTTGCATTTATTTTTTTGGTGATTTTGAATTTATTTGTGGTGTTCTTATTTCTGATTCTTTTTTTCACAAATTTTGACTATCATATTTTTAATTTTACATAGATCATAGAGAATTAAATGATTGTTTCCAGGGTTCACAATCTTGACACGGGATCAAAATCCGCTTATGAGCAGTATCATCGGATTTCGCAGAATAGTTGATAAACCGAAAACGATGAAATCCAAATAAATTTTATCAAAAATTTAAAATTCAATTTCATTATTTTAACTAGATCGAAAAATCGAGCTGTTTTTGTTTTCTACTCGTTCTGAAAAGTCTGGATTTCACGAAATTCAAACCGGTTTTTAATGGAATTGTAAAACCTATTTGTTTCGTTTGTTTCGTGTGCCTTCAATTATGCAGATTTTTTTGCTTTTCATATCGTAAAAAATTTCAGTCATTCTTTAAAACACAAAGTACTCCATACAGTTTAATTTTGGAAAATTTAAAGTACACTTACAAATGATTCGTCCTTGCGATTTTGCGAATGATAAACGAATCAACCCGAAGGCCGAAGCTGTCACCGGAGGAGGGTTTCATTTCACAGACGCTTCCGCAGCTGTAGATATCGAGTTTGAGTCGGACTCTGAGTCCGAGTCCCGTTGGGTAAACAAAACCGTCCATAAATCTCGGTTCGTCCTCGCCGCCTCCGCTTCCCATTCCGCCGCCCCCTTCCTGCACTTGATCCATCGCTCTCGAGGATTCGCTCGCCTCTTCCTCCCTCTGCTCTCCTGCCCTCGACTCGATTCGACCCATCTGTGTGCCCTTGGGGTGCGACATGGCCGTCGGGACGGCGCCTCCTACCACGGCCGCCGCGCTGCCCTGCCGGCGGCGCCTCAGGGAGCGGATCCAGTCAGAGCGCCAGGTGGTCGGCGGCCTCCTCAAGAAGGCGGAGGCCTTGGTGGCCAGCGCCAAGGACGTCCATGGCGGCGCGGCGGCGGCGCACTCCGAGGCCTGCGCTCTCCCTCGCCGCGGTCGTTTCTTGCGTCGGGAGACCCGACCGGAGGCCGGCCGCCGCGACAGACGGGGCTGCCTCCTCCAAGAAGAGGCGGAAGACGACCGCCGCGAGCCCGATCGTGGAGGTGGAGGCGATCGAGCCGACCATGCCCAAGGCGCAGAGGGACCGCCTCTACGGCCTCCTCTTGTCGCTGTCGGCGGAGATGCCGTTGCCGCCGCACATCATCGGCTTGATGCAGAGCCAGTGCTGCTGCGTCGTGGTCCCTAACGGCGACGAGATGGACATCGATCTTGGCAAGACGAAGGACGCCGTCTTGTTTCAGCTGCTCAACCTGCTGGAGGAATTCGCTCAACAACAGAGCAAGATTCAGCCACGGCTGGCGGAGGAGCAAGAACCGCCCAAGATTGACGTACTACAGAACGCATCCGACGCCATCAGCCGCTCGTCGATCTGCCAACTGGAGGACAGCGAGATCGCCGATGAGGGCCGCGGACATGGGCATCGATATCTGCGGCGGCGTCTCTCCCCTGGTCGTGGACAAGGCTCAGTTCTCGCCGCTTCCGAAGCAACAGGAGGAAGAAGAGTTGATCAACACCAGCGGCGGCGGCGGCGGCGTATCTCTCCAATCGCTGCCTGCCAAGCAACAGGACGACGAATTCATCCGCGACGCCTCCCCTGTTGCAGTTGACAAGTTCCCTCAAAGACCGCGCGGCCAGTCTACGAAAGCATCGATCCCAGAGACATGAAGCAGCTCGGGATCTCCGGCGAGGCTCAGTACATCGTCAGCCCGGTGAAATCTCGGGACAGCCTGCGTCGGCGCGGCGGCGGCCTGCTACAGAAGCTGGGCTTCTTCCTGAAAGCAGAGTACAATGTTGATGAGCTAGAGGCCTACAGCAGCGAAGAATAGGATTCATCAATGGTGTAATAGCTCTCTAGGTTCTCATCTGTTGTTCGTTCTTCGATTGCTGTCAAGCCTTTGAGCCTTGAGCAATCTGTTCTGTGTGATGTAGTACTTGAAACCAGTGATTAATTTGCAGCCCACTTGTGCCGGTAATAGCTCTGTCAAATGTGTACTGTATTTTATCTGATGATACGATGTAAATAATCGTTTCAGGCTTTCAGCCTTATTTCAATTGTATGCCTAACATAAGTACATTAAATTTACCATGAGGTTCCAAAGTTGCAGCAAAATGATCTCAGAAGTGCAGCAGACACCCAACAATTGAACGGTGCAAATTTTGAAGACCGTTGATCGTAATACAATTAATGAACCAAGCACAGATTACCTTACCAAATATAAAAGATACCGACGCTTGACAAACTACCACTAGATTTGGCGAAGGCATTACAACAAAACTTTGCAATTTCGGTTAGAAACCCTCGCAAGGAACTATTTTGCGCAAAAGTTCTTTTTTTTCCTTCCATTTTTTTTGAATTCGGTCAAAATTTGTTCAACTTTCAATTGTTTTGGGGATGAAATATTCTGAAATTTAGGACTTCTTAGTCCTCCGGCAGATTTGTGCTTATCGAAATTGTCAAACCAGATCACAATTAGATATTAAAGATGTGGGAGAAGCAGAAATGGAACAACAATTTACCCAATCAGTGAAGCTCAGGTACAGTAGGACCCCAATTTTGGGCACCAAAAACTCTGCCAATATATGAGGCGTCACCATTGAATGAGTCCATGCTAATGAAGTTGAAGTAATTGTGGCTAGGGATGAAAAAATAGATCGAAAACAAATAAAAACTGTACCATATTCATTTTTCAATCGGAATAAAAACCCCAAATAAAAAAATAGAATCGAATATTATCGAATAAGATACAAAGCGAATATAAAATGGAACGATTATGTTAAAACGAATATTTATCAGAATATAAAAATCCTTCAAAAATTGAGCTTCCGATACGACTGGTTACTTTTTTTTGAAATAATAGGTTAACATTGCCAAAATTTTATATCATCAATTTCCTAGGCGATTCCATAACTATTTGTGAAAATCGATTTTCATAGTAGATGTGTTAAGAATCCTGCACGTGAAAATGATTTTCCACTTCCTGTCCCTTAGTCGAACACAACATATCTTCCTCCACGTATATCTTACTTACCATCTCACATATTAAGCTCTTGTTGTTAGATTGAAGATATAACCGCCACTTCTAATTTTTGTTTTGCACTTAAAATAATTTCACATGTAATGGTCATAAACTACAAAGTAGTAGATCTTGACAACCTCTTGTTGACGAGGAAAATCAACACGCCAGCCTAGGAGATCTGCTTAGCTCCAGTGCAGGTCCTATAATAGATGAAGCGCGGGCGTGTCAGTCAGTTTGATCCTGCCACTGACAAGTTATGCAAAACAATAGAACATAAATCATATCGGCCGATTGACCGATACCCAAAAACTAACTAATCGGCTAATAAACCGATGGTGCAATTCCAGCTGACGCCAATGCCAGCCGATGGTGTAAAATGTGTTTGAATCCATCGGTTGTATGCTGAACAAATATTTATATAAAGGCGATCGGCTGACAATAACATGATATATATAACATTGCATGAACAGATCACATGATGAAATAAATACTGATTTAAAGGTTAAAGCACATATCGGCTGAAAGTCCGATATCATAAAATCCAAATGATCGAATATCCAATGACGCCTCCGCTGCGATCGGTTGGACCTAACTTGTATACAATCCTTGCAAGCCGATGCAATATCCAGATAATTCACCGGCTGAAACCCCGATGAAACCTTTAGTGGCAGTCAACAGGCAGGCTAGATATTACGGTTCTAATCACGAGTTAGTAGATCAAACTGATACAGCACTAAGTATGAAAAGAAAAGCAATATCTAGACAATCAAGCCCTTGACTGATTTTCAAGGTGGTAGATGCCTAAACTAATCTAATCTAGTAAACAGTTTAGCCGATAGCGACAGAAACCCTAAAACGAGAGACGACCGATAGGGCCAAACTGAAATACTAAGATTAGATTAATATAGATATGATAAATATTCAGTCAAGCATGCTAACTAAACCGGAGCAATCCAAGAGATCAAACGTACTGATGCAGCCTTGGACAACGTCGACGTAGTCAATATGATCGCCTGATCCGACAGAACGTTGGACTTATACCTTTGCTGGAGGTCGAACCTAACCGATGCAGCCCAGCGCCGGATGCCAAGCTCCGCCGGATGTCGAACGAAGATGAAGAGTAAAAGAGTGGCGATGTGCCGAATTGTATTGATGGAGAGATGATTTACATGAACCCCGGGCTTACATATTTATACCCGTGGGATGACAAAGATCCTAACAGATTACGAAACAAACTTTCCTAAAGATAAACTAGGAAACTAACAATCTCTTCCTAATTAATAGATACAAGCCGTATCCTCCCTGGACTCGGTTTCTTCTGGATAAGATCTTCTCAAACCGAATCTAACAAGAATCTGACTGCTGGAGATAGTGATCCTCCATCGGCTGACGCAAAACTCTCAGCCAATTCTGCTTCGAGCCGATACGAACACTTAGCCGATGGAGACTCTAGGGCTTACCAATTTTTGGCATTAACACCAACTTTGATTTGGAGCATATGTTTGAAACATAAGTTTTAGATTTCGTATATATAGATATGATATTTTGTAATGAATATTTATACCCCTAAATGATATCAAATGATAGAGTTGTCAATAACGGTAGTTTTCAAATGTTTCCAATTTCCACCAAATACTAGTCCTACCATATTCGTTTCTGAAAATAACTATTGGTATTCGTTTATTTATCCTATACTATCCGAAGAACGAAACCCTCTATTTTCCAAAGTGTGTCCAAAAATCGGAAAACTATCCAAACTGATGTCATCCCTAATCTTGGCGGAGGTACCACCGTTAGTGGCCAGGTGGCATTGAGGTGTCGCACTATCCACCAGGTAGGGGTGAAAGTGGGACATGTATTTCTCGACCGCCCGCCCGACCTGAGGCTTGCAGGAAGAAAATGGGATGCCCGGTACTATCCAAATTCGAATCCAAATCCGTAAAAAACATGGGTTAGGATGTAGGAAGTTGTTAATGTTATAGATAAAGCATATCTAATATTTTTGTGTTAGGGTCGACAGGCCCCACCATATACCAAGTCTTATATGGAATCAAGCCTCATATACTAAAGGTGTTCTGGATAAGGAAGGAAAAACATAGTCCTACTTGGACATGACAACGACTACTCGGATCGTATTCATACTTGGTTTCCTAGTTCTACTTGGACAAGGGGACACTCAGGATATAAAATACAAGACCCTCCAGGAGGAGAGGGGAGAGGCGAAGACAAGCCAACATGGATCTAGACAATCCAAGACAATCCAGGAGGAGAGGGATCTAGGACGATCTCGAATCTCGCCGAGTTCATATTCAAGGAAGCAGAGACTAGATTAGTTCATCCCAAATATAGTACTCGTGTGATACTGATATATAAAGAAAACACTGAGCACTCTCGTAGGCAGTGATGGAATACATTCCATTATCGAGAACGTTCTCGATCAAATGAGGTGTTGTCGAATCAAACCTACTAACAAAAATTGGCGGCTTGTTTCACATCTAGTGCTGGTCACGCCCGTTCTCTTTGTGAAAAGGTTGCTACGAATAATATCCTCGCGGATATTGTTGGCTTGATTACTTTACATGGTCGTGAATGGGTGTCCAATATGCTTGAAAGTTTGTTAAAAAAGGTATGTGAAGTCATGCTGGCCACATGAGATGCACATTTAATAACCGACTCAAACACCCCTAAAAGTGATGAAGGGCTGACTACACCTGGTATTCACGACACCAGCGATTGTAGCAGTCCCACCGTCCTGGTTGAGGGCTGACTACACCTGGTCTTCATGAGACTAGCGGTTGTAGTAGTCCCACCACCCCTGTCGAGGGCTGAGTACACCTGGTCTTCTCAAGGCCAACGATTGTAGTAGTTTCACCGATTCTGTGAGTGGTCGAGGTATGATTATACCTAGTCCTTGATCAGCGTGGTAGCGATCCTCCCACCACCTTTATGAGTGGTCGAGGTGTGACTACACCTGGTCCTTGACCAGAATGGTAGCGATCCTCCCACCACCTCTACGAGTGGTCAAGGTATGACTACACCTGATCCTTGATCAGCGTGATAGCGATCCTCCCTGAGTTACGACTACACATGGTCCTCTCTCGACCAGCGTGGTAGTGATCCTCCCATCATCTTTGCGGGTGGTCGAGGTATAACTACACATGGTCCTCGACCAGCGTGGTAGCGATCTTTCCACCACCTCTAAGAGTGTTTGAGGTATGACTACCCTAGTCCTCGCTTGATCAGCGTGGTAGCAGTCCCACCACCTCTGTGAGTGGTCGAGATATGACTACACCTGGTTCTCACTCGACTAGCGGTTGTAGTGATCCTCCCACCTCTATGAGTAGTCGAGGTATGACTACAGTCCTCGCTCAACCAGCAGTTGTAGCGATCTTACCATACCCATGCCTTAATCTATGCAAGTTTTAATACATATCAAGTGTGCAATATTTATTTGTTGATCCCTCCTTCTCATATCGCTAATAGTTGAAGTCGTTTCTTATGGTGCTATTATGTTAGCCTGATGAATCACCGGGTCTTAGAACCTCTGCCATGGAAGCCTGGCGCTATTGGATTAGTCAGGTACTGGAGGGTCAAATGGCCACGTCAGATTGGTCATGTGAAAGTACCCATGTAATGTATTAACTAGCCATGTAATCGGGAATTGGTTTTCCCAACTTCACAGTTGGGGGTTATGAATTCACTGTTTCAACATAATTTGTTATGATATTCAAGCTGCTTTCGAGGGAAACATCCCACCAATCCAGCTAAGGGCTAGGAAGGGTACATAACTCCTTTCAACTGAGGGCAGCTCTGGTGAGAGTACTAATTTATTGTCACAAATAGATATAATTTATTTTTAATATTTTTAATTCATATCATGATTCTCCTGAGCGTTCGCTTGGGGGCTTTCTATCTAACAACTTGTTCTGAGTAACTGATTTTAGGAAGGTTCAGTGCAAAATACATATAGTGATCCCAAGGCACACCGTAGTCGGGAATTTATTCCGACTAGATAGATGTCAAATTAGTGACTTCAAGTTTCAGTACATATAAGAAGAGGTTTCATGATAGAGCAAAATTGAAGAGTTGTCTGGTGATTACACTTTGTAATTGAAGAGTTGTCTGGTGATTACACTTTGTGCCGACTATGAGAAACTTAGAACGACACATCTATAGCATGGTCATATATCTTGTATGGATGTGAGAACCTACATAAAATGACTGAAGATGGTGCTCTATACAAGAAAGAAATATTATGCAAAGCGATGGTTTACCCATCAAGATGATATTTTCTGACCTCAATCCAAATTCAAAAACGCCATGTTCTCTGTCATGGCCATGAAATAGGACTTGTAGAGAATTCTATGCCTACTCGGTCCAACCGAGAATAGCTAAGTGATTCTGACAACGCTGGGTCTTCGTGCTACATGGTTGAGAACGCTAGTTTGATCATTTGCATTGAGGTTGGGGGCTACTATCAATATTATAGATAAGACATACTTAATACTTTTGTGTTAGGCTTGACAGGACCCATCATGTACCAAGTCTATTATAAATCCACCTACAAACATGATAAAAGTTTCGTTAATCACTATTTTATGAGCTGACATGTAATGTTGTATAATATTTTTCTTGATGTATCTCTTTTAACTTGAATCTATTTTTAATATCCATGAGTTAAAGATACAAATAGATACCTGTTCCCGAACCCGATTTTGAGAAAATAATATGGGATAGGATATAGGATGAGCGATATGTTATCCAGCACTACTTGTATCCGGTTTCGAAATTGAAGGAAAATATGGGTTAGGACACGGGAATGCAGTGAGCTGACCGTACCTAGCCCCATTTGACCCGTAACCCCAGGTGTTCAACGCCCATTTGGAGCGGAGAGGTTGCCAACAATAACGGAGCAGAGCATGTCGGAGGCACTATTTGCTCGGACAGAGCCGGTCTACCCAAGAGCATGTGCAACATTGCAGCCGCACATCACATCAAGCCGGCGTCCACGATAGTGGAGGGTGTTCGTGATGATGGCTAGGTCACGGGCCATGGCTCTGCCGCTGTAGTAGAAGGCGGAGGTAGGATCGATGGAGACCTCCTGCTCAAATGCTCACAAGCAGGTGGCTCAAAGCGGTGGTGGTGGCAGTGGGGTTATCGTGCAAGGGTGAGTGTTCTGGCCTTCTGGGGAACAACGGCGGCGATGGCCATGGTGCGTGGAAGTTACAATGCTTTGGATTTGGTTAAACCCAAAGTTAACAATCATCTTTGGTGGCCAAAATACAAGCCCAACCAGATGGTCATTTTTACGAATTTCAAACGAAGTCCGGCAAATTTTGAACAATGTTCAAAAATCAAAATTACAATCTTTTCATAAAACCAGTTCAGTGTGCACCCCACCCTGTCACAATATTAACTTACGGTGGTTTGTTAATCAAGAATGAAATTCAATCGAAATCATCAACATTTTGAGAGGTTTGTTCAAGAGACCATGATGTGAGAATAAAGGGATCAGTTGCTCAAAATTTGGTTAGTTTCTATGAAATTCGGTGATATTTTCCTTCGAATATAAGAGATGCAAGAGAAATAAGAAAGATACTATAAAATTGTACGAAAGTAGGGCAAATGCATAATATAATGAAACAATGAAATAATGCGAGAGACGTCTAGGTGTCAGCGTTTGAGGATTTGCAAATCTTCAGACAATGTTTCACTATATGTTAAAAAGATGTTGCACTGTTTTATCACTCGAAAAAATGTTTCAAAATAAATTGTTTCATGATGTTTCATCCTTCATGAAGAATGTTCCATTGCTCTATCAAAGATGTTTCAATCAGATGCAATAGTCAAAAACGCTAATTGCAACACCCAAAATCCGATATGTGCAACATCCAAAGAAAACCAGTTGTGACGTCAAGTACCAATTTAAGCAACATTCAAAAAGGCGGATTGCAGCATCAAGGAACATAGTGTCTAACATGAAAAAGCATGATGTGCAACAATCCTCGTAAGCTCAGTGCTCCCACTAGCCTAACCATCGCCGGTGAGCTCAAGGCTCTCTCTAGTGATGATTGCACCTCCTCGCGACTTTTCCACTAATGCTGGCGAGCTCGGGGTCCTCTTCAATGATGACTGCACGTCCTTCTCGCAACGCTGGCATCGACAAGTTAAGGTTCTGGAGAGCTTGAGGCTTTTTGTGGTGACAACGTTGTTAGGGTTAGGGTTCCGACGAGTTTGTTGTTTGGAACATGTTGAAGAGAGGAAATAGAGGAGAGAAGAAGATATTAGAGGATATCCGATGTCTACACTGACATTGGACGCTTGAACTGAAACATTTCCTAATAATGTAGGATTGATAACAAAAAATAATACTATGTTAGACGACTTTATCAAATCAATATGGAGATATCCCAAAGCTTACCCTAATTACTATGTGGCAAGTTCAAATATTCAAATATTTATTCTCTAAACAATGACACAATTCATTTCCTTAGCAGTTCCAATGTGTGCGTGAAATCGAACCATGCACGAAAAACCTAAACGTAACACACTGCAGCCATCGATTGTTGTTGTCAGAGAAGAAAATCAAACTCTAAAGAAAAGTAATGGCTTGTAGTCATTTAATGCGATTATGGATGCTCTAAAGAAAAATAATGGCTTGCGGCCATTGGTGTTGCCCTGCAAGTAGGACTCTGGCGATTGAGACAATCTTTTTTTAATGTGGGTCCCACGACAATATGAAAGCGAACCAAAGTATTGTTTGACTGCTGCAGGAGAAATAACACTAGAGGTGTCCTAGAGATAGCATAATACTATGTTTCGAGTTGCCAAAATTATTCTCCAAAAATTCAGCTAATTTATTGCAGGTGTATTTCTGTGCAAATTTAAAAACAGAGTTGTCCTTCTTTCATTTCCTTCTCATCGTGCGTAAAAAGCCATGCGCTTCATAGTGCGTACATAACCATAATAGAATTTAATATTTTCTCCTCAATCCAACATTCTAGCTAATTTCCAACTGTATGAACCTATAGCATGTGTTTTATCCTTAATCCACTTACCTAATATTAAATTTAATATAGAAGCAGACCCGTTACAAAGTATGGCCATAAAATAATCATCTTGTAATAAAAAATAAGAAACTATCTACGAGTTATAGTGATGCTGTCTGATGTTTTAAGAGTGAAAACTTTCAAATATAATTTATAGTTATAATATAATTTATTATAGTATAATTACGTTATAGTTACAACGTAATTAATTACATTGTAATTGCACAATATAGTTACAACGTAATTAATTACATTCTCTTTTTTAATGCACAAGCTATCATCAGCACTCCTGTGAGGGGCGTTGGGGAAGACATTTGGGCCTGGGATCCTGAGAGGCATGGTATTTATACTGTTCGATCGGCGTATAGACTTCTTTTCGCTGCCCAGGACCAAGCCTTGAACAATTCGCAAGCGTCTTCTTCGGACAGTCGGCTATGGCAAAGAATCTGGAATTTAAGTACACCTCTGAAGGTGAAGGTGTTCTGGTGGAGGGTAGTAAATGGATTCCTCGCTACAAAGGCAGAACTACATAGACGACACATCGAGCGGCGTCCAAATTGTGATACTTGCGGAGATGAATCTGAATCCATTCGTCACGTGTTGTTATTGTGCCCGTTAGCAAAGTGCTTTTGGTCCATGACAAAGGAGCTTACAGATGTTAAAGTACCTGAGTTAAGACATCTAACATGGGCGGCTGATTTGGTTGATCCATCTTTCTGTTCCCCGAAACACTCTGCAGTCATTATGTGTGGAATGTGGGCGCTGTGGATGTGCAGAAACAAGAGGAGGCATGGGGCAGCGGATTGGCCGCTGAGGAAGGCGGTTCAATGGGCAGCAGATATTGCCTTCGATCTCTGGCAGATTGAACATGCTGACACACGACCTATGCCAATCCCAACTCAGGAGTTGCGCTGGAGGAAACCACCGGCTGGATGTTTTAAGTGTAATGTGGATGCGGCTTTTTATACGGATGTGAACATTGGGGCTACGGCAGCGGTCATCAGAGATGATGCAGGTCGAGTAATGCACGCAGCAGCCAAGTGGTATCCTTCCTGTCGAAGTGCTTTAGCCACCGAAGCTCTTGCGTGCAGGGATGGGCTACAGTTGGCCCGGCAACAAGGGGCAAGCAGAATGTGGATTGAGACTGACTGTCAGTTTTTAGTTCAGCTCTGGGAAAATCGGCGAATTCAGAGATCAGAAATCAAACCTATCCTGGACCAAATTGATCAGTGGAGCAATGGTTTTCAAGATTTCAAGATGCTTTTTGTCCGCCGGACTTGCAACTCCGTTGCTCATGCTCTCACACGCATGGTCTCGGCCAAAAGACAGACGAAAGAATGGGAGTCACTTCCGTCTTCTTTTCAAGCCTTGGCAATGGTAGAATGTACCCAGGTTCAGAATTAATACGAACTTTGGTTTCAGCTCAAAAAAAAGTTACATTTAAAAAAATTTAGAAAAACTTGAGATAGCTTTTTAGCAATTTCAAAAAAATTACTATCAGAAGTATGCATTGAAATTTATGTCTATCAATGTATTTTATTATATAAGGAATATGAGAAATATTGTATGACAATGATGTCTGTAAATTGGTACGAAGTAGTATAATTTCATCATATTATATAGTTTTACCATTCGAAAAGAAAAAAGTTAAAGTTATCAGCCAATAACAATTTGTTGAGTCCGAAACGGTCTCTGAGTCCGATCCCCCTGTAAAAAAAAAAAAAGAACAATCCGACTCCGAGTCGATTTCCTAAAGCCCAGGATAAATATTTCGCTCCTCTCCTCATTCCTCCCCTTCTCGATTCGATCGGTCGCTCCTCGCTTCCTCTCCTCTGCTCTCCATCACTCGATTCGATCGAATCGACTTCTGCCCTAGCTACTAGAATCGACTTCTGCCCTAGCTACTACTCTCGCAGCTGCTGTCCGGGGCGCGACATGGCCGTCGGGACGGCGCCGATGCCCTGCAAGAGCCGCCTGAGGGAGCGGATCCAGTCGGAGCGCCAGGTGGTGCGCGGCCTCCTCAAGAAGGCTGAGGGCTTGGTGACCAGCAGCCGCAAGGACGTCGATGGCGGCGCGGCGGTGGCGCCGCGCTCCGAGCTCTCCTCTCTCCCTCGCCGCGGCAAGAAGAACGTGCCTTTGTTGCGCCCGGAGGCCACCGCGACAGACGGGGCTGCCTCCCCCAAGAAGAGGCGGAAGACGACCGCCGCGAGCCCGATCGTGGAGGTGGAGGTGATCGAGCCGACCATGCCCAAGGCGCAGAGGGACCGCCTCTACGGCCTCCTCTTGTCGCTGTCGGCGGAGATGCCATTGCCGCCGCACATCGTCGGCTTGATGCAGAGCCAGTGCTGCTGCGTCGTGGTCCCTAACGGCGACGAGATGGACATCGATCTTGGCAAGACGAAAGACGCCGCCTTGTTTCAGCTGCTCAACCTGCTGGAGGAATTCGCTCAACAACAGAGCAAGATTCAGCAAAGGCTGGCGGAGGAGCAAGAACAGCCCAAGATTGACGTACTACTGGACGCATCCGACGCCATCAGCCGCTCGTCGATCTGCCAACTGAAGGACGGCGAGATCGCCGATGAGGGCGCGGACATGGGCATCGATATCTGCGGCGGCGTCTCTCCCCTGGTCGTGGACAAGGTTCAGCAAGAAGAGGATGACGAGTTGATCGACATCTGGGGCGGCGTCTCCCCTGTATCAGTCAACAAGTTCCCTGAAACTCCTCGTTCGAGCAGCAGCGATTCTTCCTCATCTTCCAGCAGCGGCTCTTCCTCTTCTGGATCATCCTCCAGCGGTTCATCATCCTCCTCTTCGGACAGCGACTCCGACGACGACGGCGACAGTCCGAGCAGCAGGCCAGACACCGCAGATCAACCCACTGAAGCTGAGGTGAAGCCGTTGGAGCAGCAGGATGTCGCAGAACAAGACAAGAAGCTGATCACCGAGAGAGCAGCATCTCCCGACACTGAGATGAAGGAGCTGATCGGCAGAGTCCAGGAAAAGCAGAAACTCCGGCTTGAGCTCGAGAGGAAGACGGCGCGTGAGCTCGAGAGGAAGAGGGCGCGTGAACAGCTGCAGGAAATGAGGATCACGGCACGGCCGGTCTACGACAGCATCGATCCCAGAGACATGAAGCAGCTGGGGATCTCCGACGAGGCGCAGTACATCGTCAGCCCGGTGAAATCTCGGGGCAGCCTGCGTCGGCGCGCCGGCGGCCTGCTACAGAAGCTGGGCTTCTTCCTCAAAGAATAGAACGATTCATCAACGGTGTTTGTAAAGCTCTGTAGGTCCTTGCTCTCAAGCCTGAGCCATGAGCAATCTATCAATTTGATATTACTTAAAACCATTGATTAGTTTGCAGCTAATGCTGTGGATGTGTGAGTATAATTGTATTATATCTGATTACATATGAAAATTATGAATCGTCTTAAACAACTGTACTGTGTCAGTCTTATTTCAATTGTATGCTTAGGTTTCTGTTTATGAACATATAGTTAGTTCATCAAAATCATGCAAAGTGATAGCATCGGTTAGGAATACCACTTATATATTACCAGGGACACTAGGCCCAAATATGCATTGGTACATGAAGGGGAAATATACATAAAACCCTAATATAAAAATGGAAAATATAAAGAATACATATACATCTAACACCCCCTTCAAACTAATGGTGGATAAAAACACTGATTTTGGAGATATAAATTCTATGCTGAACTTGGGTCTATGCTTTTGTAAAAAAAAAATAAGTCAACTGTAATTCTGAAGACACGTAATGAAAAGCAATAGCCCATACCAATATGCGCTCATGCTTCATCGGATCACGAGCAATACTAATAGCACCAGTATTGTCAGACAAAAGAGGACTCGGTACAGAAACTAAAACAACAAAATCCTCAAGCAACCATCGTAACCAAGTAACTTCTACTGTCATAAGAACCAAGCACGCAACTCAGCCTTAGCACTCAAACGAGAAACTGCTACCTGCTTCTTAGTCTTCCAAGCAATAAGAGAACCATCAAGAAAAATACAATAGGCAGAAAGAGATCAACGATCAGAGAGATCACTAGCCCAGGTAGCATCACAATAAGCCTGGAAATATAAGGAGCAAGAACGTGAAAAGAAAAGACAGCGTGAAAGAGTCCCGCGAAGATAACGTAAGACATGAAGAAGATGACTATAATGAAGATGAGTGGGAGCTAAAACAAACTGACTCAGGATATGCACAACATAGGAGATATCAGGACGAGTAACGCCAAGATAAACAAGACTCCCAACAATATGACGATAACGAGTGGGATCCTCAAGAGGCTCACCATTAGTGGCTCGAAGATGAACATTAAGTTCCATGGGAGCCTCAGCAGTCCGATGATCAGTAAGAGAAGCACGATCAAAAAGATCCTGAATATACTTTTCTTGAGACAAATAGAAATCCTCTGATGTGAAAGAAACCTCAATCCCAAGAAAAAAACGAAGGGGACCAAGATTAGACATAAGAAACTGCTCACTGAGACAAATCCGACCACGTGAGGAAGTATGGACAAAAAGTGCAGGATCATGAGCATTAGCAGAAAAACCAATAGCAGTGACCACAAAGGCAAAACGCTGAAACCAAGAACGAGGAGCCTGCTTAAGGCCATAAAGCGAGCGACGAAGACGACAAACCATACCCTCAGGAATATAATACCTAGTGGCGGCTGCATATAGACCTCCTCATGCAGCTCACCATTAAGAAAGGCATTCTTGACATCAAGCTGAGAGACGAAGCACCCACAAGAACCATCAGAGCGAGTCTTCATCTTATAAACCCACTTACATGTAATAGGGCGCACATGTGCAGGACGAGGAACAAGATCCCATGTGTGAGTGCGCTCAAGAGCTACAATCTCCTCAGCCATAGCATGCTACCATTCCTGATGAGAAAGAGCATCATGATAAGATGTTGGCTTCGAAAGAATAGTAGCAGTATAAGCAGAAGGATAGTAACAATTAGGACGTCGACGAAGACGATGACCACGCCCAAGAAGCTGTTCATGAGAGAATCGTCTGAAAGAGAAGCCTCAATAGGAGAAGATGGTGTGTCAGACGAAGATGATACATCAGACGAAGATGGCACATCAGAAAAAGTCCGTTCACGATGAGTATACAAATGTGTCACTGATGGTTTTAAAGAAAAATCAGCAGCCACAGTATGAGACATCAAAGAAGTAGACTCCAATGAAATAGGCGTCGAAGCGAACACATCAACACGAATGCTAGGCGAGGAGACCACACGGGGAGCCATTGGAGGAGGTATTCGCCGTGAGGAAGGTGTGATAGCAATTGAAGTATCAGGTAATATCAAGAAAGATAGTGAATCAACCAAAGATGCAGGCGAAGCATCAGAAGAAGGACGAGGATAGAAAGGACAAGACTCATCAAATACAATATCCTGAGAAATCCTCATCCGATGAACAACCAGATCCCAACAATGATATCCCTTATGCTTAGAACTATAGCCGAGGAAAACACATCAGCAGACTGAGCAATCAGCTTCGTGCGCTCATGAGGTGCAAGAAGCACATAACACACACAACCAAAGAGGCGAAGACTGGAATAGTCAGGCGTCTTACCAAGAAGATGCTCAAAAGGAATCCCACCATGAAGAGCAGAAGAAGGCTGAATGTTAGTCAAATAAGTGGCTGTAGACATAGCCTCAGCCCAAAAATGAGGCAGAATAGAAGAAGCAAGCATAAGAGCACGAGCAGTCTCAAGAAGATGACGATACTTGTGCTCGGCCACACCATTCTGAGCATGAGCGCCAGGACAAGAAAACTGAGCAAGAGTGCCTTGCTCAGAGAGAACCTGACTAAGAGCTACAGAAAGATACTCGCCGATAGAATCAGCATGAAAAACACGAATAGAGATGTCAAAGTGAGTGCGGATCATAGCAGTGAAAGTCTTATAGATAGATAAGGCCTCACTGCGATGTTTCATAAAATAAAGTCATGTATGACAAGAAAAATCATCTATGAATATAACATAGTATCAATGACTCCCTTTAGAGACAAACACCGAATGAACAAGATCAAAGGGACGGTGTGATAGATTCACGAGAATGATAGGAAAGCTGAATCTGCTTGCCTAACCTACAACCCTGACACTGAGCTAAAGACTCAAGACTTAAAACCGACCCTAAAAGACCACGACGAATCAAACTAGACAAATGAGAGCCGCATAGATGACCCAAGCGATGATGCCATTGATCAAAAGACGAGGTCGACGAAGCAACCAAAGCGGAGCTAGCAAGACTGACCGTTGTAGCAGAAGGAAGACGCAGCCAGTCAAGCTCCCAAAGACGCTGAGAATCATGACGACGAGGGTCAATACCAACCAGTTGACCCGTGCGACGATCCTGAACATAACAAAAATCAGGATCAAGAATAGCACGACAGTCATGATTAGTGAGTTGGCTAGCGGACATGAGCTACATGGTTAGATCATGAACATAATCATGTCCTATAACAAGAAGAGAAGAACCATCGGTTGTATGAACAGTGGGAGAACCAGATGGAGGACGCATGGAAGAAAGACAGATGCAATGAGGAGTCATATGAAACGAAGCACCAAAATCAAGAATCCATGGGCAAATACCTGGAGTAGACGTAGAAGATGGTCCTAGAGTGGAAGACTGAGAAGCAGCAGCAGAACTTGTAGGTGCAGAAGGCTGAGTCACAGAACCCGCAGCTCTTGGTGGCGTAGAGGTGACAAAGTGACTAAGCAATCTGATAATCTCCTGTGTCTCAGAACCAACAGAACTCCTCTGAGGACCTCCAGAACCAGAACTACCAGCACCACTAGCACCCTGTGAAGAACAACTAGTACCTTGAAAAGAACGACCACCTCGGCAAGACTAAGCATCACGAGACTGAGCCTTCTTCTTCCTGTAACAATATGCCTCCACATGGTTATCCGTGCCACACCAATCACATTTAAGACCTCCACCTCCTCGATGCTCAGAAGAAGGCACCATATATATAGGAACAATAGGTCAAGTGGAGGAGTTGGCAACATAAATTGAAGAGTACCGCAGCAAGAGCCTCCATCAGTGAGACACAAGGATGTCGAGCAAGCAGCTGTGCACGAAGTGGCTCAAACTCATCCCGGAGACGCGTCAAGAAGTCATAGGTGCGGCGAAGCTCAAGGGCCTACGCTGACCTAGGCAGGACTGAGTTAGGTGACAAATGAGGACAAAGAGTGTCAATCTGGAGCTAAAAAGCAGAAATCTAAGCATAAAAGTCATCAACTATACCATCACCCTATCGAACAAGCTTCTTTTGACGAATTGCGGCAAGAAAGGTAGACTGACCAGTGGGCTCATAGCGTTGACGAAGAAAAGCCCACATGAGATGCACAAAATCAAGCTTAACAATATCAGCAGAAAATATGTCCTCGATGCTAGCAACAAGAATAGAAGCAGCGGAGCATCCTCATCAACCCATGTCCTGTATGTAGCAAACTGAGACTCGTACGATGCAAGACCATCATAATCAGCAAGCAGCTTCGCCACGTCCGCATCATAAGCAGCAAGTAACTGATCCTTCTCTGCATCCGTAGCCTTCTCTGGAATCACAAGCTTCACAGGAATCACTGGGTATATAGGAGCAGTGGGACGAGGTGGGCAAGGCAACTCACCAGTCAAAAACTCCCAAATACGCAGACCACGCATATGAATATGTAGGCGAGAAACCCAATCTCGATAGTTGGTGCCATTGAACAGCACTGGACAACGTAATACTGGGACACCACCAAAAGAAGGAGCCATGGCAACGACAGGAGCGCAAGTAGAGCAGGGGCGAGCAACGGCAAGAGCGTAAAGGAAATAGCGGCGCAAGCAGGATTAATAAAAAAATCTTGTTTTTTCTTTCTTTCTTTCTTTCTTTCTTCTTTTTTTATGTTACTTCACCCTTATCCGCTCCTAGATTGAAGACCCGGCTGCAAACCGACGGGCGTTGGCTCGGTAGATTCGAGGGACGTCGACACTGTGACGGGAGGCTGGTGGACGAGCAAGCCTGGCACCGAGTGGGGACGGGCGAGCGAGGCACCGGGCAGGGACGGGCGAGGGCGCGACACAGCATCGAGCGAGGATGGGAGAGGGCGCGGCGCCGAGCGGGGACGAGCGACGGTCGGATCTAGACAAGTGGCGGCGACAGCCACAACGACGAAGGAGCCGCGGCGCCAAGAGGATCCAAGGGGTCCGAGGCAGGCGAGCAGGACGAGCGCCGATGGCGACGACGAAGAGCGGCGTCCTCAACAACGAAGAGGACAGCAGCGCCGATGAGCCGACGAATAAGCACACAAGTGCAACGTGCCAAGGTGAAAAGAAATCTAACCCTAATTTTACTCTTGTTACATGTTAGAAATAGCACTTGTATATTACAAGGACACTAGACCCCAAATATATGTACATGAAGAGGAAAATATACACAAAACCCTAGTAAAAAAGGAAAAATACAAAGAATACATATACATCTAACAGCATCAACGAAGTTGCTTTTTTTGTGAGATTTACCTTTGGAAGAGGTAAAACAGAGGATTTATAAGTTAGCTGATACAAAATTGACGACCAGGAACAATGCTTGTACATGGTAAGCACCCTCTGAGTTTCCAAGAGTGGCGCTACTAGTCTCTCAACACACAGAATAACCAAGAGAAACAATAGTGCTGAACAGAGGATGCTACTGCATGTACAGAGCAGAGGCTGAGTAAAATGCCTCAACAACAGAGCTGACATTGCTGCCTCCCACTTGCAAAGCAACATAGCAAAAATTGCTGCCTGGGTAGGTGCAGGATGATGGGTGTTCCTATTTCAGATTACTGCTATGTGAGAGCTCTCCACTGGTTTTGGAAAGTAAATGTTTGTAGGCAACCTTGATGGACTGCTCATCCCAGATACGTTGTTCAACAGCAACAATCTTGTCTGCTTCGTCAACCACACAGGCCGTAGGTTGTTGTCATCGCAAATTCCGGATCTCCTGCGCTACCTCTAAGCAAGACTCAATGGGACAGTTGGTCTTGATTGCATTGGCGCCTATATGTGATCTACAAGCAGCATAGCCTTCCTGCTCACACATTCAGAGGGTGCTCAGAGTTGCAAAGGTATACCAATATATGTTTTTTAGAAAGTGAAATGGTTAATTAAAGATTCTTCATTAGGTAAACGCTTGTTAAGAAGTGACTGATACATATCACATAAGAAGCAAAAATAAGAAACTTGTGCACATGGGTGCTGAGTTAGCTAGGAATTTGCATGTTAACTGAAGATTGATATAACAGACAAAAGCAAAATACCTTTCGCAGTGAGTTTATGAGGGTGCCAAGTGGTGGTGAGTTTACTTTTGCACGGCTAGCAATCTAGAACCACATGCAACAAATTAGTTTTGCAGGAAGATTTCAGTTAGTAAGTCCTGAATGGTACATTGCATGTTGTGGAATGAGTTAACAAGGAACAGCGAAATATACCTCATCAAGTCTGATATATCCAGGTGGCAACCTTGAGTCACTTTCCTCAATCATCGTGTCAAGAAGTTTTTCTAATAAGACGCCGTTCTCAATTGTGTTCGCCCATCCCCATTCTGTAGCTAAGCTTAACATTTCAGTAAGGAAGGTGGTATCATGGAGAGGTCCTGTCCAAAGCGGTCCTATTACAGTGATCGAACTGGGATCCTGTAAAAGAAAATGTAACCATATAAAACCACAGTTCCTTACCCAAGTATTCAACAGTAAGAATGGCTTGATGAGACTTCTTGCATATGGCATAGAGTTCTCAACTTATGTGATGGAGATATATTCATTAGTAGTACGTGGGATATGGTTCAAACTTTTTAAATGGGAATGTTTGGATGCTAGAAAAGTGATGCTGTTTGGTTTATTACCTTTGGGGTGTTCCATTGGAAAAAAAATATTCAGGTTACTTAGCCTTAAGAAGTATTGATATACCTTCCAGGTGTGCTAAAACTGTTTACTATGCTCTAACACATGCTATTTGTGAATAATATCATTAGTCAGGCCTGGCTCAGCAGCTATGGCTGATTAGGGAGTATCCACTATCCAGTAAGCCTGACTCTAGAGGGAATCATGCACCCAGGAGCTAGGCTGCTTTACCACTCCAGGCGATCACACATGTTCACAATAACAGCTGACTAACTTAATTATATCATTTCAACAAAGAAATAGCATCAATTCAGTAAAAAGAATGGCACAAACTATAATTTGATTATGATGCCTTTTGCATTATAATACCACCACAGAGACTCATGTACCTACAGTTTTGTCTGCACAACCACAAGTAATCTGCCCCAACTCATCAAATCCAAAAGTCCGTGATTGCCCACAACTTTTGCAATGGCAAATGAACCCATAATTACTGCCAAAAAAGAAACAGTTAGCAGCTTCTCATTGTGAACTGTTCATATCGTCATAGAATGACCAGCACCAAAAGAACAATGACTAACCTGATGCCATCTTGTTTTCCATTACGTAACTGTACCATGACTCGAAAAATAGGGCCATGATATGCATAGTACGAGAACAATGGAGTAATGTGAAACCCCAGAAGAGCAGCTTCCCGTGCAGCACCACCTATAAGCATTCGCAAACCGACCTCATTCGGATATGGCACTGGACGTATATATGCTCCATATGATGACAAAGAGCTAAGGAAAACAGAATGTTATAAGGTTCACATGAAAGAAGCATGGATGTTATAATGCCCAATACAAAACAAACCTGGTCAAGTTCATCATAGAAAAACTATTTTGTAATGTAGTCTAGTGTGCAGTACAAAAAAGATTGACTATTACAACAGTAGCATTGGCACACTATAAAAAATAAATGGTGATATGTATGTGCGAAGTGCACAGTCATACTCAACAATCTAACTTACATTCACCATGTCTAACTACACTATAGACAGAGTTACTGATTTGATGTTCAGACCTCATTCTAAAATCTGCTTTGTAGTTTTACTCGCACTGCTTGTCCATCTGACATGGATTTTCCTTTGCATTTTCCTGGTAAACATATGTTTCGTGCTCTCTAATAATTGTCATTATTTGCCATATGTTTGCTAGCAGTTGATAATACACCTTCTGAACAATTAAAAAGCCAACGTTTGTACATGTAAAAGTACGAATATTTTCAGAATGCAACATTACAGTTTAGCTCAGAAGTGTAGCAGACACGCCATGTTTCAACTGAGCAGATATCGACCAACATAATCAGAACACAATTAAAAGAACAAGTACGGACTACCTTACTGAGAAAAGATATTGTAGAGAGAAGCTCAGGCAAAGGCATTACAAATTCGATGATACTATTAGAGATCTGCCATGCAGAAATGGAACAAGAACTCACCTCCTTGAGCCATACCCTCTCGCGGACCGCCAATCGGTAGACGTCAGGTACAGTAGGCCCCCAATTCTGAGCGCCAGCAACGCCGCCCTGATGTACGCGGCGTCGCCGCCGAACGAGTCCACGTCGATGACGTCGAAGTACTCGCGGCGGAGGTACCGCTCCGAGAGCAGCCGGGTGGCGTCGAGGTGCGACACCGCCCACCTCCTGTCCGGCGCCCGCTCGAAGCGGGAGAGGTTGCCGACGATGACAGGGCGGAGCGCCTCGGAGGCGTCGTTGGCCCAGACGAAGTCGGCGCCGACCTGCGCCAGGTAGCGGAGCGCGCGGACGCCGCAGCCGCACATGGCGTCGAGGCAGAGGAACGGGGCGGAGGGGTCGGCGGCGCGGCGGCCGCGGCCGCTGCGGTGGAGGGTGGCAGCGAGGATGGCGAGGTCGCGGCCCGCGGCGCTGTCGCTGCGGTAGAATGCGGAGCCGGGGTCGAAGGTGACCCCGCGCTCGGAGTGCGCGCAGGCGGGTGGCTCGGCGCTGCGCCGGCGGCGAGGCTGGAGTGGAGAGGGGTGCGTTCTTGTGGGGAAGGAGAGCGCCGCTGCGCTGCCGCCGCGGCGGCGGACGTGGCCATGGTGACGGGAAGAGGGCAGAATGCTTTGGATTGGGTTCAGCCGTTCGCGTTCAGCGACGCCGCCATTTCGTGTGGATTGTTTTTCCGAGTTACAGTCGTATTTCGTGTTGCATTGCACGGCCAAAAAGACGAGTTATCTCGTGTCATTAGTAAGCCAACATTTGCCAAATGCTCTGATTCCTAACCGACCCAACCAATTTTGACAATAAATTTCATAATGAAAATCCTCAATGACTTCCAAGCTAGTTTGGGGCTTCTAAGGGCATCCCCAACAAATTCTAAAAAAACAATTCTCGAAAAAGCTCATTTAGAGAATTTCTAAAAAGTTTAGAGAATGAAATCAAAAAAATTGATACGACAGATTCTCAAAATTGATTATCTATTTTCCCTTTTCCAATCACAAAACTCGTGTTTGCATCGATTCTACATCCATAACTGAAAAATGAACGTACTTGAAGATTTCAAGATGCTTGAGTAGTAGAAGACCGATTTTTTTACATACACGGTGACTAAACCGAGTAGCCGACTACTGCTTACGGTGGCATACGCCAAGATGCAGCGGCAAGCTTTTTTGGCGAGATGTAGGATGGCGGCAGGCGGCGCAGACGGCAGACGACGCAAATATGTTTTTTCGTGTAGGCCTCGCGGTAAAATAATTTTCATGGTGACAGAAGCAATTTTAGAGAACCAAGACTCTATTCTCAGTTTTGAGCATGAGATCTTGATTTTAGAGAATCTATAATTTATAATTTTTGAGATCCATATAGAGTCTCTGTTGGAGCTAGTTTAAAGAAAATTCTCTAAAACGGAATTAGAGATTTATTTAGAGACACTCTTAGAGATGCTCTAACAACTAGAGTCGAAATGTTTATTCCGAGAACATGTACTTATAGGATTTAAAACGATTTAGAATTCAAAAGCTGAAAAACTCATCTTTTTTTAGATTCTCATCAACTGCTTATTAGAACCTTAAGCTCTTCAAACAGCACCATAATTAGGTTGAAACAGATTCCCGTCTAGAAGGAAAGCTAGGTGGTTGGCGCTGGAATTGATTCCATTACGTAGGATGAGAATAATTTAGGATCGATCCACGAGTTCATTAAAAGCTATTCATAAATTTGATATAACTGATCTTCAAAATCATTTCAAAATATAAATAAACCAAAACAGATCAAACCATTACAAACGGTTCAACCTAAAATGACTTCACAGCTATAGATGTATCTAACTTTGTACAAAGTTGTTTCTCTATATAATAAATTATTCTAAAAAATTATCTAAGTTTAACAATTTTTATAATGTAAACGTGAGTTAAAAATTTTTGGGTCCGAGTTTACACACATGCAACATGAATTATGGCACCTATTAGTAATGCATTGTGGGTCTCATAAGTATAAATAGCTCAAAATTTATATAAAGTTATTTCTCTATAATAAATTATTCCTCCTAAATTCAATTGAATTTGATAAATTTTTATAGGGTGAACGCAATAGATTTTACACACATATAATGAAAAATTTTTATTAGTAATGTAACTTATCGATTTAGGTATCTATGCATAACATATCAATATAATAAATTTATGGTGAATTGATCCTATTGAATTATGAATGAACTGATTAAAAGTAAAAATAGTCTATCCGTATCCTAATTGTTCCCATCTTGAAATTGCACCATCTTGCTATCCTTCATAGGAAAGAATGTTGGACATAAGCGCACGATGGCAGACACCCTACAGGACAGAAGGTGGGCCCGCGACATCTGAGGCGTGTTGGGTGTGCAGGCCCGGCTGGAATACCTGTGTCTTTGGGATACGCCAATTTGTGGAGGCCCTTTGATCATGCATCGAAGAAGTTTGACAGTAAGCCAATTTGTGACCAAGAAGCTGTATCAATTGATCGCTTGCTCATGCAAATGCCCGGAGGCAAAGCCAAGTATGGTGGGCAATGTTATTTATGTTCCAAATTCATCTACAAACAAAGGCTGACTTCTGGCCGTAGCGTAGCGGAGGCCCGTCGCCAGAGGCTTGGGCCAGAGCAAGACCCGCGCCCTAGCAGGGGGTGCGGGGGCGGAGCCCCCCGCGGTCCACACTTACTCGGTTTAGGGTTTCCACCTTATTTAAGTTCCTATAAGCCGCCGCATGGGATAAGTCGATTCAGTTGTAAATCTCAGGCGTTTGTAACCTCACCAAGATATAGTGAAGATTGTTGCTGGCTGGCGCCCGTGGTTTTTCCCTCTCGTGTTGGGAGGGTTTTCCATGTTAAATCTCGTGTCTTCTTTGCGGTTTGATCTTGTTTACTTCTTGTTTTGCCGTCATCGCGTCTAACAAGTGGTATCAAAGCTAAGTTCTTCAGATCAGGGAGTCGCGATGGCGTCAATGAAGTTTGATCTACAGCCGCTCGACTACAAGACGAGGTTTTCGCCGTGGCAAGTGAAGATGAGGGCGATACTCGCCCACCAAACACAGGATCCGGATGAGGCACCGGAAGGATTCGGAAAGAAGAGCAAGAAAGATTGGACTCCCGAGGAGATTCGCAAGGATCGTAAGGCTCGTCGCTTATTCACTTTATCTTTCTAATGATATTTTGCAAGAAGTGCTGCAGAGAAAACTGCGTAACTCGGTTGAAACTGGAATCGATCCGCATGTCAAAGGATCTAACCAAGAAGATGCATTTGAAGATGAAGCTTTTCTCGCACAAGCTCCAGGAGGAGGATCGGTAATGTCTCACATATCTGTTTTCAAGGAGATCGTGGCCGATCCGAAATCCATGGAAATAGAATTTGAGGATGAGGACTTGGGACTTCTGTTATTATGTTCTTTGCCTAGTTCTTATTTCAATTTCCGTGACACCATATTGATAAGCCGTGATGGACTAACCCTAGCGGAAGTTTATGAGGCACTCCAGAGTAAGGAGAAAATGAAGAGTATGGTGCAAGGTGATGGCCAATCGTCCTCCAAGGGCGAGGCGCCGCATGTCGTGCGATCTCGAGCGTAAGTCCGAGAACAACAACCGCGACAAGAGCCGTGGACGTAGCAAGTCTAGAGACAAGATGTTCTGCAAATACCGTAAGAAAACGAATCACTTCATCGAAGATTGCTTGAAGTTAAAAAATAGAGGAAGAATGCGCATCAACAGAAACATAAGTCTGTTGAAGGTAATGCCTCTGTTGTCTCCGGTGCTGACTCTAATGACTCAGGTGATTGTCTCGTTGTATTTGGGGTTGTGTTGCTAGTCATGATGAATGGATACTCGACTCGCAAACCTCTTTTCATATCTCGCATTAACAAAGATTTGTTTAGTTCATATAAGTCTGCGTGCGAGAATGGAGATGTCGTGCGCATGGGGGATGATAACCCGTGTAAAATCGTTGGTATTGGATCCGTTCAGTTCAAGATGCATGATGGCATGGTGCGCACGCCGGAGAACGTGCGACATATCCCTGAGATGGCAAGAAACCTTATTTCGATCAAGACACTTGATGATGAAGGATTCAAGTACTCCGCTAGAAGTGGAGTTCTCAAGGTTTCAAGAGGTTCGCTTGTTTATATGATTGGTGATTTAAATCCCATTAAATTATATGTCCTTAGAGGTTCTACTTTGCATAATTCCGCTGTGCATGCAAGTGTTTCTGATAATAATAAGACTGACCTGTGGCATAAACGTCTTGGACATATGAGCGAACTCGGTATGACAGGGTTGATGAAGAGAAACCTGTTGGATGGCTGCACACAAAGCAAGATGAAGTTTTGTGAACACTGCATCTTTGGTAAGCATAAGAGGGTGAAGTTCAATACCTCGGTTCATCGCACCAAAGGTATCCTTGAATATATACATGCTGATTTGTGGGGGCCTTCTCGTAAGACCTCATATGGTGGTGCTAATTATATGCTTACTATCATTGATGATTATTCTCGCAAAGTGTGGCCATATTTTCGAAAAGTAAGGATGATACCTTTGCTGCATTTAAAGAGTGGAAAACCATGATAGAAAGGCAACCGACAAAAAGGTAAAGCCGCTTCAGATCGACAATGGTGGTGAATTTTGCTCCCATGAGTTCAAAGCTTTCTACAGGAGAGAAGGCATCGTGAGACACCACCCTATTCGTACACTCCGCAGCAGTAACAGTGTGGCGAGCGCATGAACAGACCATCATCTCTAGGGCTCGTTGCATGCGTCCAACGCAAAGATGAGTAAGCATTTCGGCGAAGCCGCCAACACCGCATGTTACTTGATAAACAGACGCCTTCTATTCCACTTGATAAGAAAACTCCTATTGAGGTATGGTCCGGCAAACCCGCGATTACTCACAACTTAAAGTTTTTGGTTGCACCGCCTATGCTCATGTTGATAATGGAAAGTTAGAGCCTAGAGCTATTAAATGTCTTTTTCTTGGTTATGGTTCGGGTGTCAAAGGATACAAATTGTGGAATCCCGAAACAAGAAAGACCTTTATGAGCAGGAATGTTGTCTTCAATGAATCAGTAATGTTCAATGACAGTGCTTCTATTGATATTGTGCCAGACAGTTCTGATAATGAGCAGCAGAGGGTTGGTCTTGAGGTGGAGCACATGGATGTTCTGAAGAAGAAATTATTGATGAAAATTATGATGACAATGTTGATACTGTTCAGCACTCACCCATGTTTTGCAAAGAAGATGATCGACTATTGCACTCCGCAGAGAAGAGAAGTCGTGGGGCTCCTAAGCGCTTGATTGAAGAATGTAATATGATTTATTATGCTTTGAGTTGTGTTGAACAGGTGGAGAATAATTATGAACCAAATACATACTCTGAGGCTATTGCATCTGGTGATCGTGCAAAGTGGATTTCAACAATGCAAGAAGAAATGCAGTCACTGGAGAAGAATTGTACTTGGGACGTTGTACCATTGCCTAAGAAGAAGAAGACCGTTCGTTGCAAGTGGATCTTCAAGAGAAAGGAGGGTTTATCTCCTAGCGAGCCTCCAAGGTACAAGGCAAGGTTAGTGGCTAAAGGTTTTAGTCAGATTCCAGGTGTTGACTATAATGATGTGTTCTCTCCTGTGGTCAAACATAGTTCTATTCGTACTTTCTTCAGTGTTGTTGCTATGCATGATCTTGAGCTTGAGCAGCTAGATGTCAAGACAGCATTTTTGCATGGAGAGTTAGATGAGGAGATATACATGGACCAGCTGAGGGGTTCAAATTCCCGGAAAAGAAAATTATGTTTGCAAGTTAAAGAGGTCCTTGTATGGTTTAAAGCAGTCCCTCGTCGGTGGTATAAAAGGTTTGATTCATTTATGTTGGCACATGGTTTTAAAAGGTCAAATTATGATAGCCGTGTGTACATCAAATTTGTGAATGGATCACCCGTGTATTTGCTGTTATATGTTGATGACATGTTGATTGCTGCCAAGAGCAAGGAACAAATTGCTACTCGAAGAAGCGTTGAGTAGCGAGTTTGATATGAAGGACCTTGGTGCTGCTAAGAAGATCCTAGGTATGGAAATTACTAGGGACAGAAAATCTGGTTTGTTATTTTTTAGTCAGCACAATTATATTCAGAAGGTTCTTAAACGCTTTAATATGCAAGATGCAAAGCCTGTTAGCACTCCCATTACACCTCATTTTAAATTGTCTGCAAAGCAATGTCCTAGTACTGATGATGATATTGAGTACATGTCAAAGGTGCCATATTCAAGTGTCGTTGGTTCATTGATGTATGCTATGGTTTGCTCTCGCCCGGATTTATCACATGCTATGAGTTTGGTCAGTCGATATATGTCTAATCCTGGCAAAGAACATTGGAGGGCAGTTCAGTGGATTTTTAGGTACCTTCGTGGGATGGCAGATGCCTGCTTGAAATTTGGCAGGACTGACAGTGGAGTCATTGGATATGTGGACTCAGATTATGCTGCTGATTTAGATAGGCAAAGGTCACTCACAGGATATGTGTTCACTATTGGCAGTTGTGCTGTGAGCTGGAGAGCAATATTGCAGCCAGTTGTTGCATTATCTACCACTGAAGCAGAATACATGGCAGTTGTAGAAGCTACAAAAGAATTGGTATGGTTGAAAGGTTTATATTCTGAGTTATGTGGAGTTGATTCTTGCATTAATCTGTGTTGTGATAATCAGAGTGCTATATGTCTCACTAAGGATCAGATGTTTCATGAGAGAACTAAGCACATTGACATCAAGTACCATTATGTGCGTGATGCTATTACACAAGGGAAGTTAAAGGTATGCAAGATTAGTACACATGATAATCCAGCTGATATGATGACCAAGCCAGTTCCTGTTACCAAGTTTGAGATTTTCTCAAGCTTGGTTGGTATTTCAGCTTAGCTCATGAGGCTGTGGTGCCAGTGATGTTTTTTCTTTGTTATGTTCAGGTGGGGGGATTGATTGAGCTGCAGGAAGGAATGTCTCAAGGTGGAGTATGTTATTTATGTTCCAAATTCATCTACAAACAAAGGCCGACTTCTGGCCGTAGCGTAGCGGAGGCCCGTCGCCAGAGGCTTGGGGCGGAGCAAGACCCGCGCCCTAGCGGAGGGTGCGGGGGGCGGAGCCCCCCGCGGTCCACACTTACCCGGTTTAGGGTTTCCACCTTATTTAAGTTCCTGTAAGCCGCCGCATGGGATAAGTCAATTCAGTTGTAAATCCCAGGCGTTTGTAACCTCACCAAGATATAGTGAAGATTGTTGCTGGCTGGCGCCCGTGGTTTTTTCCTCTCGTGTTGGGAGGGTTTTCCACGTTAAATCTCGTGTCTTCTTTGCGGTTTGATCTTGTTTACTTCTTGTTTTGCCGTCATCACGTCTAACAGGCAATTTTACCTACGTTGAAAATTCCGTCGTGCGTTCCCTCCAGTAGGCCACCCTTGGTTCTGCACTCTGAAAAAGATTCAGCCGTCGTAGCGACGGGGCTTCAATAACCTCATCATCTTGTCTCCTAGACTACTATATGGAAGAAACGGAACAATTACATGTTCAACCATGAGTGCAAGCCCTGGTCGGAGATCATCTCAGCTATCGCCGAGGAGGCACGACTTTGGGTAGCAAACGGGGGGCGCGATAAAGACAAGCTGGTCGTGCATTGACAATGCACCGTGAGAAATTCGCTTGTTCGTTTAATCTCAAAAAAGAGTGATTGTTGTTCGTTTAATCCTCAAAAGTGAGTAATTGAACAAGATTGAGGAAGAATAATTCCACACCATAATAGATGTGAAATAAATTCCCTTTAAACCTTCTCAATCCTCTATAAAAGATATTAAACAAACAAAGAGCCTTATGTATTGAGCCAGGTAGTTGTAGTTAGACAGGACCCTGTACCAGTAAACTTCCTTCTTGATGAAAAATGCGTAAGTGTTTTACGTATTCCTCAAAAATAGTCAGTGTCGATGTGGAAGATCGACACGCGGGAATCCGGGGGACCCCTTTTTGGTTCGGAACGGGGAGCGGTGAATCCTGGTTTAAACTCGCGATGAGAATAGGATGATGCAGATGAGGTGGGAAAAAATCGAGACTACGGAGACACGGGAGTTTATATAGGTTCGGGCCACCGGCGAGGTGTAACACCCTACTCCTGTTTGATATGTGGTATAAGGGATGAAAATACAGAGAACAACGAAGGTGTTCTTCTCTTCTGAAGTCGGTGGTGGACGAAGGGTTACTAAGAACTAGCTGTTGCTCAGGGGGCTGATCTACCCAGTCGGTGGTGGATCGCTACCGACCGTTGGCGTCCATTCTGCCACGAAATTGGCCAAGGCCTGGCTCTTGATCGCGTGCCGGGCTTCGAAGTGCAGATCAAATTCCGACAACTCGATGGCCCATTTGACTACCCGTCCCGTGCCCTCTCGGTTACACAGGATTTGCCCGAGAGGGTAGGACGTGATTACTGTTACCCGGTACGCCTGGAAATAATGGCGCAGCTTTCTGGAGGCCACAAGCACGGCGTAGAGCATTTTCTGAGCCTGCGGATAACGTGTTTTTGCGTCCTGTAGTGCCTCGCTGACAAAGTAGACCGGCCGCTGCACCTTGGTGCGGGCCTTGACCACTTTGTTAGGGGCGACTGGTTCGGGTACACTGGGGCGGGTTATCTCGGTGTCCGGGGCTTCCGGGCCGTCGCCTCCCCCGGGGACCTCAGGGCCGCTCTGGGTGGAGGAGGCTTCGGGAGCCCCCGACTAGGGGCGGCGGCTCCCGAAGCTCGGGGGCCAAGGGCCACCTCCGGGTTCGGGCGCTTCCTCGGCCAACTCCGTTCCGAGGCTTCCCGCCACGGGTGCTTCGGGCGGGTCATCTCGGTGTCCGGGCTACGGCCATCACCTCCCGGGGCCCTCGTGGCCACTGGGTGGAGGGGCCTGGAGCTCCGGACTAGGGGCCGGCGGCTCCCGAAGCTCGGGGGCCAAGGGCCATCTCCGGGTTCGGCGCTTCCTCGGTCAACTCCGTTCCGAGATCTCCTGCCTCCGGGTTTGACGGGGTTGGGGGCGACTGAGAGTCTAGCTCGTCGTCGCGCTCCACAACCAAGGCCGCACTAATCACTTGGGGGTCGCCGCTAAATATAAAAGGAGGGGCTCTCCTTCCCGGGGGGCTACCAATACGGGCGGCGAGGAGAGGTAGCACTTGAGCTCGCCCAAGGCTTTCTCCGCTTCGTCCGTCCAAGTGAAGGGGCCGGTTCGTTTTAACAACTTGAATAAAGGGAGCGCCCGCTCTCCTAACCTGGATATAAAACGACTCAGGGCAGCTACACATCCAGTGAGTCTCTGTACGTCCTTGAGTTTCCTAGGAGCGCATTTCTTCTATTGCCTTTATTTTAGCGGGGTTAGCCTCAATGCCTCGGGCAGAGACCAAAAACCCTAACAGTTTGCCAGCTGGCACCCCGAACACGCATTTCTCTGGGTTCAGCTTCATGCGAGAGGACTGGAGGTTATTAAACGTCTCGGCTAAGTCCGGGAGCAAGGTTCTTTGGTTCCGAGATTTGACTACGAGATCATCGACATACGCCTCCACATTACGCCCTATTTGGTCTTTCAACGTGATGCGGATACCACGTTGAAAAGTGGACATAGCATTCTTCAGACCAAAGGGCATAGACATGTAGCAAAAGGTACCCACAGGGGTAATGAATGAAGTTTTCTCCTCATCCTCCATAGCATGCGAAATTGATGATAACCAGAGTATGCATCTAGGAAGCATAAAAGGTCGCACCCCGCAGTGGAGTCGACTATCTGGTATATTCGAGGTAGAGGATAGGGGTCTTTGGGACATGCCTTGTTGAGGTCGGTGTAGTCGATGCACATGCGTAGCTTGCGGTTGGCCTTCGGGACGACCACCGGGTTCGTCAACCACTCCGGATGCAGCACCTCCCGGATAAAGCCGACCTCCTGGAGCCGTGTCACCTCTTCGCGGATGAACGCCTGCCGCTCCGGGGCCTGTCGCCTCACCTTTTGCCGGACCGAGCGTGCATCCGGCCGCACTGCAAGTCGATGCTCAATCACCTCCCTGGGGACTCCGGGCATATCCGACGGCTTCCAAGCAAACACGTCGGCGTTCGCCCGCAGGAAGGAGACGAGCGCGTCTTCCTATTTGGGGTCCAAGTTGCCACCAATGTTGACGGTCTTGGAAGGGTCGTCACCCAAATGGATGGACTTAATTACCACCTCATCGGCAGAGGTGATGCGTTGCTTCGGGGCCCAGGAACCCGACGTCTCCCCTTGGGGGCCCTCGGGTTCGACGCGGTCGGCCGCCGCAATGTCGTCCACGCGTGCTTCCGCGCAGTCTAGTGCGGTTTTAATGTCGGCGTGGATGGTGATGGGTCCTCCGGGGCCCGACATCTTAAGCTGGCGGTAGGCATAATGGGTAGCCGCCATGAACTTCACCAACGCTGGCCTCCCGAGCACGGCGTTGTAGGGCAGATTGAGATCCGCCACATCGAAGTCGATCCGCTCGGTGCGAAAAATAGTGGGGGCCCCAAAAGTGACCGGCAGAGCGATCTGCCCAAGGGGCCACACCTTCCCGGGCGTCACCCCAATGATGGGGTAAGATGGCCCGAGCACCATTCCCGGGGTCTTGATTGCATCAAAGGCCTTCGGAAACAGTATGTTGAGGGCCGCACCTCCGTCAATTAAGACTCGGGCGACCTTGACGTTGCAGATGGTGGGGGAGGTCACGAGGGCCAAGTGGCCGCTACGTGCGATGCTTCCCGGGTGGTCGGTTTGATCAAATGTGATGGGCACCTCTGCCCAACGCGACCTTCGGGCCACCTCGTGGGACAGCACAGCCGCGAGGAGCTCGTGCCTCATGGACTTGAGGCTCCGGCGGGATACCTGGGCGCCTGCACCACCGTCGATGGTGGCGACGACGTGTTGGGGATCCTGGTAGCCCAGGTTGTCATCGTCGTCCCCGACGGGGGCCGCATCCTTGGCCTCCTCTCGCCGGTTGTCCGAACGCTCCGCTGATGCCTTGCCCTTGCGGCGGATTTCCTTCTCGTTCTTCCTCCGTTCCTGCTCGTACTTTTGCACCCGCTTGGCCAAATTCTTGGCCGAACGGCATTCAAAGAGGTCGTGGTGGGAGGTTTGGTGCACCATGCACCATTTGTCCCCGACCCGACCCTGGGGGCGAGGGTCCGGGGACCGCCTGCGGTTGCCCGCGGGTTTGCCCTTCCACGAGGGCTTCTCTGCTCCGTCGGCGGCGAGGACGTGACCCTCCTCGCCACCGCGCGATGGCCTGTGCTTCCGTCGCCGTTAGCGTCGCTCTTCACGGGACGCGGAGGGGGCAACGCCGGTGGAGGCTTGGGCTGGATTCCTAGGATTCCAAACCCGAGCCTCCTCCTTGCGGGCCACCCGGTCAGCGAGCTCAAAGAGCTCCGTGGTAGTCCGGGGGGCCTTGGATTCGATCTTCTCTAGCATAACGTCGTGGCATACACCACTCTGGAAGGCGAAGATCACTGCATGGTCAGCGATGGAGGGTATGGTATTGCGTACCTAGCAAAAACGCTGAATGTATTTGCGCAGGGACTCGTCCTCCCCTCGTCGGACCATGTAAAGGTCTGCCTCCACTCCCGGACGCGGGTACGTGCCCTGTAAGTTGGAGGTGAACTGGCAGCACAGGTTCATTAGCTAGGAGCGGGCCTGGCCCTTGAGCGCCATGGGAAAGAAGTTGGCCATGATGTGTTCGTCACCTCCAGCAACCTCAATGGTCGTGGTGTAGATCTGGAGAAACTCGGTAGGATTCACCGAGCCGTCGTATTTCTCCGTAAGGGCCGGCCTAAACTTGTTAGGCCAGCGCACATTACGAAGGTTGGTAACGAAGGCCTGGTAGCCATTGCCGGCCGGAGGGGGCGACAATGGCTGCGGGGCCTCGTTGGGCGTCGTGGAGCCTCCTGCTCGTGGCTGGGCCATCACGGCCGCTCGCCGTCCCCCGAGGGGCTCCACTTGCGGGAGGGCTGCTGCGGCCGCTCGCCGAGTGGTGGCGCCTCCCGACGAGGAGGTGCAATCCGGTGCCCGCCCCATGCGGCGCTCGTCACGGCGCTGCTCGATGCGGAGGCGGACGTCCCGTTCTGCATACAGCAGATCTCGGGACGCTTCTGGTTGGGCTGCCGCTGAGAGGCTCTCCTCCGCCCTTGCGGCAGCCGCTGCCCTTCGAGCCCGTCGCCGGAAGGACGAGCTTACCGCGACATGTGAACTTGCGGTTGGTGGCTGGAGGAAGCGAGGTCAGCGGCCAGCTGACGCTGGGCCGTGCCTACCAGCTTCGCCACGTCATCGAACCACCGCTTGACGTTGGATCCCTCGCCCGTGGTGACCGGAGGGTGGCGCAAAAGGGCTTCCGCCGCCTGGAGGGCACCCTTAGGCGTGCCAAACTCCAGACGACGATGGACGTCTCCTCGGCGAGGCTCGCCGGTACGCCCGCTAGGGCGTGGCCTAGACCCTGCGAGGGCGTCGTTGGCCCTGCGAGATGCCTGGCCTCCTCCACCCGCAGCCGCCGCTTCAGCGGGGGCCAGAGGAGATGGCACGGGCGCAGCTGCCGCCGTCACCATCAGTGGCAGTGGGGGAGACGAAGATCTTTCCCCCTTCGAGCGGAGGTGGCAAAAGTTGGGGTTGTGCTCGCCTGTTTCAACCTCCTCCGCCGCCCTGCTGGCCAAGTCGCGCCCGCGCGTAACGAGCGAGCCTGACACGGAGCGTGGGACGCGGCCGTGAACCATGGTGGATACAGGGAGAGAGATTTTCCCGCCAGAGAAATGGAAGGAATACGGGAGTTTAAATCAAAACGCAGTGCGCTTCCCCTACCTGGCGCGCCAGCTGTCGATGTCGAAGGTCGACACGCGGGAATCTAGGGGACCCCCTTTTTTGGTTCGGCACGGGGAGCGGTGAATCCTGATTTAAACTCGCGATGAGAATAGGATGATGCAGATGAGGCGGGAAAAAATCGAGACTGCAGAGACACGGGAGTTTATATAGGTTCGGGCCACCGGCGAGGTGTAACACCCTACTCCTGTTTGGTATGTGGTATATGGGATGAAAATACAGAGAACAACGAAGGTGTTCTTCTCTTCTGAAGTCAGTGGTGGACAAAGGGTTACTAAGAACTAGCTGTTGCTCAGGGGGCTGATCTACCCAGTTGAGTAGTTAGCCGACCAATTGACCGACCTTTTTTATGATGGACTTGGGTCTTCTTTTATAGTACAAGGGAACACCACAGTAGTCCCAACTTTTCTCTACTCCGTTCCACGTGAGGGAGTGATTTTTATCTTGTCTTGTCGGAGAAGCCATTTCATTCCTGCTCCTTCCTGTTTGCTGCGTCATGGTAAGCGGAAAAAAGGTGATCGTCGTGGTAGCCATGCTGCTGCTGTAGGGATGGCCTGCCTACCTACTCTGATGGGACCCATCGGTCAGCGGCCCATCCTGTGGGTAGGTACTGGCACCGCGCCTCTTGCACTCGCACTCTCTCTCCCACGCGGTCGCCCAATGCATTAAACGCGACTGGACAGGGCGTGAGGGAGGCGTGCGCGGAGTGGGTGTGCGGCCATACCACGATCTTAGTCAAAGACTTTAGGCCTCCTTTGCCTCGTGACAGGCAAAAAGGGGTGATGATGAGAGCAAATGACACCGCGCCTCACATCGCATTGAATGCGGCGGGGGCGCTCGGCTCCCTCTTTTGAGCATTAAATGGTTTGGTTGGTAGTTGGACTCGCTCCTCTCTCGAGAGGTGCGGGGTGAGGATGGGGGTCCGGTAACCCCTGACCCTACCGCCCGAGGGTCCGGTGATCCTGACCGCCGTCTGGGGTATGGCGGCCTCCGGCAGCCTTCGAGCCGCTCTTGGGCGGCCATGTGGCCGCCCGTGGCCGGGGCTCGCTTAGGCCATTCTGGGCGTAACTTTGACACTCCTTGACGGGCAAGGACGTCTTCCTTTTCTCAGATGTCATACCCCTGACATACCTCCGGGCCCATATCACTGACAGTCAGGTTCTGCAAATATAAATCAAATTAAAAAAATTTCTGTGGATGCTGGTAGTATGTGCCCGCTAGCCAAAGCCAACATTGTGAAAATTGATCAAAATCTCCATTTCCCTGCACAATCCTCTCTTTTCACTCATCTTCCCTAATCCCCACATACAAGCTAGTGACGCCATAACAGCCCCTTGACCCTTCCCTACCCTTCAACCCACCACCTGCTCGACAAAATGCCAAGCTCAGGTCTACTTGGCCAAACTTGTAGAACAGCCCAAAGCCTGCTCACCCTAACCCAATCCCTTCAAAATCGAAGTGTGGAGAAATTCTTCAAAAAAAGCCTAAGGCAGAGGCACGTGATAACACGGAATAAACAATTAGGACTCCGGTTATGGTCTCGATTTCACAGTTCTATATGACGGACGATACACTAGCCGGTGGTCAACTCTGTTCGTGGTTGTGCTCGCTACTTCCGCTCCAGGTTCGAACAGGTCGGCGTTGGTGAGCGACGGCGGCATCAACGATTCCTCTCATCTGCTGATTTATATTCTGTAAGCTCCCTCTACTCTTAATTTCTCGACGTGACTTGCTATCTCCGGCCGTCTGCTCTGTCCACGGCTCGCGTCCTCCGCCGCCAATGTAGCCTATATCCAAATCCCACCAATTATCTTCAAGATATGTTCTGAGGTTTATTTTCAACTAATTGTGCTGGGTTTATTTGTAGCAACTAGAATTTTTTTCCGCTTGCAGTGGTATCTCAAATAAACATTATACATATACTAAATTCTAAAAATAGTTATTGTTTGAACCCCCAAATTCGAAATATTGCATGCAAAATGGAAAAGATTAAACAACTGCATGAATGAGGATTAAGACACATAAGTATATAGTTCAGTATTTTTCTCTCCATTCCCACCAAGGCATCAACCCCGGAGTTTGCTTCTTAAAATTGACACCTTCATGGATGACTAGACTGTCACGTTTGTGGTTTACCTGACCAATTTGAGCAACTCATAAGATGAAAATGCTTCCCAACATAATGTAGAGGCATATATTTGCAATTAGCTATAAAAAATTATTCCTACCTCTGATTCCAACTGTAGATCATCTTAGAGAAGTACTCACAAGAATTAAGAAAGTGTAGAAATAAATAACGTTGCTGTCTAGCAATAACTACACAATTACCAATATGAGTAGCTGCAAACTACCAGTTTTCCATATACTGATACAAATGCTTCCAATCAGACAAATTAACTTCAAGTTATGCTATACTGTAGGTACTTATCTACTCTTTCTGCATCTTTTGAAATACTTTCAGAATGTCCAGATTTATGATACTTCTGATATATTATTTTAACATGAACAACACTAGTTGCATATTTCTAATGAAGAAAAAAACTGGCTTTGAACACATAAATGCTTGTTACAGGCTATCACTGTTGGATGAAACAAATGATCTTCTTGCATAAAATCTCTTGGATTGGTTATCTTGAGTATAGTAAACACTGGTTTCTTACAGGGACTGAAGAAACTGAGTTGAGCATTGTTGAAACTAGAAACGCATGTAAAGATGGCAGCATTGATCCAAGTATGGAATGATTGGGAGATACAGGTGCTGGTGCTTTTAAGCTTCATGTTGCAAGTCTTCGTCTTCTTTTCCGGTGGTCTTCGACAGCGCAGCACCAACTCGGCATTGAGGATTCTGGTTTGGTTAGCTTATTTGGTGGCTGATTTCATTGCAGTCTATGCCCTTGGGCAGCTATCACGGCAAAAAACAGATGCTAGTGAAGCTGGGCAACTTCACAAGTTTGCATTCTTCTGGACGCCTTTCCTTCTCATTCATCTTGGTGGGCAGGACACAATCACTGCCTTCTCTGTCGAGGACAACGAATTGTGGCTCAGGCACCTGCTCAATCTTCTCGTCCAAGTTGGCCTGGCCTTATATGTGTTTTGGAAGTCAGCAGCAGGCAATCAGTTTCTAGTCTCAGCCATCTTTGCTTTCATTTCTGGAATCATCAAGTACGGGGAGAGGACATGGGCACTCAAGAGTGCGAGCCAGAAATCCCTTAGAAGCTCCACCGATGAAGGAGTAGTAGGTCAATTTCCTGAACTAGAAGACGAGCAAGAGTTGGGATACAAAACTATGGTGATGTTTGCTCTGTCTAGCTCGCCAGTTGTGAGAAACCTACTTGTTGGACGCAAGATTGATCAAATGGAAGAAAGGGCACGGCATGCATTTTCAGGTCGACTGTATATTCAAGTTTCAGAAAACGCGCAACTTGTGTTCAAGATTCTAGAGATCGAGCTGGGAATGATGTATGACGACCTCTACACTAAGGCGAGAGTGATTCGTACGTGGACCGGCGCCATACTCCGGTTCATCACCTACATCTCTCTGCTGGTTGCATTTGTGCTCTTCCTGACAGGGAACAAGAAGTGGCATCCTAGCAGAGTTGATATCGCCATAACCTATGCATTGTTTATCGGAGCACTCTGTTTGGAGGTCTGTGCGATCTTCTTCATGGTGATGATGTCGGCATGGACATGGGCATCCTTGCAATATTGGAAGTACCATAGGCTCGCAGATGCAGCTTGGTATGTTTTCAAGAGTCTACAGGCAGAGTCCAGGCCATGGTGGTCGAACACCTTGGGGCAATACAATTTCATTAGTTCCTGCTTCTCTGACGATGTGTTTGGGAAGGTGATGAGCCTTGTTGGAGCAAAGGAACTTTGGAGGAACTTTCTGTTAGACGCGATGACGATAAAACAAGAAGTAAACAAGATCAACCGCAAAGAAGACACGAGATTTAACGTGGAAAAACCCTCCCAACACGAGAGGGAAAAAACCACGGGCGCCAGCCAGCAACAATCTTCACTATATCTTGGTGAGGTTACAGAACGCCTGGGATTTACAACTGAATCAACTTGTCCCATGCGGCGGCTTACAGGAACTTAAATAAGGTGGAAACCCTAAACTGGGTATAAGGAAACCCTAAACCGGGTAAGTGTGGAGGCCCAAGCCTCTGGCGACGGGCCTCCGCTACGCTACGGCCAGAAGTCGGCCTTTGTTTGTAGATGAATTTGGAACATAAACAACACTTTCAGCACTCTCGACGTGTGGGCGTGAAAGCAGAGATGAAGAAGCTCGTCTTCGAAGCGAAGTGCCTTGCCGAGATCTTCGGTGCAAGCCAGACATCAAGTGTCGATGCGGATCCAAATTCAGCCGTTGGTTCAGCGCTGGACATAATCCTGCGGGAACCCTTTGAGGTGGCCATCCTCTCGCTACACATCTACACCGACATATTCTTTTACCGATGCATGAATCCGACAAGTGCCGATAGCTGCGACACGACCGGGGAGAAACGACATCTGATGGATGCGTGCAGGACAATATCTGAGTACATGTGCTACCTGCTGGTCGTCCATCCAGAAATGCTTCCTGTCAGTGGCAGTGTGCGTGATGTTCTAGATAAGGCTTCAGACACCGTTGCCACGCTCAGCTCTGCAGCTGCTGCAAGCAAGGGCAGAGTAAGAGTAGTCCTGGAGAAACTGGCTGCGGACCGTGACCTGAATGACTTGTCTGATCCCATCACCCTCGCTGGGTTTGTCTTCCGGGGGCACGAGGAAGCGGCTGTGCATTCTCATGAATCACTGCAAGTTCTTGCGCGCGCATGGGTTGGGGTTCTCCTCTATGCCGCCGGCAAGTCCCATGGCGAGAACCATGCAAGGCAGCTCAGCATGGGTGGGGAGTTTCTCAGCTTTGTCTGGCTGCACATGGCACATTGTTCGCTAGGAGACATGGGCACATTTGATGTTGAGCTAGTTCGACCAAGTGCGGTGAATGAGGGCGGGCGTAAGATGTTTGTATGGGGCTATCAGCGTCCTCGATGAACACAATACCCTCATCTTCCTCCCCATTTTGTGCTCATGACACTTCACACTTGCTGGCCAATTATGGATATGTCTACTACTCGTATATTCCATGAAAGTTCGTATGAACTATATTCTACTTAAGACAGCATGATTTATCAAGTTTCTTCTTAACCAGAAACCTCTGTTATTCTATTCTGAAAACATGCTGAGGAAGATTTTGCTATCTATAACATAAAGAAAAACAATTAGAGTTTGCACAATTCTTTTTTTTATTTAATAAAGAAAGGAGCTACTCCAGTTTTGAACCCATGCATTTGTACATGGTCCATACATGATTGGAAAGCTTATGTGATTGAAACGATGATTGGATGAGTTTCCTGCCAACCCTTGTCATCTAGAGTTCTATCAGCAACGAGTTCTTGCTAAATAATTTAAGTTTCAGTTTTCTCTAATCTAAAGTATATCAGTATATAACTTTAAAGTATTAATTAGATAGATGGACTTGCATTCTAGAATTACACTGTAATTCTGTAAATAGATCTAACAAGACAAAAATACATTCATGGTAAATAATCCAGATTATATCTCATTCACGGAAATCTTGTGAATGTGATCTATGCAATTACAATCAATATATGTATTCAAGTTATATTGTCTATGCTACATGCAACTATAATTCATATACGTTTAACCCTTAAACATTTACTATCAAGAAGAATTGTTATTGTTACACTTAGAGTTTGAGATGCCTCCAGATATACAAGCGACCTTATGATGCAATCTTGTCTCCGGCTGTGGTTCTGGGATAAGTTCACTGACCTTAGCAGAAAGGGAAAACACAGCTGTTGAAACTTCAGGAACTCGTTGTTGTCGATGAGGTGACCATTGCCATTGCGGCGGAGCACAGCTGCCGCGTGCACAGCCTCCTGGGCGCTGCTATTCTCACTTAATGTTTTGTGGGGAGGGGGTGTTGTGGCGGTGGTTAGTGAGGGAGCAGCTACCGCGACTACGGCGAGGATGTCGAGTACGGAGGCCGGATCCAGCGGGACCAGATCTGCCGCTTCCTAGACTTGAGGAGATCCTGCAGTGCCTCCTCCTTGTCGTTAGCTGTGGCATTCCTCGCGAGGGGCGGTGGTCAGTGGCGCTGGGAGAAAGGAAGGAGGAACGGGCCGAGGGCCGAGGCGTTGGGCGACGAGTATTTTGATAAGGTATGGTTTATTTACCACCTAATCCACACGTTGTCTCCGGCTGTGGTCCCATGATAAGTTCACTCACCTTAGAGATGACCAGATAGGCCATGCCTTTTGTGCTGACTTGGGCATGCACGCACTGTATGGCCCGATCGGACGTGTTGTGTCTGGGCTGACACCCGAGCCTATGGGCCGGCACGGCATGGCACGACTCCTGTGCGTGCCGGCACGGGCATGGCAAGGCCCACGGGCCGGCACGACGGGGACGAGGAGGCGAGGAGCTAAAGTGCCGGCGGAGCTCAGGTCGTTCAAGCGTCCGACGTCGTCCATGGCGTCCAGCGTCCTCTCCTCGCTCGGCATTGCCCGTCGACGTTCTCCTCTAGATCCGACGTCGTCCAGCCTCCAGCGTCCTCTCCTTTCTCGGTGTTGGGTGTTCTCCTCCAGATGGACCAGATCCGGCGTCACACCGAAGCTCCCACGTGACCCGTGGCCGTTGTCCTCGAGGCCGACGCCGCCCGCCACCGTTGCCATGGCGGATCCGCCGCTGGATCTATAGCAGTGGGGGCCCAACGCCTCCCCGTCTGCCGCCTCCGACCCTGTCCACCTCTCCGCGCGCCGTTGATTTTTCTCCCGCCGGGCCGCCGCTGGTTTCTCTTCTCTCGCGGTCACGGCGTCTCGCGTTCTCCGCTTCTCCTCTCGTCGGGTTGGTTAGTGGCCGGCTCATGCCTAACGGGCTGACCTCAGCCCATGGGCCAGTGACGGGCTCGTGCCAGCACGGCACGGCACGGCCCGGCCACCTATTGGTCGTGCTTGGCCCGGGGGGCGACACGTGAGCCGGCATGGCATGGTCTGGCCACCTATGGACCGTGCTTGGCCCGAGGAGGGCGACACGTGGGCCAGCACGGCACGCCCCGGCCACCTATGGGTCGTGCTTGGCCGGGGGCGGCATGTGAGCTGACACGACACGGCCCGCTACAGGAGCCATGCCTAACGGGCCGTGCCGCAACAGGTCGTGCCGTGGGCATGCCTGGGCAGGGCCATGTCGTGCGGCCCATTTGGTCATGTATAACTGACCTTAGCAGAAAAGGGAAGACGTAGATGTCGAACTTCACAGAACTCGTTGCAGACGAGACGATGAGGTGACCTAGAGATATAAGTAGGCTACGACAACACAAATCAAAAATTTTTTACCATGCAAATCAGAAACCATACAACAAGTATAAGATCATGAATTATTATCACTCGATGTGTTATGCAATGAATATAGGTGCTAAGAAGCAGAAGGAACGTTGGCGACGTAGCACGCATTGATATAGAGGAAGTAGTCGATCGCAGCAGCCCAACCTTCTCCTCCTCGTGTGTTCGCCTCGTTGTGCTCTCACATCGATCAGCACCGCAGCCAGTGGCATCTCTACCGGTATCCACACGTCCAGGAATGGAACGCCTCGCGCAGACGTGCTAGCGTCCGTGCGCGCTAGGGTTTGGCTTGGGAGGAGAGTAACGACTAGGGTTTCTCTCATCCCACCAACCTCATCATCCGAAGAATATATAGGATCCATAACTGGGCCTCCAAGATCCATAGGAGTCTTACTCGGATCCCTATCTAAATTGAGCATATATTGGATCTCCATCCAATTTCTTTATTTTGGCCCGTTAAGTATGCGACCTTGTAGGTTCATGTACACTCGACTGCAACTCGGAAACTCCTTTTTGGTCCACATGTCAACAGCGGCCCTAGCAGAACATATTGACCCATCAGGTATACGTAAAGATCACATATTTTCTTAACCTCTAGTGTATACTTGTATGAACTTATTTGCCTCACCATATCAAATAATCTCAAGGCTAGATATGTGTCATCCTCTAATAGCTCAATAATTCACTCGATCCTGTAATAGATTACTTAACCTATGGTTGACTCCTCGGACGCTTTAGGCATGGTCATGTACTTCCATAATCTATAACCTCGAGGGGCTCAGAGATATCTCTGCAAAGGAGGGACAAATCTCATCTTGATTATTCATATCCCACTACATGTTTCATAGCATGTCCGAAGACTACTTTTATAACTACCCGGTTATAGAGTTGTGTTTGGCAGCCCCTAAGCAAGCTACTAGACATGTTAGGAACCATGATAAATCTCAAGTCTAAAGATTCTACACCAACACTAAATGAGACCACTGATGCCACATCACATATAGCTCTTGCAATGTCTCATGTTAGGTATATCTAACAACATGTTTCTCAACATGTGTTCACATTATTAAATTGGTACCTCCATACCATGATCTATGAGACATAATCATCAATCAATATATTAGCTGATCATTGAACCATATTTATTTTATATATGATATTTGATCAGCGATCCTTTAGAAATAGTAACTTACAACACAAATAGTCTCATGAACGAATCATATATTCATTAACCAATGATGAGTTATCTATTTCAAGTAACAATGTATGATAAATATGTAAATATAGTGTCTATAATTGCCTCTAGGGCATATCACCAACAGTGACTGTTGCCGCCACTGCTATTCTCACTTAATGTTGGGGTGGGTGGGGTGTGAGGGGGGGGTTGGTAAGGTAGCAGCTAGCGTGACTATGGTGAGGATGTCGAGTACGGAGCTCAGATCCAGTGGGACCAGATATGCCGCTTTCTAGACTTGAGGAGATCCCGCGGCACCTCCACCTTGTCATTGGCGGTGGCATTCCTCGCGAGGGGCGGTGGTCAGTGGCGCTGGGAGAAGGGAAGGAGGAATGGGCCGAGGCCTGAGGCATTGGGCAACGAGAATTTTGATAATGTATGCTTTATTTACCACCTAATCCATGTGTTTTTATAATATACAACCAGAGTTACTAATTGTTATATTTGGTATCACTTTCTCTACTTTTTCTGTGAAGCGATTAATCCATCCATCAAGCATCACCCCTGACAGGAGAGCCCCTCCGCCGAGCGTTGCCCCTATCACCATCGACCGCCGCCCCTATCGCCAGCTAGCACCACCCTGTCGCCGAGTGCCCGACGTTGCCATGTTGCCCTCCTCTTGTCGATCGCAGGGACCGTGCCGGGTGGTGGCAGTAACGGGGTATGCCCTAGGCAGCAAGGCACGGAGGTGGAGGTGGCGGTAGCTTAGACGGAGAGACGAGGCGAGGCGTAGTAGGGTCGACGCACGCGAAGCTAGGCTACATGGCGGCAGCGGTCTAGGATGGTACTTGGCAGAGGCTGGGGGCCTGGGGCGACTGGGGCTCATGGTTGCAGGGCCGTTGACTCCGATGCGACACTATTGATGAAAGGGGAGAAAATGGTACCAAATAGAACAACTTACAGTCCCGGTTGCATATTATTGAAGACGTGTGGATTAGGTGGTAGTAAATCAAGGCGTGCGTGTTGGATGGTATATTAGCTGTGTTTAGATCCTGAATTTTTTTTTGCCAAAATATCACATCAATGCTTTGGACACACATTTGAAGTATTAAACATAGATTAATAAAAAAACAAATTACAGAATCTATCTGTAAATGACGAGACGAATTTATTAAGCCTAATTAATCCGTCATTAGCACAAGTTTACTGTAGCACTTTATTGTCAAATCATAGTCTAATTAGACTTAAAAGATTCATCTCGTAAATTACATACAAACTGTGCAATTAGTTATTTTTAGTCTATATTTAATACTTCATTTATGTGTCCAAATTTTTGATGTGACAGGGTGTAAAGTTGAGGTGGATCTGCCATTATCAAATTTCTCATTGGGAAATGCATCGCTGGGTTCGGCAATGGGACTCCTGCAAGACCGACATCACAGTCAAAGGAGACTAAATGGAAAATACTACTACAAATTTACCCTTACAATAGGGATGAAAACAGGACGAGTATTTCTGGACCATCCACCTACAATAGGCTCATAGGAAAAATATAGAAAAAAATGGGATACATGGATTCAAATTCGAATCAGTAAAAACAATATGGGTTACGATAGAAAAAGTGTTTGTATCCATCGGTATGTGTCATATTACAAGACATGCATTAAAAACTATTATAAATCCACCAACAAATACAATAAAAGATTGATTAATGATTACATTATTTAACAAGCTTACATTATAATATTGTATATTTTTTCTTGATATATCTCTTTAAACACTTTAATTGTCTCCCTATATATAAAATCTAGAAATTAGAGATACAAATAAATATCCGTTTCGGAATATGATTCGAACGAAATAATGTAGGATAAGATACGGGGTGACTAATTTTTTATCCGCCATCAAATTTAAAGAAAAATATGGATTAGGATACGAGAATACCATGATCTGACAGTATTCATCCGATTTCACCCCTAATTACAGCCAGTAGCATATAGAACATATTCCAGTACAGTACGGATTGATAAAGCCGTACCAAGCAGGTATCTAGATCCTGGATCCCGGATGTACCGACGAGTATATACCACAAACATGGACAACACCCACATATACAGGTACCTCCATCCATATGGACACACACCCTATTTATATGATCATTTTGAATATTAGGCTGACATATCTTAGTTGACGAAGTCAGTCTAAACATCTCATGTTGTCAACGGGTGCATCACCACCATGTCACTTAGCTATGTTGTTATCACAAGTCACTATTCACAAATAAGTAATCATAAGCAATCTGTATTATTTGTGAATTTCCCAAGCTTATGATTATGCAGCTATTTGTAGAATTTATTTGAAAAATTCTGTCGTTTAATTTGGCATGGCTAATTGCAAATTTAAGCATAAAGTCTAGAATTCCCCTGCATAGCCCTTGAATACCGTAATTACTTGTTTGGTTATAGATATATCAATATTTTGTTCACCTCTTTTTATGAAAATTTCAGATAAAAACTCTATAATTCAGCACAAACATGTACCAGTGAACTCATTTTTTTTCTTCGCAAGAAGAAATGTTGAGTAATATGCTTGATTTAGTTACAGGACAAAACGTTGTATATATGCAAAACTTGATTCATTAACACCCAAATTAACGGCACAATATATCCATTTACAGCTCGATCGGTTCGATCAATCCAATAATACAAATCAATCGCTCACATCTCAACGCAACAATCAGCATCAGTGACGATCTCAATCCAGATGCCCCTGAACACCTCCATGATCACACCGTGGTGCTCCCGCGCGTTGAGCGACAGGTAGCACTCGAGGAGGTCCAGCAAATCCTCCGGCGATCGCATGCCGTTCTCGACCACCATCTCCACCATGCTCTCCCGGAAGTCCCTCGCCGGCTCCGTCGACGCCTTCACCACCGCGAACCCGCCGCCGCACTCGCAGCCGCCGAGAACGTGCAGCCTCCTGCTCCTCAGCCTCGGCGAGCTCGGGCACGTGCCGCTCCCGCTCGCCGTCCTCCTCGACACGGTCGACGCCGACGACGACGACGCAGGTGGCCTCGTGCGTATTGGACGCAGCCGCAGGCCCTGAAACTCGTCGCCGTCGTCTCCAGCAGCAGCAACGGCGGCAGCGGGGCTTCTTTGGTAGAGAGGAGACCGGGAGATGAGGTGAAATTGCTTCTCCACCAGTGGCATTTGCTTCGGTCGTTGCAAGTAGGAGTAGTAGGATCGTTGCGGTGACAATGGGAGAGGCTTAGGAGTGGTGGTTCCATGCCCATGGAGGTAGTAGTGGTGGCTGCTGCTTGACGACGACGATCTCCTGGAGCTTCTTGCTGCATCTGCGGCGGTGATCCTTCGGCTTGCGGTTGGCCTGGGTCTCTTCATGTCCCTCAGCTTGTAGAACCATGAGTTTGGCATGAAATGGGACAGCCTGAACCTCTCATGGCTGCTCATCTCTCACTCTCACACACTCACACACACTCTTCTCCCTCTAAGCCTTGCAATGGAGGAGTGCGCCTCTTGTAAGGTGTGGGCAATGGCAAATTGGCAAGTGGATGAGTAGCAGAAGAATCTGGGCTGATGAACTATGATGAATTGAAATGGTGAGTTGATGCTCTGAAACACTCTGCAGATTGTGACACCAAGAAAGGACCCAATTAAGCCTGTACCGGCCTCATCATCATCATAGCATTTGTACTAATGTAGTTGCGGTTGCAATGATCAGGGCAAATTTCTTTAGCATTTAAGAAATACAAATTGTACACACATGGAAAACAGCACAAGGTTTTTTTACTTGTCTCAAAGGAGCTCAGAGAAATCAAGTTTAATTTGGGCCCAATTGTATGTACAAAGTGAAAGAAAGCGATATGCTTGTTTAGACTTTAGAAGCTGATGCATGGTTATGTTAAACCTATCTCTACTACTCTGTCCTACTCATTACACTGCCTTTTTTGGATCACTCTTATGATCTCACGGGTCTTTTCCTTTTAAAACCCAGCTACAACTTTACAGCAAAGTTGGGGAATATTCCGCTCCTTTCGAACTACCAGGCATAGTGAAATTTCCCTTTATCTATAGGGAACATTGCTGATATCACTCCATGAAACTACGGGAATTAATATCATTAACTAATGTCATAGGCAGAGTGTGTATATTGTTCTCCTGCAAAAGAAAAAAAATGTGCTTGGTTTGCTATGTGCCTATATCCAATACCAGGATATTTTATCTTTTAATTTCTAGAGCCGTTGTACTTCCATTCTTTTCCACATCGAATGCGCAACCATCGTATGATCCAATGGTTTATCCTCAATTCACCCTCCCAGCATATTCCTAATCGTCTCAATTGTATGGGTCTGATCCGTTATAATGTATGATCATGTTACTAATGTTTTAGAGAATTATAAACAAGTTTGATTTATGTCTGTTAATTTTTGCCTTTCATTAATTAATCGTCAATAGCACAGATAGCACAGATAGAAATGGAGGGCCGATGGTTTGTTAAGATGTTCACTCAGCGGTCTCTCTGGATGTCCCATCATCTGCCTCGCGTAACAAACTGTAAGGGCATCCATCCGACACTTATGTCACCCGTAAGCCCTAACTCCGGGGCTTTATATCGTTAAGTACAGGAAGGTGCATGAACTGGCTAGTGAAAGCTCTATTGCGCTCCAGGACTCCAGCAAAGATTATGCCTACCTGGCTAGGGCTAGCTATATCTCCACTCTACTTGGCATCAGACTTTAATAGTGTTGCCTCTTTTGATGTTCAAAACAATGATTGGCAAGACAAGTTCTCAACTCAGGGAGTACTATTCTGAAAAAGAGAAATTGCACCATGAAGCTGTTGTTGTGCAGCTGCATAAAGCTGGCAGTGATGTCAAGTTTGTCATGCCTAACATACAAGGATTGAATGGGGAACAAGGCCGATGTGTTGGCACTAGGTTAGGGATGAAAACAGTCATAAATGATAAATTTTTTGTTAGTTTCATAGAAACTGTTGTACATTTATGAATTTAACTGTATAGTAGCAACTTCAATACGTTATAGATTTTTTTTATGAAAACGATATCGGTATGGTCGAAAAATTTATATGCCGTTTTTATCTCTACACCTGGTTTGAAGATTAGAGGCAATAGAGCACCTTGGACCCGTGGACAGTTAGGAGGTGAGAGTCAAAGGTCAGATCTAATATAAAGGGCTTGTGTCATAAGACACCAATAACTCTTGCCTTGGCCCAAGCAAATAGTCCCATTTTTTAATAAGTGACACCAACAAGTTTTTCCTTGTGACACTAGTGTATAAATTACTTTAGACTTTCACTAGACAAGTTAGCCCATATGGACATGGATAGCCCTACAACAGCTAGCAAGTTAGCTATTGGAAGCCTAAACTCAAGTCATTTGATTCATTTCTAGACTCTAGACGTTGTCTTGACTCTTGAGTTTCAACAAGTGATAAAGTAAAACACAGGAAAAGAAAGTAGCTATCATGAGGTATGTATTTCCTTACTCACCAGAGCCCCCAATTCCATTTTGATTTTTTATTTTTTTAAGAAAGTTCAAGGGGGGAGGAGCTTCCCCACCTTTATTTTCATTGCAAGGGAGGTAAAGTTCAGGTTTCATTACAAATCAAGAGATCAAAGGGAGGAAGAGAGGATTTCTTTCCAAGCCGAAACAACATTCCTATCCTCCATGTGTAGCCGCTCAGCCCAAAGAGTGGCATCGTCGATGCACCTCACGATCAGCCTGTGTAGAGATGTTGGTTCTCCTCGGAATACTACATCATGTCGGTGGTTCCAAATGCCCCAAAAGCATAGAAGAAAGAAGACCCGGTAGTGTTTTATTGGAATTTGCAGTGGAGGCAGCAAATCTGCCATGTTCTTGATAGAAAATGTTGATCTGAACATCGATCAGTCTCCAAAAAGCAATTGCAAAGGTGTATTGGATACATAGATGTGTAATTGTCTCATCTGCCCCATTGCAAAGGTCACATAGTGGCAATTGCACTATATTCTTCTTCTTGAGGTTTAGCTTGGTAGGTAATCTTTCCTTGGCTAGGAGCCATGCGAAGAACTACACTTTTGGCGGTGCTTTATTCTCCCAAACGAACTTCCAGTTATGTATTTTTTACCTATCCAATTTTTAAGGAATCAAGCTTTTTTGTACTTTGTATCTGGAGTACTCATTTAATTTCCTTCCATTTATAGTCTATCTCTTTCTATATATGGAATGTCAAGAAATTCTCATCGAAACATCGAGAAATTGTTACATAGGTCTAGGTCACTGCACATGGCATAGTAAATTTGTTTGGTTTGCAGCAGGCATGTCGCTCACTTCCTGTTCATGAAATCCAACTATGATGTCAAAAGTTTGATCTTGGAGTGCAAGCCCTAGTTGGAGCAACTGATCTTCGGCCGCTGTCGAGAGCCTTGGCACAAATTGATTTCTCAAGTTCCTAGACATCGCCTGCTGCACTGAGGCATGTTTGTTCATAGAGTGCGAGTAGAGGGGGCCAAATTTGTCAGCCATGGTGTTCTCCCCGACACCAGAGATCATGCTAGATAGAAGTGCGGCTGCCATCTCCATCTCCCACTTTAACTGTCATAAGATTTTGCAGGTCGGGGAGAAATGCTAATAGGATCCCAGTGTGTTCCGAGCTGAGTATCGAGGAGAGGGATGCATTGTTGTTTTCATTCCAAATCCAGTGTTGTCAATGGGTGGGTCAACAGTCCTCAAAGGGGGGTGCCCAAGGAGGTGAAAGAGAACGATAGGGAAGCTGTCCTCCGATGGATCTGACGATCGACACGAGTCCTGAGACAAGCCAAAGAGCAAAGACACAGTGAGTTATACTGGTTCAGCCCTTCCGAAGGATAATAGGCCTACGTCTAGTGTTCTTTGTTGGGGTATATGATGAACAAGAGTTACAAGGGAGCAGTTCTTGGGGCTTAGAGCAAGCTGGGCGAGAACTGAGAATGAGAAAGCTGGAAATCGATCCCCCGGCCCCGTTGCCCTGCCCTACCTTTTATAGCTCAAGGGGGCAGGAACAGGAGTGCTTGGGGGTCAAGAAAGCTATGACTAATGTGCTAAAAGATGAATGCAACAATATCTGAAAAGGTACAAGATGGTCTGCTAGGTCCTATACACCATGGGCATCTTGTGCTCTCTCTCACCTTGGGATCCTTCCTTCGCTGGAGATGCCTGTATTGTGCTGTCGAGTGACGTCAATCTCTGCCGGGCTATCCCCTCCCTCTCCCTCCTTGCGCGCCAAGTCTTGTCCCGAAGATGGTCGAGGTCGGGTCGTGGAATCAGGGTCAAGAGAGGAGAACCGAGGTCGGACTCGGGAAAAGGTTGGGACGTCCAACCCCGCAACGGGGGGTCGGGCCATCGACCATGTCCCAAGGACTCTCGGTTTTGACTTCAGTTGGACTTTGACTCCAGTCTATGGGATACCCCAGGGTGACACCCCCCAACAGCCCCCAAGCCTAAGGATGAACGGAACATCCATCCTTAGGATCAAAGTTTCTTCTTCGTCGCCGTTTTCAAAGGATCCTCGAAGCATCGAGCTAAGGTTTTGGCAGGTGCACCGCCTAGGTGCACCTGCCAGGTGTAGCCCCCGAGCCTAAGGGCGAGTGGAACATTCGGCCTTAGGGTCAAGTTTTCTTCCAATGTGCTAGTTCCTCACAGGTTGTCGAAGTTTTTGGGAGTTCCCGATTTTACAGGTGCACCGCCTAGGTGCACCTGGTAGGTGTAGCCCCTGAGCCTAGGGTCGGATGGCACATCCGAGCCTAGGGTCTGATTATCAACAGTGTCTTTCGTTCACCTTTCACCCTCTGATCTGAACATCGCCCGAGATCTAATGAAGATTCTATTGAATCCGATGGCTCGCTGCTCGGAAGCATACAACAGTCCCTGTGTTGCCTTCATCGTGGCCCAGAGGCCACGGACGGGGTTAAGGAAACCACAGCCCAAAGATGGGTGGTATTCGGTGTGCTGGCCAGGACCACCGCCCAAAGGCAGCAGGTAGTCCCGACCCTGACCGAGGGTCAGCCCGGAAGCCAGCCCCCAAGTTGGGAAAGCCACTGCCCTGAGGAGGCAGTGGAGGTCGGCGGTGTGGTCGGGACTACATCCCTGAGGCCTATAATAGTCTCGACCCCGACCAGGGGTCGGCCCGAAAACCAACGCCCGAGTCATTGAGGCCACGGCCCGAAGGCCAACGGTGGTCAGCGGAGTCAAAGAAGAGACCTTCTGACATCCTTGTACAGAGTTCTGTCACGCCCCGCTGAGGGCGCAAAAACCAGCGTAACGTTACGTGATGGGACGAGATAGGAGACGAAAGCCATGCGGGTGTCGTTTGCCGTTCCGAGGATCCGACGGTCAAGGTTTTTCCCCGGGCGACGTGGCACGCCAGGAAGACGGATGGGCGGGGTCCCTTTGAATGCTCTGCGCCTGTCATAAACGGCGCTAGGCACATTTTTCGAGAATTATGCCACCGAGCCCATCATTGCTCCCTATTTAAACCCGGTCATTCCAGGTTCCTTTCTTCCTACACCATCTACTCCTTCAGTTCGAAAGAAAACCTCAAGACTCCCGCCACTGCTCCACAAACTTCTGCTTCCTCAACGTGTTCTAGGACTTATGGCCTCGTTGCTGAGTTCCATCGAGGGTTGGAGCAGGATTGGAAGCTCCGAGAGCCGTCGCCAACGGGTAAGTCTTGGATTCCATCCTTTACTCAGGTGCTTCTTCTTTTGTTGTCTTTTTGTTCTTCTACTGGAGCCTCACCTGCCAGGTGTTGATGCCATGGCAGAATGTTGGCACTTTACCACAACTGGAGTTTGCGGAGATGCGCTTTCCCGTGGTGACGGCCGACCCAAAGGAGCTTCTCCAGACCTACGCTCAGGGCATGGCGGAGACGGCAGCGACACACGTCCTTGGTGTGGTACAACATGTGCACATGTCGGGCTGCTTTGAAGATATGGTAATGTGTAGGTCTTGTAGTTCCAATCATTCCAGCATGTGCACACGTCCCCGAAGTGGTACAAAAGTTGTATCCCTGGGCCGACGTAGAGGTGGTTGCCGAAGGATGGCCTGCTGGCGTCGAGCGATGTCGACGACGTCTACGCCGTCGTGGAGCCGACTGCGGAGAAGATCATAGCCGCCATGGACCTGTAGGTTAGGGGACCTCGGGCCCTATGTATGATCGTCACCCCGCAAAATATAATAAAGAAAACTTTTTTTAGTCTCCTTTGTATGCCGCCTGCGATTCATGATATGTCAGATATGAATTCTTTTGGACACCCGACACGTCGCTATGTGACAGAAAGTCCGAGCGACCTTGTCCTTCAACAGTCTGAATCCGAAGGGCAGGCAGTCGAGCTCGGGGGAAGCTACCACTTCGGGTAGTCTGCGTCGAGCGACTTAGGCCGTGAACAGACCGACGATCGAAAGGCTTCTAGTCAAACTCAAGGATGTCTGTCTCATGGAGTAGATCCTGCTGAGCGATCTCGGGCGTCTACATACCAAGTCCGCAGGGCTACCAATCAAACTCCAAGCAGATCCTTCTCCTTCATAGTGGGTCGGAACGTGAAGAGACAACCTTCTATTCGCCACATGACCGACCTCCGATGCCGAGTGTTCTTCAGACCTTAACGGACGGATCCGAAGGTTTTCTTAGTCTACTCGGACCAACTCAGCCGAGTGCAGGGCGAATAGGTGGGCAAGGAAGAATCGGCGATCATTCGGTACGCGTATAACTCTCATGACCGAGCGATGGAAGCCGACGGGACGGATCCGGGCGGGCATTCGGTCGAGCAAGGTCACTTAGTTGTGTACGTAGCGAATGAACGTGAGGTCGTCATCGTTCGACCAATCTCTATGTGTCTAACCCTCGAAGTAGAGCGAGTCGAGCCATCGACACACATTGTCCGAGTGACCCGAGTCGAGCTCCTGGCGTCTTAGTCGTATACACAGGATTTAGTCGTTAAGAGCCCTGAGCTCATTCGCCGGGCCTTGACCGAAACACAGCCGATCCCGACCCCAGCCAACCCCGGGTAGGAATGAAGTCACTATCCGAGGGAGTCAGGGTCGAGCCGACCACGTTCAGTCGAAGCGGGTAATGAATGAGCCCCCGAGCAGCTCAAGCTCAGCAGGCGGAACATCTTCTCAGAAACCCTTACCTAATAAGCTAGGGTCGCATTACTCAGGGCTTACCATGAGTATATTTGTGCGAGAAGGGATCAACGTGGCCGGCGATACTGCTTGGGAAGGCTTCCGAGCCCCTGAGCCGTTTGGGGGTCGGGAAAATGTCCTACAAAAAAGGTCAAAAAATAATCGAAATTGCGGAATTGAAGGGATTGAGGGCTAGGTACTTAGCCGTTCAAGCGTAGAATCGGCGCAGGTGTTAGATGGTCCATGAGTTCAACACTTCATGCTTGTCTTCGTGAATCAACCTATAGGAGCCCGGACGTGTAAAGGCGAAGATGATGAAGGGACCTTCCCACAGAGGTGAGAGCTTGTTCATGCCGGCTGAGGACTGCACCCTTCGAAGCACGAGGTCGCCGACCTTCAAGGATCTCCCTTGGACGTTCCGATCGTGGTATCGGCGGAGCGCCTGCTGGTATCGGTCCATCTGGATTGGTGCCGCCATGCGCTCTTCTTCGATGTTGTCAATGTCCTTGGCCGGGGACTGGCTTCCGGGTCTCTGCGTACACTCTTACCGGAGCTCGACCGCTTTTTCGCCGGCATCCGGGAGCTGTTCTTGGTAAGACCCCAATCCCTTGCCTTTGATTTTAAACCTTCGTTGACGTTTCGCCATTCCAGGGGTGTCCTCGTCCGTCTAGACCTTCGACGGTCAAACAGGAGTTGGAGAAGAAGCTAGCTGAGGCTTGCCACCGTAAGCTTACGTCTCTGGCCCTTTTGCCCTTCTCTTAAGCCCTGAAATGACTCGAGGTGTTTTGCAGGTGCCGAGGAAGCCGACAAGCAGGCTGAAATATTTCGGGCAGAGCGGGACAGCGCCCGAGAGTTTCTCGGGCTCTCGAACAATGCCCTGAGGATGGCCGAAGCTGCCCGAGGTTTAGTGGAGAAGAAGCTCGAGAAAACTCAGGCCGACCTCGCGGCTACAAAGGCCGAGGCGAAGAGGCTGGCATAGTCCAATGCCGAGGCCGAAGCGGCCAAGGCCGAGGCTGAGACAGCCAAGACCAAGGCGGAGGCTGCCAAGGTCGAAGTGGAGGCGGCAAAGGCCGGGGTGGAGAAAGAGCTTTCCACCACAGAGAGATCGATGCCCGACCTTGCCAAGGAGCTGAAAGAGGTGAAGGCCGCCAAGGCTTCTGCTGAAGGTAGGTGCTATTCCCGACATCCTCCTCTTTTCTGGTTTCCTTTGCCAGCACTGATCCTACTACTCGACCTTGACTTGTGCAGAGCACGCGTCGATCTCCGGTTAGCAGATTGGGCACATCAAGGAGTGCCTAGAGTTACAAGGTGCTGAGAGTTCTTTGTTGGGGTGTATGATGAACAAGAGTTATAAGGGAGCAGTTCTTAGGGCTTAGAGCAAGCTGGCCAAGAACTGAGAATGAGAAAACTGAAAATCGATCCCCCGGCCCCATCACCCTGCCCTCCCTTTTATAGCTCAAGGAGAGCAGAAACAGGAGTGCTTGGGGGTCAAGAAAGCTATGACTAAATGTGCTAAAAGATGAGTGCAACAATATCTGAAAAGGTACAAGATGGCCTGCTAGGTCCTATACACCGTCGACATCTTGTGCTCTCTCTCTCTCGTCTTGGGATCGCTCCTCCGCTGGAGATGTCTGTACTGTGTTGTCGAGTGACGTCAGTCTCTACCGGGTTGTCCCCTCCCTCTCCCTCCTTGCGTGCCAAGTCTTATCCCAAAGATGGTCGAGGTCGGTTCGTGAAATCAGGGTCGAGAGAGGAGAACCGAGGTCGGACTCGGGGAAAGGTCAGGATGTCCGACCCAGCAACGGGGAGTCAGGCCATCGACCACGTCCCGAGGACTCTTGATTTTGACTTTAGTTGAACTTTGACTCCAGTCCATGGGATATCCCGAGGTAACACCCTCCACAAGCGTCCATGAAGATTTTAGTAGAATGGATAAGAAGCGATTATTTTAGTCTCACCTATATGTTGAGTGGGGCACGTGATCAATTTCTCTAGTATGAAATTATTTGCTTTGGTTTGAGACTATTTCTATAGATTTTGTGTTCTTGTGGTGCATAGCAGGTTGGGTGCTGCTAACCATCCATAAGAACTTGGGCTTTTAGACCTTGTTTTGGAAGTTTATGATTCTAAGAAGCAAACTGGTGGTTGGTACCTAACCTCTCAGAATTGTGGAGAAAACTTCTAGTTCATTTTTTTGAAGTTACAATTTCTTAGAATCTAGATGAAAAAAATACTACTTAGGGAGCTTTTAATTCAAAAGTTAGAAAGAAAAGTTAGAGCTGCTAGAAATTCCTAACAAGCCTCTAATCTCCTTCCACAATGTTAGGTTCAGCTTTAAAAAATTAATGATGTTGCTATCTACTTACACATGTTTATGTAGCACTAATTTTAATGTAGTGCTTTATAATTTATAAATTACCAATTAGACAAATGGTATTTATACGATGGAACGATTTTTGAAAAGAAAATTTAATTTCTCATTTATTTTTTTACTGTCGATATGTATTAATGGTCCACTTGAAGACGATCGTTGATGAGAGTTGACAGTGACACCATTGACCTAAAATTGTTGATTCGTCTCCCATTCATCCTTAAATAAAAAAATACGTACTGTATGCAATCTTAATTATAGTACTACCAGTCTACCATCAAAATTGCATATGGAGGTGTAGTGATGCCAGTAGCCAGTGGCACAGGGAGAGACGACAGCAAGGATCAACATCAGAGCAAACGAGTGTGACAGAGGAGGATGGAAACTAAGGCTCTGTTTATTTTCTCATTTTGGATGTAAACTTTACATCCCAAAAATTTTGGGTGTAAACTTTACTTACTTCCCTCCCAAAAGTTTACATAGATCCAGTCTCCCCCCAAATCCCTCTCCCCTTTCCCTTCCTCCAGATCTTCGACAACCTCCACTCCACCTATGTCTAGCCCTCCGCTGCCAATGCCGACGCCCTCGTCTCCGCGCGCCCGCACCTCGTTAGCCACCTCGTCCACCTTGACCGCCTCCGCTCGCGTGCCCGGTGCCCGACGACGGGAGCAACAGCCCGTGGACGCCCACCTCCGCGTCGACGGCGGGATCGCCGCGTCGTCGTCGTCGTCGTTCGATCCGACAAGAAGAAGCCCAAATCGGAGACCCCTAGGAAGCGTGACAGGCTCTTCGGTGGCTCCGTGCCCGGGTCGGCAGTGGCTGGCTCGAAGGGCGGCACGGGGGCTTCGGTCTCGGCCTCATCGAGCCCCCGTCGGCGGATGCGAGGAAGGACGCCGCGGCGGGAAAGCGGGTGCACGGTGGCGGAGGCGGCGGGGGAGAGCAGAGCGGGGCGGGAGAGAGCGGGTGCGGCGGCAGGAGGCGGCGGGGAGAGCAGAGCGGGGCGGGGGAGGGCGGGTGCGGCGAGGGAGAGCCCGGGAGAGTACTGTGCGCAGGGTAGGGTGGGCAAGCACGTTTCCAAAAAAATTTACACTTTTTTGTCTCAAACCTTCCAAATCCAAAATTTTTACAAGTCAACTTTATACCTATATGTTTACTTCCAAAATCCTCAAAAGTGACGAAAATCTCAAATCTTTACAAGATTTTACACCACGTAAACAGGGCCTAAGTAGAGAACGCTAGGGATAATTTTGTCATTCGCCTATCAAATATAATAGATAAAAAATGATCAATAAAGGTAAATACTAACGCGAAGTGTCATATGTGATACAGAAGATATGATAATTTGGGTGCTCCTTAGATAACTATTTTATTTTTGGCATTAGTTGGATTAATATGGGCGGACAGCACTGTAATTAGTACTTTCTTCAGTTAATAGTAATTAACATTTTAGATAAAGACATAGTTTTAAAAAGATAACTTTGATCACTATTTTCTATTATATATATAATCTTCATGACAAATATTTTAGAAACTATTTATTATAAAAAATTAAAATTTAACGTCAGTTTTGTTCAAACTACAAATAGTATTAACTTGAAGGGAGATAAGTGCAAGTTAATTAATCACTCCTGTTACAAATTGACCAAACAAGTAAGACTACTGGATTGGCGGTTGCGAATGAAGTCAAGTTTCCAAAAATATTTCAAATTTTGCTAATTCTACTCTTCCATTTTCAAAACAGAGGAGGGAACAGGGGAGGTAGGTGCGCTGCTAACATCTCGAGCGAGAGCACTCCCTGCGGCCGCCGGCAGAGCTTCCCAACGTCACATATACTCGCATCCTTTGTCTGCTGGGCTGCTGCAGTGCTCCAGCGAAAAAGATTGAACCATGTATTCTTTAAACATACTCCCTGTCAAGGTCTTATCCATTTCAATCCAAATCATTTATATTTTGGGACGAGAAGAGTAGTATATAGATCGATGACTCGATTGGCCCATCCTTTTCAAATTCCTGTTTGGTTGGCAACTAGACGATATTAGACGGTATTTGGTTTCTACCACAACTCTACTTTTCACTCTTAGCAACCTGGCCCACATGTCATATGCTCTCGTTTCTTGCCTAACTTTGCTTAAGCTTGATTTGTCATTTTGTTTGTCCCAAAAGTGTGACAAGACTAAACTTAGCCACCTTAGTAAAAAAATATGTGCCAATATTTGTTCTTAACCAAACATGCTTTTATTGTTCTAACTACATTCAAACAAAATATAGAGCTTAAGAGCTATAGTAAATTACTGAGGTATCTCTTTTAAGAAATATTCAATGAGATTAAGTAATAGCACACAAAACAAAAAGCTATTAGCGTATGATTAATTGAGTTTTAATTATTATAAATATTTGAGATTTTAGAGCAACTTCTATATAGAAAGTTTTTTAAGCACGAAACATATTGTTTAGCAGTTGGGTTTATCTCGTAATCAGGTTTATCCCGTTAAAAATTGAGTTTATCATATACTAAGTCTTTTTCTCCTTTCCGGTATAGCTCGATGGAGATGCCAACATCGATCTTCTTCGTCTTGGCTGCCTCCTTCCATGGCTGGCTTGAACTTCAAATCGAGCTTGCGCCATCTAGAAGGACGCTATCGGGTTCTTCGTCGGTTTTGGGTCAACACGTGTAGCATATTTTCTCTATGGTGGGAGGTCTTCTTCCTCCACAATGACGAGGTGTCGCCGGCCGTCTCTGGCGAGTTTGCTACTGTTGATTTGGTGTCCTTTCTTGTTTTTGACGGAGCTTTTTTAAGGTTAAATTGAACTTTTTTTCATCGAGTTCGCTTCAACCTCCACTTGTGAGAGGCCCCTGTTGAGTTTGTGGCTCGATGGTATCTTTTACGGTCAACCTCGTCCTCGTCCTCGTCACCGTCGGCTTTATCGTCTTGGTCATTGCATTGGAAGAATGAGTGAAGCAGGGACTCAATTGTTTTTTGTTTTCTTTTAAAGTCCTTCCTTACTTATATTCAAGATCTTTGTGTAACTTGTTTATCTTTGAGGGGCCTTTCTACAATTTATGTTTTATGTTTATCGTCCTGCACTACTGTAGGCAAACTAAGCTCTCTATCTTTGAGAGATGTGATGTTCACTTATGTATGTTGTATGTAACCTCTATTTGAATAAATGCATGATTTTTTTTTAAAAAAAAAACTCCCACACTCAAGGAGCCATCAACACTAGGCGAACAATTCAACGAACAGATGAGATAAGGCAAACGGCCTCCTCCTTCCTGTTCTCCCCAAATTCAACTCCTTTTAAGACTGAAATTAAATCTTCCCAATTCTTTCTCTGATCGCCTCCAATCCTCCATACCCTCTCTCAACCTCTGCAAACTTCATGATTCTCATCGGCATGGCTCAGCCCACACGATAGAGTTGGGCTCTTGATGCTGCTTGCCACTTCTAGGCATAAATAATGTACACAATTGGATATTTTAATAACAGATTGACAGGTACAGTCAGAGACAAAAATTCATGGCTTGAACTCTGGCACGTTGGTATATTTACGTTGATCTTCTCGTTAAACGTAAACCCTCTTTTATATAACGGTGTCACAGCAAAATACTATGACAATTGACAAACAAAAGAATATGTATAACATTATATGTATCCTATATATACACTCTGTCCCTATGAGTATGTGTATTCTACCAAGTATATATATTTTGTACATCACGAACAAAAAAAATAAAAAAGAAATAAATAAATTAAGAAAAGCCTGGTATCCGTAGCATGTATGAATTGAAAACCAGCAGATCTCCCTCTGCACCTCGATCTCCAATCGGGCGCTTTTCCATGGCTTCCTTCCTCAGTTGCCGTCGTCGTTCGTACCGCCGCTGGGCCCGGACGGCGTCACGGGGCCTCTCGGTAGCATGGAGAGCAGAAGCGGCGCGTACTTGTCGATGACGCCGGCCGCGTGGCCCTCCCCTTCGCTGCTAGGCGCATTCCAGCCGGCTGGCCGGAGCGGCCGCGCCGCGGACGCCGGCTGCAGGCCGGCGACCAGGACGACCAGCATGAGCGCCACGAGGCACATGGCAACGGCATGGCTCCGGCTGCTGCTCCGGGATGCCATAGTTTCGCCGGCGACGACGACGACCAAGAAAACGAGACGAGAGGAAGCTTGTGTGAGGAGGAGTTCGAGCAGAAGGAAGGAATTATGGGCGGTTTGATTGGGTGGAGGTGGCGCGTCGCCTTGCCTTATATAGCGGTGGTGGTGGCGAGGAGGTGGAGACCGTGGTGAGTGTGCAGTAGTAGTGGAGAAGGTCAAAGGAGGAGGCTGAGATGGAAAGAGCTAAGAATGTTCTCACGCATTGACTTGTTAACGATATCATCATGAGATCGATGGCTCTCTGTGGACTTGTGGACTATGCGGTAGACTTTGGTTGTTTGCTTGAGTATGTACTGTAGTATACTAGTATTTCTGCATAAGTCTGGGCCAATTGGGACATGTGGGGGTTTTTTTAGCAGCCTCCTTCCATTTCGGGATTATTTGCTCAGAAAGAGTGTGCCTAACTTGCGGAGGAAAACGAGACAACCGTTCTGTCTCCCCACAAAAAAATAAGTTAATTGGAGGTTTTAACAGCAAAACACACTCGCGTCTTGTACTAGTGTTTGACTCCCGGGGGTCCGAAGTGTAGGAGTCGGTGGGCATGCAAAAAGGTCAAGGGAAGCAGGTGGACGACTGGACGTGCGAGACGGCACAAGAGCAGCGCACGCTGGAACAGACGTACGCGTTCCACGCGTTGGTCCAAATTAGCTGGTGGAGAAGGCGAACCCGAGCGAGCGTTGCCGGCCGCCACTCCGGCGGCTGTCCGGCCGGCTGAGCCGCACCGCCCCAACGCCAGCGCGCTCGCTGCGTGCACGTCTCTGCTACTGCTACCGCGCGGGAGCTAGCGGCTGCCTGCCAATTGGCCGGCCCACGCGCGCACGATCGGGCGGTGCGGGTGCGGGTGCGCGCAAGCCACACGGTTGGGAAAATCGTGAAATCGTCGGCTCGATCGAATTGGAAAGGATCTAGGGGCGTGTGTGTACGCGTGACCGCGTTGCAGCGATCTCTTAATTTGTGTCCGTTTTTATTTATGCAACTGAAAAAGGCGGAAATGCGCGGCACCGGCAACCTCTGAATGGGGCCGACAGACACTGGCTATCGAAGGAGAGATCGATTGACGCGGTATTTTCGCGGTTCGTTGACGATCGGGGGTACGCCGCCGAAAGGGTGGTTCGGGGTTAACGCGGCCACCGGTCGATCACCTCTGTGGTGGCCAGGTAGGATAACAAAAACGGCCAGCGTGGTGTGAAGTGGTAGGACTGCTCGTGGGCAGCCTGGACCCACCGGGCGGGTTTGCCATTGACTTTTGGACCAAAAGCATAGCCCGATGGCTCAAAAGGCCCATAACTACGATTAAAATATTAAACATTTACGTACTTTTAAATTAAAATAACAGCAGAATTTAATTCATCAACCCGTGCATCTAGTAAATTTGCTGTGTTAGTTTCAGGGTTGGGAACCTTTCTCCGGCGTAAAACACAATAACGGATTAAAGCATTGTTAATTAAATATTATTTAAAAATTTAAAAATAAATTATAATATGATTATTTAAAGTAATTTTTTTATTAAAAAGTTCGTAAAAATGAGGAGGTACGAGGAGAGACATAGGCAACCTGAATAGTGCGTAAAATGCATTTATGAGACTTTAGCACTACTAGTTCATTTGTCTTTGCACCAACATTTTTTTTTTGTCAGGTAGGTTTATAGGACTTAGTGATTATTTTGTCATAGTGAATTATTTTTGTATAATGTTTATTTTTTTTTATCTACATAAAATTAATTGTATTTCGAATAAGTTTACGACTTGTTTGTGGAATCTAGACAGACTTGATGCGTGCTCTAATCAAATGCATCAACCAAAGGACAATGAGAAGGATAACTTCACTCAAGGAGAGGGATTTTCCTTACCTGAAAGATTCTTTTTAACAAGGATGAGTTTCGCTGAACAAGGAGAGGATAACTTCTCGGTATGTGAAGAAAATCAATCTTCATCCCCTGAGTTTCTCTGAACATAAATTACCTACATCTGTTAGAGGGCTCAATTTATCTTTAGCTAGATAATCTATTAGCAGAGGATGAGGGAGTTGGGACTCTTGTCATCTATTAATGTGTTTTGCAGTTTCTTACCACCAGTTAGATGAAGCATGTGAGTTCTTTACTTTGATTGTTTCAGTAACTGATTGGACTCGTGCAATGTCAGGTTTTCAAGAAAAATGCTAATGCAATGCTTTTTTTGTCACTGATTCTTGGAGGGAATGCAGCTTCGGTGCTGCATCAGCCACCAACCATCACTGATGACCGTGGCCCTTTCCTTTGCGCCATCGGTAGGGTACCATGAGGACGTGAAGAGACCAACCCGCAATAGAAGAAGAATCAGTGCCATAACCAGGGTTTCTCTTATCGTTGGGGAGAGGGTTATAGCACCTTAACCCACGCACAATAACCGTAAAAAATCATATAAATTTTATAAAAATTTAAATTATTTTTTAAATTTATTTGAATTTAATAAGGTTACCGTGGTTTTATCCTTACCGTACCCCGCGATAAACACTCTTACCGATGGTTTTGTAAACCCTGGCCACAACAACGACGAGTGTGTGACTGCAGCGGTCATGACCATCGGAGAATCCTAATGTCATCTGCCATGATATGTCGACGCTGAATGGTTGGGGCCTGTCGGGGCTAATTAGGTCAGCCAGACTGCACGACCAGAAAGCAAGCAGATCATACATATTAGTGTTGTTTGCACACTGGAATCCACCCTACAGCTTCGCCAGTTTTTTAACGACTCGCACTAGATAGTGCGAAGTTCATATTAATAGAGCAAGAAAAACATTACAAGCTTACAACCCTGACAGGTCATAACCAGAAAAACAAAAAAAGAAAACAACCACCCACACTCTGACAGCTCCAAAACAAAGACCTAGGAGAAGGCTAGCACTGAATCACCCGCCACTAAGCGTGACCAATCGCCGCTAGGCCAACAAAGCACCATCGTCGCCGTCCGTCGAGGTCTCCAAGAGAACTAGGACTGGGCTTTCACCCGGCCGCCCACTAGAGGGGATGAGACGACACGACAACGCCCTCAAGAGGGGGAGTGACGCTCGAACGACACTGTTGCTGGCCCGGCTAAGGCTGTGCTGGGTTTTCACCCGCTATCCGCCACTTGCCTATCCACCACTGCCGCATCAGTGCTCCACCATCATCTAAACCTCTGCTGGCGCGTAGGCACCGCTGCATCGGTGCCCCCGTCGGCCAGCCTCCGTGTGCTGCCACCAACCGCACCTCGTCGTACCACACCGGCCTCCGCCTCCGCCGGCCACACTTCCTCACGTCGCGCTGGCCACCGACCTCCACCACCGACGACCGAGCCTCTACGCGCCTCCTTGCACTGCTACCACGAGTCGACCACGCCTCGTCGTGTCACGCCGGCCTCCGCACCGGCCACGCCTCACTGGTCTCCTCCGCTGCTTGACGCGCCTCCGCACGCGTGCCTATCATCGCCGACCATGCTTCCTCGCACGACACTGGCCTTCACTGCTGGCCATGCCACCTCGCACAACATCGATCTCCACCGCAGCCAGCCACTCATCCTTGCGCGGGCACCGACCTTCCTCGCTACCAACAGCGCCTCCTCGCGCTAACGCTGGCCTCCCCTGCCGCTGATCGCGCCTCCACTTGCCGGCTTCGGTCTTCGCCGTCTACGGCCGCGCCTCCTTGTGCGGCGTCGTCCTCACACCGCCTCTGCGTCCCGGTCGGGCGGGTCCTGACCCCGCCATCCTAGCCGCACCCAGCAGGTTTGGTCTAGGGCGGCTCGTGGATGGCTGGTCTAGGACAGCTCATGGATGGCCGGATCCGATGACGATGATGTCGGATCTGCCATCCTCCTCATCGGGAGGGCTCACCATCGCCCTCCCCATCGTCGGTCATTGCGCCTCCTCTCTCACGCCGTAGATAAAGTGCCGCCGTGAAGAGGCCCCGTCGTCGCCATCCTGGTTCGCCAACCGGCTTTACGGCGACGAGCTCCGACGACGACGAGGTGGGGGAAGGGGGCGGCGGCGGCGCTAGGGGATTTCGCTCCCCATGTCGCCTACGTGTGGGCGACGCGGGGTCTCTCACACCATATGACACTATTACACTATAATAGCTTTGCCAGTTCTTGGTGATGCGAGACAAATCAAAATTGATGTTTCGATTTCTGTTGCAACTCATGTTCCCTAGGTTTTGTTTTCAGCATGACGGATGGCTTTCTTTTTGTTCTTTTGAGCGGAACATATGTACTTCTTTTAATTTGTTGAACTGGAATCCGATGTATTTTTGGCTGGGCTTTGAACAACAAAAGCACAAAACGGGCAGCAGCCCAGGTCCGACCCAACAAAGCTTTGGCAGAGGGGCTTGACGCGCGCACAATGCACGGGAGGGAGGTGGGAGATGCTAACACGTGTTATATCCTATGATAGAAAATTCAGCTGATATCTCCAAAAATTTCAGCAGTGTGACACATAGACAGTCCCGAATTTAATTCATTAACCCGTGCATCTAGTAAGTTTGCTGTGTTAGTTTTCGGGTTAGGAACCTTTCTCCGGCACGTAAAACACTATAGCGGATTAGAGCATTGTTAATTAAATATTATTAAAAAAAACTTAAAAAATAAGTTAATATGATTATTTAAAGCAAATTTTTATAAAAAGAATTTTGAAAAAGACATATCGGTTTGGGAAGTGTGTACATAGTGAAGGAGAGAGTAGAAGTTAAAAAAATATGATATAGAATACAGTCTTGGCAGTGCCTTTCCCCAAGCTCATCTTTTTTTAACTTGTGTTTTTCAAACTTAAACGATACATTTTTTAAAATAGTTTTATAAAAAATTACTTTAAAAATAATATAATCCATTTTATATTTTTTATCTAATACTTATTAATCATTATTAATCATACACTAACAAGTCGTTTCGTTTTTCTGTGTCGTAGAGAAAGGTTCCAGCTTTTACAAGCAAACACGGGCCCAAGCAAGCAGATGGACATGCGAGGCGAGAGAACAGCAGCGTCAGCGCACACTGGATGGCGGGCCCCAGCTGAGCGTACGTGTTCTACGGTCCAAAGGCGGTGGAAAAGGCAACAAATCGTCGCCGGGCCTCGGTTCGCGTGGCGGCTGAGCTCCAACCTCCAAGTGCGAAGGTGTGGAACAGAGAGGTTTTTGGCTCCGTCAGGAAGCAAATGCGAAGGATTCGCTCTGAAATTGGGGAGGAGCTCAACAGCTCGCTTTACAGTGGCCCTTCTGTCAAAGAGCGCCGCTTAGTGCAGGAGCTAAATGAGGTGCTGGCGCGCGAGGAAACGATGGAACGGCAACGGTCCAGAATAGCGTGGTTGAAAGAAGGGGACAGAAATACTGCTTTCTTTCAGGCGAAAGCTCGAGCTTGGCACCGCACAAATAGGATTAAATGCTTAAGGGATGAAATAGGTAACTTAATTACTGATCAAGCTGATCTGGAAAGCTACGCTTGCCGTTTCTACAAAGGATTGTTTTCGGCACAGGAAAATCTGAATCCGGAGGTAATATGCAAACATGTTCCGCGTAAAATAACGGAGGAAATGCAATCCTTCCTGGAGAAACCTTTTACTGTGGAGGAAGTAGAAACTGCTTTGTTTCAAATGGCTCCAAACAAAGCGCCGGGAGTGGATGGCTTCAATGCGGGATTTTTTCAAACCCACTGGCAATGGATCAAAGGGTGTGCGGTGGACGCGGTGCTTGAGTTTCTGCAAGGAGGGGACATACCGGAGGACATAAACAAAACTTTGTTGGTGCTTATATCCAAAGTAAGCAATCCACGGGATTATACCCAATTTCGCCCCATATCCATGTGCACTGTCCTCTACAAGCTGTGCTCTAAGACACTAGCCAACAGGTTGAAACATATTCTTGAGGATATAATCTCGGCAGAACAAAGTGTGTTTGTCCCGGGACGATTGATCACAGATAATGTGTTGATTGCCTATGAGTGCATTCACTATTTGAGAAATAAAAAAGGGCAGACAGGTGCTTATGCAATTAAACTAGATATGGCTAAAGCTTATGATCGGGTCGAGTGGCCGTATCTAATGTCCATTATGCGGGCGCTGGGATTTCCGGAGAATTGGTGCTCGATTATCTTTAAGTGTATCTCGACTGTGTCCTTCTCAGTGAGAATCAATGGGATGGTCTCGGATTCCTTTAAACCCAGCCGGGGAATTCGTCAAGGGGACCCGATTTCACCGTATCGTTTCTTGCTATGCTCGGAGGGTCTGTCTTGCATGCTGAAACAGATAGGGCCGATGCATTTAGCCCGCGGTGTTCGGGTTGGATGCCACACGCCATGGATTTCACATCTTCTGTTTGCCGATGACTGCTTCATATTCACTCACGCATCTAGAAGGGGGGCCGACCGGGTGGCACAGATCTTGTCGGACTACAACCTGGGTTCGGGCCAGCTTGTCAATAAACAGAAGTCAGCAATGTTTTTTAGCTCAAATTGTCGGCAACAATGCAAAAGCGAAGTTCATGAGAGTCTGCAGATCCATACTGAAGCGTTGTGTGAAAGTATTTGGGACTTCTGACTAAGGCAGGGAGAGGAACGATGCAAGTGTTTGATTACATTCCAGACAGAGTGAGAAACTTTGTGGCAGGATGGGCGGAAAAAACTCTGAGCTTTGCAGCAAGGGAAGTCTTGATAAAGGCCAACGCTCAGGCAGTTCCAACCTATGCCATGTCATGTTTTAAATTGCCTCCGGATATTTGTCGTAAGCTAACGTCGTCGGTCTCGAAGTACTGGTGGGGAAGTTCAGGGGATAACCACAAGATTCACTGGATTCGATGGGATAAATTAACTTAGATCAAAAAAGCGTGGTGGAATGGGATTCAGAAAATTCTCATCCTTCAATCAGGCAATGCTGGCCAAACAAGGGTGGAGGCTGCTAATGCGACCGGAATCCCTGTGCGCTCGGGTCCTCAGAGGAAATATTTTCACAACAGTGAGTTGGTCGGCAGAAGGAGACGGTGCTCGGAGACCTGGAAATCCATCCTTCATGGAAGAGAAGTGTTGAATCTGAGCTTGATTAAGAGAATAGGGCGAAACACAAGATTTTGGGAGGAGAATTGGTTACCAGGAAACCCCTCTCTAAAACCGCTGGTCCAGTTGCCTACTAATAACAAAGTTTGGGTCAGTGACTTGTTTCTTATCAGCACGTGGGAATGGGATGAAGAAGCAGTACGACAATATTTTATCTCCTTGGACGCTACTGAGATTCTTAGCATCAAGCCGGGGACGTCACTAGAATCGGATATATTAGCTTGGGCTCCAGAAAAAAGTGGATGGTTCTCGGTCCGTTCCGCGTACCACCTGTTGAAAGAAAGGAACTGGATGCTATCTATGGCCAGAACGGGGGAAGCAACATCCTCGCAGATGGAGGGGTATTGGAAAAGTGTGTGGAGACTGGGTGTTCTGCCAAAAGTGAGAGTATTCTGGTGGAGATTGATGAATAATGTAATCCCGTCTAAGAATGAGCTGAAAAGGAGACATGTCGAACGGGATAGCATTTGCTTCCAATGCGGTGACCCGGATGAAACAATCTACCATCTAACTTTTGAATGCCCAACGGCGTGTCAGTTTTGGCAGGAAATAAAAACGACAATGGGGAAGACGGTACAACCTTTGCATCCTGCTACTTGGGCGACAAACATTTTCAACCCGCAGGTTTGCTCCCAGGAGATGGTTGCGCTAATAGCGTGTGGCGCGTGGATCTTGTGGTCTGGGAGAAATGCTCGACGCCATGGCCGACATGACTGGGATGCCGGAGCCTCTGCAAGATACATTGCACATCTGATGGAGGAGTTGGCTACTATTACGTCGCCGCAACAAAGCAAGGAAGTAAGGAGCCGAGCATGCTGGCAGCCTCTAGCTACGGGCTGGATTAAAGTGAACACGGACGCCGACTTTGATTTGGCCACTAGAACCGGAAGGGCAGGGATGGTAGTCCGGAACAATGAAGGGAGTATAATTGCCTGTGCAGGGAGGTGGTTTGATAATATCCCAGACGCGTTAACTGCAGAAGCCATGGCGGCAAAGGAATGGAGCTTGCCTTGGAAATTGGAGGTGGGCAAGTGGTCCTGGAAATGGACTGTAAAACTTTGTGCTCGTTGCTGTTGGATGAGAAGAGAGCAAGATCACCGATCGGCGCACTGTGCTTTGACATCGCTGAGATGGGAAAGGCTATAGCCGATTTTTGGATAGCTTGGACAGGCCGAGATGCTAATTCAATTGCACATGCGTGTGTAGCCAGAGTGTCACCGAACAATCGTTCTTTTTTCATGTTTGATTCCTTCCCCGAGTGGCTTCTTCAGTTAGCTGCTTTGGATTGTAATCCGGTTTCTTGATTTTAATGAATTGTGTTCACGCTCAAAAAAAAACTTCCAAGTGCACCGCCCGCTTTTGGTCAAATTTTTTTTACAAATATACATATTTTTAATAATTTATGTTTTACTAGCAACCGTGTCCGTCGTTGCAACTGGTGAAATTGAGGCGCGACGCAGATGAAGACGGGAGAGAGGGGCGCAGGTGTGACGCGAAGCACGGCGTGGGAGCTCCGAGCAGCGATGGGAGGGAGGGGCGCAAGCGTGGCGCGGGCGCGGCGCGGATGGGGACAGGAGGAGGGATACAGAGGTCTTTTTTATCCAAACCTTCACTTTCTTTTTAGTATTGGGATTAATTTTATAAACACTCAAGGGTTTTCTGCAAAATAGCAGATGAACGAAAATTTTAAGTAAAAACGCTATTTATTTTATAGATAGTTATAGATATAAATTATAAATTATAGATATAGATTATAGATATACCTACAATGGAAAAAATTAGCATAGATATACCCATCCTGCAAAATAGGAACGTGGATACGCTAAAAAAACACGTTGCGAAGTCGTGGGACCGCCTGCCAAGACGTTCCCGTAGGACAGGCGAGCGAAACCGTCATGGTCCTGCGCTCGGAAGCACGGCAACATGGTGGCCATTGAGATCGCGTGGCACCGACACAGTCCCGTAGTTGGGAAACGCGACACCACGTTGGTCTCGTTGGCCGGACGCACGGCACCGTGAGCCGGTCACGCGCGACCGAGCAGCTCACCGGCGTGAAGTAGTGCCGTGGGTCGGGCCACGCCTCGATCCTGCAACAAGAGACAACGATTCCTGCAAAACTGAGGTCATCAGATATCATATAAAAGATATCATATAGAAAATATTATAGTACTTTCACATTTATGTCTACAGTTCAAAATTTTATTATGAGAAAACAAAAAATGATGAGAATTCAGTTTTTCCTAGGTCCCTTGTTATTTCTAAACACTATGTTCAGAATTGTAATCTCATGTCTAAGCCATAAAAAACAAATAATTAATATATCTATACTAATATAATATAAAAAAGAGGAGTTATACTTTTTGTCAGATGCACCTAGCCAAACATACATAAAATACTCCTAGATGTTTCTCTGCCATCCGATCATCAAATCCAACGGCTCCCAATGAAACTGTAGTGTTAGAGCAACTCCACGAGTACCTCTATTTGATCCCCAATATATTGATTTGGAGAAAATTTGATAAAAATATCCCTCCAACAATACCCCTTAATCTTTTGAAAAAATTAGCAACGCTAAAACTAACTCTACAGTCACGCAAATTTCTGCGACGCGTCGCGCGATCCCAATCTCTTCCCGCGACTTCCTCTCCTCTCCGCGCGCCATTCCCTTCCTCCTTCTCGCGCCTTGCTCTCCCTTTTAATCGCGCGCAATCCACTCCCTTCTACGCGCCGTCGTCATCCCTTCCTTCTACGCGCCATCCCCTCCCTTCTACGTGCCGTCATCCCCTCGCTGGAGATGGAGGCGGCTATTGGCTAGGGTGGCGGCGGCGACGGATTTCGACGGAGGCGGCGACGGATTTGGATGATGCCGGCAGAGGTTGAAATCGACTACGGCGGCGGCGGATTTCGACGGCAGCGCCGGGGAGATGCAGCCACCATGGGTTCCACCTCCTGTCGGGACGGGACAATTTAGGCGCAACGGGGATTGATTCATCGTTGCGTGGTGGCCGTCGGCAGGCAGCCCCCTCAATGGCGCGATGACGACCACATCCATGAATGGAACAACAGTGGCGACCTTGTCCTTGCCGGCGACGATGTGGACACCCAATGGACAGTGTCGTATCCATCCAGCGACGACACCTCTGACAATGGCAACAATTCTGTCAATGGTATGAATCAATAGATGTTGAACTCGGATTTAGTATTTGTCAATTTAGTTGTTTTATTATTTCATTAGGAGTCTCTATCATAAGTTAGATCAAAATGAAATGCTCCATTCCATTCGACCTGTTCATGTATGGCAATGGCAAAAATAAATGTTTGTTAACTCCATAGTTGATTTTGTTTAACCAGTTAGAAAATTTTCAACAAAATCTGGTAGGCAGAAAGACTTATATAGTTCAATGTGGCAGCTGTCTGCTTGTTAATTTAGTAGCCAAAATTGAAGGGAACAACTCTAGTGCTTTTTGAATTCGAGTAGCTGCACATTCCTCTAGTGCTGCATTGTCTTCAGGTTCATAACTAGAAGATGGACCTTTGATTACAAGCTGGGTTATCCCTCTGCATTTCTTTTATGCACACCCTAGGGCAAATGTTGTGTTTATAGGTTCATTATATACGCTCCTTCAGTTCCTATTTTTATGACCTTGAAGAACATGAACCGAGAATATGCACAAGTTTGAAGCAAAGAGGACTTAAATACACAGGTATTCTATTGAGGTTATGTGATTGCAAATGCTTGTCAATACTGACCTTGTCTCAACCCAAAATGTACATCCTTAGAATTAGTGACAAAATATATTTGTGGATCAGTCAGCAATACATATGGGGAGCATACAACAACAGTGATGCTACAGTTGAGATTATTTGATTTGTACTGGCTGTAGCGAGTTCATTGAAGCATATGCTGGACGTAGTGAGTTCATTTAATTCTTGTCCTGGATGATGTAATTTATCAATTATAATAGCCTATGCTGGATGTACTGTGATCTGTGATGCTGGATGCTGAATGTAATTTGCTTGCTGAATGCTGAATGTAATGTACTGTGAATGATGCTTGCTGGATGCTGGATGTACTGTGAATGATTCTTGTTGGATGCTTACTGCCTTGACACATATATCTGCAAAGCCTAATATTAGCATGCACACTGTAGTTCTTCATCAAAGCAGGTTTGTTTCCAGGTGATTTTAGTTCTTCATCAAGACTTATAAAAAAACTGCATGTTAACATTAATGGTGATGATCAAAATAATTCATAGAACATCCAAAAATTCAAAAAATAAAAAAGGAAGCCAAAATCATCAAAGGAACTTTATTTTTTCTTCATGATGTAGCAAATCATTTGTAGAGGTCTGGATGATGCTACCAAAAATGCTCAATGATATCATCTTGAAGCTAATTGTGAACATGTGAATATTTATCTCTCTTATATCTTTATATTTTTTATGAGCTCCTCAAATTCAGTTGTTTTATCATGAGAAGGCTTTACCTTTTCTCCCATTTTCTCGTAATTTGAATCGTCTTTATCAATGCGCTCATCCTCAACTATCATGTTGTGCATAATGACACAATCTCATAATTTGTGCAAGGGTTTCTTCATCCCAAAATCGAGCAGCCCCCCGAACAATAGCGAAACGAGACTGCAAAACGCCAAATGTCGTTCCACGTCCTTCCTACAAGCTTCTTGGGCAGTGGTAAAATATTTCTTCTTCCTTTCTTGTGGGTCAGATATGGACTTCATAATTGTGGCCCACAAGAGATATATGCCATCGGCAAGATAATAACCCATTTTATACTTCACCTTTGGAGCTTTACCTTCAGCTAGACGTGCGAATAACGAAGAACGGTGCAAAACGTTGATGTTGTTGTGTGAACCAGGCATCCCAAAGAAAACATGCCAAATCCAAAGATGATTATCTACAACAGCTTCAAGTATAATTGTAGGCTTATGCACACGACCGGTGTACATACCTTGCCATGCGAAGGATAATTTTTTCACCTCCAATGCATACAATCAATCGACCCAAGCATACCAGGAAAACTTCTCTCCTCTGCAATGGCAAGTAATCTAGCAGTATCATCGTTATTACGTGATCTCAAGTATTCATCTCCAAAAACTTCCATAACAGCTCTAACAAACCTTCTCAAACTCTCAATAGCAGTGCTCTCACCAATGCAGACATAATCATCAGTAGCATCAGCTGCTACTCCATAAGTTAACATCCAAAATGCTGCAGTAATCTTTTGCAGACTAGAAAGGTCAAGTACACCAGCAACGTTTCTTTTCTGCATGAAATATCCATCGTGTTGTTCAACGACATTCCATATGCGTACAAATAGTGTATGTCTCATCTGAAACCTGCACGACAAGAGCAATGACACATGTATGTAATATGTTTTTTAAAAACAAAAAGATCCAAATAAAATGTATTGTTCATGTACCTTCGTCTGAAATAATTATGTCCGTATGTACAATCATCTGAAAAATAATCTCGGTACAACCTCTCATGCCCTGCCTATCTGTCTCGTCTAAGTACTTGGTGCTCTGGGATAGAGCCACGATATTTTGGTTCATCATCAGACTCATCCTCATTAATGGCAATATAAGTAATAGAGACAAAAAAATCATTATCGTTGTCTTCTGACGACGAATCCACCAGTTTCATTATAAAAAAGCTTCGTCGTTTATATAGTATCAGTTTTATCTATCTTTGATTGTAGTTGAAAGCGAAAAAACTCCGAGCGTGCCGCTGTTTCCTGCTGCCGCTGCTGCGGTTGGCTGCTGCTCTGCCACGGTTGCCTGCTCTGTTGCCTGCTGCCGCTCTGCCTGTTGCTGTCGGTTGCCTGCTGCTATGCGCGCCTGCGTTGCTCTGCCTGCGTGCCAAGACAAGCCATGCAGCACAGTAGTCTCACAAATTTGCGCCGGCAGGAATCAACGCCATTGCGGAGGCGGCATATATGCGGCGGCGGCGGTGGCATTTTACCCTGATCAGGTCGCGAGGAAGTTTATAGCATGTGTTCATTATGATTACGTGGCCTGTTTAAAAATATTAAAAATATTTTTTAAAGGTTCTGTTGTTGGTTAATATGTTTTTGAGGAAATTTTTTTTGATATATCCCCCGATACAACATTTTGAGAAAAAAATATTTGAGGATTCTTGGAGTTGCTCAGATGTCCTGCAATGCTAAAAGGGTGAAATCACGATCCATCCGCTCTCGCAGGTCGGCCCAGTCTCCCCCGATCACGTCGCAAAAATCGCGCAGACTCCCAAGTCCCAAACCGTCGGAATTCCCAAAATCACGCGCTGTTGCGGCCGCCCCACCGCAACGCTCGCTCTTCCCAGCCACCGTCGTCGTCTCAAGATCCTGTTGTTCTCGGGCTCTATCGCCGCCTCCAACACCTCCTCCGCGCCCCATCGCCAGCTTCAATCCGCCACATCCATGCTCGCCCTTCCGCCGCCACCGCAACCGCACGAAGGCGAGGTCACGAGTGAGATTGGGTCATCCGCTTTGCTGCGCCGGATCGCCCTTAGCCGCATTGGTGTTCTGCTCTTCAACAGTGGGCTGCAGCGTGGAGATATACTGAGGGCGGACTGGCGTCGGGATGCTGGAGTTGGATGGGCGCCGAGACCGTGGCTCGCCTAGCATCATTGGTGCGTGCAAGCACGACACTGAGGAGCACGGAGTCCAGATCGATGTGCAGGTAGCCTCAATTTCATGAACATTTGTGGATGCTGGGATGGACGGGGGCGTTCGCTCTCTGGTGCTTCTCCTTATGTCTCCCTCACACCTCTCTGCCCAACCATATCCTAACCCGGGAATGCATTCATGGATAATTCCACACAGCTGAGGCCCGTTGAATCCTCCGAGCCGCGGAGCTGCTCCCCGTCGGCGAGCAGGAGGCGGTTCCATCCGCCGAGGAGGTGCTTGCCCCGACAAGATGTGCCAGGTTCAACGCTCCCTCCCCATTTCGTCTCCACACGTGCTTATGGTACTCTCCATCCCTACTTGTATTGCACACATGTTGCTCGATGGAATGCTTACTCAGTACAATATCGTTCATTGCACCTTTGTTTTAATCTTTATCCCCATCGGTACTGCATGGCTTGATATAGATGACAGCAACTGTGGATAGCATCACAAATGGCAATGGCAATGGCAATGGCAAAGTGGGGATGGTAGAACAGTTGCGAAATATTCTGATCAGGCAAAAGAGGATAATGCAGATTATTCATATTTCAGTAGCTGAGTTAAAGGGGAGGCATTTGCGACTGTGTTAACCCTGATCTGTTGTTTTGTAACTCTCAAATTGTTTATTCCTCCTACTGATGCTATTAGTAATACACTATTATGTTCCTTTTTGCATGTAGGTGTTCATCAAAATTATCCTCAGTAAATCTCTTACCGTTAGTTAATTTTGCAACAAAATTATCCGACCCACAGAAAAGCTGCGTCACAGATTGATTGGAAAATAAAGGAGCACACAATGACAGGAGTTCTATCTAGGGCAATATTTCATTTGCACTTTGAATGAGCATGAACAATTCTAAAAGAAATTATAAATGCAACTGATAATTCTAAATAATTTAACTGACTATATGAGTGCATGGATTGTTTTAAAACTTGCGTTTCGTATATTGCACCAATGTAATGGGATATATTCAACAAATTAGATCAGAAAGACTACCAATGCTTTTAACCCACATTAGATTGGTGGTTCAATTCTTAAGATGTTTCAAAATAGTTTTAACAGCACATGTTCGTTGTTGATCCTGTACCAACCTCATGAAACGGCCGATCTGAATATATGGATGATATTGTTATCCCCTGAGCTGCTTGATTCAGCCCACACAACAAATCAATGCAATTGAATTTAATTATTTGGTTAGTATTCAGGTATATACATTAAATCTCATGTTATATATAGGTCTAATGATATCCATTGTTTCTTGATATTATACAGGCATACTCAGAAGAACATTTGGTGTTGAAGTAAGAATGTTACTGTCGTTATGTTGCCTGAGTTTTCTGAAGTTGGAAAATTAAGTTCGTTCCTAATTGGTTTTTTATACTATTGCCTTTATTGTACTGAAGTTAACATGTTCTTGAATAGGCATACATGGATTGGGGACTTCTATTCGTGGAGTAACACTGTTTCAATTTTACTTTTGTGTGGGATACAGGGAGTGTGGAGTTCCTATCATACCATTCTTCAAATCCAGGTTAGTATTATACGGATTTTACCTATTCTTCATACATCATGCCTATAAATTTTGCCAGGAAATTGTATTCAAGAGCTTGCCTGTGCAGAGCTCATTGGTACTGGTTAGAAGGATGGTTCTTTTGCTCTTTGAGATGTATGTTGCCTTCGCTGCTGCAAGCTAAATTTTCTCTTCCAACCACAGTGATAAAGAAATATCAATTTAATTAGTGTGTTTTTTGTCACTCGGTTTTGATGCCACCTATGATGATATGTCTCTCTTCCTCCAGCTCTCTAGATGGAATCAAACTCCTTGCCTGCTAGGCACAGTTCAATGCAGGTGCATGGTTTTCTCCCAGGTAGAAAATACAGAATTTTCTTATTGCATTTCATTGTTTGTTGACCACCAACTAGCATCCCCATTGTTGCCGATAACAACATCTAAGGTTTGCATGTGTACTTGCAATTCCTCCATGAAAAATGTCTTGATCAGAAGTATGGTGTGCATACTTTCTTGTGGTATAATGGTCTTAGGAATTTAATTAGAATTTTGGTGCATGGAAGTAAAAGTGAGATAAAGGTTTATGCCTGAATATAATTTGGTCATCTTAATTTGTTTTCAGGATTGTTAATAGGTATATAAGCTTGCGATTTCTCCTGAGAAAAACTCACATAGTCTCAGTTGCCATGTATGGAGTATATATATATATATATATATATATATGTTTTTTTTTCTAATAGAAGTTTTGTGTACGTTTTGTTTTGTGCAGTTATTTGTTATTCTTCTATAAGAAAATAAGTTGTTATTCTTGAGTAAGAAAATGGTTTGTTATTCTTCTATAAGAAAATTATGCTTTGATAGTAATTCTCTTTACTTGCAGTTTCACTTCTAGCTGAAAATCGTTCAGAGTTTGATCATAATTGTTTGCTTCCGAAAAGTAGCAACATCTTAGTGTATAAATTGTGCTTGACAATTTTGTACCCTCTAAATATTTTTATCTTTGTTGGTCAAAAAGTAGTGATTCAACAAAGTGGTGTTTATGGAGATAACCATCTAAATTGTCATGTTAGCATAGTCTATACGAATCTTTCTTTACCAGAAGAATTTATATGGTGTGCATTGCACAAAAAAGATTGCATAGATTTTTCTTAATTTGTTAATATTGCCAAAACGTGCCTTGCACATGCAAGATAATTAGTAATCAGTATTTACTGACTCTAGCCCCATGATCTTTATGCCATCTCTTCCTTGTCTCTCGGCCGTTCGATATCCTTGAAGTGAAATCTCTCAACCAGTACAATGCCTGCAGACTTCACTCTGTTACAAAAATGTTTTTGAACTTATCTGAATTCTAATAAGTCAACGATTTTCAGATAAGTCAATGATTTCCATTTCTGAATTTTGGTCCTGGCAACTTGGCAAGGGTAACACCAGAAGGCCACTGACAATGTTGAGAACTACAGTAGAAACCTAATTTCAACAAACACAAAATCTTAACTTTCCGTTAAAAAAAAGAACATCTCAACATATTTTTGAAACTGAATGAACACGCTCTCAACATCAAATCTATATATTCTTCAAGAGATACTCCAAAAGAAGTTAAAATCATCAACTATACTCTGGTTTCCCCCTTCAGTTTGGTTATAAAGTACTCTGTTTTTCTACCTTCAGCTACCTCAGTCTCTTTCAGGTTTACTCATCATGGATAAAAATCCTTCGGAAGTCCAAGGCATGAGTAAAATCCATCAATTTTTGCTACTAATTACTCTCAATTTTTTTATTCTAGAATCCTCTTTTTTAAGAGGACTTCCTTTTTGTATCTCGAGATTCTTTTTTTGCAAATATTGTATCGCGAGTTAGGCCCAAACATTCACCAAAAATAGAGGGGAAAGTAAAAAAAAAAGGTACCCGTATGCAACGCGGAGTCCGTTTGTACCCGTATATATGTATAAAAGTACTGTATGTGTACGCTCCTTTTCTCTTTTCTTCTATCAAATCATCCAGTGCGAAACCCTAATCCCCTGCGCGAAACCCTTTCGCCGTCATGGCCGCTGCCGCTGCCGTGGTGTCCGACGATGGCGACCACGCCATCCTCCGCGACGACGAGCGCGGGATCCCTAGATCCCTTTCCCTCCTCGCCGCGCTCGTCGAGGCCGACGCCGAGTACGACCTTGTCCTCGCCTTCCGCGCGGAGCAACACCCACCGTACGGATTGGTGAGTTCCTTGAGTGGATCCACACTTTCATCCAGCGAGAGAGCGTCAGCCACGTGATCGAGATCCAGGGCACGTGCTACGTGCTCGCCGGGATCTACCTGATCCGGTTCATGCGCAGTGGTGCCGTGCAGGAGGCGGGGATCCTCGTCGACCCGTCCACTACGCACTGCCTTGTTGTCGTCACGCTCTTCGTGGGTGCCAAGTTCAGTGGGCCCGACGATAGGCTCCCAACGAGGTGGACCGTGGTGTTCAAGACCAGCTCGGACGCCGCGATCCACGCCAGGGAAATGGCCGGCCTCGAAAGGCGCTTCCTCCATGCCATCGATTACCACTTGTTCGTCCGCGGCGACGAGTTCGAGTGGTTCTGTCATGTCCTGGAGCAGGCGCCGCGTCCAAGCGGGAGATGCAGCAGCGGTGGCGGCGGTGGCGGTGGCAGGTAGAGGACGGCAGCGGAAGCTGAGGGAGAAGCGGAGGACGAGCGCCGCTGCGTCCGGGCCTACCTGCGGCCCCCAACAGTCGTCGCCAGGTAACTAGGTTCACGATTTCGTTCAATTATTTACAATATTGTATTTTCTTTTGCTGCTTCTTGTCTTTTAGTTGTTTGCAGGTGGCCGATGTGGAGAAGATGCAGCCAGAGTTGGTAGAGTGCGATCAGCGGTCATCAGCCGGAGTTTTAGTCGTAGGTTGTTTTGCAACTGTTAGCTCTGTTGGTTTTCTGTCAATTTTATCAATCCCTTTGTCTTAGATTTCCATCTAATTCGATAGATAAATAAAAAGTTAATGAAGTCCTTTTTCCACCTTTCTGGTGTATGAAATCTGTATCAATCTGGAAGTTAATGAAAAAGTCCTTTTTCTGCCTTTCTGGTGTATGAAATGTGTATCAATCTGGAAGTTAATGAAGAAGTCTTTTTCTTGCCTTTCTGGTGTATGAAATATGTATCAGATATTCTGAAACGGAAGCCTCTGGTGTATGAAATTTGTATCAATCTGGACACTGGAATGGCGACCTCTCTTGCTGTGGCTTTGCGATGTGTTTGATGGAGCCTCTTCAGAATGAAACTCTTCTTCTGTCATCATCAAAAATTCCGGATGATGCCTGTTCCTCTTACTGATTGATGCCTGAAGCAATGAACGAATATGAAACAGAGGAATGTGAACGAATCTTCAGGCGAGGTTCCGGGGTTGTCTGATTTTGAATCTCCAGATAGCATTGATGAGGCGCTCAGCTGCATCGACTTCACCATGGTCGACACAAGCTGTTTGATCTGTCTGTCGGCAGGATAGTGTCCTAAAGATAGCAAGATATCTGCACTGAACATTGTGCTTTGCAGTAGTCTGTAGTGGCAGATTGGCGGTGCAGAAGCGAGATAGTAGTAATAGTTTTCTCCTGGAATGGCCAGTTGATTAGTTGAATTGAATGTAATTGAGCGTATGTAAAACATGTGATTGATATAAGCTGGTATTGCTGTTGATTGATTGGATTTACATGTGATGTGGTAACTGACTGCTGTAAGCCTATATTATCTGTATCAAGGCTAATAAATACTGTTACACTAAAAGCACACATTCCTGTTCAACGAATATATTCCCTATTCATTGAAGTTCTATCAAACTTCTTGAGTCATACACATTCATTGAAGTTTTTTTTTCTTTCGTTCAATGAAGTGCTAACTCTTTAGGATTGGAAAGTGACAAATATCCTGAAACTAATCACAAGAGAACAAAGTACAGTTGTTAATACGGACACTTCTGAAAAAAAAAAGTCAGTTCAGTGGCCCAGTGTCCTGATAGCACAACATTGTGCTATTTCAATTCAAAACAAGGAACTTTAGCATGTTGTGATCCTTCGGGATTACTCAATATGTATATAATTCTTCAGTAATTGATGACAGGCTCCAAAGACAGCACTTTCAGGTTTACCCAGCATGGATATTATTCACTGAAGTGCTGACATACAACAGAAGGCTCATCATCACCCATCACAAAATCATTTTAACCTTAATGGATGACACATGATATGACCTCTGAGAATATAGAACAAACATTTAAATCACATCGTCTTACTTGCACTGCAGTCTCCAAATGCCACCTATAAGACGAGTGCCATTGTCACCCTGGCACCTTTCTTGCATTAAATTACAGAACCAACATGCTAACAGCTGAAAAACAGAGCCGCAGTAATATTATGCAAGATAGTAGGATATGTTTGTGGAGTGATATATTACATATTAATCTTAATCTATCTTGTTAATTTATTTAAACTTTTTTCATATTTATTTAGTTGACTTGCAAGAAATGGATGGATGTCCACCCGAGTACTTAAAAGAGCTTCCCAATGATTCCTTCAAAACTAATTACTGCAAAAATAAAGTCCTGTGCAATTGCTGCATCTTGAAACAGATGTGAGCAGAAGTACGGTAGATCCTAGCTAGGTGACAATGCTCCCATGATCAAATACCAGGTTACAAAAATCTGACCGTGAATGGTTTCAAATTTCTAAACTTTGGGTCCTAATAACGGTAAGACGCCACAAGGCTGCTAACAATATTGAGAACAAGAAAACTTATTCTCATCAAACATAACATCTCGACATATTTTTGAAAATGAATGAGCACACGCTCACCATCAAAAATCTATATATTCTTGAAGAGATGCTCTGTAAAAAAACAACCATAGACTGCTCTGTTACCCGTTCAGTTTCATTGACTTCAGAAGTAAGCAATACTCTGTCCCCCCTCCCTCTTCAGTTACTATGTGAAACTAATGCATAATTCAATGTAAGTGTTACATTGCGAACTGATTTAGGGTCCAAGTCATATTGGATAGCTCATACAGATGAATATTGAAGCATTATAGCACTTTCACATTCATGTCCACAGACCACAGTTCAAAATCAATAAAAATCTTGAGACTTCAGGTTTTGGGTCTCCCATTATTTCTCAACGTCAATAAAACTTTCATGGAATTTTGTAATCTACCCATTTGAAATTTCTTGTTTTTCATACATAGTTGCTTCATTACATTGAACCCTATAAGTGTTCTACAATGTCATCACATTAAATCAGAAGTAAACTCCGTTCAGAATTGTAATCTCACGCCTAAACCATTAAAAAAATGATTAATGTAAGCAGTGATCACTGACAATAACCCCAGCAACAACTACAACTACGATGTTGGTTACCTCAATTCTGATCTCGGAGGTGGTCACGCATATGGTGGGGCAACGGGGTCAGCTGGAGGTCTCCTTGGCCGAGCTTTGTCGGCGGCGTCTCCGCGTCAAACCGCAAGTTTGCCAGCAGTGAGGGAGGTAGAGGTCATGGCGGAGTTGGTGGCGGGGCGACGTGCTGCGAGGGAGATGGCGGTGTCGGGACAGGTTTTTCTGGCGGCGGGGAAGGCAATGGTGTTGGGGCAGGCGTTTTCGGCGGCGGGGAAGGCAGCTGAGGCGGGGTGTATGTCTCAGACGAAGGTGAACAACGATGTTACAGTCTCGATCCATCAAGAGGCCATGACACTGGTCTCGAGACAGCTGTCCGAGCAAGAGCATATGGGGATGCTTGCAGCAATGGCGCCACTCCCTGCCTGGTGCGAGAGCCGGCGGGGCAGGATCAACGGTGTCATGGGGGATCTATGGCCGGCAAGGTGCAGGATGGAACCCCTTTGTGCCCACCGGGTCCTACCTTGAGGCCTACAGGAGTAGGCGCGGTGTCTGCAGCCAATTAATGGAGACGCGTCACGGCCTGTACAGCCAGTCCTGTCAGCGTCGTTATTACAGCCGGATCCAGCCTGTTTGCCTGAAGAAGGGGAGCAAGGTCAAGCAACATTAATGAGAAGCTGTGGGTTGTTGGAGGGACAACAGCTTGAACCGCTAGGCGGGGAAATTGCGCGCCCGTTTTCATCCTTGCAGACAGAGCGTGGGCCGCTAAATGGCAGCGTCTCAAATGATTTACAGACCCAGCAAACCTCAAGGCCCATTTGTGCGGGATTAGCATCGTTTCCACGCGTTTTCGCCAGGAGACGGGGTCAGCAACAAAATCTTGATGAGGAATAGCCAGCCCCCTGAGCTTGTGCAGCGACATCAGGATGGGCTATAGTCAGAGGCTTTATTTCCTGGTACGACGCTTGTTGTGCGGCAGTCGCGTTCTCCTCCACGCACCAAGGGGGCAACACATCATGAGGAGGGGAACCAATCCAGTACCGATGCGGAGATTCAATCTTTCGTGAGTTTTGTCTCCAGGATGCCAGATGAACCACTCCTGGCTTCAATGCCAGCTCTGCTGCCACCTCAGACCAAGGGTAAACGCCGCAATGTCATCCCGTCCAATTTTACGCCTTGGAGAATCCCTCGTCTACTTCAGCAAGGCCCGGTGGCGAGATGCCACGTGATTACAAAGGCGCAAACGATCACGATGAAGAAGCTTGGGCTTGTGCGCGATGAAGAAGAAGCCTCGGTGTCGTCTCTGCAGAAGTTTAAAGAGTTATTTGATAATCCGCTTCCGCTGAAACATTTGGAGGCACTGGCAGAACTCTTAGAGCTACAGATTGAGGTAGAAACTTTAGCGGACAACACTGCCGCAGCTGCTCTGTCCTTGTCTGAAGAACTGCAACCGCCTCTATCGCAGCTGGAGGCGGTGGTATCTTCTGCTTGATCTTACCACTTTGGCGCCAGGGGTGGGGATGTTAGCGCGTGTGTGGTGTGCGCTTTCTGAGTGGAGCTTGTATGTTTCCCATATCTTCTACAATTTCGTCTTCGTTTGGGATGTTATGCTGGAACATCCGTGGCTTGAATAATACCAGCAAGAGGGCGACGGTTGGAGAATCGGTTCTTTCTTCCAGGGCGTCAATTGTTTGTTCCAAGAATCCAAGATGTCAGTGGTGAATGCTGAGATAATTCGGGGGACGTGCGGGCAATAATTTGGGGGGTTTGAATATTTTCCGGCAGAGCAAACTAGGGAAGGGATTATAATTGCATGGAAGGACTCTATTTTTCAGGGTGATCTTGTGCATCAGGGGCAGTGGTCTATTACAGTCAAGTTAAATTGGTTCCTGGGCAAAGGTCGTGGTTCTTGATATCAGTGTACGGTCCAATTCAGGAGGAGGAGAAATATCTGTTCTTGGATCAACTGTCATAGGTTCATGCTATGTGTGCTCGGGAGTGGATGTTAGCGGGCGACTTTAACCTCATTGCATCCGCGGCGGATAAAAACAACGGGAGAATTAATAGGAGGTTAATGAGGGTTTTCAGGAACAAGTTGAATGAGATCGAAGTGAGAGACATTTTTCTGTTTGGGAGGCGTTATACCTGGAGTAATGAGCAACAACATCCAACATTGGTGAAGTTGGACAAAGTACTTGTATCCACGGCTTGGGAGGAAAACTTCCCTGAATCGTTTCTGCAGGCTTTGAGCTCTAGCATCTCAGAGCATTGTCTTCTTTTACTGACTTGTGGCAGTGGCTTTGTTCATCAAAGAAAGTTCAGTTTTGAGAGTTTTTGGACAAAATTGCAGGGGTTTCAAGAGTTTGTGAAAGATTGCTGGGACAATGAGGTTCAATCGGATTGATCCATATGCAGTCCTATATGTCAAAATGGCAAGGCAAGCTAAGGGGCTTTCCAAGTGGGGACAGAGAAGGGTTACCAAACATAGGCTACACGTTCAGATAGCAAATGAGCTCATCTTTCGGCTTGAGGTGGCACAAGAGGGAAGGTTGCTCTCAACGGCAGAGAGGAAGTTGAGGGCTTTGCTAAAAGGGAGGATCTTGGCACTCACCTCTTTCTAAAGGATTCGGTTGAGGCAGCGAGCAAAGGTTAAAAACCTTAGTGAGGGGGAAGCAAGCACCACTTTCTTCCGTTTAAAGATGTTTTCTAGGAGGAGAAAGCTTTTAATTCCCAGGTTGGAACATGATGGAAGGGTAGCTTCTAATCAGGAAGAGATACAACAGATTGCACGGGATTATTTTCAGTCGGTCTTGAGTCAGAATGGGGATAGGCACATTCAGCTAAATCTGGAACGTTTGCACCTGGCCAAAGCAGAGCTTGGGTGCTTGGAGGAACCATTCACAGAGTCAGAAGTCTAGAAGGCAGTGAAGGATCTACCCAAGGAAAAAAATCTCCGGGGCCTGATGGGTATACGAGTATTTTTTATGTTACTTGTTGGGATATAATTAAAACTGCTCTCATGGTTGCGTTGCAAAAATTTAACATTGTAAACTCTCAGAGTTTAGAGCTTCTAAATTCAGCGGTTATTACTTTGCTACCTAAGAAAGAAGCAACAAGCCAATTAAGTGATTTTCGGCCGATTAGCTTGATTCGCAGCTTTGCGAAGTTGGCAACCAAGCTGATGGCTCAACGGCTGTCGCCCTAAATGCCAGATTTGGTGTCAAACATGCAAACGGCTTTCATCAGAGGCAGAGTTATTCATGAAAGTTACACTTTTGTCAAAGGACTTGTTCAGCATTTCCATAAGCAGAGAAAGACGCGTGTGTTGTTGAAATTAGACATTTCAAAGGCTTTTGATTCAGTGTCCTAACAATTTCTTCTAAATATGCTTAAGTTCAGAGGGTTTGGTCCCATTTGGCAGAGATGTTTATCGATGTTATTTCTCACTGCTCATAATAGGGTGCTGCTAAATGGGCTGGTTTATGAACCTTTCAAGCCTTTCAGGGGATTGAGACAAGGTGATCCACTCTCCCTGTTGCTTTTTGTGTTGGTTATGGACACACTCCAAGCTTTGGTACAGCAGGCGCGAAACAAAGGTCTCCTTGCGCCGATCAGCAAAGCATGGGTTTCCTTGCCAAGTATTTCAATGTACGCTGATGATGCGGTGATTTTCTTTAAACCTTCGGCTGCAGAAGCTTGCACGGTTAAAACAATTCTTGACATCTTTGGTGGTGCTACGGGATTGAGGACCAATCTTACCAAGAGCTCCATCACACCGATTCAATGCGCAGAGGATTTAATCGTGGAGGTCCAGTCTTTCCTAGGGTGTAAGATCCAATTATTCCCGCTGGTGTATTTGGGATTGCCATTGTCCACCTGAAAGCCAACGAAAGCCGAGCTACAAGTGCTCATGGATAAACTAGCCAAAAAGGTGGTGGGGTGGATACCGAAGCTGCTTCCAATCGATGGTCGCTTAACCTTGGTTAAATCGGTCCTAACGGCGAGGACAATACACTACGTCTCCGTTCTCAAGCTACCTAAATGGGCTATTAAAGAGATTGAGCACAAATGTAGGGGGTTCTTGTGGAAGGGGCAAGAGCAGGTCAATGGCGGCCACTGTCTTGTTGCTTGGAAGAATGTTTGCGCACCTGTCAATAAGGGAGGGCTGGGGATTAAGGATCTGGAGCTATTCGGTCAAGTAATGAGGCTGAGATGGCCAGCAGTTAAGCTTAGGTAGGGTGATCGTCCGTGGGCGAAGGTCAATTTAATAGATGAGAAGTACATTCAACTGATCTTTCATTCCTTTGCAGCCTATGTGGTCGGGAATGGATCTCAAACTCCGTTCTGGGCAGGAGATTGGCGTGGGGAGGGAAGTGTTCTAACGAGATGGCCAACCTTGAGCACTTACATTCGCCGCTCTCGGATTACGGTTGCGCAGGCAATTCCCAATCATCGGTGGGTTCGCGATATAGACGGTTCGCTCTCACCTGAAGCTATGGGTGAATTTTTTTAGCTCTAGGATGAGGTGAGGGAGTTTGATCTTAATGCTGAACCAGATGAAATTCGCTGGAAACCTTCGGCAAGGGGCGAGTTCTCATCGGCAGAGACTTATACTCTATTCTTTCAAGGGAGAGAAGATTGCAGCCATGGCAACCTACGTGGTCATCCAAAATGCCATCTCGGATTAAGTTTTTCATGTGGTTGTTATTGAGAAACAGGTGCCTTACGGCAGACAATCTTGCAAAGCGAGGGTGGCCTCACGATGCTAGCTGCGTGCTGTGTCGCCATGAGCCTAAAACTGCACATCATTTGTTTGTGACATGTTATTTCTCCTCCGCAGTGTGGTCTTCAATAAGAAAGTGGCTTAATGTTCAATTCCTGACGCCGCAAGAGGTGACTGCTGATCTTTGTGAATGATGGTTGACCGCACTGGGTTGTTTTTGGACCCGCTACAGGATAGGGATGGCAACTGTTCGGGTTCGGTTCGAGTAGAGTCTCTGGGCACCCAAAACCGAAATTCGAACCTAAAACCCGAAACCAAAACCGAAACCGATTCGGGTGAAAATCCATCACCAAAACCGAAACCCGCAGATACCCGAAACCCGACGGATTAACCGAAACCCAAAATTATTAACCGAAACCCAAATTTTTAACCGAAACCCGAAACCAAAACCCGAATTATGTATACATGCACATAGTTACTCGTAAACGGTTTACTTCTCAGTGCTTGATTTGCTCAAGAGTTGGCTCAGCAGTTCGTTAACCCCTATGATTCATACAAATAAGAATTTAGTACTGTCAGCTGAACTAGCATAGCATATTTTAGTTGTCACGACTGTAAGAAACACATATATCTGCTTCAACATTCAGATATGTTATTTTTTCCATACTCTTTTCTGCAATACAACTATATGCAAATCAAGTTGCATTTTAGAAATTGTATCAATATAAAAGCGTCATTTGTGATTGAAGGGAGTGAACTTAAGCTTTCTACTCCTACAAAAAAGGAACCAGTAGTTACCTCATGATTAAACATGTAGCAATCCATCTTTCAAGCTGATCAGACAGATTGTCAGAGATTATTGTAGATAAATCATCCCTAGATGCATGCATATATAGCTACATGTCAACATGTAACGAGAAGCCTGATGGGCAGTGGTTGGCCAGTGCCTCCTTTGACAAATCTGTCAAGTTACGGTTCGGGTTCGGGTTTGGGTTTCAGGTTTTGGTTCGGGTTTGGGTTATCCGCGGGTTAAAATTAACAACCGCACCAAACCCGAAATATTTCGGGTATCCGAAACCGCAAAACCGCGGGCGAAAAACATACACCAAAACCGAAACCCGTGGATACCCGAACCAAACCCGAACCGTTGCCATCCCTACTACAGGAGAGTGTTTGATATGTTGTTCATGTTGTGCCGCTGGAAATTGTGGAAGGAATGAAATGCTCGTACTTTCAATAATCGGAGTAAAACGATGGTGGAGCTGGTGGCTGACATCAAGGAGGAGGCGGCGGTCTCGAGAGAGGCATGAATTCTGCGAGACGGCGAGGAGTAAAGTTTAATGATTGTTAGCCCAACTGTGGCATGGTGAATGGGCGCTGTTGTTCAGTTCTCTTCAAGTGTCGTAGTGTAAAAGGGTTTCAAAGGTGTTTGTTGTTCCTTTCCTTCAGCCGATTTCTTTTAACCTATTGTGAGTTTTATATATTTTCTTGTGTCGTGCGACATCGTATTTGCAATGCAGGAGAAGGGGTCGTTTCGCCAACTGGTCGTGATATCGACGGCAAGTACCTTGACGCCACTGTGGCCGACGTGGAACAACAATTTGAGAAGTTCAAGGAGGACTGGCCAACATGTGGTGTGACCCTTATGTGTGGTTCCTGGACAGGACCTACTGGATGGTAGTGATCAATTTTTTGATATATTGCAACGACACAATGTTTTTTCATAAGTCCGTGGATGCGTCCTCCTTTAGCCAAGACACCTCGAACTTACATTCCATAAGCACCACATCACAACAATTAATGTTATGTTGCAGTAATTGATGATTGCTTATTTATTGTATTTACTGATGTAGGAGATATGAAAGGTAGTTCGTGACATTGGCTCCTAGCATATCGTTCAAATTATCACGGACAATGGAGCAAACTACAAGAAGGCCTGCAAATTGGTAAGGCAAGAATATCCACATATAGTTTGGCAGCCTTGTGTAGCACACACAATAAATCTGGCCTTAAAAGATATTGGAAAAATTCCTGAGTATACGTCGGTACTGGAGAGTGCAAGAAAGATATGTAGGTGGTTGTATAACCACACAAAGCTGCACGCTATGATGAAGGAGGCTATCGGTGGAGAGCTTGTTAAGTGGAACATCACAAGGTTCGGAACAAATTACATGTTTCTTGACAGCTTCCGCAAGAAAAAAACCCAGTTTATGCAATGGGTTGGCTCTCCAAGTTTTTTGCAAAGTAAATTCGTTGCGACTGCGGAAGGTCGCTATGCCCATGTGTGCCTCTCTAGCATGGAGTGGTGGGAAGGTTTGGAGTTTGTCGTCGGCGCAGTGTTAGCCACTCTATTCATTTCTTCGATTCGCTGATCAAGATGAAATTCCCAATATGAGTGAGCTCTTAATGCGATTCAAAATTTTGAAAGGAGAGTGGGAAAGCTTGTTTGCAAACGATAGGTCGAAATACACGTTGTACAGCTCTATTGTGAAAAGACGCATGGAGGACGTCATGAAGGACACTCTCATATGGGCATGTATGAGCTTACTAACTTTATCTTTTTCTACCATTAATACACTCTCATATGCATTTACATGTGGATTGAATTTTGCAGCTTCTGCCTTGAGTCCTATAACACACTACAGATTAGTTACGATGGATCAATGCTTTGTTGGCCTTTGCAAGGCCTTCGAGTGGATGACCGATGTTAGTACAGCGGCGACGACCTTGCATGAGGTGGAGTTTTATCGTCGAAAGCTTGGGGAATTTAGCAAGCCCCTAGCAGAGAAGATGGCATTAGATGGCAAGACATCGCCATGTAAGTGAAACTTATTATTGAAATATGCAACTCGTCATTTCGTTTACATTGGATGTAACTAACAACAATTCTGTCAATCTGCAACACAATGGTCGTTAATGTTTGGATCGGATACTCCAACCTTACGGCAACTTGCGCTACGGATTGTTTCGCACTGTTGCTCGTCTAGTGGTTGCGAACGTAACTGGAGTACGTTCGCACTCATCCATACCAAGGTCGGCAATAGGCTAACGCACAAAAAGTTGAACAAGCTGGCCTACGTCAACTACAACCTCCGCCTGAGGATTAAGCAGGCTGGAGGCTACTTCAGACCTGAAGACAATGACCCGCTTCAAAGACTTGCGGACCATTCATTCCATGAGAGCAACAACAACATTAAGGCTTGGATGGACAGTGGTAGATCAAATGCTGATCCTGTGCTTGACGAGGACTCTGACGGAGGTGACACCCCACTTCCATCTCAGATAGTGGTCGACCAAATAGACACGGATGATTTGCAGAGGTCAACGTGTAGACCCCCGTTTTTGAGGACGGAAATCGTTCGTGTTCATAGTACCATTTCCCTGGATCGAGTAGTTTGGTACCCACGAATACAGTACTGAATTACCAGGTGCAAAGTGCACAAATAGTCTTACACAAAAAGTATTACAATATTAGGCCGGAAGGCAATATCCAATACATATAGGACCTCCTGGTTCGGATACGTCCAAAAACAGAAATTAGATAAGATAGCAGACGGAAGACAGCAGCATGTCGATCGCCTACAGGCAACGATTGGGGACTAAGACCTATTGTGCTCCATTGTCTTCATTCATCCTGGTAGTATGCGTACGGGTCCTCCAGGTCTTCCATGCCTACATCTATAGGTTTGTGCGTAGAGCAAGGATGAGTACTCAACGTACTCAGCAAGCCAACACGGAATGATGCACATGATAGGGTCATTCAAAGGGTGGTTGTGGTTTATTTGCACAAAGCCAATTTTCGCAAATCATTTCTCAAACCTAACATCTAGCCAGTCAAGTTTTAGTTTCAGAGTATATTAAATCGGTGACGGTTCTGTCTGCCATCCATCGTGATACCAAGGATGGTTTCCCGTCTCCGGATCATCATGGTTTTCTGAGGAGTCTATCCCTTCTCGCAGGTCGAGAAGTTGAGTCCACCAGATCACAAAATCATTATGCATACCAACCCATCATTTTAAAATTTATGAGTCTAGCCACGGGAGAAACTTGTCACGTTGCTCATTAACCGCGAGCACGACTATTCGAATAGATTAATTTACTCACACTGCAGTGGATGTACACTTTACCCGTACTCTGCAACTGCTCAATGAATGAGCTTTCATCCCTCTATATGGGACGGTCACGGCAAAGCTTTTCGATAACCTCACTTTGACAGTACCCGCTCCATGAACTTAAGTCATCATGCACTCTAGCCGTCATTTCCTAGCAGTGAGAGGAGTTCTGGTGTTCCCGGGGTAAGGGAGAAAACTCACTTAATCTTTAAGTCATTGTTAAGTTCAGTTATTCACATAAAGGCCTTTTGTCTTATCACAATTACGGGAACTCTACCATTGGTAGGCCCAGGACACTCTACCTATTGGTAGGTCCTTAACTCAACACCTACACCTGAACCACTATGTAGGGATACTGCCTCCGCTCGGCTATCTACTCCGCTAGTTCTATACCCATTCGAGAAGTACGGTTGTACTGACTCGTTTTAAGTTATAAGTCTCATGGCTCGGTCCTTAATTGACCAGGGACGGTACTAGCCTTTGTCGGAATCCACCCAAATCCATCCATCCGCCCCAGTCTAGAAACATTGGTTTTTCATTTTTGGTTTTCATAAAAAACTCATTTCATCATGTTCTAGGCAATGTGGCGCTCATGTCTCCACATGCCGTATCTCAACTACCTTCCCTAAGGTAGCTGCCCAAGCATATAGCTCTTTGTAAAAGTATGTGTCGATGTCGGAGATCGACACGCGGGAATCCGAGGGACCCCCTTTTTTGGTTCGGCACGGGGAGCGGTGAATCCTGGTTTAAACTCGCGATGAGGACAGGATGATGCAGATGAGGCGGGAAAAGTCAAGACTGCAGAGACGCGGAGGTTTATACAGGTTCGGGCCACCTATGAGGTGTAACACCCTACTCCTGTTCTGTATGTAGTATGAGGGATGAATTACAAGGAGAAATGAGGATGTTCCTTTTAGGAGTCAGAGGTGGACAAGGAATTGCTAAGAACTAGCTGTCGCTCAGGAGACTGATGAACAAAGTCGAGGGAAGCTCGCAGAATCCGGAATCGAACCCCCTTTATGAGGGACTTGGGCCTCCTTTTATAGTACAAGGGGACACCACAGTAGTCCTGATTTCATCTACTTTGCTCCACGTGATGGAGCGGCTCTTGCTTTGCCTTGTTGGAGAAGCCATTCCGTCTTTGTTCCTGTTGCTGCGTCACGGGGGTAGGCGGAAAAAGGTGGTCGTCGTGGTGGCCATGCCACTGACGCGGTGATGGCCTGCCTATCTGCTCCGATGGGGCCCACTGGCTAGCGGCCCATCTCGCAAGTAGGTACTGACACAGCGCCTCCTGCGCTCATACTCTCCCTCTCCCACGCGGCCGCCCAATGCATTAAATGCGACTAGACGGGGCGTGAGAGGGGCGTGCGCGGAGTGGGTGCGCGGCCATACCGCGGTCAAAGTCAAAGACTTTAGGCTCCCTTTGCCTCGCGACAGGCAAAAAGGGGTGATGATGAGAGCGATTGACAGGCCCGCCTCACATCGCATTAAATGCGGCAGGGCAGGTGCTCAGCCTCTCTCTTTTTGGGCATTAAATGGGGTGGTTGACAGTTGGACTCGCCCCTCTCTTAGAGAGGTACAGGGTGAGGGATGAGGGGTCTGGGTAACCCCGGACCCTACCGTCCGGGGGTCCGGGTGGTCCCTGACCCTGCCGCCTGGGAGCACGGCGGCCTCCGGGCAGCCTTTGGGCCAGGCCCCTCTTGGGGCGGCCACGTGGCCGCCCGTGGCCGGGACTCACTTGGGCCATTCAGGACATATCTTTGACGCGCCTTGATGGGCAAGGGCGCCTTCCTTTTCTCAGATGTCATACCTCTGACATACCCCCGGGCCCATATCACCGACAGTAGCCCTCGACGTTGACCGAGATCGAGTTGGGCTCGGGCGCGGTAGACGCCATTTTCTTGAGTGTGTGGGCCCGGGCACTGGATGCGCTTTGCTGTGGCAAAAGGCCGGTACGTGACAACCGATGCTGTGCTAGGCTGAGTTTTTCTCAGGACGGGGGGCGAGTTTACTCGGGCCACGTGCGCGGGGGCCCATTCAAACCGCCTAGCTCTCTCCGTCCCGCGTAGTGCGCCTGGCGGGCGCGAAGCCCCAGGCGGCGTGAAATCCAAGCGGCGCGGGAACCAAAGAGGATGCGAAATAAAAACGAAGGGGTGTGGAGGCAAGGAGGCGCGCAACGTGGTAGTGGGGCGAAATTAATGCCGTGGAAACCGAGGAGGCCATGGTCGCTTATAAAAACGGATCCACATGGAGGGGGATCGGTTTCTACGCTTTCCACAGCCATCGCCTCTCACAGTTTTTCACCTCTCATCTTCCCAGCGCCCTTTGCTCCTTCACCTCCTTCCTCTTGCTGTCGGCTTCCCTTCGCATCTCAGCGTCCATCCTTGAGATGGCCCCCGATTCGCCTCTGGAGCCGGGGAGTGTGCTCCCCAAGTCCTTGGTCCGTACCGCGGAGGCTCGCAGCCTCTTCAACAAGTACCTGCCGCGTGGCACGCGCATCGGCGGCGATATCCCGGAGGAGCGGCCCCCTACGAGGATGGTGTCTTTGCCTCCTTCGCCATGGTCGGGCTGGTGCCGCCCTTCTCCCGCTTCTTTCTCGACATGTTGGAGTTCTACGACCTCCGGCTGCACCACCTCACCCCCAACACCGTCTTCTACCTCGCCGTGTTCGCCCACACCTGCGAGATGTTTGTGGGGGTGATGCCCTCGCTGCACCTCTTTCAGCAGTTCTTCCGGGTGTGCCGGGCGGGCTCCCCTGGTGCGGTCGGGTACGTGGCGATCCAGCCGCGGAACGACAGGACGGTCAGCACCCCCTTCATCGACATCCACCCTCGTTCCAGGTGGGAGAACTGGAGGGCGTTCTGGTTCTACACCAGCCTAGGCGACCACCCCCGCCTATCCCTGCCAACGGGGATCCCGGTGAACCAGAGGAGCTGGGGGGCGTGTCCGCGAGCCGGGAGGGAGCTGGACGGGGTGTTGGATCGAATCAGCTACCTCCGGAGGGGGGCCTGTCCAGCCACGCGGTCTTCCGTGACTTCCGTGACGAGAGGGACCTCGTGATCCTGGTCCGCCGCACCCTTGGCATCACGGCGATGGACCTGACGCAGCTTCCGCTCGGATTGGTGCCGCTGTGCCAGGACTCGGCGTGCGCGGAGATTCTGCACGTGCTGCAGGTGGTGGGTGATGGCGTGGACTCGTCGTCAGCAGCGCCGGAGGCTGCCCCGAGGGGCGGGGCGGCGGTCACGACGACGCCGACGACCATGTGCCAATCGGGCGGCTGCACCGCCGGGGTCGGGCCGAAGCGATCCAGGGGTCCCGGACCCTAAGGGGAAGAGGAAGAGGTCAGAGGAGGACCCCACACCTCCCCCATCTCAGCCACGCGGTGGCGGCGCGGAGCGCGCTGCTCCTTCCCACGGATCGGGGGGTTCGCGGGAAGCGGGCCCGTCCCGGGGTCACTCCGCCGAGGGCCGGGCGGCCACGGCGACGACGACGACGATGGCGAGAGGAGGCCCGGGCACACCCACGGCGAGCGCGCCGTCGGCGGGAGCCGTTCGCGGGGCTCCAGCGTCAGCGGGTGCGGCGAGCGGTAGCCCGGCGAGCCCTCTAGGCGGCCCCACGAAGAAGAAACGGGCCATCTCATGGGTTTCCGGGACTTCAACCCCACCCGTAGGTACGCCTCGCCGACGCGCGCATGCTCATTGGACCTTACGTTTTTGTCTTGTTTTTTGATCCCTTGTTATGTTTATATTTTGCTTCCAGCCGCGAGCACAGGCATTTTCGCCCCAGGGCTGTACCCAAGGGCGGTTCTGCCTCGGGCTCGGGGGAGACGGCGCAGAGAGGCTCGGGGCGCCTGAGCCCTCCGTGTCCGGGTCGCCCCTTACGGGTTTGGTCCCGGATCCGGTGCGATCCGAGGAGGGGGACCCAGAGATCGGGGCGTCGGCCGCCCACGAGGAGCGAGCCGAGGGCGGCCCCGGCACGGAGGGGGCAGTGGAGGCCGGCGGAGAACAACCCTAGGGGTCTCCTCCGCGACAGCCATCGCCCGCGTCGCGCCAGACGATGCCGTCACCCCGCCGGCCACCGTTAGCTCTGCCGGCGCCGGCCTGCCGCGAGCCCCCAACGCAAGGAGCGGGTGGCTCTGGCCATGGAGGGTCTTCGGCTGCCCAGTCCGCGCAGGTGGCTGATCTCGGGCCAAGCTCTGACTCCGAATCCGGGGGCGCTCGGTCCGGGTTCGTGGCCGCCTTGGACACTGAGCCCCTTGTCCGGTCGCAAGAGCGGGCGAGGGAGGTTGTATCCAGGGCGCTGGAGGAGGCCAACGCGATCTCCCTGGAGGGGCTCCGGGCCCAGGTGCAGGCCTTGGCCGCCAGGGAGGTTGCGGTGGCGCGGCGGGAGGCTGAGGTTGAGGAGGGCCGTCAGGAGCTGGCGGCCACAGCGAGGGTGGAGGGCCTCGTCCGTAGGTGGGAGCTGGCGGAGATCGAGCGGCGCCAGGAGGAGCTCAGCCAGGTGTTCGAAGACACCGTCGTTGAGCGGCACACCGCTGACTTCCGCGAGCAGGTCGCCACCACCGCTGAGGAGAGGGTCCGCACCATCGCCGGGGGGTTCCTCTGCGACCTCAGGGAACGCGCCCAGGGCCTCAACGAGCGCGAGCGCACCTTGTGCGACGCTGAGGCCGCGGCCGCCAGCACCGACGTCGACCTCTAGGCCCGTGAGGCTAGCCTGGCGGAGCGGGAGAGGGCTCTAGAGGCGGCGTGGCGGGCGGTCGAGGACCAGGAGGCCGCCGTTGCCAGGGCCGAGGAGGACTCCGCCGCGCGGGAGGCTAACGTGGTGGCCCAGGAGAAGGCCATCGCGGAGCGCGAGGCCGCCGTGGAGGGGCTAGAGGCAGCGGTGCTGGAGACCCAGGAGGAGGCCTCCCGGTGCCTGAAGGCCGTCTGGGAGCGCGAGCAGCTGCTCGCCGCCGCCTCGGGCCGCCGGCAAGACGAGTTGGAGCGGTGGGAGCAAGACCTGGCCGCCCGGGAGCAGGTGGTCATCGATGTGCAGGCGCAGGTGCGCGGGCCGGAACTAGAGGAGGCGCGCCGCCGGATCGCGGAGCTGGAGCACACCTTGCGCCTGGGGCTCCGGGTCATGACCTCATCCGTCGAGCGCCTTCGGGACGCAGCCCACGAGGTGGGGGTCATCCGTCCCCTCACCGGCGTCCCTACCTTAGGGGGGCTGGCCACTCACATAGATGAGCTGGCTGAGGGGATTAAGAGGTTGCTGGAGGAGGTCGACGAGGTGGCGAAGGAGTCATCATACGACTTGTCCCGCCAAGTCGCTACGCTTATCTTGGCGAGCTATCAGGCTCGCGACCCCGGCTTAGACCCCTACATCCCCACCGAGGACTTCCCCGAAGGCACCGAGGAGGCCGCCCGTCTTCGGGTCCAAGACGCCGTCGACTCCATCATGGTGGGCTTTGACGGCACCCCGGCGGCCTTCCAGCTTGCCCTCCGCAAGGACTCGCCGGACGAAGGCCCCCCGAAGAACGCCCCCAGTGACCCGCCGGCCGCCTAGGACTCCCTCGCCTTCTTTTTGTTTTTACCTCTATTTGTGAACAAGATATTTGCAATATTGTTTATAATATCAGCGAACTTGCCTTTATTATTTTGGACTTGCATTGTAACAGCCCATCGTGGCTGCTTCTGATGATTCATATGTGTATGTATATATGTTGGGAGCCCCCGGCCAACTTAGCGCACACGTAGTGGTGGTTGGTTGGCCCGAGCCTCTGCCTGTTTGCTCTCCTGCAACGATAGTTCAACTCTCAGTTAGCTTAGCCATTGCAAGAATGCAGTAGCGTGGTCCTCTGCCATGATTTGTCCCATGTAGCTGGGGGCTGGTCCGGGTTCGGGCAGCATGCACTGGCCGTTGGCTGGTGCCTTTCTCGGTGTTCCGGGTAGGAGCAAAGGCATAAAAAGGTCAGCAAGGGCAGCGGCAACGGGGGGCCGGGACAGGCGTGTTAAGTACGCACCCGAACCCCCAGGCGTTGACTGCCCCCAGACGTGGTAGTATGTAGCATCGCTGTACCCTCGACGCCCTTAGGGCTCTCAGGCTAAGGCGGGCAAGGCCAGAGAACCATTGGAAAGCCGCATCCACAGTACATGCTCCAGCACATGGAGGAAAACACACTACAACAGGTATTTTGCAAGGAAATCATATGGATGTAACAACAAACTTATTGCTCATGCTACCGAAGCAGTGGATGAACTTCCATGTATGTTCCAGCGCACCATGCGGCTTATGGGTAAAACCTGCGCAGGTGGGAAATGTTCCACGGGTTCGGCAACGGAGTGCCATCCTCTGTGGCTAGGCGAACTACTCCCGGACGCGGGGTGCTAATAACCTTGTATGGCCCCTCCCACATCGGGGATAATTTGCTCAGTCCCACACGCGTTTGCACGCAACGTAGGACAAGATCATTGACTTGCAGCGCTCGAGGGCTGACTTTGTTTTGATGGTAGCGGCGGAGGCTCTGCTGGTAGCGGGCCGCGCGAAGCGCCGCCCGTGCCGTCTTTCCTCCAGGTAATCCAAGTCGTCACGACGCAGCTGCTCTTGATCTGCTTTGGTGTACAACGTGGCTCGGGGCGATCCCAGGGTGAGCTCGGAAGGCAAGACCGCCTCGGCTCCATACACCAAGAAGAAAGGTGTTTCCCTGGTGGCGTGGCTCGGGGTTGTCCGATTGGCCCAAAGGACCACAGGCAGCTCGTCAGTCCACGAGTCTCCATGCTTCTTGAGCACGTTGTAGGTCTTAGTCTTGAGGCCTTTCAGTATTTCTGCGTTTGCACGCTCGGCCTGATCGTTGCTTTGGGGGTGGGCGGGCGAGGCAAAACAGAGCTTGATGCCCATGTCGTCGCAATACTCGCCAAACAGCTCACTCGTGAACTGGGTGCCGTTGTCAGTGATGAGCCTGTTGGGGACCCCGAACCTTGCCGTGATGCCTCTCATGAACTGCACAGCCGAATGCTTGTCGACGACGCTGACTGGATAGGCCTCGGGCCACTTGGTGAATTTGTCGATGGCAACATATAAGAACTTGCAGCCGCCCCGTGCCTGCTTGAATGGCCCCAGGATGTCCAGCCCCCAGACCGCGAACGGCCACGAGAGCGGGATGGTCTGAAGGGCCTGAACCGGCAGGTGCGTCTGCTTGGCGTGGAATTGGCATGCTCGGCACCGCCGCACGAGGTCTGTTGCATCCTCCAGCGTGGTGGGCCAATAGAATTTTTGGCGGAATGCCTTTCCCACCAAGGTTCGGGAGGCTGAGTGCGCCCCGTATTCACCTTCATGGATCTCGGCTAGGAGCTCGAGACCCTGTTCCCGAGCGATGCATTTCATGAGTACTCCGTTGGCACTGCGTCGGTAGAGTGTCCCTTCTACCAACACGTACCTCTTGGAGGTCTGGGCAATGCGTTCGCTTTCCTCGCGTTGCTCGGACAATGACGCGTCTTGTAGGTACGCTTGGATTTCCGAAATCCAAGCCACCTGACGCATGATGTCGGTCCCGGCAGGGCCAGGCTGTGGCTGGCTTGCCAGATCCGGGCGTCGGGACCAGCCGATTCCTGCCTCTGGGGCGGTTCGGGGTGCGCCGACGGCTCCGTGAGACTTTCTTCAAACGTGCCTGGCGGGGCTGGGGCTCGCGCGGACGTGATCCTAGATAGCTCGTCCGCCAGGGTGTTATCTCTTCTGGGAATATGGCGTAGCTCGAGGCCATCGAAATGGCGCTCCATACGCCGTACTTCCTTGACATAAGCTTCCATTTGGGGGTCGGTGCATTGGTATTCCTTGGAAATCTGGTTTACAACTAGTTGGGAATCCCCGAGGACTAGCAGATGGCGGATGCCCACACCTACTGCCGCTCGCAACCCCGCTAGAAGCCCCTCATATTCGGCCATGTTGTTGGTTGCCTGGAAGTTAAGCCGGACGATGTACTGAAGTACGTCGCCCGCTGGGGAAGTTAACACCATGCCTACCCCGGCCCCGTGCAAGGTGAGTGAACCGTCAAAGTTCATCACCCAGTGCGTGGTTCCTTGATCGTGATCCTCCGCACTCTCGGGTTCACCCGGGGGTGGATCGCTATTGGCCGCTGGCGTCCATTCTGCCACGAAATCGGCCAGGGCCTGGCTCTTGATCGTGTGCCGGGCTTCGAAATGCAAATCAAATTCCGACAACTCGATGGCCCACTTGACTACCCATCCTGTGCCCTCTCGGTTATGAAGGATTTGCCCGAGAGGGTAGGACATGACTACCGTTACCCGATGCGCCTGAAGATAATGGCGCAACTTCCTGGAGGCCACCAGCACGGCGTAGAGCATTTTCTAGGCCTGCGGGTAACGTGTCTTTGCGTCCTGTAGTGCCTCACTGACAAAGTAGACCGGCCGCTGCACCTTGGTGTGGGTCTTGGCTACTTTGTTAGGGGCGAAAGGTTCGGGTACACCAGGGCGGGTTACCTCGGTGTCCGGGGTTTCCGGGCCATCGCCTCCCCCAGGGCCCTCAGGGCCGCTCTGGGTGGAAGGGGCCTCGGAGGCCCTCGGACTAGGGGGCCGGGCGGCTCCCTGAAGCCCCGGGGGCCAAGGGCCACCTCCAGGTTCGGGCACTTCCTCGGCCAGCATCGTTCCGAAGTTTCCTGCCTCGGGTGCTCCGGGGCGGGTTATCTCGGTGTCCGGGGCTGTCGGGCCATCGCCTCCCGGGGCCCTCGGGGCCACTGGGTGGAGGGCCTCGGGAGCCCCGGACTAGGGGCCGGGCGGCTCCACGAAGCTCGAGGGCCAAGGGCCACCTCCGGGTTCGGCGCTTCCTCGGCCAACACCGTTCCGAGGTTTCCTGCCTCCGAGTTTGATGGGGTTGGGGGCGACTGAGAGTCTATCTCGTCGTCACGCTCCACAACCAAAGCCGCACTAATCACTTGGGGGGTTGCCGCCAAATATAAAAGGAGGGGTTCTCCTTCCCGAGGAGCTACCAATATGGGCGGTGAGGAGAGATAGCGCTTGAGCTCACCCAAGGCTTTCTCTGCTTCGTCCGTCCAAGTGAAGGGGCCAGTTCGTTTTAGCAGTTTGAATAGAGGGAGCACCCGTTCTCCTAACCTAGATATGAAATGACTCAGGGCAGCTACACAACCAGTGATTCTCTGCACATCCTTGAGTTTCCTAGGGGGGCGCATTTCCTCTATTGCTTTTATTTTTGCAGGGTTGGCCTCAATGCCTCGGGCAGAGACCAAAAACCCCAGCAGTTTGCCTGTCGGTACCCCGAACACGCATTTTTATGGGTTCAGCTTCATGCGGGAGGACCGGAGGTTATTAAACGTCTTGGCCAAGTCCGGGAGCAAGGTTCTTTGGTCCCGGGATTTGACTACGAGATCATCGATGTACGCCTCAACATTACGCCCTATTTGGTCTTTTAACGTGATGCAGACACCACGTTGAAAAGTGGACATGGCGTTCTTCAGACCAAAGGGCATAGACATGTAGCAAAAGGTACCCACAGGAGTAATAAATGGGGTTTTCTCCTCATCCTCTATATCCATGCAGAATTGATGATAACTAGAGTATGCATCTTGGAAGCATAAAAGGTCGCACCCTACAGTGGAGTCGACTATCTAGTCTATTCGAGGTAGAGAATAGGGGTCTTTAGGACATGTCTTGTTGAGGTCGGTGTAGTCGATGCACATGCGCAGCTTGTGGTTGGCCTTCGGGACGACCACCGGGTTCGCCAACCACTCCGGATGCAGCACTTCCCAGATGAAGTTGGCCTCCTGGAGCCGTGTCACCTCTTCGCGGATGAACGCCTGCCGCTCCGGGGCCTGCCACCTCACCTTCTGTCGGACCGGTCGTGCATCTGGCCGTACTGCAAGTCGATGCTCAATCACCTCCCTGGGGACTCCGGGCATATCCGACGGCTTCCAAGCAAACACGTCAGCGTTCGCCCGCAGGAAGGAGACGAGCGCGTCTTCCTATTTGGGGTCCAGGTTGCCGCCAATGTTGGCGGTCTTGGACGGGTCGTCACCCAATTGGATAGACTTGACTACCACCTCATCGGCTGAGGTGATATGCTGTTTTGGGGCCCGGGAACCCGAGGTCTCCCCTTGAGGGCCCTCGGGTTCAACGCGGTCGGCCGCCGCGATGTCGTCCACGCGCGCCTCCGCACAATCTAGTGTGGTTTTAACGTCGGCGTGGACGGTGATGGGGCCTCCGGGACCCGGGATCTTAAGCTGGCGGTAGGCATAATGGGTAGCCACCATGAACTTCACTAACGCCGGCCTCCCGAGCACGGCGTTGTAGGGCAGATTGAGGTCCGCCATATCGAAGTCGATCCTCTCGGTGCGGAAATTAGTGGGTGCCCCAAAAGTGACCGACAGAGCGATCTGCCCGAGGGGCCACACCTTCCTGGGCGTCACCCCAATAATGGGATAAGACGGCCGGAGCACCATTCCCGGGGCCTTGATTGCATCAAAGGCCTTCGGAGACAGTATATTGAGGGTCGCACCCCCGTCAATTAAGACTCGGGCGACCTTGACGTTGCAGATGGTAGGGAAGGTCACGAGGGCCAAGTGGCCGCTACGTGCGATGCTCCCCGGGTGGTCGGTCTGGTCGAAGGTGAGGGGCACCTCCGCCCAGTGCGACCTTCGGGCCGCCTCGTGGGACGGCACATCCGCGAGGAGTTCGCGCCTCATGGACTTGAGGCTCCGGCGGAACACCTGGGCGCCTGCACCGCCGTCGATGGTGGCGACGACGTGCTGGGGATCTTGGTAGCCCAGGTTGTCATTGTCGTCCCCGACGGGGGCCACATCTTTGGCCTCCTCTCGCCGGTTTTCCGAACGCACCGCTGGGGCCTTGCCCTTGCGGCTGATTTCCTTCTCATTTTCCCTCCGCTCCTGCTCGTACTTTTGCACCCGTTCAGCCAAGTTCTTGATCGAACGGCATTCGGAGAGGTCGTGGTGGGAGGTCTGGTGCACCATGCACCATTTGTCCCCGACCCGGCCCTGGGGGCGAGAGTCCGGGGAGCGCCTGCGGTTGCCCACGGGCTTGCCCTTCCGCGAGGGCTTCCCTGTACCGTCGGCGGCGAGGACGTGGCCCTCCTCGCTGCCGCGCGAAGGCCTGCGCTTCCGCCGTCGTTCGCGTCGCTCCTCTCGGGACGCGGAGGGGGCAGCGCCGGTGGAGGCCGGGGTAGGATTCCTAGGATTCCAAACCCGAGCCTCCTCCTTGCGAGCCACCCGGTCAGCGAGCTCAAAGAGCTCTGTGGTAGTCCGGGGGCCTTGGACTCGATCTTCTCCAATATAACGTCGTGGCATACACCACTCCGAAAGGCGAAGATCACTGCATGGTCAGCGATGGAGGGTATGGTGTTGCGTACCTGGCAAAAACGCTGGATGTATTTGCGCAGGGATTCGTCCTCCCCTCGTCGGACCATGTGGAGGTCTGCCTCCACTCCTGGGCACGGGTATGTGCCTTGGAAGTTGGAGGTGAACTGCTGGCACAGGTCGTCCCAAGAGGCGACCGACTGAGCCGGCAGGTTCATTAACCAGGAGCGGGCCTGACCCTTGAGAGCCATGGGAAAGAAGTTGGCCATGACGTACTCGTCACCTCCAGCAGCCTCGATGGCTGTGGTGTAGATCTGGAGGAACTCGGTGGGATTCACCGAGCCGTCGTATTTCTTCGTAAGGGCCGGCCTAAACTTGTTAGGCCATCGCATTACGGAGGCGGTAACAAGACACGCGGTTGCGGCCGGAGGAGGCGACACCTGCGGGCTCCTTGGGGCGCTGCGGAGCCTCCTGCTCGCGGCTGGGCCATCATGGCCGCTCGTCGTCCCCTGAGGGGCTCCTCCTGCGGGAGGGCCGCTGCGGCTGCTCGCCGAGTGGTTGCGCCTCCTGACGAGGAGGCACAATCCGGTGCCCGCCCCATGCGGCGCTTGTCTCGGCGCTACTCGATGCGAAGGCGGGCGTCCCATTCTGCATATAGCAGATCTCGGGGCGCCTCTGGTTGGGCTGTTGCCGAGGGGCTCTCTTTCGCCCTTGCGGCAGTCGCTGCCCTTCGAGCCGATCATCGAGAAGACGAGCTCACCGTGGTATGTGAACTGCGCGGTTGGTGGCTGGAGGAAGCGAGGTCAGCGGCCAGCTGACGCTGGGCCGTGCCTACCAGCTTCGCACGTCATCTATCCAACGCTTGGCATTGGATCCCTCGCCCGGAGTGACCGGGGGGTGGCGCAAGAGAGCTTCCGCCGCTTGAAGGGCGCCTTCTGGCGTGCCAAACTCCAGGCGACGATGGACGTCTCCCCGACGAGGCTCGCCGGTACACCCGATAGGCGCGGCTGGATCCTGGGCGTTGGCGGTCTTGCGGGGTGCTCCGCCCCCTCGCCCGCAACCGCCGTTTCAGCGGGGGCGAGAGGAGATGGCACGGCTCGCTGCCGCCGTTGCCATCAGAGGCGGCGAGGGAGACGAGGATCCTTCCCCCCTCGAGCGGAGGTGGCGAAAGTTGGGGCTGTGCCCGCCCATGTAAACCTCCTCCGCCGCCTTGTTGGCCAGGTCGCGCTCGCGCGTAGCGAGCGAGCCTGACGCGGATCATGGGACGCGGCCATGAACCATGGCGAGGACGTGGGGAGAGGGTTTCTCCCGCCAGAAAATGGGAGGAATATGGGAGTTCAAGCCAAAACGCAGTGCGCTCCCCCTACCTGGCGCGCCAGCTGTCGATGTTGGAGATCGACACACGGGAATCCGAGGGACCCCCTTTTTGGTTCGGCACGGGGAGCGGTGAATCCTGGTTTAAACTCGCGGTGAGGACAGGATGATGCAGATGAAGCGGGAAAAAGTCAAGACTGCAGTGATGCGAAGGTTTATATAGGTTCGGGCCACCTATGAGGTGTAACACCCTACTCCTGTTCTGTATGTAGTATGAGGGATGAATTACAAGGAGCAATGAGGATGTTCCTTTTAGGAGTCAGAGGTGGACAAGGAATTGCTAAGAACTAGCTGTCGCTCAGGAGACTGATGAACCAAGTCGAGGGAACCTAGCAGAATCCGGAATCCAACCTCCTTTATGAGGGACTTGGGCCTCCTTTTATAGTACAAGGGGACACCACAGTAGTCCTAATTTCATCTACTTTGCTCCACGTGATGGAGCGTCTCTTGCTTTGCCTTGTTGGAGGAACCATTCCGTCTTTGTTCCTGTTGCTGCGTCATGGGGGTAGGCGAAAAAAGGTGGTCGTCGTGGTGGCCATGCCGCTGACGCGGTGATGGCCTGCCTATCTGCTCCGATGGGACCCACAGGCCAGCGGCCCATCTCGCAAGTAGGTACTGACACAGCGCCTCCTGTGCTCATACTCTCCCTCTCCCACGCGGCCGCCCAATGCATTAAACGCGACTAGACGGGGCGTGAGGGGTCCGTGCGCGGAGTGGGTGCGCAGCCATACCGCGGTCACAGTCAAAGACTTTAGGCTCCCTTTGCCTCGCGACAGGCAAAAAGGAGTGATGATGAGAGCGATTGACAGACCCGCCTCACATCGCATTAAATGCGGCGGGGCAGGCGCTCAGCCTCTCTCTTTTTGGGCATTAAATGGGGTTGTTGGCAGTTGGACTCGCCCCTCTCTCAGAGAGGTGCGGGGTGAGGGATGAGGGGTCCGGGTAACCCTGGACCCTACCGTCCGGGGGTCCGGGTGGTCCCGGACCCTGGCGCCTGGGAGCACAGCGGCCTCCGGGCAGCCTCCGGGCCAGGCCCCTCTTGGGGAGGCCACGTGGCCGCCCGTGGTTGGGACTCACTTGGGCCATTCAGGACATATCTTTGACGCGCCTTGATGGGCAAGGGCGCCTTCCTTTTCTCAGATGTCATACCTCTGACATACCCCTGGGCCCATATCACCGACATTATGAGTATGCAAGATTCTAGTATAAGCATGGCTAAGCATTTTACCGAAGCTATCCTCCGGTTATATCACATCGAGGGTTACAAAGAATATTTCTAAGGGTAATCAATATCAAGGCATGGTACATCAAGCATAGGTATTAATTTGTGTATAGCATGCATGTTTTGAAGTTTAAATCAACATCATTTCGCAAAATAGGATCAATATGTTTAAAGGAGAGTGTTGACTTGCCCTGCTCGCAATCCTGTTGGCTTGAGTCTTCGACATTCTCAACGGTTCCCTCGGACTTTTATTATCATATGTGCGAGAAATCCAATTTGAATTCGATTAGAATTCAAATAAAATCCAATAAGATCCGATAAAAGCCAAATGAATCGTGAAAGTGGCTCCTAATACTAGGCTATGACTCTACGTGAAGCTAGGTTCGAGTTTCGGCGAACTCCGAGTTAGAGCGAAAAAGTTATAAGGATTTGAAGTTTTGCGTTGAACCCGATTTAATTAAATATGATGTGGCATTATCTCGAGTTAATACATTTTAATTTTGAGAAATATCACGGTTGGTGACTCAAAATAAAATAACAAAGAGAAATGGTTAATTTTAATTTTTATCTAATTTTATTAAGCCGACAAGTCCTAGGGTTAAAAATAATTGTATCCGAAACTAACTAATTAACCGTGAAGCTTAGACGCTATACTAAGTAATTTAAAATTTTAGGTTTAGAAAATCCATATATTAAAAATAATATTTAATGACAAGCTAAGTTGTAAATAAATTCCTAGATAATAAACTACGCGACGGTTAAATATTTTCAAATCCCTATTTAATAATTAGTCTCTAATCATTTTTGAAATCCAAATTTGTTTTTGAGAGAAAAATATATATTTTGCCCAGAGATTTTCCCAAATATTTCCCAAAAAGTTTTTTCTAATTTTTCTAAATTTTTCCCTAATTTTCTCTTCTTATTTTTCTTTTTCTTTCTTTCCCTTCTTTTCTTTTCTCTTTTCTTTTCTTTTTTTCTTTCCCTCCCCTGCTTCCTGTGTTCTCCCTCTCCTTCTATGTTAGCGCCGGCGGCCGACGGGGAGGAGGGCGAACGGCGGCGAGGGAGGGCCGGCTCAAGGAGGCAAAGGAGTCCTACACCATCTAGGAGCTACAGGGACTTCATTTCACGGCTCGGCCGGTCCGGAGAGGCGGCGGAACGGGCCGGCGACGACGAGGTGGCCGTGGCGGCGGCGACGCTCGTCGCCGTGTTATTCCGGCAACGGCACGACCGAACTAAGAGGCCTTGGAGTATCTACGAGGTATGGGGAAGCTAACCATGGCAAGAGTTTGGCCGGAAAAGCACGGCATTGGCCTGGCGACGTGTGCGCGCGGCGGCCGGACAGGGGAAGCACGGTGGTGCTCGTCGGCGGCGTGCTCCGGTGATGTTTTGGCTCAGGAAAACTAGGGGAAAGGAAGCTATTGACATGAGGATTGTATCCGTACCTTCAATCAGAGAGGAAATCGGCCGAAGATGATGAATTTTGTAGAATCGGCCTCGGGCGGCTACGGCTAGGGTTCTTCGGTTCTTGATCAAATTGGAACAGCTCGGTGCGTAATAGGTGGGGAAGTTTCGGGGATTAGAGAGGAGTGACTTACGAAGAAAGTTTGTATAGGGAGTTTGATCTGTCATGGCCTTTTTATAGGCGTTCCATGTCGGTTTTGGTTCGGGAGGACGCCGACGGCCATGTTGCGTGCGCGTGAGGGACACGGCGACGTGCGGCGAGCGCCGAAGGGGCTGGGGTGAGGAGCGACGCGTGGGAGCGAGGCGCGGGGCGGGCGCGGCGGCGCGCGTGGGCGCGAGGACGGCGGAGTCCGGCGAGGGCGCGCGCGTGGTGGCGCTCGGGCGGGGTCCGGCGCGGGTGCGGGCGCGCGAGGCGGCGGGGTCCGGGTGCGAGGCGGCGCGTGGCGCGTGTGGGCGGGGCGCGTGGTACGGTGGTACGGCGTGCGCGCGGCGCGCGCGGCATGGGCGGCCATGACGCGACGCGTGGTCCGGGGCCCTAGGGCTGCGCGGCTCCGGATCGAACACGTGTGGGTCAATGAACAGTGGACTTTTGTAATTTCCCGATTTAAACTCTATTTTCCCCCATATTTCTTTGCCATCACATTTAAATTTTAAAATATGATTTAACTCAGTCATTAATTTAATTTATACCTATATTTCCAACTCTTTTGTCCATTTTGCTTTTTGCATATTTTATTATATACATATTTTATTTATTTTATTTCCCTTTCTTTCCAAAACATGATTTTGATTCAAAATGAATTATCAACCCTATACTTCCCTATATATCTTTTTATAGTTTTCATTTATTTAATATTATTTATTTTATTTACTGATTATTATTACTTTTTCTCAAAATAAGGTTTTGCTCCAAAAATAAACTTTTATTAATCCGTAGCCCTTTCTATTTATCTTATTTTATAATTTCCAAATCTTTATTTTTGGAATTTTCTTTCTTTTGGGATTTTTAAATCATTTAGTTTTTCTCAATCTTTTAGATGAATTTCTCTTTATTGATTTTAAGCAACAAAGTGGCAAATAAGAAGAAATAAACACGTCGAGATGTAAAAATATCAAAAAATTTTGTAAGGTCCAATTTTTAATTTCCGGTTTTAAATTCTCCGATTTTCAGGGTGTTACACAATGGGGGATCGGACCATTCGCCAATGGGCGGATAGGAATGTAGGTGACACCCACCTTGGCAAAAGGAAGACAATGAAGGGTCCGTCAAGTACTAAAGGGAAAAAAAATCAAAAACTGTCCACAGCGACGACGAAACAGAAAACAACCCATCGTCCAAGGACAACAGCTCGATGATGATGGAGGTGATGGCGACAATGGAGGTAATGCTGGTAGACAAGCGGCAACTACCGCACCTAGTGGACAAGAATCATCTCAACATCACGGTGAAACTCCTATGGCTTCGATCCATTTCACAGGTACTATGTAAAATATGCAATTGTTAATATATTGATTTTAACACAACATTTCTTTCTAATCGCTCCTGTGTACTACTCAACAGGTGAGACTTATTTCACCCACGCAACGCAGGACACAGATCATGGCCCTTATGAAGCTCCGACATCTCCATGGCACACTACAATGAGTCATGGGGGACAATATACGACATACGGTATATGGCCAGATTATCCGTCCCAATCGAGCTACACCGACTACAGCTCATCTAGTGTGGACAGTGCTTATCCAACGTACAACTACCCTAAACCAAATGCGGCTGACAGTCCTCCAGTCACTTGGGTGTATGAGTGGTAAGAGCCGCAGTGGTACGCTCAAATCTACAACCAGTGGCAAACCACCGCTGCTTGGACTAGACAAAGTTGGAATGACTATAAGGCGGAGTTGCTCTGAACAAATGGGTTGATGGTAATGTCCTTCGAGGAATATTCATTGGCTTACAGAAATGGAATCAGTAGACTGCACATCTACTGCCATGAAGGTATCCTCTCCATCTTTGTGATATGTTAATTGCATTAGTACCGTGATATGTTTGTGTCCTATGTGAATTGTGTTGTTGTGAACTTGTGTTGTATATATTGCTGAATTATAAAGTTGTGGATTTGTGATATCTTGGCTTGTACATATATACTCGTTGTGCATTTGTCTTATAGGCAACTATTAGCAAAGGTCATGCTGAAATTTTCAAGAAATTTCATACTTAGCCAAATTCATTGAGTACTTCAAAAATCTTTGCACAAAATATTTTTACCACATAAATATATTAATGTAAATATTATACATATTTATCACTGATTTTTGTATTTCTTCCCTCCATTTTGTAACATGACATATTTTTTTCTCCACGGTATATCATACATACATACTAATGTAAATATCATACATATTAATGTAACACTTATCACACAAATATATTACTGGAAAGGTTATATATATATTTTTACTAATTTTAGTATTTTTTCCTATTTTTTTGACACCAAATAATTATTAACCTCCACGGTTTAACCTATTACCGCGCTAACATCCACGGTTTCCGCGCGACACGCACGAAAACCACGGCACCCACGAAATCGGCCCAAATTCAAAAATTGTCACTGTTCATCCACCGACGGTTTTCATGGTTTTCACAGTTTTTGCGCGAAAACCGCTGTACCGCGGTGCCACGACACGGCAAATCTATGCGAGAAGGTAAACCCTGGTTGTGATAGCAGGTTGTCACAAGAGCAAGTGGCCTGTCCAGGCTACCGAGGAGTCATCGCTGGCATCAGAGTAGGTCAGTTGCGTAGCGGAGGACCACGAGCGCAAGCTCTATGGGGCTCCCTAGTTGCCGCCATCACTGTTGTATTCCTGCTCTATGGAGCTCATCCGCATCCACCGTCACTACCTCGGGTCTCGTTAACGGCATGCTCGCCTTCCTCCATCATGGCTCTGGCATAGCAGCTTCTCGAGCCGGCACTATGTTTTCGAATACCCTTAGCACCGTCGCTAGGTCTCATGTCTCTTTTTTCATGAAGTTTTTAATTAGATTTGTAATCGGTTTGGACCCCATGTTAGTCTAAAAGTCTAAGGATTGGATTAACCTTGTTTTCCGTCACTAATCTTTTAGTACCTTCATTACTCTTCAACTAAGATGGGTGGATTTATCCCTTTATTCCTTCCCTCTTTCTCTCGCTCAGCTTGGGCAAGGCCAAGCTTGGGTAGGCGTGTGCGCTCGTTGGACGCAGCGGTGAGGCATGGCGGCAGACTCCTACGAGGCGGAGGTGCTCCTGTTGCGGCGCCAAGCCAAGGAATCGGACAGGATGAAGGTGGTGCGTGAAATTGAGAGGGAGGGAAGGTGGATGGCATGGGGATGCTCATCGAGTGTCAGCCGGGAAGCGGCACATCGGATTGGGGACGGGTTGGAGAAGACCGACAGTGGGGATGGTGTCGTGTGGTCGAACCGCGTCTCCTCCTCGCCCCAGCTGATTCTCTGCTTGAGTCTGGGGCATGCGGTGTTGGAATTAACGGGCCTAACCAAAGTTAATTCAATTAATTCCTAAAATAAATTTCAAAAGCCCAATGCGACCCATGTATGGCATGGCAAGGTGGGAAGAGTTTAATACCACCTTGCTAGTCTAGAGTGAAGTTGTCCAACTTAAATAGTGGAACTTCTCTCCTCCTCCCAAAGCCATGGATGAGGGAGGAGTAGGGAAAACCACACGCGCTCGCCGGGCAGGGCCGTGATTCACGTACCTGCTCGCATGCCTTAATTTTTTGGACAAACTAACAATTGCTCTCAGGCGAAATTGGATTTTGTTGGAGAGTTTTATCTGGATACACAACAGAATCCTATCCGGGACTATATATATTCGTTTGCACGCAGTTTTCTGTATCAATCAATCTAATCTGGGTGTTTTGCCACGTTCCTTACTGCTGCGTCGTCGTTGTAGTCTACCCTATCCCGTTGTCGGCGTGCACCTGTGATCGGGAGAGCAGGTCTCCGGAACCGTCGTCCTTGCGATCCTGCACCGGGAGAGGGCGAATAAGGTTTTTGGGAAGCGCTCCGCGCGACTGCTCGCTTTGTCCTGGCGCGTCTTCCAGCTGCATCCGCTCGTCATGAACGTCTTCGCCGTCAACGTTCACGACGAGTTCCAGTGACTCCTAAGCCTAAGTACGCTTGGTACGCGTTTCTCGTTTCCCTGATCATGGCTATTAGTTTTATGTGTGCTAGTATGTTAGATCTATTCATACTAGTTTCTGTAGTAGTTTTAATCTATTTAGTTAGGAATTTATTTAAACAGTTGTCTAATCTTTCAACTATCCAAAAACCTTATAGGCAATCTGTTAATTTTACTATGGCTGGTTTCTTGATGCACCGAGGCCGAAAAGTTTTCCGTGTGCACTTCAAGAGATGGCAAGCAAAGGTCCGTCTCTGGCTTATTGCTATGAATGTGTGGGAAGCGAGGCTTGGCAAACCTAAAGGAGAACTTTCTGCTGAGGAGCAGAAGAAGTTCTCGGATGCCAACAATCTCTTCGTTGGATGCATTCTCAGCATACTCACTGATCGTCTGTGCGATGTGTACATACACATGACAGATGCTAAAGAGCTGTGGGATGCACTGGTTGCAAAATATGATACATCAGATGCAAGCAATGAACTGTACACCATGAAGAGTTTCCATGACTACGGGATGGTGAATAACCGATCTGTGGTGGAACAGGCTCATGAGGTACAGTGCATTGTTCAGGAACTCGAACTCCTGAAGTGTTCTTTTCCTGATAAGTTTGTGGCTGGGTGCATAATTGCAAAGCTTCCTCCGTCCTAGAGAGGCTTCACCACTGCTCTGAAACACAAGAGACAGGAGATATCAGTTAAAAATCTGATAGCATCTCTAGATGTTGAGGAGAAGGCTCGGGCTAAGGATACCTCTGAGAAAGGAGGAGAGGGCTAGTACAACACCAATGTTATCCAGAAATTCCCATAGGGTAAGAACAAAGGGAAGAACCAGAAAATTCACAAGGGTGTGAAGAATTCTGCCTTCAAGAAGAAGAAGAATAAATCTGAGTTGACCTGCTTCACATGCGGAGAGCTAGGGCACTTCTCCAAGGATTGCCAAGATCGTGCAAACCGCAAAAGGAAGAGAACTGATAACGGGTCAAAGACTGTCAACACAGTGACAATGGGTGACGTGTACAATAATTTACCTACTGTACTTTCAGTTTTTCAATCTATGAGTTGGTGGTTTGATACTGGAGCGAATGTCCATGTGTGTGCTGACATATCTATGTTTTCTTCTTACCAGGGCGCCCAAGGCACAGTGATGATGGGAAACGGGTCGCATCTGGCTGTTCATGGTGCTGGTACGGTAGATCTGAAGTTTACTTCAGGAAAGATCGTGCAGCTGAAGAACGTGCAGCATGTCCCCTCCATCAACAAGAACTTAGTTAGCGGGTCCCTACTCTTGAAGAACGGTTTTAAATTAGTCTTAGAGTCCAATAAATTAGTAGTGTCTAAGCATGAACATTTTATTGGTAAAGGCTGTGAATGCGGAGGCTTGTTCCGTTTTTTCCTATTAGATTTTAGCAATAAGTCAGTAAATCATATTTGTGGTCATATTAATTATGACACAAGTGTTTGGCATTCTCGTTTATGTCATGTAAACTTTGGCTTAATGTCTCGACTATCCAGCATGCGCTTAATTCCGAACTTCACCATTGCCAAAGGTTCTAAGTGCCATCATAGTTGTGTGCAATCTAAGCAACCACGAAAACCTCACAAGATGGCTGAGGACAGGAACTAGGCACCTATAGAACTCATACATTCTGATCTTTGTGAGATGAATGGTGTGTTGACAAAATGTGGAAAGAAATATTTTATGACGTTAATTGATAATGCTACCCATTTTTGTTATGCTTACTTACTACAAACTAAGGACGAGACATTAGACTACTTCAAAATCTATAAAGCCGAGGTCGAAAACCAACTAGAAAGAAATATTAAACGTTTTAGGTCAGATCATGGTGGCGAGTTTTTCTCTAATATGGTTGATGAATTCTGTGAGGAACATGGCATTATTCATGAGAGGACGCCTCCCTATTCACCTGAATCAAACGGAATTGCCAAGAGAAAAAGTCGCACGATGACTAACTTGGTTAATGCCATGTTAGACACTGCTGGTTTATCTAAGGCATGGTGGGGGGAGGCCTTGTTGACTGCATGTCATGTCCTGAATAGAGTTCCGAATAGGAATAAAGATCAAACGCCATATGAAATGTGGATTGGGAGAAAACCATCACTGTCTTACTTACGCACATGGGGGTGTTTAGTTAAGGTAAATGTGCCAATCACCAAGAAGCGTAAGCTGGGGCCTAAAACAGTGGACTGTGTCTTTCTTGGATACGCTCAGAGGAGCATAGTTTATAGATTTCTAGTAGTTAAATCTGATGTACCTGATATGCATGTTGATACTATTATAGAATCTCGTGATGCTACATTCTTTGAGAATATATTTTCTATGAAAGATATGCTTGGAACCTCTAGATTGTCATCTGAGATTATTACTGAGCCTATACCTCTTGTTGAGTCTTCTGAACCGTCTGATAAGCTTTGAGATAGTTCATGAGAAGGATGACAGTGAAGCAGCTCCTAGAAGGAGTAAGAGACCTAGGATTGCAAAATCCTTCGGTGATGACTTCACTATATATCTTGTGGATGATACTCCTATGACTATCACTGAGGCATACGCATCTCCGGATGCAGATGATTGGAAAGAAGCTGTCCAAAGTAAAATGGACTCGATTCTATCCAATGGAACATGAGAGCTTACAGAACGACCCTATGGGTGTAAACCAGTGGGTTGTAAATGGGTGTTCAAGAAGAAGCTTAGGCCTGATGGTACAATTGAGAAGTACAAGGCTAGGCGTGTGGAAAAAGGGTATACACAAAAGGAAGGAGAAGACTTCTTTGACACGTACTCACCTGTCGCTAGAATGACCACAATTCGAACACTACTTTCCTTGGCAGCCTCATATGATCTTATCATTCATCAGATGGACGTTAAGACAACTTTTCTTAATGGAGAGTTGGATGAGGAGATCTATATGGATCAGCCTGATGGGTTTGTAGTAAAAGGTCATAAAAGCAAGGTGTGCAGATTGTTAAAATCCATGTATAGCCTGAAACAAGCACCTAAGCAATGGCATGAAAAATTTGACAGGACTTTAACTTCTGTCGGATTTGTCATCAATGAGGCTGATAGGTGAAGGGTTACGCGGAGGCTACGCTAGCCGAAAACAAAAATTTTAACCGCGCAAACCAGGAACACTTGCAAGTAAGGGCCGATAGATCGTTACCGATTGGAGAGTGCAGCGGAAACAGCCAATCAGGGCTATCCGATCTGGAACTGTGCTGGCCGATTCCCGCAAGCCGACAGCCGATTCCCAGGGACAGCCGATTCGCCAATCAGCCGATTCACGGAGTCGTCCGGTCATGTTCTTGCGCCTTGCTCCGATGCGCCCGACCGCAGCCGATCCGAAGCCGATCAACAGCGCGCAACGTAGCAGCGCCTCTACCGGTATCCACACGTCCGGGGACAAAACGCCGTACACCCGTGTGCTAGCACGCGATGCAAGGCTAGGGTTTGGCTCGAAAGTGGGGAGGGTTTCCGTGGAGTTTTATCTCGGTGACTTCTGTTGCGGATTCGGTTTAAAGCGACTCCAACTGATGTGTCGCAGCTCTCCACCCCTCGCCCCTTTATATAGAGTTGGCCGACTGGGACTAGTGACCTATCAGGACTCTATTTCAAATCGGATCCTATCCGAATCTCATAGAGTCGGCCGCCCATACGTCGTAAGACCATAGGACTCTATCCGATCGGATCCCTATCCGATCGAGCCGTATCCGAGTCCAACTCGAGTATCTGTTCTATCCCCTTAAGCGTGCGACCCTGTAGGTTCAGGTATACTCGGTCTCGGCTATAGTCTAACTTAGCCGATTGTCGGCTCGAGTCCAACTCAGCCGACCCGTCAACAGCGACGCCTAGCAGCACATATTGACACCATAGTATACAAGATAATATCGGCTCTGAACCTGTAATGTGTACACAAATCCCTTTGCCTCACGATACCAGTTAAGCTATAGGCAAGATATGTGCCATCCCTTCAATAGCTTAACCATTCACTCGAACCGTATTGGATTATCTGTCTGTTGATTGACTCCTCAATCAAATTAGCATGGCCATGCATTTCCATAATCCATTACCTCGAGGGGCCCAGAGATATCTCTCCAAAGGAGGGGCAAATTCCATCTTGATCACTCACATCCCACTTCATGTTTCATAGCAAACCCGAAAACTACCTTTATAACTACCCAGTTACGGAATAGCGTTTGGTAGTCCCAAAGTAGGCTACTACACATGTTAGAATCCATGATGATCTCAGGTCTAAGGACTTTGTACCAACACTACCTGAGACCAACTAATGGCACATTAATTCCTGTAGTGTCTCATGGTGGGTCTATCCAACAATGTGTTCTCTAACACATATGTCCATGTTTATTGATTTGGTATCTCCATACCCATGATCTATGAGACATGATCATCAATCAATAGACATGCCGATCTTAGAATCATATTAGTTCCAATAATATGATATATGATCAGGGATCATTTAGAAATAGATTCATGCATATCGAGTCTCATAAATAAGTCACGTACTTATTGATCAATACAAGATGTCTATTTTATGGAACTGAATAACACTTTATTCATAAATACATAAACATTGACGTGATATCCAACATCTCCATGTTGCCTCTAGGGCATATCACTAACAATAGGTGCATGTACTATCGCCATGGTGGGGGTGAAGGAGTCATTTTGTGCCTATATGTGGATGACATTCTTATTTTTGGCACAAACATTGATGTGATCAATGATGTCAAGTCTTTCTTATCAAATAGCTTTGGTATAAAGATATGGGAAAAGTTGATGTGATTCTAAGCATCAAGCTGGTTAAGGATGAGAATGGGATTACTCTTTCACAATCTCATTATGTGGAGAAGGTCTTGAGTCGCTTTGGTTACATGGAAAGTAAGACTTCTCCAACTCCTTATGATCCCAGTGTGATACTTCGAAAGAACAAGAAAATTTCTAAAGATCAACTGAGATATTCACAAATTATTGGTTCACTCATGTACCTAGCTAGTGCAACAAGACCCGACATCTCTTTTGCTGTGAGCAAACTGAGTAGGTTCATGTCTAACCTGGGTAGTGATCACTGGCATGCACTTGAGAGGGTGTTGCGCTACTTGAAAGGTACAATGAGTTATGGAATTCACTATTCTGGGCACCCCGCTGTGCTTGAGGGGTATAGTGATTCAAACTGGATATCAGATGTTGATGAGCTTTACGCCACGAGTGGGTATGTATTTACTCTGGGAGGTGGTGCAATATCATGGAGGTCTTGTAAACAGACCATATTGATGAGGTCAACCATGAAAGTAGAATTGACTGCTTTAGATACAGCTACAGTTGAGGCTGAATGACTGCGTGAGGTCTTGATGGACTTGCCTGTGGTTGAAAAACCAGTGCCGGCTATCCTAATGAATTGTGACAATCAAACCGTGATAGTCAAAGTGAACAGTGCTAAGGATAATGCGAAGTCGTCAAGACACATTAAGATACGTCTGAAATCTGTCAGGAAGTAGAGAAACTCTGGAGTGATAAGTGTAACTTATGTTCAAACAGACAAAAACCTGGTAGATCCCTTTACTAAAGGGATTGACCCATTTAAGTTGACATAGTGGTAACCTAACCTATGCGATCGGAGATCCCGTGAATTAGGGCCTGGGAAATAAACTAGCTATTGGTTAACTGAGGAGAACTATGTTTCTTATTCCTATCTATGATGTAAAGCTCTCAGAAATCTATAAGGCAGGTTGGCGATATGCCTTAATGTATTCTATTGGCTTGAAAAAGCAAAGATGTTGTCCAACAGAACATTCTTGAAAGAATACACCTATATGAGTTCGATTGTGTAACGTCGTAGTAGATGTGGGTATTCTCTAGTAAACTCATGGAAAAACTTAGGAGTATGACGCATATGCTCCATCCACGGGGTAGTCTACTGGTGGTCTAGTACTGGTTATGACTTTAAGTAAAGCTCGTTCACACAAAACCTGCAATTCAAGGCTCAGTCCATTGTCCAAGTTGTGGATGAGTGTAGCTTGAAGCTCTAGGCAAGAGTTCAACTTAATAGTCCTTGCCGAAACACTAGTATATCAAATAGTAGCAAGGAACAGGCTAATCTCTAAATGGACATTTGAGATCTGGTGGGGGATTGTTGGAATTAATGGGCCTAGCCCAAGTTAATTCAATTAATTCTTGAAATAAATCTCAAAAGCCCAATGAGGCTCATGTATGGCATGACAAGGTGGGAAGGGTTTAGTACCACCTTGCTAGTCTAGATGGAGTTGTCTAACTTAAATAGTGGGACTTCCCTCCTCCTCCCAAAGCCATGGATGAGGGAGGAGTAGGGAAAACCACACGCGCGCGCTAGCTTACCGCGCTGGGCCGGGCCGGGCCGGGCCATGGCCGCGATTCTCGTGCCTTAATTTTTTGGACAAACTGACAATTGCTCTCAGGCGAATTTGGAGAGTCCTAATCGAATACGAATTGGATTTTGTTGGAGAGTTTTATCTGGATACGCAACAGAATCCTAACCGAATTCGTTGTCGAGTGCGACCTTGACACGGAGGTCATCCGGGACTATATATATTCGTCTGCGCGTAGTCGTCTGTATCAATCAATCTAATCTGGGTGTTTTGCCACGTTCCTTATTGCTGCGCCGTCGTTGTAGTCTACCCTATCCCGTCATCGGCGTGCACCTGTGATCGGGAGAGCGGGTCTCCGGAACCGTCGTCCTTGCGATCCTGCACCGGAGAGGGCGAATAAGGTTTTTGGGAAGCGCTCTGCGCGACTGCTCGCTTCATCCTGGCGCGTCTTCCAGCTGCATCCGCTCATCGTGAACGTCTTCGCCGTCAACATCCGCGGCGAGTTCCAGTGGCTCCTAAGCCTAAGTACGCTTGGTATGCGTTTCTCGCGTACTTGGTACGCATTTGTCGTTTCCCTGATCATGGCTATTACTTTTATGTGTGCTAGTATGTTAGATCTGTTTATGCTAGTTTCTGTAGTAGTTTTGATCTGTTTAGTTCAGAATTTATTTAAACAGATGCCTAATCTTTCAACATGCGGATCATCCAAATGTGGCGGTGTGTCCCCTCCTTGCTCCCATGATGTGGCGCTGCTTCGATGACCGAGTGAAGGGCGAGGGCTTCTGCTCCGAGCTCTTAGGTGGCGACGAGGTGGTTTAGCGGGGCGAGGTGGGGGATGTTTGGGAAGACGGCGATGGCAGCTCGACTTTTATAGCCACAAGCGGGATAGGTGGAAGGGAAGGCTCAAGGTGTGCGGAGATGGTCGAGGCCAATGCGATCTCACCTTTTATAGGCATGGGGAGGTGACAAGGATTGGGATGATTCGGGGAGGGAAAGGGGCTCCTCTTCGGCCCGGTGGTTGCTTGGCGACACGGGGATGGCATGGGCAGTGGAGCACGCAGTGAGGATGACATTGGCGGGGGAGTGGTTGGGGTCAGGCGGCGGCAAAGGCAAGGACGACATGTGGAGCATGAGGCGAGGACATGCACACATGGGAAAAAGGGAGGGAGTTGACCTCCCCACGGTTTGATACATTCACGGTGGTTTTTGGAGTGCCGTAGTAGCTTCCTACCTGGCGGTCCAATGAAGGCGACGACGCGAGTGAATGACGTGGCGCAACGATATGCAAGGCGGGGTGCTAACACAGTGAGACGTGTCGCGTAGGCCTCACATCTCATCATGACGCGCTTGGAGTGGTGCGGGTGGGGTGGTGTGGCTAGGTCGCAGTCAATGGCGGCATGGCGAGGATAGCGCGACATGGTGGTGGTAGGCGACACACATGAGTGCATGCTGGTACGGTGACTCGGGGTAGGGCGGGGTTGGCATCAGCGAGAGCAGGTGGGGGGGTTGGACGGTGACGGGGCATGGGACGCGGCGAGGCAGGGTGAGGGCGTTGCGGTGGGTCGTCGCTCGGACCGGTGCACCCTTCGGTCTGGTGGGCATGGCGTCGGCTCGGCATTGCGTCGAGCACATGGGTGCACGCGTGCTTGCTGGGCTGATTTGGGGCCGGTCGAGGAAGGGATGTTGGACTTGCCGAGTTGGGTTGAAGAAGAGGGAAGAAAAGGGAGGTGAAACAGACTTTATGTTTGGGCCGAGTCCGAGGGAAGGATGGAGCACGGAGTGGTGAGTGGGCTAGAGGATTGAGCCCAAGAGGGTTCAACTTTAGGAATTTGAATTCAAGGTTTAGAATTTTGGAACTTAAGGGTTTGAGTTTGAATGAAATTGTAATATGGTTATATTTTTTATATAATTCGACTTATGCTTCCCACTAAGATTTAAGGTGAAATTTATATCTTAGAGTTAAAAATATTTGTTGCATTGGTAATTAATTTAACTCCTGTCTTTATCCGCCAAGTTATTAGTTAATTGTTTGCATTATATTTGGATTAGAAATTAACTAGTTATTTAATTTCTCCTTAGTTTTACTTGTGTATGCTCTAGATGAGATTTTTAAACTAATTCATTAATTTCCTTGGTATGTTATGGGATTTAACTATTCATAGTTTGGTTTTAGGTTGGACTCAGGGTTCGCGATTCCGCGAAAATCGCCACGGTTTTCGCGGTTTTCGCGTGTACCACGGGTGCGGTACATCCCGCGGTTTCGTTTCAATAATTTCACGTGAATTCAAAAATTTTAAAAAATTTCATTTTATCACAAAAATATATATTTTTATCACAAAAGTAAATTTTGCGCGGTTTGCCGCGAAAACCGGTATGTGGCGCGGTATGACCGAAAACCGCGGCACGACACGGATTTGGATTTGGTTCAAATTTAAATTACGGTTTTCACGATTTTCACGGTTTTCACGGTTTTTGCATGGTTTGCGCAGTTTTTGCGGTATGCGGCACCGTTTTCGCGGTACGCACGAATTTGCCCGTTACAACCAAGTTTGAAAAGAGAGAGCGGGCTCCCTTCTTCCTCGCCTCGCCGTCGCCCGAGTGGCCGCCAGCAAAGCCGCGCGGCCACAAGGATGGCGGCGGCGGGGCTTCTCGCCGGCTACGACGCGTCGACGATGGCTGGACAGGGGCAGGAGGCGGGGACGACGGCTGGCGGTGGGGATGGAAATTGGCGGCGGGGATGGTGTGGTTGCTGATGTCGGCGACGGAGGTCCCTCGGGATGTATGCGGTGGAGGCTCGGCAGCTGGGCTGGAAGCGGAGCCACGCGTCGACGCAGGGTGGAAGCCGGCGCCGACGTCGGCAAGGACGACGCCGACGGCTGCGGCGGGCGCGTCCGCGACTCCTTCTCCGTCGAGTTGCGCATGATGGGCTCCATCCGCCACAAGAACACCGTTTGCTTCCTCGGCTGCTGCTGGAACAAGACGACGCGGCTGCTCATGTGCGACTACATGGCGGGTGGCGGCGGCGAGGACTGCCTCGAGAAGCTCTGCGGCGACCCGACGTTCACGGAGTGCGCGATGCGGTTGTCCAGCTTCAACAACAACGGCGACGGGCAACGCTATGACGGGGCCAGGCTCTTCGGGATGCCACCCCCGGCTCCCGCCGCGAGCAACGGCGACTTCACCAGCGGCTCGAGGGAGGCGTCCTCCTTGTCCGACCCCGCCTTGGCGATGAAGGACGCCACCAATGCTAAGAAGAGGAAGGCAGCCGGCGACGCCAAGGGCAAAGGCTAGGAGCCTCCGCTGAGCACCTCCTGAGCCTGGTGAAGCCGAAGGCAGAGCAGGTCGGGGGCGACAGCTCAGTAGAGGACGGCCCCGGGCAGAAGCAAGGGAAGGGGAAGAATGCCAAGCCGGTGGAGCCCCCCAAGGACTATGTCCATGTCCGGGCGAGGCGAGGTCAAGCAACAGACAGCCACAGCCTGGGCATGGTGCTTCACGAGCGCCGCCATGGCGGCGGCGGCGGGGCTCAGCTGGAGCGGGAGGGCGTTCGCCTCTCGCCGGCCACCACCTGGAAGGAGGCGAGGCCTGCCTTGATGTTGGTGTTGCCATTGGCGATGAGGCCGTCCACTACGGCCTTGAGGTCGACCTACGTGGCAACGGTGACGAAGCAGAGCAGGCAGTGGCGAGCAGCGTCGCTGGAGAAGGTGACATTGGAGAGCCGATCCATGTTGGCGAGCTTGCGGATGTCGAAGAGCAGGGCGACATTCATCTTGTCGAGCTTGTCGCCGGCCATGCTGGTGCTGACGTCGAGGATGGCGATGAGGTCCAGGCCGGCACAAGAGCTGGCGGAGGAGATGCCCTTGAGCTCGAGCCGCACCAGCCAGATCTGGCGGTGGCTGCGGGGATGGCTGCGGCTGCGGCCTCTCGCGATGAGAAGCGAGTGCGAAGCAGCCGACAGCGGAGGAGGTGCAGAGCGCGGAGCATCGCCAACGATGCCGACGCCGGAGCCGACACTGCGAAGTAAGAGGAAAAGATAAAATAGAAGAAAAGAAATTAGGAAAAAGAAAAAGGGAGAAAAAGAAAAAGAGAAAAAAAGGAAAAAATAAAAAAGGGAAGAGAAAAAAAAAAAGAGGAAAAAGGAAAAAAAAGGAAAAGCGGTAGTAGGTAGTTGCGTGACCGTACCCGATAAACACTTGCACCAGTGGTGATAGTTTCGAAGCGGTGGCATTCTTGAGGCTTTCGAGGTCTTGGTGACAGGTAAGGGTCGTGGCATGGCTGTCGACTCCTAGCGGCCTACAACGGACCACGGCGACTGACATTGCTTGGCAATGGTTAGTGCGGTGTGGGACTACGTCAGTAGACGGCTCTTGCGACGACGACATTGTGCGACGCCTAGGCTTGCAGCGGATTGTGATGGGTGGTTTCAGCCTTGCTGGGCTATCTGGTGCGGTACATCATCAGAAGACGGCACAAGCTTCTGGTTGCTAGCTAGGCGAAGAAGGTTAAGCGCGACGGTAAAGCAACGAGGCCAGGTCGACTCTCTGCGACGGCTCAATTGTTCAGCGGAGATCAAGGAAAGTAGGGCAACTACTCTCTCGCTATGACGATGACAATAGAAATAGATCCATGATGAGGAGTAAAGTAGCGGACGTGACGTGGCCCCCGTGAAGAGGAGTGCAGTAGCGGGCGTGGCGTGGCCCCCGTGAAGAGAAGTGCAGGAGCGGGCGTGGCGTGGCCCCCGCGAGCAGTGAGGTGGTGTCCAACGGCGGATGAGGTGAGGCCCCCGCGCGATGAGTCCTATAAGAAATCTGGATCTGGTGGCACCCCGTTGGGTGGGGTCTAGCGTGCAGCGGCACAGCGGCGACGAGTACCACGTGGCGGAAACCCTTTCGGTGATATGTGGTCTATATTCTCCTATTGTCCAGTTAAATCAGAACTCTGCGGTAAAGTTGTCACGGCTAGTTGGTGTGTAGTTTTGGCGGGTGCCGTCCTTTAAGGCATCGATTTTTTAGCCGTGTGGTGTAAGTGGGTCTTATAAAGGTTCTGGTGGAAGCTCGTCTTGAGCGTTTGCCCGGGATGATGTCCCAATCCAACTGGGCGAGTTTTCTTTTCTTTTTTCCTGCCTATGGTCTTCCAGGATCGTAGTCTTGTATTTTTCTCTGTTATATCAATAGAATACATGATATCTTGTGCGTTTTCGTTAAAAAAATTTCTTGTTTCTCATACGTAGTTGCTTCATTAGATTAAGTTCTATAAGTGTTACAGTGTCATCACATTAAATCAGAAGTAATCTCTGTTCAGAATTGTAATCTCACGCCCAAACCACAAAAGAGATTATTAATGAAACAATGATTACTGACAAGAACCCCAGCCACACAATCTCTATACCATATCTGTCCTTTTGGCCATCAGATGTCCTGGAAGTGAAATCACTCCACCGATACAATCACAACACCTGCAGTGTTCACTGTTCAGTCTGTAAAGAAAATGTTTCTAAAATTCTCTGATAGCGACAAGGGTGAATTATTTTTATTTCAGAATGATATTACATATTAAATCTATTTTGTTAATTTATTTGAACTATTTTCATATTTATTTAGTTGATTTACAAGAAATTAGTGGACGTCCATCACTTAAAAGAGTTTCCCAATGATTCCTTCGAAACTGATTACTGCAAAAATGAAGTCCTGTGCAATTGATACATCTTGAAACAGATGTGAGCAGAAGTACGATATATCCTAGCCAGGTGACAATGCTCCCATGATCAAATACCAGGTTACAAAAATCTGACTGTAAATTGCTTCAAATTTCTAAACTTTGGGTCCTAATAACGGTAAGACACCACAAGACTGCCAACAATATTGAGAACAAGAAAATTTATTCTCATCAAACATAACATCTGGACATATTTTTGAAAACGAATGAGCACACGCTCACCATCAAAAATCTATATATTCTTGAAGAGATGCTCTGTAAAAAACAACCATAGACTACTCTGTTGCCCCTTCAGTTTCATTGTCTTCACAAGTAAGCAATACTCTGTCGTCACTCCCTCTTTAGTTACTATGTGAAACTAATGCATAATTCAATGTTTGTGTTACATTGTGAATTGATTTTAGGGTCCAAGTCATTGGATAGCTCATACAGATGAATATTGAAGCATTATAGCGCTTTCACATTCATGTCCACATACCACAGTTCAAAATCTTATTGTGAGAAAGTAAAAAATCCTGAGACTTCAGGTTTTGGGTCCCCCATTATTTCTCAACGTCAATAAAACTTTCATGGAATTTTGTAATCTACCCATTTGAAATTTCTTGTTTTTTATACATAGTTGCTTCATTACATTGAACCCTATAAGTGTTTTATAACGTCATCACATTAAATCAGAAGTAAACTCTGTTCAGAATTGTAATGTCACGCCTAAACCATTAAAAAATTATTAATGTAAGCAGCGATTACTGACAATAACCCCGCCACAACTACAACTACAATGTCCTTGCAACTACAATACCTGCAGGCTTCACTCTGTTAAAAAATATTTCTGAATTTCTCTGAATTCTAATGATTGAATATTTTGATTTTTGAACATTGGATCTTGACAAGGGTAAAACAACAGAAGGCTGACATTGTTGAGAACAACAAAAACCTATTCTCAAACACATTATTTGGACAATCTTTTGAAACTGAATGAACACATTCTCAACATCAAAACAATATATTCCTGAAGAGATATTCCATAAAAAAATAAAATCATCATATACTATGTTATTTTTCCCCTCTAGTTCTATTATCTTTCATTATTTTCAAAAGTAAACAATACTATGTTTTTTCTATTAAGTTACTTCAGTGTCCCTTAGGCAAAGTCCTTCACAAGTCCAAGACATGGGCAAAATGTCAAAATCTTACGAAAATAAAAAATCAAAGAATTTGCACGAGGCAGAACATAGCATTTTTACAGTCGCTAATTTCACCATGAGCAGTAAGAATAGATAGCATGAGCGGTAGCTAAAATTTTGGAATTTGGAACTAAACCGTTAAACCCTTAACCGTTAAAACCTAAACCGTTGCTCGCGCGTGCTGATAACGCTGTCTCGCGCTGACGTCATCCCCTTCCATAAATTCAAGTCCCGCCTTGCTGAGACGATCCCCACGCACGCTTGCTCTCCTCATCTCCTTCCTTTTCCCCCAAACCTAGAAATCCTCCAGCGATCGAGACAGCGATGGCGGCGGCTGGCGCGGATGGGCTCCTCCCGGGCCTCAAGTTCGGTCCCAGCGACGACGAGCTCGTCGGCAGCTACCTGCTCCGGCGCCTCCAGGGCCAACCCCTCCCGCTCGACGGCGTCATCCTCGACGAGGATCCCCTGAGCGCGCCGCCGTGGAAGCTTCTCGCGGATCATGGCCGCGGCGACGAGGCGTTCTTCTTCGCGGAGGCGCAGGCCAAGAACGGCAAGGGAAAGCGGCAGAAGCGCACCGTCGAGGGCGGAGGGCTCTGGCAGCGGCAGAGGATGTGCGTCGACGGCGAGAGGCTCCGCGTCCCCGACGACGACGGCCGCGGTTTGGAGATAGCGTGGCGCAAGTACGTGCTCAGCTTCTTCGCGGACGGCGAGAGGGGCAGTTCGGGCTGGGTGATGCACGAGTACGCCGTGACGGCTCCGGCTGACCTCGCCTCGTCCCAGCTGCACCTGTATCGCGTCCGATTCAGCGGCTACGGAAAGAAGCGCAAGAGGGATCCCCAATGTCCGGGCGCGCACGACGACGACGGCGATCGGGAACGCGCCGCGCCGCCGTGCGCCGTGGCAGATACCGCTCCACTCGAGCAGCACGTGCCTCCGTCGCAGCTTGTTCCTCCTCCTGCAGCGGTGGTGGATCAGGGCTCCTCCTCCGGCGTGATCGACGATTCCTCGGTGTTTCGTGATCTCCCCGAGCTGATCGTCCTGCCAGCCGCAGAGGAAGCAGATGACAACTATGGTGCAGAGACTGCTCTGCTCAACGAGCACCTGCCGCCACCACAGCTCATGCCTGACCTTACCGGTGACTCTGACGGCGCCGACCAGAGCTCCTCCGGTGTGATGGGCGACGATCAGCTGCTCCTTCCTGACCTTACCGGTCCCGGGAGAATCAATGACAACATGCCCGACCTGTTTGTCTCTCAAGCAGCGCCGGCGATTTCCTTGTCGGACAACCAGGAGAACTCTTCGTCGGGCTTCATGGGCAACGAGGTTGCGGCATTGTCTGATTTTGAGTTCCCGGAAAGCTATTCCTCATCGGGCGCCATGGACGGTGAGGCGCTGGCGCTGTCGGATTTTGAGTTTCCAGATAGCATCGAGGAGGTGCTGAGCTGCATCGACTTCACCACTGCCGACACGAGCAGCCTCGGCTTCCCAGTGGACGACTTCCCCATGGACGAGCTGTTCGATGATCTGCCTGATCAGGGCTCCCCAGTGTGATCGACGATTCCTCGGTGGTGTTTCGTGATCATCCTGGCCTGGTCGTCCTGCCAGCAGCAGAGGAAGCAGATGCCAGCGGTGGTGCAGAGACTGCTCTGCTCAGGAGCATCCGCTGCCGCCACAGCTCGTTCCCCTTACTGCAGCGGAAGATCACCTGCTGCTTCCAGACCTTCCTTGGAGAATCAATGACGACATGCCAGACATGTTCGTCTCTCAAGCAGAGGAAGCCGGTGCCAGCGGTAGCGGTGCAGCGCCCGACAACCAGAGCTACTCCTCATCGGGCGCCATGGACGGCGAGGTGCTGGCGATGTCTGATTATGAGTTTCCAGAGAGCATCGATGAGGTGCTGAGCTGCATCGACATCAGCACGGCCGACATAAGCTGCTTGGACTTCCCCATAGACGAGTTGTTCGATCTGCCTGCAGACTAGTGTCCTGGAGATAGCTGGAGATTTCTCAACATTGGAATCGTCCTTGTAGTGCTGAGGCAACATGTTCAGGGGTTTTGTCCAGGAACGACCTGTATTTACGAGTTGATTAGTTGATCACTGGTTGTAATTAAGCTTATGCAAAACGTGTGATTATTAGTTGAGATTGCTGTTAATTGGTTGAATTCAATGCAAGTAACGTTACTGTAATTTCCCTGTTCAATGAATATATCCCTTATTCAGTCATTGCTTTCTGACACTTGTTGAGTGGTGCTCTTTTTCCCTTTCGTCTGTTTGGTTATGTTGCGAAGCAAACCATCAGTTACTACCCCAGTGTCCAGCTAGCACAACGTTGTGCTGTCTGAACTGAAAACAAGTAGCTCTAGCATATTGTGATCCTTCAGGTTTCGTCAGCATTCATATCCAAGAATTGACAAGAGGCTAAAAAGAGCATTTTCATATTCACCATGAGCAGTGCTTATAGCCATGCACCAATGTTACTGAGTAATTGACTGAATGTGATTGCATGCAACAGCTCATCACTACTCATCAGAGAGGCATTTTGACCTCAATCGATGACAAATGATATAAGCTCAGACCTCAGAGAACATAGAACAAACATTCAGACCACATCCTGTTATTTGCAGTGTATAACATGAGTGCACTGGCACCCTGGCACTTCTCTTCCATCAATTACATAAGCAACATCCTAGCAGCTGGAAAACAGAGCTGCAGTTCCCTAGTCAGGTACCAGGATGTATACTGACAATTACATCTTACATTATCTTTATTACAATTACTGAAGACTAAAAAACAAAAACAGCTGGCATCCCCATGAATTTACAACTACTTTCCATGCTCCAACGCAAAAAAGAGAACGATTCCTGCAAAACCTATCAACAGTATGATTGCTTCAAAACCGAATATGATGCGCAGCAAAATACTGCACCATGCCACAATTTCTAAACCTCACTAGGCTGCTTCTTTATAGGCCAACTCTAGCAAGATGTCTCATCTCCACTTGTGCAAATGGATCATATTGTCAGCAGTGGCTTTACATTGTACTGGGATACTCTCCAGTCTTTCCTGTTTATCTACTCTCTACCCCATTGTCAGCAGCACTTGTTCCACAGTGTCTTACACCAAGTTTGATCCGATCATCTCCTGCAAACCGAAGTACTATCTACAATTGAACAAACATCAAAGAAAATTGAGGGTAAGAAAGTAAACTGAAAAAAATAGTTATTAGCATCTGAACAAACTGAACATCTCAGGCAGAAGAAGCCATACCCCCACTAATTCAATTCACTGATAAAACTGAGGCATTACCTTCATGGGATGGCCGTGTAATTCATCTTGCTCGCTTTGTGGATGATGGAGGATGAGACTACAATCCATTTAGTCAAAGAGTGTCAATTCTTCATTCATACATGGCAAATTGTTTGTTCATGATTTGGCCTTGATGGAAAGATTCAACTCGCACACTCTATCCAAAAGAAGATTGGTAGTATGCACTGGGAGTGGGATAATCCAAAGAAGATAGAAGACTAATCCGTGGATACCTATAATTAGGTCCAGATAGAATATATCTAAGGATAGGAATCATAAATAGTTCTAGTTACTCTTAGTCATTGCATCCGCTTCTTCCAGATTGTAACTGACAACCTCTATGAATGCTTCTTTCTACTCTTGTTAATTGGGTAGCCAGAGCTCCTGCCATTTTTTATCTCTGAAAAATTACAGTTATGGCTTATAAATTGATCAGTAGTTCAGTAGTAATTGACATCAACAGAGTAATTAATATTGAAGTAATTTAAACATTACCAAATTCAAGTTTTCAGCAGAGAGGAAACGGATTATGTTATGCATGAGATATTACAGAATTTAACATTAACATTACGTGTGCGCGATCTAGCAACGCCAGGTGGTAAGCTGAGATGTAAGGGGAGACTAACAGGCAGAGAGCTTCGGGATTGAGATGTAAGGCCAGCAGTTAAGCTTAGGCAGGGTGATCGTCCGTGGGCGAATGTCAATTTAACAGATGAGAAGGACATTCAACTGATCTTCCATTCCTTTGCAGCCTATGTGGTGGGGAATGGATCTCAAACTCCGTTCTGGGCAGGAGATTGGACAGGGGAGGGCAGTGTTCTAACGAGATGGCCAACCTTGAGCACTTACATTCGCCGCTCTTGGATTAAGGTTGCGTAGGCAATTCCCAATCATCAGTGGGTTCGCGATATAGAGGGTTCGCTCTTGCCTGAAGCTATGGGTGAATTTTTTCAGCTCTAGGATGAGGTGTGGGAGTTTGATCTTAATGCTGAACCAGATGAAATTCACTGAAAACCTTCGGCGAGGGGTGAGTTCTCATCGGCAGAGACTTATTCTCTGTTCTTTAAAGGGAGAGAAGATTGCAGCCATGGCGACCTACTGTGGTCATCCAAAACGCCATTTCGGATTAAGTTTTTCATGTGGTTGTTATTGAGAAACAGGTACCTTACGGCAAACAATCTTGCAAAGCGAGGATGGCCTCACGATGCTAGCTGCGTGCTGTGTCGCCAGGAGCCTAAAACTGCACATCATCTGTTTGTGACATGTTCTTTCTCATCCGCTGTGTGGTCTTCAATAAGAAGGTGGCTTAATGTTCAATTCCCGATGCCACAAGAGGTGACTGCTGATCTTTGTGAATGATGGTTGAGCGCACGGGGCTGTTTTCGGACCCGCTAAAGGAGAGTGTTTGATATGTTGTTGATGTTGTGCTGCTAGAAATTATGGAAGGAACGAAATGCTCTTACTTTCGATAATCGGAGTAAAACGATGGTGGAGCTGGTGGCTGACATCAAGGAGGAGGCGACGGTCTGGAGAGAGAGGCATGGATTCTGCGAGACGGCGAGGAGTAACATTTAATAGCTGTCAGCCCAGCTGCGGCACGGTGAATGGGCGCTGTTGTTCAGTTCTCTTCAGTGCCGCAGTGTAAAAGGGTTTCAGAGGTGTTGGTTGTTCCTTTCCTTCAGTCGGTTTCTTTTAACCTATTATGAGTTTTATTTATTTTTCTGTGTCGCGCGGCATCGTATTGCCATTGTAACAAACAATAATATACACCCACATAAACCTTAATAAAATTGGTTGGCCACTTCTTTAGGCCAAACCAGCAAAACAAAGTTACAAAAATATTTCTGAACTTCTCTAAATTCTAGTGACTGAATATTTCGATTTCTAAACATTCAATCCTCACAAGGGTAAAACAACAAAAGACCGCTGACATTGTTGAGAACAACAAAAACTTGTTCTAAAACACATTACAACAAAAGCCCGCTGACATTGTTGAGAACAACAAAAACCTGTTCTCAAACACATTATCTGGACAATCTTTTGAAATTGAATGAACACACTCTCAACATCAAATCTATATATTCCTGAAGAGATATTCCGTAAAAAAAATAAAATCATCAACTATACTCCTATACTCTGTTATCTGTTTTCTCCCTTCAGTTCTATTATCTCTCATTATCTTCAGAAGTAAATAATACTCTGTTTTCTTCCATTTAGTTACTCAGTGTCCCTCGGGTAAAATCCTTCACAAGTCTAAGACATGGGCAAAATGCCAAAATCCTTAACAAAATCAAAAATCAAATAAAAAATCAAGGAATTTGCACCTGAGGCAGAACATAGCATTTTTACGATCGCCAATTTCACCATGAGTAGTAAGAATACATAGCATGAGCGGTAGCTAAAATTTTGGAATTTGGAACTAAACCGTTAAACCCTTAACCGTTAACCGTTAAAACCTTAACCGTTGCTCGCGCGTGCTGATAACGCTGTCTCGCGCTGACGTCATCCCCTTCCATAAATTCAAGTCCCGCCTTTGCTGAGACGATCCACAAGCACGCTTGCTCTCCTCCTCTGCTTCCTTTCCCCCAAAACCTAAAAATCCTCCAGCGATCCAGACAGCGATGGCGGCGGCGGCGGCTGGCGCGGATAGGCTCCTTCCGGGCCTCAAGTTCGATCCCAGCGACGACGAGCTCGTCGGCCGCTACCTGCTCCGGCGCCTCCAGGGCCAACCCCTCCCGCTCGACGGCGTCATCCGCGACGCGGATCCCCAGAGCGCGCCGCCATGGAAGCTTCTCGCGGATCATGGCCGCGGCGACGAGGCGTTCTTCTTCGCGGAGGCGCAGGCCAAGAACGGGAAGGGAAAGCGGCAGAAACGCACCGTCGAGGGCGGACGGCTCTGGCAGGGGCAGAGGATGTGCGTCGACGGCGAGAGGCTCCGCGTCCCCGACGACGACGGCCGCCATTTGGCTCCTTTCCCCCAAAACCATATAAATCCTCCAGCTATAGAGCCAGCGATGGCGGCGGCGGCTGGTGGCGCGGATGGGCTCCTCCCGGGCCTCAAGTTCGATCCCAGCAACGACGAGCGGCGCCTCCAGGGCCAACCCCTCCCGCTCGACGGCGTCATCCTCGACGCGGATCCCCTGAGCGCGCCCCCGTCGAAGCTTCTCGCGGATCATGGCCGCGGCGACGAGGCGTTCTTCTTCGCGGAGGCGCAGGCCAAGAACTGCAAGGGAAAGCGGCAGAAGCGCACCGTCGAGGGCGGAGGGCTCTGGCAGGGGCAGAAGATGTGCGTCGACGGCGAGAGGCTCCGCGTCCCCGACGACGACGGCCGCCGTTTGGCTTTCTTGCCGTCGATCTCTCCCTCGCCACCACCGGCTCCCCGCTGCTCCACGCCGCTGTCCCCGTTCTCGCCGCCGTTTCGGCCGAGCCGGCTGCTCGTCAGGTGGGCACCGCCGCCACCGGGGTGGTGCAAACTTAATTTTGATGGAAGCGTGTTCCATGACGGCTCCCAGCGAGCGAGCATCGGCGGCGTCATCCGTGGCTGCGACGGTAGCGTCATGCTCGCTTTCGCAGAGACCACGGAGCACTGGACGGTCGGCGTGGTGGAGGCTCGTGCAATGATCCGGGGCCTGAGGCTGGCGCTGGCGTGTTTGGTGGACAGGATCGTGGTCGAGGGCGATGACCTGGTGTTGGTTCAGCTCATACGCGGCGAGGAGACGCAGACGAGGATTCCGGCGGCGATGCACGAGGAGATAATTGCCCTGCTGCGCTATTTTACGGATTTCGAGGTGCAACATATCTACCGGGAGGGCAACTCGGTGGCCCACACCCTGTGTCGTCAGGCATACGTGCATCCCGGATTGTGGACGGAGAGCGCCGCGCTGCCGGCCGTCGTCTGGGAGAAAGTCGATGACGATCTGCGCGGGGTGGTGCACGTGCGCCTCTCTAAGAAGAACAAGTCAAGCGCATGAACAACAAACAACGGCATGCGATTGATTCGATTATCTGTCCACAGACTGAGACTGGTGTCTTGGAGGCTAGAGTTGGCAAGAGATCAACAGATATTGCCCTTGTAGTTGTAGGAAGAGATTTCTTCAAAGATTCCTCCCCTCTAGTGCAGAGTCGAGATGTTCAGTAGTTTTGTCCAGGAACTGCATGTATTTATTAGCTGATTAGTTTATTGAATGTAATTAAGTGTATGCAAAAAAATGTGATTTATTAGTTGAGATTGCTGTTGATTAGTTGAATTCAATGTAAGCAATATTATTGTAAGTAACATCCCTATTCAATGAATATATATTTCTTGTTCAGTTCATTGCTTTGTCAAACTTTTTGGGATGGTGCACATTCAATGAAGTTCTTGCTTTCATATCCCATGATGTGGAAAGACAGAATAGAAGAGAGTACAGCTGTTGATACTCCTTTTAACATTGTGCTGTTTGAAATGATCATTCAGTTTTGATCAGCATTGATTTAATCCTTCAAGAATTGACAACAGGCTCCGAAAAGACTATTTTCAATCCAATTACATCAGCTGCAAAAAGAACCAATATGCTACTGGCTGCGAAAACCAAGCTGCAATTCAATTCCCCTAATTTATGTCAGGTACCAGGATGTATTCTGACAATTACATCTTGTATTATATTTAAAATTACTGGAGACTGCTTTGCAGGATCCATACAACAAGAGACAACAATTCATGCACAACCGATTAACAGTATGATTCCTATGAAACTGATTAACTGCAATCTGAAGAAAACAACAAAATACTACACCATGCCACAATTTTCTAAAAACTGAGTGGGCTTCTTCTGTACAGGCCAACTCCAGCAAGATGTGTTATCTCCTTTTCGGCAAATGGATCAGATATGCGCTTTGCAGTCCTGCTGATCCTAGCCAGCAGTGGCTTTACATTGTACTGGGATACTCACCAGTCTGTCCTGTTTCTCTACTCTGTAATCTCTTGCCAACATTATTTGTGCCGAGTGACTTCCACCAAGTTTGATCTGATCATCTTCTGCAAACCGAAGTACTATCTACAATTAAACAAACATAAAAGAAAATTGAGGGTAAGAAAGTAAACTAAAAGAATAGTTATTAACATCTGAACAAACTGAACATCTCAGGCAGAAGCCATACCCCCACTAATTGAATTCACTGATAAAGCTGAGGCATTACCTGCATGGCCTCATGGGATGGCATGTAATTCATCTTGCTCGCTTTTTGGATTATGGAGGATGGAACTACAATCCATTTAGCCAAACAGTGTCAATTCATACATGGAAAATTGTTTGATCATGTTTTGGTCTTGATGGAAAGATTCAACTCGCACAATCTATCCAAAAGAAGATTGGTAGTATGCACTGGGAGTGGGACAATCCAAAGAAGATAGAAGAGTGTGGATACCTATAATTAGGTCCTGATAGAATATATCTAAGGAAAGGAATGATAAATAATTCTAGTTACTCTTAGTCACTGCATCTGCTTCTTCCAGATTGTAACTGACAACCTCTATGAATGCTTCTTTCTACTCTTGTTAATTGGATAGCCCAGAGCTCCTGCCATTTTTTATCTTTGAAAAAAATTACAGTTATGGCTTCCAAAATGATCAGTAGTTCAGTAGTAACTGACATCAACAGAGTAATTAATAATGAAGTAATTTAAACATTACCAAATTCAAGTATTCAGCAGAGAGAAAAGGGATTATGTTATGCATGAGATATTACCGAAATTAACATTACGTGTGCGCGATCTAGCAACGCCAGGTTCTCCCATGGTAAGCTGAGATGTAAGGGGAGACTAACAGGCAGAGAGCTTCGGGATTGGGGGCGTTTGCTCAACAATCCGCCAGAGTCCATGGAGAGGAGTTCACAATTGGAGGCCTGCTCCCAATCAGAGCTGGTTCCTGGATTATGTGTGGGCAGGAGTCCTGTAGATCCTAGCCAGATGACCATCCTTCCAGCATCTAATTCCAGCAGTGGCTATACATTGTACTCACTGTCCAGTCGGCCTCGTGTCCCTTGCCAGCAGCACTTGTGCCCAGTAAATTTCCACCAAGTTTAATTTCCTCATCCTTTGCAAACTGAAGTACTACTAATCTACAATCAAACATACATGAAAGCAAAGTTATCTGAAGTAACCCAACATCACATGCAGTATATGCCACACCCAACTAGACCCTAGTTCAACTCAATGATAAAGCTGAGGCATTATTATTATTACAGCTATGGTTCTCCAACATCGTCAGAACCAATTAGCACCAGCAGAGATCCGTTAATTCAACAGAGAGAGAAAAGGGATTACGCATGGGAATTTCCAAGGAGGAACCAGTGCACAATCGAGCAAGGACCCCACGGTAATAGCAGAAATCGAAGGGGAGGCTACCTTGCCATTGAGCGACGGGGCTGGGGGCATTGCTCGGCCTCCGCCTAATGGCTGTTTGAGGATTTGAGCTTCAATTCCTCGGCGACAAATAAATCGGATCACTCGTCGCCCGAGACATCGGAGAGAACTGCACCAATTGAGACCCGCTTCCAGTCCGCGCTCGCCCCCACGACGGCGACAAAACGCACCGTTCCCGCCGCCGCTAGGTCGATGTGCCGCGGTTTGTGGCTCTCCGCGACCGCGAGACCGAGCTGGAATGCTGTAACCAACCCCCTCCGAATCCAGGATGGTCACGCCGTCTCCCGGCGGCGCCCTCCTCTAGCGGCTGCGCCGGCTCAGGAAGATCGGAGACGGATCGGTGCGGCGGACGACGGGCGGCGCGGCGGCCACTGGCCGGTGGGGAGTGGCCGCGTGTTTGTGGATTCCTATGTTTCTATGGGATCTGATGGACCGGGCCCGAACAGAGAACGCGCAGGCTGAGATTCTGTTCATCAGGGCTTAAATGGGCTCGCCTCGATTTATTTCGATAAAGTCCATTTCGAGTCCCTCAACTGTTGGTCGAAACTAATTGGCATCCATCTACCGCAAAAACCAAAATATATCGTCTCGCTCAATTATTAAAACCGATTCATTTTTTTTTCTATAACAATTTGGATGATGGTTTTTGTCCTACGTGATGGACTCATTGGGCATCATCTTGATAGCGTGGATGTGGTCGAAGGAGGCGTTGTGACTCATCAAAGTTTACCTTACCACGAAAACCGTGATGGTTTTTGTGGTTTTCGCGCAAACCGTCGGGGGTCGGCACGGTACCAACGCGATAAAATTTGAGCAATTTCGTGGAGATTCAAAAATTTTGAAAAATTCATTGAAAAAATACAAAAATACAACCTGTAGATCTCGATTTTACAATAATTATGGTAATTTTTATACATGAAAATACATAAATTATCGACGCTTAAAAAATCGTTTTCAGATTGGTAAAAAAGAAAAAGAAAAATCATATTGTGCATGTATACTGTTCATCAAGGCCCGTTGAGGCCCATAACCTTTCCTTCTCAAAATATCTCCTTCTTCCACCTCTCTCATGCCGCAAGTAGTGCACAGGCATCCTCCTTTCGCACTTTTCCTCCCTCTCCCTTGCAAGCCGCCGCTAGATCTAGGCAAACCGCCGCCGGCAAGGCCAAAGCCTCATGGTTTGCAACGAAAACCTCGGCGGCACACATGAAAACCACGTCTGAAGGTATGGTTTCTTCACGGCACGATTGCGCACGGTTTTCTCCAGATTTGGTTATCTTATCGTCTCGATGTACACGGTTTTCGCGTGATAGGCGGCGGCACGGTTAGGACGGCTTACCGCCGGGTGGCTCACGAAAACCATGGCGCTTGCGCATTCAAACCGTAGCGGTAGATGCGGTTTTCTCGTGTAGTTTAGTTCATACTCGATGGATCTGTGCCGAATGGTTTGGGATGAAAACCGTGTGATTGCGCAAGCTGACCATGTGGTATGTTGCGGTTTTCTCTTGGTTGTGCAAGGAAATTTGTTAAATTCATATGGCAAATTAACAGCATATCACTTACCCTTTTTACACCATTTCAATCATTTTAACAGCATGTCTTTTACATATACATGCATGTTTTTAACCATTGCAAAATGATTCAAATTCATTCCATCTATATGTTTATGTATACATTTATGTTTAATGATTCCTAACTAATATAAATTTAATCATTTCATTTATAAGGGGACATAGGCAAAAATTAAACTGAACATGTATGTATATGTTTATGTTTTCGGTTGTCCAAAATAAAACTTTGGACATAGGCACATAACACCGCTTATAAAAGGAGAATTATATAAGAGGCATTTTTAGCTAGAACGAACATGTTCTATAAGAGGCATTTTGAGCTAGAACTAAATTTATAAGGGGACATAGGCACAAACTTTCAATTAGAAATTTTCAAACATATGTATGGTTATGTATATTGAGTAACATAGTGGCTTACATGTTCAATTTGACCATTTTAGGTGACAAATGACAGACAAAGACCCAGTGTGGGAACATGGACAGAAGGTGGAGATGGTTTCATATGCAAATATTGGTGTACGAGGAGTGGGGGTGGTGCGACAAGATTTAAGTACCATTTGGCTCATCGGTACAAGGGAGTAAAGTATTGCACCTCCGTTCCCCCCGATGTCAGGGATTTCTTTAGGCGGCAGCTGGACAGAATTGCTGAGGCTTCTGATGAGCAAAGACTTGAGAAGTCAAGAAAGGAGGATGCAGCTGCAAGAAGATATACTCAATTAACTGCTGATGCTGATGAGGAAGAGCAGATGGAGGCGGCGTTGGCAGCATCACGTCGCGAGGTGAAATATAGAAGGGATGTGGAGGGAAGAGGAGGTGTGTGTGAACATGGAGGGGGAAGTGGCCAAGCCACACCTTCCCGATCATCAAGGCAGTCATCTAGGGGTGAAGGTAACCCTATAACTGATTTTATGAGGCGATCAACATCAACTAGAGAAACACCTTTGTAGGGTGTTGGAGATCATAACATCGCTGCTTCGAGGTCAACAGTGCAGCCTAGATTGACACAAGTTGGTGGTCCAAGAAGGGAAAGTTAACTAAGGACGCAATCGGGACGACGTGGGCGAAATTCTATTACACTGCCGGCATTGCACCACGGCAAGCCGACAATCCCTACTTTGTTAGTGCTGTTAAGGAAACACAGAAGTGGGGTGAGTAATTGTTTTCTACCTTACAATTGCTTATAAACATTTACTGAATGTATGTGCGATGAATATTTAAATCATGTTTGCAATGCAGGAGAAGGGGTCGTTTCGCCACTGGCCGTGATATCGACGGCAAGTACCTTGATGCCACTGTGGCCGACGTGGAAAAGCAATTTGAGAAGTTCAAGGAGGACTGGCCAACATATATATGGTGTGACCCTTATGTGTGATTCTTGGACAGGACCTACTGGGATGGTAGTGATCAATTTTTTGATATATTGCAATGGCACAATGTTTTTTCATAAGTCCGTGGATGCGTCCTCCTTCAGCCAAGACACCTCGAACTTACATTCCGTAAGCACCACATCACAACAATTAATGTTATGTTGCAGTAATTGATGATTGTTTATTTATTGTATTTACTGATGTAGGAGATAAGAAAGGTAGTTCGTCACATTGGCTCCGAGCATATCGTTCAAATTATCACGGACAATGGAGCAAACTACAAGAAGGCCTGCAAATTGGTAAGGCAAGAATATCCACATATAGTTTGGCAGCCTTGTGTAGCACACACAATAAATCTGGCCTTAAAAGATATTGGAAAAATTCCTGAGCATACGTCGATACTGGAGAGTGCAAGAAAGATATGTAGGTGGTTGTATAACCACACAAAGCTGCACACTATGATGAAGGAGGCTATCAGTGGAGACCTTGTTAAGTGGAACATCACAAGTTTCAGAACAAATTACATGTTTCTTGACAGCTTTCGCAAGAAAAAAACCCTGTTTATGCAATGGGTTGGCTCTCCAAGTTTTTTGCAAAGTAAATTCGTTGCGACTGCGGAAGGTCGCTATGCCCATGCGTGCCTCTCTAGCATGGAGTGGTGGGAAGGTTTGGAGTTTGTCGTCGGTGCAGTGCAGCCACTCTATTCATTTCTTCGATTCGCTGATCAAGATGAAATTCCCAATATGAGTGAGCTCTTAATGCAATTTGAAATTTTGAAAGGAGAGTGGGAAAGCTTGTTTGCAAATGACAGGTCGAAATACACGTTGTACAGCTCTATTGTGAAAAGACGCATGGAGGACGTCGTGAAGGACACTCATATGGGCATGTATGAGCTTACTAACTTTATCTTTTTGTACCATTAATACACTCTCATATGCACTTACATGTGGATTGAATTTTGCAGCTTCTGCCTTGAGTCCTATAACGCACTACGGATTAGTTACGACGGATCAATGCTTTGTTGGCCTTCGCAAGGCCTTCGAGTGGATGACCAATGTTAGTAAAGTGGCGACGACCTTGCATGAGGTGGAGTTTTATCGTCGAAAGCTTGGGGAATTTAGCAAGCCCCTAGCAGAGAAGATGGCATTAGATGGCAAGACATCGCCATGTAAGTGAAACTTATTATTGAAATATGCAATTCGTCATTTCATTTACATTGGATGTAACTAACAACGTTATCAATCAAAGACAATGGTGGTTAATGTTTGGATCGGATACTCCAACCTTATGGCAACTTGCGCTACGGATTGTTTCGCACTGTTGCTCGTCTAGTGGTTGCGAACGTAACTGGAGTACGTTCGCACTCATCCATACCAAGGTCCGCAATAGGCTAACGCACAAAAAGTTGAACAAGCTGGTCTACGTCAACTACAACCTCCGCCTGAGGATTAAGCAGGCTGGAGGCTACTTCAGACCTGAAGACAATGACCCACTTCAGAGACTTGCGGACCTTTCATTCTATGAGAGCAACAACAACATTAAGGCCTGGATGGACGGTGGTAGATCAAATGCGATCATGTGCTTGACGAGGACTCTGACGGAGGTGACACCCCACTTCCATCTCAGCTAGTGGTCGACCAAATAGACACGGATGATTTGCAGAGGTCAGCGGGGGATCGGACCATTCGCCAATGGGCGGATAGAAATGTAGGTGACACCCACCTTGGCAAAAGGAAGACAATGAAGGGTCCGTCAAGTACTAAAGGGAAAAAAAATCAAAAACTGTCCACAGCAACGACGAAACAGAAAACAACCCATCGTCCAAGGACAATAGAGTCCTGATCGGCCACTAGTCCCAGTCGGCCAACTCTATATAAAGGGACGAGGGATGGAGAGTTGCGGCATTGAGTTGAATGCAACTTAACCAAATCAATCTGATTTGGCGCAACAAAAGTTGGCGTGATCAATCTCCACGGAAACCCTACCCACTTTCGAGCCAAACCCTAGCCTTGCATCGCGTGCTAGCACACGGGTGTTCGGCGTTCTGTCCCCGGACGTGTGGATACCGGTAGAGGCGCTGCTACGTTGCGGTGCTGTTGATCGGCTACGAATCGGCTGCAATCGAAGCGAGGCGACTGCGGCAGATCGGCGACGAGAACGCGGTCAGACGACTCGGATTGGCTGCGACATCGGCGAATCGGCTGATTGGTGAATCGGCTATTCCTAGGAATCGGTTGTCATCGGCCAACACAGTTCCAGATCGGATAGCCTGATTGGCTGTTTCCGCTGCATACTCCAATCAGTAACGATCTATCGGCCCTTACTTGCAAGTGTTCTTGGTTTGCACGGTAGAAAAGTTTTTATTTTCGGCTAGCGTAGCCTCCACGTAACCCTTCAGTCAGCTCACCGGCGACACGGCGGTGACGGCGGCGATGGCGGCGCAAGGCGAGGCGATGGCGCAGTAGTGGCTCCCGAGGACGGCAGCGTGGCTTCGACGCGCAGCGGGCGACGCCGGGGCGAGAGAGCGAGGGAACGGGAGAGGAGAGCGGCGAGGTGGGGGAAAATGGAGAGGGATCGCCCCCTTTTTATAGCCGACCGGCGAGGGGAGAGAAGAGAGGGGGGCCGGCGTGGTGAGGCGATGCGGTGGCGACACACGGCGACGCGTGGAGGCGGGGCCGGGTAAGGGCGGGCGCGGCGCGAACGGCGTGCGGGTGGGGGCCGGGCGACACGGCGACACGTGGCGCGAGGGCGTGGGGGTCGCGCGCGCGGCGACGCGCGGCGTGGCCGACACGGCGAGCGCAGCGCACGGCGCGGCGTGCGCGGGTGGGGTCGGTCGGCGCGGCGCGGCGCGACGCGTGGCGAGGGGAGAGGGGTCGGCGCGGGCATCGCGGACGCTTAATGCGTGGGCGGGACGCGCGGCGCGCGGCGGCGAGGGGGGTCCAGGCCCTGGGTACGGCGTCGAGCAGTTGGTGACGGATGAACAGTGTCATTTCGTATTTTCCCGATTTAATTTCTATTTTCTCCCATTTCTTTTTCCTTTCACATTTAAAATTAAAATTAAAATTACACACGGCACGGCAAATCTATGCGAAAAGGTTAACCCTGGTAAACCCTGGTTGTGATAGCAGGTTGTCACAAGAGCAAGTGGCCTATCCAGGCTACTGAGGAGTCATCGCTGGCATCGGAGTAGGTCAGTTGCGCAGCGGAGGACCACGAGCGCAAGCTCTATGGGGCTCCCTAGTTGCCGCCATCACTGTTGTATTCCTGCTCTATGGAGCTCATCCGCATCCACCGTCACTACCTCAGGTTTCGTTAACGGCATGCTCGCCTTCCTCCATCATGGCTCGGGCATAGCAGCTTCTCGAGCCGGCACTGTGTTTTTGAATATCCTTACCACCGTCGCTAGGTCTCGTGTCTCTTTTTTCACGAAGTTTTTAATTAGATTTGTAATCGGTTTGGACCCTATGTTAGTCTAAAAGTCTAAGGATTGGATTAACCTTATTTTCCATCACTAATCTTTTAATTACCTTCATTACTCTTCAACTAAGATGGGTGGATTTATCCCTTTATTCCTTCCCTCTTTCTCTCACTCAGCTTGGGCAAGGCCAAGCTTGGGTAGGCGTGTGCGCTTGTTGCACGCAGCGGTGAGGCATGGCGGCAGACTCCTACGAAGCGGCGGTGCTCCCGTTGCGGCGCCAAGCCAAGGAATCGGACAGGATGAAGGTGGTGTGTGAAATTGAGAGGGAGGGAAGGTGGATGGCGTGGGGATGCTCATCTAGTGTCAGCCGGGAAGCGGCACACCGGATTGGGGACGGGTTGGAGAAGACCGACGGTGGGGATGGTGTCGTGCGGTCGAACCGCGTCTCCTCCTCGCCCCAGCTGATTCTCTGCTTGAGTCTGGGGCATGCGGTGTTGGAATTAATGGGCCTAGCCCAAGTTAATTCAATTAATTCCTGAAATAAATCTCAAAAGCCCAATGAGACCCATGTATGGCATGGCAAGGTGGGAAGAGTTTAATACCACCTTGCTAGTCTAGAGTGAAGTTGTCCAACTTAAATAGTGGAACTTCTCTCCTCCTTCCAAAGCCATGGATGAGGGAGGAGTAGGGAAAACCACACGCGCTCGTCGGGCAGGGCCGTGATTCACGTACCTGCTCGCGTGCCTTAATTTTTTGGACAAACTGACAATTGCTCTCAGGTGAATTTGGATTCTGTTGGAGAGTTTTATTCGGATACGCAACATAATCCTATCCGGGACTATATATATTCGTGTGCACGCAGTCGTCTGTATCAATCAATCTAATCTGGGTGTTTTCCCACGTTCCTTACTGCTACGCCGTCGCTGTAGTCTACCCTATCCCGTCGTCGGCGTGCACCTGTGATCGGGAGAGCGGGTCTCCGGAACCGTCATCCTTGCGATCTTGCACCGAGAGAGGGCGAATAAGGTTTTTGGGAAGCGCTCCGCGCGACTGCTCGCTTCGTCCTAGCGTGTCTTCCAGCTGCATCCGCCCGTTGTGAACGTCTTCGCCGTCAACGTCCGCAACGAGTTCCAGTGACTCCTAAGCCTAAGTACGCTTGGTACGCGTTTCTCGTTTCCCTGATCATGGCTATTACTTTTATGTGTGCTAGTATGTTTGTAGAGATTATGGCAATCGGATATCTACATGGCAAGTTTATCCGACTGGAGGTAGGGATAGATTGCGCCTGCCATATCTGTAAACCAAATATGACTTGGGTGTTACGTTGTCGATTGAGATAAGGAACGACCTATAGTCACGGTTTGGTAAGATTGAGGAAACCGACTTAGAGTAAGATATGGTTTCTGATCTGTAAGCTCACCTCCCAAGACTATATAAGGGGGGTAAAGGACGTCCCTTGAGGGATATGCTTTATGAGTTTTCTGAGTTACAGATCTTGAGATCAATATGCACTCGGCGGATCAAATCCTCCGAAACAGGAGTAGGGTATTACCTCACGAGAGGGCCTGAACCTGTCTAAACCTCCTTTTTCATCCAACCCATCGTGCTTGGCGATCTTGACTGCAACCCCCAAAATTCTATTGCCGAAACCAAGTTTCGACAGTTGACGCGCCAGGTAGGGGATCCGCGCATCAAGACTTCTGCAACGATCTCGCCGACAAGCGCGATGGGATCTTCTTCAGGATTCGGCGACTTCGCCGCCAATGATTTCGACAAGTTCTCCTCCTTCGACTCGGATTCGAACCAGTCGAAAGGAAAGCTCCACTCGGCGCCGTACGGGCTCCCGAACAGCGCCAAGATCTACGACGATATCTTGAAGTCCAAGATGCAGTCCGCCCACTCCGACGAAGGAATTCAGTTGGCACCGTTATGACTACCGAACGCCGCTGAAATCTGCACCGATCTTCTCGTCCCCCCAACAGAGACGATCTACTCGGAAGAAGACCTCTTGGCGCCGTTTGGATTACCAAACGCCGCTGAGATCTACGGCAAGCTCCTCTCTCCTGAGTCGAGGTCGACCTACCCGGAGGAGTCCGCGTCCTCAAGCTCTGACTCGGACTGGAACGATCCAGATCCGAGCAACCAAGGATCGAGGGAGGTCGCCGTCATCCTCCAGCCATTCGGCTCATGCTCATCTTCGGAGCTCAACGAGTATCTCAGCTCCGCAGGCTTTGACGACCTCTATGGCATCCCCTCGATCGAAGCCGACGACTCCGACTACAACAAGGACTACGAGCCGAAGTGCTTTGATGTCCTCATGGCTCAGGTGGCCGAGTCCGACTCAGCCATGGCCTGCAGGCGTGCGAAAGAAGAGCGAGCCAGGATCGAGCAAGAGCGTAAGCTGGCGGAATAGGAGAAGAAACACAAAGAGGAAGCCGACATAAGAAAGCAGGATCTAAGGGCAGCCGGACGGTCCGCTCAGGAGGCTATTCTTCAAACGCGGGTTCACAACACCAATATCTTCCAGACGCCACAGCAGAACGCTGTTGCTGCCCTCACACTCTTGGACACCGTCATCGAGACGGCACCCCCCAACGTGACTCCAATACTAGACATGATCAAGACCATTGTCGCAGCCACAGCCAACGGTCATCCCTCCACCTCAGCACGAAGGCCGACTGAGTCTGTGGCTGAAACGCCCGACAAAAGCCGGCTCCCACCGCTAAGGTCAGGAGACTACAAGACGCCCGGGCCAGACCGGTCGACAACCAGGCCAAGAGGCCCACGCCACGAGTCCACACACAAGCATCAGGAGCAAACGGCCGATTCCCGCGAGAAGCAACATGGACGCCCACCCGTCCACCACCGCGTCCGTCGCAACAACAGCTCCAGCTACCGAACCAGCCTACCGAGGACCCCGTCGAGTGATCTGCGGAAAGTCCTCGATCGCCGCTGCCAAGAGCGAGATCAACGCACTCGGGAAGATCGGAGGGGATCACCCGATAGCAATGACGATGGAGTGACAGCTTTCACTCGGGAGCTTCGCCGAGTACACTGGCCGAATGGATTCAAGCCAACCGAAATCGAGAAATATGATGGCAAGACCGACCCCAAGTCGTGGCTTACCGTGTACACTCTCGCCATCCGCGCAGCAGGCGGCGACAACAAGGCCATGGCCAATTACCTGCCCGTGGCCCTCGCCAACTCAGCTAGGAACTGGCTCACGAGCCTGCCAAGAGGCTCAATCGGCTCGTGGAGTGAGCTGAGGGACCACTTCATCGCCAACTTCCAGGGCACCTTCGAGAGGCCTGGAACCCACTTCGATCTATACAACGTCATCCAGAAGCCGGACGAACCTCTGAAGGACTACATTCGGCGCTTCTCCGAAAAGCGCAACAAAATCTCAAACATCACCGACGACATCATCATCGCCGCCTTCCAAAAGGGAGTCCGTGATGAGCTGTTGATCGGAAAGTTCGGGCGCAAACCACCGAAGACGGTGAAGCAGATGTTTGAGACGGCAAATTCGTACGCCAAATCTAGCAATGCCATCAAAGCAGCATGCCAAGACCGGCCCAACAACAACCAGACGGGAGAAAGTCGGAATCCTAAGAAGGATAACGGCAACAACAACCAGAGCCAGAAGGACCGCAAGCACCGACCTGAATACTTGGTTGCCACGACGTCCAACTCCCAACGCCGTCCCCGACTCGTGGCCTATGACGCCATCATGAACGCTCAGTGCACGCATCATCCAAACCATAAGCATGCGGCCAAAGATTGCTTCATCTATAAGCAATTCGTCGAACAATATGTGGCGCAACTAAACAAGAAGCCGACTGATGAAGCCGACTGTTAGCGAAGTGCTGGGTCACTCGGTCACCGTCGTCACTTCCTTCCCACTCGGCGATGTTATCCACAACCAGGAGGCAACCGGGCACATCGCGAAGTGGGCCCTGGAGCTGATGCCACTGGACTTAACTTTTAAGACGAGGACGTCCATAAAGTCACAAGCCCTGGCGGATTTCTTGGCCGAGTGGACCGAACAGCAAGAAGACGTACCTCGGGAAGACCTCCAACATTGGACCATGCACTTCGACGGATCCAAGAGGATCACCGGCTTGGGAGCAGGAGTTCTACTGATCTCCCCAACTGGGGAAAGACTGACATATGTTCTTCACCTCCACTTCTCCGCTTCACACAATGTCGCCAAGTATGAGGCCCTGCTATATGGACTGCAACTTGCAGTTTCACTCGGGATACGTCGGCTCGTCGTGAAAGGGGACTCTTAGCTGGTCGTGAACCAAGTAATGAAAGACTGATCCTGTCTAAACAACACCATGGAGGCCTACCGACAGGAGGTTCGCAAACTTGAAGACAAGTTTGATGGACTCGATGAAGGGTTACGCAGAAGCTACGCTAGCCGAAAACAAAATTTTCTACCGCGCAAACCAGGAACACTTGCAAGTAAGGGCCGATAGATCGTTACCGATTGGAGTGTGCAGCGGAAACAGCCAATCAGGGCTATCCGATCCGGAACAGTGTAGCCGATTCCGGAGACAACGCCGATCAACGCGCGCAACGTAGCGGCGCCTCTACCGGTATCCACACGTCGGGGACGAACGCCAAACACCCGTGTGCTAGCACGCGATGCAAGGCTAGGGTTTGGCTCGAAAGTAGGGAGGGTTTCCGTGGAGATTGATCTCGGTGACTTCGTTGCACGCGATGCAATTGATATATGGCAGCTCTCCACCCCTCCCTCCTTTATATAGAGTTGGCCGACGGGATTAGTAGCCGCTCGGGACTCTATTTTGAATTGGATCTCATCCGTATCTCATATAGAGTTTGGCCGCTCACACGTCGTAAGCCCATAGGACTCTATTTTGAATTGGATCTCATCCGTATCTCATATAGAGTTTGGCCGCTCACACGTCGTAAGCCCATAGGACTCTATCCGATCGGATCCCTATCCGATCGAGCCGTATCCGAGTCCAACTCGAATGCCGTTCTTATCCCCTTAAGCGTGCGACCACGTAGGTTCAGGTATACTCGGTTTCGGCTATAGTCTAACTTAGCCGATCGTCGGCTCGAGTCCAACTCAGCCGACTGTCAACGGGCGCCTAGCGGCACATATTGACACCATAGTATACAAGAATATAATATCGGCTCGAACCTGTAATGTGTACACAAATCCCTTTGCCTCACGATACCGGTTAAGCTATAGGCAAGATGTGTGCCATCCCTTCAATAGCTTAACCATTCACTCGAACCGTATTGGATTATCTATCCGTTGATTGACTCCTCAATCAACTTAGCATGGCCATGCATTTCCATAATCCATTACCTCGAGGGCCGAGATATCTCTCCAAAGGAGGGGCAAATTCCATCTTGATCACTCACATCCCACTCCATGTTTCATAGCAAACCCGAAAACTACCTTTATAACTACCCATTACGGAATAGCGTTTGGTAGTCCCAAAGTAGGCTACTACACATGTTGGAATCCATGGTGATCTCGGGTCTAAGGACTTTGTACCAACACTACCCGAGACCAACTAATGGCACATTAATTCTGTAGTGTCTCATGGTGGGTCTATCCAACAATGTGTTCTCCAACACATGTGTCCATGTTTATTGATTTGGTATCACCATACCATGATCTATGAGACATGATCATCAATCAATAAACATGCCGATCTTAGAATCATATTTGTTCCAACAATATGACATATGATCGAGGATCGTTTAGAAATAGATTCATACATATTGAGTCTCATAAATAAGTCACGTACTTATTGATCAATACAAGATGTCTATTTCATGGAACCGAATAACACTTTATTCATTTATACATAAACATTGACGTGATATCCAACATCTCCATGTTGCCTCTAGGGCATATCACTAACAATCTCCCACTTGCACTAGAGTCAATCATGTAAGTATCTAATACCCATTGCTCTTGTGTGTGCCTCATGCTTCGGTGAGGAGAGGTTTTGTCGGCGGATCGGCTATGTTGAGATCCGTGTGCACTTTGCATATCTTGACATCACCTCTGTCCACTATCTCGCGGATGAGATGATATCGCCGAAGTATGTGTTTGGACTTCGATGTGACCTCGGCTCCTTGGCTTGCGCAATGGCTCCACTATTATCACAATAGAGAGACATTGGACCGTCGTACTAGTCATCACACCAAGCTCGAAACAAATTTCTAGATCCAAACAGCCTCCTTTGCGGCTTCCGGAAGCAGCAATGTACTCGGCCTCCGTTGTAGAATCGCAACGGTATCCGCTTGGAACTCTTCCAGTGACGCGCCTCCGTTCGGGCGAACACGAACCCGATTGCGATCTATAATCATCCTTGTCTTTTGGAAGCTAGCATCGGTGTAACCACTTACAACGAGCTCTTCTTCACCTCCATAGACTAGGAACATATCCTTAGTTCTTCTCAAGTACTTAAGGATATTCTTTACTGCGATCCAGTGACCTTCACTGGATCTCGACGGTATCTGCTCGTAGCACTCAAAGCGTACGAGACATCTCGGGCGTGTACAAAGCATGGCATACATGATGGATCCAATTGCCGAAGCATATGGAACCATACCCATCTTATTTCGCTCATCATGTGTCCGAGGACACGATTCTTGCTAAGATTAATGCCATGTGACATGGGCAAGAAACCTTTCTTGGAATCATGCATGTTGAACCTTTTCAACACCTTGTCAATGTATGTACTTTGGCTTAATCCGATTAGCCTCTTGGATCTATCTCTATAGATCCGAATGCTAATATGTATGCTGCCTCCCCTAAGTCTTTCATGAAAAAAAACTATTTTTCAATGAAGACTTGACGGATTCTAGCATAGGGATATCATTTCCAATCGTAATATGTCATCCACATATAAGATTAGAAATACAATTGCACTCCCACTGACCTTTTGTAAACACAGGCCTCTTCTTCGTTTTTGATGAAACCAAACCCTTTGATTACTTCATCAAAACGAATATTCCAACTCCGAGATGCTTGCTTCAATCCATAAATGGATTTCGTAGCTTGCATATCTTTCGAGCGATTCTGGATCGACAAAACCCCGAGGTTGTATCATGTATACATCCTCGCTTAGGTTTCCATTTAGGAAAGCCGTTTTGACATCCATCGCCATATCTCATAGTCGAAATATGCAGCAATCGCTAGGATAATCCGAATAGATTTAAGCATTGCGACGGGCGAGAAGGTTTCATCATAATCAACTCCTTGAATCTGTTTAAAACCTTTCGCCACCAATCGTGCCTTATAGATGTGAACATTTCCATCCATATCGGCCTTTTTCTTAAAAACCTATTTACACTCAATGGTTTTGACACCATCGGTGGATCAACCAAGTTCCAAACTTGATTGTCGTACATGGATTCTATTTCGGATTTCATGGCTCCAAGCCACTTGTTGGAATCGGGTCCCACCATCGCTTCCTCATAGGTCTTAGGTTCATCGTTGTCCAACAACAATATATCACATTGTGCCGCACTGTGTACTGTCGGTGCACGACGTGATCTTTCGGACCTCCGTGGGTGGTGTATCTACAACCGGTGGCGCAACTCTTTGCTCCTCCGTTGTGGTTCGTGGTCTGAAACATTTTCCGGTGTTTCTTGAACTTCTTCAAGATGCACCCTACTCCCACTAACCCTTCTTGAAAGAAACTCTTTCTCCAAGAAGACACCGTGTCGGGCGACAAACACTTTGCCTTGTTCCCGATTATAAAAGTAATATCCCTTGGTTTCCTTAGGATATCCCACAAAGAAGCACTTGTCGATTTGGGTGTGAGCTTGTCGACGTAAACGTTTTACATAAGCCTCACATCCCCAAATTTTGAGAAAAGACAAACTAGGGGGTTGCCCTGTCCATATCTCATATGGTGTCTTTTCAACCGACTTAGATGGAACTCTATTTAGTGTGAGCGCATGTTTCAAGAGCATATCCCCGAAGGATAACGGAAGATCACTTTGGCTCATCATCGACCGCACCATGTCCAACAAGGTGCGATTTCTCCGTTCGGACACTCCGTTCCATTGTGGAGTTCTGGCGGATTCAAGCGTGAAACAATTCCACAATCTTTCGATGATTACCAAACTCTTGGCTCAAGTATTCCCTCCACGATCGATTGTAGAAACTTGATTGTTTTCCCTAAATGATTCTACTTCATTCGAATTCTTTGAACTTTTCAAAGGATTCGGACTTATGCCTCATTAAGTAGATATAACCATATCTACTAAAGTCATCGTAAAGGTAATGAAGTACGATAACCACCTCTAGCCGTTGAGCTCATTGGTCCACATACATCGGTATGTACGAGTGCCAACAAGTCACTTGCTCTCTCACTATGTCCCGTGAAAGGTGCCTTTGTCATCTTACCAAGTAAACAAGACTCACATGTCTCAAATGATTCAAAATCAAAAGAGTGAAGCAATCCATCCTTATGGAGCTTCTCCATGCGTTTCTTATTTATATGGCCTAAGCGACAATGCCGGATAAACGTGGGGTTTATATCATTAGAGAGTTGCCTTTACGTATTAATGTTATAGATGGGAGACGCTTCAAGATTCAAAACGTACAATCCATTCACCAATGGAGCATGAAAATAGAACATATCTCTAAGATATATTGAACAACCATTGTCCATTGATCTAAAATCATATCCTTCCGCTTGCAAACATGAAGCGGAAATAACGTTTGACATAGTGTTGGAACACAATAACAATTATTCAATTCCAAAACTAATCCCGAAGGTAGATGAAGTGGTACTGTGCCGACAGCAACGTAGCAACGCTTGCTCCATTGCCGACGCGCAGTTCACCTCGCCCCTTCTCAATCCTCTACTTCTTCTCATTCCCTGCAACGATTTGCAAATATGAGCTACGATCCGGTATCAAATACCCAAGAGTCGTAGGTGAAGTAGCAAGATTAATGTCTATAACATTAATACCGAAGCGAAGTCGTACTTTGCTTCTTTTGAGATCTTCCATGTACTTCTTGCAGTTCCTCTTCCAATGGCCTGTCTCCTTGCAATAGAAGCAAACGGCATCGATGCCGCCGACCCTTTCTTGCCCTTCTTTGCATTGGAGGCACTCGCGATCTCATCGGGAGTTAACTTCCTCTTGGTGCAAAGTTTCTTGACAGTGGTTTGCGCTTTGCCTTCGCATCATCATCACATGATGACCGTTTTTCTGGATACTCTCCTCACTTGTCTTTAGCATCCCATGCAATTCAGCCAAGGTCCTATCCATATTGTTCATGTGATAATTCAATATGAATGGCTCGAAGCTCGGAGGGAGCGGCCGGAGAATCACATCGTAGCCAACTCTTGGCTAAGGGGAAAACCTAGTTTTTCCGGACTCTCAATGTAGCCAATCATTTTTATCACATGCGGACGACGGGATTCCCTCAACAAGCTCGCACGCAAACAAGGACTTCGAGGTGTTGAACCTCTCGGCCCGAGCTTGGTTCTCAAACATGCCACGCAGTCCCGAATAATAGTGTGAGCATCGCTGCTCTCATATTGCTTCGAAGCTCGGGGACATTGTAGCAAGCATGAGACGCTTATATCTAGGGCATCATTAGTGTGCTTCTCATAAGCCCTCCGTGCGGTTGCGGTGGCGTTATTAGGCAAATCCTCGGGATAGGGTACTTCAAGAACGTACTCCTTACGCTCTTGCTTGAGAACAATTCTCAAGTTGCGATACCAATCCATAAAGTTTGTTCCATTTAATTTTTCCTTTTCGAGAATAGATCGCAAATTAAAGGTACGGGTGTAGTATTAGCCGCCATTTATTCTACAACGAAAAAAAGCAAAGTTTAGCACAATGTTTATGCTATGTCTATTGTTAAACAATTTAACATTAGACTCCCATTACGTATTTTCCACCTTCCCTCTAGGTTACGTATTGGGTCAAGATCCACATGTTAATTAATTTTCTAGTGAGCTTTGGCATCACTGCTAGAAAATTAGTAACATCGGTAAGCAACACCTTGCTAATCACATCTCTATGTGACTCTTGTTGTTGGTGTGGCATCTCCATGCCCGGCGCCAACCTATGCCCCAAGGCCCAAAACTGTTTTGATAGACTTGTTAAGTAAACCAAATGCTCCCGCATGTATATGTCGACATATACCCCTCGTGTTATGATAGAGAATGGCACTCGCTTTGGCGACCCACCATTGACGAGCATAACGGTGACGGTGCAACATTTGGAAGGGCATCATTACTACTTAATTTTGAGAGGGATGCTATCCTATCAAACAAACATATCACATATGAAAGCAAGAAGAATAGCATATAATGAAATAGTATGGCCCCCTTCACATGGTGATCTCCATCTCCATGTCGGCACCGAGGATCTCCATCTTCGGCACCATCTTCCAAGTGTCGAATGCTTGATATCTTCAAACTAAGCTACTACTATAGAAGCTCTAATTGAAGATTACATCGACTCGCAGTCGTGAAAGAATATTACAAGCATTGCACGTATGAAAGAATATTACGGGGATTGCACATATGAAAGAATATTACATGCATCACATGCATCTCATACATCTCATACATACAATGGGGCCATACCATCTCAAAGCATTCTCTGCAAAAACAAGTTAGGTGTAGAAACGTTTTCTACCTATCGCAGCTACGGCATCGAGACGACCTATAAGGAGGGTACGCACACGGCGGTCCCGCTAGCCGGTTAGCGGGCGGGGGTCGAGGGGAAGCCAAGGACGAAATTCATAGATCCAATCTATGAAATTGCTTACGGAAACCATATCGGCATAATCACATTATGCCGTCCCGATACACTATCAAGGGAGATGGTTTGCGCAGCGCGAGGCAACAAACAAGATCGGACTACGAGATAGCTTCGGCATAATCACATTATACCGTTCCGATACACTATCAAGGAACGCTATCTCGAAGCCGACTCAAACCGAGTTCTATGGATATTGCTTCGACGTAATCACATTACGCCGTTCCGATACACTATCAAGGAACGCAATTACCATGAACTCTCCTCAACAAATCCCGTAAAACCGATTGATCTAATCAACCCGTGCGCAAAACTTGTTCCGATCCAATCTAAAACCCGAACTAAGCAAGAGTAGCTCGATACCACTCAAGGGTTACGCGAAGCTACGCTAGCCGAAAACAAAATTTTCTACCGCGCAAACCAGGAACACTTGCAAGTAAGGGCCGATAGATCGTTACCGATTGGAGTGTGCAGAAACACCAATCGGGCTATCCGATCCGGAACAGTGTAGCCGATTCCGGAGACAACAAGCGATCAACGCGCGCAACGTAGCGGCGCCTCTACGGTATCCACACGTCCGGGGACGAACGCCAAACACCCGTGTGCTAGCACGCGATGCAAGGCTAGGGTTTGGCTCGAAAGTAGGGAGGGTTTCCGTGGAGATTGATCTCGGTGACTTCTGTTGCACGCGATGCAATTGATATATGGCAGCTCTCCACCCCTCCCTCCTTTATATAGAGTTGGCCGACGGGATTAGTAGCCGCTCGGACTCTATTTTGAATTGGATCTCATCCGTATCTCATATAGAGTTTGGCCGCTCACACGTCGTAAGCCCATAGGACTCTATTTTGAATTGGATCTCATCCGTATCTCATATAGAGTTTGGCCGCTCACACGTCGTAAGCCCATAGGACTCTATCCGATCGGATCCCTATCCGATCGAGCCGTATCCGAGTCCAACTCGAATGCCTGTTCTTATCCCCTTAAGCGTGCGACCCGTAGGTTCAGGTATACTCGGTTTCGGCTATAGTCTAACTTAGCCGATCGTCGGCTCGAGTCCAACTCAGCCGACACATCACACGCGCCTAGCAGCACATATTGACACCATAGTATACAAGAATATAATATCGGCTCGAACCCGTAATGTGTACACAAATCCCTTTGCCTCACGATACCGCTTAAGCTATAGGCAAGATGTGTGCCATCCCTTCAATAGCTTAACCATTCACTCGAACCGTATTGGATTATCTATCCGTTGATTGACTCCTCAATCAACTTAGCATGGCCATGCATTTCCATAATCCATTACCTCGAGGGGCCCAGAGATATCTCTCCAAAGGAGGGGCAAATTCCATCTTGATCACTCACATCCCACTCCATGTTTCATAGCAAACCCGAAAACTACCTTTATAACTACCCGCCACGGAATAGCGTTTGGTAGTCCCAAAGTAGGCTACTACACATGTTGGAATCCATGGTGATCTCAGTCTAAGGACTTTGTACCAACACTACCCGAGACCAACTAATGGCACATTAATTCCCGTAGTGTCTCATGGTGGGTCTATCCAACAATGTGTTCTCCAACACATGTGTCCATGTTTATTGATTTGGTATCACCATACCATGATCTATGAGACATGATCATCAATCAATAAACATGCCGATCTTAGAATCATATTTGTTCCAACAATATGACATATGATCGAGGATCGTTTAGAAATAGATTCATACATATTGAGTCTCATAAATAAGTCACGTACTTATTGATCAATACAAGATGTCTATTTCATGGAACTGAATAACACTTTATTCATTTATACATAAACATTGACGTGATATCCAACATCTCCATGTTGCCTCTAGGGCATATCACTAACACTCGAGCTATCACACGTCCTAAGACACAACAACGAAGCAGCTGACGAGTTGACGCAGTCCGGGTCCAAACGTGAAGCCGCCCCAACAGACGTTTTTGTCGAGTACCTCTATGAGCCAACTATTGCGACAAAGCCAACTCCCAACGAACAAGCTGCAAACGAAGTCCATGATTGGCGCCGACCGGAGGACACCACTCATCAAATTTTTAACACAAGAAGAGCCGCAAGACCGGGATGAGGCGAACGTGTCCGACGCTGCCAAACTTATGTCATCGTTGACTCCGACTTATACAAGAGAAGTCCCTCCGGAGTCCTGATAAGATGCATCACACCCGAGGAAGGACGACAGCTACTCCAAGACATCCACTCGGGCATATGCAGAAGCCACGCGGCAGCACGCACCTTGGTGGGGAAAGCCTACAGACAAGGTTTTTTCTGGCTTACCGCGGTCTCCGACGCGGACAAAGTGGTACGAACCTGTGAAGGCTGCCAATTTTTCGCCCGACAGAGCCATGTCCCAGCCCAAGAGCTACAAACAATTCCATTATCCTGGCCATTTGCGGTATGGGGCTTAGACATGGTCGGCCCTTTCAAGAAGGCTCCGGGAGGATTCACGCACCTTTGTCGCAATAGACAAATTTTCCAAGTGGATCGAGGCTAAGCCGGTTGCTACAATCACTGCTGACAAGGCACGAGACTTCATCCTCAACATCATGCACCGTTTCGGCGTCCCAAACAGAATTATAACCGACAATGGGACTCGATTCACTAGAGGCATCTTTAAGGAATTCTGTGAAGACTTCGGCATCAAGATCTGCTATGCATCGGTCACACATCCCAAAAGCAATGGACAAGTTGAGCGTGCCAACGGCATGATCTTTCAAGGCACCAAGGCCCGAGTGTTTGACCGGCTAAATCCTTATGCCGGCAAATGGGTCCAAGAGCTCCCCTCAGTTCTGTGGTCTCTACGGACTACGCCAGGTCGGGCTACCGGCCAAACTCCTTTCTTTTTGGTCTATGGCGCAGAAGCCATGTTGCCAAACGAGATGGAGTACGAATCCCTCCGAGTCCACAGCTTCAACAATGAACGCTACGACCCAGACCGAGTGGATGACCTCACCCGACTGGAAGAGGCCCGTGAGGCAGCCCTCATCCAGTCGGCAAAATATCTTTAAGAGCTCAGACGATACCACAGTCGCAACGTTCGAGCATGAGCTTTTATTGTTGGCGATCTGGTTCTACGCAAGATTCAGACCACCAAGGACCGTCACAAGTCATCTCCCCTATGGGAAGGGCCATATATAATCGCTGAGGTGACTCGGCCAGGAGCATATCGACTAAAGCGTGAAGATGGATCCATGGTGGAGAACTTTTGGAACATCGAACATCTTCGACGATACTATGCTTAAATTGCCTCAAGTTTCATGTTATTTTTGACTGCCAACCTCAAGCAAGAAGACTTCATGAGTTAGCAGTCGGGGGCTGCATACGTGTCAACAAAGCATGGTTTTCTTTGATAACTTATTTATATTTGGTTTATCATTGTTTAGTGTTTTGATTCGAGTTCAATAGATAAGGATCGAGAATTTTTGACGACCTAATCAAGCTTAGGCTTGGTGACGTCGGACGAAAATTACTTAAGAAATTTTCTATGAAAACTCGGGTCAAGGCATTAACATAAATAAGCTAGATATTTACAAGTTTACATCAGAGTTTACAAGCAACATTCACAAAGTCATTGAGATCTAGGCCTCGAAGATTGCAGCACGGGATCTCCTCCTCTTTTGTTGATCGATTTAAAGAAGATAAATGAAGACAAAGAAAAGACAGATTGAAGACTAAAGTCGAAGACCGCTTCAAAGCTTACCAAGATCAATGGTCGAACCCTTGACGGTACTTCTATGCCTCTTTCTTCTTGGTTTACGCCCGACCGGCTCTCGGTCGGGGCATCTTGGGTGGCGTCGGGAGATCTTCTTCACCGTGGTTTCCAAGCAGGGTCTCTTGGCGGCATCGGGGCTCTTTCGCTAGGACATCCTCACCGGGAGGTGGGGGCTTCTCACTCGGAGCGCTCTCACTCGGGAGAGGGCCCGGGATTCTTGTTCTGCAGGCCTTGTCGCTTCGGCTGCTGCAGATGATTTTGGGCCTTCACTCTGCCCAGTGGGGTCTAGACTGAAAAATTTGTTTACCCGTGAGGGATGATTAAATTATTTATTCCGGGATGACTCGGGTAGATTAGCTCGGATAAGCATGAGCTGGCCGAGTGAATTGATTTTCTTACCCATGAGGGTCGATAGAATTACTTGTTCTGAGATGACTCGGGCAGGTTAATTCGGATAAGCATGAGCTTACCGAGTGCTTTTTACCCACGAGGGTCAATTAAATTATTTGTTCCGAGATGACTCGGGCAAGTTAACTCGGATGAGCATGAGCTTGCCAAGTGTTTTTTACCCACGAGGGTCGATTGAGCTATTTGTTCTGAGATGACTCGGGCAGATCAACTCGGATAAGCATGAGCTTGCTGAGTGAATTGATTTCTTACCCATGAGGGCTAAATAAATTATTTGTTCTGAGACGACTCGGGCAAATCTACTCGGATAAGCACGAGTTTGCCGAGTAATGTGATTTTTATGATTGCTTTAGCTTGAGCTAAGCATTTATATGAGAATAATTTTTTACAGTTTTTGACTATATGTTTAGTCTGATTTTGACTAACCACATAGTCGGGGGCTACACCTAATTAGGTGCATCAGGAGATGCACCTAGATATTTATTTTTGAGAATTTTTTGGATGTTTTCCAGCCCTTCACAGTCTTTGGAGCCACTCGGGAGATTCAGGCAGAGATGATGGAATCACTCAGCGACAAAAGCACTCGGCCAAAGAGTTGTTTGGCTATGTATTATCTTGGTTCGAAGCTGAGTTGTCTCGTCGACTGAAAAGGACTCGGGGGCTACTGTGGAGATTATGGCAATCGATATCTACATGGCAAGTTTATCCGACCGGAGGTAGGGATAGATTGCGCCGCCATATCGTAAACCAAATATGACTTGGGTGTTACGTTGCCGATTGAGATAAGGCAACGACCTATAGTCATGGTTTGGTAAGATTGAGGAAACCGACTTAGAGTAAGATAGGGTTTTCGATCTGTAAGCCCACCTCCCAAGACTATATAAGGGGGTAAAGGGCGTCCCTTGAGGGATATGCTTTATGAGTTTTCTGAGTTACAGATCTTGAGATCAATATACACTCGACGGATCGAATCCTCCAAAACAGGAGTAGGGTATTACCTCACGAGAGGGCCTGAACCTGTCTAAACCTCCTTTTTCATCTAACCCATCGTGCTTGGCGATCTTGACTGCACCCCCAAAATTCTATTGCCGAAACCAAGTTCCGACAATGTTAGATCTGTTCATACTAGTTTTTGTAGTAGTTTTGATTTGTTTAGTTTGGAATTTATTTAAACAGTTGTCTAATCTTTCAACTATCCAAAAACCTTATAGGCAATTTGTTAATTTTACTATGGCTTGTTTTGCTGATGCACTGAGGCCAGAAAAGTTTTCTGGTGTGCACTTCAAGAGATGGAAAGCAAAGGTCCGTCTCTGCCTTACTGCTATGAATGTGTGGGAAGCGAGGCTTGGCAAACCTGAAGGAGAACTTTCTGCTGAGGAGCAGAAGAAGTTCTCGGATGCCAACAATCTCTTCGTAGGATGCATTCTCGGCGTACTCACTGATCATCTGTGCGATGTGTTCATACACATGACAGATGCTAAAGAGCTGTGGGATGCACTGGTTGCAAAATATGATGCATCAGATGCAGGCAATGAACTGTACACCATGAAGAGTTTCCATGACTACGGGATGGTGAATAACCGATCTGTCGTGGAACAGGCTCATGAGGTACAGTGCATTGTTCAGGAACTCGAACTCCTGAAGTGTTCTTTGCCTGATAAGTTTGTGGCTGGGTGCATAATTGCAAAGCTTCCTCCGTCCTGGAGAGGCTTCGCCGCTGCTCTGAAACACAAGAGCCAGGAGATATCAGTTGAAAATCTGATAGCGTCTCTAGATGTTGAGGAGAAGGCTCGGGCTAAGGATACCTCTGAGAAAGGAGGAGAGGGCCAGTCCAACGCCAATGTTATCTAGAAATTCCCACAGGGTAAGAACAAAGGGAAGAACCAGAAAATTCACAAGGGTGTGAAGAATTCTGCCTTCAAGAAGAAGAAGAATAAATCTGAGTTGACCTGCTTCACATGCGGAGAGCTAGGGCACTTCTCCAAGGATTGCCCAGATCGTGCAAACCGCAAAAGGAAAAGAATTGATAACGGGTCAAAGACTGTCAACACAGTGACAATGGGTGATGGGTACGGTAATTTACCTACTGTACTTTCAGTTTTTCAATCTATGAGTTGGTGGTTTGATACTGGAGCAAATGTCCATGTGTGTGCTGACATATCTATGTTTTCTTCTTACCAGGGCGCCCAAGGCTCAGTGATGATGGGAAACGGGTCGCATGTGGCTGTTCATGGTGCTGGTACGGTAGATCTGAAGTTTACTTCAGGAAAGATTATGCAGCATGTCCGCCCCATCAACAAGAACTTAGTTAGCGGGTCCCTACTCTTGAAGAACGGTTTTAAATTAGTCTTAGAGTCCAATAAATTAGTAGTGTCTACGCATGAATATTTTATTGGTAAAGGCTATGAATGCGGAGGCTTGTTCCATTTTTTCCTATCAGATTTTAGCAATAAGTTAGTAAATCATATTTGTGGTCATATTAATGATGACACAAGTGTTTGGCATTCTCGTTTATGTCATGTGAGCTTTGGCTTAATGTCTCGACTATCCAGCATGCGCTTAATTCTGAACTTCACCATTGCCAAAGGTTCTAAGTGCCATAGTTGTGTGCAATCTAAGCAACCATGAAAACCTCACAAGATGGCTGAGGACAGGAACTTGGCACCTATAGAACTCATACATTCTGATCTTTGCGAGATGAATGGTGTGTTGACAAAAGGTGGAAAGAAATATTTTATGACGTTAATTGATAATGCTACCCATTTTTGTTATGCTTACTACAAACTAAGGACGAGACATTAGACTACTTCAAAATCTATAAAGCCGAGGTCGAAAACCAACTAGAAAGAAATATTAAACGTTTTAGGTCAGATCATGGTGGCGAGTTTTTCTCTAATATGTTTGATGAATTTTGTGAGGAACATGGCATTATTCATGAGAGGACGCCTCCCTATTCACCTGAATCAAACGGAATTGCCGAGAGGAAAAATCGCACGATGACTAACTTGGTTAACACCATGTTAGACACTGCTGGTTTATCTAAGGCATGGTGGGGGGAGGCCTTGTTGACTGCATGCCATGTCCTGAATAGAGTTCCGAATAGGAATAAAGATCAAACGCCATATGAAATATGGATTGGGAGAAAACCATCACTGTCTTACTTACGCACATGGGGGTGTTTAGTTAAGGTAAATGTGCCAATCACCAAGAAGCGTAAGCTGGGGCCTAAAACAGTGGACTGTGTCTTTCTAGGATACGCTCAGAGGAGCATAGCTTATAGATTTCTAGTAGTTAAATCTAATGTACCTGGTATGCATGTTGATACTATTATAGAATGTGGACCCCCGTTTTTGGGACGGAAATCTTTCGAGCTCTTAGTACCATTTCCCTGGATCGAGTAGTTGGTACCCACGAATACAGTACTGGATAATCAGGTGCGCATGCACGAATAGTCTTACATCGACATTATTACAACAGTAGGCCCGAAGGCAATGTTCAACACACAGGACCTCATGGTCCGAATACAACACAGAAGCAAAAATTAGATACGACAGCGGAATAGAGGCAGCGGCATGTCATTTGCCACAGGCAACGACCGGAGCTAAGACCTAGTAAGCGCCATCAGTTCCTTCACCCTCCTGGTAGTAAGCGTAAGGATCCTCCGGCTCTTCATTCCCATCAGCTGAAGGTTTGTGCGTATAGCAAGGGTGAGTACCAACCGTACTCAGCAAGCCAACACGGAATTGATGCATATGATAGGGTTATACAAGGAATGGCTGGAGTTCTTTTGCATAAAGCCAATTTTCACAATTCTTTTCACAAGCCTATCAACTAGCCAAATCAAGTTTTAGTTTCATAGTTCATTAATCGCGACGTTCGTCTACCATCCATCGTGATTCCAAGGATGGCTTCCCGCCTCCGATTCGTCATGATTTTCGGGAATCCACCCCTTCTCGCATCTCGAGAAGTTGATCCACCAAATGAAATCATCATGCAAACCCATCCCAAGTTTTAAGTTTAAAGTCTAGCCAAGCGAAAGTCTTGTCACGATGCTCGATATCCGCGAGCACGGCTATTCGAATAGATTGATTCACTCACCTGCGGTGGATGTACACTTTACCCGTACTCGCGACAGCCCAACAAATGAGCCTACGTCTCAACACATGAGATGGTCACGGCAAAGCCTTTCGATAACCTCACTTTGGCAGTACCCGATCCATGAACTTAAGCCCTCATGCACTCTAGCCGTCCTTTTCTAGCAGTGAGAGGAGTTCTGGCGCACCCGGGGTAAAGGAAAACTTCCTCAATCTTTAAGTTCAATTAATATCGATTTAATTCCACCATTCACAGCAAAGGCCGCAGCCTTATTCTCATCACATAAACCAACTCATAGAGAACTATCTATGCAAGGATACTGCCTTCGCTCGGCTATCTAGTCAGCTAGGTCTATACCCATTCGAGAAGTACGGTTGTACTGGCTCGTTTCCCGGCTATCTCATGGCTTGGTCCTTAATTGACCAGGGTCGGCACTTGCCTTTTCCGGAATCCACCCAAATCATTCGGCCGCCCCAGTCTAAATCATTTGTATATCATTTTCAATTTTCATCATTCTCATGGCCATGTGGCGCTCATGTCTCCACAGGCCGCATTTCAACTACCTTTCCTAAGGTAGTTGCCCAAGCACAAAGCTTCTTTGTAAAATTATGAGTATGCAGGGATCTAGTATAAGCAAGGCTAAGCATTTTTACCGAAGTTAGCCTCTGGTCATATCACAACGAAGGTTACAAAGAATAAATTCTAATGGTGATCAATATCAAAGCAGGGTATATCAAGCATAGGTACTGTTTGTGTATAGCATGCAATTTGTAATTTGAAATCAACATCATTTCACAAAGTAGGATCAATATGTTCAAAGAGTGTGTTGACTTGCCTTGTTCGCACGCTTCTTGAGTGGGGTCTTCTGCGGAGTCAGTGTTTGCCTCCTCGGTCGCTAAACATACGAGCGAAAAGGAAAAATGGAATCCAATTAAAATCCGATAAGAACGAACGAAAAAGCATGAAAAATCATAAAGAACTCTCCAAAATATTTCCCCCTACGATCCTACTCGGGTTACGGAGGATTTTTAGGGCAAAATCGACCGTAGCGACGAGTTACGAATTTTTTAGGTTTTTGTAAAAAGGATCGATAAAACGACGAAGCGGAAGTCTTGCGAATGTTGTTCAAGAGGTTCGTTGATACATCTTTGTCGAGTTCAATGGTTAAGTATAGTTTAAAAAGTAAAAAGTACAAATAAGTCTTCGGGAAGAGTTTTCGCAAGATTTACAGAAAATTGTATATAGTAGCTCATTTCATTTTAAAGAAAATGCCTATGAAAACTATGAAATTTTAGCGTAAATATTTCCAAAAGTATCTCCAAAATCTTCCCCAAATCTTTCTAAAAATTTTCCCATTTTTTTCTAAATTTTCTTCTTTTTCTTCCTCTCCTTCTTTTCCTTTTTCTTCCCTAGCCAAGACGCGCACTCCTCTTTCACTTCTGACATGTGGGCCAGTGGGAGGAGAAAGAAAAAAATAAATAAATTCGGCAAAATTTGGCGCGGCTGGGGTTCGAACCCACGACGTAACCCTCAACCCAGCTCACTCTCTCCACTGGGCCAACACCCACTTCTCATCTACCTCTCCCTCTCTTTCTTTTTCTTCCCTCTTACTCTGTTTCTTCCCCCTGGCCGACCGGTAGGGAGGAAGACGGGCTTGCCGGCGACGAGGGAGGGGCGGAGCTCGGGAATGGGGCGGCTTTGCACCATCTTGAGACCATGGGGGTCCCATTTCTCCACTCGGTCGGGACCGGGAGCGCGGAGATGGCTGGCGACGGCGAGGTGGTTCGGGCGGCGGTGGCGCTCGTCGGCGGCGGACTCGGCGATGATTTGGCCAAGGCAATGGGTCTCCGAGCAGCTGTGAGTCCTAGGGATGCTAGAGGGGGTGTTGGTTCGGCCGGGGAGGCGCTGAGGTGTGCTGGCGACGGCGGGGTGGCGGCGGCCGAGACAGGGGAATTCGGGGGGGCTCGTCGTCGGCGATTTCCGGCGGCCATCTGGCTCGGGGAACCTAGGGGAAACAATACTTAGAGCACGGGGATAACGGTAGTACCTTTAATTCGGGAAGAGATCAACCGAGGGTGACGAATTTCGGAGTTTTGCCACGGCGGCCGAGTTAGGGTTCTTCCGCCGAGCTCGATTCTTCCCAAAATTCAAGCAATGCAATGGCTAAATTTTGGGGAAAAATGGGGGAAAAGCACGAGGGAGTTGTGGCGAGGATTTGCGGTGTTGGGAGCTCGGCTCGGGGTGGCCTCTTATAGGCAGTTGATGGAGGGGAAAAAGAGCGATGCGACGGCGACCATGGCGCGGCGTCGCGGTATGGCGCCGTCGCGGGGAGGTCGTGCGCGACGTGCGGCAACTGCAGCCGACGCGCGCCACGCGGCGCGAGCGCGGCGAGGGCGGTGCGCGCGGATCGTATAGGCACGATGCTAACGCGGGCGGCATGGCGCGCGGTACGGCGTCGACTCGGGAGCAATGGCATGGCGCGACCGTACGGCGATCCCCGTGTGTGACCGGAGCCGATGACGTTGGGAACGTGCACGCGCGAGGCCTGCAGTACGGCGGATGACGCGTGGCGGCTGCGAACGGGGTGATGGAACCGGTCGAACACCCGCGATCAATGAATAGTGCGATTTTCCATTTTCCCGAATTAAAATCCGCTTTCCCATTTCCATTTCCTTTCTTCCTAAAAATCCCAAATAAATTTTGGTATTCTCAGAACAATCTCTAAAATTATATTTTCCACTATTTCCTACTTTTTAAAATATATTTTTCATCTTTATTTTGTTTCTTCTTTTAAATTCAAGAAAATAGGGTTTTGATTAGAGATAAATTTCTAATTTCATTTTTCCTTTTCAAAAATATTTTTATCATCCAATTCCAATTATTCATTATCTTTCCCCTATCAATTAGGGTTTAAACCAAAATATATCTTTTTTGTAATTCACCAAATTATATTTGTATATGCTCTTTTCAATGTACACACATATATATTTTGAAGTCGTTTTCACCGACTGGGATTTCAAAGCTTAGGGTTCTATTCCATTTTACCCCAAAGTAATTCTAGAAGAAAATCTTATTCCGCTGAACTGGCAATCCAGATCGAAAAACACGATAAGAAGCAATGATTCCCAAAAGGTTTTTGTGAGTTCTGATTTTTACGTTCCGATTTCAATTTCTTCGATTTTCAAGATGTTACATAGAATCTCGTGATGCTACATTCTTTGAGAATATATTTTCTATGAAAGATATGCTTAGAACCTCTAGATTGTCATCTAAGATTATTACTGAGCCTATACCTCTTGTTGAGTCTTCTGAACCGTCTGATAAGCTTGAGATAGTTCATGAGAAGGATGACAGTGAAGCAGCTCCTAGAAGGAGTAAGAGACCTAGGATTGCAAAATCCTTTGGTGATGACTTCACTATATATCTTGTGGACGATACTCCTACGACTATCACTGAGGCATACGGATGATTGGAAAGAAGCTGTCCAAAGTGAAATGGACTCGATTCTATCCAATGGAACATGAGAGCTTACAGAACGACCCTATGGGTGTAAACCAGTGGGTTGTAAATGGGTGTTCAAGAAGAAGCTTAGGCCTGATGGTACAATTGAGAAGTACAAGGCTTGGCGTGTGGCAAAAGGGTATACACAAAAGGAAGGAGAAGACTTCTTTGATACGTACTCCCCTATCGCTAGAATGACCACAATTTGAACACTACTTTCCTTGGCAGCCTCATATGATCTTATCGTTCATCAGATGGACGTTAAGAAAACTTTTCTTAATGGAGAGTTTGATGAGGATATCTATATGGATCAGCCTGATGGGTTTGTAATAAAAGGTCATAAAAGAAAGGTGTGCAGATTGTTAAAATCCATGTATAGCCTGAAACAAGCACCTAAGCAATGGCATGAAAAATTCGACAGGACTTTAACTTCTGTCGGATTTGTCATCAATGAGGCTGATAGGTGCGTGTACTATCGCCATGGTGGGGGTGAAGGAGTCATTTTGTGCCTATATGTGGATGACATTCTTATTTTTGGCACAAACATTGATGTGATCAATGATGTCAAGTCTTTCTTATCAAATAGCTTTGGTATGAAAGATATGGGAAAAGCTGATGTGATTCTAAACATCAAGCTAGTTAAGGATGAGAATGGGATTACTCTTTCACAATCTCATTATGTGGAGAAGGTCTTGAGTCGCTTTGGTTACATGCAAAGTAAGACTTCTCCAACTCCTTATGATCCTAGTGTGATACTTTGAAAGAACAAGAAAATTTCTAAAGATCAACTGAGATATTCACAAATTATTGGTTCACTCATGTACCTAGCTAGTGCAACAAGACCCGACATCTCTTTTGCTGTGATCAAACTGAGTAGGTTCATGTCTAACCCGGGTAGTGATCACTGGCATGCACTTGAGAGGGTGTTGCGCTACTTGAAAGTTACAATGAGTTATGGAATTCACTATTCTGGGCACCCCGCTGTGCTTGAGGGGTATAGTGATTCAAACTAGATATCATATGTTGATGAGCTTTACGCCACGAGTGGGTATGTATTTACTCTAGGAGGTGGTGCAATATCATGGAGGTCTTGTAAACAGACCATATTGATGAGGTCAACCATGAAAGTAGAATTGACTGCTTTAAATACAGCTACAGTTGAGGCTGAATGGCTGCGTGAGCTCTTGATGGACTTGCCTGTGGTTGAAAAACCAGTGCCGGCTATCCTAATGAACTATGACAATCAAACCGTGATAGTCAAAGTGAACAGTGCTAAGGATAATACGAAGTTGTCAAGACACGTTAAGAGACGTCTGAAATCTATCAGGAAGTAGAGAAACTCTGGAGTGATAAGTGTAACTTATGTTCAAACGGACAAAAACCTGGCAGATCCCTTTACTAAAGGGCTATCACGGAATGTGATAGATAATGAATCGAGGAAGATGGGATTGAGACCCATTTAAGTTGATATAGTGGTAACCTAACCTATGCGATCGGAGATCCCGTGAATTAGGGCCTGAGAAAAAAACTAGCTATTGGTTAACTGAGGAGAACTATGTTTCTTATTCCTCTCTATGATGTAAAGCTCTCAGAAATCTGTAAGGCAGGTTGGCGACATGCCTTAATGTATTCTATTGGCTTGAAAAAGCAAAGATGTTGTCCTATAGAACATTCTGAAAGAATACACCTTTATGAGTTTGACTGTCTAACGTCGCGGTAGATGTGGGTATTCTCTAGTAAACTCATGGAAAAACTTAGGAGTATGACACATATGCTCCATCCGCGGGGTAGTCTACTGTTGGTCTAGTACTGGTTATGACTTTAAGTAAAGCTCGTTCACACAAAACTTGCAATTCAAGGCTTAGTCCATTGTCCAAGTTGTGGATGAGTGTAGCTTGAAGCTCTAGGCAAGAGTTCAACTTAACAGTCTGAAGGGTTACGCGGAGGCTACGCTAGCCGAAAACAAAACTTTTACCGCTCAAACCAGGAACACTTGCATGTAAGGGCCGATAGATCGTTACCGATTGAAGTGTGCAGCGAAAACAGCCAATCAGGGCTATCCAATCTGGAACTGTGTAGCCGATTCTCGCAAGCCGACAGCCGATACCCGGGGACAGCCGATTCGCCAATCAGCCGATTCGCAGATGCCGTAGCCGATCCGAGTCGTCCGACTGTGTTCTCGCGCCTCGCTCCGATGCGCTCGACCGCAGCCGATCCGAAGCCGATCAACAGCGTGCAACGTAGCAGCGCCTCTACCGGTATCCACACGTCCGGGGACAGAACGCCGAACACCCGTGTGCTAGCACGCGATGCAAGGCTAGGGTTTGGCTCGAAAGTGGGGAGGGTTTCCGTGGAGATTGATCTCGGCGACTTCTGTTGCACGCGATGCAATTGACGTGCCGCAGCTCTCCACCCCTCCCTCCTTTATATAGAGTTGGCCGACTGGGACTAGTGGCCGATTAGGACTCTATTTTGAATCGGATCTCATCCGTATCTCATAGAGTTGGCCGCCCACACGTCGTAAGCCCATAGGACTCTATCCGATCGGATCCCTATCCGATCGAGCCATATCCGAGTCCAACTCGAATGCCTGTTCTTATCCCCTTAAGCGTGCGACCCTGTAGGTTCAGGTATACTCGGTTTCGGCTATAGTCTAACTTAGCCGATCGTCGGCTCGAGTCTAACTCGGCCGACACATCAGGCGCCTAGCGGCACATATTGACACCATAGTATACAAGAATAACATCGGCTCTGAACCTGTAATGTGTACACAAATCCCTTTGCCTCACGATACCAGTTAAGCTATAGGCAAGATGTGTGTCATCCCTTCAATAGCTTAACCATTCACTCGAACCGTATTGGATTATCTGTCTGTTGATTGACTCCTCAATCAACTTAGCATGGCCATGCATTTCCATAATCCATTGCCTCGAGGGGCCCAGAGATATCTCTCCAAAAGGAGGGGCAAATTCCATCTTGATCACTCACATCCCACTCCATGTTTCATAGCAAACCCGAAAACTACCTTTATAACTACCCAGTTACGGAATAGCGTTTAGTAGTCCCAAAGTAGGCTACTACACATGTTGGAATCCATGGTGATCTCAGGTCTAAAGACTTTGTACCAGTACTACCTTAGACCAACTAATGGCACATTAATTCCTGTAGTGTCTCATGGTGGGTCTATCCAACAATGTGTTCTCCAACACATGTGTCCATGTTTACTGATTTGGTATCTCCATACCCATGATCTATGAGACATGACCATCAATCAATAAACATGCCGATCTTAGAATCATATTTGTTCCAACAATATGACATATGATCAGGGATCGTTTAGAAATAGATTCATACATATAGAGTCTCATAAATAAGTCACGTACTTATTGATAAATACAAGATGTCTATTTCATGGAACTGAATAACACTTTATTCATTTATACATAAACATTGACGTGATATCCAACATCTCCATGTTGCCTCTAGGGCATATCACTAACACAGTCCTTGCCGAAACACTAGTATATCAAACAGTAGCAAGGAACAGGCTAATCTCTAAATGGACATTTGAGATCTGGTGGGGGATTGTTGGAATTAATGGGCCTAGCCCAAGTTAATTCAATTAATTCCTGAAATAAATCTCAAAAGCCCAATGAGGCCCATGTATGGCATGGCAAGGTGGAAAGGGTTTAGTATCACCTTGCTAGTCTAGAGTGGAGTTGTCCAACTTAAATAGTGGGACTTCTCTCCTCCTCCCAAAGCCATGGATGAGGGAGGAGTAGGGAAAACCACACGCGCGTGCTCGCTTATCGTGCTGGGCCGGGCCGTGGCCGCGATTCGCGTGCCTTAATTTTTTGGACAAACTGACAATTGCTCTCAGGCGAATTTGGAGAGTCCTAATCGAATATGAATTGGATTCTGTTGGAGAGTTTTATCTGGATACGCAACAGAATCCTAACCGAATTCGTTGTCGAGTGCGACCTTGACACGGAGGTCATCCGGGACTATATATATTCGTCTGCGCGTAGTCGTCTGTATCAATCAATCTAATTTGGGTGTTTTGCCACGTTCCTTACTGCTGCGTCGTCACTGTAGTCTACCCTATCCCGTCGCCGGCATGCACCTGTGATCAGGAGAGCGGGTCTTCGGAACCGTCGTCCTTGCGATCCTGCACCGGGAGAGGGCGAATAAGGTTTTTTGGAAGCGCTCCGCGCGACTGCTCGCTTCGTCCTGGCGTGTCTTCCAGCTGCATCCGCTCGTTGTGAACGTCTTCCCGTCAACGTCCGCGACGAGTTCTAGTGACTCCTAAGCCTAAGTACACTTCGTACGCGTTTCTCGCGTACTTGGTACGCGTTTCTCGTTTCCTTGATCATGGATATTACTTTTATGTGTGCTAGTATGTTAGATCTGTTTATGCTAGTTTCTGTAGCAGTTTTGATCTATTTAGTTTGGAATTTATTTAAACAGATGCCTAATCTTTCAACATGCGGATCATCCAAATGTGGCGGCGTGTCCCCTCCTTGCTCCCATGATGTGGCGCTGCTCCGACGACCTAGCGAGGGGCGAGGGCTTCCGCTCCGAGCTCTTAGGTGGTGACGAGGTGGTTTAGCGGGGCGAGGTGGGGGATGTTTGGGAAGACGGCGATGGCAGCTCGACTTTTATAGACACAAGCGGGATAGGTGGCAGGGAAGGCTCGAGGTGTGCGGACATGGTCGAGGCCAATGCGATCTTACCTTTTATAGGCATGGGGAGGGCGCGACAAGGATTGGGATGATTCGGGGAGGGAAAGGGGCTCCTCTTCGGCCCGATGGTTGCTTGGTGACACGGGGATGGCATGGGTAGTGGAGCACGCGGTGAGGATGACATTGGCGGGGGAGTGGTTGGTGTCAGGCGACAGCAAAGGCAAGGACGACATGTGGAGCATGAGGCGAGGACATGCACACATTGGAAAAAGGGAGGGAGTTGACATCCCCACAATTTGCTACGTTCGCGGTGGTTTTTGGAGTGTCGTAGCAGCTTCCTGCCTGGCGGTCCAATGGAGGCGGCGACGCGACTGAATGACGTAGCATGACGATATGCAAGGCAGGGTGCTGACACAGTGAGACGTGTCACGTAGGCCTCACATCTCGTCATGACGCGCTTGGAGTGGTGCGGGTGGGGTGGTGTGGCTAGGTCATGGTCGATGGCGGCATGGTAAGGATAGCGCGACATGGTGGTGGTAGGCGACACACATCGGTGCATGCTGGTACGGTGACTCGGGGTAGGGCGGAGTTGGCGTCAGCGGGAGCAGGTGGGGGGTTGGTGACGGTGACGGGGCATGGGACGCGGCGAGGCAGGGTGAGGGCGTTGCGGTGGGTCGTCGCTCGGACCGGTGCGCCCTTCGGTCTGGTGGGCATGGCGTCGGCTCGGCATTGCGTCGAGCACATGGGTGCACGCGTGCTTGCTGGGCTGATTTGGGGCCAGTCGAGGAACGGATGTTGGACTTGCCGAGTTGGGTTGAAGAAGAGGGAAGAAAAGGGAGGTGAAACAGACTTTATGTTTGGGTCGAGTCCAAGGGAAGGATGGGGCATTGGAGTGGTGAGCTGGGCTAGAGGATTGAGCCCAAGAGGGTTCAACTTTAGGAATATGAATTCAAGGTTTAGAATTTGGAACTTAAGTGATTTGAGTTTGAATGAAATTGTAATATGGTTATATTTTTTATATAATTCGACCACTAAGATTTAAGGTGAAATTTATATCTTGGAGTTAAATAATATTTGTTGTATTGGTAATTAATTTAACTCCAGGTCTTTATTTGCCAAGTTATTAGTTAATTGTTTGCATTATATTTGGATTAGAAATTAACTAGTTATTTAATTTCTCCTTAGTTTTACTGTGTATGCTCTAGATGATATTTTTTTAAACTAATTCATTAATTTTCTTGGTATGTTATGGGATTTAACTATTCATAGTTTGGTTTTAGGTTGGACTAGCAAATATTTCTGTGTGTTGTAACTAGGCCCTAGTTGTAACAGGGGAAGACAATTTTCACGATTGATAAAAACTCTAGCAATTTAAATGACAAATCAAAACAAGACAATAGCAAAAGAAAGTCAAAAATTATATATAGCATTGGACCCGGTTGCGTTCGCTTCATATGTCATCACACGAAGAATCCCTTATGTACACATTTCCATAGCCTCACAAATCGATCGGGTGGCTATTTCATAAGTTGATGCATGCATATTTTGCTATTTCTCATGTACCAAAGATTAAAATTTTGATTATTTAATTAGTAAAAGTTTACTGTAGATGAAAAGCATTTGCAAAGTAACAAACGTATCACATACATACGTTTAACAATTATAAATTCAAAAAAATATTTATGAGGAGAGAAAAATAAGAAAAAAAGAGAAAAGGAGGAGAAAATATACACTGTTTTTCCCCTTCAGTTTCATTATCTTCAAAAGTAAACACTATGTTCTCCTCCCTTCTAACAGGGACCATGTCCCCCTCAGGTTTACTCATCATGGATAAAATCCTTCAGAAGTTCAGGATTTTTAGAATTACCATGAGCAATACGAAGTTCAAATTTCTGCTCGAATTTTGAAACATCAAAACCAGTTCCAAAAAAGAAGTAATTTCGTTAAACCCTCAAACGTTGCTCGCGCGAGAACAGTTTTCACCCGTTGTTTTAATTGACTCCGTAAAAAGTATACAGTAATCTAGTTTCACCTTTCATCTATATTAATATAAAAAGTATCAGTTCATCCCAACAATTAGCGGTTAGCACATAGCAATTAGCAGAATGACACTTGGCAATTTAGGAGGCAGTTTAGGAGGATTTGCATGATGTTTAATGGACTTCAATTTTCGTGTGTTCCCTGGATGATATTGGTAGAAAAGGAATTTTTCCTTCAGAATTCCTATGACATATTCGTGGAAACCAAAGCATAGTATAGTGATGCAATCAATAGGAATCCAAATCGTATACTTTTTTTATTTCCTATAATCCAAAGGAGCCTTGATTTTAAATTTAAGTCCTAAATATAGCTTTGCGCTGAATTCATTTTCTTAACGGTGTATTTATTTTTTATTTCAGGGAAAAAAGAAAGAGAGGAACGTGAGGCCAGCGTGCTTACGTACGTCGGTGGTTATGTGTACGTAGATGTGGGGATTTTTAGAGATAAATTTAATTGGTAGTTTTTAAATAGATATAATGATTGAAAATAATGACTCCACCAAATTAAATGAAAATCAACGATTAGATGCTTTGCTTTTTTAAAATTTCTAAGATTTATTATAGTGCCACATAATAGCGTAGGAGTATTTTATATGGTGCTATGTGACGATTTAAAAGTGTTTGTAGGAAGTTTAATGAACTTTTAGTATTAGTATATAACAGATAATAGATAGATGATATTGCACTGGATCAGTGTATATATATATAACTATCTAAAAAATTAGTGTTTCTAACTAAAATTTTCGTTTGCCTGGCTATTTTGCACAAAAACCCTTGAGTGTTTATAAAATTAACCCGTAGTCCCAATGCTGAAAAGAAAGAGAGGGCTTGGATTAAAAAAACACCTCCTGCGCCCCCCTCCCGTCCCAATCCGCGCCGCGCCTGCAACCCTCCCTTCCGTCGCTGCTCGGAGCTCCCGCGCCGCGCATGCACCCCTCCCTCCCGTCCCCATCCGCGCCGCACCCCGACTTCACCCGTTGCAACGCATGGGCAAAGTTGCTAGTTTGGTTAAAAAAATCACCCTTCAGTTCCATTATTGAGAAGAAAGCAATAGTCTGTTTTCCCCCTTAAATTACTATGTGAAACTAATGCATAATTCAACGTTTGTATGACGTTGTAAGCTGATTTTAGGGTCTAAGATACTGGATAGCTCATATAGATAAATATTGAAGCATTATAGCATTTTCACATTCATATCGCAGTTCAAATTTTTACTGTGAGAAGATAAAAATCCTGAGACCTCAGGTCTTGGGTCACCCATTATTTCTTATTGTCAATAAAACTTTCAGGAAAATTATAATCGACCTATTTGAAATTTCTTGTTTCTGATAGTGAATTTGCACGTTACAACCAAGTTTGAAAAGAGAGAGCGGGCTCCCACCTTCCTCCGCCTCGCCAGCGCCCGAGCGACCACCGGCAAAGCCACGCGGCCGCAAGGACGGCGGCGGCGGGGCTTCCCACCGGCTACGAGGCAGCGACGACGGCTGGACAGGGGCAGGAGGCGGGGACGATGGCTGGCAGCGGGGATGGCGATTGGCGGCGGGACCGACGGTTGGCGGCGGGGATGGCATGGTTGCTGATGTCAGCGACGGCAGTCCCTCGAGATGTATGCGGTGGAGGCTCGGCAGCTAGGCTGGGAGCGGAACCACGTGTAGACGCAGTCTGGGTGGAAGCTGGCGCCAACGTCGGCAAGGGCGACGACGACGGCGGCGGCTGCGGCGGGCGCGTCCGCGACTACTTCTCTGCTGAGTTGCGCATCCTGGGCTCCATCCGCCACAAGAACATCGTTCGCTTCCTTGGCTACTATTGGAACAAGATGACGTGGCTGCTCATGTGCGACTACATGGCGGGCGGCGGCGCCAGTGGCGCTGGCAGCGGGGACTGCCTTGAGAAGCTCTGCGGTGACCCGGCGTTCACGGAGTGCGCGACGCGGCTGTCCAGCTTCAACAACAACGTCGGCGGGCAGCGCTACGACGGGGCCGGGCTCTTCGGGATGCAGCCCCCGGCTCCCGCCGCGAGCAACGGTGACTTCGCCGGCAGCTCGAGGGAGGCGTCCTCCGTGTCCTCCAAGAACAGGAAGGCAGCCGGCGATGCCAAGGGCAAAGGCAAGGAGTCTTCGCTGAGCACCTCCTAAGCCCGGTGAAGCCAAAGGCGGAGCAGGCCGAGGACGACAGCTCCATAGAGGACGACGTCGGGTAGAAGCAAGGGAAGGGGAAGAATGCCAAGCCGATGTAGCCCCCCAAGGACTATGTCCATGTCGGGGCGAGGCGAGGTCAAGCAACAGACAGCCACAGCCTGGGCGTGGTGTTTCACGAGCGCTACCATGACGACGATGACGAAGGGGCTCAGCTGGAGTGGGAGGGCCTTCGCCTCTCGCTGGCCACCACCTGGAAGGACGCGAGGCCTGCCTTGATGTTGGTGTTGCCATTGGCGACGAGGCCGTCCACCACGGCCTTGAGGTCAACCTGCGTGGCGCCGGTGATGAAGCGGAGCGGGCAATGGCGGGCAACATCGCTGGAGAAGGTGACGTTGGAGAGCCGATCCACGTTGGTGAGCTTGCGGATGTCGAAGAGCAGGACGACCTTCATCTTGTCGAGCTTGTCGCCGGCCATGCTGGTGCTGACGTCGAGGACGGCGATGAGGTCTAGGCCAGCACAGGAGCTGGCGGAGGAGATGCCCTTGAGCTCGAGCCGCACCAGCCAGATCTCGCGGCGGCTGCGGGGACGGCTGTGGCTGCGGCCTCTCGGGATGAGAAGCGAGTGCAGAGCAGCCGACAACGAAGGAGGTACAGAGTGCGGAGCATCGCTGGCGATGCCGACGTCGGAGCCGGCACTACGAAGTAAGAGGAAAAGAAAAAAAGAAAAGAAAAGAAATTGGGAAAAAGAAAAAAAGGGAGAAAAAAGAAAAAAAGAGAAAAAAGGGAAAAATTAAAAAAGGAAGAAAAAAAAGAAAAAAGGAAAAAAGAGGAAAAGCAGTAGTAGTAGTTGTGACCAGACTCGAGAGACACTTGCACCAGTGGTGATAGTTTTGGAGCGGTGACATGGCGAGGCTTTTGAGGTCTTGGTGGCAGGTAAGGGCCGTGGCACGGCTGTCGGTTTCTAGCGGTCTGCAGCGGACCACGGCGGCTGACATTGCCTGGCAATGGTCAGTGCGGTGCAGGACTACGTCAGTAGACGGCTCTTGCGGCGACGACATTGTGTGACGCCTAGGCTTGCAGCGGATCGTGGCGAGTGGTTTCAGCCTTGTTGGGCTATCCGGTGCGGTACATCGTCAAAAGACGGTGCAAGCTTCTGGTTGCTGGCTAGGCGAAGAAGGTTAAGCACGGCGGTGAAGCAACGAGGCCAGGTCGACTCTCTGCGGCGGCTCAGTTGTTCAACGGAGATCAGGGGAAGCAGGGCAACTACTCTCTCTCTCTATGACGGCGACAATAGAAACAGATCCATGATAAGGAGTGAAGTAGCGGGCGTGGCGTGGCCCCCACGAGCGGTGAGGTGGTGTCCAACGGCGAATGAGGTGAGGCCCCCACGCGTTGAGTCCTATAAGAAATTCGGATCTGGTGGTTTTCACCCCGTCGAGTGGGGTCTAGCATGCAACGGCACAACGGCGACGAGTACCGCATGGCGGAAACCCTTTCAATGATGTGCGGTCTATATTCCCCTATCGTCCAGTTGAATCGGAACTCTGCGGTAAAGTTGTCACGGCGGCTAGTTGGTGTGTAGTTTTGGTGGGTGCCGTCCTTTAAGGCGTCGATCTTTCGGTCGTGTGATGTAAATGGGTCTTATAAGGGTTCTGGTGGAAGCTTATTTTGAGCATTTGTCCGGGTTGATGTCCCAATCCAACCGGGTTGTATTTTTTCTGTTATATCAATAGAACACACGCTAATCTTGTGTGTTTTCGTTAAAAAAAAGAAATTTCTTTATTCTCATACGTAGTTGCTCAGTAGATTAAGTTCTATAAGTGTTTACAGTGGTCATCACATTAAATCAGAAGTAATCTCGTTCAGAATTGTAATCTCACGCCCAAACCACAAAAGAGATTATTAATGAAACAATGATTACGAGAAGAACCCCAGCCACACAATCTCTATACCATATCTGTCCTTTTGGCCATCAGATGTCCTGAAAGTGAAATCATTCGACCGATACAATCACAACACCTGCAGTGTTCACTGTTCAGTCTGTAAAGAAAATGTTTCTAAAATTCTCTGATTGGAACAAGGGTAAATTATTTTTATTTCAAAACTTTTTGGAGCGATATATTATATATTAATCTATTTTGATAATTTATTTGAATTATTTTTATATTTATTTAGTTGATTTACAAGAAATGGACGGACGTCCACCCAAGTACTTAAAAAAGTACTTAAAAGAGTTTTCCAATGATTTTTTCAAAACTGATTACTGCAAAAATGAAGTCCTGTGCAATTGCTACATCTTGAAACAGATGTGAGCAGAAGTACGATAGATCCTAGCCAGGTGACAATGCTCCCATGATCAAATACCAGGTTACAAAAATCTGACTGTGAATTGTTTCAAATATCTAAACTTTGGGTCCTAATAACGGTAAGACACCACAAGACTGCTAACAATATTGAGAACAAGAAAACTTATTCTCATCAAACATAATATCTCGACATATTTTTGAAAATGAATGAGCACACGCTCACCATCAAAAATCTGTATATTCTTGAAGAGATGCTCTGTAAAAAACAACCATAGACTACTCTGTTGCCCCTTCAGTTTCATTGTCTTCAGAAGTAAGCAATACTCTGTCCCCCCCTCCCTCTTCAGTTACTATGTGAAACTAATGCATAATTCAATATTTGTGTTACATTGTGAATTGATTTTAGGGTTCAAGTCATTGGATAGCTCATACAAATGAATATTGAAGCATTATAGCGCTTTCACATTCATGTCCACAGACCACAGTTCAAAATCTTATTGTGAGAAAGTAAAAAATCCTGAGACTTCAGGTTTTGGGTCCCCCATTATTTCTCAACGTCAATGGGAATTTTGTAATCTACACATTTGAAATTTCTTGTTTTTCATACATAGTTGCTTCATTACATTGAACCCTATAAGTGTTTTACAACGTCATCACATTAAATCAGAAGTAAACTCTGTTCAGAATTGTAATGTCACGCCTAAACCATTAAAAATAATTAATGTAAGCAGCGATTACTGACAATAACCCCGCCACAACTACAACTACAATATCCTTGAAGTGAAATCACTCAACTGATACAACTACAATACCTGCAGGCTTCACTTTGTTAAAAATTATTTTTGAATTTCTCTAAATTCTAGTGACCGAATATTTCGATTTCTGAACATGGGATCTTGACAAAAAACCTGTTCTCAAACACATTCTCAACATCAAATCTATATATCCCTGAAGAGATATTCCATAAAAAATCATCAACTATACTATGTTATTTTTCTCCCTCCAGTTCTTTTGAAACTGAATGAACATATTCTCAACATCAAATCTATATATTCCTGAAGAGATATTCCATAAAAAAATCATCAACTATACTATGTTATTTTTGTCCCTCCAATTCTATTATCTTTCATTATTTTTATTAGAAGTAAACAATACTATGTTTTTTCCCAATGCTAAAATCTTAAGAAAATCAAAAATGAAAGAATTTGCACCTAAGGTGGAACATAGCATTTTTACAATCGCTAATTTCACCATGAGCAGTAAGAATACATAGTATGAGCGATAGCTAAAACTTTGGAATTTGGAACTAAACCGTTAAACCCTTAACGGTTAACCGTTAAAACCTTAACCGTTGCTCGCGCGTGCTGACGACGCTGTCTCGTGCTGACGTCATCCCCTTCCATAAATTCAAGTCCCGCCTTGCTGAGACGATCCACACGCATGCTTCCTCTCCTCAACTCCCAAAACCTAAAAATCCTCCAGCGATCGAGACAGCGATGGCGGCGGCGGCGGCTGGCGCGGATGGGCTCCTCCCGGGCCTCAAGTTTGATCCCAGCGACGACGAGCTCGTCGGCCGCTACCTGCTCCGGCGCCTCCAGGGCCAACCCCTCCCGCTCGACGGCGTCATCCTCGACGAGGATCCCTGAGCGCGCCGCCGTGGAAGCTTCTCGCGGATCATGGCCGCGGCGACGAGGCGTTCTTCTTCGCGGAGGCGCAGGCCAAGAACGGCAAGGGAAAGCGGCAGAAGCGCACCGTCGAGGGCGGAGGGCTCTGGCAGCGGCAGAGGATGTGCGTCGACGGCGAGAGGCTCCGCGTCCCCGACGACGACGGCCGCGGTTTGGAGATAGCGTGGCGCAAGTACGTGCTCAGCTTCTTCGCGGACGGCGAGAGGGCAGTTCGGGCTGGGTGATGCACGAGTACGCCGTGACGGCTCCGGCTGACCTCGCCTCGTCCCAGCTGCACCTGTATCGCGTCCGATTCAGCGGCTACGGAAAGAAGCGCAAGAGGGATCCCCAATGTCCGGGCGCGCACGACGACGACGGCGATCGGGAACGCGCCGCGCCGCCGTGCGCCGTGGCAGAGACCGCTCCACTCGAGCAGCACGTGCCTCCGTCGCAGCTTGTTCCTCCTCCTGCAGCGGTGGTGGATCAGGGCTCCTCCTCCGGCGTGATCGACGATTCCTCGGTGTTTCGTGATCTCCCCGAGCTGATCGTCCTGCCAGCCGCAGAGGAAGCAGATGACAACTATGGTGCAGAGACTGCTCTGCTCAACGAGCACCTGCCGCCACCACAGCTCATGCCTGACCTTACCGGTGACTCTGACGGCGCCGACCAGAGCTCCTCCGGTGTGATGGGCGACGATCAGCTGCTCCTTCCTGACCTTACCGGTCCCGGGAGAATCAATGACAACATGCCCGACCTGTTTGTCTCTCAAGCAGCGCCGGCGATTTCCTTGTCGGACAACCAGGAGAACTCTTCGTCGGGCTTCATGGGCAACGAGGTTGCGGCATTGTCTGATTTTGAGTTCCCGGAAAGCTATTCCTCATCGGGCGCCATGGACGGTGAGGCGCTGGCGCTGTCGGATTTTGAGTTTCCAGATAGCATCGAGGAGGTGCTGAGCTGCATCGACTTCACCACTGCCGACACGAGCAGCCTCGGCTTCCCAGTGGACGACTTCCCCATGGACGAGCTGTTCGATGATCTGCCTGATCAGGGCTCCCCAGTGTGATCGACGATTCCTCGGTGGTGTTTCGTGATCATCCTGGCCTGGTCGTCCTGCCAGCAGCAGAGGAAGCAGATGCCAGCGGTGGTGCAGAGACTGCTCTGCTCAGGGAGCATCCGCTGCCGCCACAGCTCGTTCCCCTTACTGCAGCGGAAGATCACCTGCTGCTTCCAGACCTTCCTTGGAGAATCAATGACGACATGCCAGACATGTTCGTCTCTCAAGCAGAGGAAGCCGGTGCCAGCGGTAGCGGTGCAGCGCCCGACAACCAGAGCTACTCCTCATCGGGCGCCATGGACGGCGAGGTGCTGGCGATGTCTGATTATGAGTTTCCAGAGAGCATCGATGAGGTGCTGAGCTGCATCGACATCAGCACGGCCGACATAAGCTGCTTGGACTTCCCCATAGACGAGTTGTTCGATCTGCCTGCAGACTAGTGTCCTGGAGATAGCTGGAGATTTCTCAACATTGGAATCGTCCTTGTAGTGCTGAGGCAACATGTTCAGGGGTTTTGTCCAGGAACGACCTGTATTTACGAGTTGATTAGTTGATCACTGGTTGTAATTAAGCTTATGCAAAACGTGTGATTATTAGTTGAGATTGCTGTTAATTGGTTGAATTCAATGCAAGTAACGTTACTGTAATTTCCCTGTTCAATGAATATATCCCTTATTCAGTCATTGCTTTCTGACACTTGTTGAGTGGTGCTCTTTTTCCCTTTCGTCTGTTTGGTTATGTTGCGAAGCAAACCATCAGTTACTACCCCAGTGTCCAGCTAGCACAACGTTGTGCTGTCTGAACTGAAAACAAGTAGCTCTAGCATATTGTGATCCTTCAGGTTTCGTCAGCATTCATATCCAAGAATTGACAAGAGGCTAAAAAAGAGCATTTTCATATTCACCATGAGCAGTGCTTATAGCCATGCACCAATGTTACTGAGTAATTGACTGAATGTGATTGCATGCAACAGCTCATCACTACTCATCAGAGAGGCATTTTGACCTCAATCGATGACAAATGATATAAGCTCAGACCTCAGAGAACATAGAACAAACATTCAGACCACATCCTGTTATTTGCAGTGTATAACATGAGTGCACTGGCACCCTGGCACTTCTCTTCCATCAATTACATAAGCAACATCCTAGCAGCTGGAAAACAGAGCTGCAGTTCCCCTAGTCAGGTACCAGGATGTATACTGACAATTACATCTTACATTATCTTTATTACAATTACTGAAGACTAAAAAACAAAAACAGCTGGCATCCCCATGAATTTACAACTACTTTCCATGCTCCAACGCAAAAAAGAGAACGATTCCTGCAAAACCTATCAACAGTATGATTGCTTCAAAACCGAATATGATGCGCAGCAAAATACTGCACCATGCCACAATTTCTAAACCTCACTAGGCTGCTTCTTTATAGGCCAACTCTAGCAAGATGTCTCATCTCCACTTGTGCAAATGGATCATATTGTCAGCAGTGGCTTTACATTGTACTGGGATACTCTCCAGTCTTTCCTGTTTATCTACTCTCTACCCCATTGTCAGCAGCACTTGTTCCACAGTGTCTTACACCAAGTTTGATCCGATCATCTCCTGCAAACCGAAGTACTATCTACAATTGAACAAACATCAAAGAAAATTGAGGGTAAGAAAGTAAACTGAAAAAATAGTTATTAGCATCTGAACAAACTGAACATCTCAGGCAGAAGAAGCCATACCCCCACTAATTCAATTCACTGATAAAACTGAGGCATTACCTTCATGGGATGGCCGTGTAATTCATCTTGCTCGCTTTGTGGATGATGGAGGATGAGACTACAATCCATTTAGTCAAAGAGTGTCAATTCTTCATTCATACATGGCAAATTGTTTGTTCATGATTTGGCCTTGATGGAAAGATTCAACTCGCACACTCTATCCAAAAGAAGATTGGTAGTATGCACTGGGAGTGGGATAATCCAAAGAAGATAGAAGACTAATCCGTGGATACCTATAATTAGGTCCAGATAGAATATATCTAAGGATAGGAATCATAAATAGTTCTAGTTACTCTTAGTCATTGCATCCGCTTCTTCCAGATTGTAACTGACAACCTCTATGAATGCTTCTTTCTACTCTTGTTAATTGGGTAGCCAGAGCTCCTGCCATTTTTTATCTCTGAAAAATTACAGTTATGGCTTATAAATTGATCAGTAGTTCAGTAGTAACTGACATCAACAGAGTAATTAATATTGAAGTAATTTAAACATTACCAAATTCTAGTTTTCAGCAGAGAGAAAACGGATTATGTTATGCATGAGATATTACAGAATTTAACATTAACATTACGTGTGCGCGATCTAGCAACGCCAGGTGGTAAGCTGAGATGTAAGGGGAGACTAACAGGCAGAGAGCTTCGGGATTGAGATGTAAGGCCAACAGTTAAGCTTAGGCAGGGTGATCGTCCGTGGGCGAATGTCAATTTAACAGATGAGAAGGACATTCAACTGATCTTCCATTCCTTTGCAGCCTATGTGGTGGGGAATGGATCTCAAACTCCGTTCTGGGCAGGAGATTGGACAGGGGAGGGCAGTGTTCTAACGAGATGGCCAACCTTGAGCATTTACATTCGCCGCTCTTGGATTATGGTTGCGTAGGCAATTCCCAATCATCGGTGGGTTCGCGATATAGAGGGTTCGCTCTCGCCTGAAGCTATGGGTGAATTTTTTCAGCTCTAGGATGAGGTGTGGGAGTTTGATCTTAATGCTGAACCAGATGAAATTCACTGAAAACCTTCGGCGAGGGGTGAGTTCTCATCGGCAGAGACTTATTCTCTGTTCTTTCAAGGGAGAGAAGATTGCAGCCATGGCGACCTACTGTGGTCATCCAAAACGCCATTTCGGATTAAGTTTTTCATGTGGTTGTTATTGAGAAACAGGTACCTTACGGCAAACAATCTTGCAAAGCGAGGATGGCCTCACGATGCTAGCTGCGTGCTGTGTCGCCAGGAGCCTAAAACTGCACATCATCTGTTTGTGACATGTTCTTTCTCATCCGCTGTGTGGTCTTCAATAAGAAGGTGGCTTAATGTTCAATTCCCGATGCCACAAGAGGTGACTGCTGATCTTTGTGAATGATGGTTGAGCGCACGGGGCTGTTTTCGGACCCGCTAAAGGAGAGTGTTTGATATGTTGTTGATGTTGTGCTGCTAGAAATTATGGAAGGAACGAAATGCTCTTACTTTCGATAATCGGAGTAAAACGATGGTGGAGCTGGTGGCTGACATCAAGGAGGAGGCGACGGTCCGGAGAGAGAGCATGGATTCTGCGAGACGGCGAGGAGTAACATTTAATAGCTGTCGGCCAGTGCGGCACGGTGAATGGGCGCCGTTGTTCAGTTCTCTTGATGCCGCAGTGTAAAAGGGTTTCGAGGTGTTGGTTGTTCCTTTCCTTCGATCGGTTTCTTTTAACCTATTATGAGTTTTATTTATTTTTCTCGTGTCGCGCGGCATCGTATTGCCATTGTAACAAACAATAATATACACCCACATAAACCTTAATAAAATTGGTTGGCCACTTCTTTAGGCCAAACCAGCAAAACAAAGTTACAAAAATATTTCGAACTTCTCTAAATTCTAGTGACTGAATATTTCGATTTCTAAACATTCAATCCTCACAAGGGTAAAACAACAAAAGACCGTTGACATTGTTGAGAACAACAAAAACTTGTTCTAAAACACATTACAACAAAAGCCCGCTGACATTGTTGAGAACAACAAAAACCTGTTCTCAAACACATTATCTGGACAATCTTTTGAAATTGAATGAACACACTCTCAACATCAAATCTATATATTCCTGAAGAGATATTCCGTAAAAAAAATAAAATCATCAACTATACTCCTATACTCTGTTATCTGTTTTCTCCCTTCAGTTCTATTATCTCTCATTATCTTCAGAAGTAAATAATACTCTGTTTTCTTCCATTTAGTTACTCGTGTCCCTCGGGTAAAATCCTTCACAAGTCTAAGACATGGGCAAAATGCCAAAATCCTTAACAAAATCAAAAATCAAATAAAAAATCAAGGAATTTGCACCTGAGGCAGAACATAGCATTTTTACAATCGCCAATTTCACCATGAGTAGTAAGAATACATAGCATGAGCGGTAGCTAAAATTTTGGAATTTGGAACTAAACCGTTAAACCCTTAACCGTTAACCGTTAAAACCTTAACCGTTGCTCGCGCGTGCTGATAACGCTGTCTCGCGCTGACGTCATCCCCTTCCATAAATTCAAGTCCCGCCTTTGCTGAGACGATCCACAAGCACGCTTGCTCTCCTCCTCTGCTTCCTTTCCCCCAAAACCTAAAAATCCTCCAGCGATCCAGACAGCGATGGCGGCGGCGGCGGCTGGCGCGGATAGGCTCCTTCCGGGCCTCAAGTTCGATCCCAGCGACGACGAGCTCGTCGGCCGCTACCTGCTCCGGCGCCTCCAGGGCCAACCCCTCCCGCTCGACTGCGTCATCCGCGACGCGGATCCCCAGAGCGCGCCGCCATGGAAGCTTCTCGCGGATCATGACAGCGGCGACGAGGCGTTCTTCTTCGCGGAGGCGCAGGCCAAGAACGGGAAGGGAAAGCGGCAGAAACGCACCGTCGAGGGCGGACGGCTCTGGCAGGGGCAGAGGATGTGCGTCGACGGCGAGAGGCTCCGCGTCCCCGACGACGACGGCCGCCATTTGGCTCCTTTCCCCCAAAACCATATAAATCCTCCAGCTATCGAGACAGCGATGGCGGCGGCGGCGGCTGGCGCGGATGGGCTCCTCCCGGGCCTCAAGTTCGATCCCAGCGACGACGAGCGGCGCCTCCAGGGCCAACCCCTCCCGCTCGACGGCGTCATCCTCGACGCGGATCCCCTGAGCGCGCCCCCGTCGAAGCTTCTCGCGGATCATGGCCGCGGCGACGAGGCGTTCTTCTTCGCGGAGGCGCAGGCCAAGAACGGCAAGGGAAAGCGGCAGAAGCGCACCGTCGAGGGCGGAGGGCTCTGGCAGGGGCAGAGGATGTGCGTCGACGGCGAGAGGCTCCGCGTCCCCGACGACGACGGCCGCCGTTTGGCTTTCTTGCCGTCGATCTCTCCCTCGCCACCACCGGCTCCCCGCTGCTCCACGCCGCTGTCCCCGTTCTCGCCGCCGTTTCGGCCGAGCCGGCTGCTCGTCAGGTGGGCACCGCCGCCACCGGGGTGGTGCAAACTTAATTTTGATGGAAGCGTGTTCCATGACGGCTCCCAGCGAGCGAGCATCGGCGGCGTCATCCGTGGCTGCGACGGTAACGTCATGCTCGCTTTCGCAGAGACCACGGAGCACTGGACGGTCAGCGTGGTGGAGGCTCGTGCAATGATCCGGGGCCTGAGGCTGGCGCTGGCGTGCTTGGTGGACAGGATCGTGGTCGAGGGCGATGACCTGGTGTTGGTTCAGCTCATACGCGGCGAGGAGACGCAGACGAGGATTCCGGCGACGATGCACGAGGAGATAATTGCCCTGCTGTGCTATTTTACGGATTTTGAGGTGCAACATATCTACCGGGAGGGCAACTCGGTGGCCCACACCTTGTGTCGTCAGGCATACGTGCATCCCGGATTGTGGACGGAGAGCGCCGCACTGCCGGCCGTCGTCTGGGAGAAAGTCGATGACGATCTGCGCGGGGTGGTGCACGTGCGCCTCTGTAAGAAGAACAAGTCAAGCGCATGAACAACAAACAATGGCATGCGACTGATTCGATTATCTATCCGCAGACCGAGACTGGTGTCTTGGAGGCTAGAGTTGGCAAGAGATCACCAGATATTGCCCTTGTAGTTGTAGGAAGAGATTTCTTCAGAGATTCCTCCTCTCTAGTGCAGAGTCGAGATGTTCAGTAGTTTTGTCCAGGAACTGCATGTATTTATTAGCTGATTAGCTTATTGAATGTAATTAAGTGTATGCAAAACATGTGATTTATTAGTTGAGATTGCTGTTGATTAGTTGAATTCAATGTAAGCAATATTATTGTAAGTAACATCCCTATTCAATGAATATATATTCCTTATTCAGTTCATTGCTTTGTCAAACTTTTTGGATTCAATGAATATATATTCCTTATTCAGTTCATTGCTTTGTCAAACTTTTTGGATGGTGCACATTCAATGAAGTTCTTGCTTTCACATCCCATGATGTGGAAAGACAGAAGAGAGTACAGCTGTTGATACTCCTTTTAACATTGTGCTGTTTGAAATGATCATTCAGTTTTGATCAGCATTGATTTAATCCTTCAAGAATTGACAACAGGCTCCGAAAAGACTATTTTCAATTCAATTACATTAGCTGCAAAAAGAACCAATATGCTACTGGCTGCGAAAACCAAGCTGCAATTCAATTCCCCTAATTTATGTCAAGTACCAGGATGTATTCTGACAATTACATCTTGTATTATATTTAAAATTACTGAAGACTGCTTTGCAGGATCCATACAACAAGAGAACAATTCATGCACAACCGATTAACAGTATGATTCCTATGAAACTGATTAACTGCAATCTGAAGAAAACAGCAAAATACTACACCATGCCACAATTTTCTAAAAACTGAGTCACTCCAGCAAGATGTGTTACTGAGTAATTGACTGAATGTGATTGCATGCAACAGCTCATCACCACTCATCAGAGAGGTATTTTGACCTCAATCGATGACAAATGATATAAGCTCAGACATCAGAGAACATAGAACAAACATTCAGACCACATCCTGTTATTTGCAGTGTATAACATGAGTGCACTGGCACCCTGGCACTTCTCTTCCATCAATTACATAAGCAACATCCTAGCAGCTTGAAAACAGAGCTGCAGTTCCCCTAGTCAGGTACCAGGATGTATACTGACAATTACATCTTACATTATCTTTATTACAATTACTGAAGACTAAAAAACAAAAACAGCTGGCATCCCCATGAATTTACAACTACTTTCCATGCTCCAACGCAAAAAAGAGAACGATTCCTGCAAAACCGATCAACAGTATGATTGCTTCAAAACCAAATATGATGCGCTGCAAAATACTGCACCATGCCACAATTTCTAAACCTCACTAGGCTGCTTCTTTATAGGCCAACTCTAGCAAGATGTCTCATCTCCACTTGTGCAAATGGATCATATTGTCAGCAGTGGCTTTACATTGTACTGGGATACTCTCCAGTCTTTCCTGTTTGTCTACTCTCTACCCCGTTGTCAGCAGCACTTGTTCCTGAGTGTCTTACACCAAGTTTGATCCGATCATCTTCTGCAAACCGAAGTACTATCTACAATTGAACAAACATAAAAGAAAATTGAGGGTAAGAAAGTAAACTGAAAAAAGAATAGTTATTAGCATCTGAACAAACTGAACATCTTACCCCCACTAATTCAATTCACTGATAAAACTGAGGCATTACCTTCATGGGATGGCCATGTAATTCATCTTGCTCGCTTTGTGGATGATGGAGGATGAGACTACAATCCATTTAGTCAATGAGTGTCAATTCTTCATTCATACATGGCAAATTGTTTGTTCATGATTTGGCCTTGATGGAAAGATTAAACTGGCACAATCTCTCCAGAAAAGATTGGTAGCATGCACTGGGAGGGGAACAATCCAAAGAAGATAGAGGACCCATATACCTAGTTAGGTCCTGCTAGAATGTGTCTAAGGAAAGGAATCATGAATTAGTTATTTTCTTATTCTTAGTGTTGCATCAGTTTCATCCAAACTGTAAATGAGAACCTATTTCTTATTAATTGATTAGACAGAGCTTCAGACGTTTGTTATCTCCTAAAAAAGATTACAGTTGTATGGTTTCTAAAATGATCAGTAGTTCAGTACCCATTGGCACCAGCAGAGTAATAAATATTGAAGTAATTTAAACATTACCAAATTCAAGTATTAAACGTTGAGAAAAGAGATTATGTAAGAGATACTACCGAGTTCAACATTATTGGTGCACAAACTAGCAAGGCCAGGTTCTCTCCTGGTACGCTCAGATGGAAGGGGAGACTGATCCTTGGATTGGAGTGCACAATATGCGCAGGAGTCATGTAGATCCTAGCCAAATGACTATCCTCCCAACATCTAGTTCCAACGGTGGTTAAACATTTTACTGGGGTATCCCTTGCCAGTAGCACTTGTGCCAAATGACATCCATCAAGTCTAATCTCATCTTTTGCAAACCGAAGTAGTATCTGCAATTAGACAAACATGGAAACAAAGTTCTCTGAAGAAATTGAAGGTCACCTGCAGAAGATGCCGCACCGGCAAAGTTCTCTAAAGAAATTGAACGTCACCTGCAGAAGATGCCGCACCGGCACACCCCAGACCCCAGTAGTTCAATTCAATGATAAAGCTGAGGCATTACAGCTATGGTTTTCCAACATCATTAGTCACAATTAGCACCAGCAGATCCGTTAATATTGAAGTGACACCTTATTCAATAGAGAGAGAAATGAGATTGTGCATGTGAATATCTAAGGATCGGAGGAACAAGTGCACAGTCGATCAAGGATTTTTCAAGGCCAATAACTAATAAGCCGAAACAGAAGGAGGCGGGGGGCTAACCTTGCGGAGAGCGCCGGGGGCACTGCTGAACAACCATGGCTGTTCGAGCTCCAATTTCTCGTCGCCCGAGACCTTGGAGAGGACTGTGCCAATGGATGCCCGCTACCACTTCGTGCTCGCCGCCACTGTGCCATCGATCCCCGCCGCCGCTAGGTTGATGTGCCGCGGGTCGTGGCTCCGCGCCGGACCGAGCTCGAATGCTAATCTACCATCCTCAGAATCTAGAATGGGCACGCCATATCCGGGTGGCGCCCTCCCGCCGAGCGGCTCCACCGGCTCAGGGAGATCGGCGCGGCGGCGGCCACTGGCTGGCCGGTGGGGGAGTGGCTTCGCGTTCGTGAGCTTTCATGGACCAAAAAACCCACACAGAGAATGAACGAGCTGACATTTTGTTTATGTGGACTGGAATGGACTCGGCTCGATTGGATAAGTCCACTTGCCGTCCCTCATCATTTCGTCGAGTTTGTTTGACATCCCTAAACCGTAATACCGGAAATCTTCATCTATCATCTTGGAAAAACCGTGCATATTAGGTCACATGGCACTATGGATAGTTGTTTTGGCTTACATGGTATCGTGGTCATCAAAAAGAAAATAACAAATGTGTGGGGCCTGCAAGTAAGTGAGTCCACATGTAACCAGGCCCATATGTCAGAGGCTTTCTTATTCCTCCGATTCCCCTCCTATTTCCATCTCTTCACCACTTCCTTCTTTCGACCCCAACAGAGAGGGGGCGGCTGCTAGTGGCCAATGCTGGCGGGGGGAGGGGTGGTTTGATGAGGACTCGGACGAAGAGACCATGGCCTTTCGCCATCGCACCTGGCTCCTCTGGCGGCGGTGTGGGTCGAGACGGTTCCGCGCCAACCTGGTGTCAGACCTAAATCGCACGTGCTTTTGGGCTCCAGGCTTCCTCGGGGTTCTTCATTGTCGTTATCGTCAATGGGGAGATAGTCCTCGCCGCGAGGGATTTTTCAGACGTGGCTCACCACAAGACCCGGGCAAGGCATCCTGCCGGCCTGCGCCCCATGCTTCTCTCCTGGCTGGGAAGAATGGAGCTAGGTGAACCCGGTCTCCTTGATCCCCATCGTCGGCATCGTCTCGGCCTCGGTCCGCACCGCCCCGTCGTCCTCAATCCCCATTGTCGACAATGTTGATCTTGGGCTCATGGTGTGCAAGACCTCCCACTTCTCCCCGGCGACGGCTTCGTGGACTACAACCACCACACTAGCGACCTCGTCTTCCACGTCGACACCTATGACCGCAGTCACAGAGGGGGAGCCACCTTCGCAGGCAAGCTCGTGTTCCTCGGTCCCATAGGCAAGGCGCTCATCACCGTCCGTTGCTGGTGCTCGTCTTTGCACCATCGTTGGGAGGGCTTCCTCAGTGCCCACACTGATGGGCAGAAGCCTTTCTTCTCTGCTCACCGCTCCTTTATCCTCGGTGAAGCCATGACTGACGTTGTTGTCAAGCTCCTCTCCCCACTCCCACCTCCTCCTGTTGCGCCCATGCTTCTTCCAAGCTCCTCTGCGTCGATAGCTCCTTCCCACGGCAGTGCTGCCGCTTGGTGGCACCTAAGGTCAAGTCAGGTGGGGAGGCTATTTGCTGTGGGTGTGCTACCCCCAACATGGAGATGAGGGGAAGAGAAGAGAGAGGAAGCAGAGGGGGTGGCCATTTACATGTGAGCCTCACAATCTTTTTATTTTCTTCCTGTCGACTAGAAAGCCACGTCAACGAAACTAGTTATCTATACAGCTACGGGACCTAAATTAATCCAGTTTTCTAAGTTAAAGGATGACGATTTTCGATATTAATATCAAACAAACTCGGCGTTCCTTTGTGACGTGACTGCAAGGCCCATCCACTGAGAGCGGCCCACCGTTTCTTCGCTACGAGAAGACATACGCTGCCTGCTCCAGTGACGTTTCGCTGTCATCGCCAACCTCGACTCGGCTTAGCGGACACCAAGCAAGCAGGCAGCAGTAGTAGAGGGCAAAGCAATGTCCTCCAAGCCCCTGTCTGTTCGAGTAACAATATGGCAAAGTGTGGTCGCCGATCAGATAACACATCTCTAGTTTCGGTTGAAAATCAGTCGATTGCAACCCCCAACCCCCACCACACCCCACACCACCACCACGGGGACAATATGTTCTGAGATGTGTGCCGTGCCGTGCTTGTGATTTACGTTGTTCATTTGACCATGCATCCGCTGTGTTTGATACTATTTGTTGAAAATTTGACTGCGTTTTAACTTTTAAACAAACATATGGTGCATGCCATATAGACAGTTCCTTCTCACAATCTATTGAAAGGGGTTAATGTGCCCAGGAACACCATATAAACTGGGCAATAGGACGTGAGTACATGACCAATATAGGAGAAACTAAGCTTTTCAAATCAACGGGAGTTAACTGTTAAATTTTCACCACAGTGATGAGATCCACTCCTTCTGTCCATAGATGCAAGTATTTTTGAACTTTGGCACGGTATCCTACTTTGACCAACAACATCTAAACATAAATTATTTCAAATAAAATGAGCTGCATACTATCTAGTAACATCATTCTTACAACATTAATATTTATTAATATTTATGAATTTTGTTTATTGACAATTGAAGTTAAAAAGATTTGACTTAGCTTTATCTTAAAAATTTATATATTTTTTTTCAAAAAGTACTACTCTAAATAAAGTAAAACTTTCCTTTTTTGGATTGCTAAATGTCATTTAGCAGAAAACTATGGTCAAAATCTTCCAAATTGTTAACATTAGGATTTACTTTGCAATTCGAACTCTAGCAACCCTAGGTCCTCCTCCTGCTCCGGCAACCGACAATGGCCCGACGAGTTAGAGCTTAAGGTCTTGGGTTAGGGTGGAGTTGGGAGGGGGAAAAGGGGGAAGATCATCGGGTTTAAAGGGATGGTCATGGGAGGCAGTGGCTCGGCAGTAGTTGGTGGACACGGGCGAGCAGCAAGGCGTCGACGACGACGCTAAAGCCGTGGTGGTGCATTGGGCCGGCGTTGGTGGCGGTGAGAAGCAAATAAATGATTAGGAGACAACGGCTGGGACGATGGATTTGACAACAGACATCCACTAAGGCATCGGAGATGTTAAAAATGACAGGATAAGAGCACCTCACTAGCGCCGTTGAGAAAAGAGAAGAGGGAGGGGAAGAGGGAGAAGGTGGGGACGGGGGTAGAAAAGGAGAGAGGAGGCTAATGGAAGATCATGGTTGATTCCTTTGGCCAATCGATGAGGGCGGGTGGCGATGCGCTGGGCGGGGTGGCGGCAGTGGTGTGTTGGGCATCGAGAAGATCGAGCATCAGGGGAGAACGAGTGGACGATAAGGGCAGAGGAGACGATAAAATGAAATCACTGTAGCTGCACGCATCTTAAAGACAATCGTACGGTTCAAATTTTGTAAGCATGTGAGCAGTCTTTTTTTTTCCACCAGGCCGCTTCAGAGTACTGACCCGAGAATTTCTCTTCCGCGTTAAACTGACAAAAGGCGTCACTGGCTGAGAATTCGCTAAACATAGAGCTGAGTGAGTACAAGTCCATCATCAGGGTTAACAACATCATCCAATTAACTAATCAAGTACATGTGATCACCGTCGTGGCAGTCCACGCGGGAAGCACAATGTGCGTGGCTCCAGGACGGAAGTAGCCTGGAAATTGTGTTGCTTTCTTCCTCAGATAGCAACTACCTAACTGCTCTGCTGAAAATTGCTTTCTTTCTTCGGTCATTATTGGAGATTACTTTTGATTACAAATTTACAATCAGTCAACCGGACTCGTCATGCAGCTATATATCTACGCTAATTGGGTATTTAGCTCTCCTATGTTAACCAGATAGATATAAATGGTAATTCGATAGATTAGAAAGATCTAGATTTGATAGATCATATTACCGTGACCATAAATTATTATAACACAGTATATGTTAAATAAATCATGCAATTGAATATAGCATATACTCTAATTTAATAATTTAAAATTCATAATTAGTAAATATGTTATCGTAAAGCTATCTTGTAGTCTCAATTTAATGTTTTTTAACTTAATTCTAAAGCTCAAATTTAACAGTTAGCAAGTTGTATATGGACTTTTCTTTTTTTAATGTAAGCATATACACTTTCAAAGCTAACTAACACGTTTAATATGATATTATTATAACTTTAATATCAGATTTGTTAAAAATATGGTGCCACATTTTTTACTCATTTCAATCTTCTTTTTTCGTGTGATAACTCTCTCTCTTATGGGTAAGTATGTTTCTATGTCTTCTCTCTCATCTTCCAAGTAAAATAATTATTGGTTTTATCCTAATTCGTGCACCAGCGTATAAGTATTGAAATTTACAATGTTGTTACAATACAAATATATGTAATTTCTCTCTTGTCCTTTCTATAACAATTGTCTGTACCACATCGGTTTAGCGATAAGTGTGTGTAATTTTTCACGGTGGCATGAGTGACGTGTCACCTGGTCATGTAATATTTTTGATATCCCGACAAAATATTGTGGCGAATTAAAGTAATCCCTTTTGAAACTTACGCGACCACTATGAGTACATGCATATAAGGTGGGGAGTGGGGCACATTTTTGGTAAAAGAAGCAGTCAAATTCCAACCGGACTATATTTACTACGAAGTTGCTTGTACTAATGGGAAATATTTAACTACTTAAGGTCTAATGGACAACAAAGATATCCAATCTTATCAGATACGGGAGAGACCTCAAATAGTTACACTCTAATCCAGTAAATATTACATTCAAATATATATGCAATATTTTAGGGAAACTACGCTATAATTTTAATGTCTCTTTTCCTATCCTTTAGAGAGGCATATGCCTCAGTACGGGAAAGCCCATGTTTGCCGAGTGTAAATTTTTTTGTCGAGAGCTTTATGTCGGGCACTCGGCGAACAATATATTTGCTGAGCGGGCTCTCGACAAAAAAAACTCTCGGCAAAAAGGACATTTTGCCGAGTGTTTGCCCTCAGCGAACAAAAACACTCGGCAAAAAATCACTTTTGCCGAGTGCCTCCACACGGCCCTCGGCGAAAGTACAATTTTGCCGAGTGCCAATAAAGGACACTCGGCAAAACAGTAACCGTCGTCAACGAATACCGTTTGGTACCATCTTTGTCGAGAGCCAGGGCAAGACACTCGGCAAAATACCACCTTTGCCGAGTGATAGGGCTAGGCTCTCGGCAAAATACCATCTTTGCCGAGTGCTATGGGCAGGCACTCGGCAAAATACCACCTTTGCCGAGTGTCTTTCCTTGGCTCTTGGCAAACATGTCAAAATTTTTCCTCATCCATCCTCCAAACTTTTTCTATTATGTAAATACAACATGTAATCCCTACTTATCAAATTTGGTAATTTTTCAATTGGTTTTGCTATATTTCTTTGATTTATTGTATTTTTATGAATTTTTTTGCAAGTCTCAAATTAGAACTACAAGTGGTTAAAAAAAAAAAAAAAAGTAGTGCAAAAATTATATTCATGACCCTTGTGAGTCAATATGTGGTAAATGAACAGAAATTGAGATGTTTTTCTTCATGCAACATGGTTAGAAACGTGTTGACCGAATGATTTCAAAATTGTAAAAATAGCAAATAAAGTCGAAAATCATAACATTTGTTAGGATGTCATGATATCATACGTCGATGCTGGGATAAAAAATCGAGAAGGTTTCAAATATTTTATCAGGTACGACGCTCACAAAACCGAAGATTCTCCGGAGTAGATTATAAGTGTTGAGAAGGATTGGTTAGATTTGGAGAGAAAGTGACGGTCGAATTGTCGTTTGATTTTAAATCTTTTTCCCTAGGAAATAAATAGCATATATGGGTTTATGCAAAAATTTTGTAAATTTTTGAGTCCGTTTGATAATTTCTAAATTATTAGAAGCAAAAAACTAATAATATTGTTTGCCGAGCATAGCTCTCGGCACAAATGTGACACACGGCAAAATGGTTCAAAAAAGATCCTCATCGTATGCTTTGCCGAGAGCTATCCTTAGGCACTCGGCGAAATACGCCTTTGCCGAGTGCCGCCGATCGGCTCTCGGCAAAGCTCGATTTTGCCGAGTGCCCGGATCGGTGGCACTCGGCAAAGTTCGGCACTCGGCAAATATTAGTAATATGGCCGCCTCCTCTCGGCGCCATTCATTTCGTGACTTAGCGAAATTACTCGCCGCCGCCCCATCCCGCTCGCGCCCCCGGCCGCGCTGCCCCCGCCGCCGCCTCCCGGCCGACGCCGCCGCCCGGGCGACGCCTCCCGGCCGGGCCCCGCCGACTCCCGCCCCAACCCCGGGCCGACGCCGCCACGCCTCGGACGCCGCCCCGGCCGCCGCCTCCCCCCGACGGCCCCGCCCCGAGCGACGCCTCCTCGGCCGAGCCGCCCGGCCGACGCCCGCCGCCCCGGCCGCGCGCCACGCCTCCGGCCGGCAACCACCCCTCCGGGCGGCCCCCCTGCCGCGCCCCCTCGATTGACGGCTCCCCACTCCGGCCTAGGTAACTTCTTGTCATATTTTGCATACATTAGAATTTTTTCGAGATTTTGTTAATAGATTTGAAATTGTTAGCATTAGAAACATTAATCGATATAATACCATGTGCAACATTAGAAACAAAATGATGGCAAAAAGAAACAAATTTAGGTATTTATTATAAACAAATCAATTGTAAAAGGAATGATATTTATTGTATGCACGTATATATTTTGAAGATTATTATATATATGCCCGTATGAATGGAGTCGCATCGCGCAGCCATGCCGTCGCTTGTGTGCCGGCCATTGAGCTGTGCTTCTCTATTTTGCAGGTGCCGCTGTCTTTACCGTAGTTTGTCTGTGTATAACGTAACCTTAGGCGTCTCCCGTTTGAAAGAGATATGGATGAAAATATGCGTCTTCTTGCATATCTTTAACCGTATCTTTTTCAAATTGTCCATGTTTTTTGGACAACCTGAGAATGTGTAGATGAGTTTAGTTTCCATGGTCTAGTATTCTGGTCCGACTCAGAATTTTGGTAGTATCTCCCAGTTGTTCTCCGGATACACAATCTCCCTGTCGGGACGTGTATTTGGAGAACAGCGGGGAGGTGCTGCCGAAATTCTGTCTCGGAGCGAAGTACTAGAGCATGGGAACTAAACTCATCTACACATCCTCGGGTGGGATTAGGACCTATCTTTACCTATTAGACATTAGAGGCACTCGGTAGATGGAAATAATATTTATATGATTATTTGATATGATAGAGGATGGATGACCGTGAGTGGATGTATACGGGCCGCTCAAGTCACGGTTCGTTGACCGATGAATGGATCGAGAAGACCGATGCTTTCTTGGAACTTACATTTGCCAAGGTTAAAGGAGCACGTACCACATGGTGTCCCTGTAGCAAATGTGGTAACATGAAGCGACAAACAAAAGAGATCATGGGCAAACACCTTTGCAAGAATGGTTTTACAGCTGATTATACCCGGTGGACGTTCCATGGTGAAGCCTACCGTGGGAGAGACGAGGTCGTCCGACAACGCATCGAGGAGTTTGATTCTAATGTCGGGGTAGGAGACATGTTAAATGACTATGAAGAAGCACACTTCGATGAAGGATGTAGGGATGAGGAGCCGGAGCCTATCGCAAAGACGTATTACGACATGTTGTCTGCGGCACAGCAACCCCTTCATGGGCATACAAAAGTTTCTCAACTGGATGCCATTGCACGGCTAATGGCGGTAAAGTCCCGCTTAGCTGGAGTAGAGAGGCCTTTGATGTTATGTTGACAGTTGTTGGGAGCACGCTTCCGAATGGTCACCTTCGCCAAAGAGCATGTATGAGGCACAAAAACTCTTTCGTGCACTTAAGATGCCATATGAGCAGATACATGCTTGTCCGAACGGATGTATCCTATTTAGGAAAGAGCATGCGGAAGCAAAATACTGTGCAAAGTGTGGATCCTCTAGGTTCGTAGAGGTAGACTCTGGTGATGGGCATAAGAGGCAGCTCGCTATCCCCATGAAGATCTTACGGTACCTTCCGTTCATGACCGAGGATCCAACGGTTTTACATGACCGAGGAATCCGCGAAACAGATGACATGGCACAAACTCGGACGTCGATACAATCCTGAGAAGCTTGTACATCCATCCGATGGTGAAGCTTGGAGAAGGTTTGATGTGATTCATTCTGGGAAAGCTCTAGAGGCTCGTAATGTACGGGTTGCGTTAGCAACGGATGGGTTCAACCCTTATGGAATGGCGGCTGCCCCATACACATGTTGGCCCATGTTTGTTATTCCCCTCAATCTCCCCCCGGCGTCATCTTCCAATGATCGAATATATTCTTATCGTTGATAATTCCTGGACATCCGGGGAAGAATATGAGTGTGTACATGGAGCCTTTAATTAATCATTTGGTCCGTACTTGGGATGAAGGGGTATGGACATATGACCGAGCTACAAAGACAAACTTCAAAATGCATATTTGGTACCATAACTCCCTGCATGACTTGCTGGCATATGGGTTATTCTGCGGATGGTGTGTTTATGGGAAGTTTCCATGTCCGATATGCAAGGCAGCTCTGAAGTTCATCTGGTTGGTGAAGGGTGGTAAATATTCTTCTTTTGACAAACATCGACAATTCCTCCCTCTTGACCATCCATTCAGGCGGGACATCAAGAACTTTACAAAAGATGTAATAATTACCGAGGCTGCTCCACAGATGATGACAGGTGCCGAGGTTCATGCTCAGTTAGAAGCTCCTAAGATCAATGAAGAAGAAGGTTGTTTTCTGGGATATGGTGAGCAACATGACTGGACTCAAAAATCTGCCTTGTGGAGGCTCCCATATTTTCAAGATCTCCTTCTTCCACATAACATTGATGTGATGCACACTGAAAAGAATGTCGCCGAGGCACTTTTTTGTACAATCATGGACATTCCTGATAAGACAAAAGACAACGTAAAAGCTCGAATGGATCAAACTATGTTATGCAATAGACCAAAGCTAGACATGGCGCCTCCTAGAGGTGGCAAGTCATGGAGAAAGCCTAATGCCGATTTTGTTCTTACGAGGGCCCAAAGGAGGGAAGTACTCGAATGGTTCCAAACATTGATGTTCCCTGATGGGTATGCAGCCAATTTGAAGAGGGGAGTGAACTTATATACCATGCGAATCAACGGGCTCAAGAGTCATGACTACCACATATGGATTGAGCGGCTTCTCTCGGTGATGGTTTGTGGCTATGTCCCTGAGCATGTCTGGCTAGTCCTTGCAAAGTTGATCAATTTCTTCCATCAGCTGTGTGCTAAGGAGTTATCTTCGACTGTGATTGACGAAATGGAAAGAATGACACCTGTGTTGCTATGTAAGTTAGAGAAGATCTTTCCTCCCAGCTTCTTCAATCCGATGCAGCATCAAATGCTGCATCTCCTACACGAGTGCCGAATGGGGGGCCTGTGCAGTGCCGTTGGTGCTATGTAATTGAGAGATGTTTGAAGGTTATTAGAACGAAATGTAAAAATAAATGCAAGATTGAAGCTTCCATTGCAGAGGCATACATTCTGGAAGAGGTTTCAAATTTCACATCAAAATACTATGCTGACAACCTTCCTAGCGTGATAATCCACCTCCTCGTTACAATGCTGGCGAAGATGAATTGAACCTCAGTCTTTTCCGAGGCCAACTTGGAACTGCTAGTGAAGCGACCAACAAGAGATTGAATCATCATGAGTGGCGCAACATCATGCTATACGTGTTGACCAACCTCGATGAAGTGGAGCCGTACATGCGGTAAGTTCTCAAGAAATTTGTTACCAATTAGTCACTATTCTCATTGTTCAACCCTCTTGTTCTCGTTCGTACAGGAAATTTCAACATAAATTCTGGCGTCAACCAAGGGAACCTACCCCGCAAGAAGTCGAAAACCTTCTAAGGCAGGGTGCGGGAAATGGAATGCCCGATTTTATTTCTTGGTTCAAAAATAAGGTACTATCGAAATTTTGTCTAATGCTTAATCTTTTTGCTTATGCTGGCGAAGTTTGACTCTACAACCTGCTTTAACTTGCAGGGCCAAAACGATGCGTCTATGAGTGCCGAGTTGAGACAAGTTTCTGGTGGCTGTTTCGTATAGGGTTAAGTCATTTTTCGGCTATGATGTGAATGGATATCGCTTTCACACAACAAGCCATGAGTAGAGTCGACCCAATCGAAGAACCACAAATCGGAGTTTTTACTCCGGGCTCGATGGGGTTGATTACTATGGAAGAATAGAAGAAATATATGAACTCGACTTTCATGGTTGTAGACCTCTTAATCTGTCATATTCAAATGTCATTGGTTTGATCCTGCTCAAGTGAGACAGACTCCTAATCTTGGCCTAGTCGAAATTCGACAGTCAATCGTCCTAGCAGGAGACGATGTATATATCGTTGCTCAACAGGAGACACAAGTTTATTATCTGTCATATCCGTGCCAAACCGACGACCGTCTTCAGGGTTGGGATGTTGTGTACAAGGTAGCGCCACACGGTAAACTACCTGTACCAAACAATGAAGACTACAACATGGACCCAAACACATATGATGGCGAGTTCTTTCAAGAAGATGGGCTACAAGGAAGTTTTGAGATAGACTTAACCGAAGCGATGGGGTTGGATGTAGACAATGAAATGGTTGTTGATGAGGACGCGAGAAGAGGTTCGTAATGTGAAGGACTTAGAATTGCTTCAGCGGTTACATTTAGGAAATGAGAGGGACGACAACATTCCTCCCGCCAGGAGGAACCTAATGATTATATCGACATGGGTGATAGTGATGATGACAATTATGATCCAGCTAATCCTGACCATGATGATTATTTCTAATACATGTATGCACTGTGTTAACTATGTTCTCTTTATCTATTTATTTTGCATCTCTCTCTTCGTATTTTTGTATATCTGTACTGATTGGTTTACTTTTTCTACGTGCAGGTGATTCAACAAAGATGGTGGGTGGTTTGAGGAAGTGCGCGTCGGTGTTCAGAAGAGCCAAAGATGCCATTCGAGGGGCCGATGCAGCTGAGGGGTCTGGTAGGAGTCGCGGCAGGGGTCGCCGCAAGGTTTGTGCTGGCAGGGGTCGAGGGAGGATACCCTCCCCTGTACCGTCCTCTAGTGACGATGAGCAGGAGGAGCGGGTGGAGCAGGCGGAGCAGGAGGAGGAGGAGGCTAAGGGGTCTAGTAGCTCTAGTGAGGAGGAGGAGCAGGAGGCTGGGGGGTCTGGCTCGGCTGGAGGTACTGCTTCCGCAAGGGGGTCTGCCTCGACTGTTTGGTCGCGAGGTCCCTCGACCCTCCCACGGCGACCGATACCTTTTGAGAGACGCCCGCTGATTCAGCCTGAAGGGACTCGGTAAGTAACCTTGGATGTTGTCAATACTTTTTCATTTGATTTGTTAAAAATTACAATTAAAACTAATAATTCATTGCATTTTCACTTATCAGGTGTTGGACTGTGATCAGAGGAGGTGATCACAAACGCCAAGTCAACGGCATCCTGGGTCTTCTGTGCAGAGTACACTTTCCTGGCCTTGTTCAGTACGCCGGAAGGTCGAAGCCTGCCTACATGTTTGACCACTACGTCGCCGTCCCCAATTTTCCTGATCGAGATGGAAGGATCTTCAACAACAGGACGGAGCGGGTGAAGGCCGAGTTGTGGGTAAGCCTTCTGTCAAACCATGTCCCTCAATACATCACATTCATTGCACATTATTGAAACAATGACTCAATACATCATGTGTTTATGCAGGATTTTTTTGATGCCGACGGATACGAGGCAAGAGCGGCGCGTGGCGACAAATCTGTCGCAAACTCGTGATCGACATGCATTACGAGGCGCGCATCCAGGCTATCATTGCATACAACGCTGCATACAACAACCTGAAGGTCACCAAAACCGAAGCAAGAACCATGACTCTGACAAAGGAACAATACATGCTGGTAAATATAACAACGGATTTTTGAACGATTAAATACATTTGATTTGATCTAGTTATATCTCTTATACTTGATGACGTGTAGGTGCCTGTTTGTTGGTGCGGCCAGCTTATCGATTGCTGGGAGCGCATGGTGGATAGGTGGTGCGCTGCCGAGTGGCAGGAGACGCACTCCGCTTGCCGGGAGCGGCGTTTGATGATGCCAGGTGAACCACATCACCAAGGGAGCCTTAGCCTCAACCAGTATGCAGCTAGATGGGTACGTGAATTCTATTTTTCATTTCAACGACCAATGCTCAATAGTTCTTAACCAAACTATTGTTTTATTCGCAGTCGGCGTCGCATGATGGACAACCTATCTCTCAGTTCAAGGCATGGGCTTTGGCCCACAAGGGCAAGGCGACATCCGACGTCAACTACAACCCGAGGACGGGCCTGTCACATCCGGGTTTTTCCTAATTTATTTAAATAATTTACCCTGAAATAATTGAAATTTCGAAATTAACCTGAGCAACCCAATAATATTTAAAATGCAATTAATAAATGGAAACGACATGGTGGGATTTTTCTTGAATTCTCGCATGTCAAAATACGCTAACAGATTTTTCTTGGAATTTTTAGAGCACTCTAAGTATTTTTAATCAATTAAATAAGAAATCAGGAATTAAATTAAGTCCCTAAATCCTTTTTCCCTTTTTTCTTTTTTTTCCCCTCCTTTTTCCCTTTTGGGCCGTCCTTTTTCCCGCTCTTTCCCCGTGCCGCCAGTTCCGCCCAAGCCGCCCCTCTCCTCGGCGAGTGGCCAAGGCCCAAGCTGGCAAGCGCCCATGCAAAATCCGTGCGCCTCCTCTTGCGCGTGGTGCCACCGACAGGTGGGCCCCACCTGTCGGAGCCGCCTCCCTCGCACCCGGCCGGCCCAACCGCCGCCGCCGCCATGGCCGCGCCGCCCTACCTCTTTTTCGCGCCGTTTCGCGCGCCGCCGCGTGGCCCCACGCCGGCTCCGCCCGCGCCGTCGCACCCGTGCCCGCCTTTCCCGCGCCGCAACAACCGCCGCCGCCCGAAACGCCGCCGATTATCCTCTCTCTCTCTCGAGTCCGAAACAAACGGCGAGGTTTTCCCGGCCATCCCGTGCCCGATTCGATCTCTTTCCGCCCTATAAAACCCCCTCTCGCGCCGCCGCGTGCTTCCTTTGTTTCCCCGTTAGGTTTAGCCCCAAAAATCGTCGTCGGCGTCGCTTTCTTCCGCCGCCGGTGAGCGCTGTTTTCTTTTCCTTTTGCGTTCGCCCGTGCCGCGCGCCGCCACTCGCCGGGCCGTCCCGGCCGCCGTGCCGCCAAGGTCGTCGGGCAAAACCCGCCGCCGCCGTCGCCCGCCGCCCGTGAAACCCTAACCCTAACCCTAGCCTTCGCCCGCCGTCCGATCGCAGCCGATCCGGCCGCTCGGATCTCGCCACGTGGCGGCAATCCGCCGCTCGGATCTCGCCACGTGCGCAATCCGCCGCCGCGCCCCCGGCTCTCGCGTGCGCCGGCCGGTGTCTTGCGTCGGCCCTAGGGCTGACGCCGGCCGCTGATGTCATGATGACGTCAGCCCCGAGCCGCGTTGATGACGTCACCAGGGACTTAATTGCGCAATAAATAATTTAGTCTTTTCTGTTTAGCTTAAAAATCGCAATTAAACTTCTAAAATTCATATCTTTTGAATCCGAGCTCCGTTTTAGCCCATTCAAATTTCATTAAATCCAGAAAAATGTCAAGAATCTATTAAAAATACTTTTCAGTGCTGTTTCAGTAGACTTTTAGGGTGTTTGTTGAGTGCTTTGTTTGTCGTGTAGATCCCGAGTTTTCCGCGAGCCCGTTCTCTTGAAGTAGTCGCCGAAGTTCCTCAGTCTCCAGAGCAAGGCAAGTCATACCTTACATTGACCATATTGTACCTATTTTATGTAAATACCTCTTTTTTGTTCAAATACTGCACATGTTTTAGAATGTCATTTCGTGGGATGTTTATACCTATTGTACTCAACCATAGGATTGTTTACCTTATACCATTGATAACTTGGGGTCCAATGTGACTAGTTGATAGCTTAAGGTTTGCTTAGTTATGTTTAGCGCAACTAGCTCACTTAAGGGAATCACACTAATCAAGTTTATTACTAAAGTCGACCCTCCGATGATGTTAAAATATGACACTGTTTCTAATAATATTGATTTATGAAAAGGTGGGTCGTGAGCACATGGTTGGACTTTGGTTAGCGTGCTCATGACGATTAAGGACCGGTTCTTGGGAAACCCTGGAAGAAATGCCGTGCATACCAGAAGCCAGCATGGGTAATGGCTGGGTCTGTAGCGTAGCTGTCTCTAGTCGACGTATCCCAGAGAGGGTGGGCGTGATGGAGTTGGGTCGGCCCCGGTTTTAAGGGTTGATCAGCTTCCGAATTCACCGCGGCACTAGAGGGGGCTGCCCATTGCCCGATGGGAATGGGGGCGAAACCTTGGTGTGGTACGATTGACTAGAGGGGTTATGTGAAGGGTCCCGTCACGGTTCCTTTCCGGGGCACCATGGTGATGCACCGCGCACGGTAACGTGTTGTGGGATTGTGTCTTGTGGGTACAGCTTGTACACCTCGATCGAGTAAAAACTATTCGAATAGCCGTGCCCACGGTTACGGGCGATCGACCGAGATTCACCTTGATTAGTCTCATTTATTTATTCGAATGAAATGTGGAAGCATGACTAGTGCGGGTGGATGGATGGGCTCGTTGCAACGGGGTTTGAGCGTTGGACAGTGTTTATTTAATACTGCTTAAATATTTCTACTGTTTTACTATCTTCACATATTGTTATTATATTCGCAAATGTTGTTTATGCAAATTGATCCCCTTGACCTTTCCTTGTTATTTATCTTGCATCATGTCCCCTTTTCCTGTGTGACTTGTTGAGTACGGTGGTTGTACTCGGTCTTGCTTCTTTTCCCCCTTCAGCGCAGGGTTGAGATCGAGGTCTCCGAGGAGGTGTAGGCTTGTTCTCGTCAAGGTTTAGCCGTGGAGTCGGTGTTCCGCTCGCTCGTGTCAAGTTTAGCTTAAGTCGTTTTATTTTCCTTTCCGCTGCATTTGTGTAACTCTTTTATATTGTTTCTAAGACGAGGATTCTGTATTATCAATAACGTCGATTTGTGTACCTCGGATGCGGACGAGGGTGTAATGCACAAATTAGCGCAGGAATTCGGTGTGAATTTCGGGCGTGACAAGTTGGTATCGAGCCTTCGTGTGACCGTAGGACAAGCCAACTGGAAACCTCAAGAGCCCTCTAATTCTTTTCATGTGCATATGCTGAAAAAAAGGGGTGTTTTGAAAAGTGGAGTCGATCTAAGGATTAGGAATTGCGAAAATGGGATGTTGGTCGTGGGTTTTTGAGCATGTTTTGATTTTCCCACTCCTTTGTTTCTATAGATGGCGGGTTCCCAAACACGCGAAAAGGGATGACAAGCTTCGTGCAGAGCCGGCGCGCGTATGGCCCTTGCGGTTGGATATCCCGAAGCACCGGAGTATACAACGGTTGCGCCTCTCGGTGGCGAGTTGCCCTACCGTGTTCGGTTGGAGGTTCACGGGTTTGTGGGAACGTGTCTTCCCAACATGGAGGTCACAGCTTCCGGAGGCACGTCGATCACGCTTGTCAAGAAGCCGCCTACCGATGTTAGCCAGATGAGGGAGCCGCATGACGCCGACCTTCGCACCTCCTCCTACCGCTACCATTCCCGTCGAGGTAGTTCCTCGAGGTCGGTGCATTCAAGTCTACGGCGAGAGGAGAATGACTCTACCTTCGGTCACATGTGCACCATGCTCAAAGGACTGGATCGATGCACTCGACCTACACAAGGCGACCAAGGAGCCGAACGACAAGAAGATGCTTGAGGATCACGCGATTGAGGACGAAGTGGTTCGTCTGAAGAAGGAGGTAGCTGAGTTGAAGGGACTCCCGCCACCAATTGGGGTTAGACTCCGCACTACGCCTCGGAAGACCACCACCGCGCCGTCCGTATCCAGTGGCACCTCGGATTCCACCGCCTTCTCCGGCTCCACCCGCTCCAGTTCCCGCACCGGTTCCAGTTCCTCCTGCTGCAGGTTCTGCCCTCACCTTTGCTCCAGCTTCGGCGAATCAAGGTGGAGGTGGCAGTAATGGTTGGATCTCCGTCTCCAGTGACTCAAGCTCAGAGAATTCGGCTGAAGACATGGACTCCAAAGAGACTCGAGAGTCCTCGGAGGGAAGAGGCAGGATCGGTTGGGCTACGGCAACCGATTCAAAAGAGTCCAAGTCTGAGGTGACGCCCGAGGACTCCAGGAGCCGTTCGGAAGAATGGGGATCTTCTGAAGGAAGCAGTTTCGACTCCTCGTCTCGTGGATCGTTCTAGTTGCCCTCCTTAGTTTTACCGTTTAACTTAGTTTGTCTTCTTGATAGTTGTTGTGTGATAGGCTGCTGTGTGTGGGATAGCTGGCAGTCGATATCAAGTGTGATATGACTCGACCAATTAAGGATGTTTTGTGTTTTTCCTTGTTTTTAGTCAAGATCGAACAATGCATTTGAATTCAAATAATAAAGATTAGTTCTAAGTCCTGTCTGCTTTTTCTTCTTTTCTTTCTCTTCGGTCGGTCGTCTCCTTCGGATGGTGAACACCGGGACCGGCGGGCGAACAGCAACAATGGGCGGTCAGTGCCAACAACCACGAGGCTCACGACGCCAATGGCAATGTTCCTCCACCGCCACCCGAGAACCCCACCATTGCTCAAGTGCTCGCTTCACAGACACAGATGATGGCTGCAATGATGCAGCAAATGCAACAACAACACCATCGGATGCAACGGCGATGCCGCAACAAATGCGCAACAGCAGCAGAACAATCGGTTGCCGCCCCACCACCCCAAAAGCCGCGAGTTCCTTCGTGTCCGACCGCCGACCTTCTCCAGCACCACTAATCCCATGGAAGCTAATGATTGGCTTCATGCCATAGAGAAGAAGTTAGATCTGCTGCAGTGCACGGATCAGGAGAAAGTCTCGTTTGCCACTCATCAGTTACAAGGCCCTGCTTCAGCTTGGTGGGACAACTACTTGGTTACTCGCCCGGCGGGAGCAGCAGTTACCTGGGAAGAGTTTCGTCGCAGTTTCAGGACCGCACACATTCCTGCGGGAATAGTTGCACAGAAAAAGCGTGAGTTCCGTTCTCTTGAGCAGGGTAACAGATCAGTTACTGAGTATCTGCACGAGTTCAATCGTCTTGCCCGTTATGCCCCAGAAGATGTGCGCACTGATGCAGAGAGGCAGGAAAAGTTTTGACTGGTTTGGATGATGAACTCACTGACAAGCTTATCTCCGGAGAATATGCTAACTTTGAGAAGCTGGTTGACAAGGCCATTCGACAGGAAGATCAGCGCAACAAGATGATCAAGAAGAGAAAAGTATTCCAGTCCCGACCTCCTCAACAGCAGGGAAATCAGCAGAGGCCGCGTTTCATGCCTGGAAGTCAGAGTGGACCTACCACCATGATTGTTCGTCAGCATCGACCTTATCACCCAGGGAATTTTCAAGCGCGGTAGTGGCGGTGGTCAACAACGCGTACTCCGGCCCGCGCCCTCCAACGGCGCCATCCCGCCAGAATCCACCACCACCTCCAAGGAAGGACTCGGGGGCAAGCCAGAGTCTGTTTCAACTGTGGTGATCCCGGGCATTTTGCAGACAAGTGTCCAAAGCCAAGACGCGCTGGGCCAAGGTTCATCCAGGCTCGAGTCAACCATGCGTCCGCCGAGGAAGCACAGACCGCTCCTGAAGTTATACTGGGTATGTTTCCTGTAAACTTTACTCCTGCCACAGTATTATTTGATTCTGGCGCTACACATTCATTTATCTCAAAGCAGTTTGTTGGGGCACATGGGTTGTCGGTAGTGGGACTTAAGATACCGTGCGGGTTCAAACCCCGGAAACCACTTGGAGACCACTCGCATTGTCCCTCGGTGACCATAGAAATCCAAGGATCTATGTTTCTAGCCAACCTTATCCTCCTTCACCCAAAGGCATAGATGTCATTCTTGGGATGGATTGGTTGTCCAGACATAAGGGAGTAATTGATCTGCGCTAGTCGCACCATTACTTTAATTAATACGAAAGGAGAAAGAGTTGTTTTTCGCTCTCCCATGCAAGTCAAGCCCGTAGCAAGTTTGAATCATGTTTCCACCGGGGAATCGTCCGAAATGGCGGCAAAGACCCCTATGAAGTTTGAGGATATCCCCATCGTCGAGAATACCCAAGTTTTCCCGAAGACTTAACTCGGATGCCGCCAAAAAGGAAATTGAATTCGGATTGATCTAGTACCGGACCGCCCCAATACACAAGAGGCCGTATAGGATGGGAGCCAACGAGTTGGCCAAGTAAAGAAGCAAGTGGATGAACAGTTGCAAAAGGGTATATTCACCCGAGCACATCGCCTTGGGGTGCTCCGGTGATTTTCGTGGAAAAGAAAGACAAGACCAAGAGAATGTGTGTCGACTATCGCACACTCAATGAGGTTACTATCAAGAACAAGTATCCCCTACCACGGATTGATGATTTATTCGATCAACTCAAAGGGGCCAAGGTGTTTTCCAAGATAGACCTGCGATCGGGCTATCACCAGTTGAGAATTCGGGAAGAGGACATTCCCAAGACCGCCTTCACCACCAGGTATGGACTGTACGAGTGTACGGTCATGTCTTTTGGGTTAACCAACGCACCGGCTTTCTTTATGAATCTGATGAACAAGGTGTTTATGGAGTTCTTGGATAAATTTGTGGTGGTGTTCATTGACGACATTTTGGTCTACTCTAAGTCAGAGGAGGATCATGAGCAACATCTTCGGACAGTACTCGAGAAGTTGAGAGATCATCAACTCTACGCCAAGTTTAGCAAGTGTGCTTTCTGGTTAAAGGAGGTACAGTTCCTCGGCCACATTGTGAATGCCCAAGGAGTAGCCGTGGATCCAGCAAATGTGGAATCAGTTACCAAGTGGACCCCGCCTAAAACGGTTACGCAGATCCGAAGGACTTGCGGGTTACTACCGCCGCTTCATTGAGAACTTCTCCAAAATCGCCAAGCCAATGACTCAACTGTTGAAGAAAGATGAGAAGTTTAAGTGGTCGGCAGAATGCAACAAGAGTTTTGAAGAGCTCAAGAGGAAGTTGGTGTCTGCACCAGTGTTGATACTGCCCGACCCAGCAAAGGACTTCCAAGTTTATTGTGATGCATCTCGCCAAGGGTTGGGATGTGTGTTGATGCAAGAAGGCAAAGTGGTCGCATATGCATCTCGTCAATTGCGCCCACACGAAAACAACTACCCCACTCATGATCTGGAGTTATCCGCAGTGGTTCATGCACTGAAGATCTGGCGACACTACCTAATTGGTAATCGTTGTGAAGTGTATACGGATCACAAAAGTCTTAAGTACATTTTCACCCAACCGGATTTAAACCTTCGACGAGAAGATGGTTGGAACCGATCAAAGATTATGACTTAGGGATACATTACCATCCCGGCAAAGCTAATGTGGTTGCGGATGCACTAAGCCGAAAGAGTTACGCACCACCCTCGTGTGTCGAAGGAATGTGTGACCGGTTACGCGAGAATTCGAGAATCTAAATCTACGAGTGATGGATTTTGGTTTTGTGGCTACTCCGGAAGCCCAACCCACTCTCATTGATCAAATTCGGGCTGCTCAGGCATCAGATCCCGAGATGGCCGAACTCAAGAAGAACATGAGAGTCGGAAAAGCTCGTGGTTTTACGGAAGACGAACACGGCACAACTGGATGAGAAAGAGATTGTGTGTGCCGGAAGACAAGGATTTGAAAAGATGATCCTTACGGAAGTTCACCAAACCCAATACTCAATTCACCCGGGCAGTACAAAGATGTATCAAGATCTTAAAGAAAAGTTTTGGTGGGTCAGTATGAGGATGTTTGTCAGCGGGTGAAGGCAGAACATCAACGGCCCGCTGGACTGTTGCAACCACTTCAGATTCCAGAATGGAAATGGGAAGAAATTGGAATGGATTTCATCACGGGTTTACCCTTTGACAGGATATGACTCAATTTGGGTCGTGGTGGACCGACTCACCAAGGTGGCCCACTTCATACCAGTACATACTACCTACTCAGGGAAGAAGTTGGCAGAGCTTTATCTCGCAAGGATCATGTGTTTGCATGGCGTGCCTAACAAGATCGTGTCCGATAGGGGAAGTCAGTTTACTTCCAAGTTTTGGAAGAAGTTGCAAGAAGAGCTCGGTACCCGTTTGAATTTTAGCACGGCCTATCATCCGCAAACAGACGGTCAAACCGAGAGAGTGAATCGATTTTGGAAGACATGCCGAGAGCATGCGCGCTCGATTTTGGAAAAGCGTGGGACAAAAGCTTGCCCTATGCACTTCTCTTACAACAACAGCTTATCGGCCGCATTCAAATGGCACCGTATGAAGCACTCGTATGGACGGAAATGCCGCACACCCCTATTCGGATCGACGGGTGAGCGCCGCTTGTTTGGCACGAAGTAATAAGTGAAGCAGAGGAAAAGGTCCGAGCGATTCGGGAAAGGTTGAAGATTGCGCAGCCCCGACGTAAGAGCTATGCGATAATCGTCGAAGAGATCTCGCTTTTGAAGCGAGGGATTTTGTGTATCTTCGCGTTACACCACTCCGGGAGTACACCGTTTCCAAACCAAAGGTAAGTTGGCACCACGTTTTGTGGGACCATACAGGATTCGGGAACGTCGAGGAGAAGTGGCCTATCACCGGAGCTTCCTCCAACATGACCGGTATTCACGACGTGTTTCATGTGTCCTAGTTAAAGAAGTGTTTAAGGGTACCGAAGAGCAGAGTCCGACTGATTGGAATCCAAGAGGACTTAACCTATGTAGAGAGACCAAGACGTATTCTTGAGGTCGGTGAAAGAAGGACTCGGAACAAGGTTATCGGGTTTTGCAAGGTTCAATGGACTCATCACTCCGAGGAAGAAGCTACTTGGGAACGAGAAGATGAGCTAAAGGCCGCGCACCCGCAACTTTTCGCCGGTACCTCCGAATCTCGGGGTCGAGATTCCGTTCAAGGGGGTAGGTTGTCACATCCTGGGTTTTTCCCTAATTTATTTAAATAATTTACCCTGAAATAATCAGAATTTCTGAAATTAACCTGGAGCCAACCAATAATTTTTAAAATGCAATTAATAAATGGAAACGACATGGTGGGATTTTTTTGAATTCTGCATGTCAAAATACGCTAACGATTTTTACTGGAATTTTTAGAGCACTCTAAGTATTTTTAATCAATTAAATAAGAAATCGGAATTAAATTAAGTCCGTAAATCCTTTTTCCCTTTTTTTTTCTTTTTTTCCCCTCCTTTTTCCCTTTTGAGCCGTCCTTTTTTCCCGCTCTTTCCGCCGCCAGTTCCGCCCAAGCCGCCCCCTCCTCCTCGGCCGTGGGCCAAGGCCCAAGAGCCGGCCGCGCCACGCAAAGTCCGCGCCCTCCTTGCGCGGGCCACCGACAGGTGGGCCCCACCTCGCGGAGCCGCCTCCTCGCACCCGCCGCCCAACCGCCGCCGCCGCCATGGCCGCGCCGCCATACCTCTTTTCGCGCGCTTTCGCGCGCTCGCACCGCGTGGGCCCATGCCGGCTCCGGCCGCGCCGTCGCACCCGTGCCCGCCTTTCCGCGCGCCGCAACAACCGCCGCCGCCTCGAAACGGCGCCGCCGATTATCCTCTCTCTCTCTCTTCGAGTCCGAAACAAACGGCGAGGTTTTCCCACCATCCCGTGCCCGATTCGATCTCTTTCCGCCCTATAAAATCCTCTCGCGCCGCCGCGTTTCCTCTGTTTCCCGTTAGGTTTAGCCCCAAAATCGTCGTCGGCGTCGCTTTCTTCCCCGCCGCCGTGAGCGCCATTTTCTTTTCCTTTTGCGTTCGCCGCGCCGCGCGCGCTCGCCGGGGCTCGTCGCCGCCGCGCCGCTGCCGCCGCGCCGGCCGTCCCGCGCCAGTGCCGCCAAGGTCGTCGGGCAAAACCCTCGGCCGCGCCGCCCGTGAAACCCTAACCCTAACCCTAGCCTTCGCCCCGCCGTCCGATCGCAGCCGATCCGCCGCTCGGATCTCGCCACGTGGCGCAATCCGCCGCTCGATCTCGCCACGTGGCGCAATCCGGCCGCCGCGCCTCCCCGGCTCCGCGTGCGCGCCAGAGCCGCGACGTCACGCCGACGTCAGCCCCGAGCCGCGCGTTGATGACGTCACCAGGGACTTAATTGCGCAATAAATAATTTAGTCTTTTCTGTTTAGTTTAAAAATCATAATTAAAATTCTAAAATTCATATCTTTTGAATCCGAGCTCCGTTTTAGCCCATTCAAATTTCATTAAATCCAGAAAAATGTCAAGAATCCATTAAAAATACTTTTCAGTGCTGTTTCAGTAGACTTTTTAGGGTGTTTGTTGAGTGCTTTGTTTGTCGTGTAGATCCCGAGTTTTCCGGCGAGCCCGTTCTCTTGAAGTAGTCGCCGGTTCCTCGCTCCCAGAGCAAGGCAAGTCATACCTTACATTGACCATATTGTACCTATTTTATGTAAATACCTCTTTTTCGTTCAAATACTGCACATGTTTTAGAATGTCATTTCATGGGATGTTTATACCTATTGTACTCAACCATAGAATTGTTTACCTTATACCATTGATAACTTGGGGTCCAATGTGACTAGTTGATAGCTTAAGGTTTGCTTAGTTATGCTTAGCGCAACTAGCTCACTTAAGGGAATCACACTAATCAAGTTTATTACTAAAGTCGACCCTCCGATGATGTTAAAATATGACCTGTTTCTAATAATATTGATTTATGAAAAGGTGGGTCGTGAGTACATGGTTGGACTTTGGTTAGCGTGCTCATGACGATTAAGGACCGGTTCTCGGAAACCCCGGAAGAAATGCCGTGCATACCGAAGCGGCATGGGTAATGGTGGGTCCGTAGCGTAGCTCTCTAGTCGACGTATCCCAGAGAGGGTGGACGTGATGGAGTTGGGTCGGCCCCGGTTTTATGGGTTGATCAGCTTCCGGATTAACCGCGGCACTAGAGGGGGCTGCCCATTGCCCGATGGGAATGGGGGCGAAACCTTGGTGTGGTACGATTGACTAGAGGGGTTATGTGAAGGGTCCGTCACAGCTTCCTTTCCGGGGCACCATGGTGGTGCACCGCGCACGGTAACGTGTTGTGGGATTGTGTCTTGTGGGTACAGCTTGTACACCTCGATCGAGTAAAAACTATTCGAATAGCCGTGCCCACGGTTACGGGCGATCGACCGCATTCACCTTGATTAGTCTCATTTATTTATTCGAATGAAATGTGGAAGCATGACTAGTGCAGTGGATGGATGGGCCTGTTGCAACGGGGTTTGAGCGTTGGACAGTGTTTATTTAATACTGCTTAAATATTTCTACCGTTTTACTGTCTTCAAATATTGTTATTATATTCTGCAAATGCTGTTTATGCAAATTGAGCCCCTTGACCTTTCCTTGTTATTTATCTTGCATCATGTCCCCTTTTCCCGTGTGACTTGTTGAGTACGGTGGTTGTACTCGCCTTGCTTCTTTTTCCCTTGCCGTGCGAGGTTGAGATCGAGGTCTCCGAGGAGGTGTAGGCTTGTTCTCGTCAAGGTTTAGCTGTGGAGTTGGTGTTCCGCTTCGTTCGTGTCAAGTTTAGCTTAAGTCAGTTTTATTTTCCTTTCCGCTGCATTTGTGTAACTCTTTTATATTGTTTCTAAGACGAGGATTCTGTATTATCAATAACGTCGATTTGTGTACCTCGGCTGATGCCTGGACGAGGGTGTAATGCACAAATTAGCTGCAGGAATTCTGGTGTGAATTTCTGGGCGTGACAGGCCCTCGGCGTACACCAATGCAACCGTCCACAGCCGCCTCAGTCAGTACACCACGATGGCAAGGGAGCTCCATGGGGAGGATTTCGATCCTACTACCCAGGATATTGATGGAGAAGTCGTCATGAGGGTGGGAGGAGGCAAGAAGCATGGGTGGTACTGGATTGGCGACAACCTCCTCGACACAGCCAGTACACCCACTCTGTCCCAGCTTCGAGCAAGGAGCACGAGCGAAAGCTCGGCCATACGCACACGGCCGACCGCTGCACAGACCGAAGTGCAGCACCTCTGGGTTAGAAAATTATTTTTCCTCAATTCATTAATATTTACTGATTGTTTCATTCACTTTGTACAATTGAAATGGAATATTGTAGGACGAGTTGGAAGAGGAGAAAAAGAAACGGCGGGAGATTGAGATGAGGATGACTGAGATGTACAGCTACGTGCAATCAATCAGTCAAAACATGGGTCTTCCTGTCATACCGCCACCACAGCCTGTGGTATTCACTCCTCCACATCCTTTTGTAGGCACTCCGGTGAGTCACTTAACCTCGCATTTAATTTTCTTATTTGCGAATGTTACTATCTTGACAACCTATACTATTCTATTTTCCTTTTGTGCAGTCTCAGTCGGCGGCATCAAATAACCCCCCCAATAATGACCACGACGGTTGGGCGCTGTGGCCATCTCGGTAAATTTCTTTTGAACAATTGTAATTCTGGAGTATCTACTGTGAACTACTATATTTTCTTCGAATTTCGTTTGCGAATTGTGGACTACGTACTGTGAACTACTATGTTTATGTTTTGTGGATTGTGACTGTGACTACGAATGTGAATTATATGTCTTGTGGATTGTGAATTATGGCTAAGATGTTGTGATTGTGGTTGTCGATGTGGTTATACTGATTGGGGATGTGGAATGATGCTTATGGGGTTGTGGAATGATTGGGATTGTGAATGTGATGTATATATTGAAAATTTGTGAAATATGCGACTGAACAAATAAAAGAGGGTTAAAATTTTCACTTTGTTGAGTGCAACACTCGGCAAAGAGGGCCTTCGCCGAGTGCAATGGCCAAAACACTCGGCAAAGAGGGTAACCCGGGGTTGGTACCCTCTTTGCCGAGTGCACAAACTTCGCCGAGGGTGTGATAAAAGCACTCGGCGAAATTACCACTTTCGCCGAGCGCTTTGCCAAAGCACTCGGCGAAGTTTTCAATTTCGTCGAGAGCTTTTGCGAAAACACTCGGCGAAGTATGGGTATTCGCCGAGTGTTTTCCTCCCGGCTCTCGGCAAAATTGAAAACTTCGCCGAGTGTTTTTCCGGCTCTCGGCAAACTTTTCCGTCACCGTATACCCAACCTAACGTGTACTTTTTTTTCCGAGTGTCGAAGCGACACTCGGCGAAGATTTCGCCGAGTGCCCGATGGAAAACTCTCGGCAAAGAGCTCTTTGCCGATCCAAAGTTCACCGTGTGACCTATGCCGAGTGCAACTCTCGGCGAAATTTTCGTCGAGTGTTAAACAGGCTTCGCCGAGTGTCTCAGGCACTCGGCAAAAAGGGGATTTCCCGTAGTGCCTCTTCATATTATGAGAAGTAAGAAGTGTTATAGCTTAGTGTCATCTCCGAGAGAGGCAACATGAGCAGCAACCTCAAACTCTACCACCACTGCTGTCACCACTGCCTTCCCTCCTCTACTCCATGCCTTCACCACCGCTAGCGTAGTCCATGGGAAGCCCAGTTGGTAGCAAAGATTGCAGTGGTGGGGTAATTCCTTCTCAGGCGCTCACGAGCAAGTAGGCTGGAGGTGACCTTGTAACTGATGTGGGGAAAGGACGACAAACTGCAGCATACGGATATGGGGCCATCGATGCTGGATCCAGTCGATGGAAGCACACGGCGGTAGTTGTGGTGGCTATAGTTGACGCAAGAGTTGAATTCGTCAGGCGATGGGACGTGGTTGGATATAGGGGTTCCATGTTTGATTTGGGCTGTGCTGTTGCTGTAGTGAGGTTGTGTGACGGCGACGCTATCGAGATCTGGCAGGTCTGGCATGCAGTGGTTGTGTGGGACGCTGGCTGTTGCCATCGCCACCGGTGCCGGGAGGACAACGTGGCAGGCGTACACGGAGGTTCTAGGTGGACTTGGTTGTTTCCGACCATGTCATGGATTGGGCTACGGCCTTCAGGAGCCAACCTTTTTTTGGCAACCATAAGTTAAGTGGATCCTTTGTTGGTTGGGCCCCCTTTCCAAGCTCCTCCCCTTCTAGTGAGCTCGTTATCCGGTCATGGAATGTTTTTGTGAGAGGGGAGGGGGTAATGGCCTGGCTTCAACGATGCGCTAGGAGCGTCGGCATGTGTCGTGGCGTCGACGTGAAAGGAGATGGCAAGCTACTTGGAAACACCATGCGAAGGTGCACTAAGACGCATCAGTGGGTGAGCAGGATGGGTGAGCTAGCTCTTTCCCGCATGTGCAAATATGGATTCAGCATCGACAGGTTGCGTGACAACGGGTAGGAGTGGCGGTGGCTTGGTGGAAGAGTTCAACAATGGTGGGCTAGCTCCTCCCTTTCCTGCGCCCACAACCAGACCTGGCAACCACAGGAAGTGGAGGTTGAGGGTTGGCATGGTAGCGGCTGGTACACTAGGTCCACATCTCCCCTTCACCCCCTTTTGTTCGCAGTGGGGAATTCCATGGGAGAAGGCAAGCTTAGGCCTTGTTCAGTGTGAGGTGCCAAGGGATCACTTGAGGTCAAAGATATTCGACCGACCAAGTGCGGTTTCTAAGTAACAGGGTCGGTTGTTTAATGGTGTCGGTTGTTTATGTTTTCAGTCCGTGGAGGTGAAAAGGTCTATAAGTGTTGGTTTTAGCACTTCCAACACCTATAGTATCGTTTTGTTTGTGCATTTCTGTAGTACTGATATGATATAATTTTTAAATAAGATTATATGATTATCAATTGGGAATGGAGGGAGTAGTGACTAGTACTCCTTTCCGTTCTTAAAAAAACAACAAAAAAGACAACCTAAGTGGCGATTTGACATCACCTAGAACAATAAATTTGGACAAGAGAGGTTGTTCAGGTTTATTGTCTTAGATGGTGTCAAATCCTCCTTTAAGGTTGTGTTTTTTGGATGGAGGGATTACTTTATAACTACAAGCATATAGCTTGCGTGATGAAGCATATAATAGCTCTGCTCGGCCATGCAGTGGCATATGCACATTTAATAGGCTGCAAAACTTAGCGCGTGGACACACGGAGTCGCTGAGCAGCGTGACGACGATCGTGAGGATCGCCAAGGAAGTCGCCGTCGCGGTGTCCACGGCGAGCCGGAACCGGAGCCGGTGCTGGAAGCTCGCGAAGCACGTGCAGGGCATCAGCAACCTCCTGCGGGAGCTAGAGTCGACTGGGGGGTCGTCGGCGGCAGTGACGGCGGTGATGGACGACGAGGCAACGAGAAGGTTGCTGGTCGATCTGGTGGACACGATCCGCCATGCGCTGTAGATGGTGAAGTCGTGCCAAAACAGTGCATATTGCCCGCGCATCCTCATCGCCGGTAGGCGGATGGCCAACCGGCTTGACAAGGTGGACAGTGAGATCGACCGCTGCCTCCTCGACCTTGGCGTCACCAACCGCATCCTCATCGCCCGCCTCGAGATTCTGCTCAACCAGAACGCCTTTCGCTACTGCGACCCACCGGCGGCGACCTCAGAGACGGAGACGGTGACGCTCAGGATCGGCATGCCCTGCGACGACAGCGTTGAGCACATCAAGCGCCGCATCCACACGTTGCAAGGTTGACAAATCAATCAAAGCAATTGGTTAGCTAGAAAACTTAATCAGGATCAAGAATAGTTTTTCCAAGGAGTGAACTAGCTAAATGACACTTTATGTACACGTGGCAATGCAGGAGTGACCGATGTGGCAACTGTTGCTGCTACCTCCAACAACGACCTGTTTAGAGTGACCGTCAGGTCCGGCGCCGTTGACGTTGTTTCCTTGCTGCAGCAGGTGACAAAGAAGCTCAACCGCAATGTGGAGGTCGTCAAGGCCGCCAACAGTAAGGGCTCCGGCGAGATCAGGTATGCCAGTGGCGACGAGATCACTAGGGAAAAGGCGGCTGCCATGGCACAACATGGTGGGCACGAACAAATCAGCAACGGTGTCGTACGCCTACCTACCATGCGCGGTGGCGCTGGTGCCCATCCGGCATCGGCATGAAAAACCCGCCGTCACCGTACAGCTTCTTGTTGTACCCGCAGGGCCCTTCCACCAGCAACACACACCCATACCGGCATTACTGCAATCAACAAGTATTGTGGCGGCGGAGACACCAAGCTCGTCACCCTGAACAACGACGATGGCGATATGGAAGGTAAGACGAAAAAACTCACTGCATATAGTGGCGGCGGTGGCGGCGACAACAAGGCGCCCACCGGCGGTGGCGAGAGGAAGGGCAGTACTGACAAAGACCGATGCCACTGGTAATGTCATGGCTATCGGCGTTCCAGTGAGCACGATGACCGCAGGCGTGAACGAGCTGGTGCCGCCACCATCGTACGGGTACGGCTACTGGCCAGACGTGGAGGGGCTCGGCATTGGTGATGGCAACCGAGATAGTTCCGGCGGTGCCCTATCCGTCACCGCCTACACATACCGGGCGTTCCACCACATGTTCAGCGACGAGAACCCCAACGCGTGCTGCATCCTTTGATATTGGAGAGTTTGGAGAAATGTTGTAACGTGGATTGGAACAAGTCAATTTGACCCTGATGAACTCTCCATTTTGTACAGAACTTGTTACTATAAAGCAACACATCTATGAGTGGATCACCCTACCTTCCATGATTCATCCTATAACAGTAATGTGAAAAGATGTGAGAAGTGAGAACACTTGCACGCTTCCTTTACCTAAAAACTCATAGAAATGACAATGACACATGATTTATATATTATGGAGCTGTCCTAATTAGATCTATTCTCTATTTATATATAAGGTATTAGGATAAGATTTTTTTGACAACAGATAAATTTCATTACCCAGCTTGGAAACCAAGCCCAAGACATAACAAGGTTCGTACAGAAAAAGAAGGCAGACAAGGGTGATCTTGCTACACTAAAAGGATACAAAAACCAAAAGGCAAGGGCCAAAACCAACGAACACGCTGGGGTTACCAGCTAACCAGCACGTCTCAGACACAAATGAGAGCCCGTCCCTCACCAAAGTTTTCATCTGGCAACATAGTGTTCCTGTTCACAACATCGACACAACCCTCGGCCCAACCTATAGGCTACAGTGTATCAGGAAGACTACACGATTGTTGAAATATCGTCAGTTTCTCCAGGATCACTTCCTTCCATCTATCTATCCGCGTGGAGTCTTCCTCATTTACCAGCACCTTCCACCTTTGTTTGCATCAAAGAGATAACTTTGTAAACCACTTGCAAAGGAGATTTAACAAAAACGTTTTCAAGAATCCAATCATTTTGAGTTAGCCAAACAACCCAATAAGTTGCAACAGCCACAAACACACCTATCCTAAAGTTCAGCTTTTTCCTAAGAACCTGCAAGCAATCCCAAAACTTACCAGGCACCTCTAGCTCCAGTGCCTCCCTGATAACACACACCAGATAAATTTTGTAATGGGACAATTAAAAAGAACATGATTAACAGTCTCACTTTTCCCACACAATTTACATTTATCATCTCCCCCTTCCATTTCCTCCTTACCAGCTCAACAGCACTTGGAATTTCTCCCCCTGTCAGACAAAAACACGAAATGTTTAATTTTCAATGGAATCTTACTCTTCCAAATCTCCATCATATCAACATCCTTTACTCCCCAAAACTTTAGCAGCCTATACATTGATCTTGTCGTGTACACTCCATTCTTTTCATATGGCCACACCACTTTATCAACACCCTTAGAAATTTCAACATTGCTCAACTCACTATGCAGTTTCTCTAAGCAGCCTACATTCTCCTCATTCGGCTGCCTCCTAAAGACCAAATCCCATATGTCCCTAGTCCATACTTATTTGACTTTCTTTTTTTGCTGCAAACAAATATTGTATTGGCTAGGATATTGCACCTTTAGAGGGATTTTGTCCAGCCAATCACCATTCCTAGAATTGAACATAAGCACCATTGCCCACTTTCCTCTCAGCAAACATGTGCACCCACTTTTTACATTCATGATGACCTTTCCAAAACTGTGACCCCCTCCCCCCCAATGGTGAGCTTTTGTACATACTTTTACCATCCCTTAAATATTTTCTCCTCAACAGTTCACAACTTTATATGTAGATGAATACTACATTTTGACAATCCATTTGCTCAGCAAGGCCATATTCATCATCCTTGTATCAATGAAGCCCAAACCCCCAAAATCTTTTGTTCTACATAAGGCTTGCCATTTTAGCATATGGTATTTCTTCTTTTTCCCTACACTATGCAAATAAAACCTACTCTTCACAGAATCAAGCTTCGTATGAAACTCTTCAAGCAGATGGTAGAAGCCCATTGCATATAGTGGCGCACTAGTTAGACAAGCATTAATCACAATCTCTCTCTGCCCATAAGATAAATGCGCACTTTGCCAGTTATCCACCCTCGCATCACAGGTAACAACTCCTTCTTAGTCACATCGTTACTCATGGGAAGCCCCAAATAAGTCAGGGGCCACTGCCCCACTTTACAATTCAGCATATTGGCAATTCTCAACTCTTCCTCTTTTCCCACCCCTAAAACAAACACCTTACTTTTCTGGTAGTTAATTTTCATCCCTGACATTTCCTCAAAACATAACAGCAAGTATTTCAATGCTACAATATTTTGGTCAGTTGCTGTAGCAAACAAAATAGTATCATCAGCATGCTATAATTGTGTCAACCCTCCATCACTTAAGTCAGGAACCAAGTCCTCAAGGACCCCATTACTACTAGCAGTCTCCAAGATATTTGAAAGAGCATCCCCCACAAGGTTAAACAGAATAGGAGTGTCCCCTTGTCTCAGTCCCCTCATAGTTTTAAAGAAATGCCCTGCCTCCCTATTAACATTTATGTGGACTTTCCCACCTTCAGTCCACCCAATGAAAACAGGATGGAAATTCTTCCTTTTCATTACCTCATACAGAAACTCCCACTACACTCTATGATAAGTTTTCTCAAAGTCAATTTTGAATATCAAGCCAGGCCCCTTCTCTTTTTCTCATGTATCACCTCATGCAAGAACACACACCCCTCTAAGATATCTCTCTGGAACGGAAGTTGTTTTAGTCCAATTTATCACCTCCTCAGCCTTTTCTGAAAGTCTTACTGTCATTGTCTTAGTTATGATTTTCAAAATCACATTTTGAAAGCGGATTTACTACTCTAGTTTAGATTAGTCCATAAGAAATTTATCTCCAAGTGATTTGTTTCACAACAAAACTCATTCCTAAATGTTAAAACTGGGTATTAACACCCAAAAACTTTTGATACCATATAATTTACCCCCTCAAGAGATTTTTAATTACCCTGGTTTTGTGTATCATGGAAGATAAGACTCCAATCCAATTAGCCAAAGAGCTCCAATTCTTCATTTATACATGGAAAATTGTTTGCTCATGATTTAGCCTTGATGAGTTGATGGAAAGATTCAACCTGGCACAATATATCCAAAAAATATTCACGTGCGGCTGCACTGGTTGGGGGACAATCCAAAGAAGACAGAAGACACTACTACATAAAGACACATAGAGGACGTCACTATAGGTACCGGAAGTGCTGAAACCGACACGTATAGACCTTTTCCCACCTCCGCAGGCTAAAAACACAAAAAACCGGCACCTTTAAACGACTATAAGTGTCGGTTTGTAGAAAATCCGACATCAATACTATAGGCGGCGCCCATGCCCTCCCCTTCGCAATATCCGGCGGGAGGGAAGGCAGCGATAGCATCTGGCGACGGCAGGGGCGGCGTCCTCCCGTCCTCTAGATCTGGCGGGAGGGGAGGTGGCAGCCTCCGGCGATGGCAGTAGCCCTCGATTCACTTTGTTTCCTCCACCGCACGCCTCCTCCCCCCTTCCCCCACTCTGACTCCATCGCCGCCGCTGCATGCTCCAATCCTCCGCTCACGGACCCCCAGGTTGCTGCTGCCCTGGGGTTTCACTCTGGATTTTGCGCGGATTGGTGTTGGTTTGGGGGCATGGGGTTGGGAATTTGTGGTTGGTTTTTGTGTGTGTTTTTTTGCTGTTCTGATGAGGTGGTGTGAGAATGTGCATGCAGATCAGGGGCAGGCTGCCGCCTGCGTGCGGTGGGGTGTCCATGTCATCTCTCCTGAGGAACGATGACGGTGGGAGTGCACGCGCTCGAGGCGTCGCTGGTCAAGTACCATCGGTGACAGGACGACGACAACAACGACTGCAGCGACGTGCTGGACGATGGGGCCGACCCCTTTGACATCCCCACCAAGCACGCCTCCATCGAGTGGCTTTGCCGGTGGAGGGTGAGTATGAGTTCCCCTTCTCTTCGCTTACTGCTACATTCAACTGCTCATGCTTCCATGTGCAATGTTGTTCAATTTCATGCGGATTACCTTTCGGCCGTCACTTGCGCTTTTGAGTTTTTGGGTGTTACAAGTCAATGTGTTCCGGTGTAGAATATTTGATTAAACTAATATGATCATGTATTCTTGACACTGATGTTCTTCGTGTTCTTGGATGTTCTTGTGTTATTGGATTGGTCGGGGTGAAGGGAGTTGCTCGAATCGAGTCGATGCATCGAACCGGCTTTTTTTATTCGTGGAAACCTCAAAATGCCGGTTCCTAAACCGGCACCAGAACCAACACCTATTCCCCCTCCACATTAGTGTCGTCTTCTAGACGCCGGTTGAGAAATCTGATATCTTTGTGGGGTTCCCAACTGGCACCAATTAAAGTTTATGTAGTAGTGAGACTAATTCATGGATACCTAACGAAAGAAATCATAAATAGGTCTAGTTATTTTCTTATTCTTAGTTGTGGTATCCATTTCTTTCAAATTGTAACTGAAAATTGTTAGGATGATCTCCGGTGCAACGGTCCAACGACCATTGGTGCGCTTGATCCACGCCCTGATCGGGGGCGCACAACCAACTCATGGTTTGTGGGCCCCCGTCGCGCAGCGCCATATAAAAGGAAGGAGGAAGCCGGGGAACGAATGCCGAGAAAAAGGTTCACGCATGAATTCGCTCCTAACAAACCCTAAACCCTAGACTGATCGAGAGGGGGCGCAGTGAGCGGCGGGAAGTCCACTAAAACCACGCCGCCGATGCCGACGACATCACCGCCGGCCCCATGGCGAGCTCATGAAGTCCGACGGTGAGTCCCGCTTCTACCTACTAGATCCGTGCCTAGTTGGAAACCCTAGAATCGAACAATGGTATCAGAGCACACTAGGTATCGGTTCTAGCTAAGGTTAATTCTTTTACTCGAATCAAACCCGAAAGGGAAAGAAGAAACGAAAAGCCAAATCAAGATTAAACCCACAAGGGGCCAAGAACTCAAAAGGGAGGGATCCGGGGAGGAAGAACTTACTTGATGGCTCCTCGGATCCCCGCCGCCGGCTCGCCACAATCTCGTCGCCGCCCTTCATCGTCTTTCGCCTGGTACATACGCGTGCGCATGGCCAAGAACGGCCCCCTCCCATAGATTCACTCGACGGCGCCACGCTCACCCTCGGGTGGACACGACGCCAGCGAGGAGGACTGCGGGAGAGGGGAAGGAGAAAGGGGGAAGCCGGCGGCGAGGGGGAGAGCAAGGCGGCAGCGGCACAGCTGAGACAAGTGAGAGCAGCGGGGGGAGACGCGCGGAGTGCGGGCGAAAACCCTAGGGTTTCCGCCGTGCGGTTTTGTCCCTCCCCTCCCCCCCCGGCAAACGGCACACGGCCGTCGATCTCGATCCAACGGTCAAGATCGACTGGGCCAGATTCAGCCCAGGCGGGGTGGAGAATTGGCGGCCCAGGCCCAGGTTGCGGCCCGACAAGCACAGTGCATCGGCCCGAATGAACAGTCTAGCACAGTACTAGGCCGACCCACGTGAACAGTGCCGCACAGTAACGTTTTATATTTTCCATTTTTCAGCATAGTATATTTATTTTTTATTAAGTTTTGAGGCATTTTTTTCCTGTCGTATAAATTTTGTAAATTCAAGTTTTAGGCCAAGTAAAGTTTCCACTACATTAAATATGATTATTTAGATGTTTTTTAGCAAAGTTTTTACTTTTCTAATTAGAAAAGTAAATTATTTTTTCTGTAGTATGATAATTTTGTCTACTGACCAAAGTTGTTGATGAAATTATTATGCTAATAAGTTTAATGACATGAATGATTGATTCTATTTCTGCCCAACGGTGATATAGAATAAATGTAAGGAACAATTTGTTTTAATTTGACAAACGTCGAATTAATTCAAATTTTGTTTTCTAAATTTTGTTTCAGGTAATCCATTGAGTTACATATCGTCCATTGAGCCTCTAAACGGAGGAAATTATAACTCATGGTAGGAAAAGATTGAGATAGCGCTTGCGCTATCAGATATTGATCTAGCATTGACGACTGAGTGTCCCATATCCCCTATTGACCCCGTAAGGGGTGAAGAGGAGAGCCAAGCTGATTTTGACAAACGAGTACGTGATCATGCACCACAAAGGATGAAATACGATGTTGATCGTGCAAAGCGGAACCAGTCAAAATCGCAAGTGTTTGATGGTAATCAAGAGCTCCATTATGGAGGCTATAAGGGGTGCAATCCCTGAATGTATCACTGCTACAGAGTACCTTATGCAAGAGAGGTGAGGATATTATCACGTTTGTAGATGAGTCCCTGTATGTAAGTTATGAAAAATCTACCTGGTGAATTGACTCAGGTGCAACTGTCCATGTTGCTAATTCTCTACAGGGATTCAGTACGACGAGGATGCTGCAAAGAGGAGAAAGAATCATTAAAGTTGCAAACGGCGTCGCTGTAGAAGCCAAAGCCATTGGATAACTCCCGCTAGTATTAAGAGATGGTTTTGTACTTCATTTACACGATGTCCTCTATGTACCCTCTTTGTGAAGAAATTTGATTAGTGTCCCACGATTAGATCGTGATGGATTTCAATGTATTTTTGGAGATGGACAATGTAAGGTTCAGTTTAATAATAAGTGTTTAGGCATAGCTTTCAAACAAGATGAGCTTTGTTTATTATCACTTGGTAATACCGTGAATGTTTTGAGTAATGAGAATGTCTCCTTGTCTATGAATGTGAGCAATAAAAGAAAAAGAATTAATGATGTGTCTTCAAAATTATGGCACTTCCGTTTAGGCCATATTTCGAGGGGGAGGATTGAACGGTTGATGAAAGAATCAATTCTTCCACCCTTAGAATTTTCATATTCATATCAATGCATAGATTGTATTAAAGGAAAGTACGTCAAGAAAATAAAGAAAGACGCCAAACAAAGCACAAGAATTTAGAAATAATACACATAGACATTTGTGGTCCGTTTCCTGTGACATCTATGGATGGTTATGATTCTTTTATAACGTTCACAGATGACCATTCTCGTTATGGCTACATCTATCCTATTAAAGAACGGTCAGAAGCATTGGATAAGCTCAAAATATTCAAGGCTGAAGTTGAAAATCAACACGATTTAAAGATCAAGATAGTAAGATCCGACCATGGGGGGAGTACTACGGTCGTCATATCCCATATGGCCAAGTTCCTGGACCTTTTGCAAGGTTTTTACAGGAAAATGGTATAGTTGCCCAATACTCTACACCGGGCGAGCCTCAGCAGAATGGAGTAGCTGAAAGACGCAACCGTACCCTGATGGATATGGTGAGAAGTATGATAAGTTACTCTACTCTACCGATTAATTTGTGGATGGAGGCGTTAAAAACCGTCATTTTCACTCGGATTCCTAGTAAGTTTGTGTCTAAAACTCCATATGAGTTATGGATAGGGAGAAAACCCACATTAAATTATATGCGTGTGTGGGGTTGTCCAGCTGAGGCAAAAGTGTTTAACCCGAATATTGGGAAATTAGATCCCAAGATAGTCAGTTGTCATTTCATTGGCTATCCAGAGAAATCAAATGGGTTTCGTTTCTACTGTCCTGACAGACACACCAAGTTCGTGGAAACGAGACACGCTGTTTTCTAGAGGATGACATGATGAGGGGGAGCATGGTAGCCCGAGAGATTAGCCTTGAAGAGAAGCGGGTATTCGTACCTACTCCGATGATTCAAGAACCTTTTTTCTCGATACATGTTGTTGTTGCACCGACAGTACATGACACTGTGGTGATGACACCTGTTGTTAGTTCTCCCGTGGCAACAAGTGAAAATCAGGAACCTGTCCTTCAGGATCCGATAGAACCTGCTGTCACACATGAGGAAGAGCTGCAACAGCCCGACTCAGAGGGTGCGCCAGATGATGAGGCCCCCAGGAGGTCTCAAAGAGTTAGAAAACCAGCTATCCCAAATGACTATCAAGTGTATCTTAGTGAAGAAATTCAAATGGAGGGAGATCCCACCTCATTTGAAGAAGCCATGAGAAGTGCTCACTCGTCCAAATGGCAAGAAGCCATGGAAGACGAAATGAAATCTATGAGATGTAACAAAGTCTAGGATTTAGAAGAAATTCCCAAAGGAGCCAAGATAGTAGGTTGTAAATGGGTCTATAAAACTAAGTGTGATTCCAAAGGGAACGTCGAGAAATATAAGGCGCGACTTGTGGCAAAAGGCTTCACGCAAAGAGAAGGAATAGATTATAATGAGACATTTTCTCCAGTCTCATGCAAAGATTCTTTTAGGATTATATGGCTTTAGTGGCGCACTATGATTTAGAATTACATCAAATGGATGTAAAGATGGCATTTCTCAATGGAGATCTCCATGAGAATGTCTACATGGCACAACCGAAAGGTTTTGTCATGAAAGGAAAAGAAAGTATGGGATGTCACCTTAAGAAATTCATTTATGGATTAAAACAAGCCTCTAGACAGTGGTATTTAAAGTTTGATGAGACAATAAGAAAGTTCGGGTTTGATGAGAATAAAGAGCACAATTGTGTTTATGCAAAGTTCAAGAATGGAAGATTCATTTTCCTCATCCTTTATTTGGATGACATCTTACTAGCCAGTAGTGATGTCAGTCTGCTATTGGAGACTAAGAAGTTTTTGTCCTCAAACTTTGAGATGAAAGATCTTGGTGAAGCATCATATGTTTTAGAAATTGAGATTCACCGAGATAGAAGAAAAGGGGTATTAGGATTATCGCAAAAGACATACTTAGAAAATATTTTGAAGAAATATAGTATGCATGCGAGCAAACCTACGCCTGCTCCCATAGTTAAGGGCGATAGATTTGGGAATTTTTTGTGTCCCAGGAACCAGTATGAGATCGATCATATGAGAGCGGTTCCATATGCTTCAGCTGTCGAAAGCTTAATGTATGCTCAAGTATGTACACTCCCTGACTTAGCTTATGTAACCGGGATACTTGGCAGATATCAAAGTAATCCAGGCATAGATCACTACAGAATGGTTAAGAAAGCTTTGTGTTACATGCAAGGCACGAAAGGCCTTATGCTAACGTATAGAAGAACTGAATCCCTTGAAATAAAAGGGTACTCAGATTCAGATTTTGTGGGAGACTTAGATGACAGAAAATCCACATCAGGTTATGTGTTTACTCTCACAGGTGGGGCTATATCGTGGAAAAGCTCCAAGCAAGTTCCAGCGTCATCTACGATGTTCGCTGAGTTCATAGCATTCTATGAGGCCACAGGATAGGCGAAATGGTTAAAGAAATTTGTACCCGGTTTGAGAGTGGTAGACAGCATTGAAAGACCGCTCAAAATGTATTGCGACAATGAGCCAGCAGTGTTTTATGCTCACAACAACAAGTCAAGTGGTGCTGCCAAACACATTGACATCAAGTATTATGTTGTGAGAGAGAATATCCATGATCATACTATTAGTCTTGAGCATATAAGTACGAAGAAAATGCTTGCGGATCCGCTAACGAAAGGCTTACCGCCCAATGTGTTTAGAGAACACTTAGCCGCATGGGATTACGGGAAAGCCTATGATTCCTGGATAGAGAGGAGCCCAAAGCGAGTCAAAGAATCCATTTCAAAGTAGAAAAGTGTATCGTAGTTGTTGAATCCAATAGTACGTAACTGACTATTGTGATGATACATACTCTATATACCGATTTACAATGAAATGGGTACCAAGTTAAGTATAGTAAGTTTAGTTAAGTTGAGATCAAGGGGGAGAATGTTAGGATGATCTCCCGTGCAACGGTCCAACGACCGTTGGCGCGCTTGATCCGTGCCCTGATTGGGGGCGCACAACCAACTCATGGTTGGTGGGCCCCCGTCGCGCAGCGCCATATAAAAGGAAGGAGGAAGTCGGGGCACGAACGCGGAGAAAAAGGTTCACGCACGAATTCGCTCCTAACAAACCCTAAACCCTAGACCGATCAAGAAGGGGCGCTGTGAGCTGCGGGAAGTCCACTAAAACCACGTCGCCGACCCCGGCAACATCACCACCGGCCCCATGGCGAGCTCATCTATGAAGTCCGACGGTGAGTCCCGCTTCTACCTACTAGATCCGTGCCTAGTTAGAAACCCTAGAATCTAACAAAAACCTCTCTGTGTGCATCTTTTTTCAGTTGACTGAGGTCCCGGGGTTCGAATTCTATCTACCACACCCACGCATACTTCATGCACAATGTAACTTGTGACTTGCATCGTGCGACAGCTTATAGATACCTAGTAGAATATAAAATATTTTTCAGTTTATTTTTCTGCCTAAAAAATAAAGAAGTAGAAATTTATTTTCACATGCAATTTCTTAAGAGAACCTTGTATACAAATGGATTTTCACAAGTAGTTCTGGAATCCACTGTAAAAAACATTGATTTCTACATAACATATATCACACGCAATTCGCTAAACACATATACAAATAGGTTATTAATCATCTACACAAATAATTTTCATAGTGACACCATGGTAATAAAGCTGAATTAGAGGAGATCTCCTCTAGAGGCCACCTTGCGGAATTGGCAGAATTGCTCAACAACCCGCGAACTCCGTCATGGCTGTTTGAGTTCCAATTTCTCGGTGACAAATACATCAAACTGCTCGGCGCTATATTCCCGCCATCGCTATGTTGCTGTGCTGCGGGGTGGTGGCTCCGCAGGGGAAGGGGAACCGAGCTCGAATCACTAGTACAGAACATCTTATATGTGCCGGTTGGGAAACCCTCTTAGATGTCGGTTTTCCCAACGGCACCTATTGGTCGGCACCTATAAAAAAATAATAGGTGCCGGTCTAAGAACCGACACCTTTGACACCTTTAAGATTCAAAAAATCAAAAAAAATCCGGTTCATCCGATCACCACCACATCCTTGCATAGATCGATCCAATCCACAACAACACAAATCCACATATGCATCCACAACAACATCCACACAAATCAATCACAAAAAAAACCATAGTTAAATTTAATCCTCCACAAATCAATCATCACAGATCCACGTGAAAACCCACATATCAATCATTCCTCCAGAGATAAATCATCTACAGCTCCACAAATCACAAAGAAATCAGATCAAAAAAAACTTGAGATCGTCGGATCTGGCAAAGGGGAGCGCCCTCCCGCCTCCCGTTGCCCCTCTCGCTGGCACCGCCGCTGTACCTCCCGCGGCCGCCGTTGTGCCTCCCACGGCCGCCGCCTTGGCGGCCGCCGCCCCTCCCGGCCGCGCCGCTACCGCGCCTCCCGCAACCGCCGCCTCGCCTCCGCGCGGTGCCTCGGCGGCCGCCGCCCCGCCCGCTAGCGCCGGCGCCGCGCCTCCTCCCGCCGCGGCCTCTCCCGCCGCCGCCACTTGAGCCTGCGATGGAGGATAAGGAGAGAGGAGAGTGAGCCCGAGCCATCGGGATAAGGATGAAGAAAAGATAAGGAGAGAGGAGAGAAATGAAAGGATAAGGCTCCCGGCCGCGCCTTAAAAATACCGGTCCAGCTCGGTGAGTGGTATAGGTGCCGATTTTTTAAAAAAACCGGTACTTTTAATATATTAATAGGTGTCGGTTTTTTATTAACCGACACCTATACTATATTATAGGTGTCGATTTTTTTAAAAAACCGTCACCTATACTATAGGTGTCGGTTTTTCTTCAGAACCGGTACTTATAGTCGTTTAAAGGTTTCGGTTTTTGAATTTTTGACCTGTGAAGGTGGGAAAAACACTATAGGTGCCGATTTTAAATGTTTCGGCACCTATAATGCCGATCTTTATGTGCATTTTATAGTAGTGAATGATGTATCCATCCCCTCAAAATCCAGGATGATTATTACTCGCGTTGTTTTCTCCCCTCGAGCACCTCCACCGACCCTGGGAGATCGGATCATCGGAGACAATGGCGTGACGGCCACTAGTCGGTAGGGAGGGGTTTCATGTTCACATATTTCTATGTTTTTATGGTCTTTAATTTCCATTGGCTGGGTTCAAACAGAGAAAAAACGGGCTGATTTTTTTTGTCTATACTGGCTTGAATGGTATGCGAGAAAAAACCGTTGTTGGCACACAGTCATAGGCCATGTTTGGATACTGCCCTTTGCCTGGGGGCTCTTGCCCAGGCAGGTGCATCCAGTTACAGGCCACCAAATTCAAACGCATGATTCTCAGGGCATGAATCAAACGAGCCGTTAGATCGAGTTTTACAAGAAAGGTGAATGTCACCTCTAATTTAAACCATATCATCTACTTATTAATTTAAAGATAATAAATACAACATATCACATCTAATACATAAATCTTAGTTCACTGTCATATTATTTTGTATTTTTTTTGAAAATTGTATGTAGGTTGTTTCCTTACATGAGGGGTGGCTCATTCTCTCTCCTCTATCTTATCACTTAATATATATTATATGCTAAATTTAAGAGCAACATAGGCTTATATAGAGGTTTATAGTACTTGTTTAGTTAACATGAGGCTAGTGTTCCTAACCAGCAAACACGGCTTCACTACACAACACGTGGCACATATCTCGACACAAATTGGACGGCAAAAAAATCGATTGATTCCCAATAAAAAAAATGTGAACGTATAACCAAATTAATTAAAAGGCAACGCAGTAATTCATTGAAGCAACTTTTTTGGAAGGAGATTGTATCGTTAAAATCTAGCTCTTATTAATCAAAATCGAACTATTCAATACAGGTCTCTAGCCATTGCGATATATATATATATATATATATATATATATATATATATATATATATATATATATATATATATATGCATCCTACCTTGTACTACAGATCGAAGATAACCAGGCTAACCTAACTCGATCATCGTCGTGCCACCCCACTAGCTACCTACGTCGTACGTACGCCTCAACGTGCATGCCACCATCAACCAATTCCTTCCTCTATATTAGACGTACGCTGATCCCACGGATGATCACAGAATTATTATCCAAGAAATTAAGCCAACGGAGGAGAAGATCAAGCTCATCAATCTCCTCGCGAAGTTGCGCCGGGATGCAAGCAGCCTCGTCGTCGCGCCCTCTTGCCCCGTCCTGCGTGGCGTGCGGCCTCCTGGCACCATGCCGGAGAGCGCTCGCGTGCCTCTTCCGCATCCCGGCGTCCGCCGCGCTCTCCGTCAGGGCCTTCCGCTTCCGCACCCTCCACAGGGCTGCCTCCAAGATGAGCCCGCGCCGCCACCGCCGTCGCCGCCCACGACGCACATTCCGGTCGGTCCGCGCGATGTTCTGGCCGCTCGTCCCGCCGCCGCCGCCGGTGGCTACTACTGCTGCTGCCTCCACTGATCAGGGCGAGAGCGCAGCCGGCGCCACAGCGCGGAGGGTAGCACCGGAGGCGGCGGCGACGAAGGAGGAAGCGGCGGCCGTGCACGCGCCGGTGCCGTCGCCGGAGACGCCGGCGTACGTGAAGATGGTGGCGCGACTGCGGTCGAGGAGGAGCGGCGGGGAGGAGGCGGAGGAGGAGGGGCCGTGCCGGAGCTTCGAGAGGCGGCTGATGGAGATGCTGCTGGAGGAGGGGAAGGTGAGAGATCTGCAGGACGTGGAGGAACTCCTCCGGTGCTGGGAGCGGCTCAAGTCGCCGGTGTTCGTCGAGCTCGTCTGCAGGTTCTACGGCGAGCTGTGCAAGGACCTCTTCTCTCCGGATCATGAGGAAGCCGGCGGCGACGAGGGCACCTCGTCCACAATCACACCGCCTGGCGGTGCCAGCTTAACTAGTTATTAGGGTGATCCGAGTGATCGATACATGGACACACCCAGTATACTTTTCATCCCAAAATATACAACACCATTGACTTTTCAACCATTTGTCTTACTAAAAAATAAAATAAATTATAATTTGAGTCATCTTTTACTTTTTTTTCACTTTAGATCACTTCTAACCACTTCTATTCTAATTTTTTTACTTTGGACTAATTATATTTACGCATGCCGCCCAAAACCATTTCTTAAGCACATCAACAACCTCGAGAACATCTACTCTAGCACACCAGCGAAATTCTCCATCTATTAGCAGAGAGGAGAATCAAGATGATCCAAAATACAACAAAAGTAAATAGTAAAGTTAGCTAATCCAAACTAAAAATTTGAACTAGCAGTGATCCAAAATAAAACTACGAAATAATAAATGGCCAAAAGTGCAATTCACTCAAAAAAAAATATATAAATATCATTTATTTTGTTGTGACTTATTTTATCATCCAAGATACTTATACTTTTACAAATTTTATACTCAATTTTGTACTTACACTTTTACAAATTTTATACTAAATTTTTGAATAAGATGAATGGTCAAATATTACGTAAAAGTTAACAACATCATACATTTAGGACAGAGGTAGTATTTATTAAGTAATGATTTTCTATCAATAATCATGAATATTTGCGGCCAAGAAATATCATATGTTATTTGTGGCATGATTATTAGGGCATTTTTCCTGTTGAGTAGCTTAATGATTTTGGGATAAATATTCAATGATATGGGCGAACGAATTAACTACTATAAAATTAAAAATAAATTAAATAATTTTCTAAAAAATCATACGTAAAGTATTTTGTAAAAATCGTAAAGCTTAAGACATATGCCGCTGAATAAAATGGTTTCACTTTTTAAGAAAAGAACACACACTTAGCGAATATTTTAAGATTGGCCACCGCCGCTAGTTTGTGAGGAGAAGAAGATCTTGTATTCAGTGTCTAACTTTGGATGGGGACTACCTTACGGAAAAAGTTTGGGCTAAGATGATAAAAGCTAAAGAATTACACACTGGCCCCGTGTTCGTGCTCAAAACTGGTTGTCGATGCCGCACATAAGACTAGTCAATGGCAGTCGTGCACAAGCAGTCAGTCCCACTATCAAAATCATTTTCTACCTTTAGATTATAGCTATATTTATATTTAGAGTGGGTCATTTTTTATTAACTATGTTTCACTCTCAACCACCATTTAACCAATGTTTCATTTTGAACTGAATAATTTTATCTTTATTTTATTTTGGATCATTCTTAACTATTTAACTTTTTATTTATCTGTATCAACTTATCGGAAGTCAAAACAACAATCTAAATATAGTTATGAGAGTTTATTAATGAATAAAAACTGATGTATTCAAAAATCGTTTAGAAGAAAGTAGATATGGTAAACAAAGATAAGATTATCTGATCCAAAATAAAAATATTAAAGAATATTTTAAAATAAAATATAGGTAATAAAAGGTTGCTCAATATAAAATTTACTCTTATATTTATAAATTTGGCGAAGGGTGCAACTAGGTAAGCTCGTTACTCTACAGGCGTCGGGCGCAGCAATCTTTTGGGCTGAACAAAGGGCCACAACCAACTTACAGTCAGAACCTACCAATCTCTGTACAAGGGCCTGAATTTGCTTAATTGCATGCCCATACAAGTGGATGTCCTAATAAGATTTTGGATTTTTTATTTTTAATTTTATTTTTTAAAAGATTTGCAAACTAATTTCCCGTTTGAAACAATTGAAAAAATGGTCTCCCGCTGCCTCTGGAAGGGCAATTTTTGTGACGCCGTTGACCTCCGTTAATGTTTTGGGCGTTTTTGAATTTGCAAAAAATCAAAAGGTCTAACCTCCACGTGATTTTTTCATTTAGACCCTTGGATTTTTTACAAATTCATAAAACGACCCAAACATCAACAACTCATGGCACGTCACAAAAATCGCCCTTTGAGAAGTGATTTTTAAAAATCGCCCTTCCAAAAGACGACCGAGGATCATTTTTGCAATTGTTTCAAACGGAAATTAGTTTTACAAATCTTTTAAAAAAATAAAATTAAAAATACAAAAAATTCTAAGATTTTGGTCCATCTAAACGGGGCCTAAGATTCATCTTTTCCTGTTTGGGCATCACCAAGGGTAGTTTATTCTGTTCTTGGGCCTCGCACTGGGCCTAAACATTGCTGTGGGCCTCTTTTTCCTCTTTGCACATGGAGTTCTCTGATCAATTAAATTTCAAGATGTCGTTTTTTTTCCTTTTTGCGATGATGCCCATTCTTGAACTGCATCACTAGTATAATGAGGAAAGTAAGCATTGCAAAGGATTAAGGTTGTTCTACACTTGAAATTCAATTATGGTTTTTATGCTAGCTAATATACAGCTTTCCTATATTGCTGTGGCTCGCCTATGCGGCTTCGACCCGTGCAGCGCAGGGAATTTTTAACATTTTTAATTTTTTTAAAAGTTTTACAAAACTAATTTTCTAGTTTGAAAAATTGCAAAATCTAGTCTCCTTCCGTTTTTTTGGGAGGGCGAGATTTAAAAAACGCCCTTTCAAAGGACGTTTTCGCTGACGTGGCAGATAGGCGTTCGCCGCCGTCTGCCGCGCGGTTGAAATTTTGTGATAAGGCCCTTCCCGCCCTTGCCAAGGACGTTTTTGCCCTGTAGCACCAGGGGGCCTCCTGCAAAAGGGCGGTCGCCCTGGCTTTTTTGCTGGCGGCCCCCTTCCCGCCCTTCCAGAGGGAAGCTCCCGAACTCCTCGCATCACCCAGTTGCACACCTCGACCAGGTTGGTTGTCATTATACCATATCGAGCTCCGTCAATGGCATACAATAGAGACCATTTTTCTTTCGGTTCATTCTCTATCTAGTGGGAGAAATTACGTATTGATGGTGCGGACCTCCTTCGCATTGTTGGCGGGTCATTATGCAATGGACCAAGAGGTACTACAAGCTCGCCATCCTGTGGTCGACAAGATTGCTCGTCGGTTTGCTTCGTTGTCAGCTCATCCAACCTTCTCCACAACTCATTGAAATTTTTCTCTTGATTCTGACCACATGGCCTCTTGAAGAGATCCATCAGGTGCTTGTTCTTGAATTGCTTGTAGAAATTGGTTTCACTTGTTAAGAACACACACTTAGCGAATATTTTAGGATTGGCCACCGCCGCTAGTTTGTGAGGAGAAGAAGGCCTTGTGTCATTGTGTCATTCTGTGTCCAACTTTGGATGAGGACTACCTTAGGGAAAAAGTTTAGGCTAGGATGATAAAAGCTAAGGAATTACACACTGGCCTGGTGTTCGTGCTCAAAAATGGTTGTCGATGCCGCACATAAGACGAGTCAATGGCAGTCGTGCACAAGCAGTCAGTCTCACTATCAAAATCATTTTCTACCTTTAAATTATAGCTATATTTATATTTAGAGTGGGTCATTTTTTATTAACTATGTTTCACTCTCAACCACCATTTAACCAATGTTTCATTTTGAACCGAATAATTTTATCTTTATTTTATTTTGGATCATTCTTAACTATTTAGCTATTTTATTTATCTGTATCGACTTATCACAAGTCAAAGCAACAATCTAGTTATAAGAGTTTATTAATGAGTAAAAACTGATGTATTCAAAAATCATTTAGAGGAAGTAGATATGGTTCAAAGTTAAACAAAGATAAGATTACCTGATCCAAAATAAAAATATTAAAGAATAATTCAAAATAAAATATAGGTAATAAAAGGTGGCTCAATATAAAATTTACTCTTATATTTATAAATTTGGCGAAGGGTGCAACTAGGTAAGCTCGTCACTCTACGGGCATCGGGCGCGGCAATCTTTGGGGTGAACAAAGGGCCACAACCAACTTACGCGAACCTACCAATCTCTGTACAAGGGCCTGAATTTGCTTAATTGCACGCTCGTACAAGTGGATGTCCTAATAAGATTTTGGATTTTTTTGCATTTTTTAATTTTATTTTTTAAAAGATTTGCAAAACTAATTTCCCGTTTGAAACAATTGAAAAAATGGTCTCCCGCCACCTATGAGAGGGCAATTTTTGTGATGCCGTTGACCTTCGTTGACATTTTGGACGTTTTTTAAATTTGCAAAAAATCAAAAGGTCTAAGTGCAAAAATTCCGTCTTGCGTTGATGCCTGGCTGCCTCGGCATGATTTTTCATTTAGACCCTTGGTTTTTTTGTAAATTCAAAAAACGACCCAAACATCAACAACTCATGGCATGTCACAAAAATCGTCCTTTGAGAAGCGATTTTAAAAAATCGCCCTTCCAAAAGACGACGAAGGATCATTTTTGCAATTGTTTCAAACGGAAATTAGTTCTACAAATCTTTTAAAGAATAAAATTAAAAATACAAAAATTCTAAGATTTGGTCCATCTAAACGGGCCCTAAGATTGTTACTCCTTCGGACCATCTTTTCTTGTTTGGGCGTCACCAAGGGTAGTTTATTCTGTTCTTGGGCCTCACACTGGGCCTAAACATTGTTGTGGGCCTCTTTTCCTCTTTGCACATGGAGTACTCTGATCAATTAAATTTCAAGTTGTTGTTTTTTTTCCTTTTTGCGATGATGCCCATTCTTGGACTGCATCACTAGTATAATGAGGAAAGCAAGCATTGCAAAGGATTAAGGTTGTTCTACACTTGAAATTGAATTATGGTTTTTATGCTAGCTAATATACAGCTTTCCTATATTGTTGTGGCCCGCCTATGGGGCTTCGACCCGTGCGACGCAGGGAATTTTTAACATTTTTAATTTTTTAAAAGTTTTACAAAACTAATTTTCCAATTTGAAAAATTGCAAATCTAGTCTCCTCCCGTTCTTTGGGAGGGCGAGATTTAAAAAACGCTCTTCCAAATGACGTTTTCGCTGACGTGGCAGACGAGCGTTCGACGCCGTCTACCGCGCGGTTGAAATTTTGCGATAAGGCCCTTCCCGTCCTTGTCAAGGGCGTTTTTGCCCTGTAGCATCAGGGGGCCGCCTGCAAAAGGGCGGCCGCCCTGGCTTTTTTGCTGGCGGCCCTTTCCCGGCCTTCCAGAGGGAAGCCCCCGAACTCCTTGCATCACCCAGTTGTACACCTCGGCCTGGTTGGTTGTCATTATACCATATTGAGTTCCGTTAGTGTCATACAATAGAGACCACTTTTCTTTTGGTTCATTTTCTATCCAGTGGGAGAAATTACGTATTGATGGTGCGGACCTCCTTCGCATTGTTGGCGGGTCATTATGCAATGGACCAAGAGGTACTGCAAGCTCGCCATCCTGTGGTCGACAAGATTGCTCGTCGGTTTGCTTCGTTGTCAGCTCATCCAACCTTCTTCACAACTCATTGAAATTTTTCTCTTGATTCTGACCACATAGCCTCTTGAAGAGATCCATCAGGTGCTTGTTCTTGAATTGCTTGTAGAAATTGGCTCCCATATGCCGCATGCACCACCTACTCCGAACATCATGCCACCTAGCTGGAAGTCCCCTCTCCGGCCAACCATTCTGAAGATAGTCAATTGCATTCACCATGCCCGCATGACGATCATGAATGAGACAAACATTGGGCCTCATACGAACGACTTGGCATCGAACTCTCTCCAAGAACCAATACCAGCTTTCGGTGTTCTCACTCTCGACAAATGCAAACGTCATAGGTAACACCTGGTTGTTCCCATCTGCTCCAATCGCCGTCAGTATCTGACCTCTGTATTTGCCTGTCAGAAAGGTTCCATCTATGCACAACACAGGGCGACAGTACACAAATACGTTGATGCAAGCACCAAGCGAGAAAAAGGCTCTTTGCAGCACACTCTTGCTCGGTTCAATAAATGACGAAAAAGTCTGAATGTCGTAGTAGGTATTGGGGTTTCTCTGAGCAATGGTGACTAAAAAACGAGGTAAATTATCATAGGATGCTTCAAATGTGTCATACCTCATCTCCAATATCTTTTGTTTCATTCTCCAAGCCTTGGAATAGCTGATAGTATACTTGAATTTATTTTCAATGTGCCTAATAATGGAGTCTGGTTTAAAGTCCGTGTTTTTAACAACGCTGTTGTACATCTCACCTGCAACAAACGCCGAGGTGATGTTGTGGTGGTACTTATCTACTCCCAGCAACAGACATGTGTGCTCACCAACAATGCTCACTTTCCAATAGTCAATCCATTTCCCCTTGTATGCATGAACGCGCCACGGACAATCATCCTTTATGCACTTCACATCATACACATAGTTCATAGACTTCACCACCCTAAACTCTCTATGCAAAGAGACCGCCCAATGCTTCACCGCCTCTTTCATGTCTTCCTTATGAGCATACCTAGCACTCTGGATTACCTCGTTATCCTTGTATTCAAAAGAAACCTGTTGCCTCTCTAAGATAACAAGCTGAGAGAAATCAGCTTGTTCCCAATCCACGGGCATGACATCTTCTTCCTCGTTTGATGATTCATCGCTCTCCGCCTGCTCATTTTCAGAATCCTCCCTCTCCATTTCTTCAACAATTGCTTCGATTCTCCACCCCTCGTCCGCCACGCCAATCGCCTCCTCCAAGCTTACTTCATTGCTCGGACCTTCATCATACTCTGTTTGTATTGTATTACTGCTATCGATTTTGTGCAATGCCACACAAATAACAAGGGGCCAGGACCTTTCAAGTGCCATGTCCACATAACGTCTCCACGACTCAGTGTTATATATAGGCATAAGTTCCCAATAATATCCTTCTGTTGCACGACTTACTACAACGGATAGATACATTGTGTTCACTCTTGTATCTACTTTAAATCCACATAGCAATCAACTATAGACTGACTCAAATGTTTTATCGGCTGGCCTATCGATGCCCTTCGATTTCATCCTAAATTCTGACAGATCGACACCTTCTGGACCATATCTAATGTTGCCTTCACCGTAAACTATCTGAAATATGACCTTACTTGTCATAGTGCCTGACAAACAAATTGAAATTGAGTTTATTCCATACTACGAATTTGTTGCCTAGATGATTCTGTGTCTAAGTTAATTTCTTTAACAATATGTTCTCTGTTCTACATCTTAAAATATCCCGAATCGATTTGTTCATTTGATCTACCGTCAATCGTACCTCTTTTCTACATATGTTCATCCAAATCTGACAAATTTTCTAAACTAAATTAAATGAAATCATACTTTATACATAAACATATTTAGACTATCCAAATCGGTTTGTCCTAGATCACATTGGCTAAAATAAATCATGTCCTTATTTTAACATCTACATCATAGTGCTTTATATCTATTCACATAATATACATATAGATCCGAACATATTCTACCTAAGTTGATCTAAATTAAATCATCTAGTTCAAACTCCCTACATTAAATCATGTCCTATTTTATAAATCTAAAACTAAATATTAAATAACTATTCAAATATTAACAAAATTTATTTTCTCTAATATTGCATTTATAAACTAACTAACAAAAAAAATATGACGGGATATTGCATTTACCTCGGATGAAGTACGCAATCCGGCAGGGCTTCGCCGCTCTCCTTCCTCTTCCTCATCCCTCTTTCTCTTCTTTTTTTGGATTTGGGAGACTGCAAATGAGGTAAAACGCTGGAGTCGGCTTATATATTGGGGCCGGGTGGGGGCCGAAAAAACACCCTTCCAGAGGGCGGGAAGGGAAAAAAAGGCTCTCCAGAAGGGCGAAAAGGGGACCGCCTGCAAAAAAGCCAGGGCGGCCGCTCTTTTGCAGACGGCCCCCTGGTGCTACAGGCAAAAACGCCCTTGGTAAGGGCGGGAAGGGCCTTATCACAAAATTTCAACCGTGCGGTAGACGACGGCGAACGCCCGTTTGCCGTGGAAGGAGACTAGATTTGCAATTTTTCAAATTGAAAAATTAGTTTTGTAAAACTTTTTAAAAAAATTAAAAATGCTAAAATTCCAGCGCAGGCCATTGATGGGCCTTGCATCTTCCCATTACCAACTATCGATAGTGTATGTTCTGTTTATGATCGATTTATTTTACGCGACATGTAGAGATTCACTTTGAACTGGAATTTTTTCAGTGATATAATTCACTATAATCTATGTTATCAATGTTCTTATAAAATATACCATAGCTATTTAATGGAATTTTAGAACAAGGAGCATATGCCTTGAAGTTACAAAACTCATGAAAAACACAATACATCCTGCATCTATATGATTTATGATTGTTTGGTATCCAAGGTTCCAGTTACGTACCCAAAAAGTCAAATCATGCATGCATGTGAATATGTGATGTGATGAGCATATGCATGTTTTTCACATATAGCATGGAATGCCGGAATGGATCTGATAGAATACTGCAGAAAGACCATAACTATTACAAACATTTTACTAAATAGTACAAGACGACAACATAAGTTCTAAGTTTTCATGCTGCAACAAGCCCATGTGTTCAACTCGAAATTTCGACCAATTAATGGATTTGCGAGATGCCAAAATCATGAATTGAATTCTTCTTCGTAGCTACACTTCAGAGTTTTTTTCTTTTCTTTTGATGAAATACGTACACCTGAGAGTTGACGCCTTCCCCAGAGAGGAGCATATACAATCCCATTATTGCTGAAAATATACGGATTAAAAAAGCCAATGATACACAGGAATATGCACAATGCATGTTACGCAATAATTCCGGGTATCTTGTAATTATCTATCACCACTATACGGCAAGATCGTTGCACACGTGCCATCGTATCATTTGACATATTTTGCTGCATGGGGTAGGCCATGGCAGAGGCATGACTTTTATACCTAAATTTATAGAACTAAACATGACTGATGCTGATGGGGAATTGTCGTTTTACTACAAAAATAATGAGAGTACAAGATTCCTGGCCCACTTTCTAGAAATTGATCATTTTATTTCGTCTCTGTTGGTTTGGAGAAGAACCCAGCAACTATTTTTGACGAAATGTGTCGTATTACGTATGCCAGAGCTTAGATAATGTATACTACAGGATCTCAACATTAAGGACATTGGACCAATAAAAAAATTGCTAGATGACATTCAACATATTATTAGACCAAACTCTTGCAGATTTCTACTTCATGATTCGTGCTTCGACGACTCAGCTCTTCTCTAGCTCCGACGACATCTTGTACAACTTGGACGACCCTGACAAAAACAGTGCAGTCAGGGTTTAGGGTCCCAGATTAGGGTGGCGGAGGAAGAAGAGAGAGGAGATCGTCGGGCTTAGAGGGATGGCTGTGGGAGGTAGCGGTCTGACGGTGGGCAGTGGACATGGGCGGGTGGCTGAGGCATCGACGGCAGCGTTGAAGCCACGAGGATGGAGGAGGGCGGTGGGTCGGCATTGATGGCGGGGGCAAACTGAAGATTGTGGTTACAAGGCGGTGGTTGGTTGTGGCAGATCCAATAATAGGAGCTACTGGAGACAGGGAAGATGACGTGATGGAGACATCTCTCTGCCGTCGGCTTGAGGAGGAGAGCAGGGAAAGGAAGAAAGGAAGAGGGGAAGGAGGCTGACTGGGAGAAGGGTCTCCTGACGTTCACGTATTCCTACCAACCGACGAGGCTGGCGATGGCGTGGTGGGCGGTGGAGGAGCAGGAGGTGAGAAAGTGCTCATGGCGGTGGGAAGGGAGGAGGAAGGATAAGAGGGAGGGGTTAGGGTTAGGAAACAGGAATGTTTAAGCAACACAATAGTTCAAATTTTGCAAGATTTGATAGGTTTTTTTTTCGAAATAGACAGACCCATAAAAACACTAGAAATTATGGTGGCGGCATGTTCTGTTTAGCTTCTTTATCGGATATTTGGGTTATTGTCACATATTATTTAAGCAACGTATGTAAAAATATGTTTTTTAAAAAGTGTTTCTTCCACTGCATTACCTATATTCCTTATTATAAGCTATTTGTTTAAGTTTATTTATCAAAATATTTAATTTATATCATAAATAATTATCCGGTCACTAATCTACTAGAAACTTGGGCCAAACATTTGTGGTATAAGAGATTATTTTGTTAACAAACGGAATATTACCTCACTTTATCAATTAACAAATTAGTCACGTTTGACTAATTTTATAACAAGATTCCTTCTCTTTCATCTATTTTGTTTGATTGCATGCTCACTAGATTATTCTTCTTAATGAAATAAAGGACAAAAGCTTTCATTTGTATATTTAATTAAGGAACTGTGTTGTATGGTAGCCCTTTCATGTAACCGTTTGAGCCCACACGGCCATAGCGAACGGGCGAGGGAGGGTAAGGTGGACACACACCATGCATACAGAGAGCACAAAATCGGCTGGTGGGATCGAATCGTTAGATATTGTTCTTCACCGTCACAAATTTGTTTTGCACAAGAGCACATATAATCATTAAAACAGCATCAACGAGGATGTAATTATCGCAAGATTTCGTCAGTACGAGCTTGATCATTGGAGAGACAAAGCAGGGGTCCATGCCCACGAACTCCTGTTCGGAAAAGGAAAAGAGCAGCATAGCATATAGCAGTGAGAGACGAAAGCAAGCAAGGGGACACGTGACGGTACATACGCTAGGAAACGAAAAACCACACCAGCAACACATGCCATCAATGGGCATTATTGAAGGCAGGCAAGGCAATCGTCCCGGCCCCCGTCCGTGGAGTGTGGATCCATCCAGCATTAATTCCAGATTCAGATTCAGAGCTGTGCGATGCGTACGCGCGATGCACCGAATCTTTTGAACGTTGGTTGTCCAGGTAGGCTCGCTCGAGAAACGAGAACCAACCGCGCGAGGGGCAATCTCCCCGTCGCTTTCGCTGTAAAATCCACCGTCCCGGCCCGCAGCGCAGAGCCCCCGCGCGCACCGGTCGATTACGACACACATGTCGCCGTGTCGAGAGCTCGTTTGCTACTTTTAGCCCGGCGGCGACGCATGCGACGGGTTTTGGAGCATGTTAGTACAAGCCGTGGCCAGACAGCGGGCAGGTTGTTTCCTCCTATCCGGTCCATGCTTAGCTTTGGGTTCGGGGTATCTCGCTGCTTCTTCTGCCTGGGAGCGCGTTGGTTGAGCCTATAGATTTCTGGGATATTGCTTGATTTTGTCGATTTTACAGCGCTGTTTGGTTTTCCACTCAAACTGGTGTGCCTTCTTTCTTCTCACGTTTTCATTGGTTTCCGAATTTACGCTCAAACCGGTTTTCATTGGATACAGATCAAAGTTCTGTTGTTGCTTTGCTCAAGACCGACTGTTGGGATTCAATCTTTTTTGGATGAGGATTAAAATTCAAATTTCGATTTGCGAATATTTATTGGTTCAAGAATTTCATTATTTTTGCCCATGCTCGCATCCTTCAAACGGTTTTCTAGAACCTGATATATGTTATCACGTTATCAGGTACTTGAAATGAATGAAAAAAGTGAAACCACAATTTCCCCGTTGGAGCCGAATCCCCGCCCCAACGGGGTCAGGGCCAGGTAGAAATTCCCAACCGCAGATGAACGGGGTGAAGAACGGGACTGACTCACAGGTAATCCATGAGGATCCAGGGTGTCATTTATACTCGTAAAAAATAGTCAATTTTAAGGCTCATTTTGACTCATAAATGACTATAAAAGCTCAACCATAATTTCTACCCCTCCCATCCTTTCCTTCCTCCTAGCCGCCCCATTTTAACTCATTTAGTAAATGACTATAAAATCTCAACCATAATTTCTCCCCCTCTCATCCTTTCCTTCTTTCTCCCCCTCCCATCCTTTCCTTCCTCCTAGCCACCGTCCTTTCTCCAGCTCGTAGCGAGGCAGCATTTCATCTGCTCCATGCGTCAGGCGAGTTAAACACTCGATGCAGCGCGCTGCACCATTGTCCTTCCTCGCCTCGTTGCTGCCCAAGCCAGTGGCCGACGCGCCCGTAGCATGCTACTCTGTCAGAGCTCGCCGTCCCTAGCCCTCGTCGCTGCTCCTAGCTGGCTGGCGATGGCGGCGCCATGCAAGCATTGCTCCGTCGGAGTCCATGCATCCTCACCACCCTCTGCCTCCAACCATCCTCATCATCAGGTGGTGCATGGCCCCGCTCACCAAGCCAAGTTCCCTACAGGGATAAGGGCGGATGAGGTTTTCAACCCGATCGGCTTTGCGGGGCTGGGAGGGCAGGAGTGTTTCTAACCAACCCGGACTCACCCCATTGCCATCCCTAAACTAGACTCTGTTTATGTTTTTATTATCTCCAATGCTATGAACAGCAACAATGCTAGAACAGAATTAACGGTAATCTTCATCCCTAACAACCAAAGATAGGCCTCCCGAGGGAATTGAATCTCTGGTTAGCGTGATCTCGCTAGAAGATAAGGATGAGGTAAAAACGCATAGCATCAACATTTAAAGTACTAGGATACTGAACTGTATTAAAGCACTGATGTATAAATCATTTAACCTCCATTGTGTCATAGAAATATCGGCAAGGTCAAAATTTGGTAACAAAGCCTTGCTAGGCTAGAGAAACCTGAGCTTGTGAAAATAGCCGAACAAATATAATGATGCTCTCTCTCTCTCTCTCTATAAAAAGAATGATGTTGTATGCAAAATAGTTTTTTTAAGGTATGCAAAAGTTGTATTATCAAGTCTAATGGAACTTCAGTTGGCAAAATGCAGGGCGGTGAACACCATCCTAGTTCAATTTATAGGCTGCTGGAGTCCCTTCCATAGATGAACCGCCTGCCCCAATCAGATACTACTAGCATCCTTGTGCGCCAGCTGAATTGCTTGCTGCATTCCACAAGAGCAAAAGAAAATAAAAAAACTCTATACGGCACGTCCGTATATGCGAGGAAAGATGAACGGCAGAAAGGAAGGCAAGCATATTCAGGAGGGTGTGGAATTATTACCTGGCATAGACAGAATACCATAGCCATTGGGTGCTGTGACCAACATGTATCCAATCACCCGGCAATTGCGCGGCTGTTTGCTCTCCACCCAGTGGAGCAAACTGACCAAGGTGCCTGTACCTGTAAATCATAAAGGGTGACCATACCATTAGAGACTGTTGTATTCTGGATGCCATGCAAAAGAAGTCTCATGTATCAGCAATATATGCGACAGGATTGGCTAGGCTTTTGTTTGGTTTGCTACCAAAAGGACACAAAATTTTGGTTTCGCAACGCCAATTGTTTTTACCTACAACCCAGTTAGATGACTAATTTATTGTTGTTAATTTCTTGGCGTAGTTGATTGTAGTCATAAACCAAACAAGCTCATCTGTAAATCTACATCAACATGCTAACAGCCGTGTTTAAGTGCCTAATGTATGGATGCTATGACAGCAAGGGAAAACAAACCTGAAAGGTTTGAACCGATGACGCCCTGTGCCTCTGATCCTCAACGGACCTTCAGGGTTCTCTTCACAGGATTTCATCTTGTTGAAGCAGTTTGCCAGATAGGCTCCCTCTTGTGAAGCAACCTGAAGTGCCAAACAAAAATTTAGTATACAAGAAAACATGCAATGGTTCGTAGATATTTAAGGACACATCAATTTGACATATATTGCAACAGATATGAACCTTTCCCTCTGTGCAAAGTGCATACTCTCTAACGGTAGACGAATAATCACCTGAGCTGTTGCTGGGAGCATCTTAACTTGCGAGTCCACTCGAGCAAGGGCTTTCTTGAATTCCTCTATGTTCAGCTCTTTTGACTCCTTAATAGCATTCCCGTCTGAATCTTTGAGTAGGTCATGGAAGTCCTTCATTTGGTTAGTTTTAAGGTACAACTCAACCTGTGGGTACCTTTCATAGATGTCGCCAAGAACATTTTTTATTTTTTCGACAGTCAAAGAGCCAGAATTGTCCTTGTCTGCTACCCGGAAAATTGAAGCAATATCTTCCTGAATATACATTTCAACACAATCCATTAAGAATGTCAGAAATTCATAAACAAAAGCTAGTTGACAGTACATGAAATTTGTTTGCTAAAAGGTTACTAGCATTTGTCAAGATGGCATTAGCACTACAACAGCTAGATGCTAGATCATGGCAATCTTGCCTTTTTTCTCACAAAAAGAATTTGAAGCAGGAACTGAAAACATCCTCCAAGAATTTTTGAAGTTGGTTCAGAAAGGAACAGCACGGTGTAAATCTTTATAACTATGGTAGTGATATGTCTGAGATGGCTAAACAGCTTCACACAAAGTTTGCAGTCTGCAAACCCATAATTTCAGCATTTGTAGTTTTTTTATGTTTAATCATATGAACTTGTTAACAAAACAAAGACTTAGAGATACTTCCTTTGTTTTATATTATAAGTCGTCTTATCAATTTTTTAAAATTTTATCAAGTTTATATAAAAATATAATAACGTTTTCAATATAAAACAAACATATTATCCAAATATATTCAATGCTACATATAATAAAACTAATTTGAAATTATATATTACTAAATTTTTCTATAAACTTAGTCAAACAAAAATTAATTAAAAAAATTAAAAATAATTTATAATATGAAACAGAGGGAGTAATTAACCGGCTACTAAACACTGAAAAGGGCTAATTGCTGTAAATAGGACACTGTTTAGAATTCGAGAAAGCTAGCTTTACTATTCTAGAGAGCAGGCGATGAAACATGTTAAATTATAATTATACCATAACATATCGAGATGTTGCGCTTGCCAACGACCAAATATGGTGTATTCTATTTTTGAACAAAAAATATGGTATCTTTGCATTGAGAAGTACATACGTACCATAACTTTTCTTTGAGTTATCGTCGCACAATCACCGAGAGCATATACATCATCACATCCATGAACCCTGAGCCACTCATCAGTAGCTAGCACACGCCGGTTTGCCTACAAATTAAAGAAGTGTATTAAAAACATAATTTAGTGTAATATGTTGAAATGTATTCTCTTGAGTTCTGTACGAGATATACCTGACCAACTTGCTTCATGAAATCCATTATGATGGGACGGGTTCCAATACCAGTGGACCAAACAGCCATGCCATAAGGCACAGCAATCTCTCCTGTTGCAGAATTAGTCATAGTGATAGCCTTATCAGACACCTTCACAACCTTAAAATTCGTCTTCAAATCTATGCCTGTCCTCTTGAATTTATCTTCAGCAAATTGGGTAATTCTCTTGTCAAACCTGCAGAACATAAAAAGAAAATGTTACAATAAAACTGCATCAAGAAACAGAAAATTCTGAAATTTGAAGGCCTCCTACATATGTAATAATCAACTTATATTACTCTTAAACATATGTGCTTACCAGAATGCTTCTGATCCGTAGAACTAAAAAGGTGAAGGTTCAAAAGTACTAACACAAAAGTAAAAATGCGAATATTTTGCAATGGCTCAACAAGTACTACAGATCTCAAGGTCTTACATTGTAAGGATATGATCTCCAGCTTCAATTACTGAAATATTCACATACTTCTTCACATCAGGATACAACTTTGCCAAGTCCTCATTGACAAAGTCATGAAGCTCTGCAGCAAATTCTACACCTGTTGGGCCACCACCAATAACAACAAAATGAAGATTCTTCTTCCTCTCTTCCTCAGTTAGGTTTGGAAGGGACGCTCTTTCGAAACATTTCAGGACACTCTTCCTAATTTTTTGAGCATCTTCTACTTCCTGACAGAATGCATATGAAAATTCAATTCACCATGCAAAATATGTTGCAAAATTGAACAACATAATGGATAACACACTAAAGAAAAAAAATGAAATGACGAAAGATGCAACAAGGATATTCTTTGTTTGACAAAGAACAAGTATATGTAAAGATGTAAAAGCAAGTTTGCTGAAGGTATTTCAGAAATTAACCAAGAGATAAGATGAAAAGAGTCGTAACTTATAAAATGATAAAATAAAACCGAGTTTTGTTACCACAGTTAATTTCTTTCATTAACCTGCTGCCTTATTAGTACTGACCTTTAGAAAATGGCAGTTTTCAACAACACCAGGGGTATTGAATGTATTAGGTCTAGCTCCAACACTGATGACCAGGTAATCATAGTCCACAACAAATTCACCATTTCCGTCTGTATCTGATCTGCAGTGGATCTTTTTGTTAGTTGGATCAATCTTGTAGCACTCTGCTTCCCAAAATCTAAATGCGCCACCTCTCTGCAAAATAATGTAATGTATTATTTGTGAGAATTCTTGCATTACAAAATGATGCAGCATATCATTAAGATAGTTGATCGATTATTAGTTCAGTAATAAATAGGGTCTTACCTTTCTCACGATATTACGGATAGGCTCTACAATACTACGTGCTTCAACTGTGCCACATGTCACGCTAGGCAACAAAGGTGTGAAGGTAAAATAGTTGCGAGGTGATACGACATGAACATCGTACAAGGAAGTGTCAATATTTCTCAAGAAACTTGCGCCTGCCCAACCAGTTCCAACGATAACCAACCTCTTCTTGCCAGTTCCATCATTTATTTGAAGTACTTGATTATCCTGGCAGGCATAAGTCAAAGAACCAACACTGCAAAGATGTTGGAATAAAAGGTGTGAGAGGAGACTCATAGTCCTGAAATATATACAATATAAAATATTATGAAAACTAATAGAAAGAGTGCATTCGCCATCTCAGTGAGTTTTAAGTTGCATTTACTACTTTTTGATTTGCCAATCAATACCAACTTATGAACTTATCAGAGCCATAACAGAACATGTAAATAAAATTTCTTCCAGCTATAATGAATAGCACACCTCCCCTGCTAGTCTGCTTCACTTCAAAAAAGGAAGAGCCACAAGAAAAGTATTCACTGAAATTGCTTGAGACTCTTGCAGGATTTTGCTACATGGCCCAAAAACAGAAATCTGGCCATAAAAATCTTATTTTACTTTTGTGATCAAACAGTATCATGAACACCATGATCCCGGGTTACAATAAGAAATATGAAGTACAAACCATCTCCTTAATTTATCTGGGACAAACATGTCTAGCATCACGGTAATAGCTAAAGCACGTTCTCTTAAGCAAAAGGCTTGAGAAAGTGTGAATACAATCTGCTTAAATGCCCATAACCTGTAAAATGCCTAGAAAAAGAGTACTATTTATAATGTAGTATATTATTTATAACGTTAAATAAACAAGTAGGACGTGTTTGGTGACACAATACATGTCTCCCGAAAATCGTGTGGCACACCAATTTCAACATTATAATAAACAACAACAAATCCAATCCGCGTTAGACGATTGGCCTAGTAGGCACCATGGTTCCAGCACACTTCAAATAATTTGCTGTTTTCACATCACAATCTCATTCTTTTCCAAGTGTCAAGATGACATATATAATAATTTTTGGATTTCACAGTCACGATTTCGAGAATCCCACCATATCCAATTATGAATACAAACGTGAACCAGATTTGTTATTAGATCTGTGAGTAATTTTACCAATAAATGGTCAAACTTTTGAACAACCTTTTCACACAGATCTTAAGAAACAACGTAGTGCAGTGTTTAAAGTAAGCGTTGGGCTTAGTTTTTTTTTAAAAAAACAATGCGTCGGGCTACGGACTTCCAGGGTCCAAAAGAGAAGCTGCAGGTTTGATAGATCACTACTGACTTAATTTTTAACAGAAAAAAACCCGTCTATTGAAAAAACCCCCGATTAAACTACTCTGATGTTTTACATAGCCTTCACAGAACTAGAGCAAAATCGCCTTCACAGAACTAATCGCGACGAAAACACTACGCGGTGTATCACAAGATGGCAAGTTCGCGAATCAAACCAAAGCGGACGCACGCACGGCCAACACCAAAGCCAGCGCACAACGACGGTTGGGCACGCGTATACTAGATCGATCAACGGGCAAGGCGCATACCAGGGGCGCGGAAACATGAGGCCGGAAACGTACCCGACGGTGAGGACGAGGAGCCTCTTCTGCCACCGCGGCGTCCGGCGCACGGCCTCGACGGCGCGGCGCACCAAACTCAATCCGCCCGACGCCGACATTGCGATCCGGCCAGGCCCCTACTGCGGGTGGTGGGGGACGGAGCAGGGAGGAGAAGGCGAGGCGCGGAGGCGGCGGCGGCGGACGAGGGCGACGTGCCTCCTGGCCTCCTGGAGAAAGCCTAATTATAAACAAAACACAAGGCGAGAAGAATTGTCCGCGGTGCTGCGCTGAACTTTTCCACTTTACCCCCTCGTAGATTGACCAATTTGCTTCTACACACCGGAGAGTTTACTCTAGAACGTCCGGTAGGGACATGTTTTACAATTTAATGTTTTACAGGAGGAAATCAGCAAGACGGACAAATGACAGCTCGTGCTGCGTAACTGCGTTTGATTTCCTTCCCGTTCAGTCGCGGCGAACACGTTCACACCATGGGCACGATCGAGCGGCTTACGTCGTCCGGGGCCGTCCACGTGGACGGCGCGATGTTCATGAGACGGGTGTTTGCCTTGTGAGACAAGAAAGAAAGCGAGATCTTTTTGGTTTTTGAGGAGAGAGAAGAAAGGGGGGGCAGCTTTTTTGGCGGCGGCGGTCCAGCTGTACTGTAACAAATGCGCTAGGGTTTTTTAATGTTGTTTTACAAACATATATGATGCTTTTCCTTTCAAGCACGACTACCCAGTTTTTTTAGGCAACCTTTGATTGGAGATTAATGGGCTACCTTAAATAAATCGGAATTGTTATATTTCTTTTGACAGAAATTCTTGAAAAAAATATATCAGATTTGTTATAAGAGCACATGCAACAAATTGACTAAAAAAATTCTCAATAATTTTGATTTAGGCAATCCTAAAAAAATTAACTCCTAAAATAGGATCCCTCATCCAACGGAAGTCAATATCTAGTTTTCTATAAATTTAAATCTGATTTGGGCCTGATGTTGTGAGGCCTGTTCATTGTCACATGTATATGTTGCTGGCCCATGCATGTACATGTTGTTGGCCCATGCGAGTATTACATATGTTGCTGGCCGATGCATGTACGTGTTGCTAGCCCATGTGAGATTGTTTTGCTGGCCCATGCTATGACAATGCATATAAATATCATGGTTAGGGTTTTTTGACAAAGCATGAAAATCATGCCGCCACCAGTGTGTTTGCATGTGAGCTACTAGGGTTTGCACGCCACCGGTAGGGAGCAAAACTAGGGCGCAGCCGGCAAATTGAACTATTTGTATACATCTAGGCACACGCCCGCGTGAATCGATCCACAATGAGTGAATTCTTTGTCATGGAGGAATTGTTAGAATCATCGTCGGATGACGACGAGTTCGTATTGTCTATGATTTTGGAAGAAGACGATGATGATCACACCAGACGAGGTCTGTGGTTGGACATCAAGTAATTGATCGAGATAGAATAGGTGGTCACGAGAGGCTATATGAAGACTACTTCTCCGATAATCCAACATATGGTCCTATTTATTTCAGACGCAGGTTTGTTTTAAAAATTTCATCGACTTTCTTGAGATGTTTGTTGCATGTTGTAATACGTAGTTTTTATTTTCATCAGGTTTCGAATGAGACGTTCGTTGTTTATGCGAATCAAGTGTGCCGTAGAAGAGCACGACAACTATTTTGTTCAAAAAAGAAATGCAGCGGGAACACTTGGCTTGAGTGCATTACAGAAGGTTAATGCTGCATTGAGAATACTAGCATATGGTGGGGCTGCAGATGCTATTGATGATTACGTCCGTATTGGAGCAAGCACCGCTCTAGAAAGTTTGAAAAGATTTGTAAGAGCTGTAATTGAGGTTTTTGGTGATGAATATTTAAGATCACCAAACGATACGGATACTGCCAGATTGCTTGCAATGCATGAGCAAAGAGGTTTCCGTGGAATGCTTGGCTCCATAGATTGTATGCATAGATTGTATGCATTGGAAGTGGAAGAATTGTCCAACATCATGGCATGGTCAATAGACTGGGCATACGCATGAAGCCACAATTATTCTTGAAGCGGTAGCGTCGCAAGACCTTTGGATTTAGCATGCATTTTTTGGTTTGCCCGGATCACATAATGATATTAATGTGTTGCAACGGTCACCATTGTTTTCCAAGCTGGCGGAAGGACAAGCTCCAAAAGTAAATTATAGTGTGAATGGTCATGATTACACAATGAGTTACTACCTTGCAGACGGCATATATCCTTCATGGGCAACATTTGAGAAGACCATACCTATGCCACAAAGGTAATAAGAGAAAGCATTTTGCCCAAGCACAAGAAGCGGCTAGGAAGGATGTGGAACGAGCATTTGGGGTTCTACAGGCTCGATTCGCTATTGTTCGAGGGCCAGCTCGTTACTTGGATCAAAAAACTCTTGCAGACATTATGATTGCGTGTGTCATTATGCACAACATGATCGTTCAAGATGAAGGGAACGAAGATGCGGACTTAAATTTTCATGAAATTGGAGAAACAGTAGACGTTTCACATGACCACATTCCTGAGCTAGATCAGTTCATTCAAAACTATCAAAGAATCAAGGATAAAGGGATTCACTTGCAGTTACAAAATGATCTAGTAGAACATTTATGAGACCGTTATGGAAACTAATTTGTTAGCATTATAATAACTAATTATCTACTTTTTATTTCTTGCTATCGAATAATGGATTGTCACAGACTATGTCACATATATTTCATTTTAAAAAAGAGTGTGTGCAGCTATCTCTCGTTCTTAATTATTCATGCAATCGTTTGGTAGATTCAAATTGCAATCTCAAAAAATATTTGTGATCTCAAATCAATGCCTCCCTAGTGACACAGAGATGCACTGTAAACCCTAGCAGACAATCAGACTATGGCCCATATATGGTGCAAGCAAATCAGACCCGGCCGATTAATTCTTGCAATCCGGCATTTTATATTTTGATATCCTATAAGAATTTGATAGGGCAATTTGATAAGGATTTATGATTAGCGAGTTTACTGATTACATGTGTAAAGGAAATAAATTGGATGCTATAAACTTAGTCTGCTGCAAAAATGAACAATAATCCATGCCCAAAATATGGACATAATTAAACTAAAATCTGATGGCCTTCTCCGAAAATCAAGATCAATCTATTTCATTCTTCATGTCTCGGATATTAATCGTATCATTGGTAAATCTGCAGAACGCCAAAAGAGAAGTATATTAAAATTTGGAGTCTTTTCTACAGAGTTTCCCAGAAAGTATGAACTATTGCAAAAATGTAAGAAAACTGCAGAAAGCAATAGCATACATGCTTGACAGCAATGGCATACATGCTTGACAAGAGGGAACAAAATGTATCACTTATTAGCAACAATATACATGTATCTTTCATCTCATGGCAGCACAACAGATAACCAGTAATCAATGTTCTGACTCCTAAAACATCTTCATTACCTAAAGTTCAGAAAATTTTATTGATAAGTCAGGCCACATCTTGATAGGTGCTAGTGATGGTATGTATAGTACAGAGACTATAAAGAGATGAAATGGAGCACCAGACAGCACGGGAAACAAGATGCTAATTCTACAATTGCTGCTGTGAAATGAAATTCATTTATCAAACACACCAATCTATTGCTGCTTTGCACATGGTTATGCATGATTTGTGAAAATTGCACATTAAACAGATTAAAAAGATGAACCACACACAATGTGATGTAGAATGTGATGCAGCTTTCTCTGGAGAGGTAGCAACAATTCAGGTAGTATGCAAAACAGAGTTCTGAAATCTGGAGGCAGCTGCATTCATGAGTTCAAATCTTGGGTAGCTCAAATCATAGGTGATAAAATGCCCATCTTTTGACAAGAGGTTGTAGATTTTGGTATAATTTTTGTCAGTAGCAAAAATGAAAATTATTAGTCAATAAGTTAATAATTTATCAAGGAAGTTCCATGAGTTTTGTTGCGTAATCACATTTAACAATGTCTTAACCGCATCATGTGTTTTGTTTATTCTCTATAAAACAATATATATGTGATAAAACCACAATTTCTTCCTAGAACTAAGAAAAACTTTGTTGGGCACTGAGTATAATGTTTTTATCAGAACAGTGAAGTTATATTGAGTTACCTGCTCTTCTGTTCCTCTGTTGTTCTTCCCTGGTTTGTTCACTGTACTCTGCTCATTTGCCCTGATCTGTTCATCAAACTACACCACAAGCACATATAAGAGGTCAACACATCCTCATTCCAATCATACGTGTCATATGAATCAACCATACCTGTGATGTTGCATCGTTATTCATTCAACGAGATAAGATTTCAACCCTCAAACTCTTGTAGTACAGCTGTTGCTCTTGCGGCTTATCACTAATGTCCAAGGTCATGATTCTCTCCTCTTCTAACATTTTCTTTAGCGACAACTTCTCCTGTTGCAAGTTCATGAATTGTTGCCATCTCTTTTTTTATCAGCTTCTTTACTCTTGTTTGACTCTTTTTTAATTTCCCAATACAATTGTACAGCAGATGTAGACCGAGGAACTTTAACTTCTTTTGCCTGTTTCCTGCCCATGGGTCTCTTAGACACGTCGTACTCCGGAGAGTCAGACTCTATAGCCACACCTACATCTCGTACATCTAGATCAACACTAGGGCTACCATCGTCATTGTTCTTTCGTTTCTTGTTGGTTATTTGCTGATTTTCCTTCGTTGCCCTTCTATCAATCCATTTCTGATGGTGTCGGAGGAGGTTCCAACAATGAAGCATCGTAAAGGACTTCTTGTTCTTATCGTCAGCCTTATACATGGTACAAGCTTGCATTATCTATATTTTTTTAAAAAATAGAACATCAATATATCTACATGTCGAAGGCATATTATAACATATTTGGCAACAAAACGGAATTACCTTGTCCTGCTCGGTGAGTCCACTTGGTCTTCTACCCTCAATTTGGCTAACATACCCTGTGAACCTATTAACATTTTTTGGATATTTGACCATCGGTGAGTGAGAGATCCTTGTGTGCGATCTGATACAAATGTTTTGTTTCTATGATAGTACTCATATATCCTCTCCCACAATGTCCCTGCAGATTGGTCATTCCCTCGTATAGCATCGAGACTTGTATTAAGCCAAGCAGATACTAAGAGTTTGTCTTCATCCTCACTAAAATTTTTACTCCTTTTTTGGTTAGGCCTCTTGGGGTTAGTATTTTCCATGGCTATTGATCTTTGTGAATCAACTGGAATATCCTCATACTCTTGGCCATTCATCATGTCACTAAAATATCCATTACCTATGACAAGTTATCATGAAAATATAGCACAATCAAAGATATACACAAATAATCATTTCACTATCTCCAAATGCCATGTATGTATTGAATCTCATTTCAGTACTTTACCTTCATGAGACGGAGTCGAATTGTCATTGATGTCTGTCCAATAATTATGCTCCGACTGGCTATGAAGGTGATCGCCGTTCCATGTTGTCACATCCCGGGTTTTCCCTAAATTCTTTTAAAAATAATTTACCCGAAAATAATCGGAATTTCAAATTAACCGGAGTCAACCTATAATTTTAAAATACAATTAATAAATGGAAATGACATGATAGGATTTTTCTTGAATTCTTCATGTCAAAATACGCTAAAGGATTTTTACTGGAATTTTTAGAGCACTCTAAGTATTTTTAATCAATTAAATAAGAAAACAGGAATTTAATTAAGTCCCTTTTTCCTTTTTCTTTTTTTTTTTTTCCTTTTTCCGTACGTCGTACGGCCTCCCTTTCCCGCCCATCGCCCTAACGGCCGTCGGCCCGCCTCCGCGCGCGCCGCTCCTTCACGTGACGGCCGAAGCCCACGGCCCCGCCGCGCCGCGCAAGTCCTGCTTCGCGTCCTCGCGCTGCGGCCACCGATGGTGGGCCCCACCTGCTGAGCCGCTTTCCCGCGCCCGGCCGCCCAACCGCGCCGCGCCATAGCCGCGCCGCCCGCCGCTACCCGGCCGTTCCGCTCTCGCGCCGCGTGGCCCCACGCCGGCTCCGCCCGTGCCGCCGCACCCGTGCCCGCACTTCTCGCGCACCGCAACGGCCGCCGCCGCCAAACGGCCGCCGTATCTTCCCCTCTCTCTCTCCGAGTCCGAGTTTTCCGCGACCTTATCCCCGTCGCTTCGTGCCCGTTTCTGGCCTCCTCTCTCCCCTATAAAACCCCCGAGCTCCGCCTCGTTTCCCTTTGATCGCCGAAGTTTTTAGCCCGTGTCGCCGCCGTTCTCCGTCGATTCCTCCGCCGGTGAGCTCGCCGCCGTCCTCGGGCTCCATTTTGTTTCGTTTGCGTCCTTTTTTTCCTTTCGCGCGCACGCCGCCGCTAGTCGGGTTGTCGCCGCCGGCCCGCCCGTCCGTCGGGTCGTCGCCGCCGCGCCCGCCGCCGCTCGGATGGTCGCCGCGCGCCGCAACGGCCGTCGCCGCCGCGTCCAAACCCTAACCCTAGCGCCGCCCGTGCCGTCCGATCTTGCGGATCGGACGGATCTGCGCCGTCCGATCGTGGTGGATTTGCGCCGTCCGATCGTCGCCATCCGCCGCCTGATCACGCCACGTCGCCGCCAATCCGACCGCCGGATTGCGCCACGTGGCAGCAATCCGCCGCCGCGCCCCGTCGCCCGCGCGCTGCAGCCGAGCGCCGACGTCAGCCGCGGACGTCACCAGGGACTTAATTGCGCAATAAATAATTTAATCTTTTCGTTTAGTTTAAAAATCGCAATTAAACTTCTAAAATTCATATCTTTTGAATCCGAGCTCCGTTTTAGTCCATTCAAACTTCATTAAATCCAGAAAATGTCAAGAATCCATTAAAAATACTTTTCAGTGCTGTTTCAGTAGACTTTTTAGGGTGTTTGTTGAGTGCTTTGTTTGTCGTGTAGATTCCGAGTTTTCCGGCGAGCCCGTTCTCTTGAAGTAGTCGCCGAGGTTCCTCGCCTCCGAGCAAGGCAAGTCATACCTTACATTGACCATATTGTACCTATTTTATGTAAATATCTCTTTTTCGTTCAAATACTGCATATGTTTTAGAATGTCATTTCATGGGATGTTTTATACCTATTGTACTCAACCACGGATTGTTTACCTTATACCATTGATAACTTGGGATCCAATGTGACTAGATGATAGTTTAAGGTTGCTTAGTCATGCTTAGTGCAGCTAGCTCACTTAAGGGAATCACACTAAACAAGGTTATTTCTAAAGTGGTCCTTCCGATGATATTAAGATATGACTTTGGTTCTTAATAATACTGAATTATAAGAAAGGTGGGTCGTGAGCACATGGTTGGACTTTGGTTAGCGTGCTCATGACAATTAAGGACCGGTTCACGGGAAACCCCGGAAGAAATGCCGTGCATACCACAAGCCGCATGGGTAATGGCTGGGCTTGTAGCATAGCCGTCTCTAGTTAACGTATCCCGAGAGGGTGAGCGTGATGGAGTTGGGTCGGCCCCGCTTTTAAGGGTTGATCAGCTTCGGATTCACCGCGGCACTAGAGGGGCTGCCCATTGCCCGATGGGAATGGGGGCGAAACCTTGGTGTGGTACGATTGATTAGAGGGAGTTATGTGAAGGGTCCTGTCACAATTCCTTTCCGGGGCACCGTGGTGGTGTACCGGCGCACGGTAACGTGTTGTGGGATTGTGTCTTGTGGGTACAGTTGTACACCTCTGATCAGAGTAAAAACTATTCGAATAGCCGTGCCCACGGTTACGGGCGATCGACCAGATTCACCTTGATTAGTCTCATTTTATTTTATTCGCATGAAATGTTGGATTATGACTAGTGCAGGTGGATGGATGGGCCTGTTGCAACGTGGTTTGAGCGTTGGACAGTGTTTATTTAATACTGCTTAAATGTTACTACTGTTTTACTGTCTTCAAATATCATTACTGTATTCTGCAAATGTTGTTTATGCAAATTGAGCCCTTGACCTTTCCTTGTTATTTATCTTGCATCATGTCCCCTTTTCCGGTGTGACTTGTTGAGTACGGTGGTTGTACTCAGTCTTGCTTCTTTTTCCCCCTTCAGTGCCAGAGGTTGAGAGCGAGGTCTCCGAGGAGGTGTAGGCTTGTTCTCGTCAAGGTTTAGCTGTGGTGTTGGTGTTCCGCTTCGCTCGTCTCAAGTTTTGCTTAAGTCAGTTTTATTTTCTTTTCCGCTGCATTTATGTAACTCTTTTTATATTGTTTCTAAGACGAGGATTCTGTATTATCAATAACGTCGATTTGTGTACCTCTACGATTCCCGGACGAGGATGTAATGCACAAATTAGCCGCAGAAATTCGGTGTGAATTTCGGGCGTGACACATGTCTCTTCTTGGGACCTTCCCATCGGATCGACTCCATGGACATCACCACCATAATTTGTAGGAGATGCTGGGGTCCTGCCCCACCCGCCAACTGTGGTTGTAGCCGGTGGTCGGAAGGCGCGGTTTGTGCCCCCTAGTCCTACCCGAGGATTAGCGGGGCAGAACCTTGGTGGTCTTGGTGGCGGTAGAGCAGACATGGTGGATTTTCGTGAGCACGCTGCACAGTATTGAATCTAGTTCATAATTAGTCTATATCTAGTTCATCACCATTGAATTGCACTAGTACTGAACAACATCAAACAGAGCATATTAAACAGGGGAGCAGAACCTGTTAGTGATATGCCCTAGAGGCAACATGGAGATATTGGAAATCACGTCAATGTTTATGTATAAATGAATAAAGTGTTATTCAGTTCCATGAAATAGACATCTTGTATTGATCAATAAGTACGTGACTTATTTATGAGACTCTTTATGTATGAATCTATTTCTAAATGATCCTCGATCATATGTCATATTGTTGGAACAAATATGATTCTAAGATCGGCATGTTTATTGATTGATGATCATGTCTCATAGATCATGGGTATGGAGATACCAAATCAATAAACATGGACACATGTGTTGAAGAACACATTGTTGGATAGACCCACCATGAGACACTACATGAATTAATGTGCCATTAGTTGGTCTCAGGTAATGTTGGTACAAAGTCCTTAGACCTGAGATCACCATGGATTCCAACATGTGTAGTAGCCTACTTTGGGACTACCAAACGCTATTCGTAATGGGTAGTTATAAAGGTAGTTTTCGGGTTTGCTATGAAACATGGAGTGGGATGTGAGTGATCAAGATGGAATTTGCCCCTCCTTTGGAGAGATATCTCTGGGCCCCTCGAGGTAATGGATTATGAAAATGCATGGCCATGCTAAGTTGATTGAGGAGTCAATTAACAGACAGATAATCCAATACGGTTCGAGTGAATGGTTAAGCTATTGAAGGGATGGCACACATCTTGCCTATAGCTTAACTGGTATCGTGAGGCAAAGGGATTTGTGTACACATTACAGGTTCGAGCCGATATTATTGTTGTATACTATGGTGTCAATATGTGCTGCTAGGCGCCGTGTTGACGGTCCCGAGTTAGACTCGAGCCGACGATCGGCTAAGTTAGACTATAGCCGAAACCAAGTATACCTGAACCTATAGGGTCGCACGCTTAAGGGGATAGAATAGATATTCGAGTTGGACTCGGATACGGCTCGATCGGATAGGGATCCGATCGGATAGAGTCCTGTGGGCTTACGACGTGTGGACGGCCAACTCTATGAGATACGGATGAGATCCGATTCAAAATAAAGTCCTAATCGGCCACTAGTCCTAGTCGGCCAACTCTATATAAAGGAGGGAGGGGTGGAGAGCTGCGGGACGTCAATTGTATCGCATTGAACCGAATCCGCAACAGAAGTCGCCGAGATCAATCTCCACGGAAACCCTCCCCACTTTCGAGCCAAACCCTAGCCTTGCATCGCGTGCTAGCACACGGGTGTTCGGCGTTCTGTCCCCGGACGTGTGGATACCGGTAGAGGCGCTGCTACGTTGCGCGCTGATTCATCGGTTGTGGTACTTCGGAGCAAGGCGGCTGCAACAGATCGGCTGCGGTCGAGCGCATCGGAGCGAGGCGCAAGAACACAGTCGGACGGCTACGGCATCTGCGAATTGGCTGATTGGCGAATCGGCTGTCGGCTTGCGGGAATCGTCTACACTGTTCCGGATCAGATAGCCCTGATTGGCTATTTCCGCTGCATACTCCAATCGGTAACGATCAGGCCGCCCTTGCTTGCAAGTGTTCCTGGTTTGCGCGGTAGAAAAGTTTTTGTTTTTGGCTAGCGTAGCTTCCGCGTAACCCTTCAGAACCAACATAAATCAAGCCTCACATTTCCAATCCTATCAGATTCATGGTAAACATGTGAAATCCTTGTTTTTTGGCTACAGCCTACATGATAACAGAGATCAAGTTCAATTACATTTAATTAGAAATTTCACATGTTTCCTTTCAGATATGAAATTTTTTAGCCATATTGATCTGTAAGCCTATTATTCGTTTGTAAGCATATTATATAGGTTTGGTTAGAGAAGGCGTCAACGATATGGTCTGATAGTCAATAGCTCCGATCAAATATTTGGTCAACTCGTTTAAATCCCTTTCATCACCCGGAGGCAAAGTTCTTTAAAAAGCTCCGGTCAGTCACATGCTTTACATATTCTTTATAAAGAAGCTCACAACAAAAGCTACATCATATGCAAATTAGCATTCTGGTATACTCTTTCACTAATTTAATTTCTCTTTGATTTTTCATTTACCAGAGAGCCAGTGATTGATTGCAAAATTGAAAAACTAGAATTAGTTGAGTCTTCAAATATGAAGAAACATGGACAATCTTTCTTTCTTTACCCAGGCACAATAAAATCCATATTGTACATAACCTAGCACAATATGGTTTTTCATTTGCTCTATTTTCTAATCAACATTTTCACCATTGTATGTACTCATCTCTTCAATTACCATGAATATCGTGTGCAGATATAACTTTTTCACATTCTGTCAAGAGATGGATCACTTGTAAGGTTGGTCACCTGATCACATGGTTCCTGTACCCAACTTGCCTCTCGATAACATGATTATTTTCCTTCAGGTTAATTACAAGTAGGCCGACACCGATAGACTCACCGCGTTGTCAATGGGGTGATGGTACTTCTTCGTGACCTTCCGGATCCGTCGGCCATAGCTCAAATCCAGCGACGTCCAGCAACGGGGATGGAGAAGGCGGCGGGGAGGACGGGTCGGTGGCGGGCGAGGAGGCACCACCGGAAGGGAGGGGAGGAGGCAACGGCGGGGAAGGACGCGTCGGCGGTAGACGAGGACGGGTCGGCGGCCGGCGGAGGCGCGCCGGAAGGGAGGGGGAGGCGGCGGCGGGGGAGGACGCGTCGGCGGTAGACGAGGACGGGTCGGCGGCGGGTGAGGAGCGCCGCCGGGAAGGAGGGAGGAGGAGGCGGCGGGGAGGGAAGGGATGGGGAGGAGCACGGCAGCCGATGCGGCGGGGAGGATGACGGAGCGGCGGCGATGGACAGAGCGCACGCGGCGGTGGTGAACATAGCGCGCGCGGCGGTGGTGGACAGAGCGCGCGAACCCAAATGCGCGCGGGAGAGTTGCGCGCGCTGAGGTATTGGGCGCCGGCATCTGTCTCTATTTGTGAGGAACGGAAAAAATGGGAAAGGGAAGGAAATTTTTTTTGGAATAAGATAAATAATCTGTTGGAAGCTAAATTCCCTTCAAATTTATTAAAAATAGGAATTTTTCAAGGTTTTGGGACTCTGTTGCATGTGCTCTAATACTCGTGTAATAATGGAATTGTTACATTTCTTTCCACATAAATTCTTGAGATAATTTATCAGATTTTACTATTAGATTCATGCAAGTGGCAATTGCAATATTTCTTTCGATATAAATTCTTGAAAAATATGTTAAATTTTGTTGACCCTTAGATTTGCTTCGAGATTTATGTAAGCATACCTTTTGATTTGTTACACACAAGTTATATAACATATATTATAATAGGTACATTATACTATAGTTCTATCTATCATATTTTGAGAGTGATTTTCTGTTAAATATTGTATAACCAATCCCTAAATAAATTTGTTGAAATGCGTGCAAATTTCGGTATGTAAAAGTGCAACTTCAAAACTGATATACATGTGAATAATCCACCCTACAACTTTTAAAATTATAACTAAAATTTGCGCTTTTTTTCTGACATCACTACGCTCTTTCTGAGACGTCCAAAAAGAGCCATGCTATCTCACACACTGATAGAGCAAATACACTTGGGCTCAATTTGTATTGGAAACCTCACTCAGTTCTCAGGCTACTTGACATGAACTTTGAATGAATTTGTACCAAAGAGGAAGCAGTGCGGATATTGTGATACATGAATATAATCAGATGTTCCGGTCTATATTGGAACTGGACTTCCAGTCATTAATTTGATTGGAACTTACGATATGACAATGGCTAAATGTAAACTGGAAACAAATTAGGCTACTCAATCTAGCAAATCAGTATGAGCAAGATAACAGATGATGTAGCAATCTCAAAGTAAACAAGCTAAACACAAGTGAAATTCAAAATAATAGAAATAACAGAATACGAAGACACAATGAGTTTGTCCCCAAAGTTCGGTTCCTTGAGGGGATCCTATGTCTCTGTTGGGGACATCGCAAAGATTAGGGTATCTCTCAATTATTTTCTTGCCAAGATTGCCCAAGCACTCGTCACTTCTTATAGTATTCCTTCGCTTGTGAAGGTAAAATATGACCTTCACAAACTTTTAATAGTGCTCTAGACAAAGATTGGTGGCTCATGAGTAGGGGTTGAATTGAGCTATCTCGGCTTGTTTGTCAGCCCGTTTAGCTCGCAAGCTGAAAGAAGAAGAGTAGATGCAACATGCCATGGGAGGGGAAGAAAGGGATCTTGTAGCCCTTGCTATGCCACAGTGTGCGACACGACATTATACGTAGTCAACGGCATCGAAGGCACCGCCGAGAAAGATAGGTGTTTGGTGCCCATGACAATGACATCGAAGCTGGCCACACCAAAGTCGTTGAAGTTGGCCTTGTCGACCGTTTACTCTCTGCTCTCCGTTCTCCGGTTCCAGCACCTGTATGCCATCTCCATGGCCACCAAACTCTCGGGACCCTATCCCTGTCCCAAAGGGTCACCTCTGCTTAGAGCCAGTTCTTGGTTTCCTCCGCCATTTGGGCTCCACGCCCTCTTATACGGGACCGACTGCCGTCACCCAGAGCCAAGGAGGCCCACCGCCTAGTGATTCATGTCTCCTGTCTCCACCTACCTACACTAGCATAGATTCTTACATCCGTAACGGCCCATCTATGACGGGTCCAATAAAACCGTTACAAATTCCATAACGGGCGACATAAGCAGCTGTTACAGATGACCAAAATACATTTGAGCCGTTACTGAAGCCACCTTATCTATAATGGCTCTTAATTGAGAGTCATGATTGATGTAAGCCCCTTATCTCTAACGGCTCTCAACTAGGAGCCGTTACAGGTGATCCACTCATCCATAATGGCTCTCCATTAAGAGCCGTTACAGATGCTGGCTCCTCATCTATTTTAGGAGCTGTTACAGATATGTCCCTTATTTGTAATAGCTCCACATTGAGAGCCGTTATAGAAACTTCTAGGTTTACTTAACTCCAACTTAAATGAAGAAAATAAAAATCTTAGTTCGCTCCAAACTCCCTCACTTCCATCTCCCTCAGTTCACTCCTTTCTCCCTCATCTCTCTATTTTCCCCCTCCATCTCTCCTCATCTCTGTCGCCGGCCCCAACTCTCCCCTCTCGGTCGACCGACAGCCCTCTCCTCCTTTCCCCTTTCTTCCTATTGATGCGGTCGACTGTTGGCGGTTGTGAGCGGTGGCTGTTGATGCGGGTTCGGTGGGGCTGGCGTGGGTGGTGACGGTTGACGGGGGCTCGAGCAGTGGCGGTTGGCGCGGGCACGGCCACAACTATGGCGATGGGGGCACCAACGGCAGACCCCGATAGCAGCACGCGGCGGGCCAGCCTTGGGACCGCCAGATCTGGCAGCGGCTGGCCACGGGACCGTCGGATATGGCAGCGACATGCCATCGGACCGTTGGATCCGGCGGCGACGGTGGCAAGCCTAGATGGGTGGAGGGCTCGGTGACGACAACCGCCGCTGTCATCGCCTCCACGATAGCTGCCCTGTCGCCCCAGCCGCACCACCCTACCCCCTCCAGCTCCTTCGTGCCACCGCAGTCCACGTCATCGTCACACCCCTTGCAACGCGACGTCGACGCCATCGATTCGCTGTCATTTAGCGGCCATCGTGGAGTGGGGATGGCCAGAGTAGCAAGAGGCCAATTGCGGGGATGGAGGAGGGGATGATTTTTTCTTTTTTAAATTATGAATCTCCATATCTGTAATGGCTCATGAGCCTAGTTTTTCTTTTTTTAAGCTGAATTTTGACATATGTAAACTTTCACCTGTAACGGCTAGAGGGCAGCTATAGATGAATCTTCACATCTGAAACTGTTGGGTTGTAACAGTTGATCTAACTATTGTAGATGTGAGTTTTGAGCCGTTGCAGATGTAGTGTTGTGCTAGTGCTAGTTGTTTCTCCACAGACACTGCCCTGCAGACCTCACTGTCTGCTCGGTCATGGAGCCCCCTGCTCCACCTCCTATTATCTCTTCTCTACTCAGTGGCATCATGGCTAGAGTGTAGATAAATGGGTGAAAAAAATAAAAAGAAAAGGGTTGGATGATTGGGAGAGGATAAGGTTGGCAATAGATGGGCTTTGTTGGGTTGCTAGCCTAGCAGTGGTAGTATGATATGCTGTATTGTATTGCAAGACCTAGGCACACGAGCTAGCTCCTGTTGGCCGATGGTCCCTTGGATTGTTTGGCTCGTTATCTCTAACAAGCTGTACATGAGCTCAGATTCTTAAAAAAACACAATGATCCACGAGAAAGCTACAAGCTTTTCGTCCAACCCTACTCATGAACAACACTTAGTTGTTTAGGAGTCCTCAACTACATACAATAAATAAAGATTATTAGATCTAGCACTCAACATATCGCTCCAACTCTCTCATAAGATGATATATATTCACAAAGATTGAGTGAGGAGGGGGAAGGAGAAGGCTCCAGAAAGATGTGCTTGTTCACTGTCTAGGCTTTACAAAATTCCTAGCTCCACCACTATGCCCTTCTTTTTTTACCATAATGAGTATTTAAAATAAATGATCTTCAAATAACCATAAATCCATATATAACTATCAATCAACAAATCCAATTCTAATTCGTCTAAACAATCATATTCCTGCACATAAGCTCAAGCTCAAATAGCTTCGAATGTAGTACCAACTCTCACTTTGAGAAGGGTGGGGTTTAAATAATTTTTTGTGGTCAATAAATATCTAACTATAGTAAAATGTAGGGATAAGTCTATTTTACTCCCACAACTCTTCGTGTTGTCTAAAATACACCATCGAACTTCAAAACCGGATACGTATATGCCACCCTTTGTAATATACCAAAAATTTTGGAAGAAAAAAGCGAAAAGAAAAGACTTAGAAAAAAGATTTTTTCTATTTTGGCGTTCTTGGATTTTTTAGATGCATCTCATAATGCACTTGCATGCATTAAGTAAAATTAGAGAAGTGAAGTATTAAATCTAAATAAAAATATGGAATATCTGGATAAATACTAGACAACTTAAATAATGTCCTATAAAAATTTGTAACTTTGTTTTGCACCTTAATCCCAAATATGTCAAAAGAGTCCAAATCATTTCAACAAATAGAACATTGAATTTTCTGTCAAAACAATTCTATGAATTTTTGCATAAAAACTATACATGGGAAAATTCTCCAAAATTCACCAAATGGAGCACATGACCACACTAATTCCTAGTATTTTTGGCACAAGCTTTTGAGGACTGTAGCATATCCTAAAAATTTGATCAATCTCTTAGTTTTCTCCAAAATTTTCAAGAAAATCACCTCTTCTTGCTTTCTTCTCCTCATCTCTCTGATCAGTGGGCTTAGGAGCCAAGGACCCCACCTGCCAGCCTCCCACCCTTTCTTCCTCTACATTCCTCTCTTCTTCCTTTCAGACATTTCGTCAAGCACCTAGCGTGCAAAATCAAAGTTGTCGACGCCAAGCCGATAGAGCTGTGCCAGCGCCAGCCCTTCTCTCCTTTGCCTCCATGCGCCCAACTCAACTTCCATGCCAACACAAGTAGCACATCGACGCCCCAACATGGCCAGCACACTGTTGACGATTGTTAAGTACCGATTCTGACCATCACATACCTCGGGAATAAAAGAGGAATTGGCATCTCTTACACGCATATAGGTTTAAAATTATTAAAGTTCCACATGTCCTTAGAGATTATTTGAGTGTAGGTACTTATATAAAGAAATGAAGTGAAAGCACAGTTACATGGAAAAGAAACACAACTCCGACCAATCAACGCTCGCCACGTCAGCATCCCACATATTGGAGGGCCCACATGTTAGCTAAAACCAACTCAAAGTGGGACCAAACACCCAGGAACCGGCTAAGGGGCCCACTGTCACCCCCTGGCCAAAGGCGGTGATAGGGGTTCGGCCGAACCAGGGTTGGCGCCCCGGGCTTTCCTCTTCCACGTGTCAACTCCTCACTCACTCCTGATGGCGGTAATGCTTGATTCCCGGGCTCAAACTAACATATCAACCGCCATTTGAAGACTATAAGAGGAGGAGTAGGCTTCACTTCACAACACACACCACAATAGATAGTTCCTACTTTTCACTCAGTCTCTAGGCTAGTGGAGTTAGGAGTTAGGTTAGAGCTTCTCTCAGTTCCCAAGTCATCTTTTGTTAGTCGGATATGGCTATTGCATCTTACTTACCTTGTACAACTTTGCTCTATTTAATATATTTATCTTCTCGTATAATTGAGTATGGTCCATATGCTAGTCGGTTGGTTATATGTTCCATCCATAGTTTATATGATAATTATATCATGGTTAGACGAGTAACTCTATTGTCACGATCATAGTTCAATGTGCAATTAGGATATAGGTGTGCTCTTGTCTTAGTCATTAACACCATGGGAAGCAAGAGTACCTATGACAATGTAAGTGTGGAGCTTAGATTGTTTCATAGACATTGGTTATGGTCATATTCCACGGGTTGTAGAAGTAGGTAGCAGGTGGTGACAACTCTGTCCGTCATTTTTAATCCTCCACATTTGGGTATGGTGTAAGGCGAATGGTAAGAGATCGACTCTGGGTGGTAGGCCGACCACTAGAGGCGGTACTCCCGTAGGCCTGGGAACATAGAACTGGGTAACTAACCATGAACATAATTGTTTGTATAATCTGTCCAATTATACTAGAACTACATTACGAACTTAGCTCTAACACTATACTCTCTACTGGGCATTAGTATATTATTTATTAGGACTCCTCTGTGTGTCACACTACTCCATTTTATCATTTACCTCTTACCCCTACTTAGACTTTGGTATCTCAACTATAACATATGGATATTCATAGTAACTTAATATTCTCTTCTCGACCGTCGTCTTCCTTTAAGATAAAACAAATATGATACCCTGAAATACTCATGGCTAAAATGCTACAACGGTATATCCATGCGCTTGCGGATTAATATGTGATCGTAAGAAATACCAACACATACGCATGCACGCCTCACCTCCGCGGCGGCCGCCCATCATCACCAATCGCGTTGCAGTAGCCTCCCGACGTCAACCGACCAAGACAGCCTGAATAGCTGCTGCAAGGCTGCAAAAAGCCGAGCCCATGCTGAAGCAAAGCTGCTCAAAGCCGACATCTGCTGCCTCTATCTCCCGCCTACAAAGCTAAGACAAAGCCGGCCTCCCAACCTCCCTTGACCAAACAACACCGCCCCTCTGCCCGGAGCGAAGAGACATGACAACTATCGCTGCCTCCCTCTGCAAAGCCGCTAACCCGCGTCTGCAAAGCCAACCTCCCCGCCGTCTGGATTCTCGCCGTCCTTGATGCCCGTGTGAGATGCCTGGCATGATGCGATGCAACAAGCCGACGCTCGATCGAGCCTGCCGTTGCAGCCTTCTCTCCTCTCCCTCGCTCTGAAAAGCCTACGAAAAGCCCCTGCAAAGCTGCCCCGCCAGCCTTCCCGCTGCCCCCACTGACGTTGTGTTTCTCGCCAGCCATAGCTACGTGTGTAAGACCCGAGCGCTTCACGACAACAAACCGACGCCTCTTCCTCTTCATCCCTTGTCTATAAGAGGGTGTTTGGTTCTATGGACTCAACTTTAGTCCGTGTCACATCGGATGTTTGGACATCAATTTGATGGACTAAACGTGAATTAATTATAAAATAATTGCAAAATCGGTGGATTATTCGTGAGACGAATATATTAAGCCTAATTAATCCATGATTAGCAAATGTTTACTGTAGCATCACATCGTCAAATCATGGCGTAATTAGGCTCATTAGATTCGTCTCGCGAATAATCCACCGATTTTGAATGGGTTTTGTAAATAGTCTATATTTAATACTCCAAAATAATATCTAAATATTCGATGTGACATGGACTAAACTTTAGTCTGGGAAACCAAACAGGGTCTAAATCGGCAGAAGATATCAAACAACAAACATAAATGAGTTTCACCTTTGCTACTTATCAATCGACTGAGATTTTTTTCCTCTATCTAGATTAGGAAAATTGAGTAGTCAGGTTGGGAGGGCAGGGAGAAGAATTTACTCACATAGGTGGTGGTCTGGTGTTGGCAATGAGGGCTATTCATTGAAGTGGTTAAGAGGCTACGACAGATCTAGAGGCATAAGCCACCGAAGATAAGAGAGGACAAACGAGGTAAGAAAAGATCACTAGAATTGAGAAAGAGAAGGCCCGAAGGTGGTGGAGGTGACGAGAGGGCAAGGTTGGCAGACCTCGCTAGCACTATAGAGGGTAAAGGTGGTTGTACGATGGAGGGTTAGGAGGAGGGGGTGATGAAGCTCGCTAGTTGTGTGCAGAGTGCCGAACAATCAGACAAGGTGGTGTAGTTAGTAGATCTGCATGAATCTCAAAGTAAACCTAGCCACCCGAAGTGACATCTAAATAGAGAAAAAATGATAACTTAAATGGACATCAACAATGAATTTTGTTTCCCAAATCATAGTGTTACCATCATGAACACATTGTAATGTTGCGTTCGTTTGGAACGGTTGAAATCTTCTCCTCGTGCATGCAAAACAGAGAGTCATTAGTGCATGACTAATTAAGTATTAGTTAAAAAACTTGAAAAATGAATTAATATGATTTTAAGCAACTTTTCTATATATATTTTTTTGAAAAAACACATTGTTTAGTAGTTTGGAAAACATGTACATGAAAATGAGGGAGTAGAAGTTTGAAAAGTGGAGAAATAAACGAACCTTTAACTACGAGTCTCTAGGCCTGTTCGGGGAGCTTCTGGCAGGTATAACTTCTCCAAAAATCAAAAAAGCTCCCACAAACAGGCATTACTAAAAAAACCATTTGACACCACCCTTTTATTTTATTGGCGGCTATAACAAATGCATGCTTGTAAAAATGTATTGCAAGGATTTAGGTCATGAACCGCCAGCGAAAATAATTTTCACTGGCTATCTCTTAAGAGGTCTGCTAAATAACATTATTTTTACAGATGGACCTCTTAAATGACAGCCAATAAAAATCAATTTTCACTCGTAGCTACTAAAGAGCCCCGCGTGCCAAAAAGGATCACGATATTAAATTGGAGACTCCAAGGAGCCAGTCCTACTCATACTTATTCCCATCCTTTCCTCCTCCTCTCCCCTCTCATCCCTCCATACATCCACATCATACTTCTGCCAAGATGCTCTTGGTGACAACCATGGGGACGATGGTGATAGGAGGTGCATGGGCAACGAATCCGGTTGTAAGAGGGGAGGAGGCCGATGGTGGCGACGTGATAGAGGGAACGTTGACAACAACACCCCACTCTCTTTCCCTCCAAGATCTGGCCAAAGGGAAGGATGCCGACGGCGATGGCTGCCCCACTCCCCTCCCCTCGCCTCCCTCTTTTCGATCTAGCCAGAGGGGAGGAGGCCGTCGGTAGTGCGGAAATAGCAGAGGGAAGAACGACCGTGGCTTCCCTACTCCCTTCCCCTCCCAGATCTGGCTAGAAGGGAGGAGACTGGTGATGGCAGCAACAGTAGGGGGAGTGGCGGCGACTCCTCCACTCTCCTCCCATTCCTCTTCCAGATTTGGCCAGAGGGGAGGAGGTCGCTACCGGCTACAATAACAGAGGGGACAACGACAACAGCTCCCATACTCCCCTCCCCTTTCTTTCCTCTCCCAAATCTGGCTGGAGAGGAGGTGATTGGTGGGTGGCTCCGACGACAGCAACAAAGGGTGGCTCCGGCGGCGGCTCATCCACGCGGCTTCAGCGGCCTCCAAGATCCTCGGCAAGCTCGTCCATGGCAGCTAGGGTTGCTAGATGTGAACTTTTCTGTGTTTGTTCTTCCAGTTCTCTTGGAGACGATTTGATGCAAATGATTTGATCTATTTGATGCAGACGATTTGATTTGCATTTTTTGTTTGATATGTGAAAATGGATAGCTGCATGCATGTGGATATTTTTAAAGAAAAATCCCTACATATCCCTGAAAATCCTTACATGTTGCCTACTTAATAATTCACATTGTGAAAAATTGTAATTTACAATAAAATCAAATGGGACATAATTATTTTTGTAAAATTCAAAAAAATAAATTGTTGAACACATTTATTATTGACAAAATCCACAAGAACCAAAATTATTTATTTATTGTGTTCAAGTTTTTATGGAAATGGTGCATGAATTTGATAAAAGTTAACTTGAAATTTATTTAAAAATTTTTGATGTATTTTTTAAAATTTGTGGTCAAGTAATTATATTCCATTTGTTTTTCACATATAGATTTTTATATAAAAATTATGTTTTTTCACTAAACTAGCATACATAAGTATAAGAGAGGGACAATATAGTCAATTTCAAAAACATTTAACAGTCAACTCATGGTCAACTAACGGTATATGCATAAAGAAGATCAAAATGAAAACTCATGAGCATGGAAGGGATGAGGCAAACTTTAAGGGTAGATCGCGGGGGCACATAGAGAATTTTTTCTTTTTTTTCCAAAATCCATCTTTGCTGACGGTCGTCTTAACCTGTCATCTAAAAAATCGACTTTTGTGGATGGTCGACCTAACATAGCCGCTTGTGAAAAACAATTTCACTAGTGGCTGGCTAGGTTGTCCGCTAGTGAAAATATTTTGTCGATGGTGGTTGGCACGCGCTAGTGAAATGGTGCATTTTCACTAGTCATTGGTCGTTGACGACAGAGCTGGTCACTGGCGAAAACCCAAACTAGTCACCAAGAAAAAACTGGTCGTCAAGAAAAATCCATTTTATAGTAGTAAGCCTAGCATTTTATCTCGATTATGAAAAGTTGTAGACATATAGTTACAAAATTTAAAAAATTAACTAGCCAGATTCTTAAAAAGCTAGGTTTCTCAGTTTCTATATGTCCTCACAACTTAACTACCAACCAGCTAGCTATTTCTCATAATCACTTCCAAAACAGAGCCTCTAACCCTTTGGAAGGCAATTCAGAGAAAACCCGAAGCAAGCAGGCAATAATGCTCCTGCAAAGGGCCAAAAGGCATAATTGAGGCCACCCGTTGCAGTGAAGGTTTGTGGCCAGCGAAGGGGCAGACCACATACATGAGCACACCCCACCCCTCGCGTCCGTCTCACCATAAATCCGCCACCCCCTCCTCCCCACTCTCCTACCTTCCTTTCCTTTCCTTTCCTGCCCCCAACCCCCCACCAAGAACAGCAGTGGGGAAGGAAGGAACGAAGCAATTGGAGCAGCCCCGTCCCACCCTGCAACCTGCATTGCTGCCCCGGGGGATTCTTGGGTCGCCGGATTCGGTTTCTTGGCGCCGGCTGCAATCATCCGTGGTGCCTTCAAGGTATCCGTCTTGCTTTGCGAATTGTGTGTGCGCTTCTTTGCTTTCTTTTCTTTCTACCCAGTTGATTTTAGGCTGTTTCTTGGGTTGAGTACGAGTCCTGCCATTTAGCCGTCGGAGGATTTCGGTTCGATTGAAATTGGGGTGCCGGATGAAGTCCCTCGATGTGTTGTCAGACCTGACAGAGCTGATAGGAAATAATACATTATTTTGGCGTGAATCTGACACACACGGAGAGAAGGCCAACGAGAAATTTTCCTTCGTGGCCAACAGCTAGTGATGAGTTTCCATCTAATCGTGGATTGTGGCTAGAATGCTGGATCGATAGGCTTCCCCTTTATTGTCGGTGTTGCCGATGATATTTGGGTGTTTGTTTGGTGCTAAATGTACAATTCAGCTCGAATTTTACCTTTTTAAGGAGCATAAACACCAGACGGGAATTCTTGACTGCTCATAGGCTGTAGCAGGGTTAAGAGTATTAGAGAGTATCAATTGTGAAGCCATTTCTAGTATGGAGGTTTTTAATAAACTCAGCTGGTATTACCTGTGTCCTACAGTGAAACTGAACGAATCGATGCATTAAATAGAATTTGAAGTTCAGATCTAGATTTCCTTTCTCTGCGCAACTTTTACTTTTTTTTTGGGGGTAAAAGTAAAAACCTAGTGATTCCAGGGTCGGATGTTAAGTTCTTCACGCTTTACTTTTTTTGGTAAGTACTTCCAAACATCGAGTAGGATTTGGGAACAACTACAGTAGCTCACAGGTTCCAATGGTCTAATATGTCATTGAAACAAGGGGTTTCGGCCTTCCAAACCGTGCGAGAAGCTGTCATTTTGAGTCTATATTGCTTGATATCTACTTCCTTTGCCAGTTTTTGTATCCAGTTAGTGAACTGACCTTCTCGTGCATTTTGTTTAAGAAACATTGGGTTATTTAAAGGCCCTTATTTCTCTAGTTTAGGGTAGCCACTTTATCTTCGTACCTTCAACTCGAAAAACAAAGGAGTGCCTTCGAGAGAGAGCTCTAACACCACTTGGCATTTTACTAATTTAGCCACTGCGCCCACTACAAATTCATGAGTGTAAACTATGCCTATGGTAAAACTACGATAAGTACATAGAATGCACTTGTCGTTTGCAGAAAGTGCATTTCTCCATTATATGTTCATCACATAGGGACAAACAAAAAGTTCCACTTTGAATAAAAAAAATACTGTGTGGTCAATTATCTACATTATATCACCTGAACCCCTAAACCATCATGCATGTTCATTTCCACATGGGCTTCAATTCATTTCCATTGAGTATCCGTCCAGAAATATAGAGCTTAAACTAGAAAGGTTCTTTTGGATGGAAAAAATATGACTTCGTAGTTTTGTTAGTAGAAACCTACTTATGTTGAAGTGATACAGGTCAGGCTGTCAAGGATGCCTGGCCTTCTTATTTAATTAACCGGACATATTCTTGCTGCTAATTAATGTATCCAGCCCAATAGTTCAACTCCTTCCTGTAAAACATTTCTCTAGATTTTTTGTTGAACTGGTTAGGCACCTACTTCAGTAAATTGGAAAGCTGTTAATTAAATCTACAGAATAAGTCAATTCTGTTTTAGTGAACTCTCAGACTATCCATGTGACCACGTCACTTGTCTTGCCATAGGATGAAAATTTCATATGATCCACTGGGTGGATTTATCACTGTTTTTACCTTGTGCTTTCTCAGTATCTCTGCTTTCCATTGTAAAAATAATTCGTTTCAAGGTTTAGGTGATCGACTTTGTTTCTCCATAGCTTTCTTACCAAGCTTTAATAATCTGCTGAGAAGCACAACAGTAATGGAAATTGTGCAGTGGGCCTTACTAATGAAATTATACCTGAATCTAGTCAATTGAAGTATATAGATATAGCTTTTTATTTCTATTAAGATATTTACATCATCATTTTTTAGCCATGCATTGTCTACATATTAAGGTTTTAAGCCAACAAAATAGATATATTCTGAGTTTCTCTTTGGCAGAGTTTATTTGGAAAATTTTGCCTAATGTTTATACGCATGCATTTCCTTTGTCTTTATGTGCACATGTTCACATGCGCTGTTTGCTGGCTTTTGTCCAAAATAGGATTGGACTTACTGGAGATTGAAATATCAATTATGTTAATTGGCCACATATCTATCCATGTGCATGAGTGGATACTGCTCCTAGCTAGGTGCACTGTCCACACTTCACACCACAGGCCAGGCTATTTGTTGGCCCAAGTTGAGATTAGGCTTGCCTAAGCCCAATCTTTGTTGGGCCTGTAATTTGTTTCAAGGCTTGAAAGGTAGCCTCTTCCTGCAAGACCAAGCTTATAGGGAACAGACAGACACATCTACACACACAAACTGACCCTGTTAATCCTTTCTTTTTTCTGAGGGAAAGCACTACCAGGCCTTGCCTAGTAGTTATATAAAACATAAAGTATATGTACAGGAAAAAGAAGGAACTGGTAATCCATTAATTGACTCCACACCTACCTTCATGGCTACAGCATATGTCTTTCCTTTTATCTGCATGTGCACTTTGTTTTCAATTAGTTTATGAAGATATAATTTTTCTTCTGCCCATCGCTTGTGTATCTGCAATATTTGCTATCACTTTTTGAAGCATTGTAACCATTGTACTTTGTTTCTGCCAAATAGTTAATCATGCTTTTTATCTTTATTGCAGTACTGCAAACTGCAGTGAAAGGCCATTCTAGGGAATGCAGAAAGATGTGCTTGCACGCCAGAGATATCTCCTGTGAAGAGGAGGACATTTCTCCCATTGATTTGAGATCACTAATTCTTGATGAGCGAGGATTTCAGTTGCTCACCTGGTGCATTCTACAATCACAAAGTAATAATGATGCTATCAATGTCAGAAATACTGCTATGCTAGATCATGCCATTTCTGATGATGGTTGAAGTTTTTGCTTTTACGGTTTCTCTCTAAAATTCCAATAAAGAATTGTCTGCTAGCATTTTTTTGAATGATGGAACTTGAGAAGAATGGAAACATTCTACTGCAAAGGTATGAGGTTGGAAAATTATTGGGGCAAGGAACGTTTGCCAAGGTTTATCATGGTAGGAACATTGTGACTTCCCAAAGTGTGGCTATCAAGGTGATCGACAAGGACAAAATTTTTAAGGTTGGCCTAATGGATCAGATTAAGCGAGAGATCTCAGTGATGAAATTAGTGAGGCACCCCAACATTGTACAGCTGTATGAGGTCATGGCTACCAAATCCAAGATATACTTTGTGCTAGAATATGTCAAGGGTGGTGAATTGTTTAACAAAGTAGCTAAAGGTAGGTTAAAAGAAGATGCTGCAAGAAAATACTTCCAGCAATTGGTAAGTGCTGTTGATTTCTGCCACAGTAGAGGTGTTTATCATCGTGATCTGAAGCCAGAAAACCTACTTGTTGATGAAAATGGAAACCTGAAAATCACCGATTTTGGATTGAGTGCTCTTGCTGAATCAAGACGACAAGACGGCCTTCTGCACACAACTTGTGGAACTCCAGCATACGTGGCGCCTGAGGTGATCAGCCAAAAAGGGTATGACGGTGTCAAGGTTGACACATGGTCTTGTGGTGTGATCCTTTTTGTTCTGATGGCTGGTTATCTTCCTTTCCAAGATTCAAATTTGATGGAGATGTACAGAAAGATTGGGAAAGCAGAGTTCAAATGCCCAGCTTGGTTTCCGTCTGATGTACGGAAACTAGTTTCAAGAATTCTTGATCCAAACCCAAGAAGTAGAATGCCGATTACAAAAATAATGGATACCTACTGGTTCAAAAAAGGACTTGACAGCAAGCTAATCCGTAATAATGTGGAGACAAAGGAATCAGTTACAGCTCTTGCTGATGTTAATGTAGTTTTCTCCTCCATGGGTAGCAGTAGCAGCAAAAAGACAGAGGAGAAACAGGATGCAGGAAAGGTAACTAACCTTAACGCATTCGATATTATTTCTCTTTCAGAAGGCTTTGATCTTTCTGGCTTGTTTGAGGAGACAGATAAAAGGAAAGAGGCAAGGTTTACATCAAGTCAATCAGCTTCAGCTATTATCTCAAAACTAGAGGATGTTGCCTCATGTTCGAAGCTGACAGTGAAAAAGAAAGAAGGTGGTGTGCTAAAAATGGTAGGTGCAAGTGAAGGAAGGAAAGGTGTACTGGCAATTGACGCAGAAATCTTCGAGGTGACTCCTTCATTTCATTTGGTAGAAATCAAGAAGAACAATGGAGATACACTAGAATACCAACATTTGTGGAAGCAGGACATGAAACCAGCTCTTCAGGACATTGTTTGGGCTTGGCAAGGTGAACGTCAGGATCGGCAACCTGAAGATCATCGCCAGCTATAGAATTGTTTTAATGTTTGAAGTGTTTCATTGCCACAGTAAAGGCACTGCTTATCATGTTGGCATACCAAAGTTGTATCTCCTTTTGCTTGTATTCGTTCTATCTTCTGTCTTCCCAAATCCATAGCTCAATGAGATTTGCACAACAATGTAATTGGATTCTGAAGAATCTAAACTTAAAATGCACTGTAATAGTTATTTTTATTGTTGACAGTTTCAGTCTTCGTAATTGAAATGTATCAAAGAATAAGGTAGCTGATTAAATACTATTTGATGCTTTAATGCCTCAAGCCTGAACATCGTCGTCTAGATGAACATAGCACCTAGCTAATATATGAGTACTTTCACATGTTTTCGTGATGTTATTGCTGATTTAAGGATATAATTAGGCATACTGTGCTTATAGAGAGCATTGTTTTTTTTCCTTAGTAGTGCAGAATATACCATGGAAAGCACTGGGTAAAGAAGCATGTGGATCTTTGACCGTTGCAAATGGCTTATGTTTACAAGAGCCCAAAGCTTCAGAAATTTGAAGCACTTAATTTTCATCATTTTGCCCGTTGGACAAATGATTAGTCATTTAGTTGGTAAACTCTACCTCCTTTTCTTTTGATTGAGGACTGCATTACTCATCTTTTTTTAAGGATTACATCCTTTTCATCCTTGACAGATCACTAGCACTAGTTCTAAAAATACTAATTAAACAAATTTCTCGCCAGACACTGGTAGTTGTACTCCAAAAGCAATGGAAAAATCGGTTGCTTGTCGGTAGTAGCTGCTATAAAAATTAGTGTGACTTTGCTGGTTGTCAATTTCCAATTGCTGTCAAATGTCTGTAAAAATTCATCAATCAACAAAGGCAAAGGAACAACAGCTAATAATGAACTAAATTAAGTAGCTGCAAATCAGGGAGCACTGCTATAGTGCTATGCTTTGAGTCCTTTTCTTTTTATTCTCCCTTTTTATTGGAGGAACCAGTAGCCAAGCCAGTAGGTAAAGAAAAGCTGCTTTTATCATACTCATCCTTGTGGAACCAATAGCAAAGACATCCCTTTTTTTTTTGGCTTTACAAAAACCTTATCTTTGTTATGTAGTTTGCTCTCGACTGGAACCCTGATTCATTCAGAGTGTCACCCTGGCCCCTGACCCTGATGGAGTGATGTGATGTGATGGGATCATCCAGAGAGAGTGAGTGGACCAAAGTTATATATATGCTCATGGAATCTATAATGTTATGCTCTAGAGGCAGATATTTGTGCACATCACACTAGTAGCAGAGGCAATGCTTATCTTCATGAAATGTGGCAAGGGGACAAACAAGAGAGCCCTACCTGTCCATTCAATGCCAAATTAACAGGAATCCTGTCTCATAACTAAAATTGTTGGGGTCTTTAAGTCTTGTGTGGGGCATGGAATTATTTGTTTTTTACGATTCATATGGGAATTGAAATGTTTCTTTTGTGAAATCCTCTTGTTCTGAATGGTTCTCATGAGCTGAAGGCCTTGAGCCTTGGAGCAAGCTCACAGCTCACTTCATGTTTAATTAGAGTAGTACCTTTACGGTGACCTCTACTGATAGTATATGACTTAGATACTCTAGAAATCCGTGTCTTTTGAAAAGCCCGAACGTGAAATATATGTGTCGAGCACTGTAGAGTTTCATTTAATAAGTGAAACTTCTGCTTGAGATTGGCCTTAGAGCCTCTGGTCTGAAAGACTGAAACACACCAGATGTCAAAGAAAATAAAGGTCACTTTCTCCATCGTTTGCAAAAGCTACTCTGATTGGCATTGCATTGATCATCAGCATAACATGGCTCTGCAAGGGCCACATCGTCGTCGTCGTCGTCGTCGCAGTAGTATTTGACGGATGAAGCAGTGGGAATCAAGGCATCACCAACTCAGCATGCTGAGAGCTACCTGCATATAGGTGCTTGTGCGTGCCTGGAGTCTCGGTGAGTGCTTCACATCAGTTGCAACTTGCAAGTTGGCCAGTGCCGTGAGAAGGGAGGAAACGGTTTCTTTCTTCTTCTTCTTTTTTTTTTGATTTTTTCAGAGGCAGACAAATTTTGCTGGTTCAGTTAGCTGTTGCCTTGGGGAAAAGGAGCTTTCATGGCTTGTTTGGATCATTTGTTTTGAGTAGTGGAGTTCGCTATCGCCGATATGGGCTAAGAGCTAGTAGTTTTTTGCTTGCTCAAATAAGTGCTTGAAGGAATTTAATGGAAAACAGTTCGATTTGTGTAAGGTCCTGTTTGATAGGGATTCTTCTCCCTGATTTTCAACAGAATCAGTAGAATTTCTGCCAAACGGATTATTTTGTAACTGATTTTGAGAAGAATCATTTTAAGTAATTTAGCAGTTTTACATAGGGAGTGAGAATCATCTAAAAAACAGTTTCTCCCAAGAATCACCTGAAACCAGTTTCTCCCATGAATCACCTGAAAATCATCTAAAATATTATTCTAATTATTACTTTATTATATCGATTCTGATTCTCTCCAAAATCTAATTCAGAAAAATCAGAATCTAAAATTAGAAAAATCATAGAATCAGGAACCCTACCAAACGGGCCCTAATATCCAAGGAATTTCATGTGCCCCAAGCAATTATTGAACCGATATAGAGATTGGCTTCGGTTTTTGGCTTCTGACTTCCTTTCGGTCGAGACATTTCTTTTGTAGGTAGGCTGCCTTTTCCATCTCATTGCTTATGCCTCCTCCAACCCACTGTTTAATATTTGACAATATAGGCTGACCATATAAGCTTTTAAAGTAATGAGAAAAGACGGATAATTCAGTTATCCTTCTTTCTTCAATAAAAAGAAGAGACGCATAATTAAAATTGGATAGTCCTTCAATGCTTTAATCTCATTACTTCAAGTCCCAATATTTTGATAGTCAAATGGCAGACGACGGCAAAAATCGATGTCCTCTTTTATAGGTTGGGGTAGTTCAAAAGTTGGATTTGTCGGCACAGTTAAAGGTTAATCCAAAGGAATTAGTAACAAGAAAATGTTCTCTCTTTACCTTTTAACCCCTTTAAATAAGCTCCAAATTCTTTGTATTGAAACTTTTGAGATAGTACCGCCTGCACTGTACATATAGTTTGTGCCACCACTACATAGTGCTGTAACCACGATTGAGTAATTTAACTCCACTTAAAAGATTTACAACAAATCTTGCCTCCACTTTAAGGCACCCAAGATCATTTCAATTATTCTCTTGCCTACTTAATAGAGAATTTTTGGGATTATAGTTTAATTTCTTGTTTGACTTCACAGAATGGAGTTTATGTTGCAATATAAGTGTTTCCGCTGCAGAATGAAACCTTTGTAAAGGCAATATCCTGATGGACATATATTATAGAGACCCCAGGCAACTTTAATATTCCCATTTGTTACTGCAAAAGCATTTCCTTTTGGATATTAATGGGTGACATTGTTCCTTGTTGCACTAGATCTATGTAAAAACTGTTCGAAAATGAGAAGGGAAAAGAGTAGCAAGTGATAAGTCTAGATTAGGCATCTTCATATGATCAAAATGTGTAGAAAGAGGGGAAAAGCATGGAGATTGGTATATATTCAACTTTTTGACTTTTACAAATTTCATATATGTCCAATTTTTACCCTTATGAGATCTATCTCCATATTAAAGTGATACATTACCAGCCTTAGAGTATGATGTCTCAACCTCAAGGTTCCAAAAACCGTCCTAAACTTCCAAGGAAATTAAATGAGAACTTCATGAGGAATACAATTCAGATCCCTAGTTTTGATCGGTTCATCCACTTGATCCTCCCATTCACCCATTTGAATTCAACTTCTATATCAACCAAAGCTTAGAGTTGTATCTGATTTCTAGAGACCAACTCATATGGTCATACATACCTAGTAAAACTACACATTTTGGTGAATGAAACCCGGTGGCTTCAATTGTTTTACAACCGAATATACTCCTTTGCACCTTTAATGCATTTTGGACAGTCATGAAATAGAAATATGACGAAAAACCGGGGTTATTTGTTTGGATGAGAGGGGTTGCTTTAGGAAATTTCAGGGTTCTTTTGGCAATGTTGGCAAAATTTGAAGAACTTAAAGTGATAGAAGAGGGTATTTAAATAGGAGTAAATTTCTCACAATATACAAAACATGGAGAGTGAGTAGGATCTACAAAAGCTTGAGAGTTGTATAAACCATTTTTGCATGTTTATTGGGTGTGCTTTTGGACTTAAGAGGTGCCACATATATGGGCCCTTGTTTGGGCAAGCATTTGGCAACCGCAACTTCTTTCAAAATTTATAGCTCTCCCAAACAGTCTAGATTCTCAATCAAATTTTGAGAAATCGTACTTATACCATCTAAAAATGAACTAGAAGAAAAAGTTGGAAAACACAACTTTTTCATATTCTGACTAGCTGGCTATCCACCAACCGCTTCATCTTTAAGCTCCCCTAAACAAGGCCATATGTAACTCAGGACATGTCACCACGCTAGCAAAGCAAGACGCCAGGCAGCAGCATTAGGGATGTGGGATCTGCTCAGAAGTGTTCTTTTGAGTCCTTTCAATTGCAACCAATGTATGTTATTCACTCTCAAATGTCAAACATTCGAATGGAAAATTAATTAAAATTTTAATGTGAATCAGCCATGTATGGCCCCCAACCATTAGTAACTAATGCAACTCTATAAGATTTGCACAATATTCTTTTCAGGAAACATATTAATTAGCACTTATCTAAACTCTAAAACTGAACATAATAGAAAGAACCTACATATCCCTTAGTTGATTCAACTACATGCGTACAAGCTGTTAGTTTTGTAGGACTAGTGTCTTGGCACAATTTAAATCACAGGAGAAGAGTTTAACCAAGCAGAGGATGAAACACAATTGAATGCATTGTTGGTGTGCAAATGTTGTTTGCGTAATACCTCTTAATTAAGATCAAAAGCATAGCAACTAGACAAGTTGTGGCACTAGTTTACACAACTTTCCAATTAATTTACGAGATCACACCTAGCTTCAGGTGTTTAGGACCTATGCGAGATTCTGTGCACACACGAGAAGCTTTTTGCAAAATAGCCTTCCATGCGTTAATTTCTTTGAGGAGCAAAAACAATTCAAAAACGAAGCTACTTACCTTGTTTGTTTCAGTTTTACGGACAGCTTTCTAGCTTCTGCTTTTCAGAAGCTGGAAAGTTAAAACAAAAAGTCAGCTTAAATGAATGAAAAAACTGAAAAGCTGACTGAAATGAGCTTTTGTTGTCTTTTGATGTGCTGAGAAGATAAAAATGTATTACAAAAGTTAATAGTAAAAGATCATCAACCAGTAAGCTAGCTTTTCAGAAAAGCTAGAAAGCAAAAGCTCAAACAAACACAGCTTTAGTGTTACCATTGGAAGATTTCTCTATTCAAATCCATTACCAAATTTACATTGTGCTTTTGATAAAGGCCAATATTTGAAGAAAGATTAAGAAAAGAATTTGTGAAGTAGAATGGGCCTCAAGATAAATTGGATACAAAGACGAGGGCATTATCAACAGTAGAGCTACCTTTTGTAAACCACTTTTGCAACATTGTGTAAAAGCGTGTCTATGTGTTGCTGGTATTTGGAGGTGCAATTTTTTTTATCCAATGCATCACTATGATATGAGAAATTCAATGCACAAAAATGGTTGAGAAGACAGATAATAGGATGGATAATATCCTCCACATTGACCCGAGAACAAAAATTTTTTAAGATCTGTGATATATCATACTTATTTGAAGGAAAATTCCAAGTAGGTTTAAGACATCAATTTACCATGATGGCTTTGGACCAAACCTATCTTATCACTTTATCAGTATGTTTGCACAATAATCTTTGTTGGTGTTTCTATTTCTTTGGCTAGTAATCTTCATTGGAATTTTCGTATGGGATAAGCAATATTTGTCGTCTCCACCCTACATTTGAAATTCCCATTGTATGCTTATTGAGGTAGGGAAAATGTCCGTACGTAGCTTATCGTCTTATTTCTCATATTCAAGCAATATTCCCATTGTATGATTATTTTTCAAGTGTACAATGGGGTTTTTTTGGGAATTTTATTGTATGCTTATTGAGGTAGGGAAAATGCTTCATTGAAGCAATATTTGTCGTCAAGAAGACATTGGAAGAGCCTAAGCTGATCGGCGAGATGGGAGAGTTAATGTATTGTTGCCTCATTCTTCCGGGCACCGAATGCCTAAGCTGATCGGCGAGGAGGAAGAGTTAATGTATTGTCGCCCTCATATTTTTTTGGGCACCGAGACCGCTGCATAACCCCGGAAACAAAAATAAATCAAACCCAACATGCCAATTAGATTTTATGGAAGGACAAAAGTAAAAATGGTTTAGCCCTACTTATCCATCCTCACCGGTCAGGAACCAAACGTAATAAAATTAAGATAGCAAGAAGACGATAATAAGATCAGGAGGAGAAGAAGCATTGGTGGCCAGAGGGTTTAATCTAAACCACAAGCGAAACCATCAGTTTCTTCCTGCATATTCCTTCCCGTTGTAAGGGTAAAGACATGGCTGCATTGTTTCAATCTCAACCATCAGTTTGCTGTAATTTCCTGACCTTCCAGGATGGAGATTAGCTGAGGCGGCGTCGGCGTCGCTCTCCTCCCACGAATTGAGGTAGAGAAATGCTCTAAATAAGGATGGGAACATTCCCATTGTATGCTTGAGAAATAAGCATACATGCTCTAAATGAAATTTGCCATAACAATGAACTTCCCATTGTACGTAGCTTATCATCTTTCTACACTTGAAATTCCCATTGCATGCTTGAGATTCTCATTATATCTTCTATTGTATGCTTATTTAGAGCACTCAACCACTTGAATTTTTTTTTTTGGAAATTCTTCAAGCTAGGTTTATGGCGCTGCGCACATACTGTGCACTGTGCCACCAGCACACAAGCTTCCTCGTGCTCGACTATAAATGACTTTAATAATTTAACATATAATACAATAGACAAGTAATAGGCCTATATGTTATAATGGGTCAGGCTAATTATAAATTAGAAAGATGATTAAGAATAATGCATTAATTAGATTCGGTGGTTTCTTTTATGCACGCGTGTGGTAAGAGAAGGGGATGGAAGAGATCTCAATTAATTATTTCTCATCTAATGTATGAACGCTCTAAATAAAAACATCATCTTAGCCTTTATTTTCACACTTTACCCGCTAATCACCGGTCCCATTTTAATTAATTCATACCAATTCCCCCCTCCTATTAGATGTTAAAGTGTGAAAAAATGATTAAGTTGATGTTTTATTAACAGCACTAAAGTATTAGATGAAAAATTATTACCTAATATCTGTAAACTGGCTAATTGTTAAAGCGGTCCTCTTGTTCGGAATTTTTTTTGTTAAAGTCATCTGTATGGAGTGACAACTATTCTCTTCATTTATAATATTTATATTATAAGATGTTTTGATTTTTATTTTTTATAAGTCAAATTACTATAAATTTGATTAAATTTATAGAAAAATATAGCAACTTTTACAATACCAAATTAGCTATACAAATATAATATTAAATTTATTTTGATAGTTTATTTGTTTGGTATAAAAATATTGTTATATTTTTTATAAGCTTAATCAAACTTAAAAGAAATTAACTTAAAAAGTAAAAGTGACTTGCACTGTTTGGGCAGCAAAACCGTGTCAGTGAGATAAACCCTGTGGCAGAAAAACACTGTTGAAGAAGAAAATGGATGCAGAAATGGAGAAAATATATGACAGCTAAAGGGAAATTCCTAAAGTGCAATTATGCAAAGCCCTTTGGCACAAGTGCCCTTTCGATTTTAGCACGAGTAATAAGTTTGAAACTATTCTATTGCAAAACTCCATCCATGCATGCGATGAAATTTCCATGACGCCCCATCTGACCAAAAGCTTTGACTCCACGAGATGTTAATGTCCACATGAAATTAATACAAAATTCGTAACGGTGTTTGATACTCACCCTAATTCCATGTTACATCAAATATTTAAATATTATTTTAAAGTATTAAATATAAATTATTTAAAAATATTTATAATTGAGGACTAATTCACGAGATGAATCTAAATAAGCCTAATTACATAATGATTTGATAATGTAATGTTACAGTAAATATTTATTAATTATAGATTAATTAGGCTTAATAAATTTGTTTCGTAAATTATTTTTCGATTTTTACGTTTAATTTTTAAACATCACCTACATATCATGGAAGTACTCAACAAGTTAAAATGTTATGACTGATTGATAGTGCCACTTAAGAGTTCCCAGCACGCCAATTCACATAAGTTGGCATCTGTTAGCAATATTTAATTAAAGATACCATCATGTAAGGTCATACCCGTTTACCTTGATACGCAATTCTTGACTTTCGCCGACATCGTTTTCCCTTTCTTTTCTCGTAACATTTCATAATTTTTCTCTCAAAATATAGTTGTCTCTTTGGTATTTAAATTTTATCTTAAAATAATTGATTTTAACACCTAAAATATTACTTGAATCAATCATATGTTATTTAATTTTTTTATTTTATCTCAACCATCCTTCCAATTCTAGCCATATTTTTTCCTAAACCTTATTTTATCAAAAATATCTAAAATGATAATTAATTTAAGACGAAGGAAGTAATCAATAAATCAAAGTTTGAGGAGCCCAGTCATAAGGTTAGTTCCATTTGGATGAACACATGCTCTTTTTATTTCTTTCAAAAAAATTGTCAAAAAGAAGATGGGCACTCGAGCAAGTTATTTCACCTAAAAATGGACAGACAACTGACTTTATACCAGCTTGTTCAAAAAATTTTGGTTCGTTGTCTATTTAGACCTTTGCACCATTTTATTTCGATGTAATAGTGTGCAAATCTTTTACATGTTCTTGATGTCTATTCTAAAAAGTCGATTTTTTCAAATGATGATTGTTTTGTTAAATTACCTCAGAAAATGGACAGGCACTCACGGGATGAAACTTGATTAATCACTTTACTTAAACATCCTACTTAAACATCCTACTTTGAACCATCTTCATAAACTATAGCAAATCTTAATCACCTTCTAAATCTTATAAAAAGAAAATTATGCCAAAAAATACAAGGGAAAAAATGGAAAAAATGCTAATTAAGCCATTTCCAAGTTCTTCCCCTGTTCCCCATTGTCTCCGGCGGCGGCGGCGGCAGCGCCGCCGTTGCTGCTGCTCCTCTCGGCGCGCCCCCCTTTCCGGCGTCTGGAGCGGATCATCGCGATGGCGTGGCACGCCCAGTCCCAGGAGTTGAGCAGCATGTAGGAGGCGATGCCACCGATGAGGCCATATGCGATGGAGTAGGTGAGCGGCATGAGCGCCAGCGTCAGGAACGCCGGCACGGCCTGCCTCATGTCGGCCCAGTCCACCTCCGCCACCGCGCGCATCATCATCACGCCGACGAGCACCAGTGGCGGGCCGACCGCCCACGACGGGATCGACGCCAGCAGCGGCGTTATGAACAGCGCCGCCGTGAAGTACGCCGCCGCGGTGAGCGCCGTCAGCCCCGTCCTCCCGCCCTCCCGGATCCCCGTCGACGACTCGATGAACGCCGTCACCGGCGACGTCCCCAGCAGCGACCCGAACACGATGGCCGTCGCGTCGGACATCAAGGCGAAGTACTGCCCCTCGAAGTCCCCCGTCGCGTCGTCCACGAAGCCGGCGAACCGCGCCATGGAGTAGAGCCCCCCCGTGGTGTCGAGGATGTCCACGTAGAGGAATGTGAAGAGCGCCTCCCAGAAGTAGCCGTGGCTGGCGCCCCGGAAGTCGAGCGCGCCGGCGGTGGACTGGATGCGGTGCACGTCGACTACCTTCTTGAAGTAACCGAAGCTCTCGTCGCCGGCGGGCGTGTCCGGGAACACCGTGACGGCAGTGTTGCGCGGCCAGGAGATGAAGGTCACGAAGAGGATGCCGTAGATCATGGCGCCCTTGACGTTCTTGATGAGGCAGAAGGCGATGATGAGGAAACCGACGACGGCGAGCCAGAAGGTCGGGGAGGTCATCCGGCCAGAGAGACAGAGTATCCCACTGGAGACGGTGCCGCCCGGCATGAGCGCCACCGTGCCATTGGGGAACGTCACGACCGGCGCCACGGACGCGCGCTGCGACGCCGGGCACGCGCCGAGCGTGACCAGCGTCGACGAGCTGAAGCCGACGAGGCCCACGCCCTCGCTGCTCTGCAGCCCGATGAACGCCAAGAAGAGCCCGATCCCCGCCGACGACGATATCCGGACGGGCTTGGGGATGAACTTGGCGAGCTTGGAGCGCAGCCCGACGACGGAGATGAAGAGGAAGATGAGCCCCTCGAGGAAGACGGCGGCGAGCGCGGTGCGGTAGGGGAGCGTGCCGGAGCCGTGGAAGCCGACGACCGTGTAGGCGAAGTAGGCATTGGTGCCCATCCCGGGGGCGAGTGCGATGGGCAGGTTGGCGAAGGTGCCCATGATGAAGGAGCCGATCACCGACGACGCCGCCGTGGCGACGATCAGGTCGCGGCGCGCGCGGGCCACGCAGGCAGCGTACCCGGGGTCCACGGGTGGGAACTTGCACGCCGGGGACGGCGCGTCGCAGTCGTCGACGGTGCACGTGGCGCCGGAGTCGGAGAGGATGGAGGCGTTGACGGCAAGGATGTAGGCCATGGTGAGGAACGTGGTCGTCCCGGCGCGGAGCTCCGTGGTGAACGTCGTCCCGCGCGCCGCCAGCCTGAACCGCCGCCCGACCCACGAACGCTCCACCGCCGCGTTGAGCCGCCCAAGCTTCGTCCTCGCCTCCCCCCCGTCGCTGCCACTGCTGCTCGGGATGATGGGGTTCGCCATGGCGGCTGCTGCGGCTGCAGCGCGCGGCGCGTGGCTGGCTGGTCGCGTCGCGTGCGCGTCGCGGGGATCTTTTTAACCAGTAGTTGCGGCTCGGGTGATCCAGCTGAGCAAGCGAAATTAGGGGAGAGGTAATGGATTAATTAATACTATCTTTATCTAAAATAACTTTATTCTTAACTCCTCGGTTTCATATTATAACTTAGACTTCTTTTAGACTTCTTTTACGTTTTATCAAGTTTATAAAAATAACAATTTTTATAACATCAGTTTAATTAAATATAACATTAATATATTTTTATAATATATTTGTTTTGTGTTAAAAATGTTTCTATTTTTTAATAAATTTAATCAAAATTAAATAAATTCGTCTAAAAATAAAAACAACTTATAATATAAAATAAAATAAGAAATTATTAAAAATCATGTGAACATTGAGAAAAAAGAAAAAATATTGATAATGAGAATGTGGCTGTATTTTGGTAGATGGATGGACAAGAAGTATGAAAGGAAACTCTTCTATTTAGAGCAGAAGAGTTAGATAAGGGAATAGTAGTCTACTTATCTAATTTTATTTTAGGATTGGACAAATGATACAAACTAGAAATAAACTTATAAATTTTATAAGCATTTAGTAGTATTTATTAAACGTTATGTGCCGCTTAATTTGATTCCCTCCTCTAATCCAATGATGCGTCACGCTTTCGTGGGATTGGTATTTGGGAATTCCCTAATTTGTTTTGCGTTGGATTAGGACAGGAGGGGCCTTTTGCTTTTTATTATTATTATTTTTTGTTTTGTGGTGACAATTGTTGGAGATCTTTTGGGGGGTTGGTGACGCGATTGATTGCGTGGTTTTGGTCGTCCGTACGAATTTTGGAGCCATGAATTTGATTGGATGTTTGCCTCCTTCAAAGATCATAGGATGGGGGCATCTTGAGATGGGGCTTCAGTTTTAGCTTAACCGGTTTTAACTTTTTTAAAAAAACAAAGCGGGTTAGACTAATTTTTTTTTAAAAAAGAACTAGAGAGAACAAAGTTTGAGAGTTAGATTTAGAAACTGAATCGTACAGCTATCAAATAGATTCGATCTGATAATTACTGACCTTATTGAGTTTCACATTGGTTTATGAGTTTGCCCTGTTCGAAGATGTCATGACGTCGTGTTCAGGGTTTGACTTACGAATGTTGGAGCCATGAATTTGATTAGATGTTGGTCTCCTTCAAAGATCATATATGTTGAGATGGGGCTTCAGTTTCAGCTCAAGCGGTTTTAACTTTTTTTTTAAAAAAAGAACAAAGCGGGTAAGACTAATCTATAACTACCAAGCAATGTTTCCATCCAAATTTTATTTTGCCTGGCTATTTAAAAAAAATCCTTAAGTTTTTTTTCGAAATTAACCCGCAATCCAACTGGCTATTTTTTTAAAAAAAACCCAGTTATATGTACTATATAGTTTATGTTAACTATTTAAAAAATCTATAACTTTTCGATCATCAAATCGTTTTTTTCTAAATCTATAAAATTTCTGTATCCGTATAACCTCTCGCTCCATTGTTGCCTCACTTTCCTCACTTCCAACAGGCGAGCCCGACTCACGCGCCTCTGCGTCGTCGTGCATTGCCAGCCCGAGCGGCGGCCGAGCACACGCCGCACGCGTGAGCTAGCGCGCCGCCGTCGATATACATGCAACTTATTCTAATCATCAATATACTTTTCTAACTAATAATATCCGAGTCATAAATATTTTAAACTTTTATCAAATTTCTAATCGGTTTAAAATATCAGTAAGTCAATATCTATTTTCATTATATTTTTTACTTAATTTTGTGAAATTAAATTAACTTAGACTAAATGTCTATATGATACTATTTATTAATCAAGGTTTAGTGGTACATAAAGTTGAAGATACCCTTACTTTAAAAGTTATATATATATATATGTATATGTATATATATATAACTATCTATAAAGCAACTAGTGTTTCTATCCAAATTTTGTGTCCGTCTGGTTATTTTACAGAAAATCCCTTGGGTGTTTATAAAATTAACCCGTAATCCCAATGTTGAAAAGAAAGGGAGGGCTTGGATGAAAAAAAGACCTCCTACATACCTCTCTTCCGTCCCCATCCACGCCGCGCCCCGCGCAGCGCCTACGCCCCTCCCCCCGTCGTCGCTCGGAGCTCCTGCGCCGCCGCCTAGACCTTCGCCCTCCGCCTGCTTCCCTCGCCGTGTCGTCATTCCGTTGCAACGCACGTGCATTTTGCTAGTTTTTAAAAAACGAACTAGAGGGGACAGAGTTTGAGAGTGAGATTTAGAGACTGAATCGTACCACTATCAAATAGATCAGTTGGTAGAGCTTCGCTCTTGCAATTGGGTCATTGCGATTATGGATTGGCTGTCTAATTGTCCAGGTGGTAATGGTAGTATCATTTACTTGAACCGATGGCTCATTTTTTCTAAGTAATGGGGAAGAGAACTGAAACATGCCATTGAAAGACTCTACTCAGACTAAAAGATGGGTTGTCAAAAAGGCAGAGGAGGTAGGATGGGCAGTTGGTCAGATCTAGTATGGATCGTACATGGACGATAGTTGGGCTACATGGTCGCGGGACATGTTGGATGCAGATATCATGAGCAAACGGGAGGCGCTAATGCCTTACTTAAGTAAGCACTATCTTTTTCGGAGTAAACACAGCACCAACTTATGAATAAGTAAAGTACGGTTAAGGGTAATGACTTTAAACATGGCCAGCTCCTATAGTGTGACGGGCGGTGTGTACAAGGCCCGAGAACGGATTCATCGCCGTATGGCTGACCGGCGATTACTAGCGATTCCTGTGAGATTATTCCGCCACTTTTTGGCGAATTTCACTTTCAACCCGATTCACCGCCTACGTGCCCTTTACGCCTAGTCATTCCGAAGAACACTTGCCCCTCGTCTTACCGCGGCTGCTGGCACAGAGTTAGTCGGGGCTTCTTCCTTGAGTCCTGTCATGATTGCGCACTCGACGAAAGAGCTTTACAAGTGGCATTGCCCTTATTCACTCACACGATATTGCTGGAGTCGAGATAGAATGAAATTACTGAATCAAGTGGATGGATAAAAAGCTCCTGGGTCATCCCGACTAGAACAATAAGTTTCCATCTTAATGAATCTAGTCAACAAGGTTCGCAGGGGTGTGCTATCTACCAAACAAAATGGTAGAATAGAATATCACGTTTTAAATCTTAATGTAGGCATGGCATATTTTGTTGAATCAGTCTTTTTCGCCACATCACGTATAAAGGGAATTGAACCCAACTCTTCCACTCGTCGCCAATACGGAAGGATGTCGCCGAAAAGAAAGGAACCTTCGCTAGAATGAAATACTTCCATTAGGATGAGCTACTACATATCGTTCTGGTAGCAAAGAAAAGAGATTAGGGTTAGAGGAGATAGCCCTTTTATTTACCCCAAACAACCTGCGGAGGCCCTAGTCTTTTTATTCCCCCTAGCATCTGCCACGGTCACAAAGGTCTGATCTTCTCTCTCTTCAGACTCGCTGAACCTTCTCAAAGACTCCTTTTGTACTGAGAACACAATTCACCTTCTCACAAGAAGGCAAACCTTGTACATTGATCGAATCTTATTTCGCATCCAAAAGAGGTTGTGGGCTACCGAGAGAGTGGTTCAGGTGACTATCGGAGTCATTGGTTAAGCAGGTCAGATGGGCTTAGTAGGGCTCAAACCTACATTATCACCGTTATGAGTGGTACGTCTCAACCAATTAAACTATAAGCCCAATCGGATCTCTACATGCTGGGAAGAGCGGACAGAAAGAGGAGACCTTTGCTCTATCTCCTTCTTCCTCTTCGTGGGGCCCCAGAGGGGTTCTTTGGCAAGCCCTATTAAAGAAGCTAAGTGACTTTCATCACTCAAGTAGTGAGTTTGAGAGTGACCATTAGGGCGACCACTTGTACTTATAGGCCTTGGTGACCTATAGTCTTGTTACGCAACACAGCTTCACTCGATTCAGTAAATCAATAGTTCAAACCAGCCCAATAATAGCTTAGATAGTGGCCCTTCCACTTTGGTATAGTTGACCCTTCCTATTGACTCAAGGTAACACCTCTGACTCAAGGTTCATAGGAAGGGGGAACCCAGACGTAGTGGGATGTAGGCGACACAAGAAGACATCAAAACCATAGTAGCATTGCGAATGGCGATAGTTAAATAAAAAAAGAAAGGAAAGATGATACTGGTTTTGCGTGGTAACCGTAGTTTCAGCGGTGGTTTCAAAGTTGGGCCGAGTTGGGCCTCATGAATAGTGCCTATTTGGGTCCAGCCAGCTGTAAACTTTTTGAATTTTTGACCTAATCTCAGTTTAAGTCTAAAAAATAATTTTATCTCGTTCTTTTTAAAATATTTCTTCACCGTCTAGCACTATAATCCAAGAACTACCTCCATGAATTTTTTTGATTTTTTTTCTAAAAATTTGAATTCGATAAAATTTGTCTAAACCTTACCGTCAGTAACCCTTACCGTACCCCTACGATAAGAACGGTTACCGTGGTAAGCACGTGGTTACCGGCGGTATGACAAACTCTGATCATGTTTGGATGATTGAAAGCTTGAATTCACATAAATTTCGAGGAGTTGTTGCCTGGAGATGCAAAACTAGCTAGGCGAAGTGATCGGTCGCATGAACCGGTTTTGTGTGGTTCCAAATACGCTGGAAAGCAAGACAACTACTTGATGCAGCTTCTTTACTTTCAGAGCCTTAATTAATTAGTGCAGTAGTCACGGAATCACGTGGCTGTGCAACTGCTAATGAACGTCATGGAGTACTGCTAATGAGGTACGTACAAAATAGGGGGACAAAAATAGGCAAGGAAAGGAATATATGAACGTCACTCATGACTCGTGTATTGCATCATAACTCTATTTTTCATTGTCTCTGTGAAGGGTGAACTCCGTAGCTAGATTGAAACAGTTAATGAAACAAATGCGCATCTTGTCATTATTTTACTTCTAATGTACTTGGGAGGTACAGAACATACTATGCGAAGAATTAAGACAACAGATGCTGTGCGATATGCCAATATATGTATGTCTCGCTAAATTACTCCCTCCGATTACAAAGAACTCGCTGTTTTATGCATTAAGGTACAACTAATTTGATTGATAATTTTAATTAAAAAGATATTTCAACTAAAACTATAATATTATAAAATATTTTTTAGAGCGACTCAATTGAGTCCAAACCTATTAGAATAGCCCAAACCTAAAAATAAAAATGATCAAAACGGTATCATTTTTTTATTATTTTGAAAACTGTAGTAAAATTTTTATATTTATAAATTAATTATTTACTGTCAACTTTAATAAAACGCTGACAGAAATTTAAAAAACAAAATTTTAAAAACGATAACTTATCAGTATATTAATTTTTTAAATCCACCCTAAATTACTGCTTTTTTATGTATATACAAATCGTCAAGAGCGAGGGCACGTGGAGTGCACACCGCGCGCCCGAATATATTAATTCTGAAGGTCAATCGGGGTATCGATAGGTGGGAAACGAGAAATGTGTGTGCAAGCGCAAGCGTGCACGTCTAACGCTAACCTACAAAAATTATTCCCTCGTGAGAGAGAGGTGCAGATCGATCATTGTCCTTTACCACATACTTATGTGGTTTAAATTACTTAGAAGATGATAGCGTACAGTATATGGTATATTATATGTGCGATGTTCGTCACGGTGCAAAATCAATGATGTGAGTAATCATCTCTGTCAGACAAAAGTCTATTACTGATGCATTTATCTTTGTCGGGTCTAAACTACAGTCCGTCACCAATATATTTGACCCATAAAATCAGTCAAACAAGGGTCTGACACCAATGATATACAAACGGGTCCTATTTAGTGCCCATCACGGATGACTGATATCTTAATCGGGCTTTTACTTAAGCTCATTACTGATGACTAACATCTCCATCGGACTTAATTTAAAGCCCGTCACCGATGAGTTTTTCAAAAAAAAATATTATTTTGATTAGCCTCAGGCCTTTGTTAGCCATGCAGGGTATATTCACATACATCTGATATTCTCATACATCTATTCACATACACATCCATTATTCATATATTTCACATTGCAAGTATAAAACATATTTGATAAAATTATAATTTAATAATATCAGTGTTACATATTTACATGCCTTTGACATTAATTCCAAAATATTCAAAAAGTATGCTATTTCATGTCTTTGACTTTAACCCTATACCTTAACTCTAAACATTCCTATGAGATGCACTATATCATGGACTATAAAGTCCGCTATCTCTTCTCTAATCCCGTCAAAGCTGGTAGGTGCAGACTTGGATATATTTTTCTACATGTACATAGTTCGAAATTAGACGATCGATATATATAATTCGAAGTAGTTAGTATATATCACAATTGAGATTACAAACCTCAAATTCGGTCATAGTCTTGAACTGTTGTTGTAAAAGAATCGCATGTTGTGGCACACATGAAATTCACACTAGTCGCCTACTTGCTGTTTGACGGGGATGTCCTTTTTGTGGATGAGGGTTTGCTGATAATTGCTATGCGGCCCTCCTTTCTCCACATATGTTTCCCATACTTCGTCGATTGCTTTTTGGATCGAGGTCCAGTCATACGTCTTACTGATTTTGGAATTCACGTAGTGACATGTGCTCCACTTTAGTGTAATGACCAGAAAGATCCAATGGGCACTGTGGCATTAATATAGCGAGAGTTAAATTCTAAAGCACCACGTGTCATGCAATTGCATATATTTAGGGTACACACTTACTATTGATTATATCAATATTGATTATAGGCGCAGAGAAAGTACTCCTTATCTTGTTGGTCCAGCAAGGTCTTAAAAATATAGTCCACCATGGACTCCCTATCATGATCTAGATTGGCGATCGAGACAATTTATGGATCCAAGAAGGCCACTTTCGGTGTATTTTTCTGGCACCACTTCCAACTAAGCCTACACATAAGACAAACACTCTTACAAGCGTGTTACAAGGATTGTTTTTACCAAAAATGAGAAACACAAAAATACTTACAAGGACTAACACTTGAGTAGACTTGTGTCCACCGCTCGTAGTCTGTAGAGGTCGAACAAGTCCATGAAGTCTGTGGCGATGTAGTTTTCAGCCCAAAAAATGATTCTTTACTGTGATGGCCTATGATGTCAGTCTTCTTGTTCGTCATCTTGCTTGTCCTCTCTATGTAGTACATGTGGAGCTCCCTGCATGCGTTGCCCATCGTTCGTAGGGCATCGTCTCCAACCAAAGGCATGACTAGTGAGAACGCCGTCGGAGGTACGTTCTTGCTCATTTCTAGCTTCTTTGGTTGTAAACGTGAGGCTTTCGCCTTGACTTGGGCTCTTCCTCTCCCCCTTGCCGCAGGTTTGTCGTTAGTTATTTGCGAAGGAGAGGAACGCGCCTTCCTTAATTTCTTGAGCAGTGCGGGATTAATTTCTTTAGCCGTGCTATCGACCTCCATTTGATCTTGTGGAGCAACAGGAGCTGGAGGGGCTAAAGGAGCAGGTGTCGGTCGGGGCGGCGGTCGAGTGCTCGGTGGAGTGGCTGACCTCGAAGTCAACTTTGATTTCAATAAGCTCCTTGGGCCATTGGATAAAACTTTCACGTGCAGCTTCTAGGGTTAGGATCTCGTTGTTCGATGGGTACTACAGTGGGAAATGAGCTCATTCGTTCTTGACCATGTCAACTTGCACTTTCGCCGTGCCGGCCATCAGTTGCGTCTCATGCACTCTTGTATCTGGGGTTGGCTTAAAGACAAGTCCCTCGGCCACCATAATAGTGAAGGACAACATCACCTTAATTAATAGCACACAGTTTGTCGGTTCCTGCGATAGATTCATCCATAGTTTTAGAATACTATATTAGAAGAATTTGTTAAGACTGTTACGCATTGTGGCCGAGAGTTATACCATTATTTGATCGATGGCGGCTGGGACTAGTCGTTGAGGTTCTGCCGCCTCAGTTGATGCGCAACTGCTCCGCCTTTGTGTAGGACTATCTCGGTGTGGAACAACGGCTTGCTCGGCGGTCTGCTGCTCTTGTCGTATCTGTTCCTTGATCCGGGCCTCCACTTGTTCCATCCTCTCCTGTATTTTAGAGCTTATCTCGGCTCTGACCTGCTCCCGGATCTTCTGGACTAGCTGGGCATCTTTTTCCACCTTCGATAGGGCTCGCTTCTTGTACTGTCTCGCGTATTCTGAAAATCCATATTTCCAAGGGACCAAAGCGCCAACCCCCTAGTACATCCACGGTGTTCGTTGTTGCCCAACGCTTGAGTGAGGATGTCATCCTCGCATCTATCAGAGCAGGCCTCTTGGTAGGTCTGTCTCATGGCAACCAACTCTTTCTGCAATACAAGTGAGTTTAGTATAAATCGATAGTACAATTTGTCTAAAGAAAATAAACATATTAAGGTGAGACACTTATAATATTTTCGTAAACTTGTTGGTCTTGGACATTTGACAAAGTGATTGTTTTATCGCTGTTCTTCACAACCCTTGCGCAGCTCCTTGCCTTTTGGTGCGGGATATCGGCAAAAGGAGGCGGCGTATTGGATGCCTCTACCGCCTCATCCTCTTTTTTCCATATCTCCATCTTCCTGGTATATCCTCCTATGCCAAGCTGGTGCAGGTGCACGTTCCGAGCCTGGAGTGCCTTAAAAGCCTCGGCTTTCGCTCGGGCTTTCTCACTTGTTTTCTTCTCGACGAACTGCTCCCACACCTCTTGCGTGATGAAGGGGTGTTCCCCGAAAGGTTCCTCGGTGCTGGGGTTGTTGATATACTCCTTGACTAGCCTAGACTTGAAGTTCTTCCAAGTAGTTCCAAACGACCTGAAGGCCATAGTCTTTAGCCTTTCATCATTGACTACGGGATAGTCAAAACTCTCCTTAAACTTCAACTATGCAGATTCTTTCTCCACTTCCGGCACGTCCTTCACATTATCAATCAAGATCGTGAAGGTTTGCCTCCCTATTATTTCACAAATTGAGCTAATTTCTTGCACACGTTCTTCGATGTGATCGACTTTCCTATGAGGTCCACCTCTGTTATGGTGTACCTCTGCCTTGGGATTCTATTGCCGCTCAAGGCATTCTATTGTCGCTCCTAGGGGTCCATGACCTTGTGGACCCACTAGTTATCACCGACGGTGTTCCATCGTTCCGCGACATCCTCTAAATAGCTTGCAACATCATAAAATTAAAAAAATAATTTAATGAAGAAGAAAAGGGATTGGAAATAAAGAAAGAGAATTGAGTTTTATAAGATATGCATAAATCCTATCCAAACATAGCTTTCCAACCATCCAATTATAACAGTCCCATTATATAATTATAGGTGCCACACATACAACATTCACTGAATAATACACACAGATTCACAATACATTCATAAGATTCACAACATACATTCACAAGATTCATCTCACAACACCAACATCACTTCATCTCACATTATACACACATGCGCTCGGTGATGACGAGGGGTCGAACGGCGGCCAACGACGAGGGAAGAAGGTGGCTAGTCTATGGAGACGGGCTTGGAGACAGCAAAGACGATGAGCAACCTCAGATTTAAACACATGCATGGCACATCAAGAAAGGCTAGGGTTATGCATGGACACTAACCGGCCTGGAGCACGGTCGAACGGTGGCGCTCGGTGGCGGCGAGGAAAGAAGACGCGACGTGGTGCTTGGGGACGTCGGCGACGGGCTCGGGGACGACGGCGATGTGCTCGGGGACGACGACACCGGGCTCGGGAGGGCGCGAGGGACGGTGACGACGTGCTCTGGAGATGGCGACGATGCTAGGGTTCTGAGTGAGAGTGAGGGACTTAGAAATTTTTTACGCTAATGTATAGATCTGAACAGATTTGAAATCACATCGGTGACAGGCTTTACATTAAGCCCGGTTGAGATGAGTCATCTCAATCGGGCTTAATATAAATCCCGTCACGGATGATGTCTACTTCGACGCCCAAACGACCGATGGAAAAAATTTATCGGTAACGGGCCTAATATAAGGCCCGTCACGGAGGACCTCATCAGTGACGGGCCTAAACTTGAAGCTCGATTAGTAAATTAACCATCTCTGTCGGAATAAAATTAAGGCCCATCACCGATGACTCATCAATGACGGGCATTAAGTTTAAACCCGATAAGTGAGTTAATCATCTCTGTTGGGCTCAAAGCTTAAGCCCGTTTGCTTTGGACATCTTTCCTATAGGTCTATAATATAAAGCCCCTCATCGATACCCTTTTTCCACTTGTATTTATTTATCTCACTGAATATTTCACTAAATAATTCACTAAATAATTCCACTTGTAATTTTTCATAAATTACTATTTTAGTTCAGTAAATTACATTACTATTTTAGTTCAGTAAATTACTATTTTCATATAAACTACTTTAGTGAATTAAATAAACTATATAAATTACTATTAAAGTGAATTATTGAAACTATTTGAATTACTATTTTCATATAATTCACTAGATAATTCAGTAAAGTTTAATAATTTATTTATGTCACTAAATAAATCTCCAAATTAACATTCACTATATTAATTACTATTTTCATACAATTCACTAAATAATTTACACAAAAGTCTTGTTAATATAAAATACTTCATTTATTACAACAAATAGCAAAACAAATAAGTACAAAGTCATCAGTCACAAGGTTATGCCTTCCGTATGATCTGACCGAGCATATGCCACATCCTCTTGGGGATCATCGTCAAGGTCGATGTGAGGTCTGACATGAAGATTCTGATTATATTCTTCTTTGTCGACGACGTTGTCAACCCCGGCAATTCGGCGCTTGTCATCCCTAACGATGTGCATCTTCTTGTGTACAGGGTCTTTTATGTAGAATATCTGCTCGACCTGTTTCACAAGCACGAATGGTTCATCGGTGTATGTAACCTTGGATAGATGTATTAAAGTGAAACCTTCCTTGTCGACTTTGACACCAGTGCGTATATTCAGCCAACGACATCGAAACATAGGGACTTTGAATCTCACGTAGTTCAACTCCCAGATCTGTTCAATGTGGTCGTAGTATGTGCTGGACCCACCTTGATCCTGGAATGTATCTATACGGACTCCGCTGTTTCGTCTCGGGCAATGTGTTCTCATCTGGAAGCATGGTCTTCAGAATTCCCAAAAGCTGTGTGAAACTCTTGTCTGTCCATCCACTACTTGCCTTCAGCTTCATTAGCTTCAAGGTAGCTTGCAATTTTGTGTGTTTTGCCTTGCATCCGATATATAGAGGCTTCTCCGAGTCACTGACCAACCTGCTGAACTTCATAGAATCTCTCTCATTGTAGGCTAGGTCCTCAACGTCACGTAACATGTCTTGCAGCAGATCGTAATCCACATCAATCCTTTCACCGTCCAGTGAAGAAGGTACAAACATGTCATGTTTATCTTCATCTTCTTGATTTTGTGCATCACTTCTGTCTGCAGCTGCACCACTGCCTGATTCTTGCTCTTCATGTTTCACTTAACATGTGTACCCCTTCATGAATCCTCGTTGTATCAGATGAGCGTGCACGTCCACTCTGCTACGAAACACATTCTCATTTTTGCAATTTGCACAAGAACAACACATGTAATCGCTCTTTCTTCTTTTTCTATCCTCCTCCGCGACGTTTATAAAATTTACCACGCCATTTCGATACTCTTCGCTATAACGCCACACATTTTTTCCATACATCCAATTTCGATCCATCGCCGAGCTAAAAAAGTGGAAAAAATATTAAAATAATATTTTGTAGGTAAGTATCTACTAGATTTATGAGAAATGACTACTATTTTTCAATTACTTTTACACTTTCTTATTTCTTGGAAAAAGGACAAAAAATCGCCCCCTTCCTCCTCCCACCAAGACAGTGAATAATGGGATAACCACTCCACTGTCTGGTATGGGTATTTAATACCTGTAACGGCCAACGAACTAGCAACTGTGACGGATATAACAGTTATATTTGTCAGGCCTAACTTCAAGCCCGTCACTAAAGACACTCATTGGTGAAGGGTCTAATTGTTATCTCAATCGGATCATGAGCTAGAGGCCGTCACCGATGATAAATATCGATGACGGGCTGATATTGGGGTCCGACAAATATAACAAATGTTATCTTTGTCGGACCGTTATTTTGGCCCGTCCTAGATATGTGTCATTCGTGACGGGCTCTAAATTTATGCATATATGATATGTCTGTGCGACTATATCTTTGTTAATCTTTTTTTATCCGTTTAAGATGAGTTAGTTGTGATGACCACAAATCTAATATGTAGTAGTGTGATCATAACCTTCGCCTGTTCATTACTGCTTGTTTGTTTGTTGGATATAGTTTGGTCCAGGAGGTGCTTTCTGCTCCTCGATTATTATATTTCATCATGCATCGTGGAATATCCTGATGCACCATCAAGTAGGATTTAATTGTGACAGCAGACAATTTGTTTGTGTTGCATGTGCATATATCTTAAAAAAACTAATCTTCCTTCAAGATTGATCATAGCTTTAGCTAGACATGCTATTAATAATTCTTTGCCTTGTAACTGGGGTCAATGAACCCCTACTCTTTTTTTTTCAAACTTTTGGATCATGTAATTATTGTGTGATATTAATAAAGCTCGAATTCGTCTTCAAACAGTAGATCGGCCTGAAACTCACTTTACCTTGTACAAATTAATATCAAGTGTTTAACTTTTTCAAATTTGAAAAAAATGTGACATTTGAACCAATTAGCTATAAAACGAATTAGTCGGATGGAATCACAAATCCATAAGCTGATCAGAGATTGTTAATTTGACCGAAAAGAGGAGTCGTATTTGCTACCGCACCAGAAATGGTCACTTGGACCAGCTATAGCTATATATATATATATATATATATATATATATATATATATATATATATATATATATATATATATATATAAAGCAAAATGTCCGTGTGTTATAACGGGACGACGACGCAGGGAGGAAAACAGGCGGAGGGCAAATATTCAGGCGGCGGCGTGGGAGCTCCGAGCGACGAAGGGAGGGAGGGGAGTAGGCGCGGGGCAGGGCGCGGCGCGGATGGGGACGGAAGAGAGGATGCATGAGGTCTTTTTTTCATCCAATCTCTCTCTTTCTTTTCAGCAGTGAGCTCAAGGGTTAATTTTATAAACAGTCAAGGGGTTTTCTACAAAATAACCCCTTTTTCTTCTTTAACTGGGTTTTTTTAAATAGCCAGGCGGACTGCGGGTTAATTTCAGAAAAACTCAAGGGGTTTTCTGCAAAATAGTCAGGCAAAACAAAATTTGGGTGGAAACACTACTTGCTTTATATATACTAGCAAAATGCCCGTGCGTTGCAACGGAATGACGATGCGGGGAGAGAAGCAGACGGAGGACGAAGGTCCAGGCGACGGCGCGGGAGCTCCGAGCAGCGACGGGAGGGAGGGGCGCAGGCGCGGCGCGGATGGGGGCAGAAGAGAGGGACGCATGGGTTTTTTTCATCCAAGCCCGCTCTTTCTTTTCAACATTGGGACTGCAGGTTAATTTTATAAACAATCAAGGGTTTTTTGCAAAATAACCCTTTTTCCTTTTTTAGTTGGGTTTTTTAAATAGCTAGACGGACTGCGGGTTAATTTTGAAAAAAATCAAGGGGTTTTCGCAAAATAGCCAGGCAAAACAAAATTTGGGTGGAAACACTACTTGCTTTATATATAGTATAGATATACTAGCAATTGTGTCCGTGCGTTGCAACGGGTGACGTCGAGGCGCGACGCGGATGGAGACGGCATAGAGGGGCGCGGGAGCTCCGAGTAGCGATGGGTGGGAGGAGCGCAGGCGCGACGCGGGGCGCGGTGCAGATGGGGACGGGAGGGAGGGCGCAGGGAGGGAGGGGCGAAGGAGGTCTTTTTTTCATCCAAGCCCTCCCTTTATTTTCAGCATTGGGACTACGGGTAGGGCTGACGAAATACTCGTGGCTCACTAGCTCGTTCGGCTCGTGGTTGGCTCGGCTCGGCTCAGCTCGTTGAGAAATGCTAACGAGCTGCGCCAAGGGTTTAGCTCGTTAGCTATAACGAGCCAGCTCGAGTCAGCTCACGAGCTGCTCGTGAGCTCAACGAGCCAGATGCAATGTATAAAGCAGGGCCTAATATTTTGCTATTCTTTTGCTTGTTTTGTTGTTGATGTGGCAATAAATAAATAATTTTTATGATTTTATGATGCTCAATATGAATATAATGCTTTAGATTATAATAGTAATAATATCTAATCTAGTTGCATCATTACATTTGTATGGATAATTGTCGATGGACAAGTGTTATTACGTTAATTATGAACTTAATATATCATTTTTTACTTTTTTCAATTGTATATTTGCATGTTTAATATACTCAGAAAAATAAAATGTAATTTGTACATAAATTGCACTATATTAAAGTGGCTCGCGAGCTAAACGAGCCGGGCTCGACCGGCCACGAGCCGAGCCGAGCCAGCTTCCGGCTCGGCTCTCTACCGAGCCGAGCCGAGCCAGCTTCCCGGCTCGGCTCTCTACCGAGCCGAGCCGATTCGAGCCGAGCTGGTATCCACCCCTAACTGCGGATTAATTTTTGAAAAACTCAAGGGGTTTTCTGTAAAATAGCCAGGCAGAACAAAATTTTGGATGGAAACACTACTTGATTTATAGATAGTTATATATATATATACACTAGCAACTGTGCCATGTGTTGCAACGGGTGAAGTCAGGGCGCGACGCGGATGGGGACAGGAGGAAGGGGCACGACGCGGCGCGGGGCATGGCGCGGGAGCTCCGAGCAACGACGGGAGGGAGGGGCGCAGGCGCGATGCGGGGCACGCGCGGATGGGTTTGGGAGGGAGGGTGTTTCAAAAAAACACATTACATCCCTCAACTATAGGTTGAGTTTGGTTCTTGTCTATCAACCATGAAACCGGATATACCGTGTTGCTCAGTTTTCATTTTGCGTCCCTAAGCAGTTTCAATAGTGCTTTTGTCCTACATGGCTGAGTGGGGCCCACACGTTAGTCACATGAGATAGAGGAGACAGAGAAGGGTGTGTTGAATGACGTGGCAACGAGGACCCGCCGCCTCCTCGCCTTCCTGCCCACGGCAGTCGTCGTCACCGGCTACCTGGAAGCTGGCATAGCGCCTCCTTCCCGAAGAGGAGTTTGAGTAGGATGACACCGAAGACGAACACGTCGAGCTTGGGCGTGATGAGGTCGTGCTCTAGGTACTCGGGAGAGAGGTAGCCCTGGGTGCCCACGACATGGCGCGTCAGCTGCACGGCGGCGGCGCTGTCGCCCTGAGGGAGCGCGCGTGCTAGCCCGAAGCTGGACATCTTGCTGTGGAGGTCGGCGTCGAGGAGGACGTTGCTACTCTTGAGGTTTTTGTGCACGCACGATAGGTTAGTGTAGTGGTGGAGATAGTTGAGCCCGTCGGCGACGTCGAACGCACCTGTACACGCTGCATCCACCCCAGGACGTCGGTGCAGCCGGCGTCGCCGCCGCCGTGGAGCCAGTCACTGAGCACGCCGTTCTTGGCATACTCGAAGACGAGGTAGGTGTCGCCGTGGTGGACATAGAGGCCGGAGAGCCGGATCAGGCTGCAGCTGACCTCGGGCTTTTCAAATGGAGTTTTGAATTTGTAGCCGCCAGTACACATCAAACACGAGCTGAACACATCAGCTACGTACAGTTAATTGACGACTTGATCGTTGGTAATTAGTTATAGTAACAGAGAGACGATGATGATGATGATGCATATATATGTAGGAGGAGGACGAGTACCAGCTGCGTCGGTTCCTGCGAGCATGGGACCACAACATTGGGAAGGCGTCGACGATGTTGGTCAAGTACCTGCAGTGGAAGCGGGAGGTGAAACCCGGCGGCCGCGCCATCACCGACGACGACGTGCGCGGCGAGCTGGCGCAGGAGAAGCTCTACATGCGGGGCTTCGGCCGCCGTGGCCGGCCCCTCATGTACGGCTTCGGCACCCGCCACTTCCCGGCGCGCCGCGACCTCGACGAGTTCAAGCGCTACGTCGTCTACGTCCTCAACCGCACCTGCGCCTGCCTCCCCAGCAATGGCGGGCAGGAGAAGTTCGCCGCCGTGGCCGACCTGCAGGGGTGGGGGTACTACGCCAACTACGACATCCGCGCGTACGTGGCCGTGTTGAAGATCATGCAGAACTACTACCCGGAGAGGCTGGGGAGGCGTAGTGGAGAGTGCGGGTTAATTTCAGAAAAACTCAAGACGTTTTCTGTAAAATAGCCAAACAGAACAAAATTTTGGATGGAAACACTACTTGCTTTATAGATAGTTATAGATTATAGATTATATATATAACTATCTATAAAGCAAGTAGTGTTTCTGCTCAAAATTTTGTTCTGCCTGGCTATTTTGTAGAAAACCCCTTGAGTATTTATAAAATTAACCCACAATGCACCTGGCTATTTTATATAAAACCCCTTGATACAAAGACTTATAGTTTAGCTTTCCGGTTTCGTCGAAGATTTTCATCCATCTTTGATTGATCATAGCGCAGAAAAAAAGACACCCCATGGTATTGTATATTACAAAGATCAGTTTGGATTGGTTCACCATCTATGTCCGTTTCATCATCCAGTCATTCTTTCCCTTCGCGAGTCGTTCGTTGGTTTGGACTCTCAGTCGAACTCGAACAGAATAACGAGGATGGCCGGCGCCGCATGGCGTCGCTGTTGTCGCGAGATGAAGACATTGCCGTTTGTTGGGATACTTGCCGGGGGCCATACTTGCTCTGCTCTGGTTCAATCTTTTCGCCGAGCTCGCCAATAGGTGAATCCTGTGGCCACGCGTGCATGCCGCCGTGGGCACATGTTCACACGTTGATGGCGCCATGCACGAAAGCGGCGTTTTTCTTGATGAACCCCATTGCCGGAGTACATACAACATGCGTGTGTACTCCTTGGAGCCGGTGGTGTGGGCAATGTGAGCAGCAGCATCAGTGTGATGATTCGGGGCACAACGTGTGATTGCTGACACTCCGTTTCCAAAGTTATTTTCGTCCATCTGACTATTTTGCAGAAAACATCTTGAGTGTTTATAATATTAACCTGCAGTCTCAATGCTGAAAAGAAAAGGAGGGCTTGAATGAAAAAAAACGCCCATTGCAACACACGAGCATATTTACTATATATATACACACACTAGCAACCGTGCTCGTGCATTGCAGCGGTGAAGTCGGGGCACGACGAGGATGGGGATGGGAGGAGGGGCGCATGCACAACGCGGGAGCTCCGGCGGCGACGGGAGAGGGGCGTAGGCGCGACGCGGACGCGTGCGGATGGGGACGGGAGGAAGGGCGCGAGAGGAAATATAAAAAAATTATAGAATAAATTAATATATAATTTAAATTAATAAGTCAATATTAATTAATAATTTATTAATTATAATATATTAAAAATAATATTATAATTATATTTAATTTAATTAAATATAATTTAATAATTAATATATTAATTATAATTTTATTAATTAATTTATTATACTTGATTAGTTAAAAATTAATTGATATTGGTTTTATTAATTATATATATTTAATGTTATTAAGTGTGAAAGCTTAATTTTTGATCTAATATAAAAGAACATAACAATCAAATTTGGTAATTGAGTTATTTATACGATAACATATGATTGAAATTTTACGTCTCATGTGACAGTGACTTATATGTCAGCGAGGTATGAAACGACAAAATCCTCAATTGTATCAATAGGAAGATCATAAAATTCTCAATACTTCATGGATGGCCTGTATTAATGACTTCCATGTTAAATCTGGATAACCAAACATTCTATAATTCATAGTAGCTTAAATATCTTTTAAGTCATTTTTTGGGTCTACTTGGTACAATTTCAAATACAAAGATAATTTAGGACATGCTTGAAAGCTTCTAGCAGCTACAACTTTTCACAAAATCTCCCCCAAACAATTCAAATTGTTATTCAGATTTTAAAAATATGTAGTTGTAGATTTCAGAAAATAAACTGTAAGCCAAAAGATAAAAACCCACATTCTCTAAAATTTTATAAGCTAGCTATCAACCAACAGATTATCAAAATTTTAAGTTTCTCAAATAAGGTTACATTCATATTTTTTGGATGAACCATTTTGTCGCTATGAAGAGAAAATATAAAATTTTAAATCTAAACCTATAATGAATCTAGGATCTGAAAGTGTGCTGTGACAAAATGATCCAAAATCTCATGTCCAATAGGTGATGAATCGAGTTAACGGAACCGCCAAACCATGAGGTTTTCACAACTTAACCCCGCAGACGTGGAAAGAGAAGAAGAACACCCAAAACCCTTGTCCATCCCCCTCCTCCCGGCCGCCGCCGCTGGAGCAGGAGCGCCATGGACGCCGCCACCACCCCGCGTCTCCACCCGCCTCCGCCGCTCCACCCCGACCCACGCTGCCTACACCGTCCATGTCGCCGACCACCGCGTCATCGCCCTCATCACCGCCCACCCGGCCTACGAGGGTGACACTGATGATGCCAATAAATCAACAACATCGCATGATGAGAAAATCGAGAACAGTGATATCAAGGAAGAGTTGTCAGATGATGAGAAGTCAAAAGAGGCAGCTGCTCAATCTCTTAAGAAAGGAGAAAGTCCTTCAGATAATGCTAATGATCCAATTTCAAGAGAAGATTTTAAAGAAGAATAAAAGACCTCTTGTGCCCCTCTCTCCCTGCGCCCTCCCTCCCGTCCCTATCCGCGTCACGCCTCGACTTCACCCGTTGCAACACACGGGCACAGTTGCTAGCTATCTATAAAGCAAGTAGTTTTTCCATCCAAATTTGTTCTGCCTGGCTATTTTACAGAAAACCCCTTGAGTTTTTCCGAAATTAACCCGTAGTCCGCCTAGCTATTTTTTAAAAAACCCAGTTTAAAAAGAAAATGAGTTATTTTCCAAAAAACCCCTTGAGTGTTTACAAAATTAACCCGCAGTCCCAATGCTGAAAAGAAAGGGAGAGCTTGGATGAAAAAAGACCTCCTGCGTCCCTCTCTTCCATCACCATCCGCGCCGCGCCTGTATCCCTCCCTCCCGTCTCCGCTCGAAGCTTCCGCGCCACCGCCTGGACCTTCGCCCTCCACCTGCTTCCCTCCCTGCGTCGTCGTCCCGTTACAACGCATGGACATTTTGCTAGTATATATATTTGCCCAACGTGGGGATCCCAAAACCACTGTACCGAGTCAACGTGATGCAACAACACTATACACTACAAGTGCGTGTGAAAGGCATGCACCATTATAAAATAATAACAATAAAGTTTACTATAATTAAGTGTAGCATCATAGACCGGCACACATTAATCAATAATTAGCAATAATGCTCTTCTCCAGAGAGGGAGAGGATTAAGTTCATTTGCATTGATCTAGAAACACACGAATTTCACATGGATTTAGCAGTTTAATTTAATCTCCGGATAGATATACGCCCAGACAAATTCGATATGTTGCAAAAAACTGGGAGCTCTTCTTGCCATGGTGCATGGTTGGGGATTTTTTTGGGGTGGGGGGGGCGGCGGCGCTTCTTGTCCTGTTCCCTGCTTCTGCCCCCAACAACGTTTCTTTCCTCCAGAAGGGGTTTTGTACTGTTGCTCCCTTTGTCACATCAAGCTCGAAAGCAGCTGGCTTGTCATAAAGTTCACAACGTCCTTGCGAGTTTGTGATACGATGATCTTCACTTCGTTTTCAGCTTTGTTGCATGCATGGCAACTTCAGGCTGTCTAGCTAGTACCGTGTATATGAAGTACGTAAGCTAAGCGAGGCCGTGCGATCATCTTGGCCGGGACCAGCTTTCAAAGGAGCAGCGCCGCCTTAAGCGTCGGCAGGTCTCGATGGTCACATAAACGTGCCAGTTTCTCCGTGTCCTGCAGTACGTACGTATGTGACAGTAGCCGCATAGCTAGCCGGTCATCATGCACAAGGTTGACCGGAGCCGGCCGGCTCGATCCATACATGACTGTAAAAAAAGTTCAGTCTCGCGAGTTGTTTGAGCTCGACTCATCTCAAACTCGATTTGAGCTTAGCTCAAGCTCTTAACGAGTTGAATCTGAGTCTAACTGTAAAACTTGTGAGCTTTGTCGAGCCAAACTCAAATTTCTTTTGAACCTAACTGTGTATAAAATTAATAGAGTTTGAACTTTTCAGGAATATGTAAAGTTAGTATATATTTATGTGAAATATTTTGACATCATATTCCTAATTTTTTTATTTAATATTATTAATTAAAATTATTATTTTTATAAAATTTTATTATCAAAATATACATTATTCTGTACTCGGTTAAGCTCGTGAGTCTAACCGAGCTCAAACCGAGCCGCTCGAAGGCGGATTAGGTTCGGTTCGAGCTCGGCTCGACTTTGTGTCGAACTCAAACACGGACAAGTTCGCTCCGGCTCAACTGATTGACTGCCCTAACACCAGAGAAGCGGTTTGGTTGCCACCCACGCTATGCATGTACACTGTGCAGTCACATCACGAGTAGTACGTCTCCTCCGATCTGATTCCTTTATATGCGTTGGTAGAAGGAACTAATTAATCGTTTTTGTAACTGGACGGTCAGTGTCAACCTTAAGATGGTTAGCTCATCACCAGGGGTAGGCAATCGGTTTAAACCGCAACTTCGGTTCGGTTTTTTTTCTACGCAAAGTTCGATTTGGTAAAATCGTAGAACCGATTGGTTTTTTAAATCGTATAAACCGCGAATTTCGGTTTCGGTTTTTTCGGTTCGGTTTTCGGTTTTTTAAAAAAACCAAACTCTGCACAGCTCAAAACAAATACATCCAGATCAATATTTTCAGCAAATATTCTATAGTAAAAATAATCAATAGCCAAACAAATGGTGCCAATTTAACATAGTCCAAAGTAAAAACATAGTACATAGTCCAATTTAACATACAAGCAAATATTTAACAGACATCCATAGCCATAAAAATTCACACAAACAAATGGTGCTGCTGCTTGCTTGCTGCCATGCCATGTGTGCTGCTTGCTGCTGCAGGCCTTCCACCTCGCTGGTCTTACAGCTCCTTCAAAAAAGGACAGGAGGCCAAGCCTGCAGAGTATAGGAGAATGAAACAGAAATCAATGGCCTAGTTAGTATATATATCAAGTGAAGCTGTTGCCTAGTAGAATCAGTAGAAGTAACATTGTGCCATAAGGACCAGTACGGCAGTACATATGCTCTTGTAAAAACGAAAATAACAATACATGCTCCTAAAGCCTGTAGAATAGAAACAAGCACTTTAATGCAATCAATGGCAAATGATATATATAGAGCAAAGCCACATTCTCCATAGTGTCCATACTGTCCATCCTCAGCACGCAATGTGGCCATTTCTTGCTTCAGACATGTAAGGAACTTCCATTCTCATGTGAGCAAACAGAAAAATAGATAAACACAAAAAAGCTTTTCTTTACAGACAGCATCACCTCCCTATATAATTCCAGGAAACCTTTGTAAAGAGCATCACATCACAGCAACTGAATCTCATTTTCCTATACATAGAATATACATACACACTACGCCATCAAACTCGGTTGCATATAATAAATTTTCAGAAAACTCTGCAGAGGCAAATTCCAAGTGCAAATATGAGCCAAGATTAATCATGCTCATGCATATTGCTGGTGCAGAGGAGAATTATATGTACCTTGCATACTACAACGTTTTCAAGTAAGAAATACACTAAACATTTTAGGCTTCGGTAGCATTAGTGTCCTTTGTAATGTCTTGGCCAACAAGTTCTATACACAAAAAGAAACACAATTAGTATAAATAATAAACTAAGATAACAAGTAAACTAATTCCATCTTAAAATGTTTTACTTTTACCTTCCTCAAGCTTGGACAAAACTTCGGCATTTTCTTCAACACTAATAGATTTGGAACCACGAAGCCAATCATTTGCACAAATTAGGCGCTCAACCATTGTTGGTGTTAGTGAACTCCTAAAGTCATCTAGTGTTCTTCCACCTGCACTAAAGGTTGACTCTGAAGCGACGGATGAGATGGGGATTGCTAGGAGATCACGGGCCATACGAGATAGCAATGGAAGCCTAGTTGAGTTGTCCTTCCAATACTTAAGGATGTCAAATCCTTTTGTATCCTCCTCATTATCTTCCGAAAAGTACTTGTCCAGTTCAGATTTGGCAATGCTCCTCGTAGCTCCATTGTTGCTCATTTGTTGGGCAACTATAGACCTCATGAGCCTCTTGCTTGTTGATGATGATTCTTGAATATCATTAGGTGCTGTTGCAGGCTCATTAGGAGTATACATTTCTTTGTATTCTTGAAATAGGGAATGAAAGGAATTAACCACTTTTGTCCACAATTGCTCTCCTATTTCATCACCAAACATGACCATAGTTGCCATCTTAATGTAATTGTTAAGTTTATACCTTGGATCCAATGCTACACAGAAGAAAACAATTAAATTCAGACTTTGGACCCCCGGCCCTATCTCTCCCCAATATTTTTGGTACTTCAGTAGCATTCTCTTACCCATCTCTGCACACAACAAATCCTCACTGTTGCACCATTGTCTCAACAAAACAAGTACATCAGCAATTTCATGGAAGAATGTGTGAGATGTTGGACGACTTGTTGCTGAAACACGAAGAGTCAGTTCATAGAAATGTTCAAGAAATTCAGCCATCTTCCTAGCTTTATCCCAATCTGATTTTTCAGGAACTCCTGGTCCATCATGACCTTCTAAATCTAGCTTGTAATATGGATCTTCATCACTGTACCTTTCAAATGCCTTCTCATATTGCTGGGCAATATTAAGCATATGGTAGGTTGAGTTCCACCTAGTGCAAACATCTAGTGTCAAAAAGGCTTTGGTATGTACTTTGGCCAACTCGGCACATTTCTTAAATTTTGCCAACCTAGATGGTCCGGCCTTGACAAATTTAACAGCAACACGAACACGACAAATGGATTTATCGATTTCCTTCAATCCATCAGCCACTATCAAGTTGATAATATGTGCAACACATCTCATATGAAGGAACTCCCCTTCAGCAATGCATCCTTTTGATTCATTCAATACCCTCTTCATGTACTTAATTGCACTATTGTTAGCACTAGCATTGTCAACCGTTATTGACAAAACTTTATCAATTTCCCACTCAGACAAGCAATTCTCCAAAGATTTCCCAATATCCTCCCCCTATGCCCCTTGACTAGGAAGAAACCTATGATTTTCTTATGGAGCTTCCAATCATTGTCAATAAAATGTGTAGTGACACACATGTAGTTTTGGTTGGTGTTAGCAGTCCATGTGTCTGTTGTACGGCTAACTCTCTCACAATTTTCCTTCAAAAATTTCTTAAGCTTCAATCTTTGCACATCATACACTTTGATACATGCTCTAGTGGTAGTTCTTCTAGATGGCAAAGTAAACCATGGACATGCTTTAGCCAAAAACTTCCTAAGACCAGGACGTTCACTTAAGACAAAAGGTTGTTCATCTTCAATTATCATTTCAGCAAAACTATTCCTTAAGTCTTCAAGATCAAACTTCCATGTGGAACAAGTACCAACACTACTACCACCACCTCCAGGAGTAATTTGCAAAGTGCCTTGGCTATCAATTATTTGCTTGTTAGGATTTTTTTTTGCAAATTCTCAAGTGACTTTTCAAAGATGATGTACCATTTGTCCTAGGGTCACAACGAAACAACTTCTGACAATATTTGCACTTAGCTCTCTCCTCTCCATTCAAAATTTTTACCTTGCTGAAGCTGTCCCATACATCAGATCTTGGAGCGATAGCCTTTCTTTTCTTTTCCTCTTCCTCCGTGGCTGCCTGTTCATGCTCCGTGGATGCCTGCTCCTGCTCATCTTCATCCTTGTGCTCCTCTAACCATGCAGCAACTTCCCTCTCCACTGTCTCTTCCGTGTCCCCCATCTACAAAAAATGATTGGTAGCAGCAGCAGTAAGTATATTCATATATCTAGGCATATATTAATATATCTAGGCATATAGCTAGATCAGATCAGGAAGGAGGAGGAAACAATGTCAAAAACAAGCAGCTTGATGCGGCCGCAATATATAGCAAAATTGATCAAATCAAGCTTAGTCAACTAATCAATCATCAGCTAGCTAACTAATCAATTATCTATCCAGCTTGCTACTAGCTGTGAGTAAAGATGATATTTGCGGGTGCTCCATGCTAGCTAATTAGCTCCACTAGTGCGGTCTTTAGGAACCTAATTTCTCCATATAAACAAGATCTATACTGTAGTATATATTGGATTGGAGGCAACTTACATTGGAGGACTCCTCGGTAGTTGCCACCGTCGTATGGGTCACAGCAGAGGCGGCCGGAGCGTCGAGAAATGTGGGAAGGCGGCCGGAGGTCGAGGATAGGGAGGCGGCGCGCGCGCGTGGCGAGGCAGGGGAGGCGGCCGGGCGCGTCGGGGCGTGGGAGGCGGTCGGCGCGGGCGCAGGGGGAGGCGGCCGACGCGGCGCTGAGGGCCGGCAGGCGGGGAGGCGCGCGCGGCGGCGCAGGGGAGGCGGCGGCGCGCGGCCGCAGGGGGATATGGCTGGCGCTGGCGGCGTCGAGGGCAGGAGGCGGCGCGCGCAGGGAGTAGGGCGGGCGGCGCGTCGACGGCGTGGCGCCCGCTTGCGGGTTGCGGTTCCTCCCTCCCAGTCGATCCCCAGAGGCGGCGGCCGCGGCGCCCAGGCAAATGGAGATGGTGTTCAGATCGCCAGATCGGGTTCTCTCTAGGGTTTGAGTCAGTTTGACCGGTCCGGTACCGACCACGGCAGTTGGAGAAGTATCGGTTAATTCGGTACTTCGGTTTTCTTGCCCCTAAACCCGAACCCGAACCGATCTAGTCGGTTTTTGCAACACCATAAACCGAACCCGAACCCGAAAACCGAAAAACCGCAAAATACGGTTCGGTTCGGTTCGGTTATTTTTCGGTTTTCGGTAAAACTGTGCCCAGCCCTACTCATCACCATCACCACCGTTTTGATGCCGACTGATCCGCATGAAGGAGGATCAGAGCTGTGTTTATATCGGATCATTTCATAATTTAGTTACCATAATACAATTGTGTTGGACGGTGTAATTCCCTCTCTCAAGCTAATAAATAAGGACCAGAATATGATAATGTGAAACCAAGAATAATTTTGATTCATTGTATAGAAAATTGACGAGTATCGGAAGTACAGGAAAAATGTGCATTAACTTACGTGGGTCAGGCTATAATATCTGTGCCCAGACAATGGTCGTTTGTTTATATATGTGCAGGTGATTGCTGTCAACCTTGATCAATGGCAAGGACCGAGACTATGCACAAGGAGAAACAGAGGTCTAGTGTGGTCAAGAGACCATGTGACAAGGTGAATTGACGTCAAGATCCTTGCAAGTCAACCTGAGTCAACGGTAGGTCGGGACTACAACTCAGAAAGGAGGTAAGGTCTAAAATGATAAAAAATATCGGGTGATAAAGCTATGTACAAGGGAATGCATGGTAGATGAACATCGTGTCGAGAAGACATCGCAACTGACACAAGATCAAGTGTACAATCGACGGGTGTCGTGAAGAATAAGAAAAGAGAAAAAAGAGAGAGAAGGAGGCAGCCCAAGCAAAGGAGGTCGAGCCGGCCTCTCTCTCTTCCTTTACCGGTGCAGCCCAGCGGCCCAAGACACGACGACGGCCCATGGTGTTGGCGCGCATGTGGGAGTAGCGCATAGGCGCGGGCAGGAACCGTACCGATGAGGGACCCATAGGCGCGGGCGCGGGAGGGAGGCTGTACGGCGCGTGGGTGACGTGGCTCCTCCCGATTCGCGCACTTCTTGATGACGCGGAGAGGGCGACCTCGCCCCAGAACCCACGTGGCGCGGGCGGACGCGGGAGATCGGCGCGGAGACCAAGTGAAGGCACGCGCGAGGGAGCGATACGATACGGACGCGTGGTGATTTCGGACTAGAGGAACAGATGGCGATGTGGATCAACGTCCCAAGATGGCGCGCGGCGATTGTCTGGGAGGAGGTTGCCGTGGATAGCGGGGCCCACGCCCTGGCGTGTGAGAAGGTGGCGGCCGCTGAGATCTTCTGTGGCAGAGCGTGTATTCGGCGGATCTTCGTGTGGCAGGACACGTGGCATACATCCATGCGGATTCCTTCTTTTTTAAGGAACAACGGACGGCTGTGATTTGGTATTAGTTAGGGTTTCGCCGGAAGGACATTTAGGACACTGTCTTAGGTGTTTTCAGCCACTCTAGACCTATAAATAAACGGGTGGACACTAGGGCAAGTGTATTCCTTCTATCTAAGATGGTCTCTAGGGATTTTTGTGAGTCTAATTCCAAACGATGTATGTTTGAGTGTTTATGTTTCATTCCTTTTGCAATGAATATTTTTAAGTTTGTGAAATTTAATTTCAGTTATTTGTTTCTCTCTTCTTTCGCAATTTAAATTCATGCAATTTAAATTCTTACAATTTAATTTCGTTAATTTAAATATTACAATTTAAATTTTGTAATTTGGATGTTCTGTCTTGTCATGAAGAAAGAGGCAATCTCATGACACTTGGAAAGGTTGAAATCGTAGGACTAGCAATATTTTACTGAGTTTTTCTGAACTTTTTCTTAGATCTGGCCAAAAAAAACTATGGTCTTAAAAAGTTTTTGAAAAAAAAGTATTTTTTAAGAGTATTTGGAGAAAAATATTAAAACACTCTATTCACCCTTTCTCTATAACGAATACCGTTCCTTTAGGTAAACCACGATACTCATATATACTATCTCGTACGAATGGCATATTTATCACTGCCGTCGCCCAAAGTCCACCGGCGGCGCTCTGTTGCAGCCGCCAAGGCCTACTGGTCGCCACGCCACCGCCGCGCCGTTCCATCTGCTGATTTGGGGAGGGATCAGCCTCCAATCGGCTGATTCAAAGGGCCAGACAAGGATTGATCTTCCATGTGAAGCCTGGAGGCAGATGGAGTTAATTAATTAGTTCAGGCTGCGCTGCTACTTCATCAAGGTAATATCATTGCCTTCTCTTTCCATCAGAGACTTCACATTGATACGAGCATTGATTGCAATTGGTTATGATCCATGATAAACAATCTGAATTGGGATCCGATTAATTGGTTCTGATTAGATGTGTTGCCCTATATTAATTATAATAACATGTTTTCCTGAAGTAGGAATTGTTGGAACTGCAACAATATTACTAGTCAATTATGTTATCGAGTTGTCAATAGTACAAGGTTATATTGTTTCTGAAATCTGAACTGAATCCATTGATTTCTGAAGTCAGAACAGAGCACACCAATATCAATTTGAATATGCTTTTCTGTAATTTTTTGTGCAGGGCTTCTCTTAGCAGAATAGAGGAAAAACTTGTGGTGCTGTTATTTTGACATCTGTGTTATAATTGATTCTCATGAATATTGGTTATGGCTGAAGCATCCATGTAACTACAAGGTAAGATTAAATAATTCCTAACAAATTATTTTGCTTATATGATGACCAGTCTCATGCGAAACAAACTTGTTGTGCATGCTATGCTGACATATATTTGGGCAGACCAAACAATGACAGCACTAAATCATTAGTAATTTTGTTTCAGTGTTCTGCTGTTCCTTTGCAAAATCAAAAGATTTTCTTGAGGGGAAAATCAAAAGATTTTGTTCACAGACTTCAAAGCTTATTAGGGGCATTACTGCAAGATGAACCTGCTGAACTTGAAATACCATGATATTCTTGATGACTGAAAGGTACACTCCTTTGCGTCCATAGTGTTAAATCTGTGAGGTAGTCCATTGCGTCATTTCTATGGGTGGGACATGTTAATATTTTGTTCACAGATTTGTTTTGTTGCTAGCCTCTTCACCGAGTGAAACATTTTCACTTTAAATGTCCAGAAAACCCACGGCATTAATTTTCATGTTCTATGCGTAGGAATTACTATTTACATGATCAGTCCACCCCATGTTGGTAAACTTGTCAATCTTGACCAAAACATTTTATCAGTTGTTTTTTCTGCTCCGCTTATTTTTTTTGCACACTGTAATCTGCTCTACTTATTTTGTGCACACTAATAAAGTTTCTTTGTACTGTAGTTTCAGCAGGTGTGTGAAGATGATGATAAACAAATGAATGGTTCATCGAATCTGGAGCAATGGAGAGATGCATGTCTGTTTGTGACGCTCTAGCTGAATTGTACTAGTTGATTCTTTTTAAGAGGAATTGTAGTTATAATTGTTTTTCTATAACAAGTTTATTGTATGATGTAAATTATCACTTGACTGAATAAAATGTGTGATTTCTTTGATGTCCCTATCTGTTTTTTTTCTAATGCTAAATGAAATGTGATGGTTTTTGATCTTGCCCAAAAGAATCTGTAGATGGCACAATTGTGGTTTGCTGCCGTGTCAAATAATTTCATCCCTAGAGATGTTAAAAGGTGTCTCTACTCTCTCTAATGCTTGAATATTGAATTTTTCTTTTTATATCCCAAAAAATGGAAAATAAATGTAGAGACGGTTTTGCTTATTTTTATTGACGTCTCTACATCATAGACACGGTTAGCAAAACTCTCTCTCTTTTATAGAGACAGGGAGCAATGGCAACGCCTCTGAGACGGTTCAAAAACCGACTCTACACTACTACAGAAACGGTTTTTGCAGGCAGCCAAAACAGATCTTCGCATGAGTCTAGATAGCCCGCCCGCATGAAAAGGTCTGCGAAAATCACTATTTTCGCATGCGGTCGACGAAGATCGATCTTCCCAGGTAGGCCTCTTAAGTGGCCAATTGATCTTCCCAGGTAGTCCTCTTAAGTGGCCATATATGAAGATCGATTATCATATGCAGCTGCGTTAAGAGGCCCACCTATGATAATATCTTTCCATGCGGCCTATGACTCTCTAGCCGTTCGGGAAGATCACATCCCCTCTATAATACGATATTTCCCGCTATTTATAATCAAAATTTGTCGTTCTTAGCATACAATAACTCCAACCTGGCATTGACAAATAAATAGTCTTTGAATATATAACACGGAAGTATTTATGTACATATCTATACATATATACAAATAAACGATAGTTTCATCATGAACAAAACATTGCATTTTTAGTGCATAGGTTCTTTCTCCCACTCTTTTAGGGGTTGTTATTTGTCTTCTAATGTAAGTTGACTTTGATTATCATAGAATAGCGCAAGTGCGTTGTAGTAATAATGACGGATGAAGTGGCAAAGGTCAGTGCATATGCTCCTTATTGATGTGTCGTCAAACCGATTTGCTACATAAGGGATTTCAAGGATATGTGGATAGAGAAGATAATAAATGTTAGAAAATAAATTACGATGGAATACTATGTATGGAGAACTATATTTGGACTTACGTGATCGCTGGTTGTTGTGTACCTCCCATGGACCTTAAGCATCTCGCACATGTAATATCCACATAAGAATGTTCCCGGGAGTTGTTTGAAACACTACGAACATAATAATAAGACCGGTCAATATAAACAAGTAAAGATTCTAAAATAATTTGCGTTCATGGCATATGTAAGTACCGCTCAGCCTATCTTGACGTGTAGCTTTTTCTTTGCCGGATCTTTATTGGCTAGTGTTTTTGCGGTAAAACATATGTGCGTTGTTCCAAGAAAATATTTGTTTTAGTTACATACAAATTTCAGAATAGAAATTATGTACATATGGGTTATTTTATTACTTAAATTTAGAATAGTGAGAAACTCCATGTATGTTTCATTGTCGTAGTGTGCCGGGTCCAATGCTACCACCAAATGGTCCTTCGGATATACTAGTAATAAGATATAGTGGTCACTCCAAACAAGAAAGATGAATTAGAGATGACATTTGCTAAAAATGATGTATTATTGCAAAAATAATAATCAGATTTATAGGAGGTTGCTCACGTAAAAGCATAAGGGACCATTAAGACATTTTTGTCGGCGTGCGCCAACAATGCTAGTCCTAAGTATGTTGCTACCTCGAGCTTCGTGAGCTTGTGCAATTTATTGATATATTCTTACTTTTTCTCCAGTGTCTTATCTTTTAGTTCCTGGTAATCGACATGCATCTCTACAGCGTGTTGTATTTTGCAAACCCTAGTTGGGGTCAACGTAGCCAACTGGTGTCCTCGTTTTATCCGCTTCGTGGAATTGTGACATGTAGCATGGAACTTTAATGAAATGGATGTTTTGTTTCGTACATTCATGTAAAACATACAATAGTAAACACTTATAAGCAAAACGCAGCAACGAGATTGACGTCCATTTTATCTAGCTTGAAAAGGGCGTGTAGGTCGCGAAAATCGATTAGAAATATCCCGTTGGGTCCACTCATGAAATTGTTTTCCGGGACGTTGACATTAATGAATTCGAGGCCCTTTCTAGCTGCCTTGACATACCATGCATGCATCACCCTCATATGCTATTGTAGTTCCTCTAGAAGGTTGTCACGCCTAGAAATTCAAGCCAGAATTTCTGTAGCTAATTTGTGTATCCAATTCTCGTCCAGGAATCTGCCGAGGTACACAAATCGACAATTATTGATATTACAGAATTCACGTCTTAGAAACAGTATAAAAGATTACATAAATGCAATGGAAAAGAAAAGGACTAACTAAACTAAAACTCTATCCTTGCGACGAAACTCCAACACACCACATGCAACCTTGACATTGGACGCAAGCCTAATCCTCGTCAAAACTTTCCTCTGCTTCAACCTCTTGCTCTAGTGGGGAAAATTAAGCAAGACTGAGTACTATCCACTATACTCAACAAGTCATATCGGAAGAGAAGGTATGATGCAGGATAGTTCACAAGGAAGGATGGGATCTCATTTGCATAAACAATATTTCAAAAATAATAATAGTTTAAAGCAATAAAATAGTAATATATAATCAAACAATATTAAATAATCATTTCTCAACGTTAAAACCATGTTGCAACAGGTCCGACCAACCATTTATGTCAGTCAAGTTCCATTAATCAAATTATTTACTTAAATGAGACTAATCACGGTGAATCTGGTTGATCGCCCATAACCGTGGGGACGACTATTCAAATAGTTTTACTCTGATCAGAGGTGTACAACTGTAGCCACAAGACACAGCCCCACGACACGTTTCCGCGTGTCGGTGTACCATCATGATACCTCGGAAAGGAACTATGACAGGACCCTTCGCATAACCCCTCTAACCAATCGTACCACACCAAGGTTTCGCCCCCACTCCCATCAGAGCAATGGGCAGCCCCCTGCGTGCCGCGGTGAATCAGGTAGCTGATCAACCCTTTTAAGCGAGGGCGACCCAACTCCATCACGTCCACCCTCACTAGGGTATGTCAGCTAGAGGCAGCTATACTACAGATCCAGCCATTACCCATGCTGGCTTGTGGTACGCACGATAATTCTTTCAGGGTTCTCGAGAACCAGTTCTTAATTGCCATGGGTGCTACTATCCAAAACCATTGCACCCACAGCCCACCATTATCATACTTACTTGACATCACCTATATATTAATCTCCACTGTAATATTTGGATAGTGTGATTCCCTTAAGTGAGCTAATTGATCTAAGCCAGACTAAGCATGTCCTAAACCAATATATAGTCATATTGAACCCAAGTTATCAATGGTAGGAAGTAATCAATCCCAATTGCTAAGTACAATAGGTATAATAGTCCCATGAAGTGACATTCTAAAACATATGCAGTATTTGAGAAAAATAAGATATTTAAATAAAATAGGTATAATATGATCAATGTAAAGTATGACTTGCCTTGCTCTGAAGATTGAGGAACTTTGGTGACTACTTCGAAGTAAACGGGATCGCTGGAATTACTGGCGTGGGGTCGGGTAGGGCTAACGTCAGCATGACGCAAGCGCTGACGCAAGCGGGAGGGAAAAGTTGACGGAAGCATGACGTCAGCAAATGACGTCAGCAGATGCACGGGTGCACGGCTCCGTTCCATGGTGGACCGGGTCTACGGAGCGGCGGCCGCGGCGGTGTGCCACGTGTCGCGATCGGAGCGGCGGTGCAGGCTTGTAGGATCGGATGGTTCTGATCTACCGACCGGTAGATCGGACGACTGGGAGGGGCTAGGGTTTGGCGGGGCGGCGACCGAGCTCGAGAGGTCGGCCATGGGCGCGCGGTGGCCGGCGGGCATGCTTGCGATGCGGGCTGCGATGATGGAGAGTGGCGGAAAGCTCGGGAAACAGCGCGACGCGACGCTAGGGCTTCGGGTTGGCTTGCAGTGCTACGGGAAACGGAGCTAGGGCACGGAACCGAGGGAAAAACATTAAGGGGGAGGGCTCACCGGCATTGAAGACGATGACGGCGGCACACAACGGTGGAAAAAGGGCGGCGACGATTTATGGCTTAGATTGAAGCGGCGCAAACGGGAAATCACAGCGGAGCTCGAGCGGGTTTTATAGGGACGGCTCGAAGACCGGATCAGGCATGGAATCACCGGGAATTCCTCGCTGTTGAAGTCAGAATCGGGGAGAGAGAGAGAGGGAGATACGGCGGCAGTTAGGCTTGGGCCGGCACGGGCTCGGACTCGGCCGACGCATGTGCGAACGGGTGTGGCGCAACGCAGCGTGGCATGGAAGGGTGCGGCGCAGGCGGCTCACGAGCGACGCGTGAAGTGGTGCGGCGCAGGCGATGCAAATGGCGCGGTGATGGCGGCACGGTCGGGCGTGGGAAGGATGGGCTGACAGGTAGGCCCCACCTGTCATCTCCAAAGAGAGGGGGAGGGTCGACAGACTTCCAAGGAGCGGTAGCGACTCGTGGGCCGCGGCCCATGGCCGAGGGAGGTAGGGGGCATGCGCGAGAGGGGCTGGTCCAAGGGAGAGATTGGGCCTACGGCCCGATAAGGAAAATAGGCGGGAAAAGGTACGACCCGAATAGGAAAATCGGAAATTATTTTCCAGGGACTTAATTTAATTCCGATTAATTGTTTAATTGGTTAAAAATTATTTCTAGTGCTCTGAAAATTCCACTAAAAATCTCGTTAATATATTTTGGCATGTAGAATCCAAGAAAAACCCTACCATGCCATTTCCACTTATTAATTGTATTTTAAAATTGTTTATTTGCTCCATGTTAAATCCAAAAATTCATTTTCTTCGGGTAATTATTTAAACAATTTTCAAGGGAAAAACTATAGGGTGTGACAAACCTACCCCATTAAACGGAATCTCGACCCCGAGATTCGGCGGTGCTAGCGAAAAGGTACGGGTGCCGCTTTTAACTCATCTTCTCTTTCTCAGGTAGCTTCTTCTTCGGAGTGATGAGTCCCCTAAACTCTGCAGAATTTGATAACCTTGTTTCGAGTTCTTCTCTCGCTAGTTTCAAGGATATGAGCTGGTTTCTCCATGTAAGTCAAGTCCTCTTGAATCTCAATTTGGTCTAGACTCGCCTGCTCTTTTGGTACTCTCAAACATTTCTTTAACTGAGGGACATGGAATACATCGTGAATATCAGCCATGTTGGATGGAAGCTCGAGTTGATAGGCGACTTCTCCTCGACGTTCCCGAATTCTGTATGGTCCCCACAAAACATGGTGCCAACTTGCCTTTGGTTTGAAAACGATGGACTCCCCAGAATGGTGTGACCCTAAGATACACATAATCTCCTGCTTCAAAAGCGAGGTCTCTTAGACGATTGTCTGCGTAGCTCTTTTGCCGAGACTGTGTAGTCCTCAATCTTTCCCTAATTGTTCGGACTTTTGCTTCTGCTTCACTTATCACTTCTGTTCTGATGCTCACCAGTCTGATCCCAGAAAAGTGGTGTACGACACTTCCGTCCGTACAATGCCTCATACGGTGCCTTTTGAAGACTGGCTTGGTAACTGACTCCACATTCGACGGATCCATGGCTACTCCTTGGGCATTCACAATGTGGCCGAGGAACTGCACTTCCTTTAACCAGAAGGCACACTTGCTAAACTTGGCGTAGAGTTGAATCTCTCAACTTCTCGAGCACTAACCAAACATGATGCTCGTGTTCCTCCTCGGAATGACTTTGAAAGTTTTCCGTCTTCATGTCTTCACTTGGCTCTTCAGAGCTTGAGCTGCTACTAGAACTAGAAACAATGATCCACCCATTGCTACCACCTCCACACTCATATGCCGAAGCCGGGGCAAAAGCGAGGACGGGTCCTGTAGCGGGAGCCGAAGCTGGTGGAGGCGCAGGAGGGGCTGGTGGAGGAATCCGAGGCACCAGCTGGATGTGCACAGGTGCAGTGGTGGTCTTCCGGGGCGTAGTGCAGATCCTAACGCCCCTGGTGCTGAGAGTCCTTTCAACTCAGCGACCTCCTTTTTGAGATGAACCACCTCGTCCTGCAAACTCACAATCATCAGCATCTTCTTGTCTTTCGAAGCCTTGGATGCCTTGTGCATGTCAGAATGCATCTGGTCTAGTCCCTTGATCACCGTGCACATGCGACCAAAAGTAGAGTCATTCTCATTTGTCGTAGACCTAAAAGTGCCGACGTTCAAAGAACTGCCGCGGCGAGGATGGTAGTGATAAGCGGAGATGCGAATGTCGAATTCGTGCATCTCCCTCATCCTAGCCAACATCAGATACATAGCTTCCTGACATGTGTGCTCGGCTGTGCCTCCTGAAGCTGTGACCTCCATGTTGGGAATACAAGTACCCACAAAGTCGTGAACCTCCAAACGGACACGGTGAAGCAGCTCGCCAATGAGAGGTGCAAGGGTGGTGTACTTCGGAGCATCAGTGTACCCAACTGCCAGGGCCATACGAGCCAACTCTGCGACAAAACCCACCATACCTTGACCATGGTGCGTAGCGGGGAAACCTGCCATCTATAGAAGACAAAGGAATGAGAATCAATGCATCCTCAAAATCAAAAAGACCTCAGACCCATTTTTTCAAAAAACACTAAAACCCTAGACTGACTTGACTTTTTAAAACATCCCTTTTTAAGAAGAAGGCCAAGTTTTTTTCAAAACTTATGCAAATGAAAGGATTTTAGAGGGCTCTTAGGGTTTTTCCAGTTGGCTTGTCCTACGATCAAAGGCTGGCTCTGATACCAAATTGTCACGCCTAGAAATTAAAGCTAGAATTTTCGTAGCTAATTTGTGTATACAATCCTCGTCTAGGAATCGGGCGAGGTACACAAATCGACAATTATTGATATTACAATATCCACGTCTTAGAAACAGTATAAAAGATTACATAAATGCAATGGAAAAGAAAAAGACTAACTAAATTGAAACTCTATCCTCGCGATGGAACTCCAACACACCACAGGCAACCTTGACGTCGGACGCAAGCCTAATCCTCGTCAAAACTTTCCTCTGCTTCAACCTCTTGCTCTGCTGGGGAAAATTAAGCAAGGCTGAGTACTACCCACTGTACTCAACAAGTCATACCGGAAGAGAAGGTATGATGCAGGATAGTTCACAAGAAAGGATAGATCTCATTTGCATAAACAACATTTTAGAAATAATAATAGTTGAAAGCAGTAAAATAGTAATATATAATTAAGCAATATTAAACAATCACTGCCTAACATTAAACCAACGTTGCAAAAGACCCAACCAACCATCTATGCCAGTCAAGTTCCATAAATAAAATTATTTACTTAAATGAGACTAATCACGGTGAATCTGGTTGATCGCCCATAACCATGGGCACTACTATTCGAATAGTTTTACTTTGATCAAAGGTGTACAACTGTACTCACAAGACATAGCCCCACGACATGTTTTCGCATGCCGGTGTACCACCATGATACCCTAGAAAGGAATTGTGACAGGACCATTCGCACAACTCCCTCTAACCAATCATACCACACCAAGGTTTCGCCCCCATTTCCATCAGGGCAATGGGCAGCCCCCCCGCATGCCGCGGTGAATCCGGTAGCCGATCAACCCTTTTTACCAGGGCCGACCCAACTCCATCATGCCCACCCTCACTAGGGTATGTCAGCAAGAGAGCGCTATACTACAGATCTAGCCTTTACTCATGCTGGCTTGTGGTATGCATGATAATTCTTCGTGGGTTTCAGAACCGGTCCTTAATTCCCATGGGTGCTACTATCCAAAACCATTGCACCCACAGCACACCATTATCATATTTTAACATTATTAGTATAGTATCACTTACTTGATATCACCTATATATTAATCTCCACTTTAATATTTGGATAGTGTGATTCCCTTACGTGAGCTAATTGATCAAAGCCAGACTAAGCATGTCCTAAACCAATATCTTATCATATTGAACCCAAGTTGTCAACGGTAGGAGGTAATCAATCCCTATGGCTGAGTCAATAGGTATAATAGTCCCATAAAATGATATTCTAAAACATATGCATTATTTGAGAAAAATAAGATATTTAAATAAAATAGGTACAATATGATCAATGTAAATTATGAGTTGTCTTGCTCTGAAGATTGAGGAACTTTGGTTACTACTTCGAAGTAAACGAGATCGCTGAAATTATTGGAATCTACACGACAAACAAAGCACTCAACAGAACATGCTAAAAGTCTACTTAAACAACACAAGAAAATATTTTTAAGGATTCTTGACATTTTTATGGATTTAATGAAATTTGAATGCACTAAAACAGAGCTCGGATAAGAAAGATATGAATTTTAGAAGTTTAATTGTAATTTTTAAACTAAACAGAAAATCCTAAATTAATTATTGTGCAATTAAGTCCCTACTGACGCAATCGCTAGCGTGGGGTCGGGTAGGGCTGACGTCAGCATGACGCAAGTGGGCGGGAAAAGCTTACGCAAGCATGATGTCAGCAAATGACGTCAGCAGACGCACGGGCGCACGGCTCCGGTCCAGAGTGGACCGGGTCTACGGAGCGATGGCGGGCGGTGTGCCACGTGGCACGATCGGAGCGGCGGGTGCGAGCTTGCGGGATCGAATGGTTTCGATCTACCGATCGGTAGATCGGACGGCTGGGAGGGCTAGGGTTTGGCGGGGCAGCGGCCAAGCTCGGGAGGTCGGCCATGGCCGTGCGGTGGTCGGCGGGCGTGCGGGCGATACGGGCGGCGACGACGTAGAGTGGCACAAAGCTCGGGAAACGGCGCAGCGCGACGCTAGGTCTTCGGGTCGGCTTGTGATGCTACGGGAAATGGAGCTAGGGCACAAAACCGAGGGAAAAAATTAAGGGGGAGGGCTCACCGGCGTTGAAGATGACGACGGTGGTGCACGGCGGCGGAAAAAGGACGACATCGATTTAGGGCTTAGATTCAAGCGGCGCAAACGGGAAATCACAGCGGAGCTCGAGCGGTTTTTATAGGGATGGCTCGGAGACCGGATCGGGCACGAAATCGCCAGGAATTCCTCGCCATTGAAATCAAAATCAAAGAGAGAGAGGGAGATACGACGACGGTTAGGCTTGGGCCGACACATGCTCGGACTCGATCGATGCATGCGCAGACGGGAGCGGTGCAGCGCGGCGTGGAAGGGTGCGGCATAGGTGCCTCACAAGCGACGTGGGATGGCGCGGAGTGGTGCGTCGCGGGCGCCGCAAATGGCGCGGTGGCGGCGGCGTGGTCGGGCGCGGGGAGGACGGGCTCACGGGTGGGCCCTACACGTCGGCCTCCCGAGAGAGGAGGAGGAGCCGACGGACCGGCGGAGTGGTAGCGGCTCGTGGGCCGCGGCCACGGCGAGGAGGGAGGGCGCGTGCGGCGGGGCTGGGTCGAGGAGAGATTGGGCCGACGACCCGAATAGGAAAAGCGGAAATTATTTTCTAGGGACTTAATTTAATTCTGATTAATTGTTTAATTGGTTAAAAATTATTTCTAGTGCTCTAAAAATTCCACTAAAAATTCAGTTAATATATTTTGGCATGTAGAATCCAAGAAAAACCCTACCATGCAGATATCCTTGTGAAAGGTACATGGGGACACTGAAGGGCTTCATACGAAACTGATCCTACCCCGAGGGGAGCATCATTGAAAGTTACACCATCGAAGAGGTCATCGAGTTTTGTGTAGACTACATGTCGGAAACCTCTTCAATTGGATTACCACGATCTCATCATGAAGGTAGGCTTGAAGGGATGGATATTGTTAGAAAGATGTATGATAAAGCGCATTTCGCGGTCCTACAGCATATGACTAAAGTAGTATCATACTTGGAAGAACACGAGGGAATAATCCGACAGGACAACCCAGGGCGACCAGAGAGTTGGGTTATAAGAAAGCACATTGCTTGTTTCAACGAATGGTTCAATAATAAAATTGCCAACTCGCACATCTTGTCAAGTGAAACACTAAAGTGGTTGTCACAGGGTCCAGAATGGGATGCTACTACCTGGCAAGTATATGACATCAATGCATACACATTTCACATGGTCAAGCAAGACAAAAAATGTGCAGTGCGGAATAATGGGATACACATTGAGGCAAGTAGTGACGGTGTTCGCCGTGATCAATACTACGGCCGAGTAGAGCAAATAGACTTTTCAGGAGAGCTGGCACCGTCACAAGTGACCTCACCTATGATGGGCCCTACTTTTCAGCCCGTCATAGGTGAAATTACTGTGACAGGCCATGGAGTATTGCCCGTCACAGGTGACGTCACCTATGACGACCTTCGCCCTCCCACCCGTCACAGGTGAGATTGACCGGGTACTAGGATTGGATCGGCGCCCCCATCTTACTCCCTCAGATCACTCACTCACTCTCTCACAACTGCCGCCTCCCCGAAGATCGCCAACCGCCACTTTCTCACCGTCGACCGCTAGCCGCCTCGTCCCCGCACGCCATCCTCAATGATCACCGATCGTAGCCCCCTCCCTGGCCTCCACGACATCGACCGCCGCTCCCTCATCCTCCCTCGACGCCGGCCGCACCCACCTCCCCGGCTGTCACGCCCGGAAATTCATGACCAGAATTCCCAATCTGAATGTGCATTAAATCCCTGTCTAGGACCAGCCAGGGTACACAAACGATAAATTGGCATACAGATCCATGTCTTACAAAACATCATAAAGTCTTACATATGCATCAGAAAATAAAAGCGAGCTAGTCTAAATATCTTGGTGCCCGCAGCGTGGCGACTCCACTCCACGGGCATCCTCGACGGTAGTGACGAAGCCTACTCCTGCATGTATCCTTCATCCGAGTAGTATTCCAGCTCCAAGGTGGGAGAGATGGAGCAAAACTAAGTACTACCCACTGTACTCAGCAAGTAGTACCAAGAGGAGGTATGATGCAAGTAATTTCCAAAGGACGCTAGGGTTCTTTTCAATAAAACAGGCATTTAAAAGCAGTAGTTGAAAGCAGTAAAACTGTTGAATTTAATTAAGCAGTATTAAACTTCACTGTCCAACGCTACACCACATTGCGACTAGCCCAACCCATCCACCTGATCTATGCCAGTTCCTTTAAGTCAAATTATTAAGGATGGGACTAATCACAGTGAATCTGGTTGATCACCCATAACCGCGGACATGGCTATTCAAATAGTTTTACTCTAATTAGAGGTGTACAACTGTACCCACAAGACACAACCCCATGACACATTTTCGTGTGCCGACATGCCACCATGACATACCGGAAAGGAACTGTGACATGACCCTTCACAAAAACCTCCCTAACCAAGCGCACTACACTTCAGGTTTCGCCCCTACCTTTAAATCCAAGGTAGGCAGCCCCCCTTATGCCTAGATGAATCCGGAAGCCGCATAGGCCGTCGTAGGGCCCATCCAAACTCCATGCCCACTCTTGCCTAGGTACGTCGGACAACGAAAAGCTACACTACAAGTCCAGCCATTGCCCACGCTGGCTTGTGGTACTCATGGTAATTGTTTCATGGTTTTCTGCAGAAAGGAACTTAATTGCCATGGTTGCGTCTATCAAAACCATGCACCCATAGCCCACCATTAGGCATATTTTAGTTGAATTAATACCATGATGGTACATGCCCATAATTATCCTCATTAATCCCAAATATGGGGTAGTAGTGATATTCCCATAGTGAGTTAGTTGATCTGAGCATGACTAATCATTTCCTAATCCAATGTATAGTCATATTAATCCCCAAGTAATCAATGGCACATGGTAAACAAACTAGGCTAAGTACTATAGGAGCCATCCCACATGACATTATAAAATAATGCAAATTTAAATGAAAGCGAGACATTTTAAAAGTAGGCACAATATGTTCAATGAGAACTATATGACTTGCCTTGCTCTGGTGCTGTGGGGACTTCTGCAATGACTTCGAAGTAAATTGGAGCGTCGGACTTGCCGGAATCTATGTGACAAACAATGCACACAAGCAAACATGCTATAAGTCTATTGAAATTAAAAAAACCATTTTTAATGGATTCTAGACATTTTTTATAAATTTTTTACAATTTGAATGGCCTAAAATGAAGCTCGGATGAATTTTCTATGGATTTTAGAAGATTCACTCTATTTTACTATAAACAGAAAAATCCTTAATTGTTTTATTGCGGAAAAAAGCCCAAGGGCTGATGTTAGTGAGGAGGCGGCACCGGCGGTGGGTCCCACAGCGCGTGATGCAAAGGGTTCGGCGCATGGTGGACCGGGTCCACGGGGCCTAGGGAACGAGTGCACCACGTGACGCACACGTGGCGCCAACACGGCAGCCATGTGACGGACACGCGGGTGGGGTGGCACTGACCCGAGATGGCATCGAGGCAACACGCGGATGGCTCGGATTCACCCGAGTGAATCCAACGGCGCGGGACAGAGGCGGCTGGCCTCGCCGGCCGGCAGAGCACACGGCGGCACATCGACGGTGCGCGGGACCAAATGGTCACCAACGGCGAGCGGAGGCAAGCGGAAAAGGGTGTAGCGCTTGGGAGGCGGCAACACACGTGGGAGGAACAGCGCCCGTGAAGGGGGAGGAGGAAAAGGAGGGGGAGAGGCTCACCAAGGTGATGATGACCAGCGTGGGAGGCGAGGACGGCAAAAGCGGCGACTGCGGCGTCGATCCGATGAACCGAAGAGTGGACGGGGTCTGGTGCTGCCTAAGGGAGGTGAAAAATAGGGTTCGAGGGGGAGAGAGGGCGCACGGCGGCAAGTATCACCGGCTGGAGGATGAAAAGGGGACGGAGCTCACTGGCGCAGGAGGTGACCGAGGTTTCGACGATAGAGGACGGCGTCCAAGCGGCGATCGAGGTTCCTCAAGATCTCACGAAGCTGACGGTGACAACAGTGCAGCTCGGTGACGAGCGACGCGGAGGCTAGAGGCAACCAGAAACAGCGGAGAGCGGTCGCGCTAGGGGTTCGATGGCACGGGAGTGAGAGGGAGCACGGGAGCTTCTGTGAGGGGGAAAGTGGGAGAGAGGACCTCGAGGGCGAGCTTTATAGGCCGACAGCGGCTCAGACATGGCCCAGAGGGGGCGGAAATGCTAGCGGCGTGGGAAGAGAGGGAGAGGGGAATGGTTGGTGGGTTTGGATTTTGAAGCCCCACCATTCCATGGCGCGATGCGCACGGGGAAAGTGGGGGAAGAGGGCACAATATCCGGGCGGTCAAGGAGTGGACGCGAGGGGCGTGGGGAGAGCGGCGGCGTGGCTGACATCAGCCCACTCTTTCCGACCAAAGGTAGGCGATGTGGCGGCGCGAGGTGAGGCCCGCAGTCGATGTCCCGAGAGAGAGGGGAAGGCGGCGCAGACTTTTTCGGCGGGCTCAGCCGTAGCCACAGGCCGGCCCAGTAGGAGAGGCGGGGCGTGGGCATGGGCCGGAGCAGAAGATGGGCCGGAAATGGCCCATGGCCGGGAAGAATAAGAAAAAGGAAAAAGAAAAGACAAGGGATTTTGGGATTTAGTTTAATTCCAATAATCATAATTTAATTATTAAAATTATTTTCTTTGCTCGAAAATTCCATAAAAATTTCTGTTAATGTATTTTAGCATGGGGAATTTATGAAAAATCCCACCAAGCCAATTCCACTTATTAATTGGGGTTCCTCTCTAGGTTAATTTCCGATGATTTCTCTGCATGATTTATTAATTAATTTAAGGCTAGAAAGGAAATTTCGGGGTGTGACACCGGCCTCCACCAACGCCGGCCATAGCCGCCTCGTCGGCCTCCACGACGCCGGTTGCCGCTACCCTCATCCTCTCCCGACATCGGCCGCACCCACCTCCCGACCTCCACGACACCGGCCGCCCCATCCCGGCCTCCACGACGCCCGCCACCGCCTCCTCGACATCCACGACGCGGCCGCCGCCTCCGGCCTCGGCGACGCCGACAACGCACTCCCCGGCCTCCACGACGATGGACGCCGCACATCCTCCCCAAACGACGGCAGCAACCGCCCCCTTCCTCGTGGTGAGCCGCCCTCTGTCATTCATCTTCTATCCTCCATGTTTCTCAATGATGAAATTTGATGATGTCATTTGATTATGTGTGGCAATTCTCGTTGCTCAATGATGAAATTCCTATGTTATGAGATCATGTGTGGCATTTTTCGTGCTATGGGCATAGGAATGTGACATGTATTGCTATTGTGACAATTATTGATGGTTAACACTGTGGGCTATGGGTATAGGAATGTTATGAATTATTAGGGATTTGGATGATATGTATTGCTAGTACGATGGTTGATGGTTGCTATTATGCATGATGCATTTATGAAATTATTGAAATGTGAACTACAAGTTAGTGATTTGTTTGTCAATTTGATGGTTGCTAGTATCTCTGCTTATACTACCACACATGATCAATGATGACTAGTACACCATGGCATGGAAGCCATGTAATTGGCAGTCTGTCATATTTTGAAGAGGAGGCCATTCTGTTGGCAGCCCGCCTTCTCAGAGCAAAATATATATATCTCTACTAGAGCATTGTTATATTTGAGAAATTGTTAGGAAATTTTATGAAATGCTATAGAAAATTTTTTATGAACTTTGATGACATGAGTTGGAAAATTTTAGCAAATATTTAGGTAATTTTATAAACTTTTGGAAAATGATATGGCAAATTTTAGTTAGGAAATGTTTGGAAATTTTAGTTGTTTGTTTGCTGCAGCAATGTCTCAAGAACAAGAACAACCCATGTTGGACTGGACAAGTGGATCTGTTTTCCATCGGAACCCACAAATGTAGAATAGGTACTGACCACCCGACAAATTATCACCGAGGTGGATGAAAGTGGTAGGCCTACAGCACCGAGGAGTGTCATAGGCAAATGATCTAACTGTTGCGGGCGGATAGCACGTGACCATTTTGGGATCTTATATAAAGATATCGGCAATGTCCCAGAGGATGAGAAAGAGCGAGCGTGGACGGTATTAGTAAAATGGTTCGGATATCCCGCTGAAGCAGAAGAAAGGCTGAAGCGGAAGACACTGCAGAAGATGGGCAAGGCCTGAAAGAATTTCACGTGGAAGCTTTTCTCGAAATATGTCATCCCGCGTGGTAATCGGACCCCATTCGAAGAGTACCCACAAATAACAGAGAAGGTGTGGGAGGAGTTCTGTGATGTCAGAAACACTCAAGAGTTCATGGACTCAAGTGAGGCCTATCGATTACTGCAACAACAAAGTGAGCACCCACATCAGCTCGGCACAGCGAGGTACATCAGCAAAGAAGAGATATGGGCTCAAGAGGATGAAGCTGCAGCTGCAGCAAATGTCCCTGCCCCTTTTGCTAACATCCCTGAACCACGAGCTCGGAACTAGGCTAGGGCCAGGGGTAAGGTGAACCAGGGCGGCCCCATTACATTCCCCAACCAAAATGATGTTGTCGTCTATCAGCAACTAGTGAGTATTGTACTAACTTAAGTAATGCTCTACTCCCTTGGTAATACATCATACATGTATGTAATGATGACTCTTCTTTTGTGTAGATGGGGTTGGTTGGTGAACAAACTTTGCAAAGCGAGGTTGAGTCCGCGCCAAAGAGGCGAGAAGATGACATCCTCATGAGGGCACTTGAAAATCCAGAACATCCTAGCCGGACTCAGGGAATAGGCTCCGATGTGCCGTGGAAGCATGGCTTGCCCTAGTATAGCTCGGAATATCAAAAAAGGAAAGCCTCAAAAGAAGAGAGGGAAGCCCGCTCATTTAAGAGCTGAAGCAGGACATGGACGCTAGGGTGGAAGAAAGGGTGGCCAAGGTCCTCACCGACATGAACATAGCTCGAGGGCGTGACCATGTGACACAGCCAAGTCCTCATCCACATGTTGACGCGAGCCCGTCACAACATAGGAGTAGTTGTGCATCCACAAAGTTGCCTAATCTCCCGGTCCAAGTACCAGTTGCGATGGAGCACATAGAGGTAAGTGGTACTATACGATCCATCTCTTTTGAAAAGCCTCACCCTTGACATGTTTCACTATTAAATTGTTTCTTTATAATGCAGGACGTAGGCAGTGTGTTCTAGTGGTTAGGGTCACACCAACCTTTGAGTCAGAAGTCATAGAGGGCATGGCTTACAAACCCTCCATAACAGAAAGGGTGCACAACGCAAACCTCATGGATAGATATGCCAAGGTGTCAATCGATTCGGTCGTGCCCAGCTGGTTGTTGTATCCACTGCTTGTGCCCCGAACGATGAAATTCTTACTTATGGCGATGCGTGCAAGACGTACATACAATGGCCCAAGGCAGATATTATTGTAAAAGTGATTCCTCATCCAAGTCAACCATTGGAACATACACCTCCTAAGTCCCAACTGCCAATTGAAGCTCCTCGTGGACCGGCAATGACGGAACCACATTCACCGGGGGCACATTGCATGGATTTGGCTGATATAGGTACCACCTTGACTCCAATTAAGACCACACTCAAGGCCGATAGCTCCCCACCACTTGTCAAGAGACAGAAAGCTAAACGGGGTCGTGCTAAAGGAAACGGGAAGGTCCTGGAGATGGGAGCAGATGGCCCAAAAGTAGCGTGTGCCTGCACAGTTTGTACTAGGCATGCCTTTGGTGGAGGACAATGTGTTAGCTGTAATGGGTATTGCATGTCGATAGTTGCACAAACAGTACATGGAGTTGAGCAATGCCAAGCGGAAAAATAGGGAGTCCGCTATAATTGGACATCACGACCACAAGCTGTCTCTATCGACCCCGGCCTATATTACTGTAGGCTTTGATGACCTCTTCGATCTATTCAGGATCCGGAAGCTGGACACGGGTCTTCTTAAATGTTACTCATTGTAAGTGCACCGTACCTCTGTGTGATTTGCTAGTAATTTCTTCCTAAATTAATGCTAATATGTACTGCATGTCTTAAGGTTGTGTTGGCTGGAAGCTCGACGAACTGGTAACCACGTTGGATTTATAGATCTAACGATAATCAATGAGCTTAACCTCCAAACCAAAGTAGATGATGTGGTTGAGTACGTGAACCGATGTTTATGGACCCACCAAGACAAGGACTACATCATGTGTGCACACAATCAAGAGTAAGGAGACAATACCCTTCGTCTAGATTATTTTAGAGGATTCTTATTACTGATGCTACATAACCACCGTGTAGGTGCCACTATATTCTGTTGGTCATGGTACCTAAATGGAATAGGTTTACTACCTTAACTCCAATAGGGTGAAAAATGTACAATTTCACTGCACTCACCGATGCCATAAATAGGGCTTGGAAACCATATGTTGCAAAGGAAGGTGTCACGCCCAGAAATTCACACCAGAATTTCTGCAGCTAATTTGTGCATTACACCCTCGTCCAGGCATCAGCCGAGGTACACAAATCGACGTTATTGATAATACAGAATCCTCGTCTTAGAAACAATATAAAAGAGTTACACAAATACAGCGGAAAGGAAAATAAAACTGACTTAAGCTAAACTTGACACGAGCGAAGCGGAACGCCAACACCACAGCTAACCCTTGACGAGAACAAGCCTACACCTCCTCGGAGACCTCGATCTCAACCTCGGCACTGAAGGGGAAAAAGAAGCAAGGCTGAGTACAACCACCGTACTCAACAAGTCACACCGGAAAAGGGAACATGATGCAAGATAAATACCAAGGAAAAGGATAAGAGGCTCAATTTGCATAAACAGCATTTGCGAATATAATAACAATATTTGAAGACGTAAAACAGTAGTAATAATTAAGCGTATTAAATGAACACCGTCCAACGCTCAAACCACGTTGCCACGAGCCCATCCATCCACTGTACTAGTCATATTTCAACATTTCATTCAAATAAATAAGTGAGACTAATCAAGGTGAATGCGGTCGATCGCCCGTAACCGTGGGCACGGCTATTCGAATAGTTTTTACTCGATCGAGGTGTACAACTGTACCCACAAGACACAATCCCACAACACGTTACGGTGCGCCGGTGCACCACCATGGTGCCCCGGAAAAGAACTGTGAGGACCCTTCACATAACCCTCTAACCAATCGTACCACACCAAGGTTTCGCCCCATTCCCATCGGGCAATGGGCAGCCCCCTCTAGTGCCGCGGTGAATCCGGAAGCTGATCAACCCTTAAAACCGGGGCCGACCCAACTCCATCACGCCCACTCTCTCGGGATACGTTGACTAGAGACGGCTACGCTACGGACCCGACCATTACCCATGCGGCTTGTGGTATGCACGGCATTTCTTCCAGGGTTTCCCGAGAACCGGTCCTTAATTGTCATGAGCACGCTAACCAAAGTCCAACCATGTGCTCACGACCCACCCTTTTCATAAGTCAATATTATTAGAAATAGAGTCACAACTTAACATCATCTGAGAGTTAACTTCTAGTTATATACTTGATTAGTGTGATTCCCTTAAGTGAGCTAGTTGCGCTAAGCATAACTAAGCAAACCTTAAGCTATCATCTAGTCACATTGAACCCCAAGTTATCATGGTATAAGGTAAACAATCCTATGGTTGAGTACAATAGGTATAATCATCCCATGAAATGACATTCCAAAACATATGCAGTATTTGAAAGAAAAGAGGTATTTACATAAAATAGGTACAATATGGTCAATGTAAGGTATGACTTGCCTTGCTCTGGAGACTGATGAACCTCGGTGACTACTTCGAAGAGAACGGGCTCGCCGGAAAACTCGGGATCTACACGACAAACAAAGCACTCAACAAACACCCTAAAAAGTCTACTGAAACAGCACTGAAAAGTATTTTTAATGGATTCTTGACATTTTTTTGGATTTAATGAAATTTGAATGGGCTAAAACGGAGCTCGGATTCAAAAGATATGGATTTTAGAAGTTTAATTACGATTTTTAAACTAAACAGAAAAGATTAAAACATTTATTGCGCAATTAAGCCCCCGGGTGACGTAAGCATGGCGCAGGCGGTAGGGCTGACGTCAGCTGGCGCAAACGGCTGATGCAAGAGGCGCGGGCGCGGTCCACGGTGGACCGAGTCCACGGCGGCGGCGGCGAGAGCGGGGACACGTGGCGCGCATCGGTGAGGAGCGGCGGAGATCGGACGGCGACGGCTTGCGCGCGAGCGAACGGTCCAGATCCGCCCGATCCGAAGGATCGGACGGTGCGGATCACGGGTAGGGTTAGGGTTCGGGCGACGGTCGAGGACGGACATGCGGCGGCCATCCGGCGTGCGGCGATCGGATCGAATGGCAACGGATTGGGCGGGATCGGACGGTGCGGATCCTCCCGATCCGACCGATCGGACGGCCCTGGAAGAGCGGCGCTAGGGTTAGGGTTTTGGGCGGCGGCGGCTCGAGCTCGCCCGCCGGACATGGCCGCGCGGCGGCCGGCCGATCTCCGGCGGCACCGGCGACGGCGGCGGAGGGTGCTGCGGGCGCGGGAGACAACGGCGAAGAGTGAAAGCGAACGCGCGGGGAAAGACTCGAGAGGCAACACGAAAACCGGAGAAAACGAGCGGCGGCGCACTCACCGGCGTTGGAGAAGACGACGATGGCGGCGTCGGTTTTTAGGGCTAACACTAGAGGAAAGAAAGGGAAACGCGCGCGGCGAAGAGGGAATTATATAGGGGCACAACGGGACCGGAAAGGGCACGGATAGGCGCGGATTCGTCGCCGTTGGTCATGGATTCGGAGAGAGAGAGGGAAACAACGGCAACGAATTCCTCGCGGATAAGGTTTCCATCGGACGCGAGGGACGCGGAGATGGATGCGGCGTTGCGGGATCGGGCCGGCATGGGTCCGACGTGGCTCGGGTTCAAGCGGAACGGAGCGGAGCGGCGCGCGCATGGCGGGCGCGCGGCTGGGCCGGCCGGGCGTGGGGACGGGGACCGACGGGCGGGGCCCACACGTCGGTGACTCGTGGGCGAGGAGGTTTCACGGACTTGCAGCGTGGGCGCGTCGCGGGCTTCGGCCCACGGCCGAAGGGCCGCGCGGGAGCGGCTCGGGCGGGGAGGGTAATCGGGCCGACGGCCCAAGAGGGAAAGAGCGGGAACACTGTGCCGCCGTACGGAAAAGAAAAGAAAAAGAACAAAAAAGGATTTTGGGGGCTTAATTAATTCCTGATTTCTTATTTAATTGATTAAAAATACTTAGAGTGCTCTAAAAATTCCAGTAAAAATCCTGTTAGTGCATTTTGACATGCAGAATTCAAGAAAAATCCTACCATGTCGTTTCCATTTATTAATTGCATTTTAAAATTACTGGTTGGCTCCAGGTTAATTCCAGAAATTCCGATTATTTCAGGGTAAATTATTTAAACACTTTAGGGCAAAAACTCAGGGTGTGACAGAAGGCAGGCACATCGAGGACAAGGACGACTTCTATCATGACACCGATTTCAAGTGCACGCAACAGATCGGAGATCAGTGTGGTTTCCACGTGGGCCACCACATGTTGACATTGCTGAAACAGGTGAATGATTCCGACCCTGAGGTTTGTGCTCAATGCCAATTCGATGATTTCAAAAATAATATCATTCCTCTATACATACTAACCTTTGTCTTATTGAACAGAGAGTTGTAGCTGACTGGAAAATTAGCACCATCAAACCCCCCGGCTGTCAGAGGCAAAATTTGCACCTTCATTCTTATCGAAATCATGAACAAGAAATGAGCATTTTGTCTTAAGTAGCTCATCGAATTGTTAGATGTGGTCTTGTAGACTAAACATATTTTTTATTTTTTGTGATGTAACAAGTGTGATTCTGTGTTGTGGAAGACAATGTTATTTACTTTCATATATGCAATCCTCTATTTACTAAGAGTGTTTGTATTTAGTTCTATGGTTATCAAATAATCACAGAATGCAAGTTGGTTGGTTTGGTCGGGTTAGTGCATTCACAAAACTGACTAAGACACCTTGGTACCCCAAGGACCTCATATTCTATCATTTTTTGATAATTTAAGGTAGATTAATAGGATATCTATATAGTTAGTTCCTTGGTTAGTCAAATCATCACAAAATTCAAATATGCAATCATCTATTTACTAAGTTATTCGTAATTAGTTCCTTAAATTAATATGCCTTACATCTACTCATTATTTACTACATTGTATCGTTCAATTATTTCTCCTTTTTTTAAAATGACATGTCCTCGTTATTTTTCATAAGGCATAGGCTAAAAAAACTTGGGTAAGTTTGCAGCTTCATGTATAAGTCAAGAAATTGGGTAAGTTTGTGGCTTCACATGCTCAAAAAAGTGAGTTGGGAATGTGTGGTATGATTGTGACTATCTATGTAATTTCTATGAGAATTTAAAATACATGTGTGTATGATGTTAATTTTGGCATGAATGTATGCTGAATTGGGGAATATGTGATATTGGGATGAATCTGGCTGAGATATATGTGATGTTCTGTTTTTTTAGAGGGCGTCACTAGCAAATTCTGAGGCTAGCCAATATTATAAAATTATTTTTTTGAAATTTCCTCATCATTGACGGATGGTAAAAAAGGCCATTGCCAAGGTACATTCGTCAGAGATGGCATTATCTCTGACAGGCAATGAACTTTAAATCCGTCACAAGTGTCTCACCACTGACGGGTTGCAAGAGCTTGTGGAGACCGTCAAAGGTGACCGTCACCTCTGATGGTTCATCATTGGTCAAATGTAACTGGAGTCATCAATGACCACTAATCTCTTACCAGAATCAAATCTATCAACAGTAAAAGGTTGTGGCTCATCATAGATGATCTGATCGGACGTAGTGTGTGCAGTATGGGCTTGACGCAGGCCGCCCCGCAGTCTCAAAATTAGTCTTATTACTACGTTTTATCATCTTGATTTTTCAGAATAACCAATACGTTGTTGTGTGATTTGGATATCACACAAAGCCAATGAGCCAATTTCGCATAGATGCGTTACATATTCTTGGCACCCAGCTACAAGCCTACAAACCATGGCCGGCTCTCTGAAATGGCAGCTGCGCAGTTGCAAGGTTGCAACTGACGAAGATGACCGCGACGACGGCGTACACGGCGAAGACGGTGCCGACAAACACCATGAGCCGGTAGTTGTCGGCGGCGCAGAGCGCGAAGATAGCGGCATCGAAACAGCGGCTTGCTACTGACACCGCTGGCCACGGCAGCGGCTGCCTGACGGCCAATATTCTGCACAATGTCAATCACCCGCCTGATGTTCTATGACTATGCACCGCGCAATTGATAAACATGATCCAATGAATCCAGAATGTACTTACAGTTGTTAAGGAGAAAATGTATGTTTATCAAAGGAGAAAATTAACACAAATCAAGTACCGAGTGACTTGCCAGTAGCCATCATCAGCCAAGGAGTCTAATTGAAGCATATTGGTTTGCCAAACACTTGGAACAGGCCACAAATTTCAAGCCTACTTTTCTTCGGGTCGGGAGTTCAGAACCGGTGACCAACAAGGTGGTCCTAGTACCCAAGGAGAACAATATCGTACTGAACAAAGAAAGGGACAAGAACAAAGGGCTGCCTCTGTAAAGAACCATGGTCGCCTCAACATAAACGCAGGGTGAGAAAAAGATTAGTGGCATTAACTCTTATCTCGAAGATGGAAGTAACAAATGACTACCGTGGCAATATCACTTGATGGTGTTGGTGAGAAAGGTAAACAAGTGGACAGGGCAAATTCACCAAATTCAGGATATGCTACTGCATAGGCAGTCCTGTATTGCTAAGCCTGAGAGAAAGAAGCAGCAGAACATCTAATGCAAATCTCCTCACATGCTGTAAATGGTACTGCTTAGGGGTGGCTAACGAGCCAACTCGACTCATAAAACTCTTTAAGTTAACAAGTTAGCTTGACTCGACTTGTTAAAAATAGAACTCGACTCGTTAAAAATGAAACTCGACTCGTTAAAAAGTTCGAGTTGGCTCATTAAACTCTCTAAACTCGTTACATCGAAATACGTGGTTTAAAATTTAACATGTAATATGATTTATGATTTGTGAGTCTGTAACTAAAGATTATAATTGACATGCAGATTGTACTATAATAAATAATTATGAGTTTATGACTTTTATAGCTACAAAATATGAATATTTAACTCACTGAAACGAGCTAACCGAGTAACTCGTAAGCTAGATCGAGTTGGCTTGTTAAGCAAACGAGTAAAGGTTCAAACTCAACCCAACTCATTAACTGCACGAGTCGAGTCGAGTCAAGCCAAGTTTTACACCAGTTGAGTTAGCTTGAATTTTGAGTTTCCTGTCCACACCTAGTAGTGTTGGACCCCTTCTCTCTGCTGTCTAACTCCGGAGGTAAAACAGAAGTAGCACTAGTAAACCAGTGGAAGTAAAAAATTTCATTTATGGATTACTATATAATTTGCTATTAAAGGACAATTTAAACTGATCTATGCTACAGCTAGCCAGATAGCTATAGCTGGTGGACGACTGGTGGTGAAGTTGTGGCTAACGCAAGTGTGGAAGGGTTGCCATACAATGTACAAGTGAGGAATTCTACAACACATGAACGTCATTGAAGCTGAAAAACTATAATGTAGTACTCCTGTACCCTTGTGGCATGTCAGAACCATATGTTGCATCCATGAGACTCGTTCCTGGATGGCCTTTTACTGGCACACGCTTTGAACAATCAGCTTTAGGTTCAGTCACCCATAGTGCATTTAGCTGCACTACAACATATTTTGCAACTGCCATGATATTGGCTGATAGAGAAAGCTAGCATACAAATGAAAGCCAAACGGAACAAATCCCCAACGCGTAAGAAGAGCACATGAAAACCAGCTGCCAAAACTTTGATGTTACAGCTTACAATAACAATCAGAATGGTCTGGTGCTTCTGCGACAAACAAATGTTTCAAAACTCGTCCTTTTTCCATCATTAAATAATTCTCCCTAGGCCTTTCAAAATTGTGAAAAGTATTATGAAAAATAGACTAATAAGCTCGCCTAAAAGCATATGACAAGCTACTGTAAAACACCATCCGTTTTGGTGTTTTGGATGGAACTAGATTTCTATGGCTTAAAAATGAAGTTACAGACATGAGATTTCACAGTTCCGACCGATGGTACGGCACAGCATGAGCATACAGTTTGTGAAGTGATTTACCAGTTCATGCTCACTCAAGTCACTGCAATTTGCGTTAAAATTGCATATTGCAAAAGCATTTTGTCCAATGAAGCCTCATGGAATTATCTCCTGCTGTTTGCTGTTTGAGCCTTGTTGAGGTTTGCAAGTTCTTCAATCAGCTTCCTCTCGTCGCTGCTCAGACGCTTTGGAATCTCGACCTGCACACGCACTAGCTGGTCTCCACGAGCATTTGACTTCCCGAGGAGTGGGACACCTTTCTTGGACATCACTAACGTTGTGCCTGGCTGGGTACCTGAGGGGATCTTCAGGTCAACCATCCCATCAACAGTGGGAACCTTGACGGTTGTCCCAAGAATTGCGTCAATATATGAAACTTTGCATGTGTATAGAATGTTTGTCCCATCTCGCTTAAGAACAGGATCAGAGAGAACATCAATAAACACATAAAGATCTCCAGGAGGGCCTCCTCTCCGCCCAGCATTCCCCTCAGACCGAACCCTCAATCTGCTTCCAGAATCAACACCAGCAGGAACCTTTAGACTGATCCTTTTTGTCTTCCGCACTCGGCCATCACCCCCGCAAGTGTTGCACGGGGTAGAGAATTCACCAGTGCCTCCGCAAGTATTACAGGTGGAGACCTGCTGGAATATTCCAAGTGGCGTTCTTGTTGAGGAGACCACTTGTCCCTGTCCTCCACATGTTTTGCATGTGGTTGGCTTCGTTCCAGGCTTGGCACCAGTTCCATCACATGTATTACAGCTTTCCAGTCTGGTAATCTCAATTTCTTTCTCTACACCAAACACCGCTTCCTTGAAATTGAGTACCAGATTGTAGGCCTCATCATCACCCTGCATTGGTCTGTTCCGAGCAGCACGGCCTCCCATTCCGCCCATTCCACCAAAACCTTCGAATAATGATTCAAAGAGATCGAATGGGTTTGAGTAATCCTGCAGATTCACAAATTTCATACAATCAATATCATATAAAGGTCATGCTGATCATACTTCAGAATTGGACAACATTCTAGGAACACTCACTCCTGTTCCCATTCCAGCACCCTTTAAACCAGCTTCGCCATATTTATCATAGATTGATCGCTTCTCATCATCAGATAAAACCTGCAATCCTATTTATGTTAGCTGGCAAGCACCTGTAACCCTACAACAACATAGTCATAAGAAACAATGGGATTTGGGTATGGTTAACTGGACTAACCTCATAAGCATTGCTAATATCCTTGAACTTTTGTTCAGCACCAGGATCTCTAAAGAAAAACACACAAGCATAACAATTGCTTATTTGATTATGTAGTTATGAAAAAGGTAATGCAACAACTAGTACTCATGTTTATAATGGGTTGAAAGGAGAAAAAGAAGCAATATATCAAGTGTAGCTGAAACACGATTCCCATATAATGGTTAGTACTTACTTGTTCACATCAGGATGGTAGCTCCTAGCAAGCTTCCGATAGGCTGGAAAAAGAAGGATCATTTTAGAACTACAATAGAAAGTAACAATAAACTACTACACATTTTGATCAAAGTTGACTCTGAAGGATTTCTACCATAAGATCCCCTTAGGCTTTGTTTGGACAGGACAAAATCCTAGATTATCCACGGGTGTGGGTTGGGATTTTTGTTCAAAATTTCAGCCCATACACGTGGAGGGCAGAGATTGAGGACCATACAAACAGTGCCTTAATGAGAAGTCGCCAACATTAGATTTTCAAAAAATAAACAGTATCGAGTCTAGAACCCAAGATAATCAGTTGCAGAAAATGATACTGAAGACAACATAGGCTTGTATCTTAGAATAGTTCAAGGGGTTTTACTGCGATAGCCTTCAAATTAGACGAAATAGCAAATGTTCTAGTAGGAATACTAAAGCTTTCGAGAACAAACAAGTGGGCCATAAAGGTCACTATGGCCAAGTTCGAAACAAGACTAGTTATGTATTTCATATCTTCTCTGGGAAGGTTAACAGTTTCTGTTGTACATATATTTTGTTTCAGACATGAACAGTATGATTTAAAACTAGTAATCTACGATTAACAGCTACATGAAAGTAATCTGGTTTGTTTGGTAAATTATAGGGTACCTACAAGCCTACAACCAGGTTCAAACTAGACAAGCAAAACTGGGTAATACGAATGTACTGAGCATCAATCACTCACGCCCTAAACTGACAAATAAAACCACACCTACCACTCTTGATTTCAGATTTACTAGCATTTCTTGAAACACCAAGTGTGGAATAGAAATCCTGTAAATTGAAGTATCAAATCCATGTCAGGAAACTGGATTTTTCTAAGAATACCAGCAAAGAAGAAAAGCAAAAGAAATAACTCACAGCTTCAGCTCTGACGATGAACCTTGAACCCCTTCGATGGCAAAATCTCGGTGATGGTGCATGGTTTAATAGTCGAGAAGATGTCCGCGATTGTAAACTAGCAGTAGGTGATACAAGGTGTTTAAGCCTGCCTCCACTACTGCACAAACAGAGATAATAGCATCTTCAGTTTACTGAGAAATCGTGTTTTTTATAATATCAATGTGTCCTTTATTTTAGTATTCCTAGTACATCTCACTGTTCAGAACACATGCACGTACCCACTTTTCGACACCAGAAATCTTGGATCAGAAGAAATGACTCTTGTAAGTGCAGGTGACCTGGGCAACAGCTGAGGTTTTTCCCCAAGTTTGGGAGCCAAGGTACCTCCAAACTGTAGCAGCGCCATCGAAATAATTGCTGGATACCCACAAAGCTGCTACCTTCAATATACTAGCTGCCATTTCACAGAGATAAGAGTCAGGTGAAGCATAACAAAAGCAATATGCAAAACAACGATATACGAGTAAGCTCACAATTCTGTTCCAAAAACATTCTAATCAACCAACACATATCAACTGTCATTACTCCTTTAAAAGGATGAATAGGGGCGATTGTGTGTACAACTGCACATACATATGTACTGCTTGCAGGAACTTTTTTAGAGATCATGGGCCTGCTGAGCAGCCATTGCTGCGGTTGTGGATAGGTACAGCCACAGGGCTGCCGAGCAGAGCATGCATTATTTGCATGTATTTATATCTAGGGTTGATGATCTCTTTCATGTATACACTTTTTAGTTCTGAGGATAATTAGTTTTGCAGTTTTGAGCTTACATATTATGGTAAATTTGTTATGCATCAGAATGCGGTCATAACGTGCGAAGCTGGCAAACACTATGCTATATTATCTTCAAGGTGGAGTTGGTGGTTGTAATTGTGTGTGCTATGCATCCTTACCGATCCTAATATATCATATATGCTGATATGCTGATACATGGACCATGAGATGCTCGGTTTTATAACATTCGGTATTAAAAATGATTTAATTTTTTTAGTGCCGAATTTAACAACCAAAAATATACAATACCTACCGGGCGGCAGCAAATCAGGACAATAACCTCTTGAAGAACTGCGGCAGTAGGGCAAGAAGCGGCGGCGGAATTCGGGGAGGTGTGTCGACGCGACGGTGGGGCGGCGCCGTCGGGCCGGCCGTGCGGCGTGACCGCTCGAGGGCAGGTTGGGCGGCCGCCGCCTGCTGGGTGGGGAATAGTAGGGCTAGGGATTTGGTTGGGGAGCTGGACGACGGGACACGGGAAGAGGGGAGGAATGGGGGAGGGGGAGAGAGAGAAGGGGCACCTCGTCGGCGGCGCGCGTGCTTCCGCTGCGGAGGTCGTCGGCGGCCGCGCCGGCGGCGCTGGGGAATGGGGGAGGGGGGATTGGATGGTTCGAGCGACTCGGGGGAAGTGGAACCTCCCGGGAGATAAGATTCGCGCAGAGGCACGCGTGGCCTACGCCTTGGCACCTCGGCCTCCATCTGGGCCGTCGGCTTCACATCCAACGGCTGATTGGTCACGGGGCACGGTTTTTGCATTTGAGCGAAATGCGTTCCATGTTTCCAACGAGGAGTATTCCAGAATAACCTACTACATCTGGAAACTAGAATCATATTCATTGGTGTCTTTTTTCTTTTGAAAGTAGGCAAAGGTGCCTAATTTACATAAATATTTTCATAATATACTCATGGGTATTAGTAAAATAAAATTTACTCTTTCAAAAATATAAACTCTCTAAATTTCTCGACACCTTGACACCAAGTTATTTCTTTCTCCTTTATCTTTGCTATTAGCCTGAGCAGCGTTGCTACAACGCGTTGAAAAATCCGCTCTTTTCAAAGTTCCCAGTCATGAGCATTGCCATGATTCGAAGAGGTTTTTTTTATTCTTGGTGTGCTTGTTTTTTCCCACTATTCTTTCATTGTGTTGCAGCTATCCTAGTCTTGCTAGTGCGGGTTGTATTGCATCCACGTAGTCCTTACGAACACACTCTCCTAGATAATATGCATTTGACGAAAAGGTCCAAGGTCGTTGGAAAAATTGTTTGGTTTGGTCATCCATGCTTCTGCCATGTTTATAAGCTATCTCATATCATAAGCCATGCAAAAGAAATAATGGTATTTATAACCTCCAAGTGATTGCTTGGATAATTAGTATCAGTTGAGCCATTAAGTTGGAGCATTTAGGCTGGCCATGGTGAGAATTCTTTGGTAGGTGAGGTTTTTCATGTGACGGAATTGTTGATGTCATCAAGGAAGGTCTCTTGTTGGGTTCTTTCCAATAGGACAACAAACTACGCGAAATGATTTCGTAAATTATCAATGTTGAGGTCTCGTATCCATTGATTGTTATTTGTTGCATCACCTGTTGTTGCTTTTTGTCTCTTTGTTGTCATGTATACCATTGGTGCTATGTCTGTTGGTGTTGCACCTTCTAGCTATGCCGAATACCAGAAGTTCACTATTTTTCCATTGCCCAAACTGATTGTGGTGACGGCCATGTGGAGCTTCCTATCCATGATGCCCCATGGGATTCCATGCCAACCCATGGCTACCTCTCCCAGTCCCAATTGACTTTGTGTTTGATCCTTGACATCTTAACATTCCTTGCCAAAGGAATTTGTGTGTAATTTTGTTGATTGAGACGATGATGTGTAATGAAACTAACTTGTGGTACCATAAAAACCTTTGCATCATGCTGGTACTTATTGAATTTTCCTTTTTTTTTGTTTGTTTGTGCTAGTGCCAAAAATTGTGGGCTCACATGATGCCTTTTGGTGCCTTTAGCTCCATGAAGTCATACATGGCTTGGGAAGTGAGGATGGATGTGACCAACTCAGTTCTACTAGCCATGGTTAGCATTCTTGCTTGCCAGTGTGCAAGTTTTATTGCCTCTTTGCCAAGCATCTGTTGAAAAGTCAATCTTGTGCAGTTTTGAGACTGAGAGAAGTAGGCCTAGGTATTTCATGAGAAACTAGGTCCCGATCTTCTGATAGGTAAGGATAAGTCGATTGTGAAGACTCGACATTGATGACCCAAAGGCTCCGATCAAGATGACCGAACCCCTCGCAATCACTACACCACCGCTCCATTTGTTATCAACCATGCCAAAACGTGATTGACCTTGCAAAGAAGACTATCTCCTACAAGAGAATATAGAACACAAGCAAGAGAGTAGAAGAAGCAATCTGAATATATTGTGAATATACGATGAAGCTCACAAGTTGGGGTTTCACAAAGCGAACTAAGTGGCAAAATTGCAACAACAGAATAATCTAGCAAAACAAGACTCTAAACTATGATGGCTACTAAATAAATATGATTAGAGACATTCTAGGGTTAGCTCTAGGGCGTCCACCCCTTGAGCTTAGCCCACAACACAATTAGAAGGTCCAAGGCCCAAACCAGACTCGGACTAGATAAGGTACGTGGCTTATTTTACAGATTCCCGGTAGCCCAGGAGGAATTTTTATGTGGAACCAGAACCTTCTGAAAGTAGACTCTATAAGCTTTTCAACAAGTACTCATGGGCCACGAGAGACCTTCTAGATCAGCGGTTAGGTCCGTTTAAAGTTGATGCTGTCATGAGACCCGAATCAGAATCCAAAACGTGCATAACTTCATCTCTGCTCTTCTATGGACCAAAAGTAACATGGTAATGTTAGAGTAGACTTGGGAAAGATCTTGGTTTGGTCCCCAATAAACTTATTTGATCATCCAACCACTTCCCCTTTCCTTCATCCACACGAGTATTTCTGCAAACTAGAAGATACAAAACTCATGGTGCATTAATATTTGTTGAAACATATAATAAGTAAATCTTACATAAAAAACATGCACCTTTGGTTGATAAATACAAAAGGTAGCCATGGTCATCCTCATCATAATCGATGCGAGTTGGTTGTTTTCCTCAGTTTGTGCGTGGGCATGTCGTTTCTCCAAAGATTCTTGTAATTGCACTGAATATCTCAACATCATGATGCATTGGGTTAAGGAAGTCACCCGTGTCGATCCGCATAGAGTGAGGTTCTCATGCACACCCTTCTTCCTTTAGCTTTCTGAGCAGCCCTTGTTTCATGGTTGTTTGTAGAAGGACTTGTAGTGAGTCAATTCCCAAGCCAAGATAAAGAGCCACATGGAGAGCAGATCGCCTTGTCTTAGACTGTGTTGTGCTTGATTGGGTCCCAAGGTACTCTGTTGAGGAGTATTTTGGATGATGATGAAGCAACCGCGCGAGAACCCTTTCCGTCTCATGAGATCAAGGATATATAGTCCCATGTACCGAGTTAAAAGCCTTGGCTATGACAAGATTGAATAGAAGCGTGGGATTGTTGTTCCTGGATACTTCATTGCTTGATGAAGGCACTCTGTGCTTGGTAAATGATTGGTTCATGTGGCGTTGCAGCCACAACACTAGCATTTTGGACATAATCTTTGAAACTTCATGTAGTAAGTTTATCGGTTTATAATCGGAAATTTTCTTGGTCCCTTTCTTTTTTGGTATTAATGTTTATCGCTGTGTTGTTTATGGGGCCCAGGTGGGTGCATCTTAGTTCAAAGAAACCCTTGCTCACTGATGTCACCTCTCCTCAGATGATGTGCTAGCAAGCTCGATAGAAATTTCTCATGAAGCTATCGGGTCCCAGTGCCCTGTCTATCTATGTTTGTAGTAATGCCTTGCTTATTTAGTCCTCATGTATCAGTTCATCAAGCTGACTAAAAACTTAGGGCTGCAGGTTGATTGCATCTCAATTTATGTCCCTATTTTGTGGTACTGGTTTGCCCATTGTTGATGTGAAGAAATCTCGTACTCTGTCCGATGTTTTACATGTGCGACAGTCCAATGTCGAGACATGTCACTATCCTACTTTCTCCATTTCGGTGCCTCTCCTAGAACCATCTCTTTTGAGTTTGAGTCTTACCAGAGAGATGTTTTTTCTTTAAATAATCATGCCCAATACTTAAAAAGGCGATTGTTATTTCTGTTCCTTCACTTAGAAGGCACATATTTGAAATGGACTTAGATGTTTTTTCTTTAAATAATCATGCCCAATACTTAAAAAGGCGATTGTTATTTCTGTTCCTTCACTTAGAAGGCACATATTTGAAATGGACTTAGATGTTTTTTCTTTAAATAATCATGCCCAATACTTAAAAAGGCGATTGTTATTTCTGTTCCTTCACTTAGAAGGCACATATTTGAAATGGACTTTTCAAACTGTCGATGATAAATGGAATATGTACTACAGATCTTTTTATTTGTCTCCAATATGAAATATTTGTCATATTTTTATACATCCACCCATGTAAACTGAAATTCTCTACTCGTCTTGTGAAAACTTTCCTTTCTATGGCTACCTCAGTCGGTGCTGCTCCACTCTCTTCTTCCTCTCACCTTGCTCCTCTCTTGTGGCCATATGTAACAATGTAACATAGGCATCTAGGATGGAGGCCAGTGACGGAAAATCATTGTGGTCTTGTGAGCGGTGGCGGCAGATGCATCCCAGTGACCTATGCCAAGTGCTTCTCCTCCTTGTTATGTCATGAAACCGGCCCGAAATCACCATCAAAAATTGTCACATACTCAAATCCAGAGTCAAAAAAATTTTGTCAAAATCAAATGAAAATCAAATGAAAATAAGGTTTCTCAATTTTGTGAATCAAAAATTTTCTTTTCTAACTTAGGAAAGTACCTCAACCCAATGCTTGATAAAAAATTTGAGAATAAAAGAAAACTTTTTTTCCATTTCTAACTTAGGATGTGTGCACATACATATGCATAAAACATGTTTTGACTATGTGTACCTTGTGCATTCGCATTTCATTATAGGTCTCATAAGCATAACTTAAAAGAATTAAATTCACAAAACAAGCCTAAAATTAATCTTGGGTGATAATATGTGAACACAAATTTTTTTCCAAAGATTATCTCCTCAGCCCAAGAAAAGTTTAATATAACCCCATAATAATATTAGATGCATTTACAAAATGGGAGCACATATACAAAGAAAAGTTACCCCGATTATCTAAAATAATCCATACTAGATAAAATTATGAAAAAATTCATGTAGATACCAAACAATATATACAACTCAAAATAATTTTGGTACAATTTAATAACTAGGTTTGATGCCCTAGACAAATTAGACAAAACAGCCTAGCTAGTTATGATTTTTAATCGGCTAAAACCATACATGACCTAAAAGTGAATTAAAATGCACAAAAGTATACATGTGAAATCATTTATTCAAATACTATATTAATTAACATAAGTAAATATAATTTTTTTAGAATTTTTCTCCTCTATCTAGGCCTTCTAAAAACTCAAACAAAATTCAAATTGCCCCATCTTTGTTGAATTTCTGAGAGCAAACCACAAATGATTTTTTAGTGAAACCAAAGAAAATGGATTCTATGTTTGCTCCCCTAACCTCAGAAGAATTTTCATTAATTTACCCAACTCACATAATAAAATATGGGGCTGCAAAGTGAGAGATGAAGAAATAATTCGAATATGCATTCAAAATTCAACTACACACATCTACCTCCCCATACCACTCAACTTAACCTAGAGTACCATGGTTGGACCCACATGGCAGTCCCTGAAAGCTAGCTTGATCTCTGTTTCTTTCACCCAACCGACCAAAGCACGCTAGAGCCCGAGCCGACCGTGCGCAGACCGTCACCGACGCGTGGCCGCGACGTGCCGGCGTCCGGAGCTATCTCACTCGGCCACAAACCCCTTCGGCCGCGTCTCCCAACACCATACTCCACCCCTAAGCCGATCAGACTGAGGGAGGAAGCCTCAGCTCCTTCTTCTTTCTTGTTTCGTCGCCATCGGACCCGAAGAAGATGATCGTCGCCATCGCCGAGGAGCCTCGGTCCTTTCCTTCTCTTTAACGTTCTGCACTCACCAAACAATGCCAAGCATTTTCACCTTTGACATCGTCTCATTTCCTCCATTGTAGCCACAAGAACGTCGTTGTACTCCATCGCGGACCGGAGCACGCCCCGAGCGCCGCCGCTGCATCGTCGACGCTATTCCGGCCAATGTAAGCCGAAACAAGCCAAGCCACCGCACCGTTAGCATCGCCTCGGCCATCCCCTTCATTCCCCTCAAGAATCCCAAAGGATGGTGCACTGACGTGGAAGATCACCGTCGCCGTCCCAAAGTTTCGGCCACCATTGCCATAGCCAATTTCTTCGCATCTGGTGAGCCAGACTCAAATTAGTCGTGTAGAGAGCAACTTTGAGATATACTCGAGCTATTGCGTTCCTCACCCATGCCTCTCATGCACTAGATCGAGCCAGCACCGCCAGCCTGAGCCGACCGTGCTCGCCGCCGGCTCGACTCTGGTCACCATGAAACCCAAAACCACCGCCAATAGGATCACAAGGAGACACTCTTCCTTTTCTCATTTGGTCACCTCCTCGGAAACGCCACCGTTCGCTGCCGGCGAGGCCAAGAAGAACCCCGGTCACTGGAGCTCTGCCTCTTTCTTCGCCTCCGTCTCGTTGACAACCAGTCCCCACTTCTTTGTGCGCCAAAGCTTCTCTCTCAAAAACGCTAGCTACTGACTCATGGGCCCCGTGTACTATCTAGGAAAAAAATGACAGAAAGAATAAAACTTCTATAGAACAACTAACCTCACTTAGAAAATCCATATAAAATTCAAAAAGGCTCATTTTTGAATGGAACAAATTTGTGTAGACTCCCTAGAAAATGAACTTTAGTATAGAACTATACAACATAGCCCTCACTGCACAAATTTTACTCCAAAAATATAAATAATGAAAACCACACATACACCATGTGCAAATTTGTAAAAAATACCTAGAAAATTCAATTTAACTTCAATTTAGACAAACCCAAATCCTATAGGTTCCACATCTCACCCTCTCTGAGTAGGGAAAATAAAAATGTATACATTCCTTGAGTCAAATGTTTGTAAAACTAATTTTGGGAAAATGATGCACTTTAGGTAAACCAATATTTAGGGATTTATTTAAAATTCATTCTGCCTTCTTTTCGAATGAACTTAAGTTCTGTAGAATCATCTAAACATGTACTTACAAAATGTAAAATAAAATATTTATGCTCTTAGTGTAGTAAAACCTCTTAAATATTTATATATGAAACAAATGACTTAATGCACCCTTCAACATGTGAAAATTGTAGAAAATTCAATTTTAATCCTTTTTAAGTGAACTAAGTTTCTATAAAACCAGAAACAAATGAACTTCAATTAGGTAAAATAAAATATGACAACCCATACACTGAATATGTAGGAAAAACCCTAAATAGATAATCTAGGAGCTAATCGTCATAAATAAACTAAGTACCATGTGTATATACATATAAATATATGATTGTATAAACATGAATTGGATCCTAACCCTAGGTATATTGGAATAGGATATGTTATACCAGTGAAACCACAATTCCATCTCAAATTACCAAAACTTAGCACATTTAGCCCTATAGGCAAGACCTAAGTTGATATGTTGGACACCTACCCGAATAACATTTCCTAGTGTAGAAAATATATATATACAGTGAAGCAATTTAGGCTCCAAAAGTTTTTGCACTTGAGATTAGATTTATTGGCTAAATTACCCACTTTCAAACTTCCCAAGCAAAGTAACCCAGATCTGAACCTAGAACCTCAGGACCACACCTATAGGACACTATAGTCCTAGAACACGTTATAGTCCTAGAACACGTTATAGGTTTGTAAATACCTAACAAATTTATTTTAGCTCTAAAAATTGTGAAATCAATTACATTAATCTTGGGAAACATTTTTTCTTCACCTCTGAAAGCAGGATTAATATAAAATTCATTATAAAAACATTTTAGAACAACGCTTAGTTAAATACTACCCTATGCCGAGAAAGCCCAAAATTAATAACATCTCAAAATAAGAAAAGATGAATTAGGAATTCCTTCACCACAAACCTCCTCCACACAGCACCTGACCACACCAAGAAACCACATGCATTTTAAAGCATTTTGATATCTGTTTGCCTTCGTAATTATCGATTACCGATATCTCGTTTTGATAGATAGTTTTGCGACGGTGAAGAGATTCATGTTCTAAATCACCCCAAGGATAATTGCGGACAGACCAAGGCAAGTTCTTGCCCCTCCTTTGAACACTTTGAAACCTATGTTTTCGAGCAATAAATTTTGTTTTGCGAAGTTGCATGCGTACTTTACCTTATCAAGTCTTTTAAACTTAGATTGGTAGTTATATCCTAAAAATTGCATGACCCTTTTTAAATCACTCCCTGCTATTTTGAACCTTAGGAACTAATTAGAGTACTGTAAATATACTCATATGACTATGTTATGTTTTATAAAGATGAAACGCTTAGCCTTGCTTAGTATTAATCATGACATGGACATGGATCGGTTGCTAAATTCGTTGGAAAAATCTTTTTGGGTATTTTTGATTAAAGGAGAAAGTCTCTAATTATTTGTGAAATAAAATGGAATAAAAACATGATTTTAGACTTGGGCGGCAAGTGACATATAATTGATGTATTTGCATGCTGATAGGGGGAGTGTTCGCCTGAGTCGATTAAGGACCGAACTACATGTCATTACATATATATAGTGCTTAACTACTATTATTATGATTAGCACTTAAGTTATCTATTTAAAGTTTATTGACATATTTAGTATATGAGTTGTCATATTTTATTTTACCTAATTGAAGTTCATTACTTGCTGGTTCTATAGAAACTTAGTTCACTCCAAATGGACTAAAGATGAATTTTCTACAAATTTTACAAGTTGAAGTGTGCACTAAGTTGTTTATTCCTTATATAAATATTTAAGAGGTATTACTATACAATAAGCATATATGTTTGTTTTATAGTTTGAAAGTATATGTTTTGGTAATTCTACAGAACTTGAATTTACTCAAAAAGGAGTTCAAATGAATTTTAGATAAATCTCTAAAGTTCAGCTCATCTAAAACTCATCATTTTTAATGATAATAGTTTTAAAGGCATTTGGCACAAAGTAATTATATACTTTTATTTCTCCAAACTAGAGAGGGTATGTTGGTGAATCTATAGAACTTAAGTTTGTCCCAAAATAAGTAATTGCATTTTATAAGTTTGTGCAAGCTTTATGTGTGATTTTCCTTAGGTAAATTTTAGAGACAAAATTTGTACAGTGAGTGCTAAGTTTTATATTTATATATTAAAGTTCATTATCTTGTGAGTTCATAGAAATTGGTTTCATCCCAAAACGAGTCATATTGAATTTTATATGGATTTTACAAGTTTGTACAATTTTCTGTTGAATACAAAATGTTTTAATTAATTTACTTTGTATTTTTCCAGATTTTAAAGGGCAGGGTCCACATGTCATTCTGTGTAAATATGCAGAAAGGCCCCTAGAATTCTCAGGAATAGAACTCGTAATCCCCACACATGTTTTTAACCGAGTTTATTATGAGTCCTCGTGCTTTAACTTATTCACTAACAAGTCCTGGGTCCCACATGTCAATCTAACAAAATTTATGATTTAACCCTTGCAAGTTTTAAATTCTCTCTAAGCGGGATCCTCAGTGCTAATGACATGGGGCCCACTCGTCAGTGAGGGCGTGGCTGGATAAGGCAGAGCAATGGCATCCCGGCGAGCTTCTTGTCAGCGCCGGCGGTGAACGGCGGCTGATCTCGTGATGCGGCCAAAAGAGAAATGATAGAGGGATTCAAGGCAAAACTTTTGGTGGCTACCTCACACGACGAGGTCACCGGAAATGTCAATGGTGACACCATGAGCGACGGTGGCTTTCGGGTTGGTGGTGCATGTTGATTTGGAGACCAGATCTATACAATGTGTGTGTGCATGCATGTACATCCGCGAGCCCAAGGGTGCTCACCGTGAGTTAAACGAGTGCTCCCGTGGTCTTGGCGGTGGCAGCGGCTTGCGAAACTTCACAGCGACGACGATCCACTTCGGTCGAACGGCGACAGCACGATCTACTTGAAAATATTCCATGCATGCACATGGATAGTGTTAAAGAGGTCTTAGGGAACATATTTGCGAGAGGAATTTGTTTGGAGCTCACCGGAGAGAAAGGATTCGACGATGGCAATGGCGACGGTTCAGATCGACACAGAGGAAGAAAGGGGTGTGTTCTGTGCGCCCTTGACGTTTACGGCTGGGGTTCTTGAGGCGTTGTGAAGAGGAGGTCGAGATGAGATTCTTGGCGCAGCGGCTTGCTCCGGAATGGACGAGGATGGCTGGACGACGAGGATGCCGAAGCAGCGGCACTCTGGTACGTGCTCTAGGGCGTCATTGACGAGGCTTGTGTTCCCGGTGATTGGCTGCATGGTTTTGAATGAGATTAGAAGGGATGGTGTCAGCATCAAGAGGAGTTGATGGCACACTAAAGAGAGGAAAACGACCGTGGCTCAATCAGAAATGGCGATGGTCGTCGTCTTCTTGGCTAGAGGCGACGATGAGATTGATGGAGAGGTAGAGGGCCTTCTCCCTTGGTTTCTTTGGCTCTAGAGTGAAGAGTGAGGCTGGGCGACGCGGCTGGGAGGTGAAGTAGGCAGTTCACCAGGTCGGCACGTCATCTCCACGCGTCGAGCACCGGCAGCGCATCCCTCCTCACTCTCTCTGAATCCCCATGCGCTCCCGGTCGGCTAGGTGATTGGCACAAGGTGAGGGCGAGCCAGTGAAGCCGCCAAGTGGGTCCAGGATGAAGTGTACTAGGTGGGTAAGCGTGGGATGGGTAGGAACATGAGTATATTTGGTTCTAGATGAATTTTCGAAATTATTTCTCTCCCCAATCTTTGTAGCTTCAAACTTAGTGAGTGGACCAGATAAACTAGTGTTCATTTTACTGAAGGTAGAGGATTATACCTAGATTCCATTTTCTTTGATTGCACATAAAAATTACTTGTAGATTGCTCACAGAAAATTGAGGAAGATGGGCTAATTGGAAAGTAATTTGAATTTTTAGGAGACCTAAACAGAGAAGAAAAATTCTAGAAAAATTATATTTAGTTATGATAATCAATCTAGTAATTAAATAAGTTATTTCTCATAAACACTTTTATGCATTTTATTCCACTTTTGGGTGGGATATAGTTTCAGCCAATAAAGGATTTAATTAGTCTATGACGTTACTGTTTTGACTAATTTGCTTGAGGCAACAAACTTAGTTATTTAAATTTTTCCAAAATTATATTGAGTTGAATATAGTGATTGGCACCAACATGAATTTTTTTATGATTTTATCTTGCATGAACTATTTTTGGAGAATTAGAATGACCTTTCTTTGTATATGTGTTCTCATTTCGCAAATGCATTATATTGTTATAGGGGTTATACTAAACTTCTCTTGAGCTGAGGAGATGATCTTTGCATTTAGTTTTATGTTCACATGTTATTATCCAAGGTTACTATAGGTTTGTTTAGTGAATTAAATCTTTTAGGTCATGCTTATAAGACCTATTATGAAATGCTTGACCAAAATCCAAATGCACAAAGGACTCAAATCAAACTAATGCATGCTCAATGCATATACATGTGCAGATGTATGTTTATATCTATATTCTAAGTTAAAATTGGAAAAGATTTTTATTTTGTTATCAAATTTTCTAATCATGTAATGATTTAGGTTGGTCCCACCTAAGTTAACACGGGAATTTTTTTGCTCTCAAAAATGAAAATGTTAGCTTATAACTATTATAACTATTTTGTCAAGAAGTTTTCGTATGTGACATTGTTCAACCTATATTTTTTTAAAATATAAGTATAAATCGATTAAATGTGCATATGAGGAAGTTATCTTTTGTTTGAAATGTATTTTCACATATGTATATGTGTAGAGGGTTAGGACATTTTAAGGTGGTCCTGGGACCATCGGGACCACCCGTGATTCTGTCAGCCCCTGTGGATGTGATAAAGGTCAAGAAAAAACTAGAACTTTCTACATTAATCTTATAAATACCTTAAAAATATAACTATAAGTTTTTTCAAAAAGAATATTTTGTACCACCTAGTTCCTTATGACGACACAATCTATGGGTACACTTGAGTATCATTTCGGGCTAACGAACACACAGCGTTTTTTTTTACCCTAATCGTGTTACTCGTAGCCACCGGACCCTCCCTCGTGGCATGCTGTGGCGCGTGCCATAGCTATTCCAAGACGTGAATACCCTTGTACACCTGTTGTAATTAAGCAAAACCATGGCTAGCGCGAGGATGTGTGTTCCTCTCGTCTTGGCCTTTTCCGGAGTGTGTCTCCCAGTTCCTCCATAGCCATATATTAGTGATTAGGATGTTGTAGGCCACCCTAATTAGCAACAGCGAGAGCAACTAGCTGGCTAGCGTGAGCTGTGATCTCTTTAAGAAAGTAAATGGTTTCAACTCAGGCACATATTGCCTAAGCCTTCTAAACCTAGCTAATGAGTGCTTCAGTGAATTTTGTTCCTCACACGTTTCATTATTTTTTCTAAATATACGTCTCATTTGATTTATGACGTACTATGAGACTGATATGGTCGAATTTCTGATAATTATAATCTAAAATTGATTTTTAAATGTTTATAATTAAATTTTGTAGTAATTTTAGGGTTTTTTTCACTATTTCCAATTTCCTGCCTGGCACTCATTGCATGATTTTAGAAAAATCTAGCTAAAATTATCTTTAAGAATAAAAAAACACCAGCAGCATAGCTTTCTGCCTTTCTTCACCTTGTCTATTTATTTGGGTTCACTCCTATAAACCCCTCATAGATATCGACTCATAGGTACCGATTCATTTAAAACCGACACCTATAAACTTTTTTTTTCAGGTTCGCGGGATGGAAAAAAATAAAACCGATACTTTTGAACACTATAGGTGAAAGAAACAACCGGTACCAATACTATAGGTATCGTTTTTTAAAAGAACCGAAACCTATAATACATGATAGTTACCGGTTAATTAAAAAACTAACAACTATAATATATTATAGGTGTCGGTTTTTTAAAAGACCGACACCCATACAAAACCGAGCTGAACCGGGCGAGCCGAGCGCCCTTATATATCCACTCGCCCAGTCGACCCTATCGCCCCTATCCTTATCCACTCTTTCTCTTTCTCCACCGCCTACTCTCTCTCGCTGTCCTTCTCTTCTCTCTCGCTTGCACTCTCACTCACCATCCGCCACCCCTCCCCTCTCTCTTCCTCTTCTCCCTACCTCCTTGTCGCGGTTGTGGGAGGATGTGACGACGACCGGCCCTCTCCCTCTCCGGCAGAGGACGTGGCGATGACTGGCCCTCTCCTCCTCCTTCTCCTCTCCCTCTATGGCAGCCAGCGTGGAGGTGAGGGCCGTTGAAGGTCGGTGTGGAGGTAGGGGCCACCAGTGGATCTGTTGGCGTGGAGGTGGGGGCCGTCGGATCTGAACGACATGGAGGTGGGGGTCACCGGATCTGGCCGGCGTGGAGGTGGGGGCTGACGGATCTTCTCCAACTGCTCCCTGCCGCCCCACTCTACCCTGTCGCATCTGCCTCCTTCCACCTGCCTCCATCGTCTCCTCGGTCTCGTTATTGTCTTCACCTACCGTTGCTACTGTTGCGCCCGTCACCACCTCATCGCCGGTGAGAAACCTATAGAGGGCAAGTGCAGCGGTGTGTGGAGGGGATGGAGGAGCAAGGCAAGGCGGCGGTAGGCTGGCGGCCAGGGACGACTCCTCTTTGGCGTGTGATTAATTGTTGCTCGTGTGATTAATCCTTCTTGTTTGATTTGTGAATTTGAGGATTATAAATTTGGATTTGGATTTGAGGCAACCGGGAGCACCTTGATGCATAGGCTCAAATCGAGTCAATGCATTGACCTCTTTTTTGTCTCACGTGTGACACATAAATGCCGGTTCTTTGTTAGAACCGATACCTATAATCTTCATAGGTGTCGATTTTAAAACCGATACCTGTAATATTTGGTATAAATGCCGATAAATTGGTATCGGCTGAGAAACTGACACTGATCAGTTTCCAACCGGCACCTACGGTTGTTTCTACAGTAGTGGTGCAAAGCGTTTAAGGCTGGGTCCGCCACTGACCACGCGCTAGCCGTTTTTTAACTTGTCAACTATGTACGCCAGATTCTTCTGAATCTCAATGAATTGCCCAAGCCTCATACATGGTAAAGAATAATTAACTCGGTTTACTTGTTTAACCGGCTTACTTCAACCATAAATATATACTGTTTCTGTATGAACGATTTGTGCATATTATATATGAAACTTTTTCTCATCCAAAGTCGTCACTTCCTCATCATTTTGTCATGGGTTATTTGATTCGACAGGGACGGAATGCATAAATAAGAGAACATTATTGGTATAGGTGCAAGCAGGAGATTCTCTTGAAGGTCTATGGCAGATACTTGAGGTAACAAAGGCATGTGATCCTTCTTATGGTCCGTTCGTGATAAAATATTTTTTGAAATGATATTCGTGATAAAATGAAATCGGCCATGATTTTGTATCTTGTAGCGCGCATTACAAGATAAATAAATGTGAAAATGTCCAATTTTAATTACAATTATATACTAATTTGATCTGTTGTATATAATTATACTTGCTTCTTGAATAAAAGCATGTCTATTATGTATTCATTTTCTTAATTAGGAATATAGTGAGGAGTATTTTGGATGATAGTGAAGCTAGGATATATAAATGCTGTTTTTTGTAATCATTTTTGCATATTATATATTAAACTTTTTCTCATCCAAAGTTGTCACTTCCTCATCACTTTGTCATGCTTATTTGATTCGACAGGGACGGAATGCATAAACAAGAGAACATTATTAGTACTTGTGTCAAGCGGGTGATTCTATTGAAGATCTATGGCAGCTACTTATGGTCCATTCGTGATAAAAATGAGATCGATCGGTTGTGATTTTTGTATCCATTCTGTGTATTTACTAAAAGATGCATAGATGTACGTGGAAGTGTCCACTATTAATTACTCGAATATTTAAACTAAAAAAATACTTTTTTAGTTATATATTTACAATCTCTTGCATACAAAGCATGTTCGTTATGAATTCATTTTGTTACAAATAGATGACCAAACTGAAGTTGTTGCCAAAATTTAGGAATATCGCTTCCGATAGCTCTTTCAGCCTCAATCATCAACATTTGTTTCGGCAATAGATTAACCCTCACATATACAGTAAATTTTCCACTTGTTGCCTCTAGATGAACTCCTCCACACCATTCTTCCTCTTTCCTCCTCGCTACAAGCCCTTCCTCTCGCCCTAGCTTCTCAACTATGTCCAGAACTGACCTGGCATTTGCACCTGGCACGACGAATCGAACTCGATCTGGCAATGGACCAATCAACCCGCTTAGATCGCATCCCGATGCGAATCCGATTATATCAAAAGCATTTAGCTCCATTGCTTGCTACAGTTCCGCCTCCCATTTCACCACCTCCATGTTAGGATGAGAGGATGCAGCTTGGATAATACCATATGATGGCTTCCCATCCTGTTGGAACCAAGGGTGGTCAAAGATTTCACCAATCTTGATGCGGGTGTCGGGTTCCGGGTCAAGCATCTGCCTAATAAGGGAACGGAGCTCCGGTGAGCACCATTTCGGGCATCGGTACATGGCCGAGCAGATCTTCCGGTACATGGCCACGAGGTTGCCGTCGTTGAACGGCAGGTAGCCGGCGGTGAGCACGAAGAGCACGATGCCGCAAGACCACACGTCCGCCTTGCCGGGGTCGTACCGCCGCTTCAGGAGGATCTCCGGCGCGACGTAGGCCGGGGAGCCGCAGTGCGTGGCGGCCAGGCCGTCGGCGCCGAGGTGCTGGTCGGCGAAGGCGCTGAGCCCGAAGTCCGTTAGCTGGAGGTCGCCGCGCTCGTCGAGGAGGAGGTTCTCTGGCTTGACGTCGCGGTGGAACACGCCGAGGGAGTGCGCGTGCGCCACCGCGGAGGCGAGCTGCGCGAACAGGCGGCGCGCGGCGGGCTCGTCGTAGCGTCCGCCGCCGTCGAGCGCGGACAGGACGCTACCGCCGCGGGCGAGCTCGAGGACGAGGTATACGGTGGAGCGCGTTGCCAGGACGTCGAGGAGGCGCGCCACGTGAGGGTGGCCCCGCACACGGCGGAGCGCGGCGACCTCCCGCTCCACGCACCGCCGCGCCGCGGCGGCCGCCTCGGGCGAGCAGCAGTGCCGCGGGTGGCGGTACGGCTTGCGGATGGCCTTGACGGCGACGTGGTCGCCGGTGCGGGCGTCGCGCGCGTAGTACACCTTGGAGGAGGCGCCTCGGCCGAGGATGCGGCCGAGCTCGTACCGGCCCTGCAGGACCTTCGAGTAGGTGTCGCCGGCGGCCGGCGACTCGTCGTCCGGTGGCATCTCCGGCCTCGTCAAGTTGGAGGAGAAAGTAGTGGGTGTTTGGTTTGATCCAAGTGGAGTGGGTGTCAGTACAGGGCGCTCGTCCAGTTTTGTGCTAATTAAAAGGCTTTATATATACGGGTTAAGAAAGCTGTGTACCTAGACACAAGTATTGCTATGTGTACCATATCGTAAGACAGACTTAAAAAGTGCTATAATGCAGACACTTAGAAACACAGCGTATGTAGCGACAACACCAATTGATCGCATGACTTATTTAATTGGTAATGATAAGAGCACATGTTTATTCAGTTGTATCCATATGTAGCTACAATATCCATCCATCAGTCCAAATCAAAAGCTTAAGCAGATATGTAAAGAAATGTAAAGGCAGATAATTGACTTATATTTCACATTCTCCTCATGTGGAGGCTCCAAGATCTCTAGTAGAGTTGCATACCAACCAATTTAATTCAAAATCTTAAAACTAATGAGAAAATGTAGGTAATTTATTTATTATCTGACAAATGTTAATAAAATATCAATGCCCTGTAATCAAGAAGGGTACGTGCCCTGTAATCGGTATGATGATACAGGATGGAACAAAATTACTTCTTTTTTCTTTCATGTACCCTTTTGAGCACTATTAGGACCAGTTTGGATTGCTGTCCTACTAAAATTTTGGTAAAATAGCAAACCAAACACCTATATTATAACGCTACCTTTGCCATAAATTTGGCTTTGGCCATGAACAATTGTCTCTTATAGACTTATTTGGCTTCAATCCAAATTGATATTTGTAACTGTCTCTTATAGACATATTTGGCTTCAACCCAAATCGATATTTGTAACTCTATCCTACCAAACTTTGGTAGCGCCAAACCAGCACCAATTCAAAAACTTGAGCTTGCTTGTGGTTCGTTGGCTTGATTATAAGTAGCAGCCAATTTTGATTTCAGAATTAACTTAATGTTTTTTCATCGATTTAGTCACTCAGTTGTGGTTTTAGAACTGCTAAACCCAAATGTTTACCTAAAAATATTTTTCGTTGCGATCACGTTTTCACGCCTTATTAAAAAAACCCTCCGAAACAGTATAATCTACTGGGAGTAGTATATTAGCACCAATATAAATAAGAGTAGTTTAGGAATTTGCATAAAATTGGAAGCGGCACTACCGGAGGAACCATCATTGGTTGAAGTAACAAAAATCACAGTAGTCTCGTTGAGTTGCACCGGACTAGAGATGATCTCTAGTCCCGGTTTAAAATTCAACGGCTCACTAGGAACTTTAGTCCCGGTTCGTGTCATGAACCGGGACTAAAGATCACTTCTAGTCTCGGTTCAAATGTTGTCACGCGTGTCGAGCGCGGGACTTAGCCCGGTTGGTAACACCAACCGGGACTACAGATGCTATATTTTGTCCTGGTTGGTGTTAACAACCGGGGCTAAAGATGACTGACGCTCTGACAGGTTCTGACACCATCTTTAGTCCCGGTTGATGTTACCAACCGGGACTAACGATGATCTTTAGTGCTGGTTGGTAACACCAACCGGGACTAAAGATGGCTTGCTTTTTATACTCCTTCCTCCTCTAGCCTGAGCCTGCTACACTTGTCTTCAAAATTTTTCTCTAGCTAGAGGGGAGGTGCTGCCAAAATTTTTTGTGATTTTGTATTGGTGATAGTACACAAATCTTTGCTATCTACAAGGTTAGCAACTTCTTCCTCTTATGATCTATGCTTAGCACTTTGTATTTTACGGTTGTTTTCTATACATTAATCATCTCTAGATTTTTTTGTAAACATGAGAAGAGAGAAAATTTGTTTGGACTAATTATTTTGCTAAGCACATTATATTGTGTTGAGAAAAAAGTTGGGAAAAATAAAGAGGAAGAAAAGTAAGCTTAGCACGTAACATTTATAGGAATTTAGTCCGTACAATTTTATCTCAAAAATATTTATGGAAAATGATGAGAGAGAATCTTTTGGACAAAAAAGTTATAAAATAGATGACAAAGGACCTTTTAAAATAGATGTAAAGTAATTAATTAATTTTATGTTTATCACTTTAAAAGACCTTTTAAAAATAATTCTTTTTTTAGAACAACACATTACGTATATTGGATTAGTATGTAATAATTGTCCGATTATATATATAAGTATTGTAATAATATTTAAATGATTTGAATTTTGTGGAATTTTCTTACGATTTTTGTGCATTCCATGTAGATGGATCGGCAATGAATGTACAACGCGGATCGACGGTCGAGAGAGTTTATTCAAGGCGTCTATTATTTTTTGAGTGTGGCCAATGCCAACAAGCATCAGGGTTTCATACATTGTCGATGTAAAAAGTGCAAAAACGAGAAGGAGTATTCTACATCAAGAATTATTCATGCCCACTTGTTTTAGTCGGGATTCATGCCTCACTACAATTGTTGGACATCGCATGGAGAGGTGGGGGTTGCAATGGAAAAAGATGAAGAAGACGACGACAACATTCGGACTGTGGTCAATACGGTGGGTTTGAAGAGAATACAAGGGCGAGGCGGACGGGGATGTCAAGAAAACGACGGTGCCGATGACCTTGGTCGATGTTGCGCGACGTACGAGAGGGACTGCGAAGGCGTAAAGGAAGTGCAGAAATTGGAGCATATGTTGGCGGACCACAAAAGGTCCTTGTACCCAGGCTGTGAATAGGGGCACAAAAAGTTAGGTACCACGCTGGAATTCTTACAATGAAAGGCCAAAAATGGTGTCAGTGATAAGGCATTTGGCGAGTTACTAAAACTCGTGAAGAACATTCTTCCAGAGGGAAACGAATTGCCGGAATCAACGTACGAGGCTAAGAAGTTAGTCTGACCTCTAGGACTAGAGGTACAGAAGATACACGCATGTCCTAACGATTGTATCCTCTACCGCGGTGAGGAGTACGAGAACCTAGAAGCATGTCCGGTTTGTAAAGCACTTCGATACAAGATCAGACGAGATGATCCAGGCGAAGTTGACGGACGGCCCTCGAAGAAAAGGATTCCTGCTAAGGTGATGTGGTATTTTCATATAATACCACGGCTGAAGTGTCTGTTCAGGAACAAGAAGCATGCAAAATTGATGCGTTGGCACGCGGAAGAACGCCTACAAGACGACATGCTGAGACATCCCGTCGATGGGTCACAGTGGCGAAACATCGACAGAACATTTGAAGACTTCGGCGAGGATGCAAGAAACCTAAGGTTTGGCTTAAGCACGGACGACATGAATCCTTTTGGAGAGATGAGCAGCGGGCATAGCACTTGGCCTGTGACGATATGTATCTACAACCTCCCGCCTTGGCTATGCATGAAGCGAAAGTACATTCAGATGCCGGTTATTATTCAAGGCCCGAAGCAACCTGGTAACGACATCGATGTGTACCTGAGACCGCTGATCGAAGATCTAAAACTGCTGTGGAAGAAAGAAGGTGTTCCCGTGTGGGATGAAGATAAACAGGAACAGTTTAAACTACGAGGGTTGCTGTTTGTTACCATCAATGATTGGCCTGCACTTGGCAACCTATCCGGACAGTCAAACAAGGGGTACAACGCTTGCACCCACTGTGTGGATGAGACTGAGTGTACGTACCTGAAACATTGTAAGAAGGTAGTGTACATGGGCCATCGTCGCTTTCTTGCTGCAAGCCACCCTGTCCGGAGAAGAGGCAAACATTTTGATCAAAAGGCAGACCATCGTACTAAACCAAAGCATCGCAACGGAAAGGCCGTGTTTGCCATGGTGAAAGACCTCAAAGTAGTATTTGGAAAGGGACCCGACAACCAATCTATAGCAAGTGAAGGTGGTCACGCGGCGATGTGGAAGAAGAAGTCAATTTTTTGGGAGTTGCCCTACTGGGAAGTCTTGAACGTCCGCCACGCAATCGACGTGATGCACCTCATCAAGAACCTTTGTGTAAACTTTCTTGGCTTCCTAGGTGTATACGGAAAATCAAAAGATACACTTGAGGCACGTAACGGTCTGAAACATATGGCACAACACGACGGCCTTCACCCGCAACCAAAGGATAAAGGAGCCGAATACCTAAGTCCAGCCAGCTACACTCTGAGTAGGGCAGAGAAGGAAATAATGTTTGAATGCCTGGAGAGCATCAAGGTACCGTCTGGATACTCCTCGAATATAAAGGGAATAATAAGCACGAAGGATAAGAAGTTCACGAATCCATGACTGCCACGTGCTGATGACACAGCTGCTTCCCATTATAATTCGAGGTATCCTTCCCGATAATGTCCGGGCAACAATAACAAAGCTATGTGCTTTCCTGAACGCAATTTCACAGAAGATCATCGATCCAGACAGACTAGAAGACTTTCAAAATGATGTGGTCCAATGTCTTGTCAGCTTTGAGATGATCTTTCCGCCTTCCTTCTTCAATATCATGACGCATCTCCTATGCCACCTTGTCAAAGAGATCCGTATCCTCGGTCCGGTATTCCTACACAACATGTTCCCCTTCGAGAGGTATATGGGCGTTCTAAAGAAGTACGTTCGTAACCGTTCGCGTCCGGAGGCCAGCATCGCCAATGGATATGGAACAGAGGAGGTGATTGAGTTTTGCATCGACTTTATTGAAGACCTTCGTCCCATCGGCGTGCCTGAATCAAGCCATGAAGGTAGACTTGAAGGGTTACGCGGAAGCTACGCTAGCCGAAAACAAAAACTTTTCTACCGCGCAAACCAGGAACACTTGCAAGTAAGGGCCGATAGATTGTTACCGATTGGAGTATGCAGCGGAAATAGCCAATCAGGACTATCCGATCCGGAACAGTGTAGCCGATTCCCGCAAGCCGACAGCCGATTCTCGGGGACAGCCGATTCACCAATCAGCCGATTCACGGATGTAGCCGATTCGCCGAGTCGTCTGACCGCGTTCTCGCACCTCGCTCCGATGCGCTCGACCGCAGCCGATCTGCCGCAGCCGCCTTGCTCCGAAGTACCACAACCGATGAACAGCGTGCAACGTAGCAGCGCCTCTACCGGTATCCACACGTCCAGGGACAGAACGCCGAACACCCGTGTGCTAGCACGCGATGCAAGGCTAGGGTTTGGCTCGAAAGTGGGGAGGGTTTCCGTGGAGATTGATCTCGGCGACTTCTGTTGCGGATTCGGTTCAAAGCGATACCGCAACTCTCCACCCCTCGCCCCTTTATATAGAGTTGGCCGACTGGGACTAGTGGCCGATCAGGACTCTATTTTAAATTGGATCCTATCCGAATCTCACAGAGTTGGCCGCCCATACGTCGTAAGCCCATAGGACTCTATCCGATCAGATCCCTATCCGATCGAGCCGTATTCGAGTCCAACTCGAATATCTATTCTATCCCCTTAAGCGTGCGACCCTGTAGGTTTAGGTATACTCGGTTTTGGCTATAGTCTAACTTAGCCACCGTCGGCTCGAGTCCAACTCATGACTGTCAACAATGGCGCCTAGCAGGCACATATTGACACCATAGTATACAAGAATATAATATCGGTTCGAACCTGTAATGTGTACACAAATCTCTTTGCCTCACGATACCAATTAAGCTATAGGCAAGATGTGTGCCATCCCTTCAATAGCTTAACCATTCACTCGAACCGTATTGGATTATCTGTCTGTTGATTGACTCCTCAGTCAACTTAGTATGGCCATGCATTTCCATAATCTATTACCTCGAGGGGCCCAGAGATATCTCTCCAAAGGAGGGGCAAATTCCATCTTGATCACTCACATCCCACTCCATGTTTCATAGCAAACCCGAAGACTACTTTTATAACTACCCAGTTACGGAATAGCGTTTGGTAGTCCCAAAGTAGGCTACTACACATGTTGGAATCCATGGTGATCTGAGGTCTAAGGACTTTGTACCAACACTACCTGAGACCAACTAATGGCACATTAATTCCTGTAGTGTCTCATGGTGGGTCTATCCAACAATGTGTTCTCTAACACATATGTCCATGTTTATTGATTTGATATCTCCATACTTGTGGAGATTGGGGCAATCGGGTATCTGCATGGCAAGCTTATCCGACTGGAGGTAGGGATAGATTGTGCCTGCCATATCTGTAAGCCAAACTTGACTTGGGTATTACGATTGCCAATAGAGATAAGGCAATCGGCCTATAGTCACGGTTTGGTAAGATTGAGGAATCCGTCTTAGAGTAAGATAGGGTTTCCGACTTGTAAACCTTTCCTCCCAAGACTATATAAGGGGGGTAAGGGGCGTCCCTTGAGGGATATCTTAGACTTGATCAGATTCTAGATCAAGAGATTCCGATAGGAGATCAGAGATTAGATTCTAGATACGACTTCATAAGCAAGAGCTTTAGATCACGAGATCAATAAAGACACTCGGCGGATCGAATCCACCGAAACAGGAGTAGGGTATTACCTCACGAGAGGGCCTGAACCTGTCTAAATCTTCTTCTTCTTCTAACCCATTGTGCTTGGCGATCTTGACTGCGACCCCAGAAAATATATTGCCGAAACCAAGTTTCGACAGTTGGCGCGCCAGGTAGGGGGCCGCGCGTCGAGACTTCTTTAACAATCTCGCCGACAAGCGTGATGGGATCTCCTTCAGGATTCGGCGACTTCGCCGCCAACTCCTTCGACGACTCCTCCTTCGACTCGGATTCGAACCAGTCGAAGGGAAAGACCCACTCGGCGCCGTTCGGGCTCCCCAACAGCGCCGAGATCTTCAACAACATCTTGAAGACCAAGATGCGATCCACCTTCTCCGACGACGGACTTCACTCGGCGCCATTCGGATTACCGGATTCCGCCGAGATCTGCGCCAATCTTCTTCCCTCCCCGACGGAAGCAATCTACTCACGAAAACCTCTCGGTGCCGTTTGGGTTACCAAACGTCGCCAAGATCTACAAAAACTCGCTCTTCCCGAGTTGGCGGCGATCCACTCGGAGAGCCTAATCCCCAAGCTCCGACTCGGACCGGAGCGATCCGATCCGAATTTCCCAGATCAAGGGAGGTTGCCGTCATCCTCCCGTCCTTCGGCTCCCGCTCATCTTCGAACTCAACGGATACCTCGGCTCCGCCGGCTCGACAATCTCTACGGCATCCCTTCCGACGAAGCCGACAACTCCGACGCCATATGGATCGCGAGCCGAAGTGCTGACGTCCTCATGGCCGAGCCGGATGAGTCCGACTCAGCCATGGCCGGAGGCTTGCCGAAGAGGAGCGAGCTAGAGTGGAGCTTGAGCGCAAGACAGCCGAGGAAGACAAACAACGCAAAGACGAGGCTGACAAAAGGAAGCAGGATCCACGTGCAGCCGGATGATCCGCCCAGGAGGCCATCCTCCAAACACGGGTTCGCAACACCAACGTCTTCCGTACGCCACGCAGTAACGCCGTCACCGCACTCACGCTCTTGGACACCGTCATGGAGACGGCTCGCCAACGTGACTCCTATACTTGATAAGATCAAGACCATCGTCGCGCCACGGCTAACGGCCCTCCCACCACTTCAACGCGAAGGCCGATCGAATCCTTGGCCGAAACGCCAGACAAGAGCCGGCTCCCACCTCTAAAGTCAGGAGACTACAGGAGGCCCGAGCCGGCTCGGTCGACAACCAGGCCAAGAGGCCCACCTCGCGAGTCCACGCCGAGGCACCAAGAGCGACGGCCGACTCCCGCGACAAACGACATGGACGTCCACCCGTCCACCACCGAGTCCGCCGCAACAGCCCAGCTACCCAACCACCAACGTAAGACCCCGCCGAGTGATCTCGCGGAAGTCCTCGATCGCCGCTACCAAGAGCGCGACCGTCGCACTCAGAAGATCGGAGGGGATCACCCGATAGCGGCGACGATGGAGTACTCAGCCTTCACTCGGGAGCTCCGCCGAGTGCATTGGCCGAGTGGCTTTAAGCCAACAGGGATAGAAAGGTACGATGGCAAAACCGACTCGAATCTTGGTTAACTGTATATACTCTTGCCATCCGAGCCGCAGTGGCGACAACAAAGCCATGGCCAACTACTCGCCCGTGGCCCTCGCAAACTCAGCCGTAAATTGGCTCACGAGCCTCGCCAAGAGGCTCAATCGGCTCGTGGAGCGAGCCGAGGGACCACTTCATCGCCAACTTCCAAGGCACCTTCGAGAGGCCCGCACGCACTTCGACCTTTACAACGTCATCCGAAGCCGACGAGCCTCCGAAGGACTACATTCGTCGCTTCTCCGAGAAGCGCAACAAGATCCCGAACATCACCGATGACATCATCATCGCCGCCTTCCAGAAGGGAGTCCGTGATGAGCTGCTTATCGGCAAGTTCGGACGCAAGCCACCGAAGACGGTGAAGCGTATGTTTGAGACGGCGAACTCATACGCCAAATCAAACGACGCCATTAAAGCCGCCCGTCAAGACCGGCCCGACGAAGAGAGGACAAGCAAGCAGGGAGGAGCCGAAATCCTAAGAAGGATGGCGGCAACAACGGCAACCAGGGCCAGAAAGATCGCAAGCGCCGATCTGAAGACCTAGTGGCCGCGACCTCCAATACTCAACGCCGTCCCCGAGTCGCCGCCTACGACGCCATCATGAACGCCCAGTGCACCCACCATCCGAATCATAAGCACGCGGCGAAGGACTGCTTTATCTACAAGCAGATGAACAAGACGCGGCGCAGCTCAACAAGAAGCCGATCGACGAGGCCGGCCCGTCCGGCGCCAAGAAGAACAATGCGCTGAAAATGCCGAACCTTTTCAAGACCCAGTGGGGAGCTCAACCACATCTTCGGAGGCCCGCTAGCTTATGAATCCAAGAGGAAACAAAAGCTAACCGACCGGGAGGTCAACGCGGCTCAACCCGAAGTCCCTCGATTCGCGATGGTCGGAAGTGGCCATCACTTTTGACCGCTCGGATCATCCCGACCGAGTGGTCCACCCGGGACGCTATCCACTCGTCCTGGACCCCGTGGTCCGCAACATCAGGCTTAAGCGCGTCCTCATCGATGGGGGCAGCGCCCTCAACATCCTGTTTGCCAAGACCATGGATGAAATGCAGATCCCGAGGGCCGAACTCAAAGCAAGCTCAGCACCTTCCACGGAGTTATCCGGGCTATCTTCAACACCACTCGGGCACATCTCCCTCCCAGTCACCTTCGGAGCCCGAGAGAACTTCCGAACGGAGAACGTCACCTTCGAGGTGGCCGACTTCAAACAAGATATCATGCCATCATCGGAAGGCCTGCGCTTGCCAAGTTCATGGCGATCCCTCACTACACTTATCTTTGCATGAAGATGCCGGGTCCCAACGGCGTCATCACTCTTCGCAGCGACGTGAAGCAAGCCTTCACCGCGACAAGGAGAGCCGCGACATGGCCCAATCTCGCGAGAGATTACGTGGCCAACAAGAAGTCCGATTGGCTGCATCGACTTCGGCAGGGCGAAGTCCCCGCGAAGAAGATAGCCAAATCGGATCCGGCGACGCCAAGACCAAGAAGATCTCCCTTGATTCGTCCGATCCCTCCAAAACCGCCGTAATCGGCGCCGACCTAGATCCTAAATAGGAAAGCGCGCTCGTCACCTTCCTCCAAAATAATAAAGATGTTTTTGCTTGGAAACCATCCGATATGCCCGGAATTCCTAGGGAGGTGATCGAGCACTCTTTGAACGTCAAAGATGACGCCAAACCAATAAAACAACGATTACGCAGTTCGCACAGATCGAAAAGACGCGATCAAAGAAGAACTCGCAAAGCTCTTGGCCGGCTTCATTAAAGAAGTCCTTCATCCCGACCGGTTAGCCAACCCACCCCGGTCCGCAAGAAAACGGGCAATGGCGCATGTGCGTTGACTACACCGACCTCAACAAAGCCTCGCCCCAAAGATCCGTTCGGGCTGCCTCGCATCGACCAAGTCGTCGACTCAACACCGGCCGCGAACTTCGAGTTTCTTGGATTGTTACTCGGGCTATCACCGATCGCTTGAAAGAATCCGACCGCTTGAAGACATCTTTCATCACGCCGTTCGGGGCCTATCGCTACATCACCATGCCTTTCGGCTCGAAGAACGCCGGAGCTACATACCAACGCATGATCCAAAGATGCTTCCGCACGCAGATCGGCAAAAACGTTGAAGCTTACGTCGACGATGTTGTCATCAAGACCAAGCGAAAGAAGACCTGATCGCCGACTTAGAAGAAACCTTCGCAAACATCCGGCCTTCGAATGAAGTTGAACCCGGAGAAGTGCACCTTCGGCGTCCCATCGTGCAAACCGCTCGGCTTCATGGTATCACACCGCGGCATTGAAGCAAATCCGGAGAAGATCAACGCAATCTTAAACATGAAACCCCGAGTAACCGTAAGGACGTCCAAAAGCTCATCAGGCTGCATTGCGGCACTAAGCCGCTTCATATCCCGACTCGGCGAACGAGGCATGCCCTTCTTCAGTTGTCAAGAAGACAGACGACTTCCAGTGGACCACGTGGCCGACAAGGCCTTTGAAGATTTCAAAGAATTCCTTACCACGCCACCCGTCCCGGCTTCACCTCACCCCAGAAACCCCTTGCTCGTACGTTTCAGCCACTCATCAAGTGGTTAGCACGGTCCTTGTGGTTGAACGAGAAGAAGAAGGACGGGCCCGTAAGATTCAAAGGCCAATTTACTTTGTCGGAAGTATTGGCAGAGCCAAAACCCGATACCCCTGTGTACAAAAATTGCTTTATGGTGTTCTAATAACCGCGAGGAAATTGGCACACTACTTTCGTGGTCACTCGGTCACCGTCATCACCTCTTTTCCACTCGGCGACATCGTCCACAACCGCGAGGCAACCGGCGCACGCCAAGTGGGCCCTAGAACCGATGCCGCTGGACTTAACTTTTAAGCCCAGGACATCCATTAAGTCGCAGCCTTAGCGGACTTCCGGCCGAGTGGATCAGAACAGCAAGAGCATGTACCTCGAGAAGACCTCCAACACTGGACCATGCACTTCGACGGATCCAAGAGGATCACCGCCTGGGAGCAGGAGTTGTGCCGATCTCCCGACCGGGGAAAGGCTAAGATATGCCCTTCACCTTCACTTCTCCGCCTCACACAACGTCGCCGAATACGAAGCTCTCCTACATGGACGCGCCTCGCAGCCTCACTCGGGATTCGTCGGCTTATTGTGAAAGGCGACTCCCACCGGTCGTCAATCAAGTGATGAAGGATTGGTCCCGCTTAAACGACACTATGGAGGCCTACCGACAAGAGGTCCGCAAGCTTGAGGACAAGTTTGATGGGCTAGAACTCTCACATGTCCCGAGACATAACAACGAAGCCGCCGACGAACTAGCGCAGCTTCGGATCTAAGCGAGAAGTCGCTCCAACGACGTCTTCGTCGAGCATCTCTACGAACCAACCGTCATGGCAAAGACAGCTCCCAACGAGCAAACCACAAACGAAGTCATCATGATCGATACCGACCGGAGGACGCCGCTCATCAAATTCTTAACTCAAGAAGAGCCGCCGATGACCGGATGAAGCGTAACGCGTCCGGCGTCGTGCCAAGCGTACATCATGGTCGACTCCGATCTATACAAGAGAAGCCCCTCCGAATTCTAATGAGGTGCATCACACCCGAAGAAGGGAAACAATTACTCCAAGATATCCACTCGGGCATGTGCGGAAGCCACGCGGCGGCACGCACTCTAGTCGGCAAAGCTTACGGCAAAGGATTCTTCGGCTTACCGCGGTCTCCGACGCGGATAAAGTCGTAAGAACCTCGCGAAGGCTGCCGCTTTTGCCGTCAAAGCCATGTCCCGGCCCAGAACTTCAAACAATCCCACTTTCCCGGCCGTTCGCGGTATGGGGCGGACATGGTTGGCCCTTTCAAGAAAGCTCCAGGAGGTTTCACACACCTCTTCGTCGCAATCGACAAGTTCTCCAAGTGGATTGAAGCCAAGCCGGTCGCCACAATCACCGCCGACAAAGCGAGACTTTTCCTCAACATCGTGCACCGCTTCGGCATCCCAAACGTAATCATAACCGATAATGGGACCCAATTCACGGGAGGCATCTTCAAGGAATTCTCGCGAAGACTTCGGGATCAAGATCTCGCTACGCATCGCAGCTCACCCCAAAAGCAATGGGCAAGTCGAGCGAGCCAACGGGATGGTCCTTCAAGGTATCAAGGCTCGCGTTTTTGACCGACTAAGCCCTTACGCCGGCAGTGGGTCCAGAACTTCCCTCGATTCTATGGTCGCCGCGAACCACACCCGCGGGCCACCGGCCAAACTCCTTTCTTTTTGGTCTATGGCGCAGAAGCCATGTTGCCAAATGAGATGGAATATGAGTCCCTCCGGGTCCGCAGCCTTCAACGATGAACGCTACGACATCGACCGAGTGGATGACCTCACCCGATTGGAAGAGGCCCGCGAGGCAGCCCTCATCCAATCGGCCAAATACCTTCAAGGGCTCGAAGATACCACGGTCGCAACGTGAGAGCACGAGCTTTCATTGTTGGCGACCTGGTCCTACGCAAGATCCGACCACCAAAGACCGACACAAGTTATCTCCCTTATGGGAAGGACCGTATATAATCGCCGAAGTGACTCGGCCGTGCTTACCGGCTAAAGCGCGAAGACGGGTCCATGGTGGAGAACTCAACATCGAGCACCTTCGACGTTTTACGCCTAATTTGGCTAAGGCCTCATGTTTTCCTTGACCGCCAACCTCAAGCAAGATGACTTCTTGAGCTAGCAATGGGGCAATGATACACACATCAATAAAGCTCAAATTTTCCTCATCAAATTTTTGTGCACAAGTTTGGTTTATCATTGTTTAATGTCCTTCGACTCGAGCTCGGTGTCTAAGGACCGAGAGTTTTCCGATGACCTAATCGAGCCTAGGCTTGATGACAAATGACGAAAACTACTTAAGAAATTTCACGCAAAAGCTCGAATCAAGGCATTGACATAAATAAACTAAAAATAGTCACAAAGACTCCACATCAGAATGTTACGATTACATGACATTCGCAAAGCAAAGTCGAATATAAGTTCAAAGCTTGAAATTGTTTACTACATCTAAAGAAATCTTCTTCGCCGCCTCTTGTGCCTCACTCAAGATATCTAAGGCTTGCTCGCCTGTTGTTCCCTCGCAAGCCCTCCCGACCGAATGGATATCCACTGGGGTAGAGGGACTTGGTCCGTGCAAGAGCCGACCAGCCCCCATGTTGGCCGCTTCGGTGATGTTCTTCGATACTCGTCGGGAGCCCCGAAGCTTGTCGAAGATCTCGATTGGCTCCAGCGAGCCGGCCCCAACTCCTTGATCAAACAAGGATGTCAAGATCGAGGTGGCGGCGTTGACGACCTCTTCCCGTATCTCGTCGCTGGATTTGATCCGCCCAAGCAAGACGTCGTATTGGGCTCGGGTCTTCATCTTATAAGCTGCAAAAAGTCCCGCATCGTTCAAAGCACTCGGAAATAAAGCAAGACACGGATTTGACTTCAAAGAAGGTTACCTTCAAATTCGGCCTCCATCTCGGCCTTGTCAAGGTTGACCGCCTCACTGGACTTGAAGCGAGTGGACCTCCGAAGAATTTTCTACAACAAAAGAAGATTATCGACAGCCAAGATCAACATAAGAATCATAATGAAGCTGGGAGAGGCGGACTTACTTCCGATTGATCCGCGGAGGTCGAGGTTCGCTTCCCGAAGCTCCGAGATCTCCCTCCTTAAAGCCGCTTCCCTTGATGCGGCCTCCTCCCGAGTGATCTTCACTGTCGCCGAACGTCCTCCAAGGAGTTTAAGTGAGGCACCGCTTCTCCAAAGACTTCGATTTTGCCATTGAGCGGCAATATTCTTTCGCACACGAAGGCAAGTGCGGTGATCGACGAAAGATAACAACGATGTAATCAAAGGGAAAGACAAAGGCTTACGTTGAGCAATGGGTTGCCTCATTCAGGCTCTCGACAAGGGCATCCCTTTCATCCTTTTCGGCTTGTCGGTCTAGGATAATGCCCCTCTCGCCTTCCGAATCCCGCCACTCGATTCGATCGGGGAACCCGTGTCTCGGAAGACGCAACCTGGGATCTCTTCTATCGTGGTGGCAAACAAGAAAGACAAATGAAGACATGAAGGATTCAAATCGAAAGAACAAAGGGATGCTTCAAGCAAGTCTCACCGGCTTCGGTGGCCCGCCTAGGGGGCGGCGGACTCTTCTTCTTCTTCGGGCTCGCGCGAGTGACCCCGCCGGGGCGCTTGGGCCGCAGCCGTGGGTTCCGGCACTGACGGTTTCCACGGGATATCTCGACCGCGCGGGGCTCCTTCCTAGGCGCTCTCCTTCCGAGGTGAAGGATGTTTTTCCGAACGCTCGTACTCGGTTGCGGGCTCCGAGGTTTTGGCTCGCTGGCCTTGGCACTTCGGGAGCAGCGGCCGGGTTGGTCCTTCACCCTCCAACGGATCTATATCCCGGGCCTCTGCCGAAAATGAATACAACAAAGATAAAGAAAAGTTTCTAGCGAAAGAGTTCGGACTTCGGTTTCAGAGCTTACCTGGATGACCGGCGGATCTTTGGTGCCGTCCGCGGCGATCGCCTTAGAGGCGGGGTCTCGACTGGAGGAGCCGGGACGTCGTCATCCGAGTCCTCGATGATCGCCTCCTTTTGCTCGCGCGCTTGTTCGAGTCCTCACTGCGCCGCCCGCTTCCCGATTGGATCGCTTGATTTTGATCCCGCCACCGGCTTGGCGGGCGACGCGGCGCGTCATCATGAGCCACTTTATATGGTTTGGAAGTGATAGAGGCGTTTTCCTGCAGAAGAGAGAAAGTGTGACATTAAGAGACAAGACGCCAAGATTGGAAGATACTATGAAGCATCTAATCGGCTTACCGGAGGAGGAGGTCGGTGGATGCTGAATGGGAGGACTGGCAGTATGAGGGCCCGCTCGACTGAAATCCCAGATGAGAAGAGTTTGTACATCCGAATCTTCAAGATTTCGTATGTGAGTGGATCCGGTCTTCCCGATTGGGGTCCGTCCCGCCTTCATACTCGAAGGCCGGCTTCGACCGCTCCTTGATCGGCGCCAGTCGGCACCTGATGAAGTGCCGAGTGATTTGTTCCCCGCGAAGATTCCTCTTCTTCATCGCCAGGATCTTCGCGAGCAGATCATTGGCTTCGTCCCAATCTTGGGCTACCGGGACGGTACTCCAGATGGCTTGGGGACAGGGGGAAGACCAACGAAGGCGGGTAGACGGGTTCAAGATTATTGATGTAGAACCACTCGCGTGCCCTTTGTTTGAAGATTTCAAAGGGAGAGAAAAGTAGTCTTTGCGGAGAGATCCGCGAAGTTGGAAGCTCGCCCCGCCAACAACACAAGGTTGGTCCTTGTTTGGATGGGGTTTCAGTAGAACATACGACGGAAGAGATTGAAATGAGGAAGAATGCCGAGAAAAGCTTCACACACATGAATAAAGAGGGCTATGTGGAGCATCGAGTTGGGGTTCGATGGTAGATGTGAAGACCATAGTAGTCCAAGAGCCCCGAAAGAACTCGGAGGTGGGAAGGCTGAACCCGCAATAGAAAAAGGAAGTAAAGACAACGAGCTCACCGGTGTTTGGGGTCGGAAGTCCTCCCCGCCGCCGGCGCCATCCCACAAGTTCCTTCGGCGGAAGCACGCCGTGCTTTACCATCTCCTTGAGGGTGTATTCCCTCACATCCGAGGTGGCCCATTGGTCGAACGGAATCTTCTTCTCCTCCGCCATGAGAGCGAGGTTGTTGGGGAGCGGATCCGGAGAAAGGTTAGATCTTGGGCGATGGATGTGGGAGTTTTGGCTGCGAAGCTAGTTGTCGCGGCAAGCGAGCTTCTTGACGGATGGACGAGAAGCGCGCAAGCCTAGGGTTCTCCGCAATGAACCGATGAGCAGATTGCAAGAAGGGGAATTTTGGAAGATGAAGAGGCGGGGACGACCTCGCGTCTTTATAAGAAAGATTTGAGGGTTGCGCTAGGTTTTCTGGTGAGTGGGCCGAGCCCATAAGAAAATCTACGGCCCAACCAAGGTGTGGTCTGATACGTGTCCTTAGGGACTTAAGCGGATGAGCTTAAGCAGATTTGCCCTGGCAATATGCGCGTGTCCGAGTGCCCAATACCTTTAAAGATCCTTCCATGCCGCGGTTTGTTTGACTTCATGAGAAGCTGACACGATGCAATTTGGAAGGTGACCAACAGCTGAGTTTTTATAGCTACCTTGGCGAACAAGGGCTGTTTGGTTTTTTGGCATTTGGTCGGATAATCTTACCGATGCTGTTTGTTTTCCACCTTGGTGAAGATCTTTATAAGATTGAGACCAGTATTATGGCAAAAGCTATTTAATAACTTGGTCATATTTTTCATATGATTGAAAAAACTTGTTTTCCCATGAGGGATGAATGAAATGTTTATTCCGGGATTACTCGGGCAAATCCACTCGGTTGAGCAAGAGCTTACCGAGTGCTTTTTACCCATGAGGGATGATTGAATTATCTGTTCTGAGATGACTCGGGCAAATTCACTCGGATAAGTATGAACTTGCCGAGTAATGAGATTTCTATGATTGCTTTAGCATGAGCTAGGCATCTACATGAGAATGATTTTTTATAGTTCTTGACTATATGCTTAGCCAATTTTTGACTAACCACATAGTCGGGGGCTACACCTAATTAGGTGCATCAGGAGATGCACCTAGATATTTATTTTTGAGGAATTTTTTATATATATATTTTTTCAGCCCTTCACGCCTTTGGAGCCACTCGGGAAGATTCGGCGAGATGATGGAATCACTCGGCGCCAAAAGCACTCGGTCAAAGAGATTTTTGGTTGAGTGCTTTTTGGTCTCGAAGCCGAGTTGTCTCGTCGACCGAAAAGGACTCGGGGGCTACTGTGGAGATTGAGACAATCGGGTATCTGCATGGCAAGCTTATCCGACTGGAGGTAGGGATAGATTGTGCCTGCCATATCTGTAAGCCGAACTTGACTTGGGTATTACGATTGCCAATAGAGATAAGGCAATCGGCCTATAGTCACGGTTTGGTAAGATTGAGGAATCCGTCTTAGAGTAAGATAGGGTTTCCGACTTGTAAACCTTTCCTCCCAAGACTATATAAGGGGGGTAAGGGGCGTCCCTTGAGGGATATCTTAGACTTGATCAGATTCTAGATCAAGAGATTCCGATAGGAGATCAGAGATTAGATTCTAGATACGACTTCATAAGCAAGAGCTTTAGATCACGAGATCAATAAAGACACTCGGCGGATCGAATCCACCGAAACAGGAGTAGGGTATTACCTCACGAGAGGGCCTGAACCTGTCTAAATCTTCTTCTTCTTCTAACCCATTGTGCTTGGCGATCTTGACTGCGACCCCAGAAAATATATTGCCGAAACCAAGTTTCGACAATACTCATGATCTATGAGACATGATCATCAATCAATAAACATGCCGATCTTAGAATCATATTAGTTCCAATAATATGATATATAATCAGGGATCATTTAGAAATAGATTCATATATATAGAGTCTCATAAATAAGTCACGTACTTATTGATCAATACAAGATGTCTATTTCGTGGAACTGAATAATACTTTATTCATAAATACATAAACATTGACCATGATATCCAACATATCCATGTTGCCTCTAGGGCATATCACTAATAAGACTATGGGGGAAGGGAACTCTTGGAAGGAAGACAATAATGAATATAGACAATGACTTGTACAGGAAAACACATTGGACCGTGCTGCAACAACCTTCCTTGGTGGCTCCTTACATCGAGGAGCACTTGGCGATTGTTCGCTCGGAAAACATCGGTAAGACAGATGCCTGGATTACACGCCATCACATCGATGCATTCCCTACTTGCCTGCGACATCGTCTCATGGGCAACGCGAGCATTGACCAACAACTTGCCTTCTTGGCGAGGGGACCATCTTGCTCGATCACCACTTTCCAGGCATATGAAATCAATGGGTACACATTTTACACACGGGCCCAAGACTTAAAGAGCATGAATCAGAACAGTGCTGTCCGCATCGATGCCGTAGGATACGATGGTACGACTAGCACATATTACGGCAGCATCGATGACATATGGGAGCTGGACTATGGACCTCTGAAGGTCCCTCTGTTTCGGTGCCAGTGGGTTAGGCTCAGTGGTGGAGGCGTAACCATTGATGCAAGTGGGATGACAACGGTCGACCTGAGCAAGGTTGAATACTCAGACGAACCATTCGTCCTTGCCAATGATGTACGACAAGTTTTCTATGTCAAGGACATGGCTAGCAAATCAAAGAAGGGGAAAGGGTCCGACGAGCCAAAGTGCCACGTGGTTCTCGCAGGCAAAAGGAAAATCCTGGGAGTCGAGGATAGAACTGACGAAGATTATGATTAGTTTGACGGGCAACCTCCGTTCGCGGTGGCGGTTGACCCGAGTATTCTCCTATCAAATGAGGACACCCCTTACTCACGCAACAATCATAACGAAGGAATAATTGTGCGGAGAAAGTACGTGAGGACAAATGTTACATAGCTAAATTTATGTATGGACGATGTAAATTAAATTGAATCATTGAATATTATTCATCTACATCTGAAAGATCCATGTCTTCCACTTGACCTTCTTCAAGATCTATAATTACATGAGGAACCTTGGTACTATCCATAGTAGTAGGTTCCCCATCCACCTGATCTTTTACTGAAACACCATGTTAATTATATATAAACATATGTTAATTATATATGAATATAAAATATATCAACATATGAACATTATAATTATATATGAATATAAAATACAATAGAATAGGGCATTGTAATAATTAGTCCCGGTTTGTAAGAAAAACCGACTAGAGGTGAATTTCATGGCGGGAAAACATCTTTAGTCCCGGTTTGAGCCACCAACCGGGACTAAAGATGTCCACCTACCTGCGCCACGTGGCAGCCCCGCAATCTTTTGTCCCGGTTGGTGGATTCAACCGGGACAAAAGATATGATCTTTACTCCGGTTGAAGCCACCAACCGGGCAGACATCTTTACTCCCGGTTGGTGGATTTAACCGACTAATGTTCATATCTCGTTGTCCAGTTAGAGCCACCAACCGGGAGTAAAGTATCTTCTGTATCGGTTGTTGGCTTCAACGACAAATGACGCCGTGACTATATATAGCAAGGGCCTCACTGGGGATCCAACACTTAGCCGTTTTCGCACTTCGAAACTGCATCGTCTTCGTCTTCGTCGCCTTGCCGAGCCCCACGTCGCAGCCGCAGCACGCCGTCTCCGTCGTCTTCGTCACCGGAGGACCTCCGCTCCGCCGTCTTCGTCGCCGTCGCAGGTTAGCTCCGCCGTCCCCCTAAGATTTTTCGACATTATGCGCTAGGGTTTGGCCGCCCTCGACGCCATCGCCATCGCTGCCATCGTCGTGGTCGCCACCGCCGCAGCCGCCGTCGCCGTCACCGTCGCTGCCGCCCACTCCCCTTGCGCCCCTTCCCCACGGCCCCCTGAGCCGGCCGGCCCCTAAACCCTAAACGGCCGCGCGCCGCCTCCACCCACGCCGCCGCCGCCCTTTGCATCCTCGCGCCGCCGCCGCACTCGTGAATGTTAATATATGAATTTTGAGTATATGTGTATTTTGAATTTATGTGTATTTTGAATATATGTGTATTTTGAATATATGAATTTTGAATATATGAATTTTGTATGTATGGGTATTTTGAATATATGTTTTTGTATGTAAATGGACTTTATATGTAAATGGACTGTTATTGGCATGTTGAGAATTTTGAATTTTGAATTTTGAATATGTATTTAAATTTGAAATTTGAATGTTTATGTGAATTGTGAATTTTATATTTTCGAACGAACGAGAACGCTGAAATCAACAAACGGTCGTAAACAAACGGACGGACGGATGGACGAACGAACGAGTGTTCGTTCGTTCGTTCGGTCGTGGATGAACGGACGTTCACGAATGGACGAATAAACGGACGAACGAACGTGGACGAACGGACGTCTCCTATCCTCTATCTTTCATTTCCTCTCCACTTCAACTCCCATCCTCGTTATCTCCCTCACATCATTCTCCTCTCTTTCTCTCCTCTCCTTCAGATGAACATACTCACGGACGTGAATGATATAACGAACGGTCGGTCGGTCGTGTTCTAGCAAAGAGAAAAAAAAGAGAAAAAGGAAAATATAGAAGGTGATCTTCTTCACAAGTCTTTTCTACGATTGAGATAATATATAATTCTGAATCCATCTTCTTCGTTTTGTCTATTTTGACGTAGACATACATGATTTTTCTGAATAATTGATACATGTATTAACCGAATAATTTTTTTCAGAATTCTTTGATTAAGTCCTCAACCCACAACAATCAAATGGCGGATCGTAACGAGGAACAACTTCTCCATGATGAGATCACACGAGGAACAGAGGTTTACAACGAGGAGGGGAATGAAGATACAAATCAATACCTCAACGAGGACGGGGACGAGCAGGGGAACGATGAGGAGAATGAGGGCTTCGCCTCCGCCTCTGCTGGACAGAAGAGGGCACGCGGGCAACGCGGTCTCAACAAGCACATAGAGGGTCGACATGTCATAATGGAGGTAGAATCTGACGGTCGCCCTATTGCCCTAGAGGACGCCGCAAGGAAGTTTGTGGCGCACAGCGGAAGGGTGGTGAGGGATCACGTGCCCGTAAGCGTTGCCAACTGGAGGCGATCAAGGACAGGAGGAGATGAGCAGAGCTATCTCCCAAACTCAGAGAAAGAAATGCTATGGACTAAAATGTTGCAAGCGTTCACCATCGCAGACTCACAATAAGCAAGGGTCAAGGAATGGACGTTAAAGAAAATGGTAGAGCTCTTCAGGAACTACAAGAAAGAGTTACACAAGAAATATATCTTGAAGGGCCAGACCCCTGACTTTGACAAGTTCCCAAAGCTCAGAGATCATTGGGATGCTTTTGTTGAACACAAGACTGGGGAAGAAGCACAAGCTATCATGGAAAAGAACAAGACCAATGTAGCTAAAAAGAAATACCATCACAAGCTTTGGTCAGGCGGCTATAAGAAAGCAATGGAGAAATGGGAGAAAATGGAAGCTGACCTGAAGCACGAGGTATCATTCGAGGCACAGCCACCTGGCCGGAACGAGCAAAGCACTGGTTTTATGCTCACGGTGGCTCACTTAATCCCGTCGATGGCACAGCTTATCTTTGGTGATGAAATTCAAGAAGCCGGACGAGGTTAGAGGAAGCGTTGCGTGCCATTTCCTCGGGCGCGTCCAGCCCAACAGAGAAGGACGAGCTAACGCTCGCCCTCCAAAACCCAGGGCACCCGGGCGAACGCGAGGAAAGGCGTCGTCCCCGGAAATACGGGTTCCAAGCCGACGTCGACACATACAAGAGTCGAATGAGATCAAAGCGAGAGCACGATGCGAGGTTCGCGAGATGGAAATGAAGCTCTCGCAGATTGATCGATTGTGGATGAAAGGCTGACCCTAAGGTTGGCAGAGGAGCGGAGCCATTGGGTTAGCCAATGGATCCAAGAATGCCGCTAACTATCAAGCGCCATAGCGAAGCTCTGTTAGTGATATGCCCTAGAGGCAACATGGAGATGTTGGATATCACGTCAATGTTTATGTATAAATGAATAAAGTGTTATTCGGTTCCATGAAATAGACATCTTGTATTGATCAATAAGTACGTGACTTATTTATTTATGAGACTCGATATGTATGAATCTATTTCTAAACGATCCCGATCATATGTCATATTGTTGGAACAAATATGATTCTAAGATCGGCATGTTTATTGATTGATGATCATGTCTCATAGATCATTGGTATGGAGATACCAAATCAATAAACATGGACATATGTGTTAGAGAACACATTGTTGGATAGACCCACCATGAGACACTACAGAATTAATGTGCCATTAGTTGGTCTCGGGTAGTGTTGGTACAAAGTCCTTAGACCCGAGATCACCATGGATTCCAACATGTGTAGTAGCCTACTTTGGGACTACCAAACGCTATTCCGTAACGGATAGTTATAAAGGTAGTTTTCGGGTTTGCTATGAAACATGGAGTGGGATGTGAGTGATCAAGATGGAATTTGCCCCTCCTTTGGAGAGATATCTCTGGGCCCTCGAGGTAATGGATTATGGAGATGCATGGCCATGCTAAGTTGATTGAGGAGTCAATCAACGCATGGATAATCCAATACGGTTCGAGTGAATGGTTAAGCTATTGAAGGGATGGCACACATCTTGCCTATAGCTTAACCGGTATCGTGAGGCAAAGGGATTTGTGTACACATTACAGGTTCGAGCCGATATTATATTCTTGTATACTATGGTATCAATATGTGCCGCTAGGCGCCGCTATTGACAGGTCGGCCGAGTTGGACTCGAGCCGACGATCGGCTAAGTTAGACTATAGCCGAAACCGAGTATACCTGAACCCTGTGGTCGCACGCTTAAGGGGATAGAATAGATATTCGAGTTGGACTCGGATACGGCTCGATCGGATAGGGATCCGATCGGATAGAGTCCTATGGGCTTACGACGTATGGGCGGCCAACTCTATGAGATACGGATGAGATCCGATTCAAAATAGAGTCCTAATCGGCCACTAGTCCCAGTCGACCAACTCTATATAAAGGAGGGAGGGGTGGAGAGCTGAATACACATCAATTGCATCGCGTGCAACGAAGTCGCCGAGATCAATCTCCACGGAAACCCTCCCCACTTTCGAGCCAAACCCTAGCCTTGCATCGCGTGCTAGCACACGGGTGTACGGCGTTCGTCCCCGGACGTGTGGATACCGGTAGAGGCGCTGCTACGTTGCGCGCCGTTGATTGGCTTCGGATCGGCTACGGCATCCGTGAATCGGTTGATTGGCGAATCGGCTGTCCCCGGGTATCGGCCGCGGCTTGCGAGAATCGGCTACACCGTTCGGATCGGATAGCCCCGATTGGTCACCGCCGCACACTCCAATCGGTAACGATCTATCGGCCCTTACTTGCAAGTGTTCCTGGTTTGCGCGGTATAAGTTTTTGTTTTTGGCTAGCGTAGCCTCCGCGTAACCCTTCGGTGGTATCGAGCTAATCTTGCTTAGTTCGGGTTTTAGATTGGATCTCGGAACAAGTTTTGCGCACGGGTTGATTAGATCAATCGGTTTTACGGGATCTCGTTGAGGAGAGTAGATGGTAATTGCGTTCCTTGATAGTGTATCGGAACGACGTAATGTGATTACGTCGAAGCAATTTCCAAATAACTCGGTTTGAGTTGGGTTCGAGATAGCGTTCCTTGATAGTGTATCGGAACGGTATAATGTGATTATACCGAAGCTATCTCGTAGTCCGACTTTGTTGCTGCCTCGCGCCTACGCAAACCATCTCCCTTGATAGTGTATCGGGACGGCATAATATGATTATGCCGATATGGTTTCCATAAGCGATTTCATAGATTGGATCTATGAATTTCATGTGGTGTTCCGCCGTGTGCGTACCCCCTTATAGGTCGTCTCGATGCCGTAGCTCTGCGATAGGTAGAAAACGTTTCTACGCCTAACTTGTTTTTGCAGAGAATGCTTTGAGATGGTATGGCCCCATTGTATGTATGAGATGTATGAGATGCATGTGATGCATGTAATATTCTTTCATATGTGCAATCCCCGTAATATTCTTTCATACGTGCAATGCTTGTAATATTCTTTCACGACTGCGAGTCGATGTAATCTTCAATTAGAGCTTCTATAGTAGTAGCTTAGTTTGAAGATATCAAGCATTCGACACTTGGAAGATGGTGCCGAAGATGGAGATCCTCGGCCGACATGGAGATGGAGATCACCATGTGAAGGGGGCCATACTATTTCATTATATGCTATTCTTCTTGCTTTCATATGTGATATGTTTGTTTGATAGGATAGCATCCCTCTCAAAATTAAGTAGTAATGATGCCCTTCCAAATGTTGCACCCGTCACCGTTATGCTCGTCAATGGTGGGTTCGCAAAGCGAGTGCCATTCTCTATCATAACACGAGGGGTATATGTCGACATATACATGCAGGAGCATTTGGTTTACTTAACAAGGCTATCAAAACAGCTTTTGGGCCTTGGGGCATAGGTTGGCGCCGGGGCATGGAGATGCCACACCAACAACAAGAGTCACATAGAGATGTGATTAGCAAGGTGTTGCTTACCGATGTTACTAATTTTCTAGCAGTGTTGCCAAAGCTCACTAGAAAATTAATTAACATGTGGATCTTGACCCAATACGTAACCTAGAGGGAAGGTGGAAAATACGTAATGGGAGTCTAATGTTAAATTGTTTAACAATAGACATAGCATAAACATTGTGCTAAACTTTGCTTTTCTTGTAGAATAAATGGCGGCTAATACTACACCCAGACCTTTAATTTGCGATCTATTCTCGAAAAGGAAAAATTAAATGGAACAAACTTTATGGATTGGTATCGCAACTTGAGAATTGTTCTCAAGCAAGAGCGTAAGGAGTACGTTCTTGAAGTACCCTATCCCGAGGATTTGCCAACTAATGCCACCGCAACGCACGGAGGGCTTATGAGAAGCACACTAATGATGCCCTAGATATAAGCCGTCTCATGCTTGCTACAATGTCCCCGAGCTTCGAAGCAATATGAGAGCAACGATGCTCACACTATTATTCGGACTGCGTGGCATGTTTGAGAACCAAGCTCGGGCCGAGAGGTTCAACACCTCAAAGTCCTTGTTTGCGTGCGAGCTTGTTGAGGGGAATCCGTCGATCCGCATGTGATAAAGATGATTGGCTATATCGAGAGTCTTGAGAAACTAGGTTTCCCTCTTAGCCAAGAGTTGGCTACGACGTGATTCTCCGTCGCTCCTCCGAGCTTCGAGCCATTCATATTGAATTATCACATGAACAATATGGATAGAACCTTGGCTGAATTGCATGGGATGCTAAAGACATGAGGAGAGTATCCAGAAAACGGTCATCATGTGATGATGATGCGAAGGCAAAGCGCAAACCACTGTCAAGAAACTTTGCACCAAGAGGAAGTTAACTCCCGATGAGATCGCGAGTGCCTCTAATGCAAAGAAGGGCAAGAAGGGTCGGCGGCATCGGATGCCGTTTGCTTCTAGTGCAAGGAGACAGCCACTGGAAAAGGAACTGCAAGAAGTACATGGAGGATCTCAAGAAGAAGCAAAATACGACTTACGCCGGTATTAATGTTATAGACATTAATCTCGCTACTTCACCTACCGACTCTTGGGTATTTGATACCGGATCGTAGCTCATATTTGCAAGTCGTTGCGGAATGAGAAGAAGTAGAGGATTGAGAAGGGGCGAGGTGAACTGCGCGTCGGCAATGGAGCAAGCGTTGCTACGTTCTTGTCGGCACAGCACCACTTCATCTACCTTCAGGATTAGTTTTGGAATTGAATAATTGTTATTGTGTTCCAACACTATGTCAAAACGTTATTTCCGCTTCATGTTTGCAAGCGGAAGGATATGATTTTAGATCAATGAACAATGGTTGTTCAATATATCTCGAGATATGTTCTATTTTCATGCTCCATTGGTGAATGGATTATACGTTTTGAATCTTGAAGCGTCTCCCATCTATAACATTAATACGAAAGGCAACTCTCTAATGATATAAACCCCACGTTTATCCGGCATTGTCGCTTAGGCCATATAAATAAGAAACGCATGGAGAAGCTCCATAAAGATGGATTGCTTCACTCTTTTGATTTTGAATCATTTGAGACATGTGAGTCTTGTTTACTTGGTAAGATGACAAAGGCACCTTTCACGGGACACGGTGAAAGAGCAAGTGACTTGTTGGCACTCGTACATGCGATGTATGTGGACCAATGAGCTCAACGGCCGAGGTGGTTATCGTACTTCATTACCTTTACGATGACTTTAGTAGATATGGTTATATCTACTTAATGAGGCATAAGTCCGAATCCTTTGAAAAGTTCAAAGAATTCCGAATGAAGTACAGAATCATTTAGGGAAAACAATCAAGTTTCTACGATCGATCGTGGAGGGGAATACTTGAGCCAAGAGTTTGGTAATCATCGAAAGATTGTGGAATTGTTCCGCAGCTTAACTCCGCCGAACTCCACAATGGAACGGAGTGTCCGAACGAAGAAATCGCACCTTGTTGGACATGGTGCGGTCGATGATGAGCCAAAGTGATCTTCCGTTATCCTTCCGGGGATATGCTCTTGAAACAATTGCGCTCACACTAAATAGAGTTCCATCTAAGTCGGTTGAAAAGACACCATATGAGATATGGACAGGGCAACCCCTAGTTTGTCTTTTCTCAAAATTTGGGGATGCGAAGCTTATGTAAAACGTTTACGTCGACAAGCTCACACCCAAATCGACAAGTGCTTCTTTGTGGGATATCCTAAGGAAACTAAGGGATATTACTTTTATAATCGGGAACAAGGCAAAGTGTTTGTCGCCCGACACGGTGTCTTCTTGGAGAAAGAGTTTCTTTCAAGAAGGGTTAGTGGGAGCAGGGTGCATCTTGAAGAAGTTCAAGAAACACCGAGAAAATGTTTCGCGACCACGAACCACAACAGAGGTGCAAAGTGTTGCGCCACCGGTTGTAGATACACCACACGAGGTCCGAAAGATCACGTCGTGCACCCGAGGGTACACGTGCGGCACAATGTGATATATTGTTGTTGGACAACGATGAACCTAAGACCTATGAGGAAGCGATGGTGGGACCCGATTCCAACAAGTGGCTTGGAGCCATGAAATCCGAAATAGAATCCATGTACGACAATCAAGTTTGGAACTTGGTTGATCCACTGATGGTGTCAAAACCATTGAGTGTAAATGGGTTTTTAAGAAAAGGCCGATATGGATGGAAATGTTCACATCTATAAGGCGCGATTGGTGGCGAAAGGTTTTAAACAGATTCAAGGAGTTGATTATGATGAAACCTTCTCGCCCGTCGCAATGCTTAAATCTATTCGGATTATCCTAGCGATTGCTGCATATTTCGATTATGAGATATGGCAGATGGATGTCAAAACGGCTTTCCTAAATGGAAACCTAAGCGAGGATGTATACATGATACAACCTCGGGGTTTTGTCGATCCGAGAATCGCCGGAAAGATATGCAAGCTACGAAATCCATTTATGGATTGAAGCAAGCATCTCGGAGTTGGAATATTCGTTTTGATGAAGTAATCAAAGGGTTTGGTTTCATCAAAAATGAAGAAGAGGCCTGTGTTTACAAAAAGGTCGTGGGAGCGCAATTGTATTTCTAATCTTATATGTGGATGACATATTACCGATTGGAAATGATATCCCTATGCTAGAATCCGTCAAGTCTTCATTGAAAAATAGTTTTTCCATGAAAGACTTAGGGAGGCAAATATATATTAGGCATTCGGATCTATAGAGATAGATCCAAGAGGCTAATTGGATTAAGCCAAAGTACATACATTGACAAGGTGTTGAAAAGGTTCAACATGCATGATTCCAAGAAAGGTTTCTTGCCCATGTCACATGGCATTAATCTTAGCAAGAATCGGTGTCCTCGGACACATGATGAGCGGAATAAGATGGGTATGGTTCCATATGCTTCGGCAATTGGATCCATCATGTATGCCATGCTTTGTACACGCCCGCATGTCTCGTACGCTTTGAGTGCTACGAGCAGATACCGAGATCCGTGAAGGTCACTGGATCGCCGTAAAGAATATCCTTAAGTACTTGAGAAGAACTAAGGATATGTTCCTAGTCTATGGAGGTGAAGAAGAGCTCGTTGTAAGTGGTTACACCGATGCTAGCTTCCAAACAGAACAAGGATGATTATAGATCGCAATCTGGGTTCGTGTTCTCTGAACGGAGGCGCGACACTGGAAGAGTTCCAAGCGGGATACGTTGCCGATTCTACAACGGAGGCCGAGTACATTGCTGCTTCGGAAGCGCAAAGGAGGCTGTTTGGATCAAGAAATTCGTTTCGAGCTTGGTGTGATGACTAGTACGACGGTCCAATGTCTCTCTATTGTGATAATAGTGGAGCCATTGCGCAAGCCAAGGAGCCGAGGTCACATCGAAGTCCAAACACATACTTCGGCGATATCATCTCATCCGCGAGATAGTGGACAGAGGTGATGTCAAGATATGCAAAGTGCACACGGATCTCAACATAGCCGATCCGCCGACAAAACCTCTCCCTCGAAGCATGAGGCGCACACAAGAGCAATGGGTATTAGATACTTACATGATTGACTCTAGTGCAAGTGGGAGATTGTTAGTGATATGCCCTAGAGGCAACATGGAGATGTTGGATATCACGTCAATGTTTATGTATAAATGAATAAAGTGTTATTCGGTTCCATGAAATAGACATCTTGTATTGATCAATAAGTACGTGACTTATTTATGAGACTCGATATGTATGAATCTATTTCTAAACGATCCTCGATCATATGTCATATTGTTGGAACAAATATGATTCTAAGATCGGCATGTTTATTGATTGATGATCATGTCTCATAGATCATGGGTATGGAGATACCAAATCAATAAACATGGACATATGTGTTAGAGAACACATTGTTGGATAGACCCACCATGAGACACTACAGGAATTAATGTGCCATTAGTTGGTCTCGGGTAGTGTTGGTACAAAGTCCTTAGACCTGAGATCACCATGGATTCCAACATGTGTAGTAGCCTACTTTGGGACTACCAAACGCTATTCCGTAATCGGATAGTTATAAAGGTAGTTTTCGGGTTTGCTATGAAACATGGAGTGGGATGTGAGTGATCAAGATGGAATTTGCCCCTCCTTTGGAGAGATATCTCTGGGCCCCTCGAGGTAATGGATTATGGAAATGCATGGCCATGCTAAGTTGATTGAGGAGTCAATCAACAGGACGATAATCCAATACGGTTCGAGTGAATGGTTAAGCTATTGAAGGGATGGCACACATCTTGCCTATAGCTTAACTGGTATCGTGAGGCAAAGGGATTTGTGTACACATTACAGGTTCAGAGCCGATATTATATTCTTGTATACTATGGTGTCAATATGTGCTGCTAGGCGCCGCTATTGACAGGTCGGCTGAGTTGGACTCGAGCCGACGATCGGCTAAGTTAGACTATAGCCGAAACCGAGTATACCTGAACCTACGGGGTCGCACGCTTAAGGGGATAGAATAGATATTCGAGTTGGACTCGGATACGGCTCGATCGGATAGGGATCCGATCGGATAGAGTCCTATGGGCTTACGACGTATGGGCGGCCAACTCTATGAGATACGGATGAGATCCGATTCAAAATAGAGTCCTAATCGGCCACTAGTCCCAGTCGACCAACTCTATATAAAGGAGGGAGGGGTGGAGAGCTGAATACACATCAATTGCATCGCGTGCAACAGAAGTCGCCGAGATCAATCTCCACGGAAACCCTCCCCACTTTCGAGCCAAACCCTAGCCTTGCATCGCGTGCTAGCACACGGGTGTACGGCGTTCTGTCCCCGGACGTGTGGATACCGGTAGAGGCGCTGCTACGTTGCGCGCTGTTGATTGGCCGGATCGGCTACGGCATCGTGAATCGGTTGATTGGCGAATCGGCTGTCCCCGGTATCGGCTGTCGGCTTGCGAGAATCGGCTACACTTGTTCCGGATCGGATAGCCCGATTGGTGTTTCCGCCGCACACTCCAATCGGTAACGATCTATCGGCCCTTACTTGCAAGTGTTCCTGGTTTGCGCGGTATAAGTTTTTGTTTTTGGCTAGCGTAGCCTCCGCGTAACCCTTCAGCTTCAACTGGAAATGAAGGCGATTTGGCCCCACAAGCTGAACCGGGTCCGCCATGCCCCGTTGATGACATCACACAACGGACCCCATGTGAGCTGCACATTCCGCTAAAGAACATAACAATAAAGGTATATTCGTACTTTTATGTTGTACGTATATTTCCTTGAATAACTTGTCAATCAATGTTCATTACTAACTAATAAACAATCTTCTCAAACAGTCGCGTCCGGCATGGCCATTCCAGTAGACCGAGACGGCACTTACCACTCCCGGTCTGTTTCACCTGCGTACTCGACAGTTGAAATTGAACAGGTGGAACGCAGCTATGAAGATCTCGAGCTGGATATCCCCGGAGGAGACGGGGAGCTGACGCTAGGAGAAACAACTCTCGGAATATTTCTCTGGAGGAAGATCTTCATAATATTCCCTGGACGTGGGCCGTCTCCTCCGCCTCCACGTGGGCCGTCTCCTCCACCTCCACGTGGGCCGTCTCCTCCGTCTCCACATGGGCTGTCTCCTCCACCTCCACGTGGGCCGTCTCCTCCGCCTTCACGTGGGCCGTCTCCTCCGCCTCCTTCACCGCCTCCGCCTCCTCCGCCTCCTGCGTCGCCTCCACGAGCACCGACTCCTAAACGGTCGTCTCCAACTCCACCGCCTTCTCAGACTCCTCCATCGCCACAACGAGCACCGACTCCTAAACGGATAACATCTCGAGCCACGTGGTCAAGGTCAACCAGCAGTGGACCTAGAAGCAAGAGGCCTAAACTTGACCCGCTCCCACCAGTCCCAAAGAAAACGGCGTACGACATGACTCCAGAGGAGCTGCACGAGGCCGTCCAAGCTGAAGTCAAGGCCCACTTCAGAAAGAAGTCTCCTGAGAAGCCTCTTGAAATCCCCCAGAAGACCAAGGACTTCTTCAAGAAGACGTACCTAACGCCACAGCCTAAAACGCAACCTTAACCGCATCCGACTACGACAGGACTATTCGAAGGCTGCTTGTCAAGGCAAAGAGAACGGGCAAAGATGTACCCCATTTCGTGTTCCAAATGTCGATCGACTTAAGACAATTTATGGAATCTGCTGGAATTTCAATGGATTAATTACACGGCCGTGCTCCTCTGGCGAAGGCTCAGAAATACAAGTTCAAACTTGGAAAGCCTCTTGTAAAGCCGGATCAAGTGAAAAAGCTACCAACACAGATGTACCGCTTCCACAAGTGGTACATGCAAGAATCCAGCAGGGGTGGAGAGATGGTAATGGGCAAATATTCACAGTACTATTTTGTCGATGGAGGTGACAAATTCTATATCCGATTCGAAGACATATTCGACCTGTACCAACTTGATGCCCTCGACGTCTCACTTCTAGCCACGCGGGCTCTGTAAGTATCGTTCTGTTATTTCGTTTCTTACCTTCTTGTATTTAGCTGACTAAAGTTCTTTTTAACCATTGTAGAATGGCGATGCAATACTGCAACATGCATGACTGTAGCAAACATGGATTCATGGATCCATGCAAAATCAACGGCGTATTGGTTGATCATTTTCCTTATCCAACACTGGACAACATTTACAAGTCGCTGGTGATAAACTACTTTCGGTCATTTATCCTTCTGCCCTACAACACTGCGTAAGTATTTTCTTCCTTCCGTACCGATTTCAATCCCGTGTGCATACATAAATTTTCATATGTGTCATCTAAACCAATTTGCAGATTCCATTGGGCTCTGTTCATAATTGACATGGATAACTCGCGGATCCATGTCTTTTACTCAATTGATAAACCAGAGTCCACGTACGCAAAGATATTTGAACTGCTAGATAGGTAATGCCATCTTACTTGCTATTGCATATATGCGGTTCTCGGATAATTACTAGCTAACTTTCAACTGCACGTAGGGCATGGGAACGACTTCGGGCTGATGTTCGCGGAAATTGGAAAGATAAGCTCTCCGTGAGGATGAACTTTCCAATGAGTAACATGCTCCAAAGTTGTTTTGAATTATTACTTTGTTCTAAAATATGAAATGTATATTAAATTTGTCGTCATTTCTCCTTTAGTGTGCAAAACAGTCGCAGGGCACCAACTTATGCGGATACTACGTCTGCGACTATATTCACCGCTTTGTGACCGATGTCACAACTATCGATGATATAGATGTATGTATAATAGCCATTCATACATTACGTCTTGATTTCTTATTCACTTCATATATTTATTTCTCATTTGATCAAATTAATGACAGCTTATGCGAGTAAGAGACAACCTCCTCCACGAGACTTTCATAAAAGCCGCTCGGGAAGAATTGATGGGATTTATAAACGAGCAGATCATTGATCCCACTTTGGGAGTTCTATTTTAATTTAAGTAACTTAACCACCGGATCCACAAAATAGACAATGTTTTGTAACATACGAAATATATGTGGATATTGTACATATGTGTATATGTTTTGGTAATATATTACATGTATATATTTCCTTTCTTAAGTTCATTTATATGTTTGTAATTTATATATTTATAAATATATATTATATAATACGTATGTATAAATATATGTGTGTAAAATATGTATATGTGTAATATATAATATATGTGTGTAATATGTAGTGTGTAGCCTTGTTGGACAAAGAAGAAAATTAAAAATATAAAAAAATCTTTAGTCCGGTTGATGGCAACAACCGGGACTAAAGATGGCAGAGCCACATGGCCGGATGCGCCATCTTTAGTCCTGAAGCCATCAACGGGACTAAAGATGGAGCAGCGGCCACGTGGCTCCGCCATCTTTAGTCCCGGTTGATGGCTTCAACCGGGACTAAAGATGCATCTCTAGTCCCGGTTATTTAACCGGGACTAGAGGTCGCCCATCTCTAGTCCCGGATTCGTAGTCCCGGTTTGACAACCGGGACTACTGAGGGTTACGAACCGGGACTAGTGTGGCTTTCTCCAGTAGTGCGGGTTAAAGAAAACGGGTGCCTTTTGGAAGGATGTCGAGGCATGTGCCTCTGCAGCGGCTGGCACGAGAACGAGGCTAGTGGAAGTGGAACTCGCCGCCGCTGAATCGAAGATCAATAGGCACCACAGAGCTCGCGTAGCGTACTGCGGTCTCGTGCGTTGCGGCAGTAATGCAGCAACACCTTCAAGTGATTAGAATGCACGCAGTGACGTATCTAACATTTTTTATATTTTTATATGATGGTCCAAATTATATAATTTTTTAATTTTTAAGTACCAAAATATAGGAAAACAATATTCAATAAAACTATATCATTGATTAAAAGGGTACCACGATATATTAAAAAGTGACTTGGTAATTGTTATGAGTGCAAAAAATTGTATTTTTTCTCTTCTCAAGAATATTTCATTTTATTTTACATATAGCTATGTATTTTTTGAAACCACTCACCAGATACGCCTATGCTTTTTCTTACAAAAAAGACTGTGTGATCAAATTTTATAGAAAGGGAAGAAAGAGTTTAGGAAACAACCTGTCAAACTTTTAGTCCTGCCAGAATGTAGGGAAAGTAGAGAAAACGGTGAAAGACAAATAAAAAATCAACTAAAAGCATCTAGCCAAGCACAAAACGAAGTTTTGAGCTCTTCCTTGAAGTGGATAATCTGAAGGTGACACTTATTCCTGAAATTAGCCTTCCACATTGAGTGAGTTGGGGTTTTGCAGTGAAAAACTTTGTCGTTTCTTAATTTCCACATCTCCCAAGTGGCTATCCAAACTATTTCTGTCGAGAAAGGTAAAGAGTTTGTGGAGATTGCTTTTGCGATTCTGTCCACATGGCCTAAATCACTGTCCCACTGAATCTGCAACGAAACCGAGCACTCGCTAGCAAAAGGACACTAGAAGAGCAGGTGATCAATGGTCTCCTCCTCCCCCTGTCACACATAACATAGAGATTGTTGTCTTGAATAGTTAGGTACCTTCTCTGAAGCATGGATTTAGTGTTCAGCCTGTCTACTAGAAGCAACCAAGCGAAGAATTTTATACGTGGCGTGCAACTGGATTGCCAATGAATCTTGTAGCTTGGATGAGAACCCATTGTGCTAAAGATGTGACAATACAACCACCGTGCGGTGTATTTATTCCCAACAATCGGTATCGAAGAGTCCCTTGGAACTCTCATCATAAGATAGGTTCTGGCACTGTAACTGAGTTTGCAATGCCTCCAATTCTTGAAAAGCTTGATTTGAAAGTGACAGGTGAAGAATACTGTCTAGGTCTTCTACTTGCATAATTTCTGCCATTGAAACATTCTGTTTCTTAGCAAAAGAAGTTAGGTGTGGGTGGTTGTCCGATATGGCTATGCTGTTCCAGTTATCTCCCAAACAGAATGTCCCCCCTATCTGACAAGTAGCAATTGATCTAAAAATATCATTTAGACGAAGGACATACTTCCACCAAAATGACCCTGTTTCTCTGGTCGCATGTGGAACCTTAGAAGAATAGTACCGAAACCAAATTAGTTTGACCCATGGCACATCTTCTTGGTTATAAAATTTGGATAGTTGTTTGAGGAGAAGAGCATCATTTTGCAATCTTAAGTTCAGAACTCCTAGGCCTCCCTTTAACTTGGGTCGCATAACCATTGGCCTGGCAGCCAGGTTTCCTCCTTTCTTTTTGGGATCATTTCCTCTCCAGAGACATTGTTTGTGGCTCTACAATGGCATTAATCACCCCCTCTGGTAATTTGAGTGTGCACATTGCATATGTGGTTATCGGTGTAATGACCGAGTTAACCATTTCCAGTCTGGCAGAATATGAAAGCCAAGTGGCGCATGCAGAAAGCCTTCTTTCTATTCTGTCCATCATCGGTGTTAGGTCTTCCATTCTTGGCTTTGTCGTACCCATTGGTAGCCCCAAATAGGTGAATGGCATTGTGCCCACTGAAGGGTTACGCGGAAGCTACGCTAGCCGAAAACAAAAATTTCTACCGCGCAAACCAGGAACACTTGCAAGTAAGGGCCGATAGATCGTTACCAATTAGAGTAGAGTGCAGCGGAATAGCCAATCAGGGCAATCCGATCCGGAACAGTGTAGCCGATTCCCGGAGACAGCCGATTCGCCAATCAGCCGATTCGAGTCGTCCGGCCGCGTTCTCACGGCTCGCTCCGATGCGCCCGACCGCAGCCGATCAAGAGCGCGCAACGTAGCGCGCCTCTACCGGTATCCACACGTCCGGGGACAGAACGCCGTACACCCGTGTGCTAGCACGCGATGCAAGGCTAGGGTTTGGCTCGAAAGTGGGGAGGGTTTCCGTGGAGATTGATCTCGGCGACTTCTGTTGCACGCGATGCAATTGACATGTCACAGCTCTCCACCCCTCCCTCCTTTATATAGAGTTGGCCGACGGGACTAGTGGCCGATTAGGACTCTATTTTGAATCGGATCTCATCCGTATCTCATAGAGTTGGCCGCCCCACACGTCGTAAGCCCATAGGACTCTATCCGATCGGATCCCTATCCGATCGAGCCGTATCCGAGTCCAACTCGAATATCTATTCTATCCCCTTAAGCGTGCGACCCGTAGGTTCAGGTATACTCGGTTTCGGCTATAGTCTAACTTAGCCGATCATCGACTCGAGTCTAACTCACCGACCTGTCAATAGCGGCGCCTAGCAAGCACATATTGACACCATAGTATACAAGAATAATATCGGCTCGAACCTGTAATGTGTACACAAATCCCTTTGCCTCACGATACCGTTAAGCTATAGGCAAGATGTGTGCCATCCCTTCAATAGCTTAACCATTCACTCGAACCGTATTGGATTATCGTCCGTTGATTGACTCCTCAATCAACTTAGCATGGCCATGCATTTCCATAATCCATTACCTCGAGGGGCCGGAGATATCTCTCCAAAGGAGGGGCAAATTCCATCTTGATCACTCACATCCCACTCCATGTTTCATAGCAAACCCGAAAACTACCTTTATAACTACCCGATTACGGAATAGCGTTTGGTAGTCCCAAAGTAGGCTACTACACATGTTGGAATCCATGGTGATCTCAGGTCTAAGGACTTTGTACCAACACTACCCGAGACCAACTAATGGCACATTAATTCCGTAGTGTCTCATGGTGGGTCTATCCAACAATGTGTTCTCCAACACATATGTCCATGTTTATTGATTTGGTATCTCCATACCCATGATCTATGAGACATGATCATCAATCAATAAACATGCCGATCTTAGAATCATATTTGTTTCAACAATATGACATATGATCGAGGATCGTTTAGAAATAGATTCATACATAAAGAGTCTCATAAATAAGTCACGTACTTATTGATCAATACAAGATGTCTATTTCATGGAATGAATAACACTTTATTCATTTATACATAAACATTGACGTGATATCCAACATCTCCATGTTGCCTCTAGGGCATATCACTAACAATCTCCCACTTGCACTAGAGTCAATCATGTAAGTATCTAATACCCATTGCTCTTGTGTGCGCCTCATGCTTCATGAGGGAGAGGTTTTGTCGCGGATCGGCTATGTTGAGATCCGTGTGCACTTTGCATATCTTGACATCACCTCTATCCACTATCTCGCGGATGAGATGATATCGCTGAAGTATGTGTTTGGACTTCGATGTGACCTCGGCTCCTTGGCTTGCGCAATGGCTCCACTATTATCACAATAGAGAGACATTGGACCAGATCGTACTAGTCATCACACCAAGCTCGAAACGAATTTCTTGATCCAAACAGCCTCCTTTGCGCTTCCGAAAGCAATGTACTCGGCCTCTGTTGTAGAATCAGCAACGGTATCCCGCTTGGAACTCTTCCAGTGACTGCGCCTCCGTTCGGGCGAACACGAATCCAGTTGCGATCTATAATCATCCTTGTCTGTTTGGAAGCTAGCATCGGTGTAACCACTTACAACGAGCTCTTCTTCACCTCCATAGACTAGGAACATATCCTTAGTTCTTCTCAAATACTTAAGGATATTCTTTACGGCGATCCAGTGACCTTCACCGATCGACGGTATCCGGTCGTAGCACTCAAAGCGTATGAGACATCTCGGGCGTGTACAAAGCATGGCATACATGATGGATCCAATTGCCGAAGCATATGGAACCATACCCATCTTATTCCGCTCATCATGTGTCCGAGGGCACCGATTCTTGCTAAGATTAATGCCATGTGACATGGGCAAGAAACCTTTCTTGGAATCATGCATGTTGAACCTTTTCAACACCTTGTCAATGTATGTACTTTGGCTTAATCCAATTAGCCTCTTGGATCTATCTCTATAGATCCGAATGCTAATATGTATGCTTGCCTCCCCTAAGTCTTTCATGGAAAAACTATTTTTCAATGAAGACTTGACGGATTCTAGCATAGGGATATCATTTCCAATCGTAATATGTCATCCACATATAAGATTAGAAATACAATTGCGCTCCCACGACCTTTTTGTAAACACAGGCCTCTTCTTCATTTTTGATGAAACCAAACCCTTTGATTACTTCATCAAAACGAATATTCCAACTCCGAGATGCCTTCTTCAATCCATAAATGGATTTCGTAGCTTGCATATCTTTCCGGGCGATTCGGATCGACAAAACCCCGAGGTTGTATCATGTATACATCCTCGCTTAGGTTTCCATTTAGGAAAGCCGTTTTGACATCCATCTCGCCATATCTCATAATCGAAATATGCAGCAATCGCTAGGATAATCCGAATAGATTTAAGCATTGCGACGGGCGAGAAGGTTTCATCATAATCAACTCCTTGAATCTGTTTAAAACCTTTCGCCACCAATCGCGCCTTATAGATGTGAACATTTCAATCCATATCGGCCTTTTCTTAAAAACCCATTTACACTCAATGGTTTTGACACCATCGGTGGATCAACCAAGTTCCAAACTTGATTGTCGTACATGGATTCTATTTCGGATTTCATGGCTCCAAGCCACTTGTTGGAATCGGGTCCCACCATCGCTTCCTCATAGGTCTTAGGTTCATCGTTGTCCAACAACAATATATCACATTGTTCCGCACTGTGTACTGTCAGTGCACGACGTGATCTTTCGACCTCCGTGGGGCTGGTGTATCTACAACCGGTGGCGCAACACTTTGCACCTCCGTTGTGGTTACGTGGTCGCTGAAACATTTTCGGTGTTTCTTGAACTTCTTCAAGATGCACCCTGCTCCCACTAACCCTTCTTGAAAGAAACTCTTTCTCCAAGAAGACACCGTGTCGGCGACAAACACTTTGCCTTGTTCCCGTTATAAAAGTAATATCCCTTAGTTTCCTTAGGATATCCCACAAAGAAGCACTTGTCGATTTGGGTGTGAGCTTGTCGATCGTAAACGTTTTACATAAGCTTCGCATCCCCAAATTTTGAGAAAAGACAAACTAGGGGTTGCCCTGTCCATATCTCATATGGTGTCTTTTCAATTGACTTAGATGGAACTCTATTTAGTGTGAGCGCAGTGTTTCAAGAGCATATCCCCGAAGGATAACGGAAGATCACTTTGGCTCATCATCGACCGCACCATGTCCAACAAGGTGCGATTTCTCCGTCGGACACTCCGTTCCATTGCGGAGTTCTGGCGAGTCAATCGTGGAACAATTCCACAATCTTTCGATGATTACCAAACTCTTGGCTTAAGTATTCCCTCCACGATCGATCGTAGAAACTTGATTGTTTTCCCTAAATGATTCTGTACTTCATTCTGGAATTCTTTGAACTTTTCAAAGGATTCGGACTTATGCCTCATTAAGTAGATATAACCATATCTACTAAAGTCATCGGTAAAGGTAATGAAGTATTGATAACCACCTCTGGCCGTTGAGCTCATTGGTCCACATACATCAGTATGTACGAGTGCCAATAAGTCACTTGCTCTCTCACTATGTCCCGTGAAAGGTGCCTTTGTCATCTTACCAAGTAAACAAGACTCACATGTCTCAAATGATTCAAAATCAAAAGAGTGAAGCAATCCATCCTTATGGAGCTTCTCCATGCGTTTCTTATTTATATGGCCTAAGCGACAATGCCGGATAAACGTGGGGTTTATATCATTAGAGAGTTGCCTTTCTGTTTTAATGTTATAGATGGGAGACGCTTCAAGATTCAAAACGTATAATCCATTCACCAATGGAGCATGAAAATAGAACATATCTCTAAGATATATTGAACAACCATTGTCCATTGATCTAAAATCATATCCTTCCGCTTGCAAACATGAAGCGGAAATAACGTTTTGACATAGTGTTGGAACACAATAACAATTATTCAATTCCAAAACTAATCCCGAAGGTAGATGAAGTGGTACTATGCCGACAAGAATCGTAGCAACGCTTGCTCCATTGCCGACGCGCAGTTCACCTCGCCCCTTCTCAATCCTCTACTTCTTCTCATTCCCCGCAACGATTTGCAAATATGAGCTACCGATCCGGTATCAAATACCCAAGAGTCGTAGGTGAAGTAGCGAGATTAATGTCTATAACATTAATACCCAGCGTAAGTCGTACTTTGCTTCTTCTTGTGATCCTCCATGTACTTCTTGCAGTTCCTTTTCCAGTGGCTGTCTCCTTGCAAGAGAAGCAAACGGCATCGATGCCGCCGACCCCTTCTTGCCCTTCTTTGCATTGGAGGCACTCGCGATCTCATCGGGAGTTAACTTCCTCTTGGTGCAAAGTTTCTTGACGGTGGTTTGCGCTTTGCCTTCGCATCATCATCACATGATGACCGTTTTCTGGATACTCTCCTCACTGTCTTTAGCATCCCATGCAATTCAGCCAAGGTTCTATCCATATTGTTCATGTGATAGTTTAATATGAATGGCTCGAAGCTCGGAGGGAGCGACCGGAGAATCACATCGGTAGCCAACTCTTGGCTAAGGGGAAAACCTAGTTTTTCCGGACTCTCGATATAGCAAATCATCTTTATCACATGCGGCGACGGGATTCCCCTCAACAAGCTCGCACGCAAACAAGGACTTTGAGGTGTTGAACCTCTCGGCCCGAGCTTGGTTCTCAAACATGCCACGCAGTCCCGAATAACGGTGTGAGCATCGCGCTCTCATATTGCTTCGAAGCTCGGGGGACATTGTAGCAAGCATGAGACACTTATATCTAGGGCATCATTAGTGTGCTTCTCATAAGCCCTCCGTGCAGTTGCGTAAGTGGCATTATTTGGCAAATCCTCGGGATAGGGTACTTCAAGAACGTACTCCTTACGCTCTTGCTTGAGAACAATTCTCAAGTTGCGATACCAATCCATAAAGTTTGTTCCATTTAATTTTTCCTTTTCGAGAATAGATCGCAAATTAAAGGTACTGGGTGTAGTATTAGCCGCCATTTATTCTACAACAGAAAAACAAAGTTTAGCATAATGTTTATGTTATGTCTTTTGTTAAACAATTTAACATAAGACTCCCATTACGTATTTTCCACCTTCCCTCTAGGTTACGTATTGGGTCAAGATCCACATGTTAGTTAATTTTCTAGTGAGCTTTGGCATCACTGCTAGAAAATTAGTAACATCGGTAAGCAACTCTGTGGAGATTATGGCAATCGGATATCTACATGGCAAGCTTATCCGACTGGAGATAGGGATAGGTTGTGTTTACCAAATATGTAAACCAACTACGACTTGGGTATTACGTTGCCGATTAGATAAGGCAATGGCTCATAGTCATAGTTTGGTAAGATTGAGGAAACCGACTTAGAGTAAGATAGGGTTTCCGATCTGTAAGCCCACCTCCCAAGACTATATAAGGGGGTAAGGGGCGTCCCTTGAGGGATATGCGACATCGGCTTTAGATCATATGCTTCATGAGAAGTTAGATCAGCCTTCGCTTTAGATCACAAGATCAATAAAGACACTCGGCGGATCGAATCCACCAAACAGAGTAGGGTATTACCTCACGAGAGGGCTGAACTGTCTAAATCTTCTTTTCCTCCTAACCCATTGTGCTTGGCGATCTTGACTGCACCCCAATTTTCTATTGCCGAAACCAAGTTTCGGCGGTTGGCGCGCCGGGTAGGGGCCCGCGTCGAGACTTCTTCAACAATCTCGCCGACAAGCGTGATGGGATCTCCTTCAAGATTCGGCGACTTCACCGCCAACTTCGTCGACGATTCCTCCTTCGACTCGGATTCGGACCGGTCGGTAGGAGAAATCCACTCGACGCCGTTCGGACTTCCGAACAGCACCACGATCTACAACGACGTCTTGAAGACCAAGATGCAATCTACTTTCTCCGACGACGGACTTCACTCGGCACCATTCGGATTACCGAATACCGCCGAAATCTGCGCCAATCTTCTCGCCTCCCCGACGGAAGCGATCTACTCGAGATGAAGACCTCTCGGTGCCGTTTGGGTTACCAAACATCGCCGAGATTTTCAGCAAACTCCTCCCCGAGTTGAGGTCGACCCACTCGGAGGAGCCTGCTTCCCCATGCTCTGACTCGGACTGGAACGATCCATACCCGGGCTACCCAGGATCAAGGGAGGTCGCCGTCATCCTCCCGCCATTCGGCTCATGCTCATCTTCGGAGCTCAACGAATATCTCAGCTCCGCCGGCTTCGACGACCTCTGTGGCATCCCCTCAGACGAAGCCGACGACTCCGATTGCCGCATGGACTATGAGCCGTAGTGCTTTGATGTCCTCATGGCCGAGCGGACGAGTCCGACTCAGCCATGGTCGAGGCTTGCTGAAGAAGAGCGAGCCAAGATTGAGCACGAGCGCAAGACGGCCGAAGAGGAGAAGCAACGCAAGGACGAGGCTGACAAGAGGAAGCAGGATCTGCGCGCTGCCGGACGATCTGCCCAGGAGGCCATCCTCCAAACACGAGTTCGCAACACCAACATCTTCCAAACGCCACGCGAACGCTGTTGCCGCGCTCACTCTCTTGGACACCGTCATGGAGACGGCACCCGCTAATGTGACTCCGATACTCGACAAGATTAAGACCATCGTCGCAGCCACGGCCTAACGGCCACCCCCACCCGGCACGAAGGCCGGCAATCTGTGGCCGAAACGCCGGACAAGAGCCGGCTTCCGCCCCTAAGGTCGGGAGACTACAAGAGGCCCGAGCCAGATCGGTCGACGACCAGGCCAAGAGGCCCACCCCGCGAGTCCACGCCGAAGTACCAGGAGCAGACGGCCGACTCCCGCGACAAACGACATGGACGTCCACCCGTCCACCACCGCGTTCGCCGCAACAACAGCTCCAGCGACCCAACCAGCCAACCGAAGACCTCGCCGAGTGATCTGCGGGAAGTCCTCGATCGCCGCTACCAGGAGCGCGACCGACGCACTCGGGAAGATCGGAGGGGATCACCCGATAGCGGCGACGACGGAGTACCAGCCTTTACTCGGGAGCTCCGCCGAGTGCATTGGCCGAGTGGCTTTAAGCCTACAGGGATTGAAAGGTGGCGACAACAAGGCTATGGCCAATTACCTGCCCGTGGCCCTCGCCAACTCAGCCAGGAACTGGCTCAGGAGCCTGCCAAGAGGCTAAATCGGCTCGTGGAGCGAGGCGAGGACCATTTCATCGCCAACTTCCGGGGCACCTTCGAGAGGCCCGGAACCCACTTCGATCTCTACAACATCGTCCGAAGCCGACGAGTCATTGAAAGACTACATCCGGCGCTTCTCCGAAGAGCGCAACAAGATCCCCAACATCACCGACGACATCATCATCGCCGCCTTCCGTAAGGGAGTCCATGATGAGTGTTAATTGGAAAGTTTGGGCGCAAGCCACCGAAGACGGTGAAGCAGATGTTTGAGATGGCGAACTCGTACGCCAAATCCAGCGACGCAATCAAAGCGGCGCGCCAAGACCGGCCCGATAGGAGGGACGATAAGCAATCGGGAGGAAGCCGGCATCCTAAGAAGGATAACGGCAATAACAATCAGGCCCGAAAGACCGCAAGCGTCGGCACGAAGACCTGGTTGCCACAACATCCAACTCTCAATGTCGTCCTCGAGTTGCGGCCTACGACGCGATCATGAACGATCATGAACGCTCGGTGCACACATCATCTACAAGCAATTCGCAGAGCAATATGCGGCACGGTTGAACAAGAAGCCAACTAATGAAACCGGTCCATCGGGAACCAAGAAGAACAACCCGACTGGAAATTTGAAGCCTTTTCAAGACCACGTGGGCGAGCTGAATCACATCTTCAGGGGCCGCAGGCTTATGAGTCCAAGAGGAAGCAAAAGCTGATGGACCGCGAGGTCAATGCGGCACAACCCGAAGTCCCACAACATCTACGATGGTCGGAGGTGGCCATCACGTTTAATCGCTCGGATCATCCTGACCGAGTGGTTCACCCAGGGCAGTATCCCTTGGTACTTAACCTGGTGGTTCAGAACATCGAGCTGAAGCGCGTCCTCGTCGATGGGGGCAGTGTCCTCAATCTCCTATTCGTCAAGACCCTGGATGAGATACAAATCCTGAGAACTGAGTTGAAGACAAGCTCAGCCCCCTTCCACGGAGTGATCCCGGGGCTGTCGCCCGCACCACTCGGGCACGTCGCCCTTCCAGTCACCTCAGGAGTTCGCGAGAATTTCTGAACGGAGAATACCACCTTCGGGGTGGTCGACTTCAAGACGGGCTACCACGCGATCATCGGAAGGCCTGCACTCGCCAAGTTCATAGCGATACTACACTACATTTACTTATGCATGAAGACGCCCGGCCCTAACGGCGTCATCACCCTGCGCAGCGACGTCAAGCAAGCCTTCACCTGCGACAAAGAAAGCTGCGATATGGCCCAATCTTGTGAGAGATCACGTGGCCAGGAAGAAATCCGACTGGCTACATCAACATCTGAAGAGGGTGAAATTCCTACAAAGAGGATAGCCAAGTCGGGACAAGGCGACGCCAAAACGAAGAAAATCTTTCTTGATCCAGTCGGCAAGATATCTTCAAGGACTTAGAAGATACCAGAGTCGCCATGTTCGGGCGCGAGCTTTCATTGTCGATGATTTGGTTCTACGCAAGATCCAGACCATCAAGGACCATCACAAATTATCTCCACTATGGGAAGGACCATACATAACCGCTGAGGTGACTCGGCCAAGAGCATTTCGACTAAAGCGCGAAGATGGATCTATGGTGGAGAACTCCTGGAATATTGAACATCTTCGACGATACTATGCTTAAATTGCCGTAAGTTTTATGTTGTTCTTGACTGTCAACCTCAAGCAAGATGACTTCTTGAGTTGACTCGGGGCCATACGTGTCAATAAAGCATGGTTTTCTTTGATAACTTGTTTATATTTAGTTTATCATTGTTTATTGTTTTGATTCGAGTTCAATAGATAAGGACTGAGAATTTTTGATGATCTAATCAAGTTTTAGGCTTGGTGACGTCGGGCGAAAATTACTTAAGAAATTTTCTATGAAGACTCGAGTCAAGGCATTAACATAAATAAGCTAGATACCTACAAGTTCACATCGGAGGCATAAAGAGACCAAGATGATTAGATGAAGTGGCGGGGACGACCTCGAAGCTTCGTAAAAGACTTGAGGGTTTTTGCTAAGTCGTCTCGTGATTGGGCGAGCCCATGAGAGACTTGCGGCCCGGCTAAGGTGTGGCTTGACACGTGTCCTTAGGGACTTAAGTGGATGGACTTAAGCAGATTTGCCTTGACAATATGCACGTGTCACATAGCCCAATACCTTTAAAATCCTTGCATAACTTCATGAGAAGTTGGCACGATGCAATTTGAAAGGTGACAAACAGGTAAGCTTTTCATGGTGTCCCGATGACAGGGACTGTTTGGTTTCTAAGCATTTGATTAAATGATTATATCAATGCTATTTTTCCACCTTGGTGAAGATCTTTTTAGATTAAGACCAATATTATGGCAGGAGCTATTTAATATTTTGGTCGTATTTTTCGATGACTGAAAAATTTGTTTACCCATGAGGGTTGACTAAATTATTTGTCCCGAGATGACTCGGGCAAGTTAACTCGGATGAGCATGAGCTTGCCGAGTGTTTTTACCCATGAGGGTTGATGAAATTATTTGTCCGAGATGACTCGGACAAGTTAACTCGGATGAGCATGAGCTTGCCGAGTGTTTTTTACCCATGAGGGTTGACTAAAATTATTTGTCCCGAGATGACTCGGACAAGTTAACTCGGATGAGCATGAGCTTGCCGAGTGTTTTTACCCACGAGGGTTGATTAGATTATTTGTCCCGAGATGACTCGGACAAGTTAACTCGGATAAGCATGAGCTTGCCGAGTGTTTTTTGCCCACGAGGGTCGATTGAGCTATTTGTTCCGAGATGACTCGGGCAAATCAACTCGGATAAGCATGAGTTTGCCGAGTGAATTAACTTCTTACCTACAAGGGTTGATTAAATTGTTTGTTCGAGACGACTCGGGCGAACTTACTCGGATAAGCATGAGCTTGCCGAGTGATGTGATTTTTATAATTGCTTTAGCTTGAGCTAAGCATTTATAAGAGAATTATTTGTTCCGAGATGACTCGGGCAAATTTCCGGATGACTCGGGAGGATCAGCTCGGATAAGCATGAGCTTACCGAGCGAATTGATTTCTTACCCATGAGGGATGATTGAAATATTTGTTCCGAGATGACTTGGGGAGATCCACTTGGATAAGCATGAGTTTACCGAGTGCTTTTCACCCACGAGGGTTGATTGAGTTATTTGTTCTGAGTTGACTCGGGCAAATTCACTCGGACGAGTACGAGCTTGACGAGTGATGAGGTTGCTTTAGCTTGAGCTAAACATCTACATAAGAATAATTTTTTATAGTTCTTGACTATAAAAAAACCGGCAGCGCCAGCCGATAGCCTCCGCCCTTGGACCCGGCCGTTGCGCAGTTCCTCGACACCGTCGCCAGCGAGGAAATGCCGACGGCTGTCGGAGCGCGGCCGAACCCGGGAGCTCGAGCCATGAGTCGGTCAACGCTCCAGCCGACGTACCGCCGGTCCCAAGTCCCCCAGCGAAAAATCGGCTGGTAAGCCCTCACTTCACCAAATTTAGCTTCACAATGATATCACTTGCATCTGACCGAACCATTCTTTTCAGGTCAAGAAATTGGCCGGCCGCACTCCACGTCCTGTGCCATCGGTAATCATCTCTTGCATCTTGATTTGTAGAAATTAGCCGACTTGACTGCTAACTCTTCTTTTGCAGCCCCCACAATCTCCGTCGGCTGCCTCCCAGGCGTCCAACGAACACGTTAAGGCTGCCGCGAGCGGCGACAACAACACCGACGAAGAGGCCCCAATGGCTGCAGGCGGTGAACCAGCCGAGCCGACCGCTCCAACCCCGATGCCCACGGTAAGCCGACTGAATTTGATGATCGGCTCTATCAGCTCAATATCTTCTTGACCATCTTCCTCTTTGCAGAACATAGCCGACCTCCTCAACTTTGACTTGTCGGAGTTCGAGGAGTCCGGCGAAATCGGCGAGGAGGCGTTGGTGACACCGGCCGAGGACCTGAGGGCCATTCTAGCCGACATCGGCAACCGGCTGGAGGCCTCACTGGATGCGCTGGTGGTCGATAGCGGTTCAATATGCGCACGCTTCAAGGAAATCCAAGGCCAGCTGCTGGAAGCTCTAGCCGATGCCATTGTGCCGGCCACCTTCATGGAAGCCCACCAACTCAAGTACGAACGGGCACGGCAGCGGATAGCCGATCGTCGCGAGAACCAGGCGCGATTGGCCACCCTCCAGTCGACCAAGGACGCCATCGTGAGCCAGAAAGCCACCTTCGACCGCCTAAAGACTGAGCCAGCGACCAAGCTTGAGCAACTCCTCGCACGGCAAGATCAACTGATGGCCGATCTCGTTCAAGTCACGAACGAGATCGATGTCCACAAGGAGTATATGGCTAGCTTGCCAGCCGAGATCGAAGCTCAACACCAAAGTATCAAGGCGGCCGTGGCGCATCTACGGGACCTGGTGAAGGACATCCGGCCGGTGGCTGGGTCTGAGGCCGACGACGTCAGAGCCATTGAAGAGATAGACCAGATCAGGCGGACGGCGTTGTCGGCCATAGCCGATTTCTTGAAACAATGAGCTTGTAACATTTTAACATTCTGAAATCGGCTACTGCCTCCTGCAATACATTCGCCAAACTTTTGTGACATGCTATAACTCTGATTAACTGCCCAATTTGCGTAATCGGCTCTGGCCTGTGTGTAATATATTTTTTCAATCTTTTGCAAATGTGCTTGTGGATGAGATCGGCTCCGGCCGCATGCAGTGTCTTGGTATGACCGTCGATCCCAATCGTTTAAAACGCTTTTATATCAACTGCCGATTATGAAGCTTAAAAAATTTAGAATTTCTCAACACCCAATTTGCAATCGGCTCGTGTATGTATATGCCGCCCAAGTTTTGTTGATAGCTTCGGTGTCGACAAAACTGTGAATTCAGGTCGTTCGCGCATCATTGCCGTCGCTATCGGCCACTCGTTAGCCGATCGTAGAAAACTTAGGGAAAAACGTTGCATAAAAACGCCTAAAGGCGATGCCTTATTGAAGCAAGACATCGGCTGTCGTAAATCGGCTAAGCAACCGAATTACGAATTGATCCATACGCTTGGGTAATATTTCTTCAGGTATTTTCCATTAAGAACCCTTCCAAATACTTCTCCGTCCAGCCCTTCCAACATGTAAGCTCCTTTAGAGACGCATTTGTGGATCTTGAAAGGCCCTTCCCAATTCGGTGACCACTTGCCGAATTTGTTATCTCTAGATCCAATCGGCAGTATCAATTTCCAAACGAGTTCACCTTCCTCGAAAAGATTTAGGCACCACTTTTTTATTATAATGTCTGGCTACTTGTTCCTTATCCTTTGTAACTTTTTCCAAGGCCCTCATCCCAGACAAGACTAAGTCTTCTAATTCGTCCACTATCAGGTGATAATAATCGTCGGCTGTAAGTTGGTCCTGTAGCTAAATGCGCCTTGAGCCGACGACGCTCTCCCATGGTAGCACTGCCTCATGTCCGTAGACCAGCTTGTACGGAGGGACTTGAATCGACCCGTGGCATGCCATCCGATGTGCCACTGTTTGGGGTACTATGAGATCTTTCTTTTAATCAACTTAATCAAACTTTTATTTGAAGCCTTGGCTTGTCCGTTGGCCTGTGCATAGTACGACGAAGAATTGAGCAGCCCGATCCCCATGCTGTCGGCAAACTGGACAAACTCGTCCGATACGAAGATAGATCACTGGTCTGTTGTTATCGTTTGTGGGACGCCGGATCGGTAGATAATATGTTCCTTGACAAACTCGATTGTGTCCTTAGAATCCACTTTCCTCAGGGGAATAGCCTTCACCCACTTTGTGAAGTAATCGGTCGCCACCAGAATAAATTTATGCCCTTTGCTTGAGGGTGGATTGATCTGGTTGATCATATCGATGCCCCATCCTCTGAACGGCCAAGGCTTAATAATTGGGTTTATAGCCGATGCTGGTGCTCGTTGTATGGCGCCAAACTTCTGATAATCCTGGCAGCCCTTGTAATACTTGAAACAATCCTCTAGCATCGTCGGCCAGAAATACCTTGCTCGGCGAAGTAGCCACTTCATCTTGTGGGCCGATTGATGTGTGCTACAGATTCCTTCATGCACTTCTCCGACGGCCACTTTGGCCTGATCAGCTCCCAAACACTTGAGTAGCACGCCATCAATCGTCCGATAGTACAGATCTTCATCGAGCAACACATATCTTAACGCTTTGTATCGTAATTTCCTTGTAGCCGATTGAGATGGATTTTTGAGGTAGCTGTAAACTTCAGACCTCCAAATCATCGGCTGTAATGGCGGCAACCTTTATGTCAATCTCTTTCAACATCGGCCGATAGCCCGATGCCCCTTAAGCTAAATTGTTAGCTTCTGTGTTCTGCTCTCTGGGGATGTGTTTCAAAGTAACTAGCCAGAAACCGTCCAATAACTCCCGGCATTGCTGGTAATAGGCCATCAGCGCATCGTTTTTTGCATTCGTATTCTCCTGATAATTGGCTGATGACCAACAATGAATCTCCCATTATTTCGATGGCGTCGGCTTCAACTTCCTTGAGTAGATGTAATCTTTTAAGGACGGCTTCGTATTCGGCTTGGTTGTTTGTAGCGCGGGGGTTGATAGCAAAAGCAAACTCGAAGCTTGCTCTCCGGGTGAAATAATGACCAAGCCGATGCCGTAGCCGTTGGTGCAAACCGAGCCATCAAACGTCAAAGTCCAAGGCATAATCTCCATTGAGCCGATTGAGTCATTTCTGTGCTCCACAATGAAATCAGCTATGGCTTGTCCCTTGACTGCCCTTGGTGCCTGATACCTCAGATCAAACTCTGTTAGCGCAAAAAATCCACTTCCCAATTCTTCCTTTCAGCACTGGAGCCGATAGCATGTAATTAACTACATCAGCTTTGCAGATTATTGTGCATTCGTTGGATAGCAGATAATGCCTTAACTTCGTACATGAAAAATAGATGCATAGGCATAGCTTCTCCACAGGTGAATACCTTGTTTCTGCGTCCAGCAACCGTCGGCTGAGATAGAAAATGGCTTTTTCCTTGCCCTCAACCTCTTGTATTAGGACGGAGCCAATTGACTTGTCATCGGCTGATAGGTACAGCTTAAACGGTATCCCTTTTTGCGGAGGCATTAAAATTGGAGGGGAACTCAGATAATCTTTTATGTTGTCTAAAGCTTTTTGCTACTCTGCCCCCCATGTGAATGCTTGATCGGCCTTCAGCCGAAGCAGTGGTGTGAATGGCTTCATCTTTTCTGAGAGATTGGCTATGAACCGTCTGATGAAATTTATCTTGCCGATAAATGACTGGAGTTGCTTCTTGTCCTTCGGATGCTGTATTGTCTTGATAGCATTTATGCTTCTTGGTGTAACCTCAATTCCTCTTTCATGAACAAGAAATCCCAAGAACTGCCTGGCCGATACGCCAAACACGCACTTAAGCGGATTCATCTTCAGGCCATACTTCCTCGTCCGCTCTAACACTTGTCTCAGATCGACTATGTGGCCCTCTATCTCCCTTGACTTGACAACTACGTCATCAATGTATATCTCTACTAATGAGCCGATCATGTCATGAAAAATGTAGTTCATGGCCCATTGATATGTTGCCCCAGCATTCTTCAAGCCGAATGTCATTACTACCCATTCGTACAAGCCGATTGCGCCGGGACACCGAAAAGCAATTTTGTGGATGTCTTCGTCGGCCATAAATATTTGATTATACCCTGCATTGCCGTCCATGAAACTGATAATTTTGTTGCCTGACGCGGCCACGACAAGCAAATCGGCTATCGGCATTGGGTATTCGTCTTTAGGGGTTGCCTTGTTTAGATCTCTGAAATAGATGTACACCCTAAGTTTACTGTTTTTCTTCAGCACTGGGACAATGTTTGAGACCCACTCGGCGTATCGGCAAGGCTGAATGTATCCTGCATCGTATAGCCGAGTAATTTCGGCTTTAATTGCATCATACATATCAGCCTTAAACCTCCTGGGAGGCTGTTTGAACGGCCGATAGCCTGCCTTAATCAACAGTTGATGGACCACTATTGATCGGCTGAGGCCGGACTTCTCGAAGTATTCCCAAGCGAAACAATCTTTATATTCTTTTAACAAATCAATAAGCTGGGATCTACAATGAGGAGACAAATTTTTGCTTATGTATGTTGGCCTCGGCCTTTCACCAGAGCCGATGTCAATTTCCTCTAATTCGTCGGCCGACGTGAAACCTTGCCCGAGTTTGCCATCGTCTTCGTCCGCGGTGTCCATGCCGAAGACGCTTGAGCCCTCCACCATGTCTTGTTCAAAGTAGCAGTTGCGGCTCGTCGTCTCCAATCGGCTGTATTGTGGAATTGGACACATTTAGAAAATCGGCTTGCCAGATTTTCCAAGACAAACAATCGATGCCTTCGATTTCCCAAAGCGGCAAATCGGCACTGACGACACTAACTGACCTGTCGGTTGGCACGATCTCAATCTTGTCGCCGTCCCATTGGATCAAGCTCTGATGCATGATAGAAGGAATGCAGCAGTTAGCGTGCATCCAGTCCCTTCCGAGCAGCAAGCTGTAAGACCCCTTCCCGTCGATGACAAAGAATGTTGTGGGCACGGTCTTATTGCCGACGGTCAGTTCGATGTTGAGGACGCCCTTGGTTTCTGATGGGTTGTCGCTGAAGTCCTTGAGCACCATATTGGTCTTTATTAGGTCTTCGGCTCCCTTGCCTAGTTTTCTGAATGTTGCGTAAGACATGAGGTTGACTGCAGCTCCCCCATCAACTAGCATCTTGGAAATCGGCTTGCCGTTGACGAATCCTTTAACGTACAACGGCTTCAAGTGCCGATTTTCGGTTTCCTCGGGTTCGTCGAAGATAGCCTGGTCCGGTGAGATTGCTAGCTTCACAAGGTCGTCCTCGATGGCGTCTGCATCGGCTTCAGGAGCACTAAACTCGGCTGGTAGCACGAACACCATGTTGACCGATGCAGAAACTTTGCCTTTCCCTTTTCCTGCCCTCCTGGCTTGATCGGCTGGGCCCTTCTCGGCTTGCTCTTCGTCGGCTGCGGCAGTTTTCTCTTTGGGAACCCATCGCCTTTTGATCTTACCTAGCCGACGACGCTGTTCGTGGATCATTTGCCGAACTTCGTCTTCTCTCCCTTCACGCTTGAGTCGTTGAATTCTTCTTTTCTGCGTCTTCGTGAAGAGATCGGATGGGCACCATTGGGGGTTGGCCGATTCCTCGTCGTCGGCCTCTTCATCATTGCGATTGTCGTCATTGCGGTCTTCGTCGATGAAGAAGTCTTGGTGGATCGGGCCGAGTCGATCATGGACGGACCGCAGCCTTTGATTCAGTGAACGGCTCTAGGGACGAACCGGGCTGGGCTTGCAGGCCAATAGGCTCTGCGTTCATCGTCGCGCGATCATTGCATCGGGCAATCGTCCGTGTAGGTAGTCTCATGCCGAGATTCCCGCGCACACAAAAAATCACAATGCCGGTGCGGGTCGGCACATTGCGGTTACCTCGTGTCGGCGGCTTTGGATCTGCGGCTCGTGCCGACGAGGTGCTTCATTGTAAGTTTCTTCCTACCGAGACTGGTGCTGAGGACGGTGTGGGCTATCTCTATGGATCGGCCGTCGGTCAGCCGATTTGATAACCGGGCGTACCATATTAATTGGCGCGGCGTGGTATCCAATTGGCTCGTCTTCTGTTTTGGCCCCCGACCGATGTATTGACTAAGCCGTGCGCCACTCTGTCCTATCGATCAGCTTGCCTAGGGCCAGCTTGGACTGTGTTGACCGGGAAAGGGTTGCCGTCTACCTTCGTTGGCTGATTTGAATCGGCGAACTTCAGCTTCCCGGCCTCAATTGCCGACTGGATTTGCTGCCTGAAGACTTTGCAGTCGTTGGTGGCATGGGATGTGGTGTTGTGCCACTTGCAGTATTTCTTCCTCTTTAATTCCTCGGCCGATGGGATCACTTGATTTTCAGGCAGCTGAATCTGCTTCTCCTTAAGCAGCAAGTCGAAAATCCTGTCGGCCTTAGTGATGTCGAAGTCGTAGCGTTCTTCTTTTTCCGTCTTCAGCAGCCATTGGCAGACGATGGTATTTTTGTTCTTGGCCCATTCGGCGCTGCCACTTCTGCGTCATCGTTGTCGGACTCGCAGTCTGATTCGACGACGACCTGTGTTATGTTTTTGACGGCCTTCCTAGTGTCTTGGAATCGCTGTTCGTGGGCCGTCACCTTCTGCGCCAAGTGGGCTAGGCTGTCGAAGTCTTGTGCAGAGAATCGCTCTCGGATCAGTGTGATCAAGCCGTGAAAGGCCAAATTGGCTAGCTGAGCGTCCGATAGCACCAAGCTGTAGCATCGGTTCCTCATCTCCCTAAAGCGTTGGATGTACTCCTGAACCATTCGTTGTGTTTCTGCCTGATGCTGGTGAGGTCCGACAACTTCATCTCGTGGTTGCCGGAGTAAAAGTATCTGTGAAACTGCTTCTCGAGATCGGCCCAACTCTGAATTGAGTTGTAAGGCAGCGAAGAGAACCAGGTGAAAGCCGATCCCGAAAGAGACAGAGGGAACAACCGAACCCTCAAGGCGTCTGTAGCCGATGCTTCGCCGCACTGCGCCAAGAATCGGCTGACATGCTCGTAAGTTGAAACATTGTCTTGCCCTGAGAACTTCAAAAAATCTGGGATCTTGTATCGGTTGGGCATCGAAATCCGCTCGAAGTGCTCTGGATAGGGATACCGATACATGTTTCCTGAGTCTTTTAGTTTGAGGCCGAATTGATCACGCATGACATCTGCGATCAGATCGACCCAGGTTTGGTTATCCTGCTGTATCGGCTCGTATGGTTCGTACGGCACGGGTGCTTGCCGATACAGCGGTGGTGGTGTCTGAGGCCTGTAGTGATGATCCTGACGGCCTCCTTGATACTGGTAGTGATGATCAGCGGGAGGTGGCCGATGCGCTGGTGGTGGCGTTGGTGGTCCCAGGAATAGTTGTCGGCCACCGGCGTTGTACCGCCTGTCCAGGTCAATCTGGGGAATCGGCTCTGACTGCCGATTGTTGTTGAACATGTTAGCAATCTGACCCTGGGGCATCGGTTGCTGTCGGTTCAGCATGGTGATAGCTGGCCTTATAGCCGATTCAGTCGGATTTGGCTGACCGAGAATCCCTCCTGGCGGCCCTTGTTGTGCTAGTGGTGGGACCGGCTGATTCTGCGTGACCAACATCCTCTAACCAGGAAATTGGCCATCTGTGAAGTACGTCGGCCCCCGTTGCAGCTGGTCGGCTATTTTGGCGTCGACCACGATAGCGATCATGTTGTTGAGAGTATTGACAAGGATGCTACTTTGGTTGACTAGTGCGTGATGGATGGCCGAATCGATCCGATCTTGTAGGGAATATAGAGCCGAATCGTCGTGTTCCTGGATCGGCTCCTCCACCTTCTGTTTGCCTTTTGTCTCACCAGAGGAGGAATGCCTTGAGATCGTCCATGCTGAATTTATACTTCTGATGCACGACCCCGGATCTTGTTTGGGTGAAAGATTGCAAGTAGTTAGCCTTGAGTTCTTCCACCATCTTCTTATAATCGGTTTGCTGTTCAGCCAATAACTGCTCCATCTTCACAGGCACGATATTGTCCTGGGAAACGTTGGGGCTCTTGGAGTCGACCGTCTTGCCGGCTGAGTCTATACGTCCGAGTCGAGCCGACAGAGAAAGTCCCACCGGGCGTGCCAAGAAGCGTGTTGATGAGAAATTTCTCTCACGCGCTGGCCAGGAGATCTGCTTGACTCCGGTCAGGTCCTTCTCGGCTGCTGTGGTGCGGGCGTGCCGATCGGTTTGATCTGTTAACCAACAAGAAAAACAAAGAAACGTGCGTTAAGTGTTAGGTTAGATCCCCACTGAATCGGCTAAGGGAATCCATGAGCATGTATCTGCTATCCTAAAATATATTTAAGCCAAGCGACTAGAATGGATCGGCGATACGAGACAACATTAGTCGTTTAACCCAAATACGAAAGGATAATAGATATATGTATTGATAACCTAGCCGATCTTTGGAAAGCTAACAATGGATCGGCTAGTACTCCGATGGTTCTTATAAAAGATATCATCCTTGAACCGAGGCTTAGCTCGAAATCGGCATCGGTGTCTACGGCCGGATTTTGGCTCACAAGGTCCGACAAGAACAAGATCTTAACATAAGAGGCAGTCCTAATATAAATCTAATAATAAATATTTGCATAGTATTAATTTTGTTGCCACATTTAAAGATTGATTGGATTTCATCTAAAGTGGTGTAGAAATATATTCGATTTTGTAATCTCTCATATAACTTGTGTGAAACCAGTCATTTGTGTCAGGTTCCAATGCTCATCTGTGTCGGCGGAGGGCCTAGTCATTGGTAAATGGTCGGTGATGTGAAACCTTATATGTGCCAGGTGAGCGGCTGTCACCTATGTCGCACATCTTAAATGGGTTTCAATACCAACCCGTCACTGATATGGTTCACCCACACGAGCGAGTAGATTATATGTTGTCCTTTGGTTTTTGAGACCAAAAATCTAGGGTGTATTTCATACCAATTCCCTAGACAGTAGCTTGGTATACACATAATAGTGCTGATACATTGCCTTTACCGTCATAAGGTCTTACAACATAATATGGGATATAAAAGGTTGCCCAACAAGGGCCTAAATGGACTGACATAAACTAGCAAAATAGATAGATAAGGTAGCAGAAGTTAAGCAGCAGTGGCCCTGCACTTGTCCACAGGCATCGACTGGGAACTTAGATCCTATGAAACCTTCTTTGGTTCTTCCTCTTTTGAGATTTGCTCACATGGATCACTTGCCGTATCTAGCTCTAAAAGGGGGGAAATAGCAACGATGGGTACATAGAGTATTCACAAGCCACCACTACAACATGATTAATGCTCATAGGATTCAAAGATGGCTATAGGGTTATTTGTGTAAAGCAAGTTTTCACAAATCATTTCGTAGGCCTAAGACTTAGCCATTTACCAGAAGAATTCACTATTGTTCAAGTAGTTTGACCATTCCACAAAGGCTGTGACCACCTCGCCAAGCTCCACTTGGTTTGGTTTACCTTCGTGGTCCAATTCACATATCTCATACTTCACTCTCGTGCCTTTCGAGAGAGTTTATCCAAGTCTCCATTCCATCCTAATCAATTTGATATTTAAGAGTCTAGTCAAGAGTAGTACAAGTCCCAACGCTCAATTAACCACGAGCATGACTATTTGAATAAATTGGTTTTATTCACACTGCAGTGAATATACGCTTTACCTATAGTCCGAGGCATGCCCAACACATGAGCCTCGTCGCAACACATGAGACGAATCACAACCCAGCTTCTCGGATCTTCTAGCATTGCGACACCTGCTCCAAAGACTATGAGCCCCCATGCACCCCTTGGCCCTTCATCCCGCCGCGCCAGTTGTGAGGGGAGTCTTGGACCCGAGGTATCAAAGGAAAGGAAAGTGAGCAAGGGTTCATTTTACTTGACATGTCATTGATTTTACACACCATCCTTTTTCGCCATTCTCAACACAACACATGATGTCAAGAACCGGCCATGACTAGGGTGCCGCCCCACTAGAATCACCTAGTTTACTAGGTGTAAGCCCATACGAGAAAAGCGGTCGTAACTCTGCTTGTTTATTGCCTATTTTCTTGACTTGGTCCTTACATGGCTAGGGTCGACGCTAACATTTTCAAGGAACCACCAAAGTTAATTCTTGCTGCCCCAGTCTGAATTAATTTTGTTCATTAACCATGGTTTTTTCTCAAACATTTCACACATGTATCACAAGTGTCATTTCATGTCTCAACTTGCATAAATCCTATATAAGGAGTGGTTACTCCCATTCCAATTATCACAACATAAGGCATGAATCATCAATTAAGCATGACTAAGCGTTTGTCAATAATTGACTACGGACAAAGAGTAGTGTATGGCATTAAGGTACAGGACAACAATTTCAAAGGACAGAAATATGCAACAATGTAAGAATGAAGTTTAACATAGCATGCATTTTTTTTGCAAAGAGAACATTTCGTAATAGGATCAACATGTTCAAAGGAGGGGGATGTGGTGACTTGCCTTGCTCAGCTACAACAACTTCTTCCTCTGCATCAAAAGGTTCATCCTTGCAAACGTAACCTAACGGCGAATCGGCTAATTCAAAATACGGCCCCACGACTAACTTAAAAGAGAAAAGGTACAAAAAAATTGGGAAAATACCAAACTAGTGTGAATGTATAGATCTTGATTTTAGATGAATTTAGGTGGAAGTTCCATTGGATTTGGACTTAAGATGAAGTTATGAGGGTTTAAAGATTTAAATTTGAATTAGATCAAATAATTGTGAAAAGTTAGTGTGCTCTATCTTGTCTTCTACTGGTCGAGGGCGCTTACTCACTGATAGGTGGGTCCCATGTATTTTTAATTAATTCTCCAAATATTTTCTTAAAGGAAAGAGTCTTCAGTCACTGACAGGTGGGGTAGGGTTACGGTGGAGATGGTCAAATTGACCAATCAATGGCTCGGGCCCACATATTGGTGACATAGATACTTAAACAAGGTGTAAATAGATTTCCTTAATGACTGAGTCCCACATGTGAGTCCAAGAATTAAGGAGCATCATTAACTTAATTATCTTCGTTAGCGACTAACTAAATGGTTAACAGATGGGGCCCACGTGTCGGTCGGAGAGGGGAGGGGATTTATCTCCTACTCCTGTGCTTCACCCGGCTAAGCAGAGCCAAGCATGGGCACGAACGGCACAAGGCATGGGAGGTAGGCAGTGGCCCGCGAAGGGGTCGCCGGATCTCATCACCCTTTGGCGAGCGACGACACGTGCGATGGTCAAGGTTGGACGGCGCGGCGGTTCTACGCGAACGGAGCGATGGTTCCGAGGAGCGGCGATGGCGGCCGAGAGAGAGAAGGTAAGGGAGGGCAGTGTGGCGCTCACCATGCGGTGGCCGTGTAGCAGCGCAACCGAGCGGAGAGGAAGGCAGAATCATGGGTATCGAGGTATGGGTTGCAGATGGTCGTTGTCGGACCGGGACGATGCCTCCTCTTTGCTCCAGCGTATGGTTCATCTCTGGCGACGGCGTCAATTGGTCGGCGTCCACTCCTTTTATAGGGGAGAATGGACTCGGCCGTTGCCCTCTCCCTGCCGCACAAGGATGGCAAGGACGACATGCCATCGCCCGGCCATATGGCAGGGTGGTTGGGTCGTGCGGCAAGGATGGGAGGATGACACGCGATTGGGGAAGGAAGGGAAATCCCTGGCAGTCCATTGCCGTCTCCACGTACCCACGTGGTCTATCGGGTGTGGCAACGGTGCTTAGCCCATCGGTTCGAAGGGGGCGATGGCGTGGGCGCACAACGTGGCAGTGGCCGAGTGGGTGGCTGGCGTGGGCGGCGGTACGGGCATCCTTGCTAGAGCGGCCAACTTGGTGAGAGAGCCGATGGAGGGGATGGGATGGTGTGGCGAGGATGGAAGGGTGGTGTGGATGGCGGGTCGGTGTCAGCGGCATGGGAAAGAAGGGGCGCGACGCGGGCAGGTTGGCAATGTGCGGGGGCGGATGACATGCCGAGGACGAGGACGAGGGAGGTGGCGAGCCGTTTGGCCCATTGAGTGGAGGAGAGGTGCGAGGAAGGGGATGGCCATGCGTGGTTAGCTCAGGCGGGCGCTTGCAGCGTCGCCCGTTGCTGATGAGTGCACCCTGTCTGGCGCCAATCCGGTGAGCATGCGCAGAGGTGAAGCAGCGGGCGGGTGCGGGAAAGGAAAGGGAGGGAGGTGTAAGAGACTTTTGGGGCGTGGGGACTTACTGTGCTAGGGCCAGCCTGCTCTGGTAGGGCTGCAAGGAGAGAGAGCTAAGGGAGGGAGTTGAGCCGGCTGAGGAGGGGAAGGAGGAGAGAGAGATTTGAGCCCAGGGATGGAAAATAGACTTCTAGAAATTGTTTTGAGGGTTTTTAAATATCACACATGATTTGTAAACTAAATAAATTTGGTATGGCACTGGCAAACAAATAAAAGTGAACTCCAGGAAGATCCAACATGATGCAAATTTTGAAAAAAAATTATAGTCTCCAAAATTTAATTTTCGAATTTTATTTCCATATTTTTAAGGATGTTACATTATAGCTTGTGAGGAATGACGCATCTGTTACGGGCTACAACTCCGATCCATCAAAGGTGACTCGGTCACCTCTTTGATGGGGTACAACTCCGATCCATCAAAGTCATGATGGTGTTTCCACAAAATTTGCACCAACACATAAAGGCCTAAAAGATCTTCTTAGCTGTAGTGCAGATCTAAAAATTTGGTTCAGGATGTGCCACTTAGTTTGATCCAACAACTAACAAGATAAAAATAAAAAGATTAGATCAAAAGGCCGATCGACCAAGGGGCCGATATGAAATCGTGTGCCCAACCGATGCCAATGAAATTCAGATCAACGGATATGTAACCGGTGGATCTTTGATATATAAAATAAAATGAAAATTATGCTATCATTGGTTGGGAAAAATAGCACATAATTGTTTATGAGCTTTTTCTTTATTAAGGACAATCTTGATAATTAGACCGAACCAAGACAATATAAGATTGAAATTAATAAGGATCGACTTAATAAGCAATTATATGGATATAAATGTTAGCTGATGTAGTGACTTAGACGACAAGGAAAAGTTGACTCATCGGCTAGAAGTCCGATGAAACCTTAGACATAACCTATTGTTGACAAGAAATTTCTCTCATGCGCTGGCCTGGGAGATCTGCTTAACTCCAGTGCAAGTCCTTCTTGGCTACCTATGCTATTCAAGGCATGCCAGTTGGTTTGATCTGTTAATCAACAAGAAAAATAGAGATATAGGCGTTAAGAATTAAGTTAGATCCTACTGGATCGGCTGCAGGAGTCAACCTACATATATATGCTATTCCGAAGTGTTTTTAAACCAAGTGACTAGAATAGATCGGCTGTTGTCGAGACAGTATTAGCCACTTAACCCAAATATACCACAGAATAATAGATATATGCTTTAACAAACTTAGCCGATGTCATAAGTCCAACTGTGAATCGGCTAATACTCTGATTTATGTTATGAAAAGATATTGATCTGAGCTAAATGAGCTAAACCTAGATCAGTCGGCTGTCGGCTGTAGCTGACAAACTAATTCTGGCTTAGGGCATTTAACTAGAGCAAGATCTTATATAAGAGGCGATTTTAACAATCCTGATAACAAATATCAAAAGAATATTAAAATAGATAAGGCCGGCTAAAACCCCGGCACTGTCTCTAAGCATATACATCTAACCAAACAGATCATTGAAAGTTCTAAAAACGACTTAATAGTTCGATGTTGATGCAGCATTAAGTATATAAAGAACAGTCTGATCTACTGTAGCTGATGTAAATACCTCAAGACGGTGGATATCGCACATAATCTAGGTCTACCTATAGATCTAGCTCTATCGGCTGTCGATTCCTGATAGAAGTGAGCCGATGACGAGACAGATCTAAACATTGTTCTAGATTATATGCAATATGTGATAACTAGCACAACATAAATCATTGAATTTAGAGTGTCATGACGATGGAAGCACTAAATTTGATGAGATACACCACTAATGACAAACATTTACCTGAACTTGGGGATCGAAACGATGCAGCCCGAAGCCGGATCAATTGTTCGTCTGAAGAAAAAGGAGGCAATGCGCCGAAGGTAGTATTGATTGTGTGAGAATCTATTTTACAGGGGTCTTGGGTCCTATTTATACCGAAGATCAACAAAGACCACGCTAAACACGACTGCAACTAACTACTATATCTATACGACAAAAGCGTAGAAAGCAATCCTTTGCTGCCTTTACAATAGGGTTATCTCTAAATAAATCTCTAATTTACATACAATTGCCATTGCAGGGCTTTATCCCTAAATGGCAATATCTCTAATGCGCAATTTGGAAACCAAATCTTCTATTTTATCTCTAAATATCTGCATCAGAAACGGTTTTATCTTCTCTGAACTTGGAGTCGGGTACTGGCTGTTCTTGTCCGATTCAACCTTAGTCGACTGGCATCGTAGCTGATCGCACCTCAGCCGACCCGACCTCTGTTTCTTCGTCAAACCAGCCGATCCGATTCTGCTTCAACTTCAGCCAGGACTTAGGGATTTGGTTACCAAATTTAGGCATTAACACCTATAAAACTTGAAGAAATCTATCTAGCAAATTAAAACCTAGCAGATCGGACCTAACCAAGATAGTGCAAGATTAGTAAAAAGCTTGATAGATCTAGTAAGTCGATAGATTTTATATAAGATGATTGATATACTGGTTCTAACTAAGAAAGCGAAACAATAAAAGGAGAACCAATATATCAGATAGGTAAAACTAGCAAAAAACCTAATTAGAATACCGGTCTTAACCGAGAAAGTACTAATTGGGCGGATAGTAGCGAAGTTGACGGAACATATTTTCTTGCCGGAGATCGAAACTGCAGCCCCAACTCGAAAACTGGGAACTCATAAGAATTTAAAGGTGGCGATGTTCCAAAAGTAGTACATTGATCTGTTGATAAATTTACAAGACCCTCGATGTACATATTTATACCCTTGATCTAACTAAGTTCAATTCGAATACAAGTCTATCGGATCGAGATTTTATCCCTTACGTAGAAGAGGAATCTAAAAAACTTGGCTTGATATGAAAGCTAAAACTAAATCTACTCTAAAACTAGTTAAGCTTATCCGATACACTTTCCAACCGTACCCACTGGAACCACAACCTCAATCTGCTCCTTTTGACTTGCTTTGAGTAATGGCATGTACCAAAATTTGCCATTAACACACAGATGAGTCATCGGTGACGGGGTCTAGTTGCAATTTGACAACGATGTTGCTCACTCGTGATGGGCTTATGTTGTAACCCGTCACCGATAAGGTTTTTCCCAAAAAATATATCATTTTATTGGCTACCCTCAGGCAATTGCTAGCCATGTCCGCCGCAAAATGACAAAAACACAGACATATATTCCTAGAATCCATAGAATGGCACATACATTTCACATAAATTCACAATCATATAATTTCCAAGCCTCAGTTATCTGCAAGTCTCGAGAATTTGATGCCTCACATAATTATATCAATTCCTTCATTCAGCAAAACTTTAAGTTGCAAGCCTCAAGAACTTACCAAACCTCCCATGCATCTTCAAAAGAGAACCATCACAATTAGGTCTTTGGGCCATTGGATGAAGGTCCCACATGCAGTGCCTAGTGTTATTATTTCATCATTTGGTGGGATCGTTAGAGGCCATGTGACCGAATTCTCCCTCACCATGTTAATTTGGACCACAGCATGTCTAGCCGATAAATCCACGCTGTGAACTTTGATTTCATGTGCAAGCTTGAAATATTGGCCCTTGGAGGCATGACAACAAAATGCGGGCATTATCGTAACTTGTAGGACACACTTGGCTATCTCCTACGTACAATTAAGACATGTTTTTACTAGAAGCTAGAATAGTGGGAATAGTTAAAAGAAGCATACATTGCTTTTTAATCTTACATTTGTATGTTCGGTTGCGGCGGGGACTGGTGGATGTTCATGAGCCATCCTAGTTGATGCGCAACTACTTCGGCGCTGCTGGGGGCTCACTTCTACTTCAACGGTGGGTTGTAGGTTGGTGACCTTCTTCAGCATCTCATCCCTGAGCTTGGCCTCAACGGATTGTATTTTCTCATTAAATTCCTGGCTAAGTTCCTCTCTCATCTTGTGGAGATTATGGCAATCGGGTATCTACATGGCAAGCTTATCCGACTGGAGGTAGGGATAGATTGCGCCTGCCATATCTGTAAACCAACTACGACTTGGGTATTACGTTGCCGATTAGATAAGGCAACGGCTCATAGTCATAGTTTGGTAAGATTGAGGAAACCGATTTAGAGTAAGATAGGGTTTCTGATATGTAACCCCGCCTCCCAAGACTATATAAGGGGGGGTAAGGGGCGTCCCTTGAGGGAGATCTTAGGCGATAGCAGACTTCATAAGTAAGAGCTTTAGATTCACGAGATCACGAGATCAATAAAGACACTCGGCGGATCGAATCCACCGAAACAGGAGTAGGGTATTACCTCACGAGAGGGCCTGAACCTGTCTAAATCTTCTTTTCCTCCTAACCCATTGTGCTTGGCGATCTTGACTGCGACCCCAGAAATTATATTGCCGAAACCGAGTTTCGACAGTTGGCGCGCCAGGTAGGGGACCACGCGTCGAGACTTCTTCAACAATCTCGCCAACAAGCGTGATGGGATCTCCTTCAAGATTCGGCGACTTCGCCGCCTACTTCGCCGACGATTCCTCCTTCGACTCGGATTCAGACCAGTCGGAAGGAGAAATCCACTCGACGCCGTTCGGGCTTCCGAACAGCGCCAGCATCTACAACGACATCTTGAAGATCAAGATGCAATCTACTTTCTCCGACGACGGACTTCACTCGGCACCATTCGGATTACCGAATACCGCCGAAATCTGCGCCAATCTTCTCACCTCCCCGACGGAGGCAATCTATTCGGACGAAGACCTCTCGGTCCCGTTTGGGTTACCAAACGCCGCCAAGATCTACAGCGAACTTCTCTCCCCCGAGTCGGCTGCGACCCACTCGGAGGAGCCCACACCCCCAAGCTCTGACTCGGACTGGAACGATCCAGACCCGGGCTACCCAGGATCAAGGGAGGTCGCCGTCATCCTCCCATCATTCGGCTCCTGCTCATCTTCGGAGCTCAATGGATACCTCAGCTCCGCCGGCTTCGACGACCTCTATGGCATCCCCTCTGACGAAGCCGACAACTCCGACTACCGCATGGACTATGAGCCGAAGTGCTTTGATGTCCTCATGGCCGAGCCGGACGAGTCCGACTCAGCCATGGCCAAGAGGCTTGCTGAAGGTGAGCGGGCCAAGATTGAGCACGAGCGCAAGACGGCCGAAGAGGAGAAGCAACGCAAGGGCGAGGCTGACAAGAGGAAGCAGGACCTACGTACAGCCGGACGATCTGCCCAGGAGGCCATCCTCCAAACGCGGGTTCGCAACATCAACATTTTCCAAACGCCACAGCAAAACGCTGTTGCCGCGCTCACTCTCTTGGACACCGTCATGGAGACGGCACCCGCCAATGTGACTCCGATACTCGACAAGATCAAGACCATCGTCGCAGCCACAGCTAACGGCCACCCCACCACCTCGGCACGAAGGCCGACTGAGTCCGTGGCTGAAACGCCCGACAAAAGTCGACTCCCGCCTCTAAGGTCAGGAGACTATAAGAGGCCCGAGCCAGATCGGTCGACAACAAGGCCAAGAGGCCCACGCCACGAGTCCACACAGAAGTACCAGGAGCAAACAGCCGACTCCCGCGACAAACGACATGGGCGTCCACCCGTCCACCACCGCGTCCGCCACAACAACAGCTCCAGCTACCCAACCAGCCAACCGAAGACCCCGCCGAGTGATCTGCGGGAAGTCCTCGATCGCCGCTACCAGGAGCGAGACCGACGCACTCGGGAAGATCGGAGGGGATCACCCGATAGCGGCGACGACGGAGTGCCAGCTTTCACTCGGGAGCTTCGCGGAGTGCATATGCCGAATGGTTTTAAGCCAACAGGAATAGAGAAATATGACGGCAAGACCGACCCGAGTCATGGCTTACCGTGTATACTCTCGCCATCCGCGCAGCAGGCGGCGACAACAAGGCTATGGCCAATTATTTGCCCGTGGCCCTCGCCAACTCAGCCAGGAACTGGCTCACGAGCCTGCCAAGAGGCTCAATCGGCTCATGGAGCGAGCTGAGGGACCACTTCATCGCCAACTTCCAGGGCACCTTCGAGAGGCCCAGCACACACTTTGACTTATACGACGTCATCCAGAAGCCGGACGAGCCTCTGAAGGATTACATTCGGCGCTTCTCCGAAAAGCGCAACAAGATCCCCAACATCACCGATGGCATCATCATCGCCGCCTTCCAGAAGGGAGTTCGTGATGAACTGTTGATCGGGAAGTTCGGGCGCAAGCCACCAAAGACGGTAAAACAAATGTTCGAGACGGCGAACTCCTACGCCAAATCCAACGATGCAATCAAGGCGGCACGCCAAGACCAGCCTGACAAAAGGGATGACAAGCACTCGGAAGGAAGCCGGCATCCGAGGAAGGATAACGGCAGCAACAATCAGGCCCAGAAAGATCGCAAGCGCCGGCACCAAGACCTGGTTGCCACAACGTCCGATTCTCAACACCGTTGCCGAGTTGCGGCTTACGACGCAATCATGAACGATCGTGAACGCTCAGTACACGCATCATCTACAAGCAATTCTCAGAGCAATATGCGGCACGGTTAAACAAGAAGCCGACTAATGAAACCGGTCCATCGAGAACCAAGAAGAACAACCCGACTGGAAATTCGGAGGCTTTTCAAGGCCACGTGGGCGAGCTGAATCACATATTCGGGGGCCGCGGGCTTATGAGTCCAAGAGGAAGCAAAAGCTGACGGACCGCGAGATCAACACAGCACAACCCGAAGTCCCACAACATCTACGATGGTCGGAGGTGGCCATCACGTTTAATCGCTCGGATCATCTTGACCGAGTGGTTCACCTAGGGCAATATCCCTTGGTACTCGACCCGGTGGTTCGGAACATCAAGCTGAAGCGCGTCCTCATCGATCGGGGCAGCGTCCTCAATCTACTATTCGCCAAGACCCTGGATGAGATACAAATCCTGAGAACTGAGTTGAAGGCAAGCTCAGCCCCCTTCCACGGAGTGATCCCGGGGCTGTCGCCCACACCACTCGGGCACATCGCCTTTCCAGTCACCTCCGAAGTTCGCGAGAATTTCCGAACGGAGAATACCACCTTCGGGGTGGTCGACTTCAAAGACGGCCTACTACGCGATCATCGGAAGGCCTGCACTCGCCAAATTCATGGCGATACCACACTACACTTACCTCTGCATGAAGACGCCTGGGCCTAACGGCGTCATCACCCTGCGCAGCAACGTCAAACAAGCCTTCACCTGCGACGAAGAAAGCTGCGATATGGCCCAATCTTGTGAGAGATCACGTGGCCAGGAAGAAATCCGACTGGCTACATCAACATCTGAAGAGGGTGAAATTTCTACAAAGAGGATAGCCAAGTCGGGACAAGGCGACGCCAAAACGAAGAAAATCTTCCTTGATCCAGTCGGCAAGATATCTTCAAGGACTTAGAAGATACCATTGTCGCAATGTTTGGGCGCGAGCTTTCATTGTCGATGATTTGGTTCTACGCAAGATCCAGACCATCAAGGACCATCACAAATTATCTCCACTATGAGAAGGACCATACATAATCGCTGAGGTGACTCAGCCAAGAGCATTTCGACTAAAGCGCGAAAACGGATCTATGGTGGAGAACTCCTGGAATATTGAACATCTTCGATGATACTATGCTTAAATTGCCGTAAGTTTTATGTTGTTCTTGACTCAACCTCAAGCAAGATGACTTCTTGAGTTGACATCGGGGCTGCATACGTGTCAATAAAGCATGGTTTTCTTTGATAACTTGTTTATATTTAGTTTATCATTGTTTATTATTTTGATTCGAGTTCAATAGATAAGGACGAGAATTTTTGATGATCTAATCAAGTTTTAGGCTTGGTGACAATCGGACGAAAATTACTTAAGAAATTTTCTATGAAGACTCGGTCAAGGCATTAACATAAATAAGCTAGATACCTACAAGTTCACATCGGAGGCATAAAGAGACCAAGATGATTAGATGAAGTGGCGGGGACGACCTCGAGGCTTCGTAAAAAGACTTGAGGGTTTTGCTAAGTCGTCTCGTGATTGGGCCGAGCCCATGAGAGACTTGCGGCCCGGCTAAGGTGTGGCTTGACACGTGTCCTTAGGGACTTAAGTGGATGGACTTAAGCAGATTTGCCCGGCAATATGCACGTGTTACATAGCCCAATACCTTTAAAATCCTTTCATACCGCGGTTTGCGTAACTTCATGAGAAGTTGGCACGATGCAATTTGAAAGGTGACAAACAATTAAGCTTTTCATGGCTGTCCGATGACGAGGGACTGTTTGGTTTCTAAGCATTTGATTAAATGATTATATCAATGCTATTTTTCCACCTTGGTGAAGATCTTTTTTAGATTAAGACCAATATTATGGCAGGAGCTATTTAATATTTTGGTCGTATTTTTCAGATGACTGAAAAATTTGTTTACCCATGAGGGTTGACTAAATTATTTGTCCCGAGATGACTCGGGCAAGTTAACTCGGATAAGCATGAGCTTGCCGATGAAGGGTTACGCGGAGGCTACGCTAGCCAAAAACAAAAACTTTTACCGCGCAAACCAGGAACACTTGCAAGTAAGGGCCGATAGATCGTTACCAATTGGAGTAGAGTGCGGCGGAATAACCAATCGGGGCAATCCGATCCGGACAGTGTAGCCGATTCCCGGAGCGCCGATTCGCCAATCAGCCGATTCGAGTCGTCGGCCGCGTTCTCACGCCTCGCTCCGATGCGCCCGGCCGCGCCGATCAACGGCGCGCAACGTAGCGGCGCCTCTACCGGTATCCACACGTCCGGGGACGAACGCCGTACACCCGTGTGCTAGCACGCGATGCAAGGCTAGGGTTTGGCTCGAAAGTGGGGAGGGTTTCCGTGGAGATTGATCTCAGCGACTTCTGTTGCACGCGATGCAATTGATGTCTATTCAGCTCTCCACCCCTCCCTCCTTTATATAGAGTTGGCCGACGGGACTAGTGGCCGATTAGGACTCTATTTTGAATCGGATCTCATCCGTATCTCATAGAGTTGGCCGCCCATACGTCGTAAGCTCATAGGACTCTATCCAATCGAGCCGTATCCGAGTCCAACTCGAATATCTATTCTATCCCCTTAAGCGTGCGACCACGTAGGTTCGGTATACTCGGTTTCGGCTATAGTCTAACTTAGCCGATCGTCGGCTCGAGTCCAACTCAGCGAACACAAATAGCGGCGCCTAGCAGCACATATTGACACCATAGTATACAAGAATATAATATCGGCTCGAACCTGTAATGTGTACACAAATCCCTTTGCCTCACGATACCGGTTAAGCTATAGGCAAGATGTGTGCCATCCCTTCAATAGCTTAACCATTCACTCGAACCGTATTGGATTATCGTCATCTTGATTGACTCCTCAATCAACTTAGCATGGCCATGCATTTCCATAATCCATTACCTCGAGGGGCCCAGAGATATCTCTCCAAAGGAGGGGCAAATTCCATCTTGATCACTCACATCCCACTCCATGTTTCATAGCAAACCCGAAAACTACCTTTATAACTACCCATTACGGAATAGCGTTTGGTAGTCCCAAAGTAGGCTACTACACATGTTGGAATCCATGGTGATCTCGGTCTAAGGACTTTGTACCAACACTACTGAGACCAACTAATGGCACATTAATTCTGTAGTGTCTCATGGTGGGTCTATCCAACAATGTGTTCTCCAACACATATGTCCATGTTTATTGATTTGGTATCTCCATACCCATGATCTATGAGACATGATCATCAATCAATAAACATGCCGATCTTAGAATCATATTTGTTCCAACAATATGACATATGATCGAGGATCGTTTAGAAATAGATTCATACATATCGAGTCTCATAAATAAGTCACGTACTTATTGATCAACACAAGATGTCTATTTCATGGAACGAATAACACTTTATTCATTTATACATAAACATTGACGTGATATCCAACATCTCCATGTTGCCTCTAGGGCATATCACTAACAATCTCCCACTTGCACTAGAGTCAATCATGTAAGTATCTAATACCCATTGCTCTTGTGTGCGCCTCATGCTTCGGTGAGGAGAGGTTTTGTCGCGGATCGGCTATGTTGAGATCCGTGTGCACTTTGCATATCTTGACATCACCTCTGTCCACAATCTCGCGGATGAGATGATATCACCGAAGTATGTGTTTGGACTTCGATGTGACCTCGGCTCCTTGGCTTGCGCAATGGCTCCACTATTGTCACAATAGAGAGACATTGGACCATCGTACTAGTCATCACACCAAGCTCGAAACGAATTTCTTGATCCAAACAGCCTCCTTTGCAGCTTCCGAAGCGCAATGTACTCGGCCTCCGTTATAGAATCAGCAACGTATCCCGCTTGGAACTCTTCCAGTGATGCGCCTCCGTTCGGCGAACACGAACCCAGATTGCGATCTATAATCATCCTTGTCTGTTTGGAAGCTAGCATCGGTGTAACCACTTACAACGAGCTCTTCCTCACCTCCATAGACTAGGAACATATCCTTAGTTCTTCTCAAGTACTTAAGGATATTCTTTACGGCATCCAGTGACCTTCACCGATCGATCGGTATCTCGCTCGTAGCACTCAAAGCGTACGAGACATCAGGCGTGTACAAAGCATGGCATACATGATGGATCCAATTGCCGAAGCATATGGAACCATACCCATCTTATTCCGCTCATCATGTGTCCGAGGACACCGATTCTTGCTAAGATTGATGCCATGTGACATAGGCAAGAAACCTTTCTTGGAATCATGCATGTTGAACCTTTTCAACACCTTGTCAATGTATGTACTTTGGCTTAATCCAATTAGCCTCTTGGATCTATCTCTATAGATCCGAATGCCCAATATATATGTTGTCTCCCTAAGTCTTTCATGGAAAAACTATTTTTCAATGAAGACTTGACGGATTCAAGCATAGGGATATCATTTCCAATCGTAATATGTCATCCACATATAAGATTAGAAATACAATTGCGCTCCCACTCGACCTTTTGTAAACACAGGCCTCTTCTTCATTTTTGATGAAACCAAACCCTTTGATTACTTCATCAAAACGAATATTCCAACTCCGAGATGCTTGCTTCAATCCATAAATGGATTTCGTAGCTTGCATATCTTTCCACGCGATTCTGGATCGACAAAACCCCGAGGTTGTATCATGCATACATCCTCGCTTAGGTTTCCATTCAGGAAAGCCGTTTTGACATCCATCTCGCCATATCTCATAATCGAAATATGCAGCAATCGCTAGGATAATCCGAATAGATTTAAGCATTGCGACGGGCGAGAAGGTTTCATCATAATCAACTCCTTGAATCTGTTTAAAACCTTTCGCCACCAATCGCGCCTTATAGATGTGAACATTTCCATCCATATCGGCCTTTTCTTAAAAACCCATTTACACTCAATGGTTTTGACACCATCAGTGGATCAACCAAGTTCCAAACTTGATTGTCGTACATGGATTCTATTTCGGATTTCATGGCTCCAAGCCACTTGTTGGAATCGGGTCCCACCATTGCTTCCTCATAGGTCTTAGGTTCATCGTTGTCCAACAACAATATATCACGTTGTTCCGCACTGTGTACTGTCGGGTGCACGACGTGATCTTTCGACTCCGTGGGGCTGGTGTATCTACAACCGGTGGCGCAACACTTTGCTCCTCCGTTGTGGTTCGTGGTCGCGAAACGTTTTCGGTGTTTCTTGAACTTCTTCAAGATGCACCGCTCCCACTAACCCTTCTTGAAAGAAACTCTTTCTCCAAGAAGACACCGTGTCGGGCGACAAACACTTTGCCTTGTTCCCGATTATAAAAGTAATATCCCTTAGTTTCCTTAGGATATCCCACAAAGAAGCACTTGTCGATTTGGGTGTGAGCTTGTCGAGTAAACGTTTTACATAAGCTTCGCATCCCCAAATTTTGAGAAAAGACAATCTAGGGGGTTGCCCTGTCCATATCTCATATGGTGTCTTTTCAACCGACTTAGATGGAACTCTATTTAGTGTGAGCGCAACTGTTTCAAGAGCATATCCCCGGAAAGATAACGGAAGATCACTTTGGCTCATCATCGACCGCACCATGTCCAACAAGGTGCGATTTCTCCGTTCGGACACTCCGTTCCATTGTGGAGTTCTGGCGGAGTTAATCGTGGAACAATTCCACAATCTTTCGATGATTACCAAACTCTTGGCTCAAGTATTCTCCTCCACGATCCGATCGTAGAAACTTGATTGTTTTCCCTAAATGATTCGTACTTCATTCTGGAATTCTTTGAACTTTTCAAAGGATTCGGACTTATGCCTCATTAAGTAGATATAACCATATCTACTAAAGTCATCGTAAAGGTAATGAAGTACGATAACCACCTCGGCCGTTGAGCTCATTGGTCCACATACATCGGTATGTACGAGTGCCAATAAGTCACTTGCTCTCTCACTATGTCCCGTGAAAGGTCCCTTTGTCATCTTACCAAGTAAACAAGACTCACATGTCTCAAATGATTCAAAATCAAAAGAGTGAAGCAATCCATCCTTATGGAGCTTCTCCATGCGTTTCTTATTTATATGGCCTAAGCGACAATGCCGGATAAACGTGGGGTTTATATCATTAGAGAGTTGCCTTTCGTATTAATGTTATAGATGGGAGACGCTTCAAGATTCAAAACGTATAATCCATTCACCAATGGAGCATGAAAATAGAACATATCTCGAGATATATTGAACAACCATTGTTCATTGATCTAAAATCATATCCTTCCGCTTGCAAACATTAAGCGGAAATAACGTTTTGACATAGTGTTGGAACACAATAACAATTATTTAATTCCAAAACTAATCCGAAGGTAGATGAAGTGGTCTGTCCGACAGAACGTAGCAACGCTTGCTCCATTGCCGACGCGCAGTTCACCTCGCCCCTCCTCAATCCTCTACTTCTTCTCATTCCCGCAACGATTTGCAAATATGAGCTACGATCCGGTATCAAATACCCAAGAGTCGTAGGTGAAGTAGCAAGATTAATGTCTATAACATTAATACCGGCGAAGTCGTACTTTGCTTCTTCTTGAGATCCTCCATGTACTTCTTGCAGTTCCTTTTCCAGTGGCTGTCTCCTTGCGGTAGAAGCAAACGGCATCGATGCCGCCGACCCCTTCTTGCCCTTCTTTGCATTAGAGGCACTCGCGATCTCATCGGGAGTTAACTTCCTCTTGGTGCAAAGTTTCTTGACAGTGGTTTGCGCTTAGCCTTCGCATCATCATCACATGATGACCGTTTTTCTGGATACTCTCCTCATCTGTCTTTAGCATCCCATGCAATTCAGCCAAGGTCCTATCCATATTGTTCATGTGATAATTTAATATGAATGGCTCGAAGCTCGGAGGGAGCGACGGAGAATCACATCGAGTAGCCAACTCTTGGCTAAGGGAAAACCCAGTTTTCCGGACTCTCAATGTAGCCAATCATCTTTATCACATGCGGATGACGGGATTCCCTCAACAAGCTGCACGCAAACAAGGACTTTGAGGTGTTGAACCTCTCGGCCCGAGCTTGGTTCTCAAACATGCCACGCAGTCCCTGAATAATAGTGTGAGCATTGCTGCTCTCATATTGCTTCTGAAGCTCAGGGGACATTGTAGCAAGCATGAGACAACTTATATCTAGGGCATCATTAGTGTGCTTCTCATAAGCCCTCCGTGCAGTTGCAGTGGCATTAGTTGGCAAATCCTCAGGATAGGGTACTTCAAGAACGTACTCCTTACGCTCTTGCTTGAGAACAATTCTCAAGTTGCGATACCAATCCATAAAGTTTGTTCCATTTAATTTTTCCTTTTCGAGAATAGATCGCAAATTAAAGGTACTGGGTGTAATATTAGCCGCCATTTATTCTACAACGAAAAAGCAAAGTTTAGCACAATGTTTATGCTATGTCTATTGTTAAACAATTTAACATTAGACTCCCATTACGTATTTTCACCTTCCCTCTAGGTTACGTATTGGGTCAAGATCCACATGTTAATTAATTTTCTAGTGAGCTTTGGCATCACCGCTAGAAAATTAGTAACATCGGTAAGCAACACCTTGCTAATCACATCTCTATGTGACTCTTGTTGTTGGTGTGGCATCTCCATGCCCGGCGCCAACCTATGCCCCAAGGCCCAAAACTGTTTTGATAGCCTTGTTAAGTAAACCAAATGCTCCTGCATGTATATGTCGACATATACCCCCTCGTGTTATGATAGAGAATGGCACTCGCTTTGCGGACCCACCATTGACGAGCATAACGGTGACGGGTGCAACATTTGGAAGGGCATCATTACTACTTAATTTTGTGAGGGATGCTATCCTATCAAACAAACATATCACATATGAAAGCAAGAAGAATAGCATATAATGAAATAGTATGGCCCCCTTCACATGGTGATCTCCATCTCCATGTCGGTGCTGAGGATCTCCATCTTCGGCACCATCTTCCAAGTGTCGAATGCTTGATATCTTCAAACTAAGCTACTACTATAGAAGCTCTAATTGAAGATTACATCGACTCGCAGGTCGTGAAAGAATATTACAAGCATTGCACGTATGAAAGAATATTACAGGGATTGCACATATGAAAGAATATTACATGCATCACATGCATCTCATACATACAATAGGGCCATACCATCTCAAAGCATTCTCTGCAAAAACAAGTTAGGCGTAGAAACGTTTTCTACCTATCGCAGAGATACGGCATCGAGACGACCTATAAGGGGGTACGCACACGGCGGTCCCGGAACACCACACGAAATTCATAGATCCAATCTATGAAATCGCTTATGGAAACCATATCGGCATAATCATATTATGCCGTCCCGATACACTATCAAGGGAGATGGTTTGCGTAGGCGCGAGGTAGCAACAAGTCGGACTACGAGATAGCTTCGGTATAATCACATTATACCGTTCCGATACACTATCAAGGAACGCTATCTCGAACCCAACTCAAACCGAGTTATATGGAAATTGCTTCGACGTAATCACATTACGTCGTTCCGATACACTATCAAGGAACGCAATTACCATCTACTCTCCTCAACGAGATCCCGTAAAACCGATTGATCTAATCAACCCATGCGCAAAACTTGTTCCAGATCCAATCTAAAACCCGAACTAAGCAAGATTAGCTCTGATACCACTGAAGGGTTACGCGGAGGCTACGCTAGCCAAAAACAAAAACTTTTACCGCGCAAACCAGGAACACTTGCAAGTAAGGGCCGATAGATCGTTACCGATTGGAGTAGAGTGCAGCGGAATAACCAATCAGGGCAATCCGATCCGGAAGAGTGTAGCCGATTCCCGGAGACAGCCGATTCGCCAATCAGCCGATTCGAGTCGTCCGGCCGCGTTCTCACGCCTCGCTCCGATGCGCCCGACCGCAGCCGATCAACGCGCGCAACGTAGCATCGCCTCTACCGGTATCCACACGTCGGGGACGAACGCCGTACACCCGTGTGCTAGCACGCGATGCAAGGCTAGGGTTTGGCTCGAAAGTGGGGAGGGTTTCCGTGGAGATTGATCTCGGCGACTTCGTTGCACGCGATGCAATTGATGTCTATTCAGCTCTCCACCCCTCCCTCCTTTATATATAGAGTTGGCCGACGGGACTAGTGGCCGATTAGGACTCTATTTTGAATCGGATCTCATCCGTATCTCATAGAGTTGGCCGCCCATACGTCGTAAGCTCATAGGACTCTATCCGATCGAGCCGTATCCGAGTCCAACTCGAATATCTATTCTATCCCCTTAAGCGTGCGACCACGTAGGTTCAGGTATACTCGGTTTCGGCTATAGTCTAACTTAGCCGATCGTCGGCTCGAGTCCAACTCAGCCACCATCAATAGCGGCGCCTAGCAGCACATATTGACACCATAGTATACAAGAATATAATATCGGCTCGAACTGTAATGTGTACACAAATCCCTTTGCCTCACGATACCGGTTAAGCTATAGGCAAGATGTGTGCCATCCCTTCAATAGCTTAACCATTCACTCGAACCGTATTGGATTATCCGTCCGTTGATTGACTCCTCAATCAACTTAGCATGGCCATGCATTTCCATAATCCATTACCTCGAGGGCCCGAGATATCTCTCCAAAGGAGGGGCAAATTCCATCTTGATCACTCACATCCCACTCCATGTTTCATAGCAAACCCGAAAACTACCTTTATAACTACCCGATTACGGAATAGCGTTTGGTAGTCCCAAAGTAGGCTACTACACATGTTGGAATCCATGGTGATCTCAGGTCTAAGGACTTTGTACCAACACTACCGAGACCAACTAATGGCACATTAATTCTGTAGTGTCTCATAGTGGGTCTATCCAACAATGTGTTCTCCAACACATATGTCCATGTTTATTGATTTGGTATCTCCATACCCATGATCTATGAGACATGATCATCAATCAATAAACATGCCGATCTTAGAATCATATTTGTTCCAACAATATGACATATGATCAGGGATCGTTTAGAAATAGATTCATACATATCGAGTCTCATAAATAAGTCACGTACTTATTGATCAATACAAGATGTCTATTTCATGGAACTGAATAACACTTTATTCATTTATACATAAACATTGACGTGATATCCAACATCTCCATGTTGCCTCTAGGGCATATCACTAACAGCCGAGTGTTTTTTACCCATGAGGGTTGACTAAAATTATTTGTCCCGAGATGACTCGGACAGGTTAACTCGGATGAGCATGAGCTTGCCGAGTGTTTTTTACCCACGAGGGTTGATTAGATTATTTGTCCCAAGATGACTCGGACAAGTTAACTCGGATAAACATGAGCTTGCCGAGTGTTTTTTGCCCACGAGGGTCGATTGAGCTATTTGTTCCGAGATGACTCGGGCAAATCAACTCGGATAAGCATGAGTTTGCCGAGTGAATTAATTTCTTACCTATAAGGGTTGATTAAATTGTTTGTTCTGAGTCGACTCGGGCGAACTTACTCGGATAAGCATGAGCTTGCCGAGTGATGTGATTTTTTATAACTGCTTTAGCTTGAGCTAAGCATTTATAAGAGAATTATTTGTTCCGGGATGACTCGGGCAAATTTCCGGGATGACTCGGGAGGATCAGCTCGGATAAGCATGAGCTTACCGAGCGAATTGATTTCTTACCCATGAGGGATGATTGAAATATTTGTTCCGAGATGACTTGGGCAGATCCACTTGGATAAGCATGAGCTTACCGAGTGCTTTTCACCCACGAGGGTTGATTGAGTTATTTGTTCTGAGATGACTCGGGCAAATTCACTCGGACGAGCACGAGCTTGACGAGTGATGAGGTTGCTTTAGCTTGAGCTAAGCATCTACATAAGAATAATTTTTTATAGTTATTGACTATATGTTTAGTCTATTTTTGACTAACCACATAGTCGGGGGCTACACCTAATTAGGTGCATCAGGAGATGCACCTAGATATTTATTTTTGAGAATTTTTGAGATATTTTCCAGCCCTTCACAGTCTTTGGAGCCACTCGGGAAGATTCAGGCAGAGATGATGGAATCTCTCGGCGCCGAAACACTCGGCCAAAGAGATTTTTGGCTGCGATCTGTTTCGGTTTGAAGCGAGTTGTCTCGTCGACGAAAATGACTCGGGGCTACTGTGGAGATTATGTGGCAATCGGGTATCTACATGGCAAGCTTATCCGACTGGAGGTAGGGATAAATTGCGCCTGCCATATCTGTAAACCAACTACGACTTGGGTATTACGTTGCCGATTAGATAAGGCAACGACTCATAGTCATAGTTTGGTAAGATTGAGGAAACCGATTTAGAGTAAGATAGGGTTTCTGATATGTAACCCCGCCTCCCAAGACTATATAAGGGGGGTAAGGGGCGTCCCTTGAGGGAGATCTTAGGCGATAGCAGACTTCATAAGCAAGAGCTTTAGATTCACGAGATCACGAGATCAATAAAGACACTCGGCGGATCGAATCCACCAAAACAGGAGTAGGGTATTACCTCACGAGAGGGCCTGAACCTGTCTAAATCTTCTTTTCCTCCTAACCCATTGTGCTTGGCGATCTTGACTGCGACCCCAGAAATTATATTGCCGAAACCGAGTTTCGACACATCTCCTCTACAATTTGTTCCCACCATTTTTTGCTGCATTGTGTAGATTGAATCTAGTTTTGGCCTTTGTTCTTCCTGTGTTCTTTGTGTTCTTCATCTTCACTGTTCATCTTGTAGAACCTGAATAACCAAGTCATGATTTCCATCCTAAACCGCCCTGCCTTCTATTACCTCGGTCCGATGGGTGATCAAGATCCAATCGATTTTATCAATGCAAAAACCGATAGGATCCCCTTTATGAACTCTAGCATGGCTATCATGGATTAGCATAATAGCTTTAGATCTTGGCCATGAAGATTGACGGGTTGGCGCACTTGGTATCGGTGAGTTCTTGCTACCAAATATAACTTGTGGAACGATTTAGGCATCGCCCAATGCATTGGCTTATCCCTAGCAGAGATGGATAAGGATGAGTCCCTCATATCATCGGCTTGTTACTTCTGATCCGATGCTCTCAATGTCTTCCTCTTTGGTCATGGGCTGATAACGCCAAACCTTATGGACGTCACTATGATCACTAGTCTTGTTGTCACAATACCTACTAATCTCATCAGCTTAAGGATCAAATGCACCCACAAGCTTGATACAAAAAGTGCTGGTGGCTGTGCAAACTATATCACAAAGCATGTGAAGACTTCTGGATCAGTTTCCAACCAGGAGCACGTTGCCTTCCTTAATTTATGGTTGGAGAGATTCGTCTTTTGCAGATCAACTTTACGTCTGACAGCCAACATGAATCACCTAGCAGAAGCCTTGGCCGATGGAAAGAAGATACCCTTGGAAACATACTTGCTAGGGGCCACTTACCAGCTGCTGCATCAAGTCAAGCAAAGCTATCGGCTGGTCAGCCCATCGTCCACATCGGCTGTCCTTGGTGGTTCATCCAACTTAGTACCCTATCTTTCCCACCAAACTATGCTGAAGGTGCAACTCCTACTCATCGCCGATGCATATCTTATGGCGAAGCTGCATCGGCCTATCCAGGAGGTAAACTGTAGGTTGCTGATCTTAGCTAATGGTTCAAGGTCTTCTACTACGGCTTCTCTATGAAGATACTGATGACTTCAATCTCCCCGACCACTTCAGGTATAACTTGGTCAACACCGATGAGGAAAGCAAATCAATCTTCATATTGACTATAACTCCTTGCCTCCTCCCAACTAGGGTATCCACGGGCAATAATTCTCGTGTATCATATGAATTTTACCATCCATTGGTTTCTACCCATCAACCTAGTTTCGGTCAGCTTCCGATCGGTCTTCACTTTATTGACAAGATCCAATCTAGGGGCTTAGAACCAACGCCTAGGAAATTGATTGTCTGATGTTGACCGAGGGACCTCCGTTGGGCGACTTCGAGGACTTTGATTCTCATGCATCAATCTCAAGGCTATGGTCCCGATGATGGGGTGAATGGAAGAAACACATCTTTTGCTCCATTGTATCTAACTATTGCTCCGTGCTCTATCCCGATTTCGTCGACTCCGATATAGAGGTATATATTCTCGCACACTTCTTTATCTTGCAAATTTTTCCTGCTAATCTCATCAAGTTTCATTTTCTTGCAGGCTGTTGATGTCGACCCCCCTTCCATCAGTGAGAGCGGGCGTCCCATCAACTATGATCCCGTATTGGCCAACCCAAACTTAGGTGCTGGAGCTCCTCCCCCATCATCGTTGATTCGAATATCTTAGAAGGAGGGCAAGAGGATGAAAACTTCAGAACATCCTAGCCACAAAAAAGAAGAAGCAAGCCATCGGCTCTTGTACTTCTGCCGATGAAATTGAAGATAACGATTCTGAAATTGAGGCCGCTGTCGACACGGCTGCTGCCAATATAGATGATATTGCTGCAGATGCTGATGAATCAATTGCTGCCGCTAATGCTCCCATTAACACCGAAATTGATGCAGCCGCTGCTGAACTTAGTGAAACTGATGCCGATCCCAATCCGATAGAAGAACACACAACCCCAACTTCTCCAGTAGCAACAGCTCCTGCATCGGTAAGCCTTTCGCGACCTATCCGATCATATCTTCTTTTCCTTAATACCCTTGTGTTTCAATTTCAGCCCATGGAACAATTGGCTTCAACCCGCCGATCGGCCTCTCCTTATAGCGAGCGCACTTTAGAAGATGTTGCTACTCACTCTACTGCCGCCGAAAGCCATCAAGCCGATGAAGCTGCAATCCAATAGGTAAATTTTCTTATGTCGATCGACTTATTTCACTTCAACTTTTGTCCTAACTCAATTGAATCCATAAACATAGGGTAGTTCTCTTCTGACGTCACCCAATACTTGGATGACAAAGGAGAAGACATTACAAGCAAGCCAATTTCACCTCCTTCCAATGCCCTCTAGAGTCAACTTCTTGAAATTGCTGATCGGCTGAACGCTTCGATCAGCGCCTTGGTGGAGAACACTGGCCCTATCAAAAGTAGAGTCAACGAGATCCAAGATCAGCTGCCCGATGAACTCATAAATGCTTTAACCCCTGCAGTTTTTCTTGAATCCCATCGGTTTTAGGTCACAAGGGCCCACCAGCGGATAGTCGACCGCATTAGCTTACAATCCTCAGAAGACTCCCTTCAAGCTAATCGGCAACAGGCCGAAGCGAAGAAGGCAAATCATGATGAATTGACAACTGCTCCATCACCAACCAAGACCCGCATTGAAGAACCAGAAAGCAAGAAGCCGATCTAGTAGCCCGTCTTGAGCAAACCCACAATGACTTGGCTCTGAAAAAGCAAAAACAAGTCGATCTTCCCAAGGCTATCTAAGACCAAGAGGCCAAGCTAAAAGCAGCGATTCGTCAAGTGGCAAAACATATCAAGCCGATCAAAGGATCTAATGCCGATGATGCCCATGTTATCGATGAAGCCGATAGAATTCGCTTGCGACTGATAAGCGCAATCCAAAAATTTCTGGGTTGATGTAATAGGCCAAAAAAATGGAAACTTTTACATAAAAACTTGAATGATGGACTATATTTTGTAATATATTTATTGGATTGGCTCAAAGCCATCTTTTTGTTTTACTCTGTTTGTTCTAAGGGTGATAATTTTATATCAGCCGTCTTAAGGCGATGCGCTAGACATCGGCTATATACTCAATCTGCTATTCTTCAACTGATTAAAAATTGATCCAAATGCTAGGATAGTACTTCTTCAAATATTTTCCATTGAGTGATTTTCCAAATACATCTCGCTGAACGCTTTCGTGCATATATGCATCGCGTGGCACACAACGATGTATCCGATAAGACCCTTCCCAATTAGGTGGCCATTTTTCCCAATTAGGTGACCATTTTTCAAACTTGTTGTCTCTCGATCCTATTGAAAAAATTAACTTCCAGTCCAATTCGCCTTCTTCAAATGATTTAGGTATCACTTTTTTGTTATAACGCCTTGAAATCCTTTCTTTATTTTCTTTAATCTTATCAAGCGTATGTAGCCGATCCCGAGCCAAATCTTCTAACTCATGAGTCATCAAATTGTAATATTTTTCGGCTATTAACTATTGAGCCAATGTTAGTCTCCCATGGTAAAACAACTTCATGTCTATAAACTAATTGATAAGGTGACACTTGGGTAGACCCATACATGCCATCCAATAGGCCCATAATGAATCGGCTAATGCAGTATGCCACCTCCTTGGTTGTTCATCAATTTTCCACTTAATTAACATGATCAAACTCTTGTTAGACGCCTCTGCTTGTCCATTGGCTTGAGCATAATAAGGAGAAGAATTTAATAACTTGATAACAATATCGGCAGCAAACTGTAAAATCTCATCAGCCACAAAAATAGATCACTCATCGGTTGTTATTGTCTAAGGAATTCTAAACTGATAGATCATGTGTTCCTTAACAAACTCGATAGCATCTTTGGCAATAACTTTCTTCAGTGGAATTGCTTCAACCTACTTTGTAAAATGATTAGTTGCTACCAATATATACTTATGCCCCTTACTTGATAACAGATTAATCTGGTCAATCATACCAATGCCCCAACCTTCTGACAATGTTGGCTTCATAATCGGGTTCATAGTCGATGCTGGGACTCTTGTATAGCTTCAAACTTCTGAAAATCTTGGCACCCTTTATAATATTTTAAACAATCCTCCAGCATCATCAGCCAAAAACACCCAACTCTTCAGAGCAACCGTTTCATTTTATGAGCCGATTAATGTGTTCCACAAATTGTAACACCCTAAAAATCGGAGAATTTAAAAACCGAGAATTAAAAATTGAAACTTACAAAAACATTTGGTTCATTACTTCTCCTCGTGTTTATTGCTTCTTGTTTGCCAGCTTTGTTGCATAAATTTATATGGAGAGTGAGTCATCTCGATGTTTGAGAAAAACCAAATGATTTGAATTTCCATTAGGGAGAAGAATTTCAAAGTTTAGGGTTGGAAATTTTAATATAAAATAGGAAAGGGTTGTGGATTTATAAAAATATATATTTGGGATCAAAACATTATTTTGGTGATTGAGTAATATTAATTAGTGAGCAAAATGAGTGATAAAATATTTTTAAAAGATATATATGATGTCTAGAAATTATTTCGAATCAAAATTGCATTTTTGGAATTTAGAAAAAGAATTAAATTAAATATGTAAAATATATTTTTAAAATAATAAGAGTGGGTGAAAAGGTTGAAAATATATTTTATAACTTAATTTTGGGTATGCTATATTTTATTTTAAATTTTAGAGGGTAAGGAAATAGAATTTGGAAATTAGGATTAAAATCGGGAAATTCAGAAAAGTCACTCTTTATTGCACGCCACGTGCTCGACGCCATACCGGCCGTACCGCGCGCGCTCGCCCGCGCGCACGACACGCACCGCGCCGTGCCCGGCCCCTACCCTCGCGCGCCGTGCTGAGCCCGGCCCCCACACCCACGCGCCGTGTGTCTCCCTCGTGCCGCGCCGCCGCCCGTGCCCGCGTCGCCCGCAACGCGCGCATCGCGCCTGCACCCGCCGCCCGCACGCCACGCGCCGCTCCCGCACCCGGTCCCCGCCGCCGCGTCGCGCCCGCGCCACGCCCCGCACCCGGACCCCGCCGCGCGCGCGCTCTACGCCCGCCGCGTCGCCGCATGCCGTTCGCCGCGCCACCGCAACCCGGCCCCTCTTCTCACTCGCGCGCGAGCCCTATAAAAGGGAGACCGAGTCCCTCTCCATTCTTTCCCACCTCGCCGCCTCTTTCTCCCCTCTCCCTCGCCGGTTCTCCCTACCGCAAGCCGTCGCCGCCGTGCACCGAAGCCGCCACCGTCGTGCGCCGTGCGCCGAAGCTCCGCCGCATCCCTCGCCGTTGCCCGCCGGTAAGTCCTGGGCTGCTGCCCCTTGCGCTAGCGCCGGCCGCCGGCCGAAAACAGAGAGGAAGGGAGAGCGTGGGGAAAAAACAGAGGAAGGGGAAGGAATAAAAGGGGAAAAAGGAAAAAGAAAGAAAAAAGAAAAAGGAAAAAGGAAAAAATAGGGAAAAAATGGAAAAATTCAGAAAAATTAGGAAAAATACTGGGAAAATATTTGGGAAAATATTTGGGCAAAAATATATTGTTTTCTGATATATTTTTCTCTGTACAAATTCGGAATTAAAAAAAAGGATTTTCGGAGATTCCGTTCTCGCGTCATTTTTAATTCGGAGTTTATTTATTTTCATTCCGCCATTAAAAATATATTCTTTGGTATTCGGACCTCCAAAACCTTGAGCACCAATTCTTTTGATCAGCGCTTTTTAAATTTATTCCCTTAAGCAATTGGATCGATATTTTGCGAAAACCCTAGAAATTCTGAACTCGCTTTTTAAATCGGATTCCATCCCAAAACTCTCGCTCAAACTCGATTAGATTGGTAGGCTAAATATTTGGAGTCGTTTTTATGGTTCTTTTCGATCTCTTGGTATTTTATTGAATTTTGATCAAATTCAATTGATTTTTCGCACGTACAGATAGCAACCGAGGAAGCAGGCACTGACTACGTTGAGGACCCCGTCCAACAAGCGTGCGAGCAAGGCAAGTCAACACTTCCCTTTGAACATATTGATCCTATTTTGCGAAATGATGTTGATTTAAATAACAAACATGCATGCTATACACAAATGAATACCTATGCTTGATATACCCTGCCTTGATATTGAATACCCTTAGATTATTCGTTGTAACCTTCGATGTGATATAACCGGAGGATATCTTCGGTAAAATGCTTAGCCATGCTTATTTTAGATTCGTGCGTACTCATGGTTTTACAAAGGAGCTTCGTGCTTGGGCAACTATCATTGGAAGGTAGTTGGAGTACGGCATGTGGAGACATGAGCGCCGTATTGCCTTGATAATGATGAAAATAGTTTTGATGGAAAAATAAAAAGTCCAAAACCAATGTTTTTAGACTGGGGCGGATGGATGGATTTGGGTGGATTCCGGTAAAGGCAAGAACCGTCCCTGGTCAATTAAGGACCGAGCCATGAGACTTATAACCTGAAACGAGCCAGTACAACGTACTTCTCGAATGGGTATAGACCTAGCGGAGTAGATAACCGAGCGGAGGCAGTATCCCTGCATAGTGGTTCTTAGTGAAGAGGTGGTTCTGGTTATTGAGATAAGGCTGCGGCCTAAGTGTTGAGTAATGAATAAGAATGTTGTAAAGTTTTCCCTTACCCCGGAAGCGCCAGAACTCCTCTCACTGCTAGGAAAGGACGGCTAGAGTGCAAGAGGATTTAGGTTCATGGAGCGGGTACTGCCAAAGCAAAGTTATCGAAAGGCTTTGCCGTGACCATCCCATATGAAGGGATGAAAGCTCATTCAATGAGCAGTTGCGGAGTACGGGTAAACTGTACATCCACTCCAGTGTGAGTAAATCAATCTATTCGAATAGCCGTGCTCGCGGTTAATGAGCGACGTGACAAGTTTCTCCCGTGGCTAGACTCATAAGTTTTAAAATGATGGGTTGGAATTGCATAATGATTTTGTGTGCTGGTGGACTCAACTTCTCGAACTACGAGAAGGGGTGGACTCCCCAGAAAACCATGACGAACCGGAGGCCGGAAGCCATCCTTGGAATCACGATGGATAGTAGACAGAACCGTTGCCGACTTAATATACCATGGAACTAAAACTTGACCTGGCTAGATGTTAGGTTTGTGAAATGATTTGTGAAAATTGGCTTTGTGCAAATAAACCATATCCATCCTTTGAATGACCCTATCATGTGCATCATTCCGTGTCGGCTTGCTGAGTACGTTGGGTACTAACCCTTGATATACACACAAACCTTCAGATGGTGGAAACGAAGAACTGGAGGACCCCTATGCTTACTGCCAGATGGGCGAAGGAGGAGAAGGCGTCTACTAGGTCTTAGTCCCCGATCGTTGCCTGTGGCAATCGACATGCTACTGTCTTTCGACTGCTATCTTATCTAAACTCTGCTTTTGGTTGTATCCGGACCAGTAGGTCCTATATGTATTGGATATTGCCTTCGGGCCTATTATTGTAATGCTTTTGATGTAAGACTATTTGTGCACTTTGCACCTGGTAATTCAGAACTGTATTCGTGGGTACCAAACCACTCGATCCAGGGATATGGTACTATGAACACGAATGATTCCCGTCCTCAAAAACGGGGGTCGACACAAATTCATTCATGAACTTTAAACACAACCACTTTTGCTTCTTCTATATTCAAAAACTTGAGCAAAACTCCATCAATCATTCGGTAATATAAATAATCATCAAGCAACACATATGTGAGGGCTTTATATCTCAACTTCCTTGATACCGATTGGGAAGGATTCCTTAAGTATGCAATAATCTCACCCCTCCAATCATCAGCCTCAATATTATCAATCTCAATCTCCAAATCTTTCAACATCGGCTTATAACCCGATGCCCTTGAGGAAGATCATTTACCTCAATATATTGTTCTCTAGGAATATGCTACATCGAGATAATCTTGAAATTTTCCATCAACTCTTGACACTTCTCATGCTATATCCTCAAAACTTCATCCTTGCATTCATACTCCCCAGATAGCTTCTTTATCACCAATAATGAATCCCCGATAATATCTATCACATTGGCGTCAACTTCTTTAAATAATTGGAGCCCCTTGAGCACTGCCTCGTATTCTGCTTGATTCTTACTATAATAAGTCTTGATTGTAAATGCAAACTCAAAACTCCCCCCCCCGATGCAATGTAATCACTAATCCGATGCCACATCCATATGTACACACTAATCCATCGAAGAATAAATTCCATGGCATCAGTTCCACATACTATATAGAATCATCTCGATGTTGTACCACAAAATCGGCTATGGTATGCCCTTTTACCGCTTTAGCCGATTCATACCGTAGATCAAATTCTATTAAGATAAAAATCCACTTCCCAACTCTTCCCTTCAAACTAGAGTCGATAGCATGTAATGTATCACATCGCCTTTGAAAACCATTGTGCACTCGGTTGATAAGAGATAATGCCTCAACTTTTTACATGAAAAATACAAGCATAAACACAACTTTTCCTCTCCGGGGTGTATCTTGCCTCTGCATCAAGAAGCCTTCCACCAAGACAGAATATAACCTTTCCTTTCCTTCGAACTCTTGAATCAAGACAGAATCGATAGGCTTCTCATCGGCTGACAAATATAACTTAAATGAAACCCCTTTATATGATGAAATCAAAACTGAAGGGGAACTTAAATAATCTTTAATCTCATCAAATGTCTTCTGTTGTTTTTCTCCCCATACAAATTTTTGATCGACCTTCAACGCCAGCAAAGGAGTAAAGGGCTCAATTTTTCCTGATAGATTTGAAGTAAACCTCCTCACAAAATTTATCTTGCCGATCAATGATTGTAACCGCATCTTATCAACTAGTGGTTTTGTAGACTTGATAGCTTTAGTACTTGTCATGCCTAGAAATTTAGCCAAATTTTCAAATTATTTTGTGTATAAATGCGTGTCCAGGAATCAAGCCAGGGTACACAAAACAATAAACTAATATGCAAATCCAAATGTAAATAAAGCATAAATACTTACAAAAGAGACACTTAGTCTTCACATAAAAAAAGTAGTAGCAACAAAAAGGGACGATCCTAGTGGGTTGCTTCAGCTCCACTCCATAGGCAAGAACTCAACTGGGGTATAAGCCTTCGTCCTCTAACTCCATCTTCAACTTAGAAGCAGTACACTTCTTAAAAGGGAGAAAATACCAAGGCTGAGTACAACCATCGTATTCAACAAGCCACACCAACGATGCAGACATGCAACGGAAGGCAAAGGAAGGTTTGTGGCTATTTGTATAAAGCTAGTTGTAAATATTTATAGTTACAGTAAAACAATTGATTAATTAAGGCAATATTTAATCTCCACTGAACAATGCTATACCATGTTGAACATGCACAACCAAACCACCTGAACTACACAAATTCATTAAGTCAAATTAATTAATAGAGTGGAACTAATCATGGAAAAACTGGTCGATCGCCCATAACCACGGGCACAACTATTCGAATAGTTTTACTATGGATAGAGGTGTACAACTGTACCCACAAGACACAATCCATCATCATGTTACCGTACCGGTCCTGGACACCTCACTATGCGAGTGATTGTGACAAGACATTTTCGTATAACTCCTCTAACCAAGTGCACAACACTGTAGGTTTCACCACAACCTTTAAAACCAAGGTGGGTAGCCCCTTCTTGTGCCACGTTGAATCCGGAAGGCGCATAGACCTCTGTCCGGTCCAAACAAACTTCATCACGCCCACCCTTGCCAGGGTACATCAGAAAGGGAAAAGTTATACTACAATTCCACCAGTTGTCTATTCTTGCTAGTGGTAAGCATGATAAGTCTTTCAGGGTTTCCCGCGAACCAGTCCTTAATTGCCATGGATGCGATAATCAAAACCATGCACCCACAACCCACCATTAAGCTATATTTTAGTTGGATAATTACGGGCAATAAAATATGGTCAGGTGTCTCGAGCTCACAACTTATTAAGATGCTAAGAGTAGATAGTGTGATCATCCCATTAGATGAGTTAATGGTAATTAAGCATAGCTAAGCATATCATAATTCTAGAAATGCCAACATAAGTGACACAATCTAGTCAGATTATCACCCAAGATATCAAGAATGGATATCAAGTAGGTCATAACCAAGCAGATAGAAAATCTCAATTCCCATGTAATTAGCAAAACATGCAAATTTATTTGCAAATGGTAAAACATTTATAAAGTAGGCTCAATATGCTTAAGGAAGAATGTGTGATTTGCCTTGCTTCTACAACTAATCTTGACAAACTATTTTCCTCATAGTCGCGAACTTCCGAAATGGCGAAATCTACACACTAGCATGAAAAACAAGGAAAAAATAATAAAAATCAAGGAAATAATATACAAAAGTAAACAAATATGTAGATCTCAATTTTATATGAATTTTGAAGTTGAATGACACAATTTGGACTTCGTATGAATTACTTATGAATTTTAGAAGTTTTGAGCCATTTAAAAGGATTTCTAGAATTTAATTCAATTTATTGCATAATTTATTAATTATTTTCATAAATAAAATCATAGGGTTTTTTCTCGGCAGTAGGAACCGACGCCCACTAGTGGGCCCCACGCATCAGCGGCTGAAGGGAGGCCGGACTATCGTGGAACAAGTCTACGGAGGCACGGGCAAGGGTGCACCACGGGGGCAGCCACGTGGTGGCCACGGCTGCCTGGCAGGGTGAGGTGGCGCTGATGTGGCACCACGATGGCACCGATGCGAGACGGCACCAGGAGACCACATGGATGGTCCTGATTCGGCCAAGGATGAATCGAATGGCTGGGGCAAGCGAGAGCAAGGCTCACCAACCGACCACCTAGGAACCGGCGACGCACGAAGCAATGGTCGCCGGTGGCGAGCATCCGACATGGCGACGCGCGCGGGATGCGGCAAAGGGAGGCAAGAAGGAGGAGGGGATGCTCATCGAGGGTGCAATGACAGTGCAATGGGGCTGGGCTACAAGGTCCAAGCAGCGACGCCTTGGGCTCGATGGTGACGATGGCCCTCGGCTATGATAGGAAAAGGTGAAGGAGCAGCCATGCTTCGCCTTGGCCTGCTGAAGGTGGAGGAGGGGTTAGGGGAGGATGGGGTGCCCGGGGACAGCAAGAAGCGATGGCCGAAGACCGGTGAGGAGGGGCAAGCTCACCTCGCATGGAGAGGGTGGAGTTTGGGTGGTGATTGGCTTCGACGAAGGGGGTGCTAGTCCTCCTAGTACCACTATGAAGCCAGAGAGGAAGTCGCCAATGTCGAAGGTGGCATGGAACGGCGACGAGTGCAAGCAGGAAGGGGTGGAAGGCGATGGTGGCTCGGGTACGTGGGGGAGATGATGACCTGGTAGCAGTTTGAGGAGGCGCAGTGGCGGTCGGGCTTGCTATTGTGGCAGCGAAGAAGGCGGCAATGATGGGGCGGTGTGGCTGTGGCTCTAGCGGGGCGGCGCTTGACTGGAGTGTAGCGGCGAGTGACAAAGTGAAGGTAGAGCGTGGGGAGTGAGATAGAGGGCACGGGAAGCTTCTAAAAAGAGGGAAAACAAGGGAGGTAGGCATGGAGAAATTTTTTATTGCCTCAGGTCATAGGATCAAGGCCGATAGGCATGGGAAGGTCACGCCAATGGCCGGCCGGGTGAGGCGGCGACGTGGAGAAATGGGGCTCGATTCATATCCGGATATTAGGAAAAAGTGGAACAAATGATGGAGGGTGTGGATGGCGAGCGCGTCGACGAGGTTTGACTGCGAGCGTGCAAGCGGGAGGCGCAGATTTGGCAGCGACATCGGGCACGTTGTGGCCGGGAGGGGCGGCCAGAGGTTGAAGAAGCGCCGGACAGCTAGGCCCCACCTATCGGCGGTTCAATGAAGGTGGGAGGTGAAATAGACTTCTGCAAGGACTCTAGGCCACGGTAGAGGAGAGAGGCAAGGGAGCTGGCCCGAGAGAGAGAGAGAGAGAGAGGTGAGAAAGGAAGGAGGGGCGAGCGGGTCGAGAGGGAGGACAAGAGGACTTAGGTTAGAAACGTCCCAAGACCATGAAGGGAGATTTTATTTTTTTGATTTAAATAATTGATGAAAGAACTTTGTAGTATTAATTACTCCTTAAGCTTTGAAAATTCTCACGGAATTCTAGAGAGTACTTTATGGCATTGAGAATATTACAAAAATATTTCTATCCATGATTTTTAAAGGAAATTTTATTTTCACATATAATTCATTTGATAAACTGCTTGAACTTTTAATATAAATCTAGAAATGCATTATAGAAATGATTTTTAATCCTGAAAGAAAATCCGGGCATGGCAGTACTCTGTTGACTAATCTCAATACCCCTTTCATTAACTATTAAGCCCAAAAACTGTCTAGTCGGTATACTGAAAGCACACCTATTTGGATTCATATTTAAACCATACTTCCTTGTCCTTTCTAGCACTCTCTGTAAATCGGCTAAATGCCCATTAACACTCTTTGGTTTCATAATTACATCATCTATATAAATCTCTACCAATAAGACGATGAGATCATGAAAGATATAATTCAAAGCTCTTTGATATGTAGCGCCAGCACTTTGGAGCCCAAAAGTCATAACAACCCGCTCATACAAGCCGATTGCTACATGACACCTAAGAGCAGTTTTCGAAATATCTTCTTCATCCACAAAAATCTGATTGTATCCTTTATTGACATCCATAAAACTGATAATCTCATGTCCAGAAGCTGCATCAACCAACAAATTAGCAATCGACATTGGGTATCGTCTTTAGGTATAGCTTTATTTAAATCGCAAAAATTGATGCACACCCTTAACTTCTTATTTTTCTTCAACACTGGGACTATATTAGAAATACAATCAGCATATTGGCATGGTCTAATAACATTTGCATCATGTAGCCTAGTAATCTGCCTTGATAGCTTCATGCAACTCTGGTTTGAGCTGTCTTGGTAGTTGTATGTAAGGCTGATATCCTAGTTTAATATGCAGCCAGTGTTCCAAAATTGATCGACTAAGTCGAGACATCTCATGACATTCCCAAGCAAAGCAATTTTTATTTTGCTTTAGCAACTCTATCAATTCATTATTAAAACCAGGAGGCAATTTAGCACTAAATGTCGTCCTTGGCCTGTCACCTGATCCAATATCAACTTCTCCTAACTCATGGGCCGACGTAAATTTTTGCCCCAATTTTCCTTCAATATCATCTATGGTGCCATCAGAGTAACAATTGGGTCCCTCTATCGCTGATTGGTTGTATACCACGATCAGACAATTTTAAGAAAATGCTTTTCGGTCTATCAGCTGGCACAATCTCTATTTGATCACCTTGCCATTCAACCAAACTTTTTGATGCATAGTTGATGGAGTACAACATTTGAGATGAATCCAATCTCTTCTGTAGACCCCATTTTTAAGGACGAGAATCATTCGTATTCATAGTACCTTATCCTTGGATCGAGTAGTTTGGTACCCACGAATACAGTTCTGAATTACCAGGTGCAAAGTGCACGAATAGTCTTACATCAAAATTATTACAATAATAGGCCCGAAGGCAATATCCAATACATATAGAACCTACTGGTCCGGATACAACCAAAAGCAGAAGATAGCAAACGGAAGGCAGCGGCATGTCGATCGCCTACAGGCAACGACTAGGTACTAAGACCTATTGCGCTCCATTGTCTTCATTCCTCCTGGTAGTATGTATACGGGTCTTCCTCATCTCCTTCATTTGGAGGTTTGTGCGTATAGCAAGGGTGAGTACCCAACGTACTGAGCAAGACAACACGGAATGATGCACATGATAGGGTCATTCAAAGGATGGCTATGGTTTATTTGCGCAAAGCCAATTCTCACAAATCATTTCACAAACCTAACATCTAGCCATGTCAAGTTTTTGGTCCATAGTATATTAAGTCGGCGACGGTTCTGTCCACCATCCATTGTGATCCCAAGGATAGCTTCCCGCCTCCGATTCGTCATGGTTTTCTGAGGGTGTCTTCCCCCTTCTCTCAGATAGAGAAGTTGGTTTCCCCAGCACAAAAAGTCATTATGCAATCCAACCCATCATTTTAAAATTTATGAGTCTAGCCACGGGAGAAACTTGTCACGTCGCTCATTAACCGCGAGCACGGCTATTCGAATAGATTGATTTACTCACACTGTAGTGGATGTACACTTTACCCTTACTCCGCAACTACTCATTGGATGAGCTTACATCCCTCTATATGGGACGGTCACGGCAAAGCCTTTCGAAAACCTCACTTTGACAGTACTCGCTCCATGAACTTAAGCCCTCATGCACTCTAGCCGTCATTTCCTAGCAGTGGGAGGAGTTCTGGCGTTCCCGGGGTAAGAGAAAGAATTGCTCTATCCTTGAACTTTCCATCTTCATGTCCTTTTCTTCATGTCTTCATTTCTTCATGTTGATCGCATGCCCGATCTCTGCCCAGGTACCAACCAGCGGTACACCCCCTGCCGGAAGGCCCTTAACTATCGTCCAGGCACCCACCAGTGGTGCACCCCCACCGGCAAGCCCTTACCTCAACGCCAACACCTGAACCTACTATGCAAGGATACTGCCTCCGCTCGGATATTTAATCAGCTAGGTCTATACCCATTCGAGAAGTACGGTTGTGCTGGCTCGTTCTAAGTTGTAGTCTCATGGCTCGGTCCTTAACTAACCAGGGACGGTACTAGCCTTTCCCGGAATCCACCCAAATCCATCCATCCGCCCCAGTCTAAAAATGTTGGTTTTATATTTTTGTTTTTCCATCAAAACAATTTTCATCATGTTCAAGACAATGTGGCGCTCATGTCTTCACATGCCGTAGGTCAGCTACCTTCCCTAAGGTAGTTGCCCAAGCATAAAAAGCTCTTTGTAAAATAATGATTATGTAAGAATCTAATATAAGCAGGGCTAAGCATTTTGCCGAAGTTAGCCTCCGATCACATCGAAGGTTACAAAGAATAATTCTAATGGTAATCAATATCAAGGCAGGGTATATCAAGCATAGGTACTTATTGTGTATAGCATGCAATTTGTAATTGAAATCAACATCATTTCGCAAAGTAGGATCAATATGTTCAAAGGGAAGTGTTTACTTGCCTTGCTCGCACGCTTCTTGAACGGGATCTTCTGCGTAGTCAGCGCTTGCTTCTTCGGATGCTAACCATACGTGCGAAAAGGAAGGATTGAATTCGTTTAGAATTCAATAAACTCCAATTAAAAGCCAAATAAATTGCAAAATTGGCTCCTAAGATGAATCTACGACGTTAAATGAATTTACGTTCGAGTTTAGCTAGAATCCGAGTTAGAATGAGCGAGTTATAATAGTTTGAAGTTTTGAGATCCATCGATTTAATTTATTATGTGTTGTCAATATTCCATGTTAATTCGTTTTAAGATTTTTGAAATGTCATGGTTGGTGATCCAAGATGTATACCAAAAGGAAATTGTAAAATTCATAGTTTTACCCTAATTTATCGGGCCGACAAGTCTGGGGTTTGAACCATTTTAGATTCCGAAATAATTTTACCCTAGAGTTTGTCACTATTTGAAATTTTAATGTGTTAAAGAATTCATAAGCTAGAATTGAAGTTTAGTCACAAACCAAATTATATTTAAATTTCTAAAGTGAATATCTAATAAATCGAGTTATGTGACAATTAATATTTTACTCTTTAATCGGTTCCAAAATAATAAGAATATGCATTTTTGCTAACAATTCTTCCTAAGTATTTCCCCAAAATTTATTTTATTATTTTTTGTTTTATATTTTTATTGTTTTATTTTTTTCTTTTATCTTTTTTCCTACTCTTTCTCTCCTATGTTCTTCTTCTTTCTCTCCTTCGGCTCAAGTGAGCCGGCAGGCGGCGGGGCATGGGGGCGGTTGGCTATCGAGGAAGGGGGAGAAGAGGAGAGGAGGGGGGCTCATCGGCGGCGAGGTCGGCGCAAGGCGGTGACGCGGGAGCAGCGACGACGTGGGAACGGCGGCGCGCTTCGGGTGGCACCGCGTCAACGGCGCGGTGGGCGGCTGCGCGGCAAGGGACCGCGGAGGGAGCGAAGAGGTAGAGCGGGGAAGAGATGTGGTGGGGAGAAGGAGTTCGGGCTTCCCTTTTATTGCGCTCGGCGCGGCGGCGGGAAGGGGTCTGGGCGGCGCACGGCATGAGCACACGCGAGAGGGGGGGTCCGGCGGCGTGCGGTGTGGGCACGGCGCGTAAGCGCGCGGCGCGCGGGGAGAGTGGCCGGTCGGCGCGCGCGCGGGCGAGCGCGCACGAGGAGGGCGGGCGGCGCACAACACGAGGGCGGCGGTGGCCGCGCGCGCATGGGCGGCTGCGGGCGGCGTGGCGCGCGACAACGGGGTGGCACGGGCGGGTCGGTGCGTGCGCGGCGTGGCGCGCGGGTGGGGGACAGCGTGGCGCGACCGGGCACGCGACGCGCGGCGCGCGGTGGCGAGGGGGGTCCGGGTCGAACACGTGGGCGACAATGAACAGTGCTCTTTCCTATTTTCCCGAATTAATTTCCTATTTTCCCAATTCTTTTTCCTTTCATTCTAAAAATTCAAAATAAATTCTAATATTCCCAAAATTAATTTAAAAATACATTTTCAAAATTTTCCCCCACTTTTCAATATTCAAAATATATTTTCATCCCTAATTTATTCCTTTCTTTTAAATTTAAAAGTTAGGATTTTTGATTAAAATTACTTTCCCAACTTCATATTTTATTTTCTAAATATTTTTATTATTCATATTTGGGTATTAATTACTTTTCAATTACTATTTTAGGGTTTAGACCAAAATTATATACTTTTCAAATAACTTTTATAGATTCCCAAGTCTTACATATTATTCCCTCAAATCTATATTTTAACTTTTCCAAAATATGATTTTTGATTCAAAATCAACCCTAGACTTCCCTATATATCTTTTTATAATTAATAAATTTTGTTTTGTTTATTTCAGATCTTTATTTTTAAATTTCCTTTCTTTTTTGGATTTTGAAACTCCCTCGGCTTTTCATTCTTTAAATAAATTTTTATTTTATCTATATCACGCGACAAAACTTATAGATAAGAGGCGATAAACATGACGAGATGCAATAATACCAAAAGTTTTTTGTAAGTCCCAAATTTTAGATTTTGATTTTTAAATCTCCGATTACAAACCTACCCCCCTTAAAATAAATCTCGTCCCCAGGATTTGTGTTGGGTTGTGGTTGGAAGTCTGTTGGTTCATATAAGACTGATCCATTTAGGACTTCATCCCAACAAACGATGGATAGGATGATTGTTTATGATAAGGCAGAAATCTATCACGGAGTTCTTAAGGTGATCCCTACAGTGTCCTTGCGATTCTTTGTTTCAGATAACTATATTATCCTTCTAAAAAAACCTTTCTAGGTACTCTAGGCTTGGTGGTTCTATTAATCTAATATTTCTGTAAGGAATCTTTTGATGTGTGCCCTTGCTTCATTTTTAAAAGAAAGGGGAGAGAGAGGTGGCTTGTCTCTCACACTTGTCCCAGCTAGCAGATTGGAGAGTGAGTGGAGGCGAAGTAGCTTGAGTGAAGGAGGGATGGAGCGAGGGCTCCATGATGAAGGCGAAGTAGAGCGATGGGTTCTTGGCAGAGGCGGACTTCGTCGGCGGTTAGGGCTTGCAGTCGTAGGGTCTAGGGTGGAAGAAGATGTTTCCTCATCGGTTCAGGCAATGGTTGGATTCATCGCCGGAGACGATGCTCGAAGGATAGTGGTGTCGAGGTTCTTCGGTTGCGGAGGCTACATTTTGGCGAAAGGGATTGCTGCCTGGCGATGGGTGTGGGCAAAAGTGTGGTATGTCGGAGTGGCTATTAGTACTTTACTGGCTTGGGTGCTATACCCACTGGTTTTTGTTTGGAGGCTGTGGCGGGATGCGACAGAGGATGGTTACCAGGATTTCCTTTGTGAGGTGGTTTGTCTTCTCGTCGTGTTGGCACCCATTGTTTTTCTCTCTTTTCTAGGGTTGCTAATAGATTAGGTAGTCAATGGATGGTTCCTAGAATTTGTCCCCTTATCTATGGATCTGGCAGCCACTGCCTGAATCTCTCTTTTGTCTTTATATCAGGAGCACATTGGATGTTTTGTCTAAACTGGTGCTCAGGTGGTTTAGGTTGTTGTTGGGTTTTGCTTGTCAGAAGAGTGGTTGGATGACATTGATTGCTAGGATTGCTACTTGCATTCCAACTAGTATCCCTTGTAAAGCACATGTAACTAATTATGTTTTGAGGAATCTTAGATCTATCTACACCTTGTTCTGCTGAGATTAGGCGTAATGTCTAATCTGAAGATCAGGGTCATGTTACTCTACCCCCTAACAATAAGTTTAAGCTTAGCTTATCCTTTTGATCTATCCATCGGTCTCACCAGCTTACTTTCATTCCTTGGGGTAGGAGTGGTCCACTAGGTCGGGTTTTTCCAATCACATTCTTTTGCTTGTATCCTTTCGACCTATGTCTTAAGTTCCTTGGTAGGGCCTATTTGGGGTGGTACCAAGTATTAGGCCAATGATACACTTCATATCGTGGCTAGGGCATTCTGGGCAAATCCTTAGGGATGATGTCCGAGTAATTTTGAACTTACTGGTATTTCAAATCCCTGGTAGCAGGGTAAACTTGATACTTTATTGAGTCTCGGTCCGTGGTTATGTCTGTTGGTGATAGTCATGGGGTGGTCGTGGTGTCTATCTCTGGGTCACAGGTTATAACCCTCCTCATTCTCAGTTAGTCGGTTCATGCTAAAATGATACTGAGGATTTGGGGTGGTATCATGATATTTGAAGAAAACACCATGTCTCTACTTCCAATGGGCATATCAATGCTGGCACGGGGTATGGCTATGTCTCTCCTAGGTGAAGGTATCATTATGGGTCTCTTATGGTCTATCTGACATAGGTTACGTTCTGTGCTTGTCCTCGAGGTTATGAAAGAATGCGAAGTTTTGAAACCAAACAAAACTTTAACTTAGTGTAGAATGGATGGAGAGCGTACCCATTAGCACGATCTTGTCCTCCTGGGCCTCTTCAGCATGCACATGGTTCACTTGGCCATGGCGGATTCGAGTGGTGGCCTCCTTCGGCTGGGGTGTCCCGAACAGTCTGCGTCCAGGTACCGAGGTAGGGGTCCCTCTTACAGCAATGGCGTTGGCTCCAGTACGGACGGGGGTGTTACGTGGCTTAGGGCAGTGATTGGCGAAATGTCCATATTCCCCACAATTGAAGCAGTTCACGTTCTTAAGTCTTGGGGTCACCAAGGTAGGTGCCGGGGAGCGGAAAGGGGTGGCAGGTGGCCTGTTGGCGTTGCCGGGTGCAACGGGGCGATTGGTCATTGTGACGGCTGGCTTCCAACCTGTTGGTGTTGCTGGGTCGCTGGGGCGTTCCTTGAATCGGGCGGGTTAGAGCAAGTCTTCTCTTTCGGTTGTTTTCAACCGTCCTTTGGTCATGCTCAAGCCTTACGACCTTGTTGATGAGGCTCTGAAAGCTAGCGTGGTCCTGACCGATCATCGGTCCTCTTAACTCGTCGTTCAGTCCTTCGATAAATTTATCCATGTTTTCCTCTTCATCTGCCAGATCGCTTGTGGCGTAACGGGCAAGATGTGTGAACTTGTTAAGGTACTCTTGTACCGTGGTGTTTCCTTGGCGCAGCCTGCGAAACTCATTTTTCTTCATCCTCATAACCGTGGTTGGTACGAAATTTTCACAGAAGACAGCCATGAATTCCTCCCATGTTGGTTCTCTAATATCTTCAGCCCGGGTTTCCTTGTAAGTGTCCCACCAATCACTTGCGGGACCTTCCAGTTGGTTAGTGGCGAAGATGACTCTGTCATCCTCTCGAACTCGGACGAGGGTTAGCTTCTTTTCTATTACTCTTAGCCAATCCTCGGCATCCATAGGTTCTTCTGCCATAGCGAAGGTGGGTGGCTTGGCTCTCATAAACTCGCCTAAGCTTGATCCTCCACGTTGTCCTTGGTTATTGGCAATGGCTTGAAGCAGTTGGGTTTGTGAAGCCATGACCTCTGCTAGGGTGGTAGGGTAAGGTTTCGGCGGGTTCTCTGTAGCTGCTGAGGCTCTGCGACGGCGCGCCATCTGAAGAGTATAGATGGGGTAAGAGATTAGGCCTACTAAGGTCATGATTCTAATTGATCACGTTTCTTTCTTTTTGTTTACTTTAAGTTGTTTCAAATGATCTTTTGCATGCACAAGCATGGTGGAATAAACTCATTCATAACATAAAACATTACAAAGGTCCATAGCTAATACATCAACGGGAGATACAACAGACTGCACATACGCAGTCCCACACAACACAATGCAAAAGCTAACATCGCACTACTGCCATCAGCTACTAAGGGGGAGGGTGTGATCCTTGCTGTCAAAAACCATCCAAAGCAAGGTCAAAGCCGGTGCAGACCTCTTGTCTAGTTGTCTGGGCTGCCGCTTGATCTGGGGTTGCCACCTATGGCCGTTGCATTGGCACCGGTAAGAGGAGGGATGCTGTGTGACTTGGGGCATTGGTTGGCATAGTGTCCAAATTCCTCACGGTTGAAGCAAGTCACATTCCTTTTCCTTGGGGCTGCCAGGATAGGTGTTGGAGTGCGAAACGTGGCGGTAGTTGTCCTAGGGCAGTCATTGGCATAGTGCCCTAACTCTCCACAGTTGAAGCAGTGCACATTCCTCTTTAGACATCGGGGAATCTCCTCAGCATCTTCAGGGGTACACACTGTTCTCGTGATGATCATCCTGCCAGTACCACCTGTGGTCCATTTTGGTGACTTCCTCTTCCTGGATTTGGATGGCGAACTGAGCCCTTGGCCGTTTGTTGGATTGAATTCCTTGTCCTTCCTTCCGCACTGTATCTCTCCCTCGATCGGGGTTCCGGTGTGTTTTTCCCCTGCACTGTTCCTTATTCCATATCCTTGTTCCATGAAACCGTAGCGGGGGCCAAGTGTTTCCTTCCCTCCTAATGGTGGGTTTGGCGTTACTGCTCTCAGTGGGCTTGACAGTATATTCGCAGGAGTCATCAGGGATTGAGTCGGAACGTACCGACGTTGCTCTAGACACGAACCCAAAACTTGAAGGTGTCGTTGCATTTGCTGCACCATCATGATCATCAATTGTGTCTGGCTAGCCATTATCTGGGCTAAGGTCGGATTCATAGGGAAAGAGGGTGGAATGTCCATAGGGTCGCTCTGTGTTGATCCATGAGATTGCTGGGATCTTGATTTCCTTCCCTTGTTCTTTCGCATCTATTGTTAGAGAGAGAAAGAAATCAGAAGAAGGTTAAGCTCTGGTTGGGACCTTCTTCCTGTGTACTCTTATTGCTTTAGCGGGTGGAATAAACAATCTCCCAAGCTTTAACAGGGTCACAGTCATATATCTATTTTTGAAGATAGTTTAGGGTTTAGAGAAAGGTAATTGGTAAAATCAAATGTTTGTAGAGAAATTGGGTTAAAAGAGAAAAATATGTTTGTTTTGTGAAAATAGTTTGTATTTTCAAAATAATCCTATGTAGGGATATTTCCCTTTGACCAGCTATAAAGGGGTGGGGCGCCAGTTGGTCTTATCCTACAGTCGCACTGCTCTGATACCAGCTCTGTAGACCCCCGTTTTTGAGGACGGGAATCATTCGTGTTCATAGTACCTTATCTCTGGATCGAGTAGTTTGGTACCCACGAATACAGTTCTGAATTACCAGGTGCAAAGTGCACGAATAGTCTTACATCGAAATTATTACAATAATAGGCCCGAAGGCAATATCCAATACATATAGGACCTACTGGTCCGGATACAACCAAAAGCAGAAGATAGCAGACGGAAGGCAGCGGCATGTCGATCGCCAACAGGCAACGACTGGGGACTAAGACCTATTGCGCTCCATTGTCTTCATTCCTCCTGGTAGTATGTGTACGGGTCTTCCTCATATCCTTCATCTGGAGGTTTGTGCGTATAGCAAGGGTGAGTACCCAACGTACTCAGCAAGACAACACAGAATGATGCACATGATAGGGTCATTCAAAGGATGGCTATGGTTTATTTGCGCAAAGCCAATTCTCACAAATCATTTCACAAACCTAACATCTAGCCATGTCAAGTTTTTGGTCCATAGTATATTAAGTCGGCGACGGTTCTGTCCACCATCCATTGTGATCCCAAGGATAGCTTCCCGCCTCCGATTCGTCATGGTTTTCTGGGGTGTCTTCCCCCTTCTCTCAGATAGAGAAGTTGGTTTCCCCAGCACATAAAGTCATTATGCAATCCTACGCATCATTTTAAAAGTTATGTGTCTAGCCACGGGAGAAACTTGTCACGTCGCTCATTAACCGCGAGCACGGCTATTCCAATAGATTGATTTACTCACACTGCAGTGGATGTACACTTTACCCATACTCCGCAACTACTCATTGAATGAGCTTACATCCCTCTATATGGGATGGTCACGGCAAAGCCTTTCGATAACCTCACTTTGGCAGTACACGCTCCATGAACTTAAGCTCTAATGCACTCTAGCCGTCATTTCCTAGCAGTGAGAGGAGTTCTGGCGTTCCCGGGGTAAGAGAAAGAATTGCTCTATCCTTGAACTTTCCATCTTCATTTCCTTTTCTTGATGTCTTCATTTCTTCATGTTGATCGCATGCCCGATCTCTGCCTAGGTACCAACCAGCGGTACACCTCCTGCCGGAAGGCCCTTATCTATCGTCTAGGCACCCACCAGTGGTGCACCCCCATCGGCAAGCCCTTACCTCAACGCCAACACCTAAACCTACTAGCAAGGATACTGCCTCCGCTCGGATATTTAACCTACTATGTAAGAATCTAATATAAGCAGGGCTAAGCATTTTGCCTAAGTTAGCCTCCGGTCACATCGAAGGTTACAAAGAATAATTCTAATGGTAATCAATATCAAGGAAGGGTATATCAAGCATAGGTACTCATTTGTGTATAGCATGCAATTTGTAATTGAAATCAACATCATTTCGTAAAGTAGGATCAATATGTTCAAAGGGAAGTGTTGACTTGCCTTGCTCGCACGCTTGTTGAACGGGATCTTCTGCGTAGTCAGCGCTTGCTTCTTCGGATGCTAACCATACGTGCGAAAAGAAAGGATTGAATTCGTTTAGAATTCAATAAACTCCAAGTAAAAGCCAAATAAATTGCAAAATCGGCTCCTAAGACGAATCTATGACGTTAAATGAATTTACGTTCGAGTTTAGCTAGAATCCGAGTTAGAATGAGCGAGTTATAATAGTTTCAAGTTTTAAGATCCATCGATCTAATTTATTATGTGTTGTCAATATTCCATGTTAATTTGTTTTAAGATTTTTGAAATGTCATGGTTGGTGATCCAATATGTATACCAAAAGGAAATTGTAAAATTCATAGTTTTACCCTAATTTATCGGGCCGACAAGTCTGGGATTTGAACCATTTTAGATTCCAGAAATAATTTTACCCTAGAGTTTGTCACTAGTTGAAATTTTAAAGTGTTAAAGAATTCATAAGCTAGAATTGAAGTTTAGTCACAAACCAAATTATATTTAAATTGCTAAAGTGAATATCTAATAAATCGAGTTATGTGACAATTAATATTTTACTCTTTAATCAGTTCCAAAATAATAAGAATATGCATTTTTGCTAACAATTCTTCCTAAGTATTTCCCAAAAATTTATTTTATTATTTTTTTTGTTTTATATTTTTATTGTTTTATTTTTTTTCTTTTATCTTTTTTCCTACTCTTTCTCTGCTCTGTTCTTCTTCTTTCTCTCCTTCGGCTCAAGTGAGCCGACGCAGGGCCAGGGGCATGGGAGCGGTTGGCTATCGTGGAAGGGGGAGAAGAGGAGAGGAGGGGGGCTCACCGGCGGCGAGGTCGGCGCAAGGCGGTGACACGGGAGCAGCGACGACGAGGGAACGGCGGCGCGCTTCAGGTGGCACCGCGTCAACGGTGCGGCGGGCGGCTGCACGGCAAGGGAGCGCGGCGGGGAGCGAAGAGGAGGAGCGGGGAAGAGATGTGGTGGGGGAGAAGGAGTCTGGGCTCCCCTTTTGTTGCGCTCGGCGCGGCGGCGAGGAAGGGGGTCTAGGCGGCGCACGGCATGAGCACGCGCAAGAGGAGGGGTCCGGCGGCGTGCGGTGCGGGCACGCGCGTCGGTGCACGGCGCGCGTGGAGAGGGCGATCGGCGGCGCGCGCGGGCACGCGCGCACAAGGGAGGGCCGGGCGGCGCACAACATGAGGGCGGCGGTGGCCGGCGCGTGACATGGGCGGCTGCGGGCGGCGCAGGGACGACGGCGCCGCGGCGGGCTGCGGGCGGGTCGGTGCGTGCGCGGTGTGGCCGGCAGGCACACGGAGCGCACGGCGCGGGTACGCGCGGCGTGGCGCGCGGGTGGGGACGGCGTGGCGCGGCCGGGCGCGCGGCGCGCGCGCGCGCGGGCGAGGGGGTCCGGGTCGAACACGTGGCCGACAATGAACAGTGCTCTTTCCTATTTTCCCGAATTAATTTCCTATTTTCCTAATTCTTTTTCCTTTCATTCTAAAAATTCAAAATAAATTCTAATATTCCCAAAATTAATTTAAAAATACATTTTCAAAATTTTCCCCCACTTTTCAATATTCAAAATATATTTTCATCCCTAATTTATTCCTTTCTTTTAAATTTAAAAGTTAGGATTTTTGATTAAAATTACTTTCCCAACTTGATATTTTCTTTTCTAAATATTTTTATTATTCATATTTGGATATTAATTACTTTTCAATCACTATTTTAGGGTTTAGACCAAAATTATATACTTTTCAAATAATTTTTATAGATTCCCAAGTCTTACATATTATTCCCTCAAATCTATATTTTAACTTTTCCAAAATATGATTTTTGATTCAAAATCAACCCTAGACTTCCCTATATATCTTTTTATAATTAATAAATTTTGTTTTGTTTATTTCAGATCTTTATTTTTAAATTTCCTTTTTTGGATTTTGAAACTCCCTCGCTTTTCATTCTTTAAATAAATTTTTATTTTATCTATATCACGCGACAAAACTTATAGATAAGAGGCGATAAACATGACGAGATGCAATAATACCAAAAGTTTTTTTTGTAAGTCCCAAATTTTAGATTTCGAGTTTTAAATCTCCGATTTTCAGGGTGTTACATCTTCCAAGCAATAAACTATAAGACTCCTTTCCATCAATGACATAAAATGTAGTAGGAATAGGTTTTTTGCCAAATGTCAACTCCACATTCAATACCCCCTTAGCTTGTGATGAATTCCCACCAAAGTCCTTCAGAATCGTATTTGTTTTGATGAGATCTTCTAGAGTCTTCAAAGCTTCCGATATGGCATCAAATTTACTGTTGCTCCACCATCAGCCAACTCTTTGACATCGTCTTCTCATTAACAAATTCTTTGATACATAATGGTCTTAGATGCTGATGCTCAGATCCTCTGGCTTATCAAACACAACTTGATATGGCAAAACCAATTTTGCCATAGATTCTTCACAATCCTCATCATTAGATAATGGTGCTTTGTACTCCGCAGGTAAAACAAAAACCATGACCGCAGCCAAAGACCCTGTCTCTTCAGCTTTAGCCGCCTTAACATGTTACTCTTTTCTTGTCCTCTTCGGCTGATGATCGATTTCTTCTTCTAATACTTGGGCTGCTCCTGATGCTTTAATTGTTGAACTCTTCTTTTCTGGTTTTCAGTAAAAATCCCACTCGGGAACCATTAAGGGTTGTGCACTTTTCTTCCTTGTCAAACTCATCTTCATCTTCAAAATAGTCTTCATGAATCAGCCCAAGACATTCATGTATGGATACTAATTCGATCGGTCGATCCTGATCATGATCATGATCATGATGATATCATCGAGAAGAATTCCCACGTTCATAAAATTTTGATTTCTTGCTACTGCACTCTAGGCAATCCTCAACCGATGGTAATCTCATCCCCTGATTCCAGCAAAAAAAGAAAAATCACAATCCCAACATGGATTATACCGAGACTCTTCTTCATCATAATACCTTGCATTCTCTTTTCCTGTTGCCTCTGGTATTTTTCATTTATATCTAATGAATTGGTTTTTGACTCGTGATAAGCCCAATTATTTCTCCTATCCGCTTGCTTGTCTGATCGTCCCATATAAACCATGTTCACTAGGAAAGGATGCCCATCAATCTCCTTCAGCTTTTTCCCATCATCAAACTTGATCCTTTCTTGGTCCAGAGCCAATTGAATTTTGTTGCCTAAACACCATGCACTCGTTTATGTGATGAGATCCTTTGTTATTTCACTTACAATATTTTCTTTTCTTCAACTTGTTGGCCGATAGAATAACATGGTTTTGAGGCAATTGAATTTATTGTATCAGCTTTATTTAAGTCGAAGTTATAGTTCTCTTCTTTCCCAACATTCTTAATCCATGGCAAGCAATCACCTTCTTATTTCTCGACCACTCTGCCAAGCCAATTTTAGGATCTTCTTTTTGATCTGAATCTGATGGATATTCATGAACATGAACAACCCTCTTGGAAAATTTCTCCTTCCAGGCGTCTTGAAACATTTGCTCGCGACCTGATATTTTCTAACCAATTGAGATAGTGTTGATGAGAAATCTCTCTCACGCGCTGGCCCGGGAGATCTGCTTGACTCCAGTGCAGGTCCTTCTCGGCTGCCTACAGCGTGTAGGGCGTGCCAGATAATTTGATCTGCTAATCAACAAGAAAAAATAAGATAGTGTACGTTAAGCGTTAGGTTAGATCCCCACGGGATCGACTAAAGAAATCCATGGATGTATATATGCTATTCTAGGCCATATTTGGGCCAAGTGACTGGAATGGGTCGGCTACACCGAGACAGCATCAGCCGCTTGATCCAAATATAGTGAAGAATAATAAATATACAGATCAATGACATAGCCGATACTGGAAAGCTAACAGCGAATCGGCTAGTACTCCGATGAATCTTATATGAAGATAATATTCCTGAATCAAACGTATAATTCAGAAATCGGCCATCGGCTGCCCAAGAAGAACCGATTTCACTAAGCAACGTCCGACAGGAACACGATCTTAACATAAGAGGCAATCCTAATATAGATCTAGTAACAATCACGTTAAAAGAAACATATTAGGGCAAATAAGGCCGGCTGAAACCCCGACGCTATCTCTAGATAATATAAATCCCAGAAGAACAGATCACTTACAGTTCTAAAGATGACTCAATAGCTCGAACTCGATGCAGCATTAAGTATCAAAAGAAATATCCAATATGTTACAACCGACTTACACTCCTTGAAATGGTGGATACCACATATGAACCAACCAACCCTTAGATCTAGCCCTGTTGACCACATGTTCTTGACGAAATGAGCCAACAACAAGATAGATCTAAAGATTGATCTAATTCATATGCGTTATATGATATATGACGCAGTAAAATCACTAATTCTAATGTATCATTGTGATGGAAGCATTAGAAACAGATAATCATACCACTAATGACAAACATTTACCTGAACTTGGGGATCGAGACGATGCAGCCCAAAGCCAAACAGAGTGTTCGTCTAAAAGAAAAGGGTGGCGATGCGCCAAAGATTAGATTGATTGAATCGTCGTTTTACAGAGGGCCTCGGGTCCTATTTATACCCGAAATACAAATACTTGTAACAACCCTGGACTCTATCTAAACTACTGTTTAAAACACCATATTATCCCTAGCGGAACCTATGCCGTGTTACAACTAACAATCTAACAAATCTCTAGATTACAGATACAATTGCCGTTATAGGACTATCCATAAGTGGCAATATCTTTTAACGCGCAACTAGCAGCCGAATCTTTCATTTATCCCCAAGTTTTTATACTAAACATGGCTTCATCTCTTTCGGACTCAAAATCGGCTGTCGTCTGCTCCCATTCGATCCATCCTCAGCCGACTAACCCTGCAACCGATCCCTTTTTAGCCGATACGATTCCTTTCTTCAGCCAATCCGATTTCGCTTTGCCTTTACGAACTTAGGAACTCAATTGCCAAATTTCAGTGTTAACACATGTCCCCCAAGTCCGTAATACGAAGTGTTGCGGATTTGCTCGCCTATTCAAACTCTTGCTTCCTTCTTGGCCTAAACCGCCTCGGCTTCTCCCCAAGTGCTCTTTAAATATCCACCTCTCTCGGTCGAATCTCCTACGCCTTCAACGTATGCTCAGCTTTCCTCACGAACAAACTTCCTGCCCTTTCTCTCTCTCCCCCGGCGACTCCATCGGCGCTCGACAACCTTCCCCACGTTCTTCAAACTCATCTTCGCCCCCGAGCTTCCCGATGGCCTCCGCCGTTGCATCAAGTACCTCCAACTCGCCGACCACCACCGTCGTGCCGGCCGCAACCACGGCGCCATCTGCTGCCACCATCGCAACTGCTCCAGCCGCTGCTGCAACCGAGTTTCCTCAGGTACTTTCTTCCAATCCACGATTTTACTCCCAACCTGCTTCTCCAAATATCCTCACATCAATGATTCGTTCGATGATTTTTCAGTAGCATTTTATTCCATACTCTTATCAATTAGTACTTTTCCTGTTCCCGAACCGTAAAACACAATCATTCCTGACTAGTACTTTTCTCCCCTTCTTCGGACTGTAGCATCTGTCTCATCAAGTACTTCTCCCCAATTCGACACAAGCGGAGAAGTATTTCCTCGACCTATCGGCAACACGGACCCAACGATGTAATCATAGCCGAAACCAACCGCATCCCTTTTAACACCGCCAAACCATCTCTCTCCCATTGGAACGGAACATTCAAAGCTTGGTCATCCACTGATGCAGCTTGGACTGAATGGTATAAAAGGATACAGTCGGCCAAGTATGCCAGTGGGAAGAGAAAAAACTTGCCCAATGCTTGGAATTGTCCATCGCTGGCATGGAGAAAGACGAGCCGCTTCTATCGGCTGCGACCTACTTCTGGAACGATAGTTTTAACGCCTTCATCTTTCGGCAAGGGCCGATGACCATCACACTAACCGATGTATATATGACAACAGGGCTGGACATTGAATCATTTGCTAACCCCAGCGTTTTGAACCGAAAAGGCCAACATCAGTTCAAAACCAAAGCTATCGGCGGATGGAGCGGCTTCATCGCCCAAAACATGAAGGACGGGACAGTTAGCCACCGGGAATACACCGCCTTCCTGATGATGTGGCTGGAAAAGTTTGTATTCTGCGGATCGAGTTGTGGGCCGACCGCTAATTGGCAAATCATGGCCGAAATCCTGGCCGACGGGAAGGAATTTGCACTGGGAAAATACCTCCTCAGCTATTCATATCAAATGCTACACCAAGCTGCCACGAAAATAGCCGCCAACGCCCGCCAACACCGGTGGCCCCCGGTGGTTCCTCCAAATCTGGCCGGTGTTAGCCACCTGCAATGTAGCTGGTCGGCCCCGTCGACGACGTCGGATTCCGCGGCTAGAGCCGATTGAAGACGAAGAAGGTAACCAGATTGACACCAGGCGATGCATGAACTACGAAGAAGCAGCCACCGCCCATGAAGGCTCAAAGCAATCGGCCGAGCTATTGGCCGAATGGTTCACAGCCTTTTACGATGGGCTGTCCCGCGACAACCGCACTTGGTACTTCTATCCAGGCGGGATCGTTCGAGCTGCCGATTGATTTCAATTGGGATGACCTCAACTCAACCGATAACCCCAGTGCAGAATTGTTCGCCGCCTCTTTGTCTCCCCGCATCTTGCCAACCGGGGTTCACCAAGGTCGATCAACGGCCCGGAGCTATGAATTCTATTACCCGGTATCGGCGGCGAGGAAGTTCGGTCTTGGGCAACTGCCCGTCGACTTTTTTTATGCCGATAAGATTAAAACCAGAGGGGCGGTCGCCCAAGACTTCATGATGAAATGGTTACTGAACATAGACGGTCCTCCCCTCGGCGACGCCAGCGCAATCACACTATCGACGAGGAGAAGCGTCGCTTACGACCGATGGTGGTCTGAACTCAAACGCCACATTTTTCACCAACGGCCGTCTTGCTACATCGACCTGCTTCTGCCCGATGAGATCCCCTCGGTATATTTCTGTTTCAAGCTAACGATTTTCTTCTTACAATCCATTCATCGGCTGGATTAGCCGATTAACATTCATGTTTCAATTTTGCAGGAGACGGAAATAGAGCGGCCGATGGTAAGTGACTTCGGACACCCCATTGAATATAACCCAGGCATTCTGGATGTAGGAGGCCTTGCTCCGTCGGCCATCGGCTAGGGGGCGCCCAAACTAACATCACTGTTGCGAGGGCAGGTGCGCCAGCCGATTGCGCCGAAAAGAAAGGTGGCGCCCCTACCGCGTTTGTCAGCCGCGCCTGGCCCCAAGAGGGTGAAAAAGATGAAATCGACCGCATCGGCCGACAGCCTCCCCCCTCTGGATCCGGCCATCGAGCAATTCCTCGACACTGCTGTCAATGAGGAAGCGCCAACGGCTGCCCGGGTGGCGGCCGAACCCGGGGCCTCGAGTCCTGAGTCGGTAAGCGCCACGACTGACGTTCCGCCAGCCCCAAGCCCGCCGACGAGATTTCCACCGGTAAGCTTCTACTTCATTGGGCTTGGTTCCGTGATGATCGCTTGCACCTGATCAGTCTGTTGTTCGCAGGTCAAGAGATTGGCTGGTCGCACTCATCGCCCCGCGCCATCGGTAATCATCTTCCGTCACTTTGTCTGTGGTAATTGATCGGTTCATCCACTAATCCTTTCTTCTGCTGCTCCCGCGATCTCCATCAGCTCCCCCAGGCGTCGGGCGAATGTACTGCGCCTATTGGGGACAGTGGCGATAACGCCGGCAAAGAGGGTCGGACGGCCATGGGCGATAATTCAGTCGAGCCAATAGCCCTGACAACGGCGCCGACGGTAAGCCAACTGATTTCAACTATCGGCTTTGTCATGCCCCTGATCCTCTCTCTTTCCGCCGTAGAACGTGGCCGACCTTCTCAACTTTGATTTGTCAAAGTTCGAGGAGCCTGGTGATACCGGCGAGGAAGCGCTTGCAGCGTCGGCTGAGGGCCCGAGGACCAATTTAGCCGATATTGGCAATCGGCTGGAAGCTTCATTGGACGCGCTGGTGGTCGACAGTGGCTCAATACGCGCGCGATTCAGAGACATCCAAGACCAGCTGCCGGATGCTGTAGCTGAAGCCATCATGCCGGCGACTTTCTTGGAAGCCTATCAGTTCAAGTATGAACGAGCCCGGCAGCGAATAATTGATCGCCGTGAGAGTCAAGCGCGGTCGGCTGCCATCCAGTCGACAAAAGAAGCCATTGAGAACCGGAAGGCCGCCTTTGACCACCTGAAGACAGAACCGGCGGCCAAGCTTGAGCAACTCCGCACCCGTCGGGATCAATTGGTGGCCGATCTCGTTCAAGTCGCGAACGAAATCGATGTCCATGAGGAGTACATAGCTGGTCTGCCGGCCAAGGTTGAAGCTGAGCGTCAAGGCATCAGGGCGGCTATGGCGCATTTGTGCGACTTGGTGCGGAGCACCCAATCGGTGGCTGGGTCCGAGGCCGACGACCTTAGGGCAATTGGCGAAATCGACCAGATTAGGCGAACAGCGTTGTCGGCCATAGCCGATTTCCTAAAAAAATGAGACTGTAAACTGTCCGACCTTGTGAGGTCAGCTCGCATTTCTGTTCCATGCTTGTGTTCCTGTGATGTGATTGGATAATCCGTATTACTTGCCCTTAATACCCGGCTTCGACTCGCGTGTCATAATTCATCAATTTCACGCCATTGCGCTCGTAGATATAATCGGCTGTGTTCGCAGGTAAGATTGTCCCTCGGCTGTGTGCGGCGCCTCGACTTGTTCGGTTCGAAATCGACCCCGAGATGACGCCCCGACCTTTAGCATTATCCTTCGGACACCTGTCTCGCTGGTTATCGGCCGGTAATACCCGATTACGCTGCCGATCTGGCTTCGTAGGCCGGCTCATCCGAATCTGTACTTCAAGAACCCATGAGTCCTGGGCGATAGGTATCTAGACTTGCGCAGTCGCCAGCCATTCAACGATTCCCGACACCTTTAATGATGATCTCTTCGACTCTCGCTTCGACTCTCGGGTTGGCAGCGACCTTTCACACCTAGAAACTGTATCTTTTCTTTCTATAAATGGGCTCCTTCGGCCCTTCCTGAATAACTCACGGCCGAAGAAGACAACCTCTAGGAGTACAACGCCCAGTCTTCCAAGTCTTCGGCAAGGCTTCCCATGGCTTCTTCGAGCTCGTCAGTGAACCAGGTGATTCCCCAACTCATCTATTCTTGCCATTTTCTCCCTTCGAGTACTCAGGAACGGATTTCCTCGCAGCTGCCTCATCCACTTCGGGTGATCCTGGAGATCATGGAGACACCGTACGAACTGTCGGTCAGCCAAGACCGACGAGTGAGGGCGAACCTGAAACGCTTCAGGGAGTTGGAGGCTCGTCACCCGGCGGCCAGGCCTCCCGTTCACCTTGGTGGCATCCCGGCTGCTGCCCCCATGGCGTCTTCGACGCTCGCGCGCCTTGACCGGCTGGAAGGTAGGCAAGCCCAACTTGCCAACGAGCTATTGACCACGACCACTGACATAAGGGTCACTTGGCTGGAGTACCTGATCCTTGATGCTCTAGAGATGGAGACTGCGGAGCCCATGGAACGAGCCCTGGCGGCCATTAGGGACTACCTAGCGAACATGTAATTAAAGATGGCTTCACGCTGATTCTGAATAAAGCTCGTTTTAATGTTCCTGATTTCGCCTGATTTTTGTGTTGGAATTGGCCTGGTTTTTCAACTTCTAGCCTGATTTTTGTATTGCAATTGGCCTGCTTTTTCGGTTGACTTGCGCATGTCCTGGTTTTTCAACTTCTAGCCTGATTTTTGTATTGCAATCGGCCTGCTTTTTCGGTTGACTTGCGCATGTGTATGCCCCCCAAGTTTTGTTGATAGCTTTGATGTCTACAAAATTTGTGAGTTCGAGTCGTTCAAACATTCTGGTCTTCCCTGTCGGGGAATCACGAGCCAATCGTGGAGCGCATGAGGTGGTGTATGCGAATGCCTAAAGGCGATGCCTTGTAAGACATCGGCTGTCGTGGGTCGGTCGCCGTGACAATAGCCGACTCACGAATTGATCCATACACTCGGGTAATATTTTTTCAGATATTTTCCATTAAGGGCCCTTCCGAATATCTCTCCATCCAATCCTTTTAGCATGTAAGCTCCTTTAGAGATGCATTTGTGGATCTTGAAAGGCCCCTGCCAATTTGGTGACCATTTGCTGAATTTGTTGTCTCTAGACCCGATCGGCAGTATAAGTTTCCAAACGAGTTCGCCTTCCTCAAAAGATTTAGGTACAACCTTTTTATTGTAATGTCTGGCTACTCGTTCTTTATCCTTTGTTACTTTTTCTAAAGCTTTCATCCTGGACAAAACGAGATCCTCCAACTCATCTACCATGAGATTATTGAAGGATTACGCGGAAGCTACGCTAGCCGAAAACAAAAATTTTCTACCGTGCAAACCAGGAACACTTGCAAGTAAGGGCCGATAGATCGTTACCAATTGGAGTGTGCAGCGGAAACAGCCAATCAGGGCTATCCGATCCGGAACAGTGTAGCCGATTCTCGCAAGCCGACAGCCGATACCCGGGGACAGCCGATTCGCCAATCAACCGATTCGCAGATGCCGTAGCCGATCCGAGTCGTCCGACCGTGTTCTCGCGCCTCGCTCCGATGCGCCCGACCACAGCCGATCCGAAGCCGATCAACAGTACGCAACGTAGCAGTGCCTCTACCGGTATCCACACGTCCGGGGACAAAACGCCGTACACCCGTGTGCTAGCACGCGATGCAAGGCTAGGGTTTGGCTCGAAAGTAGGGAGGGTTTCCGTGGAGATTGATCTCGACGACTTCTGTTGCACGCGATGCAATTGACATGTCGCAGCTCTCCACCCCTCCCTCCTTTATATAGAGTTGGCCGCGGGACTAGTGGCCGATTAGGACTCTATTTTTGAATCGGATCTCATCCGTATCTCATAGAGCTGGCTGCCCATACGTCGTAAGCCCATAGGACTCTATCCGATCGGATCCCTATCCGATCGAGCCGTATCCGAGTCCAACTCGAATGCCTGTTCTTATCCCCTTAAGCGTGCGACCCGTAGGTTCGGTATACTCGGTTTCGGCTATAGTCTAACTTAGCCGACCGTCGGCTCGAGTCCAACTCGGCCGACTGTCAACGCGACGCCTAGCAGCACATTTTGACACCATAGTATACAAGAATATAATATCGGCTCGAACCGTAATGTGTACACAAATCCCTTTGCCTCACGATACCGTTAAGCTATAGGCAAGATGTGTGCCATCCCTTCAATAGCTTAACCATTCACTCGAACCGTATTGGATTATCTGTCTGTTCATTGACTCCTCAATCAACTTAGCATGGCCATGCATTTCCATAATCCATTACCTCGAAGGGCCCAGAGATATCTCTCCAAAGGAGGGGAAAATTCCATCTTGATCACTCACATCCCACTCCATGTTTCATAGCAAACCCGAAAACTACCTTTATAACTACCCGATTACGGAATAGCGTTTGGTAGTCCCAAAGTAGGCTACTACACATGTTGGAATCCATGGTGATCTCAGGTCTAAGGACTTTGTACCAACACTACCCGAGACCAACTAATGGCCCATTGATTCTGTAGTGTCTCATGGTGGGTCTATCCAACAATGTGTTCTCCAACACATATGTCCACGTTTATTGATTTGGTATCTCCATACCCATGATCTATGAGACATGATCATCAATCAATAAACATGCCGATCTTAGAATCATATTTGTTCCAACAATATGACATATGATCAGGGATCGTTTAGAAATAGATTCATACATAAAGAGTCTCATAAATAAGTCACGTACTTATTGATCAATACAAGATGTCTATTTCATGGAACTGAATAACACTTTATTCATAAATACATAAACATTGACGTGATATCCAACATCTCCATGTTGCCTCTAGAGCATATCATTAACAATTATAATAATCGTCGGCTGTGAGTTGGTCCTGTAGCTGAATGCGCCTTGAGCCGACGATACTTTCCCATGGCAGCACTGCTTCGTGTCCATAGACCAGTTTGTACGGGGGGACTTGGATTGACCCGTGGCATGCCATCCGATAAGCCCACAATGATTCGGCCAATCGGGTGTGCCATTGCTTAGGATGCTCAGAGATCTTTCTTTTAATCAGCTTGATCAAGCTTTGTTTGACGCTTTGGCCTGCCCGTTGGCTTGCACGTAATACGGCGAAGAGTTAAGTAGCTTGATCCCCATGCCGTCGGCAAACTGGACAAACTCGTCTGGCACAAAGATAGACCCCTGGTCGGTCGTTATTGTTTGTGGAACGCCAAATCGGTAGATGATGTGTTCTTTGACGAACTCGATTGCGTCCTTAGAATCCACTTTTCTAAGAGGGATCGCTTCCACCCATTTTGGGAAATAGTCTGTGGCCACTAGGATAAATTTGTGCCCCTTGCTTGAAGGTGGATTGATCTGGCCGATCATATCAATGCCCCATCCCCTGAAGGGCCACGGCTTGATTATTGGGTTCATGGCCGACGCCGGTGCTCGTTGTATCGTGCCGAACTTTTGGCAGTCCTGGCACCCTTTGTAGTATTTGAAACAATCCTCCAGCATTGTCGGCCAGAAGTACCCGGCTCGGCGAAGTAGCCATTTCATTTTCTGGGCCGATTGATGTGTGCCACAGATTCCTTTGTGTACTTCCCCGATGGCCACTGTAGCTTGATCGGCCCCCAAACACTTGAGCAGTACGCCGTCAATCGTCCGATAGTATAGGTCTTCATCGAGTAATACGTACCATAGCGCCTTGTATCATAGTTTCCTTGTGGCCGATTGAGAGGGGTCTTTGAGATAATTGTAGACGTCAAACCTCCAATCATCGGCTATGATGGTGGCCACACCTACGTCTACGTCTCTCAGCATCGGCAGGTAGCCTGATGCCCCTTGAGCCAAATCATTGGCCTCTGTATTCTGCTCCCTCTGGATATGCTTCAAAGTGACTAGCCGGAAACCATCCATTAACTCCCGGCATTGTCGGTGATAGATCATCAGCGTGTCGTTTGTGCACTCATATTCTCCTGATAATTGGCTGATGACGAGCAACGAATCTCCCATTATCTCGACTGCGTCACCTTCCACCTCCTTGAGAAGAGTTAACCCTTTGAGAACGACTTCATACTCAGCTTGGTTATTCGTAGCGTGGGGGTCAATGGCGAAAGCGAACTCGAAGCTTGCCCCTCTGGGCGAGATAAGGACTAAGCCGATGCCGCAGCCGTTGGTGCATACCGAGCCATCGAAAGTCAAAGTCCAAGGCATAATTTCCACTGAGCCGATCGAATCATTTCTATGTTCCACAATGAAATCGGCTATGGCTTGTCCCTTTACTGCCCTTGGTGCCTGATACCTTAGATCGAACTCTGTTAGCGCGAAGATCCACTTTCCGATCCTTCCTTTGAGCACTGGAGCCGACAGCATGTACTTGACTACATCAGCTTTGCAAGTTACCGTGCACTCATTGGACGCGAGATAGTGCCTTAACTTTGTACATGAGAAATAGAGGCATAGGCATAACTTCTCGACGGTGAATACCTTGTCTCTGCGTCTAGCACCAGCCCTGAGATAGAAAATGGCTTTCTCTTTGCCGTCGACTTCTTGGATTTGGACGAGCCGATTGACTTGTCGTCGGCGACAGTGCGGACTTGAACGGTACTCCCTTTTGTGGAGGCATCAGAACTGGAGGAGAGCTTAGATAATCTTTTATGTTGTCTAACGCTTTCGGTTGCTCTACCCCCCACGTGAAGGTCTGATCAGCCTTAAGCCGAAGCAATGGTGTGAACGGCTCCATTTTTTCTGAGAGATTAGCTATGAACCGTCTGATGAAGTTTATCTTTCCGATCAATGACTGAAATCCATTAATGCTCCTTGGTGTGACTTCAATCCCTCTTTCATGTACGAAGAACCCCAAGAATTGCCTGGCCAACACGCCGAACACACATTTAAGCGGATTCATCTTCAAACCATACTTCCTTGTCCGTTCCAGCACTTGTCTTAGATCGGCAATGTGGCCTTCTATCTCTCTTGACTTGACAACGACGTCGTCAATGTATATCTCTACTAGTGAGCCGATCATATCGTGAAAGATGTAATTCATTGCCCTTTGATATGTTGCCCCAGCGTTCTTTAAGTCGAACGTCATTACCACCCACTCATAGAGGCCGATTGCACCAGGGCATCGAAAAGCTGTCTTGTGGATATCCTCTTCGGCCATGAATATCTGGTTATAACCTGCGTTGCCGTCCATGAAACTGATGATTTTATGGCCTGAGGCAGCGTGGACAAGTAGATCGGCTATTGGCATTGGATATTCGTCCTTTGGGGTCGCCTTGTTTAGATCCCTGAAATCGATGCACACCCGAAGTTTGCCATTTTTCTTCAATACCGGGACGATATTCGAGACCCATTCGACGTATCGGCAAGGCCGAATGAATCCTGTGTCGTATAGCCGAGTGATTTCGGCTTTAATTGCATCGTACATATCGGCCTTAAACCTCCTGGGAGGCTGTTTGAACGGCCGATATCCTGCCTTGATCAGCAGCTGATGGACTACTATCGATCGGCTAAGACCGGGCATATTGGTAGCCTCATGCCGGATTCCCAGCAGTACCTGAAAAAATCGCAATGCCAATGTGGATCGCCATTGTCACGGTTTACCCTGTATCATCGGCTCTGAGTACTCGGTTCGTGCCAACGAGGTGCTTCGTCGTAAATTTCTTCATGCCGAGACCGGTATTGATGATGGTGTCGGCTTCGTTCATGGATCAGCTGTCGGCCAGCCGATCTGATGACTAGGCGCACCATATTAATTTGCGCGGCGTGGCATCCAGTCTGGTCATCTTCTGCTTTGGCCCCGATCGACATATTGGCTAAGCCGTGCGCCATTCTGTCCTGTTGATCAGCTCGCCCGGGGCCGGCATGGACTGTGTTGACCGGGAAGGGATTGCCGTCTACTTTCATGGACCGATTTAAGTCGGCGAACTTTAACTTCCCGGCCTCGATGACCAACTGGATTTGCTGTCTGAAGACTTTGCAATCATTTGTGGCGTGAGATGTGGAGTTGTGCCACTTGCAGTATTTCATCTTTTTCACTTCGGCCGACGGGATCACATGATTTTCGGGTAATTGAATCTGTTTTTCCTTGAGCAGTAAATCAAAGATCTTGTCGGCTTTAGTGATGTCAAAATCATACTTTTCTTCCTCAGCCGTCTTCAGCAGCCATTGGCACACGATGGCCTTTTTGTTCTTGGCCCATTCAGCTGCCGCCACTTTTGTTTCGTCGTCGTCGGACCCGTAATCTGAATCGACGATAACCTGGGTTATGCTCTTGACGGCCTTCCTGGTGTCTTGGAAACGCTGTTCGTGGGCCGTCACTTTCTACGCCAAGTGGGCTAGGCTATCGAAGTCCTGCGCAGAGAATCGTTCCCTGATCGGCGCGATCAAACCATGGAAGGCTAAATCGGCCAGCTGAGCGTCTGATAGCACCAGGCTGTAACATCGGTTTCTCACCTCTCTGAAGCATTGAATGTAGTCTTGGACCGATTCATTGTGTTTTTGCCTGACATTGGTGAGGTCCGACAACTTCATTTCATGGTTGCCGGAATAAAAATAGCTGTGGAACTGTTTCTCAAGATCGGCCCAACTCTGGATTGAGTTGTAAGGCAACGAGGAGAACCAAGTGAAAGCCGACCCTGAAAGAGAAAGGGGGAATAACCGAACTCTCAAGGGGTCCGTAGCCAATGCTTCACCGCACTGCGCAAGGAATCGGCTGACGTGCTCATAGGTAGAAACGTTGTCTTGCCACGAGAATTTCGAGAAGTCTGGGATCTTGTATCGGTTGGGCGCGGGACCCTTTCAAAATGTTCGGATAGGGGTACCGATACATATTCCCTGAATCTTTTGGTTTGAGGCCAAACAGATCCCGCATGACATCTGCGGTTAGATCGGCCCAGGCTCGGTTATCTTGCTGTATCGGCTCGTATGGGTCATACGGCATGGGTGCTTGCCGATATAGGCGTGGTGGCGTCCGAGGTCTGTAGTGGTGATCCTGACGGCCCCCTTGGTGCGGTAGCGATGATCGGCGGGCGCGGCCGAGGCTCTGTTGTGGCGTTGGTGGGTCTGGGAACAACTGTCGGCCACCGGCATTCTGCCGCCTGCCAAGATCAATCGGCTCGGGCTGCTGATTGTTATTGAATATGTTGTCGAGTTGACCTTGAGGCAACGGTTGTTGTCGATTTAGAATAGTGACCGCTGGTCTTATAGCCGTCTCGCCTGGACTCAGGTGGCCGATTCGTCCTGGCGGATTTGGTTGTGCTATCAGTGGAAGCGGCCGATCCTGGGTGACTAGTGTCCTGTAACCAGGAAATTGGCCATCTGCGAAATACGTGGGGCCCCGTTGCAGTTGCTCGGCTACCTTGGCATCAACCACGTGAGAGATCATATTATTGAGGGTATTGACCAAGATGCTACTTTGGTTGACCAGCGCGTGATGAACAGCCGAGTCGATCCGATCTTGTAAAGAGTATACGGCCGAATCATCTTGCACTTGGGCCGGTTCTTCCACCTTCTGTTTGCCTTTTGCATCGCTTGATGAGGATGCCTTGGTATCGTTCAGGCTGAACTTGTACTTTTGGTGCACAGTTCCAGACCTTGTTTGGGTGAAGGATTGGAGGTAATTATTCTGAAGTTCTTCCACCATCTTCTTGTATTCGGCTTGCTGTTCAGCCGATAGTTGTCCCATCTTTATGGGTACGACATTGTCCTGCGTGATGCCAGGGATCTTGGAATCGACCATCTTGCCGGCAGAGTCTATTCGTCCGAATCGGGCCAACAAAGACAGTCCCACTGGGCGTGCCAAGAAGCGTGTTGACAAGAAATCTCTCTCACGCGCTGGCCTGGGAGATCTGCTTGACTCCAGTGCAGGTCCTTCTCGGCTGCCTACAGCGTGTAGGGCGTGCCAGTTGATTTGATCTGCTAATCAACAAGAAAAAACAAGATAGTATATGTTAAGCGTTAGGTTAGATCCCCACGGGAGCGGCTAAGGAAATCCATTGATGTATATATGCTATTCTAGGCCATATTTGGGCCAAGTGACTGGAATGGGTCGGCTACACCGAGACAGCATCAGCCGCTTGATCCAAATATAGTGAAGAATAATAAATATACAGATCAATGACCTAGCCGATACTGGAAAGCTAACAGCGAATCGACTAGTACTCCGATGAATCTTATATGAAGATAATATTCCTGAATCAAACGTATAATTCAGAAATCGGCCATCAGCTGCCCGGGAAGAACCGATTTCACTAAGCAACGTCCGACAGGAACACGATCTTAACATAAGAGGCAATCCTAATATAGATCTAGTAACAATCACGTTAAAAGAAACATATTAGGGCAAATAAGGCCGGCTGAAACCCTGACGCTATCTCTAGATAATATAAATCCCAGAAGAACAGATCACTGACAGTTCTAAAGATGACTCAATAGCTCGAACTCGATGCAGCATTAAGTATCAAAAGAAATATCCAATCTGTTACAACCGACTTACACTCCTTGAGATGGTGGATACCACATATGAACCAACCAACCCTTAGATCTAGCCCTGTTGACCACATGTTCTTGACGAAATGAGCCAACAACAAGATAGATCTAAAGATTGATCTAATTCATATGCGTTATATGATATATGACGCAGTAAAATCACTAATTCTAATGTATCATTGCGAATGACAAATAATCATACCACTAATGACAAACATTTACCTGAACTTGGGGATCGAGACGATGCAGCCCAAAGCCAAACAGAGTGTTCGTCTAAAAGAAAAGGGTGGCGATGCGCCGAAGATTAGATTGATTGAATCGTCGTTTTACAGAGGGCCTCGGGTCCTATTTATACCCGAAATACAAATACTTGTAACAACCCTGGACTCTATCTAAACTACTGTTTAAAACACCATATTATCCCTGGCGGAACCTATGTCGTGTTACAACTAACAATCTAACAAATCTCTAGATTACAGATACAATTGCCGTTATAGAACTCTATCCATAAGTGGCAATATCTTTTAACGCGTAACTAGCAGCCGAATCTTTCATTTATCCTCAAGTTTCTGTACTAAACACCGCTTCATCTCTTCCGGACTCGAATCGGTTGTCGTCCGCTCCCATTCGATCCATCCTCGGCCGACTAACCCTGCAGTCGATCCCTTTTTAGCCGATACGATTCCTTTCTTCACCAATCCGATTTCGGTTTGCCTTTACGAACTTAGGAACTCAATTGCCAAATTTCGGTGTTAACAGATAGACTTTCAAATTACTATGACAAAAATTTCTCTTTGATCGGCCCCAGCAAACCTTGAAAAACCAACTCGGTCAATTGTGCATGCTTAAACTCAAACTATAGCATTGTCTTCTAACATCATGAAATCTATTAGTATAATCAGGAACAGATTCAGCTGACCGCTGCCTAACCGATGTCAAGTCTGTTAGCCTCATCTCTTTAATACCAACAAAGAAGTATTTATAAAACTGTTTCTCTAAATCAGCTCAACCTCTGATAGATTCGGCGGCAAGGATGAAAACCATGTAAAGGTCGATATAGAAAGTGACAATAAACTTAACTTTCAAAGCTTCTTCAGCCGATGCCTCACCATACAGAGGTAAAAATCGGCTGACATGTTCAACTGTTGAAACATTTTCTTGCCCTGTGAACTTTGAAAAATATGGAACTCTATATCGGTTAGGCAATGGAATCCTATCAAACCACTCTGGGTATGGTCATCGATACATGTAAGTTTGCTCTTTTGGTGATATGATATAGTGCAAATTGATCCTCATTATCTGAGTGATCCTAGCGGGCCACTCATCGTTCCTCACATCCATATTATATTGATTTTGCACTGCTCCCTGCATCTACTAATTTCTCTAGGGCAGATATTGATATCCCTCTCCATGCCTATATTGAGGAAGTTTTTCTGGTCGATATTGACGTGGTTCTTCCTGCCGATATTGATGATGTGTTCCTGGCCGATACTGGTTTGATACTGATGAGGTGCTTCTGGTTGATACTGATGAGGTGCTTCATGCTGATATTGTTGCGGTTGCCCCCAATTACTGATACAGTCATGGTTGCCCCCCATAGTAAGCAACTTTATGGTATCCCACTAGAATATCCTTAGCTGGCCCCTTACTTGGAGAAATTATGTTTGGACCCACATCCTTTGCTATAGCATAAGTTGGACCCTGAACCTCTATCTTTATCGGCCTAAGAGGAGATTTCCAGGAAAATTAGTAGGTCACTTTTTTGGCTTTTGTGCAATAGATCTATCAATTGTCTTGTTGATTAAATTTTGCAATGTATTCAACAAAACTCTACATTGATTGATCAAAGCATGGCTCATTCACTATATCCTAAAATGTTTTGTTGCGAGAACCTGGAACAGTTTTCTGCGCTCCCTTCTCCTATTGTCATCGGCCCAGGAAGCTGAGATTTTTGAATTGATCGGTGTCGAGTCATGCTAAAATATTCTAAGCACAACTTTTGATAATCTTGCATTGTTTTCTCCACTTGTGCTCTTTGTTCATTTGTTAGTTTCTCCATTATTACTGGAATTATGTCGTCTTGATTATGTTCCTTACACATGTTGATGAAGAAAACTAGTCCCACTGGGCATGCCGAAAGTGTGTTGATGTCAAAAGTGATCTTCTTAGCTCTAGTGTAGGACCTTAAAATTTTGGTTTAGCACGTGCGAGTCATTTTGATTCTGCAACTAACAAGATAGAAAATAAAAAAATTAGACCAAGTGACTGATCGGCCAATGGGCTGATACAAAATCGTGTGCCCAGCCAATGCAGATGGAATTTCGGATCATCGACTATAACCGATGGAACTTGGATATAAGAACAATTTGAATGAACATCGGCTAAGACAAGATGACATATAATTACTAATAATCCTTCTCTATTAAAGACAATTTTGATAGATCAGACCAACTCTAGATAGCATAAGATTGAAGCTAATAAAGGCTGGAATTAAATAATTGTATGATCTTGAATGTTAGCTAATGTAACAAGATGACTATAATTTATTATTGATTTTATGGCAAGAATTAAACTATGATCAGCTAAAACTAAATTGAGCATAAATACTAGCAATCTAACTTTATTAACTGACCGAAGATAATAAGAGTAGACACTAGATGATTATACCAGATCTTGTAGATTAACTGATGATTAATTGATTGATATTAGATAACTATCAGCTAAGACTCCGACGAAACAATAAACATAATCTATCAGTTTGAACAAATTGTATCTACCAAATCAAAACCTAGTAGATTGGACTTAACCAAGACAGTACAAGGTTGATGGTAAGTTCGATAGATCTAAACAAGCCGATATATACTATATAGTGTGATTGATATATTGAGTCTAACTAAGACAGCAAAACAATCTAATAAAGAGCCAAAATATCGGATAGGCAATGCAAGTAGAAACCTAATTTTAACCGAGAAAGTACTAAACACGTCGATACAAGCAAAGTTGATGAAACTGTTAGTGATATGCCCTAGAGGCAACATGGAGATGTTGGATATCATGGTGAATGTTTATGCATCAATAAATAAAGTGTTATTTGGTTCCATGAAATAGACAACTTATATTGATCAATAAGTATGTGACTTATTTATGAGACTCTTTATGTATGGATCTATTTCTAAATGATCCCTGATCATATATCATATATTTGGAACAAATATGATTCTAAGATCGACATGTTTATTGATTGATGATCATGTCTCATAGATCATGGTATAGAGATACCAAATCAATAAACATGAACATGTGTTGGAGAACACATTTTTGGATAGACCCACCTTGACACGCTACAGAAAATTAATGTGCCATTAGTTGGTCTCAAGTAGTGTTGGTGCAAAGTCCTTTGACCTGAGATCATCATGGATTCCAACATGTGTAGTAGCTTACTTAGAGACTACTAAACACTATTCCATAACTGGGTAGTTATAAAAGTAGTTTTCAGGTCTGCTATGAAACATGTAGTGGGATGTGAATGATCAAGATAGAATTTGCCCCTCCTCTGGGAGAGATATCTTTGGGCCCCTCGAAGTAATGGATTATGGAAGTGCATGGCCGTGCCGAGTTGATTGAGGAGTCAATCAACAGAAAGATAATCCAATACGAGATCGAGTGAATGATTATGCTATTGATAGGATGGCATGAGTCTTGCCTATAGCTTAATTGATATCATGAGGCAAAGGGATTTGTGCACACATTATCGGTTCAGCCGATATGATCCTCTTGTATACTTTGGTGCCAATATGTTCTGCTAGGGGCCGCTGTTGACGGTCGGTCGAGTTGGACTCTGGTCGGAACCATGTATACTTGAGCCTACAGGGTCGCACACTTAACGAGAAAGAACAGGCATTCGAGTTTGACTCGGATACGACTCAATTGGATAGAGATCCAACCGAACAAGGAGTCCCGATGGGCCTTTAGGCCCAGTCGGCAACCCTATATAAAGTTGCGAGGGGTGGAGGGTTCAGTGTGCGCAAGATACAGCCGGACCAAGCTTCTCCACAGAAACCCTTCCACGTCCGAGCCAAAACCCTAGCCGTGCATCGCGTGCTAGCACACGAGTGTTCGGAGCTCTCTCCCTGGATGTGTGGATACCGGTAGAGACATCGCTACTTTGCGGCGTTCTTCAGTGGCATTGAATCTCGTCGAGCTCAATTATCTGAATTCAATTCGGCATTTTGGGTTGGGGTCAACAGGTCTGAGGGCCGGGCGAAGCGGCTTGGCGCCGTCGGCATTGGGAAACCAGCTCAGAGTCATCAGCATCGGTAAACCCTAACGCCTCTAGGCGGTTCGGCGGTGCACGCGGAGATTGGCGGGGTCGAGCGAGGCGAAACGTATTGACATAGCATGGTCGGGGTCGGGCGAGACGCGCTGGGGTCGGCAGGTCGGACGATCCAGTCCTGGGGTCGGCTGAAGTGTTTCCGGGTTTGGCAAGGTGTTCCCGAGGTCGGCTGGGATGTTTTCGAGGTCAGCTAGCTCTAGTTTGACTGTTTCTGCTGCACTGCACATCAATTGGTAACATTCTATAAGCCCTTACTTGCAAGCTATCCTGGATTGCGTGGTAGAAAAATTTTGATTTATGCCATTACTTGCAAGTCTTTTGTTAAATTGTTTAATAAAAGACAAAGCACATACATTGTGCTAAACTTTGCATATCTTTTCTATTGTAGATTATGGCAGCTAATAATGCACTCAGTTCTTTTAATTTGCGATCTATACTTGAGAAAGAAAAGTTGAATGGAACAAACTTTATGGATTGGTATCGAAACTTGAGAATTGTTCTCAAGCAAGAGAGAAAGGAGTACGTTATTGAAGTTCCATATCCTGATGATTTGCGTGATAATCCTAATGCGGCTGCACGGAGGGCTTAGGAGAAGCACACTAATGATTCCCTTGACATAAGCTGTCTCATGCTTGCCACAATGTTCTCGGAGCTTCAGAAGCAATACGAGAGCAGTCATGCTTACAGTATTATTGAGGGTCTACATGGCATGTTTGAGAACAAAGCTAGGGCCGAGAGGTTTAACACCTAAAAACCCTTGTTTGCGTGTAGGCTTGTGGAAGGGAATCCCGTCAGTATGCATGTGATAAAGATAATTGGCTACATTGAGAGTCTTGAAAAACTAGGTTTTCCTCTTAGCCAAGAGTTGGCTACAGATGTGATTCTCCAGTCGCTCCGTCCAAGATTTGAGCCATTCATACAAAATTATCACATGAACAACATGGATAAAACCTTAACAGAATTGCATGGGATGCTAAAGACTACTGAGGAGAGTATCTAGAAAAATGGTCATCATGTGATGATGATGCAGAAAGCTAAGCGCAAACATCCTGTCAAGAAACTTTGCACAAAACGGAAGTTAACTCCTGATGAGATCGTGAGTGCTTCCAAAGCAAAGAAAGGCAAGAAGGGGTCATGTCGAAACTTGGTGTCGGCAATAGAAATTTGGGGGTGCAGTCAAGATTGCCAAGCTCGATGGGATAAATGGAAAACAAGGTTTAGACAGGTTCAGGCCCTCTCGTGAGGTAATACCCTACTCCTGTTTCGGGGATTCGATCCGCTGAGTGTTTATTGATCTCAAGATCTCATGTGTCTAATGGCTTGTATGTCCTTTGCCCTTAATCTGATTTCCCTCAAGGGATGCCCCTTACCCCCCTTATATAGTCTTGAGGGGCGGGATTACAAGTCGGAAACCCTATCTTACTCTAAGTCGGTTTCCTCAATCTTACCAAATTATGACTACGAGCCGTTGCCTTATCTAATCGGCAACGTAATACCCTATTATCAGGCCGGTTTACATAATTAGCAGGCGTAACCTATCCCTATTATCTGTCAGATAAGCTTGCCATGTGGGTATCCGATTGCCATAATCTCCATAGTAGCCCCCGAGTTCTTCGCAGTCGATGAGATAACTTTGCCTCGAACCAAGATAACTCACAGCCAAACAACTCTTTGGCCGAGTGCTTCTGGTGCCGAGTGGTTCTGTCATCCCTGCCTGAATGTCCCGAGTGGCTCCAAAGACTGAAGGGCTGGAAAACATCCCAAAAAATTCTAAAAAAATAAATATCTAGGTGCATCTCCTGATGCACCTAATTAGGTGTAGCCCCCGACTATGTGGATAGTCAAAAACAGACTAAACATATAGTCAAGAACTATAAAAAATCATTCTTCATGTAAATGCTTAGCTTAAGCTAAAGCAATCGTAAAAAATCTCATCACTCGGCAAGCTCATGCTTATCCAAGTGAATTTGCCCGAGTCACCTCAGAACAAATAGTTCAATCAACCCTCGTGGGTAAAAAGCACTCGGTAAGCTCATGTTTATCCGAATTAACCTGCCCGAGTCATCTCAGAACAAATAATTTTAATCGACCCTCGTGGGTAAACAAATTTTTTAGTTATCTGAAAAATATGACCAAAATATTAAATAGCTTCTGCCATAATATTGGTCTTAATCTAAAAAGATCTTCACCAAGGTGAAAAAATAGCATTGATATAATCATTTAGTCAAATGCTTAAAAACCAAACAGTCCTTGTCATCAGGACAGCCATGAAAAACTTAACTGTTTGTAACCTTTCAAATTGCATCATGCCAACCTCTCATGAAGTTGCGCAAACCACGGTATGAAAGGATTTTAAAGGTATTGGGCTATTAGACACATGCATATTGCCAAGGCAAATCTACTTAAGTCCTCCACTTAAGTCCCTAAGGACACATGTCAGGCCACACCTTAGCTGGGCTGTAAGTCTCTCATGGGCTCCGTCCAATCGCGAGATGACTTATCAAGACCCTCAAATCTTTATACGAAGCCTCAGGGTCATCCCCGCCACTTCGTCTTCCCAAAAAATTTCCCCATTCGTAGTACTGTTCACCAGCTCCCTACGGAAAACCCTAGGCTTGTGCGCGCACCCAAATCCATCGATCTAGGAGCTCGCGCTTCTCCACAAGCTAGCCTCCGCACCCAGCTCTCAAGATCCCCTTCTCAAATCCCCATTTCCCGAGCTAGATCTGTTTCCCCCAAATCGCATCCATGGCGGGAGAGAAGGAAATCCCTTTCGAACAATGGGCGACTTCAGATGTGAAGGAGTCCAATCTTCGGGAGATGGTGAAGAATGGAGTTCTTCCGCCTAAAGAAATCGTAGGCTGGCGTTCGACGGCCGGTGAGGAGTTCCCCACCCCGAACACCGGTGAGATCGTGGTTTTTACTTCCTTTTTCTACTGTGGTGTGGACCCCCGATTTTGAGGCGGGAATCTTTCGTGTTCATAGTACCATTTCCCTGGATCGAGTAGTTGGTACCCACGAATACAGTACTGGATAATCAAGTGCACATGCACGAATAGTCTTACAATACCATTATTACATCAATAAGCCCGAAGGCAATGTTCATCCCATAGGACCTTATGGTCCGAACACAACATAAAACAGAATTTAGATAAGGCGGCGGAAAGAGGCGGCGGCTTGTCAATTGCCACGAGCAACGACCGGAGCTAAGGTCTAGTATGCGCCATCGGTTCCTTCGCCCTCCAGTAATACGCATATGGGTCTTCGGCTCTTCATTTCCATCACTGGAGGTTTGTGCGTATAGCAAGGGTGAGTACCAACCGTACTCGGCAAGCCAACACGAATTGATGCATATGATAGGGTTATTCAAAGAACATGGCTAGGGTTATTTTTGCGTAAAGCCAGTTTTCACAATTCTTTTCACAAGCCTATCGACTAGCCAAATCAAGTTTTAATTTCATAGTTCATTAATCCGGCGACGGTTCTGTCTACCATCCATCGTGATTCCAAGGATGGCTTCCCGCCTCCGGTTCGTCATGATTTTCTGGGGAGTCCACCCCTTCTCGCATTCTCGAGAAGTTGATCCACCAGCGAATAAAATCATCATGCAAACCCATCCCAGCATTTTTAAGTTCAAAGTCTAGCCAAGCGAAAGTCTTGTCACGATGCTCAATATCCGCGAGCACGGCTATTCGAATAGATTGATTCATTCACACTGCAGTGGATGTACACTTACCCGTACTCCGCGACAGCCCAACAAATGAGCCTACACCTCAACACATGAGACGGTCACGGCAAAGCCTTTCGATAACCTCACTTCGGCAGTACCCGCTCCATGAACTTAAGCCCTCATGCACTCTAGCCGTCCTTTTCTAGCAGTGAGAGGACTTCGGGCGCACCCGGGGTAAGGGAAGACTTTCCAAATCTTTAAGTTTAGTTAACATCAGTTTAATCCCACCATTCATAACAAAGGCCGCAGCCTCATTCTCATCCCATAACCACATCATAGAGAACCATCTATGCAAGGATACTGCCTCCGCTCGGCTATCTAGTCAGCTAGGTCTATACCTATTCGAGAAGTACGGTTGTACTGGCTCGTTTCCCGGCTATCTCATGGCTCGGTCCTTAATTAACCAGGGTCGGCACTTGCCTTTTCCGGAATCCACCCAAATCATCCGGCCGCCCCAGTCTAAAACATTTGTTTAGTACTTTCAATTTTCATCAAAACTTAGTTCATCATTCTCATGGCCATGTGGCGCTCATGTCTCCACATGCCGAATCTCAACTACCTTCCCTAAGGTAGTTGCCCAAGCACAAAGCTTTTTCATAAGGTCATGAGTATGCACAATCTAAGTGTAGCATGGCTAAGCAGTTTACCGAAGTTATGCTTCGGTTGTTTGTATCACATCGCGAGTTACAATGAGTAATTCTAAAGGTAATCAATAGCAAGGAATGGCATAACAAGTATAGGTAACTCTGTAAAGCATGCATGTTTAGAGTTTAAAATAACATCATTTCGCAATTGGGTTTGACATGTTCAAAGGGTGTGAAGACTTGCCTTGTTCGCACGCTTCTTGAGTGGGGTCTCCTGCGGGGTCGTGTTCGCCTCCTCGGTCGCTAATCGTACGAGCGAAAAGGAAAAAGAAAAATGGATTCCGGTTAAAATCCGATAAGAACGAACGAAAAAGCATGAAAAATCATAAAGAACTCTCCAAAACATTTCCCCTACGATCCTACTCGGGTTACGGAGGATTTTTATAACAAAATCGGCCGTAGCGACGACGAGTTTCGACTTTTTAGGGTTTTTATAAAAAGGATCGATAAAACGACGAAGCGGAAGTCTTGCGAATGTTGTTCAAGAGGTTCGTTGATATATCTTTGCCGAGTCCAATGGTTAAGTATAGTTTAAAGAAAAGAAAAGTAATATTAAATCTTCAAGAAAGTTTCACGTAAACGGAAGTTTCCAAAAATCGTATATAGAAAATCATTTTACTCGAGGAAAAATACCTGAGAAAACTATATATTTTTGCACAAATATTCCCCAAAATTCCCTAAAAATATTCCCCAATTTTTCTAGAATTTTTCCCTATTTTTTCTAATTTTTCTCCCTTCTTTACCTTTCTCCCCCTTTTTTTCTCTCTAGCCAAGCCTTGTGTCTTTCTCTCTCCTCTATCCCCCGTCTACCCCCGATCGGTGGGCGCTCGGCTGGGCCGACGACGACGGCGCGGCTGTACCGGCCGGCGGCGACGGTGACAAGCACGGACTTTGGGCGAAAATGGAAACATGGGACACTTGCGGCCGGCGGCGGCGGCGGCGGGCTCCGGTGATCGTCGGGCGATGGCAAACACGGCGGCGACGCGGTTCGGCAAAACCCGGCGCACTTTGTGACGTTCCGACGCGTTCCGGTGGCAGCAAAGGAGGGAAAGGAGTGAGGTGGTGTTGGCACGGTGTGGGAGGGTGAGAGGAAGCTAGGGACCTATTTATAGCGTGCGGGGTGCTCGGGAACGCCCAGCGTCAAGCTGCCCGTACACGCGTGCGTGCGCACGTCGCGCGTTGTGCGCCACGTGGCCGACGTGTGCGTACAGCGAACGTGGTGCGGGAGCGTGCGTGCGCGACGTGGCGAGGACGCGGCGTGGTGCGGAGCGTGCGCGTGCGGAGCGCCGCGCGGCGAGTGCGCGACGGCATGGCGCGCGATGCAGGCGTGGGCGGTGTGCGCGTCCGTTGCCGTGGCTGGCGAGCGGCATGGCGCGGGCGCGCCACGCGCGTCGGCCGCGTGGCGCGTCGGCACGGCGCGCGGCTACTGGCCGCGGCGGCGCGACGGCGAGCGTCTTGCGACGTTGACGCGGGCGTGCAACGGGAACGCGCGCGCAACGCGCGGCGTCGCGGCAATGTGCGCGGGGTATGGTATGACCGGCGTCGAACACTTGGCGGCTAATGAACAAGTGCATTTTCTCTTTTTCCCGATTTTAAATTCCTATTTTCCATTTCCATTTCCTTTCACTCTAAAAATTCAAAATAAATTTTAATATTTCCAAAAAAATTTTGAAATTATATTTTCAAACTGTTTCCCCACTTTTTATTTTTCAAAATATATTTTTCATATCTATTTTATTTCTTCCTTTAAATTCAATAAATCGGGGCCTTTGATTAAAATAAGTTTCTAAATTCTCAAAAATATTTTTATCATCCAAATATTTATTATTTTTCTTCCATCAATTAGGGTTTAAACCAAAATATATTCTTTTCAAAGAACCTTTTGTTAATCTCCAAAATTATATATTTACCCTTCTCCAAATATATATATTTTGAATTACTTCTCCCAAAGGGATCTCAAAGCTTAGGGGTTTTTTATTCAACTTCACATCAAAGAAATTCGAAGAAATTCTTACGCAATCGAATGGGCAAATAAGATTGAAAAACACGATAAGAAGTATTGAAACCAAAAGGTTTTTGCAAGGTCCGATTTTCAATGTCCGATTTTAAATTCTTCGATTTTTAGGGTGTTACAAACCTACCCCCTAACAATAAATCTCGTCCCCGAGATTTTCTTACCGATTGCTGAATAGGTGTGGATATTCTGTCCTCGGGAATTCTTCGCTCTCCCGGTAGCTTCTTCTTACGTGTGATTGCTCCATTGTACTTTGTACATGCGCCACGACTTGGTTCGTGTCTTTTTTTCTGCTTCGTCTAGTATCTTGATTGGATGCTCCGGGTAGGTAAGATCACTGTGGACATGGATGGTTTCTAACGAGGCTTGCTCTTCCGGTACCCGCAAACATTTCTTCAGCTGCGACACGTGGAATACTGGGTGGACATCGGAGAGATTCTCGGGCAGTTCCAATTGGCAAGCCACTTCTCCCCTCCTAGCGCTTATCAAGAATGGGCCCACGTATCGTGGTGCGAGTTTCCCTTTGACTTTGAATCTCTGTGTTCCCCGTAGTGGTGAGACCTTTAGATACACGTAGTCACCTTCTTTAAATTCCAATTCTCTTCGTCGGGTATCCGCGTAGCTCTTTTGTCGTGATTGAGCAGCTTGTAGTCGGTCCCGGATCAAGCGAACCTTTTCCTCAGCCTCCTTGATTATGTCAGGCCCGAATACGGTTCGTTCACCGGTTTCTGACCACATCAATGGGGTTCGACATCGGCGACCAAATAGAGCTTCGTTTGGCGACATCTTCAGACTGGCTTGATAGCTATTGTTGTAGGAGAACTCGGCGTACGGCAAACATTTCTCCCAATCCTTGGTGAAATCCAATGCACAGGCTCTCAGCATATCTTCTAGTACTTGATTCGTCCTTTCAGTCTGCCCATCGGTCTGTGGGTGATAAGCGGTACTGAAAGTGAGATGACTTTCGAGTGCCTCGTGGACTTTGCTCCAAAAATGAGATGTGAATTGGGTACCACGATCCGATATAATCCTCTTTGGTACACCGTGGAGACATACAATCCTACTCATATACGGTTCCGCTAGCTTGGCACCGTTGTAGTTAGTTTTCACGGGAATAAATCGCGCTTGGTGAGCCGATCTACTATTACCCAAATGGAATCGTAACCAGTGTAGTTTTGGGTAGTCCTACTATGAAATCCATGCCTATCTCGTCCCATTTCCATTCGGGAATCTTAAGTGGCTGCAGCAAGCCAGCTGGCCGTTGATGCTCGGCTTTCACCCTTTGGCACACATCGCACACGACTATTCGGCTACATCTCTCTTCATATTGGGCCACCAGTATTCTCCTTTCAAATCCTGGTACATTTTCGTGCTTCCGGATGTAACGAATATGCCGACTCGTGGGCTTCTTTTAAGATCAATCCTCTCAAACCGCCTCGTTCAGGCACGCAGATTCTTTTCTTGTACCACAGGATTCCCCTGTCGTCTACTGAAAATTCCTTGGCGCGTCCAGCGGCCATGCGTTCCTTGACTTCCTGGGTTTCCTCATTCCCTTTTGGGCTTCTTCTATTTGAGTCCTCGAAGGGGTTGGATTTCCGGTGAGTGTACTTCTCAGTAAGGAATCGGGTGCGAGATTAAGTCGAGCCATTTCTTCTTGGAGCTCATTAGCCATACCTCCCAACTCCATGTGGTTGCATTGGGCTTTGCGGCTCAGCGCATCGGCCACCACATTTGCCTTGCCGGGATGATAATGGATTCCTAGATCGTAATCCTTGATCAACTCCAGCCATCGCCTCGTCGTAGGTTGAGATCAGGCGAGTAAAGAAATATTTTAGGCTCTTGTGATCGGTATACACATCACGGTGGTTCCCGATCGAGATAGTGTCTCCGGATCTTCAATGCGTGTACAACCGCGGCTAATTCCAGTCGTGTGTGGGATAATTCTCTTCGTGGGGTCGTAGCGTCGCGAGGCATACGCTACGACCTTCCCATCCTGCATTAATACTCCTCCTAATCCTTGCCGGGATGCATCACGGTACATCACGAAATCCTTCCGGTTGTCGGGTAAGGTTAAGATTGGGGCGGTGGTTAACTTTTCTTTCGGTTGGTCGAAAGCATTTTGACACTTCTCGTTCCATTCAAACTTCTTTTCCTTCTTCGAAGTTGAGTCATAGGTCGGGCTACGGTGGAAAACCCTTCGATAAACCGTCGGTAATAACCGGCCAAGCCCAAGAAACTCCGAACTTCCGTCACCGACTTGGGTGCCTTCCATTCCGTGACAGCTTCGACCTTGGCGGGGTCTACTACTACTCCTCCGGCTGAAACCACGTGGCCGAGAAAAGCGACTTCCTTGAGCCAGAACTCGCATTTGTTGAACTTTGCATACAGCTGATGCTCTCGTAGCTTTTCCAGATGCGAGTCGTAGATGCTCCGCGTGTTCCTCATCGTTCTTGGAGTAGATAAGTATATCGTCGATGAATACCACTACGAATTTGTCCAGGTATTCCATGAATACCTTGTTCATCGAGTTCATAAAGTATGCGGGGGCATTGGTCAATCCAAAGGACATCACCTGTGAACTCGTATAAGCCGTATCGTGTAGAGAACGCCGTCTTAGGAATATCTCCGGCTCTAATCTTCAACTGATGATATCCTGATCGTAGATTAATCTTTGAGAACACCTGCGCACCCTTAAGTTGATCGAATAGGTCATCGATCCGAGGTAGCGGGTACTTGTTCTTGATAGTTACTTCATTCAGCGATCGGTAGTCCACACACATTCTCATACTCCCATCCTTCTTTTTGACGAAGAGTACGGGGCTCCTCGGGGAGAAGAGCTGGGGCGTACAAATCCCTTCTCTTGTAGTTCCCTTATTTGCTTCTTGAGTTCCTCTAACTCGTTGGCCGGCATTCGATAAGGCCTCTTGGATATGGGGGCAGTACCAGGCATTAGATCGATGATAAACTCTACGTCGCGATCCGGGGGCATTCCGGGTAATTCCTCGGGAAACACATCCGGGTATTCTTGTACTACTGGCATTCCGCCTAGGGGTAGCATGGTGAACACTCCCGCAGCTTGCTCACATAGCTTTGGGTTTTGATCCATAGTTATGCTCATCGGTGATCCCCATGGGGTGGATACCGTGACTTCCCTTCGATTGCATCTATAATTCCATTATTCTTGGCCAACCAATCCATTCCGAGTATGACATCTATGGTTTGGGGTGATAGCACCATAAGGTTTGAGAGAAACACCACGTCTCTAATCCGTATGGGCACATTAATGCAGGCATGGGGTACGGTTATGTCTCCCCGGTGAGTGTACCAAATAGGTCTTCTAAGTGCTACTTGGTGTAGGTGGTGTTGTTTGTTTACTCGGGAAGATATGAATGAATGTGAGGCTCCGAATCGAATAAAACTTTAAGCGTGCGAGTTGATAGAGAACATACCCATCAATACGCTCTGGTCCTCCCGAGCTTCTTCAGCCCGCACATGATTCACGACCACGTCGAAACCCGGTGGCAGCCTCGTTGGGTAGCGGGGTCTGAGCAGGACCTCGTCTCGCCGCAGGGGTGGGGTTCCTCGGACGGGCGTTGCATTGGCGCCGTGCGCACGGGGCATTGCGTGGTTTTGGGCAGCTATTGGAGTAGTGCCCGAATTCTCCGCAATTGAAGCGGCTCACATTCTTTCTTCTGGAGCGGGTAGGGTTGGTGTGGGTGTACGAAGCGAGGTGTAGGCGACTGTTGACATGGTCGAAAGCGGGAGAACGTCCGGTTGCCGGAACGTTTGGCTTCCATCCGAGACGGGGTGGCTCCCTTGGGGCGTTGTGGCGTTCCCGAAATGGGCGAGCCATAGCGAGCCTCCTCTTGCGGTTATTGTCTACCACCTTTTGGTCATGCTCAAGTCGGACGACCTTGTTGATGAGGCTTTGGAAACGGTGTGATCCTGCCCGATCATTGGTCCCCTCGGTTCGTCATTTAGTCCCTCAATGAATTTGTCTATCTTTTCTTCTTCGTCGGTCGATCACTGGTGGCGTAACGGGCAAGCTGGGTGAACTTGTTCGAGATATTCTTGTCTTGAGGTGTTCCCTTGACGCGATCTGCGGAACTCGTTTTTCTTCATCCTCATAACTGCAGTGGCACGAAATTCTCACGGGCAGCCGTGAATTCCTCCCATGTTGGTTCGCCGGCGTCTTCAGCTCGTGTTTCCTTGTAGGTGTCCCACCGAGTCACTTGCGGGGCCCTCCAGGCTGGTTAGTAGCGAAGACAACTCTATCGCTTCTCGGATTCGACGAGGGTTAGCTTCTTCTCTATCACTCTTAGCCAATCTTCAGCATCCATAGGCTCTTCGGCCGTGGAAAAGGTGGGCGGCTTAGCTCTCATGAATTCTCCCAGACCCGATCCTCCTCGACCTCCTTGATTATTAGCAATCGCTTGGAGTAGCTGGGTGCAAAGCCATGACCTCCGCCGGGGTGGAGGGTTGGGTTCGGCGGGTTCTCGTTGGTTGCTGCGGCTCTGCGGCGATGTGCCATCGAAGAAGGTAGATGAATTAAGAGATCGGACTAGTTTAGGTTATAGTTTCCGGGGATTTTTCTTCAAGTTCTTTTGAATGATCTTCAATCAACGAGACGGGGTGAAATAATAATAAGCTTACGAATTAAGACACCGCAAAGCGATGCTCGGAGTTCATCATATTACATAAGGGGTACACGGACTTGTACACACACAGTCCTTCATGCCAGGATAGCAACAATAATTATATCGTCCAACTACATCAACTAATTAAGGGAAGATGGGGAGTGGTTCGTCTTTGCCGAGGGGAAGGTCCTTCCCGCCTAGTCATCCAACCATCCGCAAGAGCCAGGCGCCGGAAGTGGGTGGTCCGCTGCTGAAGCAAACCGGAGTCCCCATGGCTCGGAGGTGGTGGCCTCGGAGTCACGCCGAATCTTCCGACTCGGTGGCCGCGTACTCTTGCGAGCGGTGCGGCGGGTGAGGGGCCTCCCGTGTGAGTCGGGCGACGAGGGGAGCTTCCTCCTCCATTGGGTCGGTGTCGCTAGACTCCCATTTGATCTCCATGGGCTCGCCTCGGACTCGTGTCGGTGTAGATCGGATGGGGTTACCCTCTCCCGATCCCGGCTCGAATGGTGCGGTACGGAGCTCGGGGTGGGTCCCATGGATGTGGCGGCGGTGGGGTCTACCGGGTATGGTGCGGGCTCGTGCTCAACATAAAAGCTTGCTCCATCATAGCTTGAAAAGTATCTAAGCATGCTGGAGTCATAAGGTAATAGTGGTCGGGCACGGGGCGGGAGGTGATGGTACGGGCTCGGTGGAAGTACTGCGGCGTAGACGGGACGAGTGCGCAGGCTTTGCTCCTCCAGTGGTTGATCTGCTGCTTGCTCTTCTGAGCTGTTCTTCCAGCTCTACGAGCTTCCCCACGGGCCATATAGCGTCCGAGAGTTGCTCATACTGGGCACCATTGGCTGCGGTGAGTGCGGCATGTTTATCTCGGTCTCCACGGCCTTGGTGGCTTGACCGGATCATTGAGCGTGACTCGCGATCGTTGATCTCGAGCGGGGCCTCCTCGTACGATCGTCTGCTTGTCTCCGCCCAACGGGATAGACGCGTGACCATCGGGTTGTAGCAGCGGGGTAGCCTCCACGGTGCGGCGGGTTGCCCTCTTCGCGATAAGGGTGATGCACGAACTCTGTCATTGTGAGTTCAGCACGGTGTTCCGCATTAAGGCGAAGGAAGGCCTCGCGAGTGCATCTGAATAGCCTTCGCTAGGTCCCGGTGGTAGCGAGTGTGGAAGCGATAGGATATCTCACTTCCCATGCGGGCTTCTATGGATACGGCTGCCTCCCAGGCTGGATACACTTCGGAGCCATGCCTTTTGGTGTGATAGGTGGGTGGTTCCGGGTACCTCAAACACCATAGTAGGGACTGAAGTTGTACCACAAACCCCTCGTCTCGCGGGATAGTGACTTCCCGGTTCCGTCGTGGTTTGACATCGCTTTTATAGGCAACTTAGGGTTAGCGGGAGAGAGCTATCATAATCATTTGGTAAAAAGAAATACAGATGTAGAAAAGGTATATTTGCATTTTCGAAAATAATAGTTTAAAACTGATCCTATTGTAGGGATATTTCCCTTTAACCATCTGGTTAGGGGTAGGGCGGCATTTGGTCTTAGCCTACGGTCGCATGGCTCGATACCAGCTCGTGGACCCCGATTTTGAGGCGGGAATCTTTCGTGTTCATAGTACCATTTCCTGGATCGAGTAGTTGGTACCCACGAATACAGATCTTGGATAATCAAGTGCACATGCACGAATAGTCTAACAATACCATTATTACATCAATAAGCCCGAAGGCAATGTTCATCCCATAGGACCTTATGGTCCGAACACAACATAAAACAGAATTTAGATAAGGCAGCGGAAAGAGGCAGCGGCTTGTCAATTGCCACAGGCAACGACCGGAGCTAAGGTCTAGTATGCGCCATCAGTTCCTTCGCCCTCCTGGTAATACGCATATGGGTCTTCTGGCTCTTCATTTCCATCAGCTGGAGGTTTGTGCGTATAGCAAGGGTGAGTACCAACCGTACTCAGCAAGCCAACACAGAATTGATGCATATGATAGGGTTATTCAAAGAACATGGCTAGGGTTATTTTTGCGTAAAGCCAGTTTTCACAATTCTTTTCACAAGCCTATCGACTAGCCAAATCAAGTTTTAATTTCATAGTTCATTAATCCGGCGACGGTTCTGTCTACCATCCATCGTGATTCCAAGGATGGCTTCCCGCCTCCGGTTCGTCATGATTTTCTGGGGAGTCCACCCCTTCTCGCATTCTCGAGAAGTTGATCCACCAGCGAATAAAATCATCATGCAAGCCCATCCTAGCATTTTTAAGTTCAAAGTCTAGCCAAGCGAAAGTCTTGTCACGATGCTCAATATCCGCGAGCACGGCTATTCGAATAGATTGATTTATTCACACTTCAATGGATGTACACTTTACCCGTACTCCGCGATAGCCCAACAAATGAGCCTACACCTCAACACATGAGACGGTCACGGCAAAGCCTTTCGATAACCTCACTTCGGCAGTACCCGCTCCACGAACTTAAGCCCTCATGCACTCTAGCCGTCCTTTTCTAGCAGTGAGAGGACTTCTGGCGCACCCGGGGTAAGGGAAGACTTTCCAAATCTTTAAGTTTAGTTAACATCAGGTTAATCCCACCATTCATAACAAAGGCCGCAGCCTCATTCTCATCCCATAACCACATCATAGAGAACCATCTATGCAAGGATACTGCCTCCGCTCGGCTATCTAGTTAGCTAGGTCTATACCCATTCGAGAAGTACGGTTGTACTGGCTCGTTTCCCGGCTATCTCATGGCTCGGTCCTTAATTGACCAGGGTCGGCACTTGCCTTTTCCGGAATCCACCCAAATCATCCGGCCGCCCCAGTCTAAAACATTTGTTTAGTACTTTCAATTTTCATCAAAACTTAGTTCATCATTCTCATGGCCATGTGGCGCTCATGTCTCCACATGCCGAATCTCAACTACCTTCCCTAAGGTAGTTGCCCAAGCACAAAGCTTTTTCATAAGGTCATGAGTATGCACAATCTAAGTGTAGCATGGCTAAGCAGTTTACCGAAGTTATGCTTCGGTTGTTTGTATCACATCGCGAGTTACAATGAGTAATTCTAAAGGTAATCAATAGCAAGGAATGGCATAACAAGTATAGGTAACTCTGTAAAGCATGCATGTTTAGAGTTTAAAATAACATCATTTCGCAATTGGGTTCGACATGTTCAAAGGGTGTGAAGACTTTCCATGTTCGCACGCTTCTTGAGTGGGGTCTCCTGCGGGGTCAGTGTTCGCCTCCTCGGTCGCTAATCATACAAGCGAAAAGGAAAAAGAAAAATGGATTCCGGTTAAAATCTGATAAGAACGAACGAAAAAGCATGAAAAATCATAAAGAACTCTCCAAAACATTTCCCCTACGATCCTACTCGGGTTACGGAGGATTTTTATAACAAAATCGGCCGTAGCGACGAGTTTCGACTTTAGGGTTTTTGTAAAAGGATCGATAAAACGACGAAGCGGAAGTCTTGCGAATGTTGCTCAAGAGGTTCGTTGATATATCTTTGCCGAGTCCAATGGTTAAGTATAGTTTAAAGAAAAGAAAAGTAATATTAAATCTTCAAGAAAGTTTCACGTAAACGGAAGTTTCCAAAAATCGTATATAGAAAATCATTTTACTCGAGGAAAAATACCGAGAAAACTATATATTTTTGCACAAATATTCCCCAAAATTCCCTAAAAATATTCCCCAATTTTTCTAGAATTTTTCCCTATTTTTTTCTAATTTTTCTCCCTTCTTTACCTTTCTCCCCTTTTTTTTCTCTCCTAGCCAGCCTTGTGTCTTTCTCTCTCCTCTACCCCCTCGTCTACCCCCGATCGGTGGGCGCTCGGCTGGGCCGGCGACGACGGCGCGGCTGTATGCCGGCCGGCGGCGCGGTGACAACACGGACTTTGGGCGAAAATGGAAACATGGGACACTTACGGCCGGCGGCGAGCGGCGGCGGGCTCCGGTGATCGTCGGCGATGGCGAACACGGCGGCGACGCGGTTCGGCAAAACCCAGCGCACTTTGTGATGTTCCGACGCGTTCCGGTGGCAGCAAAGGAGGGAAAGGAGTGAGGTGGTGTTGGCACGGTGTGGGAGGGTGAGAGGAAGCTAGGGACCTATTTATAGCGTGCGGGGTGCTCGGGAACGCCCGGCGTCAAGCTGCTGCCCGTACACGCGTGCGTGCGCACGTCGCGCGTTGTGCGCCACCGTGGCCGACGTGTGCGTACGGCGAACGTGGTGCGGGAGCGTGCGTGCGCGGCGTGGCGAGGACGCGGCGTGGTGCGGAGCTGTGCGCGTGCGGGCGCCGCGCGGGCGAGTGTGGCGACGGCATGGCCCGCGATACGACGTGGGCCCGGTGTGCGCGTCCGTTGCCGGCGGCTGCGGCGGCATGGCGCGGCGGCCATCCACCTTGTCGGCCGCGTGGCTGGCGTCGGCACGCGCGGCTTCTGGCCAGCGGCGACGCGGCGGCGGCGTCTTGCGGCGTTGACGCGGGCGTGCGGCGGAACGCGCGCGCAACGCGCGCGTCGCGGCAATGTGCGCGGGTATGGTATGACCGGCGTCGAACACTTGGCGGCTAATGAACAGTGCATTTTCTCTTTTTCCCGATTTTAAATTCCTATTTTCCATTTCCATTTCCTTTCACTCTAAAAATTCAAAATAAATTTTAATATTTCCAAAAAAAATTTTGAAATTATATTTTCAAACTGTTTCCCCCACTTTTTATTTTTCAAAATATATTTTTCATATCTATTTTATTTCTTCCTTTAAATTCAATAAATCAGGGCCTTTGATTAAAATAAGTTTCTAAATTCTCAAAAATATTTTTATCATCCAAATATTTATTATTTTTCTTCCATCAATTAGGGTTTAAACCAAAATATATTCTTTTCAAAGAACCTTTTGTAAATCTCCAAAATTATATATTTACCCTTCTCCAAATATATATATTTTGAATTACTTCTCCCAGCAGGGATCTCAAAGCTTAGGGGTTTTTTTATTCAACTTCACATCAAAGAAATTCCAGAAGAAATTCTTACGCAACTGAACTGGCAAATAAGATTGAAAAACACGATAAGAAGTATTGAAACCAAAAGGTTTTTGCAAGGTCCGATTTTCAATGTCCGATTTTAAATTCTTCGATTTTTAGGGTGTTACATGTGGCTTCGGCCTTCCTTCTTGAGTTCTTTCGGGGTCTTCTTGATTACTACGGTCTTTAGGTCTACCATCTGAACCCCAACTCCATGCTTCACATTGCTTTCTTCATCCATGTTTGCGAAGCTTTTCTCGGCATCCTTCGCCACTTCCAGCTCTTCCGCCGCATGTTGTATCTCAAGCCGCATCCGAACAAGGATGAGCCCTGCGTTGTCGGTGGGGCCGGCTTTCAGCTCCGCGGATCTCTCCGCAGAGACTACTTTTCTCTCCCTTTGAAATCCTCTAAGTAGGGTTGGCATGCAAACTGGTTCTATATCGCAAATCTTGAACCCAGTCTGCCCAACTTCGTCGGCCTTCCTCCGGTCCCAAGGCCTAACTGGAGCACCGTGCCAGTAGCCCAAGATTGGGATGAGGCCAACAAGCTCCTGGCCAGCATCCTGGAGATGAAGAAAAAGGGCCTTCGGGGTGAACAAATCATTCGACACTTCATCAAGAACCGATTGACGCCTATCAAGGAAAGATCCAAGCCCGCATTCGAGTACGAGGGCGAAAGGGATCCCAATCGGGAGGACCACGACTCGTTGAGCTACGAAACTCTGAAGACTCGCATGTACAAGATCTTCTCTTCTGGGGTTGCAATCGAGCGTAGCCTCATGCTGCCGGTACTCCCGTATAGCTTGTATCGTCCTCCTCCTCCGGTAAGCTGACTCAGCTTCTTTACTGTCTTTCAATCTTAATGTCACACTTCTCAGTGTACATAAAATCTCTCTTGCAGGTTGCCTTATCTAATCGGCAACGTAATACCCAAGTCATAGCCAGTTTACATAATTAGCTGGCGTAACCTATCCCTATTACCAGTCAGATAAGCTTGCCATGTGGGTATCCGATTGCCATAATCTCCACAGGTTAGCGGCTATTAACGACCAAATTTGGTAAATTATGCATCAGATTTGGAGTTGAGGCCGAAGCCGATTTGGAGGGAATCGGGACTAAGAAACAAAGTGTGGGCCAATTGCAGACTGAATCGGCAAGAGAGTTCGTCGGCTGGTAACCGAATCGGCTTAGGTTTTCGTCGGCCGATACTGAATCGAAAAGGGTGAACCGATGTAGTCGATTCTGGTAAGATAACATTGGAATCATCTTCGGATTCGTTTGAAGTGCTTAATGAGGATTGTCATACATGGATAGAGTCCAAGAAAGGCAATTGTATCTGCTAATTAGGTTATTTTAAATAGTTTCCTTATAGATTATGTCGGTAAGAGTCCGTTTAAGGAACTTATCTATAATTTGAATTGTAAAAGAGATAGAAATCATGTCTGACAAGGACATATCTTGTATTTGGGTATAAATTCAACCCAAGACCATGTAATCAAAAAAAGAATCACTTCAATACAACTTCAGCGCATCGCCACCTTTTCCTTTCAATTACGTCGACGAGTTCTTGCTTTGAGTTGGGCTGCATCGGGTTCGATCTCCGACAAGAGGTAAAGCTTGTTATGATGGCTTGCCCTCTCGAGATTAGTGCTTCCATCATTATGACACTCTAATCCTGTTCACGTAAATCTTCTAGTTATCATACATACTATATAACCTAGATCGATATTGCAATCTAACCCTAATCAGCTAGTATCTGTTACTAGGTAATAGTCGATAGGATTAGGTATCAATGTCGACTTGGATTATATAGTATATCCACCATCTCAAAAGGTTTTCATATATTTGTTTAGATCTTATGCTTCTTCTTATGCTTAGTGCTGCATCGGTTGAGTCTGACCTACTAAGTAATATTTAGAATCATAATATCTATCTTGTTTCATGATCGCTATTAGAGATAGTATTGCGTTTTCAGCCGATCTTGCCTGTTTTGGCTATCTTGTTCATTATATGTTTGCTTGATATGCTAAATTTGCCCTTTATATTAAGATCTCACTGTGGTAAAATATATTAAGCTTGTTATCAATCTGTTAGGTTATCATAATACTTGATCGGTTCCTATTTAATGTATTTAATCTATATTGATATCTTAGTATAAAGTGGTATCGGAGTACTAGCCGATACATGTTAGGTTTATGACATCGACAATGCTATAAATATATATAATCTTTGTTTTAAAGTACTTTTAGACATAAGTGATTTATACTTTCTCGGCACGCTGTCGATCTATCCCAATCACTTGGATTAAATGTATTTTGATACTTAGATTATATATTATGAATATCTATAGCCGATCGATTAGATCTGATTTCCCCTGGCTGATTCAGTGCATATTTCATCGACTCAATATCAAATGATATGTCATCGGTTACTAGCCGATCGACTATCGTCTACGAACTAACACTGTTTTCTTTCTTTGTTTCTTGTTGGTTGTAGGATCAAACCAACTGGCACGCCTATGAACCTCAGAAGCATGATTTGGACTTGCACTAGAGTAAAGCAAATCTCTCAGGCTAGTGCGTGACAATTTTACCTTCAATACGCTTTTGGCACGCCCGGTGGGACCCGACAAGACATCATGGTGGACATCAAGTTATCAGAAATCGACCCTGAGAACATGATCCCTGTCACCATGGACAAACTGACGCCAGAGGAGAAGGCCGAGTTCGAGGAGATGATGAACAAGTTGCTGAACCAGTTTTTGCACTCATTTGTTCAAACTCGCTTGGGTACGGTTGTGCAACAATACAACGTGGTTTTGCTAGGTGCTGATGAGCCCGAGTCAAGTTCTGGCAACGAAGGAAAAACTCAGGATGTCAAGCACGAAGAAGGCCCTACGGATTTCAACAACCTGATCAGATCGATTATGCCGTGCATCACGCGCTGATCAACCAATCGGGGATCCTTGTTAACACCTTAAACAATATGATTAACTCCGTGGTTGATATCAGAATTGCCGAACATCAAGCCAAGGGGCCGATATTTCTTCCTAGAGGCAATTTTCCACCATATAGGACTCTGGCTACCGGCAAACAGTAGCCTGTTTCAGGAGTTGTCCCAGAACAGCCGATGGTGTCAACATCGGCTCTTGGAAAGCCGATTGCATCGTCATCGGCACATAAGCAACCAGAATTCAACCCTTTTCTTCTAGTCAAATCGCAACTTCAACACATGGGGCATAACATCCCTCAGGTTTCTCAAGACCTAATTGCGGCCATGTTCAGAACAAACCAGTCGGCTGATGAGCCGATTCGGCAGATACCGATGGGGCAACATGCACCGATTTAGCAGCAGCACCAGCCCAGCGGAGCTCAGTTTGTTCTTGATCATCAAGCTTATGGGGTGCATCAGTCTCCTCAACATTACCAGGGGGAGATGTCAATTTCCAATATCAGTCCCATTCACCTCAAGTACAGTATCGGCAAGGGGCATCACCTCAACCCTAGTACGTCCCTCAATTCAACTAATTCGAGCCGATATAGCAGCAGGTTCAGGGAGCACCTCAGCAGAAGCCTTGGGCCGATATGATTGCCGATGTAATGAGGGAACAGTTTGGCCTCAAGCCCAAGGATACTGGTAACTTGTATCGGCATTCATACCTAGAATACTTTGAGAGGGTACCGTTGCCAAGCCGATACAAGGTGCCAGATTTTTCAAAATTCTCAGGGCAAAACAACGTGTCAACTTATGAGCATGTCAGCCGATTCTTGGCTCAGTGTGGTGAAGCATCGGCTACTGACGCTTTGAGGGTTAGACTATTCCCTCTGTCCTTATCTGGATCAGCTTTCACATGGTTTTCATCTCTGCCCTATAATTCCATTCAAAGCTAGGCCGATCTAGAAAACAAGTTTTATAAGTACTTCTATAGCGAAATTCATGAGATGAAATTGTCCGATCTGACAGCTATCAGGCAAAATCATGATGAATCTGTTCAAGACTACATTCAAAGGTTTAGAGATATGAGGAACAAATGATACAACTTGATTTTGTCTGATTCTCAGCTAGCCAATATGGCCTTCCAAAGATTGTTGGCACCAATCAAGGAAAGGTTTTCAGCTCAAGACTTCGAAAGCTTGGCTCACTTGGCTCAGAAAATAACATCACATGAACAAAGATTTCAAGAAGCCAAGAAAGCTTTCAAAAATATTAGCCATGTTGCATATGCCTCCGAATTCGAAGAAGATGAGGAGGACTCCGAAGTAGTAGCAGCCGAATGGGCAAGAAACAAAAAGGTTATTACATGTCAATGGGTCAAAAATTCGGCAAAAGAGGAAACATATGATTTTGACATCACCAAGGCCGATAAGATTTTTGATCTACTACTTTAGGAGAAACAAATCCAACTTCCTGCTGGCCATGTCATCCCATCGGCTGAGGAGTTGAGAAAGAGGAAATATTGCAAGTGGCACAATATTGGATCTCATAGCACAGATGACTGTAAAGTTTTCATGCAGCAGATCCAATCGGCTATTGAAGCGAGGAAAATTAAATTTGAAGATTCAAAAAAGCCGATGAAAGTTGATGGTAATCCTTTTCGTGTCAACATGGTTCACACAACTGGAAGAGCAGCCGATTGGAAGGATTATCGGTCCTAGAAGCCTAACTCTGACAGAATCATCGACAACTACCAGAGGAAACATGACAGACATAAAGAGAAGTACTATCAGGAGGATGACAGCTTTGATCCCCATTGGAGTTGCGAATTTTTCAGATTTTGCTGGAATGAAGGGATGAGGCTGCCATCGATAGACAATTACATGCAACAATTATGATGGCGACTATGCTGGAGAATCTAGCCGATCTCGTCCTGAGGAAAATCAGCTGAGACAGAGGAAACTCCCTGTTCATCAGAGATTGGGTCCAATTCATCAGGATTTTCTGCAGGAGGATTTTGATGAAGATGAAGATGAGACCATGAACCTACAATGGTGCCCTTCTGGTACTTTCACCAAGAGTTAGAAGAGGAGGGTTCAGAGGATGAAGAGCAGAGAACATTTCCAGGAGGTACAAGCCAAGATCGATCATCGACTGAAGAAGAAGAAGCAAGAACACTCAAAGAAGGAGTAGCGTGTTAAGAGCAAAGTGCTCTCAGCCGATGAAGTCAAAGCCGCCAAGGCAAAAAGAGCGGTTAAGGGAAAAGTTGTTGCTTCTACATCGGTTAACATGGTATTTGTATTACCAGCAGAATATGAGGCTAGCCAAGCTGATGCATATCTTGTGGAAGAGTCCTTAGGCAAGCTGGTTTTGTCCCCAGAACAAGCTATCTTTGAAAAACCAGAGTGGACGGGGCATCGGCACCTCAAGCCACTGTATGTCAAGGGTTTTGTCAATGGCAAGCCGATGTCAGAGATGTTGGTTGATGGTGAAGCTGTCGTGAATTTAATGCCATATGCTACATTCAAGAAGTTGGGCAAGAGTTCAGATGATCTCATCAGACCAACATGATTTTGAAAGATTTTGGTGGCAATCCATCGGAGACCAAAGGAGTTTTAAATGAGGAACTGACAATCGGCAGCAAGACTATTCCACAATATTTTTTGTCATCGATGGGAAGGGATCATATAGCCTGTTGCTTGGAAGGGATTGGATTCACACAAATTTTTGCATCCTTCGACCATGCATCAGAGCTTAATCCAATGGCAAGGTGACAAGGTGGAAATCGTGCTAGCCGACAGGTCAGTAAATATTGCCAATGTCAATTTAACCCTTTGGGAGATGGACGGAATTGATTGCTTGTCTGGAAAAATTTGGCAAGGAGATTATCTAAAAATGTCCAATTGTGACATACAACCAATTGGAGATGAAGAGCCCTTATTATTGCTTTGAAGGCGCCGTGGTGCGTTCAAGTTTCTACACCAAGGACACTGTAGATGATATCGATGGCAAATTGGGACAAGGCTTCATGTTGTCTGATGATTTGGAAGAAGTTGATATTGGTCCAGGAGATAGGCCTAGGCCGACATTTATCAGCAAAAATTTGTTGAACCAAGCTAATTAAACTTTTGAAAGAATATAAAGATTGCTTTGCTTGGGAATATTTTGAGATGCCAGGACTTAGCCGATCGATTGTAGAACATTGGCTTCCTATCAAACCAGCATATCGGCCGTTTAAGCAATCACCTAGCAGATTCAAAGCCGATATGTATGACGCCATTAAGACTGAAATCGCTCAATTATATGATGCTAGTTTTATTTGGCCATGCTGATATGCTGAGTGGGTTTCCATTATAGTTCCAGTGATCAAGAAAAACTATAAACTTAGGGTGTGTATTGATTTTCGAGATCTGAACAAAGCTACCCCTAAGGATGAATACCCAATGCCAATTGCTGATTTGTTGGTTGATGCTGCTTCGGAGCATAAAATCATAAGTTTTATGGATGGCAATGCTGGATACAATCAAATTTTCATGGCAGAAGAAGACATCCATAAGACTTTCGGCTTATACGAGTTTGTTGTGATGACTTTCGGCTTGAAGAATGCTGGAGCTACATATCAAAGGGCCATGAATTACATCTTCCATGATCTGATCAGCTTGTTGATTGAAATCTATATTGATGATGTGGTAATGAAATCGAAGGAGGTTGATGACCATATAGCCGATTTGAGGAAAGTTTAGGAAAGAACAAGAAAATATGGCCTAAAGATGAATCCCACAAAGTGTGCTTTTGGCGTATCGGCTCGGCAATTTTTGGGCTTTATTTTTCATGAAAGGGGGATTGAAGTAACACAAAGGAGTATCAATGCAATCAAGAATATTCAACCTCCATAAGAAAAGAAGCAGTTGCAATTTTTGGTTGGCAAGGTGAATTTCATCAGGAGGTTTATCTCTAATTTATCTGGGAAGATGGAGCCCTTTACCACCTTTGCTCAGATTGAAAGCGGATCAGCAGTTCACTTGGGGGGCAGAGCAACAAAAGGCCTTGGACAATATCAAAGAATATTTGAGTTCCCCTCCAGTTCTGATTCCTCCACAAAAAGGAGTGCCTCTCAAGTTGTACTTGTCAAGCCGATGAGAAGTCAAAGAGAGAGCAATCTTCTATCTAAGCAGAAGGCTTCTGGATATAGAGACAAGGTATTCTCCCGTGGAAAAGTTGCGCTTGTGCTTATATTTCTCTTGCACAACGTTGAGGCATTATTTATTATCCAATGAATGCACCATAGTCTGCAAGGCCGATGTAGTTAAGTATATGCTATCAGCTCTGGTGTTGAAAGGCGGAGTTGGAAAGTGGATTTATGCCTTAACGGAATTTGATCTCAGATATCAAGCACCCAAGGCAGTGAAGGGGCAAGCTCTAGCTGATTTTATTATTGAGCATCGTGATGACTCAATCAGCTCGGTCGACATAGTGGCTTGGACATTGTTTTTCGATGGATCGGTTTGTACTCATGGTTGTGGTATTGGCTTGGTCATAATATCACCCAGGGGGCATGTTTTGAATTTGCTTACACTATTAAGCCTTATGCCACCAACAATCAAGCCGAGTATGAGGCAGTTCTAAAAGGATTGCAACTCTTAAAGGAAGTTGAAGCCGATGCCGTGAAAAACATGGGTGATTCTTTGTTGGTCATCAATCAATTAGTTGGAGAATATGAGTGCAATAATGATACATTGATGATCTACTATGAAAAGTGCCAAGAGTTGATGGAAAGTTTTCGGCTGGTGGCTTTGACGCATATTCCTCGAGAGCAAAATGTTGAAGCTAATGATTTGGCTCAGGGGGCATCGGGATACAAGCCGATGATGAAAGATGTTGAGGTAGAAATCGCTACCATCGCAGCCGATGATTGGAGGTATGATGTTTTTAATTATTTGAAGAATCCCTCTCAATCGGCTTCGAGAAAATTGCGTTACAAAGCTTTGAGATATGTTTTGCTATATGATGATCTGTATTATCGGACGATTGATGGAGTACTGTTGCCGATCAAGCAAAAGTTGTGATGCGCGAAGTGCATGAAAGCATACGCGGTACTCATCAATCGGCTCACAAGATGAAGTGGTTGCTTCGACGAGCTGGATATTTTTGGCCAATGATGTTGGAAGATTGCTTCAGGTATTATAAAGGTTGTAAAGATTGTTAGAAGTTTGGAGCAATTCAAAGAGCACCAACATCAGCTATGAATCCCATAATCAAGCCATGGCCATTCAGAGGATGGAGAATTGACATGATTGGCCAGATTAATCCACCGTCGAGCAAAGGACATAAGTTTATATTGGTGGCAACCGATTATTTCACGAAGAGGGTGGAGGCAATTCCATTGAAGAAGATTGATTCTGGGGATGCAATTCAGTTCGTCAAAGAGCACATTATATACCGATTTTGTGTTCCTCAGACCATTACAACCGATCAGGGATCTATCTTCGTATTGTTAGTGATATGCCCTAGAGGCAAGATGGAGATGTTGGATATCATGGTCAATGTTATATGTATAAATAAATAAAGTGTTATTCAGTTCCATGAAATAGACATCTTGTATTGATCAATAAGTACGTGACTTATTTATGAGACTCTTTATGCATGAATCTATTTCTAAATGATCCCTGATCACATGTCATATTATTGGAACAAATATGACTCTAAGATCGGCATGTTTATTGATTGATGATCATGTCTCATAGATCATGGGTATGGAGATACCAAATCAATAAACATGGACACATGTGTTAGAGAACACATTGTTGGATAGACCCACCATGATACACTACAGGAATTAATGTGCCATTAGTTGGTCTCAGGTAGTGTTGGTACAAAGTCCTTAGACCTGAGATCATCATGGATTCCAACATGTGTAGTAGCCTACTTTGGGACTACCAAACGCTATTCCGTAACTGGGTACTTATAAAAGTAGTCTTCGGGTTTACTATGAAACATGGAGTGGGATGTGAGTGATCAAGATGGAATTTGCCCCTCCTTTGGAGAGATATCTCTGGGCCCCTCGAGGTAATGGATTATGAAAATGCATGGCCATGCTAAGTTGATTGAGGAGTAAATCAACAGACAGATAATCCAATGCGGTTCGAGTGAATGGTTAAGCTATTGAAGGATGGCACACATCTTGCCTATAGCTTAATTGATATCGTGAGGCAAAGGGATTTATGTACACATTACAGGTTCAGAGCCGATATTATATTCTTGTATGCTATGGTGTCATTATGTGCTGCTAGGCGCCGCTGTTGACAAATCGGCTGAGTTAGACTCGAGCCGAAACCAAGTATACCTGAACCTACAGGGTCGCACGCTTAAGGGGATAAGAACAGGCATTCGAGTTGGACTCGGATACGGCTCGATCGGATAGGGATCCGATCGGATAGAGTCCTATGGGCTTACGAAGTCCGGCCGACCAACTCTATGAGATTCGGATAGGATCCGATTCAAAATAGAGCCCCGATGGGCCTCTAGGCCCAACCGGCCAACTCTATATAAAGGGGGTGAGCGGTGGAGAGCAGCATGTCAATTGTATCGAATTGAACCGAATCAATCTGATTTTGCGCAACAGAAGTCGACGAGATCAATCTCCACGGAAACCCTCCCCACTTTCGAGCCAAACCCTAGCCTTGCATCGCGTGCTAGCACACGGGTGTTCGGTGTTCTGTCCCCGGACGTGTGGATACCGGTAGAGGCGCTGCTATGTTGCGGCGCTGTTGATCGGCTACGAATCGGTTGCAATCGGAGCGAGGCGATTGCGGCAGATCGATGACGCAACATCGACGAATCGGCTGATTGGTGAATCGGCTGTCCCCGGGAATCGGCTGTCGGCAAATCGGCTGTCATCGGCCAGCACTGTTCCAGATCGGATAGTCCCGATTGGCTAGTCCGCTGCACTCTGCTCCAATCGATAACGATCTATCGGCCCTTACTTGGATGTGTTCTGGTTTACGCGGTAGAAAAGTTTTTGTTTTCGGCTAGCGTAGCCTCGCGTAACCCTACACGTATCAGATGAGTTTGTCCAATTTACAAAAAGCATGGGGATTAAGTTGTTGAATTCTTCACTATACTATGCACAGGCTAATAGACAGGCAAAAGTATCCAACAAAAGCTTGATCAAGTTGATCAAGAGGAAGATCTCTGAATTTCCAAAGCAATGGCATAGCCAATTGGCCGAAGCGTTATGGTCCTATCGGATGGCTTGTCATGGATCAATTCAAGTACCTCCTTACAAGCTAGTTTATGGGCATGAAGCTGTGCTGCCATAGGAAAGTGTCATCGGCTCATGAAGGATTGGTTTACAAGATGAGTTGACAGCCAATGATTATCACAATCTCATGGTAGATGAATCGAAAGAGTTAGTTCAATCCAGGATGTGCGCTTTGGAAAAGGTGACAAGGGATAAGGAAAGAATCGCTCATCATTATAACAAGAAAGTTGTGCCAAAATCTTTTTTAGAAGGCGAGTTGGTTTGGAAGTTGATTCTTCCAATTAGGACTCATGATAACAAATTCGACAAGTGGTCACCAAATTGGGAAGGGCCTTTTCAAATCTACAAGTCTATTTCAAAGGGAGCTTACATGTTGCAAGGGCTTGATGGAGAAGTTTTTGAAAGGTCTCTCAATGGGAAATATTTGAAAAAATATTATCTAAGTGTTTGGATCAATTCATGATTCGGTTGTGTTATGCCGATACATGGTAGCCGATTTGTTTACATTGCCTTCAAATGGCCGATATGAGTTATATCTCCCTTAGTCTCTTTAAATTTATCATAAGCCTCTGTGTTCTGCCGATGTGTAATGGTCGATATAAGTTATATCGCCCTTAGTCTTTTCAACTTATGATAATCGGTTGTGTTTTCTCAATGTATGACGACCGATTTTTGTGATGTCGCCCTCAGTGTTTTCAATTTCACGAAAGCCAACACGAAAGCCGCGAAATTCGCCCGTTCCGCCAGGTAGCGAAACAGTAGGGGCGCGGTAGGATTTGAAAAATTTTGGGATGATTCAAAAATTTTGGGAAAATTCATTGAAAAAAATCCTGGTTGTAGAACAAGAAATTACAAGAATTATGTAATTTTTACGCATGAAAATACAGAAATTATGGGCACTTAAAAGTCGTTTATACTTTTGGGAAAAAGAAAAAGAAAAATAACACTGTGCACGTGTACTGTTCATGCAGCCCATTGAAACCCATCACCATTTTCTTCTCAAAAACCATTGCTTCTTCCACCATCTCTCACTGCAGCCGATTCTCCTTTGTCTCTGCGCCATCCTCCCCCTTGCAAGCCGACGCCGAAGCTACAGAATCCGCTGCCAAGCGTGCATATCCCGCGACGGCACGCGCGGAAGCCGCGCGAGACGCGTGAAAACCGCGGCTTAGTGCGCGATCCCTCGGTGCTTATGCGCGGTTTTCACGGGGTTTAGCTACCTTTCCGTGTAGATCTGGGTGGTTTTCGCGGGTGATTAGCTAGCCTGCCGCGTCGGTAAGGGCAGCTTTTGCGCAGTATAAGGCGGCTAGGGGCGGCACGGCATGGACGGCGTCTCGCGTGGTAGGAGGCGAAAACCGTGGCATTGACGCAAGCTTGCCGCGCGAAATGCTACGAAAACCGCCGCTACTCTGTTGTGTCCGAATGGATTTTTGCATAAATTTTGAGAAGTTCACCATCTCTACTATAGCTTTCTGGTTGATTCCAAGAGAGATGAGAAATTTATTTGTACAAGCAATACAAATGCAAAGTGTATCTATCTATACATATATGCTAACACGAATATTTCGTTCTCGTTTCGTAATCAAATTATTTCGTGAAGTTGGCCAAACCAAGTTTATTATATCTCGTTACACAAAAGATTTTTATCAATCAAAATATACATAGTTATCACTATTTTTTGTTTTTTTACTACATTTTAAACATCACATTAAGTATTCCCCCCGTAATTCATACAACCATACTTATATCAATATTATACATATTAGTATAAATTTTTTCACACAAATATATTAGTGTAAATATCATATTTATGTATTCAATAATTTTAGTATTTATTCCTAATTTTTTGGACAATATTTACACATTTTTCGTGACGATTTGGCAATTTTCCGCACTATTCGTCTCGGTTTTCCGCGAAATCAACGAAATCCGTGGTATGAACGAAATTCATCAAATTCAAATTTGTTTACTATTCCTTGCCGCCGGCTTTCGCGAATTTCATACGAAATTTGTCGTGCCGCCGAGGGACGGCACGACATAAGCCGCCGGAATAGCAAACCCTGGTCGCCCTTAATCGAGCCATAATTTTATCAATGTTTGATATTTTAAAATTAGGAGGCATACATACATGAATATATAAAAATATGTGGACTTCAAAAAATTTTAACGCAAGATATATCACAAGAATCGGTGCAAGCAAGTTATGTTACAGGAATTCACAGAAGTTCACAAGGATTACAAGAATCGACACAAATGTTTACAAGTGTTCACTGCAGTTTCTAAGTCCTATTACATGGATCGGCTCAGCCGGATACAAATCTGTTGATTGCCGATATAGCCATCTGCCTGATTTGTTCTATCTCCTCGATTGCTTGGGCATTAGTTGCGTCAGTCCCCGGGATTATCTTCAAAGACTTTGTAAGCTTTGACAGATGTTTGACTGAAGTCTTTAATTTGGACTTTTGTTCTTCAATAGCCCTAGGGAGATCGGCAAGTTTCTGCCTCTCCGATGCCAAGTCAGCTCTGCACTTCTCCAACTCAGCTAGTAGTTCTTTCTCGCCTTTTTCCAGCTGATCAATGCTGGTCTGAATGGAGCTTGGCCCTATAGTCATCTCATCGAGCTTGATCTTCTCTGTGGTAATTGATTGTCGATTGGCTTCAATGGTGGCTTCAAGAGCTTCTCTCTCGCGCCGATCGGCAAGCCTTTATCGTGCTCTCTCCAGCTTGTATTGGTGTTGTTGAAGATAGGCTGCTAGGGAGATGACATCGGCTAGATCATCTGGAATTTGGTCTTGAATCTCTTCAAACCTAGCCCTGACCGGCCCGCAGTTGGCAACTAGGTAATCCAGGGAGCTCTCTAGCCAACGAGCAATATCCATTAGCTTGGCCTTCAGATCATCGGCAGTGGGAGCAAAAGCATTGCTTGTCGTCTCTTCCTCTTCATTCAAGAATTGTCCTATGTCGAGGGAGAACATATCGGCTAAGACCTAAAAGGGGAATGATGAAATTGTTAAGTGTTGAAAAAACTCAAAATAGCCGATATTGGGTATTAGAAATACTTACAGGGATGACAGGAGTGGCTTCTCCTTCTGCCTCAATGTGATGGTTGCCCCTAGCCGATGGAGTGTGTTCACTTGATTCCTAAGGGGCAGGTGCTAGAGAGCGAGAAGGATGTACAAAGATAAGAGAGACAAGTTTGATTTAGAATCGGCTAATTGAAAATAGAGAAAGGTTTTGAGGTTAAAGTTACCGATGGAGGTGAAGCCGATTTCTTTTGGTGGCCAATTTCTTTTTCTGCAAAGTTAAGGAGTTTGGTCAGAATTGAAATATGAAAATTTAAAGGAAATGAACTCTAGAAAAGTACATACCAGAGCAGGACGAGGTTGACGTTTTGGAGGACTTGGAGTTTTCTGAGGAGCTTGATCATTGGCTGGTGGCGTCGGCATGGTTCTTCTTGGCTCACTTGTTTCAGCTGCAACGTCATCGACGGCTTCCTCTATTTATTCTTGATTCAAGAATTCCTCCAAGTCCGGGTCTAGGGATGGCAGATCATCGGTTGCAGTTGTTTTTTTGTTTCTTGGATGTTTTCTTCTTTGCAACCAATGGAGCGACAACCGATGGCTTAGTCCTTTTCCTTTTCCCAACTTCGGAATGGATCAGCTGGCGTGTTTGACCATGAAGTAAAGATGCCGTCTTGGGGGCATCGTAGTCGATCCTTGATGGGGCCAATCCACAACCGTTAGGAGGATGCCGACGACATATCGAGATAGTTGCCCCGGTGTTGCTGGTATTAGGAGGTGAGGAATCGGTAGTCTGCAAACAAAGAGAAGATATAGTTAAATATTGAAGGATGATAGCCGATAATGAAGAATTTGACAAAAGAAGAAGTGCTTACTTGTGGAACCATCTCCGGGTACATGGTGGTCAGGTACTGTCACATACCCAAATTTTAGGATCAAGAAAATTTTTTTCAAAACCAAATGAAAATAAAATTTCTCGATTTCATGAACCAAAAATTTTCATTTCTAACTTAGGTAAAGAACTTCGACCAATTGGCATGAATTAAAATTTGAATACAAATTAAACCTTTCTCATTCCTAACTTAGAATATAAATACAAACACACATGTGCACATACATATGCACTAAAATATGTTTTGACAATAAGTCTTTTTGTGCATCTGGATTTTGAACCGTCATTTCATCATAAGTTCATATCCTCAACTCAACAAAATTTATTATGAACCCTATAGCCAAATTAGATGCATATACATGGGGCAAACGCCTGAACAAAGAAAGGTTACCCTAATTTTCTAAAAAAAACATCGATACTAGATAAAATCATGGAAAAATTCATGTAGATGCCAAATAATATATTCAACTCAATGTAATTTTGGAACAATTTAATAACTAGGTTTGATGCCCCAACAAATTAGAAGAAAACAGTTAAATAATAGGCTAATTAATATTCTTATTGGCTAAAATGACATCTTGCTTAAAAGATCATTAAAATGCACATAAGTGTATATAGAAAATAATTTATTCAAATATTAGGTTAATTATAATGAATAAATATAATTTTTCTCCTCAGTTTATGTCCCCTAAAAATTCAAACTAGTTTCTAAATAACCCATCTTTGTTTAATTTCTGTGAGCAATTCACACATGATTTTTGTGTGCAACCAAAGAAAATGGAATCTAGGTATAAACATCTACCTCCAGTAAAATTTTCACTTATTTACCTAGTCCACATATTAAGATATGAAGCTACAAAGTGAGGGGAGAGAAATAACGTGAAAAATTCGTCCAAAACCAAGTGTACTCCATTTTATGCCCAGACCACTCTCATTTGCCTAGTGCACCACGTCCTGGACCCACTTGGCAACCTCCCTGGCTAGCCCTTACTTTGTCCCTCACCCTCACTCGACCGGGAACACCAGAGAGGGCGAGAGACCATGCTCTGGACGCCGACGACGCGTGGCTTCGACGTGTCAACACCGTAGGCTCCTCCTCTTGCCCTCAAACCTCCCCAGCTGCGTCGCCCAACCTCACTCTTCACCCTAGAGCCAAAGAAAACAACGGAGGAAGCCCTCTGCCTCTCCGTCGTAAACGTTCTCGCCGTCGGCCGAGAGGAAGATGAAGGTCACCGTCGCCGATTGAGTCAAGGTCACCTGCGTCTCTTTCCCGTTCCCATCTCTCCTTGCAATGCCAAGCATAAACTCTGTTGACCACATCCCATTTTGTGCCACACAGCAACGGGAACACGAGCCTTGCCGACGACGCCCTAGAGCACGCATCGGAGCACTGCCGCTTTGACATCCTTGTCGTCCAGCCACCGTCGTCCACTCCAGAGCAAGCCGCTGCGCCAAGAGTCATGCCTTGATCTCCTCTTCAAAACGCCTCAAGAACCGCAAGCAGAGAGTGATGAAACACGGAGAACATGCCCCTTTCTTCCTCAGCTCTGATCTAAACCCGTCACCGTCGCCATCGTCGATTTCTTTCTCCCCGGTGAGCCATTGTCAAATTCCTTGCACATGCACCATCCCTGGGACCTAATCAACCTCTTGGACATGCATGCATGGCCGCTCTTCAAGTAGATCGAGTCGTCACCGTTCATCCCAGAGCTCCCCGTTGCCGCCAAGCCCATCTACACACCGTCACCATCGACCAAGCCTCGCCACCCTTCTATAATGGTTCGGTAAGCCTCCTATTACCCTGTAGCCACTCTTACATGCACTAATTTCCACTAAATCAAGATGGAACACGACATGCACTGCCCACTCGAGAGCTACCGCCGCTCGTGCCGTTGTTCCCAAGGTTTTCGGTCACCATTGAGCGCGAGATCACCATCATTAGCTTTGCAATCTTCCTCCACACCTTTTTCCTTTTGGTCGCATCCTCTGAATCGTCGTTGTTCGCCGCCGGTGAAGCAGGGAAGGATCTCCGGCCGCCGAGCTCTGCCTCTCCTCATCCCCGATGAAGCGGGCCCCATGGTCATTAGATGCTATAGACCTTGTTTAGCGACTTTTTAAATCTTGTAAGGTTTGTTTTGTAAAATTTCTCTGAATGACATGTAGACCCAAGGACTTAGATGTAAATACCTTAAACTCTGAGGACTCTAAATAAACTTTGAAACAGCATGTGAAGGGATGGCGGGTTGATTTCTGGAAAAACGAGGGACCTTTTTGCATGTTGACCACAGTCTGACCAGCGACCCTATGAACTTATAATTCGAAAATAAAAATGAAAATAACTAAAAGCAATATCGTTTCAACAGAAAATTTAACAAACTTGTAAATTCAATATAAAATTAAATATAGCTCCTTTTGAGGTGATTCCAGTTGCTATAGATTCACAATGTTATGAAATTTAGGAAAAATAAAAATATATAGTTACCTTATACCAAATGCCTCTAAGACTATTAATATTAAAATGATGTGATTTAGATTAGCTGAACTTGAGATATTAATAAACAAAAATTCATTTTAACTCCTTTTTGAATAAACTCAAGTTCTGTAGAAACACCAAAACATGTATTTTTAAATTATAAAATAAAAATATATGCTTACTGTGTAATAAAATCCCTTTAATATTTATACGAGGAATAAAGAACTTAGTGCACCCTTAAAATTTGTAGAAAATTCATCTCTAATCCGTTTGAAGTGAACAAAGTTTCTATTAAACCAGCAAGTAATGAGCATCAATTAGGTAAAATAAAATATGGCAACTCATATACTAAATATGTAGGAAACCTTAAAATATTTAACTTAGGTGCTAATCACAATAGATAAATTAAGCACTATATGTATGTATGTATAGAGGTATACATAAATTGTGTCCTAGCTCCAAGTAACTCAAGATAGAACATGTTGAACCAGAGAGGCCATAGTTCCATCCTTATACACTTAAATTTAGAGCACTTAGCTCATATAACTAATCCTAGGTTGATATGTTAAATAGCTAACATGAGAGCACTCCCTAGTTTATAAAATAAGTAGTGGACCAAATTAAACTGTAAAAATTTGAACAAAGATTAGGTTTGTTAACTAAATTATTTATTTTTATACATCACTAGCAAAAAGAACATGCTCTGAAATTAAAACCTTATGTGTAGAGACTATGTACCTAGAACACGTTATAAATTGTAAAACCCATAGTAAATTCATAATAACTCCAAAAAAAAATGAAACCAATTGTGTTAGTATTAGAAAATATAACCCTTCATATATGTGAAGTCAAATTAGTAAGAATCAAATTATAGGAACATTTTCCAAACATCATCCTAACCCTATACCGCTACGTCCCTATAAAAGTTCTAAAAATCATAACTCCTAAATAGAATAAGATAAATTAGAAATTCTTTCACCTAAATTCACTATAGATCAGTACCTACTCAATATGCACAAATCATGCATTTTAGAGCATTTTGAATTTTTCACATATTTCGGTGTTTAATTGCATATCGTGCATTTTATCTAGATAATTGCATAAACGGAGAAGGAGTGCATTAGGGGCTCACATTTCACAAGATCAAGGCAAGTTTTTACCCTCCTTTCCCTTGAACACATTGAATCCCATGTTTTGAGGGATGAAAATATTTGTTTGCAAAGTTGCATGTGAATTTAGACTATATCGATATTTAAAACTTGGATATGGTAGTTATGTCCTAATTGCTGCATTTTCCACCTTGAATAATTGAAACCCTTGTTGTTTGTACCCCTAGAAATGGTTAGAGTACATTTCCTTGTGCTCAAATGGGTTTATATATGCTTATTGCCAAAACTTGCTTAGTCTTGCTTATAATTATACAAATGCTCATTCCATTGATAACTAAAATGTGTTTTGATATATGAACCCTTGCTGGGATAGGCTGAATATGATGAGTATTTGCGAACCAAAATGGGTAAAAATGTGATTTTAACTTGGGCGGCAATGTGGCATGCAATTGATGTATTTGTATACCGATAGGGGAGAGATGTTTGCCCAGGTCCGTAAGGATTGAACTTGTGTCACCAACTTAAGGTTAACCGTACATCCACATGTGTTAGTATGGGATGACCTAAGCTGAATAATCTATTTAGCACATAGCCTTGCACTCTGGTAGGCCGGTTTGTTTGGGTTCGTATAACCCGGAGGAACTTCCTATTTACCCCCGAAGAGGTAGTTTAGGTGACTAAGTCTGTCTAATACAATGATATTGTGCCACGTGGGTGGGTTCCTGTCGTGTCTGCCACCACGGCGTTAAGTTTAAGATGGGGCCATACCACTTGACGGTTCTAGGTTATATTCCAGTATGCCTAGGATGGAGGAACACGTATCGTGCTGGTGCAAGGCTAGATATTAAGTAGTGTAAAAGCTTCGTTATGACCTCTCGACCACATTCAACATTAAGAGTGTGATAGTGCGTCGTGAGCACAAAACAAACTAGAGTGTTCATATCATGTGGGTAAAGCTGTACAAACTCTTCAGAGTTCTAAAAACTAATCGATTTAGCCGTGCTCATGGTCAAGAGCGCTTTGGTGAAGTGTCATGAGTGTAGACTCTCAATTGTTTTAAAAGTGTGATCATGTGTTTTGATTTGAAAATGACATATTGTGTTGGTGTTGTGTGAGTGTGGTAAAATATATTGTGACTTGTTGTCATGAAAGACGACAAGGTATTGATATATGATGGAATCAATATGAATTTAATGATGAAACTTGAAACTTGTCTTTGTTAATTGAATTGTCAACTCTTTTACAAATGATTTGTGAAATAAAGCTTGCTTTATGCTGAAAATGAACCACATCAAGACCCTCTTTGAATATATGCCTTTCATGTAGTATGTTAGGTTTGACTTGTGCTTGCCAGTACATTAGCTTGTTTAATGTACTGACTCTTGCCACCGGAACATCCATTTTGCTTGCAGGTTTAGACTTAGTCCTTTGAGTGATGCGGGTAATCGTCTGCTTCTTCTAGGACCTGAACTTAACGGGGTAAACCCCTAGTCGGTGTGCTTGTAATTGGGTAGCCAAGCTTCCGCAGTTCTCTGATTCACATGAGTAAGAGTTAAGAATATTTGAGATGTTGTAGATCTTTAGCCATTTTGTCAAGTCTCCTGAATGTGTAACATATCTGGTCGCCGCCTTCGAGTGGTTTGACGGGCACATCTCAGGCTGAAGTTGACTGGCAGGCTAAAGGCCCAGCAATGTCTCTAATATCCTTCTCTCGGATTGTCGAACATCTCATTGTGTTTGAAGGAAAATATGGGCTATGCTATACATTCTTCAAATATAATAAGAGGTTCGAGTGCGTCCCGACAGGTACATCGAAGCCGATTGGTGAAAAAGGTGTTTCTTCCATTCAATCCACCATCGGTCGAAGGCTGCACTTCTCATTATGGCCAGTTCAATATTGTCGATGCTGCCAAGTTGGGGCCTTTAATGCTTAGCGACCTATCCATCATGAGGCCTGAGCCGATTTCTGTAGGATCGAACAAGACCAAACAAACCTACCAGAGGGGGGTGAATGGTAGGGAAACCAAAAAACCAAATCTTTTGCGGAATTAAAAGATTTACCTCTTACCGATGAAACCAATCTAAAAAGCGACAATGAACAAGAACTGTTGAAGCCGCCGCCGGTCACACCGTCTTACCTGCCCCGGTCAGACCGCCCCTCCTGGCCGGTCAGACCGCGCCTAGCCTCTGGTTGGACCGCCGTTGCAACCCGTCGGTCAGACCGCGCGCACACCTGCGGTCAGACCGCGAGATCCAGAAAACACCGCAAGATGAACTCTCGAAGAAGTAGATCAAACTATTTCAACTTTATTGCATCTAAAAGTGTTTACAAAGTGCAACAACAGCACTCCTCACCAAAATCTCAACCTAATTCAAAACCCTAGATATTCTCTCAAGTTTCGCTCTTGAAAATCGATGTCTAGAAGGCACACCCTCCCTCTCTATTTATACATGCAAAATCCTCCTACTCAAAGTAGGAGTAGAACTCCTATTCACAATAGGACTCAACCTCTCACTCATAATAGAAGTAGAACTCCTATTCCTAATAGGACTCAACCTCCCACTTATAGTAGAAGTAAAACTCCTATTCCTAATAGGACTCCTATTCCCAATAGGACTCATTCAACCTAACTTTCCGAATTTAGACTTCCTTCCAAATTCGACTCCGCATACGATCCCTCTCGTATGCCATATAACTTCTTCATCTTTCATGTGCATTATCCTCTAGCCTTTTAGTATCCCGCGTCTGGACGTCTACTTCTCCCAAGTCGACTCCGATCCGGCACCGGCAATACTATCCGAGGCCTCAAGCAATACCTGCACATATACGACAAAGAAACAATATACCGAGCACAAGTTTGTCCGAACTTGACTCACATTAGCTTGTCAACAGTAACAACATGCACGAAATCATCTAGAAATCAAATCCACAAAGAAACAATTCAAAACCGAGAAAACAAACCGAAATCGAGAGCGGTAGGTCGGGCGTGCCGGCCAATCACAAATCCAATGTTTCATCACATAAACTATAAATCAAACTCACTTGATTCAACAATCTCCCTTGATGAAACCATTGGCAAACCCAACAAAAATCAATTAGTTTGTGATGTTTTGTAAAGCAACCCAAAAAGCATTTTCGAATGCAAGAAAATTCATTGAAAATTCATCTTTGAAAAATGAATGCACAATTGCATAAATTTTGATGCACAATTTTGTTTCCTTGTTCTCCCCTTTTGACAATGAGTTCATCAATTATCGGAAGCATGGAAGAGCTTTGCATTATATAAAAAGTACCTCAAGTACATGTTTTGCAGTAACAAGGTAGAAAAAGTGACTAGCTAATTAACAAGCATGCACTAGAGTAAAAACATGAACCTAAAACATTACAATTAAGATCAAGTCAACATTAATGATTCATGATTTCAACGATTTAACATGCAACATATTCACAAGTGCAAAGACTGAAAGAAAAACTCAAGTATATATACTTATGACATTGATACTCTTTCTCAAATTAATGCCTTCTCCAAAAATAACCGAGAGAACTTTTAGCTCATTCTTTTGAACCTCTTTTTTACTTTTCTCTCAATTATTGCGGGTACGTCCTTGTCGTCAAGACTGTTTCCAAGGATTCGGTACCCCTTTTTTATCTCACCGTGAATACGTCCTTGTCGTCAAGACTGTTTCCAAGGATTCGGTATTCATTTTTTTCTCTCATATAAATAAGCATTTATGTACTCTTGTGGTGATTGGAACAAAAGGATTAATATGAGAAATAACAACTCATAAAGCATATACAAAAGCATTAATCATTCAACCTAAGCACTTGCTTCAACATTGCATATTTCATTAATTCAAGTAAAAGAATTATGTGTCATGTATCATATCTCTTAAAAGCAATATCAAAAGTTCAAGTAATTACTAAAATGCACACAAGCTAATATAGTAATCAATTTATCTAACAAGCATTGCTAGCAAGCACTATAATATACTAAAGATATAAGACATAGCTCATCCATCTTTTATTTTCTTTTCCTTTTTCTCCCTTTTTTTATCACACCATACATGAATTAAAACATGAATGCAAAAGAAGAAGGAACATATGCATACAACAAAGAGCCAATAACTCTCCCCCTCAATTGATGCCAAAAGGATGAATAACACCTAATTCTCCCCTAAGAAAAGCAAAGCGAGAAGAATCCAAAGGTTTGGTGAAAATATCTGCAAGTTGCAACGTTGTATCCACAAATTTCAATTCAATGTCTCCCTTTTTCAACATGAACCCTCAGAGAAAAACATAAACTCCCCCTCAAATTAACCTCCAATTTTCTAAAAAAAATCAAGAAGAAATTAAGGATTTTTGAAGAAACCATCCAATTGCCAAAGATATCACCAAGATTCTCATAAATTGACATATATCCACTTGTACTAAAAAACTACTACCTCTAACACTAGCATATGAAAAGCTAATAATCAAGAGAGTAGAACAAAATTATGTCAATCCAAATTTACCTTGATGTTACCTTGAAAATCAATTGTTGTCTCTACATTGCACACACATGGGGAGTATGCCATCAAAATACCTACAAATAAGAAGATGTCGAGGCCTCCGTGTTGGGGTTATAAATAAGAAATTTTGGAATCCAACACCGAGTCACATGACCGATAGAACCGGTGGTACATATGCACATACAAAATCAGAACCAGACTTACCTGAAACCTTACCTTGTCGTTTCACAAAAGTCTGATTTGAATTGTGCACAAAACTACCCCGTGGCTGGTCTGACCGCCGTTGTATCTGCGGTCTAACCGAGCCTGGCTGCCGATCGGACCGCTGGCCGGTCTGACCGACTGGTCAGTGTCTGTTTGACCGAGCTCTTTGAACCAAAACCTGATTTTTGCCATCGTCATTTCGCAAAAGCAATTTCACTTTCCTTTTTCTGTTTATGGGCAAGTCTAAAACAAAACCCAACCAAATGTCCATTTTTTCCACAAAACAAACAAGTGTATTTCTCACGATGATTAGAAGCACAAGTAGAAACAGATGGTTTAGCAACAGAAGTAGCAACAAAAGGTTTTGCAATCACAGGATTAGTTTTAGAAGATGATGCATTCAAAGAAGTCATGATACCAGCAGATTTAAACACAGTATTCTTAGATTCGGTTTAATTAAAATTTCTCCACTTCTAGCACCAACACCTAGAACAACGGAGAATGTCTAGTATGATGAGCATAAGGATCAAAACCTAAACCACGATTATCCGTGTTAATTCTTGATTTGTCTAAGATCATGTTGAGGTTCTTTTTACCATCGAAAAACGTTGCAAAGAACTTTTTAAGTAAGAAACCACTTGAGTCAAAACAACACAATTTTTGCAATTATCCAAAAGACCTTTCTGTTTTCTACAAGTTTGACAAGAAAGCACTTCATCTTGCTTACAGTTTCTTCCATATGCCTAATACGACCTAAGGCATCCTTTAATTTCAATTCATTAGCAAGACATGATAAGCAAGGTTTTGCACTAGATTGTTTTAACCATTTAGCGCTAATTGCATTAAATATAGAGCTAGCAAACAAGGCAACTTGACATTTCTTTAAAGCTCCTTTTGTTAAAAATAATTCATCAGTCAATTTAGTGTTCATGGAAAAGCTAAGAGCAAGACAAGATTCAAATTTTCGAGTTTTCTTAGATTCAATATCAAGCTTCTTGGCGTAAACATCTCTAATTGACTTAATTTCAGCAAATAAAACCTCACAAGATTTACGATCATCATCATCGAAGCAAGAGATCTTAATCTATTATTTTCAGCTTTAAGAGAATCAATAACTACTTCATGTTGATTAATCTTCTTTTCAAATTTAGAAATCTTGTAACCAAGTCTAGCAATAACATCTTGAAGATATTCAACACTAGGAGCAGGAGTTACCTCATTATCATCTTCAGAATCTTCATCAATGCTACTTGCCATGAAACAAACCCCAGCAATGTTCTTCTCCTTGTCATCATCTTCATCACTTTCAAAATCAACATCACTTAATTCTCGAATCACATCATATGCTGCATCAATTGCCTTTTGGTAGAACTTCTTCATCTTCATATTTTTCGTCTGCTTCTTGCTCTGCTTAGCATCTTTGGTGCCATCTTGAGCTTTTACCTCCTCCTGTGTCCCTTTTCCAGCCTTGGGACATTGAGAGCGGATATGTCCTGGTTGTCCACATCCAAAGCACCGGATTGGTCCTCCTCTTCTCCTGGTCCTGACATTACTCACAGCTCTAGAAATTCTGTTAGCAAGAGATACCAAGTCCTCCTCACTGATTTCCTCTAGTTGATCATCAGACATGGCAGAAAAAGAAGCAAAAATCGACTGTGAGGAAGAATTAGAAGAGGCAGAAGAAGACACCAAAGTAGTAGATTTTGAATCAGCTCTTTTAGAAAGAATGTTCATCCCATAGGTTTTTAATTTAGTGTAAAGAACATCCAAAGTCAAGGTATTCATATCGACGATTCTTGAATTGAGGTAACCTTAACTTCCCAAACTTTCATATCAAGACCATTCAAAAATGACGAGCAACCTCGATTGAGAATAATTAGCATTGTAAGAAGAATCAACGGATCTAAGATTGCTCAAAATTTTGTTAAAACGGCCCAAATAGTCATCCAAAGACTCCCATGTGTCATCTCAAATTTTATGTACTCCTTTTTGAAAACATCTTTTCGTAATTCTTTAATGTTTGAAGATCCAGTATGAAAATCATTCAAAGCTTTCCAAATTTCATTAGCAGTTGAAAGATGCGAAACACGATCAAAATCAGAGCAAGAAATTGCATTAAGAATGATGTTCCTAGCTTTGCAATTATTTTCATAATCTAATTTGAGAGTAGGAGTATCAATGCGTTCAGGAATCTCATAGATTGAGAAACTTTTAGCCAAATATCATAACCTTGAGATGTGATATAAGATTCCATTTTTTTCTTCCAATAGTCAAAGTCAGTTCCATTGAAAACATGAGGTTTATTTGAAAACTTTTCAGCCATGGCAAAAGATCAGAAAAGCAAATAAAGAACGAGGCTCTGATACCACTTGTAGGATCGAACAAGACCAAACAAACCTACCAGAGGGGGTGAATGGTAGGAAACCAAAAACCAAATCTTTTGCGGAATTAAAAGATTTACCTCTTACCGATGAAACCAATCTAAAAGCGACAATGAACAAGAACTGTTGAAGCCGCCGCCGGTCACACCGTCTTACCTGCCCCGGTCAGACCGCCCCTCCTGGCCGGTCAGACCGCGCCTAGCCTCTGGTTGGACCGCCATTGCAACCCGTCGGTCAGACCGCGCGCACACCTGCGGTCAGACCGCGAGATCCAGAAAACACCGCAAGATGAACTCTCGAAGAAGTAGATCAAACTATTTCAACTTTATTGCATCTAAAAGTGTTTACAAAGTGCAACAACAGCACTCCTCACCAAAATCTCAACCTAATTCAAAACCCTAGATATTCTCTCAAGTTTCGCTCTTGAAAATCGATGTCTAGGAGGCACACCCTCCCTCTCTATTTATACATGCAAAATCCTCCTACTCAAAGTAGGAGTAGAACTCCTATTCACAATAGGACTCAACCTCTCACTCATAATAGAAGTAGAACTCCTATTCCTAATAGGACTCAACCTCCCACTTATAGTAGAAGTAAAACTCCTATTCCTAATAGGACTCCTATTCCCAATAGGACTCATTCAACCTAACTTTCCGAATTTAGACTTCCTTCCAAATTCGACTCCGCATACGATCCCTCTCGTATGCCATATAACTTCTTCATCTTTCATGTGCATTATCCTCTAGCCTTTTAGTATCCCGCGTACTGGACGTCTACTTCTCCCAAGTCGACTCCGATCCGGCACCGGCAATACTATCCGAGGCCTCAAGCAATACCTGCACATATACGACAAAGAAACAATATACCGAGCACAAGTTTGTCCGAACTTGACTCACATTAGCTTGTCAACAGTAACAACATGCACGAAAAATCATCTAGAAATCAAATCCACAAAGAAACAATTCAAAACCGAGAAAACAAACCGATATCAGAGACGGCCGGTCAGACCGTGCCGGCCAATCACAAATCCAATGTTTCATCACATAAACTATAAATCAAACTCACTTGATTCAACAATTTCGTCCCTAGTCTTAATCTTGTAGGCAAAATATAGGCCGATCGGCAGTTTTCCCATACCTAGCTATCTGGCACCACTCATTGGGTGGTAAAATTCATATGAAATCCGGACATTTCTTCCATGATGAATGCTGACTGGGAGGATGCAAGGAGAGACGGCAGCTGTGAAGCCTTCTCTAGACTTTTCAAACTTTTCAGAATTAATTTCATCAAATCTAAAGTCATTGGGGAGCTCAAAATTTTTAGAATTCTCATATGCAAACCAGATCCTTGAGGCCCTTGGAAATCCGTCATAGATATTGCCAAACCAGTCTTTGAAGAGATCGGCTGAGAGCTTGGATCTGGTGTATGAAGATGCTGCCTCTCCGAAAGACGTGCATCGGCGTGTTGTGATGTCATCTCCATCATCATATGTCGTCGGCTCTGCTGATGGGAAGCTGGCCTCTACTAGTTCTGGCCTCTGAGCAGCCTTGTGTGTATATAGATTAAGACAAATTTGAAGAAACCACCAGGGACCTCCAGTGTCGATAGTCGAATCTGTGGCAATCATGGCCGATGCAGTGTTCAACATCTGATAAAGGTACCCTAACAAGTATTTCCCTGAAGGAATTTTCCTTTTCTCTACCAGGGCTTTGGCCACATGCTGCCAGTTTATCGTAGGACCACAGTTTGGACCGTAAGATAAGAACTTCTCCAGCCACATCAAGAGGAAAGTTGTCTGTTCCCAGGGGTGTACTGTGCCAGTTCCCATGTTCTACGATATGAATCCGTTCCAGCCGCCGATGGCCTGGGTCTTGAAGGAAAATTGGCCTTTAGTGTTCAAACTGACCGGGTTAGCCAATGCTGTGATGTCCAGACCCGTGATCATAACCACATCCAAAAGAGTGGGTGTCATTGGCCCTTGGTTGAACAGGAAGGTGTTCAAGGTATTAGACCAGAAATAGGATGCAGCCGGTAGCATTGGTTCATCCTTAGTCATATCGGCTATTGTTAAGGCAAGGCACTGTGCTATCCCAAGCTCTTCCCAATGACTTTGTTTGCTAGCCGATACTCTGCTATACCAAGCTGGCCAGGTTTTGTCGGTTGATGGCCAAGATTTGAAAGTACTGGCCTAATGTGCCAAACTAGGGTTTGTCAGTCTAAATGGAACACTATTGGTTTCGGCATTTATGAACTCTGTGGGGTCTATATTGCCGATTGGCCCTAAGAAGAATCAGATGGCGTGAGCAAGGCTGAGAATTGCAATTTGGTTCGAGAGATTCTACAATGAAAAGAAAAAGGCGAATCATGAAAAGCAATTCAAATTACAGCAAGAAAAGGGGTTACAGCCGATGGGGCTTACCTTAGGAAACTCGGTCGACGGCGCTCCGGAAGGAGTGGTTGAGGTCGACATCGTCGGGGACCGCGCGGGGGTTGCTTGCAGGATCGCCGAGGGTTTTGAGGAGGTTGCTAGTGGAGATGTTTTGTGGCTAAAGCGGTGAGGCGGTGGTTATTATTTAAAGAGGCGTGGTAACTGTCCGATGGAAAGCCCTAGATTTTCCTGGACGATAAGATTCGGCAAATCCGCAACATTATCAATATAGCGGACTTGGGGGGCATGTGTTAACGACCAAATTTGGTAAATTATGCATCGGATTAGGAGTTGAGACCGAAGCCGATTTGGAGGGAATCAGGACTCAGAAACAGAGTGCGCACCAATTACAGACCAAATCGGCTAGAGAGTTCATCGGCTGATAACCGAATCGGCTAAAGTTTTCGTCAGCCGATACCGAATCGGACAGGGTAAACCGTTGTAGCCAATTTCAGTAAGATAACATTGGAATCATCTTCGGATTCGTTTCAAGTGCTTAATGAGGATTGCCATACATGGATAGAGTCCAAGAAAGACAATTAATTAGGTTATTTTAAATAGTTTTCTTATAGATTATGTCCGTAAGAGTCCGTTTAAGGAACTTACTTGTAATTTGAATTGTAATAGAGATAGGAATCGTGTCTGACAAGGACATATCTTGTATCTGGGTATAAATACGACCCAAGACCATGTAATCAAAAAAAGAATCAGTTCAATACAACTTTGGCACATCACCACTTTTCCTTTCAATTACTTCGACGAGTTCTTGTTTTGAGTTGGGCTGCATCAGGTTCGATCTCTGACGAGAGGTAAAGCTTGTTATGGCGGCTTGCGCTCTCGGGATTAGTGCTTCCATCATTATGGCACTCTAATTTTGTTCACGTAAATCGTCTAGTTATCATATATACTATATAATCTAGATCGATATTGCAATCTAACCCTAATCGGCTAGCATCTTTTGCTAGGTAACAACCGATAGGATTAGGTATCAACGTCGACTTGGATTATATAGTATATCCACCATCCCGAAAGGTTTTCATATATCTGTTTAAATCGTATGCTTCTTCTTAGTGCTGCATCAGTTGAGTCTGACCTAGTAAGTAATATTTAGAATCATAATATCTATCTTGTTTCATGATCGCTATTAGAGATAGTATCGGGGTTTCTGCTGATCTTACCTGTTTTGGCTATCTTGTTCATTATATGTTTGCTTGATATGCTAAATCTGCCTTTTATATTAAGATTTCACTGTGATAAAATATATTAAGCTTGTTATTGATCTGTTAGGTTATCTTAATACTTGATCGGTTTCTATTTAATGTATTTAATCTATATTGATATCTTAGTATAAAGTGGTATCGGAGTACTAGCCGATACATGTTAGGTTTATGACATCGGCTATGCTATAAATATATCTATAAATATATATGATCTTTGTTTTAAAGTACTTTTGGACATAAGTGATTTATATTGTCTCGGCACGCTGGCGATCTATCCCAAACACTTGGTTTAAATGTATTTTGACACTTAGATTATATATTATGAATATCTACAGCCGATCGATTAGATCTGATTTCCCCTGGCCAATTCAGTGCATATTGCATCGACTTGTTGACTGTAAAATTGTCACGCACTGGCCTGAGAGATTTGCTTTACTCTAGTTCCGGTCCAAATATTACGTCTGAGGTTCGTAGGCGTGCCAGTTGGTTTGATCCTGCAACCAACAAGATACAAAGAAAGACACCAGTGTTAGTCCATAAACGATAGCAAATCGGCTAGTGGTCGATCGATGTTGAGCTGATGTGGTGTACACTGAATCAGCCAAGGGAAATTAAATCTGATCGATCGGCTATAGATATTCATAATATATAATCTAAATATCGAAATACATTTAAACCAAGTGATTGGGATATATCGGTAGCGTACCAAGACAATATAAATCACTTATGTCTAAAAGTACTTTAAGATAAAGATTATACATATTTATAGCATAGCCAATGTCATAGATCTAATGCGTATCGGCTAGTACTCCGATACCACTTTATACTAAGATATCACTATAGATTAATTACGTTAAACAGGAACCGATCAAGTATTAAGATAACCTAACAGATCGATGGCAAGCTTAACATATTTCGTCGCACTGAGATCTTAATATAAAGGTCAGATTTAGCATATCAAGTAAACATAAAAGAAACAAGACAGCTAAAACAGGTAAGATCGGCTGAAACCCCAATACTATCTCTAATAGTAATCATAAAACAAGATAGATATTATGATTCCTAAATATTACTGAATAGGTCGGACTCAACCGATGCAGCATTAAGCGTAAAGAGAAGCATAAGATTTTAACAAGTCGATAAAAACCTTTCGAGATGGTGGATACACTATATAATCTAAGTCAACAGTGATATCTAACCCTATCGGCTGTTATCTAGTAACAGAAACTAGCCGATTAGGGTTAGATCGCAATATCAATCTAGATTATATAACATATGTGATAACTCAGTGATTTACGTAAACAATATTAGAGTATCATAATGATGGAAGCACTAATCCCGAGAACGCAAGCCGTCATAACAAGTTTTACCTTTTGCTGGAGATCGATCCCAATGCAGCCCAACTCGAAGCAAGAACTCGTCGAAGTAAATTACAGGAAAAAGGGTGGTGATGCGCCGAAGGTTGTATTGAACTGATTGTTGTTAAATTACATGGTCTTGGGTCGTATTTATACCAAGATACAAGATATGTCCTTGTCGGACACGATTCCTATCTCTATTACAATTCAAATTACAGATAAGTCCCTTAGACGGACTTTTACCGACACAATCTATAAGGAAACTATTTAAAATAACCTAATTAATAGATACAAGCCTTTCTCGGCAATCCTCATGAAGCACTTCAAACGAATCCAAAGATGATTCCAATATTTCCTTACCGGAATCGGCTACATCGGCTTGTGTTGTCCGACTCGGTATCGGCCGATGATCACCTTAGCCGATTCGGTCATCAGCCGACGAACTCTTTAGCCGATTCGGTCTGCAATTGGTGCGCACTCTGTTTCTGAAAATCCCAATTCCCTCCAAATCGGCTTCGGCCTTATCTTCATGTTCGATGCATGATTTACCAAATTTTATCATGAACACATGCCCCCCAAGTCTGGTATATAGATAATTTTGTTTGCTTGATCTTATCTTATAGAAATTTTAGGGCTTTTCTCTTCGGCCGTTACCCCGCCTCTTTAAATAATAACCACCGCCTCGGAGTTTTTCACGCCGTCACTTACACTTTCACCGCCTTAGCCACAACCGCCCCCAAATTCATCGGCGACCTCTTCGAAGCTCTCGGTGATCCTGCAGACGATCTCCCCACGGCGGCATCCTCAACTCTGGCGATGTCTGCTCCAGCTGCCCCTTCGGACGCACCGTCGACTAACCCTGTCAGCCTGAACACAAAAGGGCAATTATCTTTCAAGACTAGGGTTATTGGTGGCTGGAACGGATTTATCAGCCAGAATATGGGAACCGGCCTAGTAGGCCCTAGGGAACACACAACCTTCCTTCTGATGTGGCTAGGAAAGTTTCTATTCTATGGCTCAAGCTGTGGTCCTACAACAAACTGGTAGCACATAGCCGAAGCCCTAGTAGAGAAAAGACAGATTCCTTTGGGAAAATATCTGCTAGGGTATCTTTACCAAACTTTGAGTGCTGCATCGGTTAAAATAGCAGCCGATTTTATCATCGGCACTGGTGGCTTCTCCAACTCTGGCTGAATCTGCATAAATATAAGGTTGTTGAGAGGTCACCACTAGTAGAAGTTGAATTCCCAAGACCACAGCCGATTATGGATGAAGATGGTGAAGAAGTGACCACACGCCGATGCATGTCTTTTGGAGAGGCAGCATCCTCGTACACTGGATCCAAGCTATCGCCTGACTTGTTTACTGACTGGTTTAGAAATTTCTATGATGGATTCCCAAGGAACACAAGGATTTGGTTCGCCTATGAAGATTCTAAAAATTTTGAGCTCCCTAGTGACTTCCGACTCGATTAAATCAACTACGAGAGATTTGATAAGTCTAGGGAAGTCTTCATAGCTGTCATCTCTCCTTGCATCCTCCCAATTGGCATCCACCAGGGCAGGAATGTTAAAATATCTTATGAATTCTATCACCCTATGAGCGCTACAATGCAGTTGGGAATGGGACAGTTACTGATTGGCCTATACTTCACTGAGAAAATCCAAACCAGGGGGAAATCGACTCAGTACTCATGATGCAGAAGCTATTAGCATTGAAGGCCCCACCCTCGGCAGTATTGACAATATAGAGCTAGCTACAATGAGGAGTACAACCTTCGACTGATGGTGGATTGAATGGAAAAAGCACCTCTTTCACCAATCGGCTTCGATGTACATGACCACTATATTCCCGGAATCGGTTCCAGAAGTAAGCACCCTTATTATGTATCAAATTTTGCATCATCACTTAACATTTTTCAATGTCTAACCATTTTTCTATCTTTGTTTGCAGACTACCGATTCCTCTCCTCCTCATGTCAGCAACACTGGAGCCACCATCTGCTATGTTGTCCGGATAATTCCAAACGGTGGTGGCCTCGCTCCTTCAGTGATCGGCTTTAATGCCCCCAAAGTAGCCTCTCTGCTCCATGGCCAGACCCATCAGCCGATCCGCTCTTAGGCAAAAAAGAAAAGGGCCAAGCCATCGGCTTGCCGATCCGTTGGCTGCACAGAAGAAAGCTTCCAAAAAGCAAAAGACAATTGTAGCCGATGACCTACCGGACTTGGATCCAGACTTGGAGGCATTCTTGGATCAAGGAGAAACGGAGGAGGCTATCGATGAAGCTGTAGCCGATACAAGCGAAACGAGGAGAACCGTACAAATGCCACCAGCCGATGATCCAACTCCTTAGAAATCACCAAGTCCTCCAAGACACCAACCTCAACCTCGACCTCAGCCGGGATGTGTTTTTCCGGAATCCTCTTCCTCTAAATTCTCACATTCAATTCTCATAAGCTCTTTGTCCTAAAGAAAAAGCAATTGGCCACAAGAAAGAAACCGGCTCCATCTTCATCGGTAATTCTATACCCAAGTATTTTTAACTTTTCAACCAACCGATGCTTAACTAATCTTGTCTTCATCTCTCTGCACAGCCTCCCCGCTCTCCAACGCATGCCCCCTATGCATCAAGTGAACGAACTCCATCGGCTAGGGGCAGCCATAACATTGAAGCAGAAGTAGTACCGGCTTCCTCATCCCTGTAAGTTCTTTCCCTTAACTCCACATCAACTGCTTTTAAAGTTTTCAGCACTTAACAATCTCAACATTCTCCTTTTCAGGTTCTAGCCGATATGTTTTCCTTTGACTTAAAAGAATTCATGGATGACAATGAAGAGAGCACAATCAAAGCCTTAGCCCCTACTACTGATGATTTGAAGGCTACTCTATTGGATATAGCTAAGCGGCTAGAGAGCTCGTTAGATTTCTTGGTTACTGATTGTGGGGCGATTAGGTCAAGATTCAAAGAAATCCAAGACCAAATTCTAGATAAGCTAGCCAACATCATCTCCCTAGCCATGTACCTCGAACAACATCGACACAAACTGGAGTGAGCACGCCAAAGGATTGCCGATCGGCGAGAGAGAAAAGCTCTCGAAGCCACCATCAGAGCCAATCAGCAATCAATCATGGTAGAGAAAACCAAGCTGGACGAAATGACGGATGAGCCTAACTCCAATCTTGATTGGCTGCACAAACACAGAGAAGAGCTGCTTCTGAACTTGCAAAGTGTGATGCCGATATAACATCAGAGAAGCAAAGGCTTGTCGATCTCCCAAGGGTTGTCGAAGAACAAAAGTCTAGGTTGAAGACTTGAATCAAACACCTATCAGACCTCAAGAAGTCCTTGAAGACAATCCTAGGGACTGATGCAACTGACGCTCAAGCCATCGACGAGATTGAACAAATCAGACAATGGGCAATATCGGCTATCAACAAGCTAGTGTTTGGCTGAGCCGATTGTAATAGGACTTAGAGACTGCTGCAAACACTTGTAAACTTGAACTTTCATGCAAACTTTTATGCCGATTTGTGAACTCCTGTACATCCCTGCAACCTAACTTGCTTGTGCCGATTCTTGTAATCTTGAACTTTCATGATGATTCTTGTAATATATCTTGCGTTGAAAAATTTTTGAAGTCCACATATTCTATATGCTCGACGGCATAGAATCTCATCGAAATTCAAGTTAGCCGAATTCAATTTGGCGACTTGGGTCGGGGTCGACAGGTCGGAAAGAACGTTTTTGCTGCATTGCAAGCTATCCTGGATTGCGTGGTAGAAATTTTTGTTTGATATTGTCGTAGCCTCCACGTTCTCCTTAAGTGACATGAGAGCCACATATTTTTGTTTGATGCTTGTATGTATGCCTCCCTAATTTTACAATGTCAAAAATTGATAAAATTATGGCTTAACTAAGGACATCACAAACCATCGACAATCATACATCGGCAGCTCTCAACCGAATATGAGAAGTTTAAAAGTGACTAAGGGCGATATAACTTATATCAACCATCTAAAGGCGATGTCAACACATCGGCTACCATGTATCGGCATAACACAACCGAATCATGAATTGATCCAAACACTTGGATAATATTTTTTTTCAAATATTTCCCATTGAGAGCCCTTCCGAAAACTTTTCCATCAAGCCCTTGCAACATGTAAACTCCTTTAGATACAGACTTGTAGATTCGAAAAGGCCCTTCCCAATGTCGTGACCACTTGCCGAATTTATTATTACGAGTCCCAATCGGCAAGATCAACTTCCAAACCAACTCGCCTTCTGAAGAACTTTTTGGCACAACTTTCTTGTTGTAATGACGAGTGATTCTTTCCTTATCTCTTGTCACCTTTTCCAAGGCACACATCCTGGATTGAACCAATTCTTCCGATTCATCTACCATGAGATTATGATAATCATCGGCTGTCAATTCATCTTGTAACTCAATTCTCCTTGAGCCGATGACACTTTTCCATGGCAACACGGCTTTATGTCCATAAACTAACTTGTAAGGGGGAACTTGTACTAATCCATGACAAGACATCCGATAGGACCACGATGCCTCGACCAATCGGCTATGCCATTGCTTTGGAAACTTAGAAATCTTTCTTTTGATCAACTTGATTAAACTTTTGTTGGATGCTACTGCTTGTCCATTGGCTTGTGCATAATATGGTGATGAATTCAGCAATTTAATCCCCATGCTTTCTGCAAACTAGACAAACTCATCGGATACAAAGATAGATCTCTGATCGGTTGTGATGGTCTGAGGAACACCAAATCAGTATATAATGTGCTCTTTGACGAACTGAATTGCATCCCCGAATCAACCTTTTTCAATGGAATTGCCTCCACCCACTTTGTGAAATAATTAGTTGCCACTAATATAAACTTGTGTCCTTTCCTCGAGGGTGGATTGATCTGGCCGATCATGTCAATTCCCCAACCTCTAAACGACCAAGGCTTGATTATGGGATTCATAGCCGACGCTGGTGCTCGCTGGATTGCTCCAAACTTCTGACAATCCTGACAACCTTTATAATATCTAAAGCAGTCTTCCAACATCGTCGGCCAAAAATACCCAGCTCATCAAAGTAGCCATTTCATTTTGTGAGCCGATAGATGAGTACCGCATATGCCTTCATGTACCTCGCCCATCACAACCTTAGCTTGATCGACACTCAAACATCTTAGCAATACTCCATCAATCGTCCGATAATACATCTCGTCATTGAGCAGAACATATCTCAAAGCTTTATAACGCAATTTCCTCGAAGCCAATTGAGAAGGATTCTTCAGATAGTTGAAAACATCATACCTCCAATCATCGGTTATGATGGTAGCAATTTCAACCCCGCTATCTTTCATCATCGGCTTGTAACCCGATGCCCCTGAGCCAAATCATTAGCTTCAACATTTTGCTCTCGAGGAATATGAGTCAAAGTCACTAGCCAAAAACTTTCCATTAATTATCATCACTTTTCATAATAGATCATCAATGTGTCATTCTTGCATTCGTATTCTCCAGCTAGCTGATTGATGACCAACAAAGAATCACCCATGATTTCCACGGCATCGGCTTCAACTTCCTTCAAGAGTTGTAATCCTTTGAGAACTGCTTCGTACTCAGCTTGATTATTGGTAGCATAGGGCTTAATAGTATTGGTAAATTCAAAACTTGCCCCCTAGATGATATGATGACCAAGCCGAAACCACAACCATGAGTACAAACCAATCCATCGAAAAACAAAGTCCAAGGCACTATGTCAACCGAGCTGATTGAGTCATCACGATGCTCGACAATGAAATCGGCCAGGGCCTGCCCCTTAACTGCCTTGGGTGCTTGGTATTTGAGACCAAATTCAGTTAAAGTATATATCCACTTTTCAACTCTCCCTTTCAACACCGGAGCCGATAGCATATACTTGACAACATCGGCTTTGCAGACTAAGATGCATTCATTGGATAATAAATAATGCCTCAACTTTGTGCAAGAGAAATATAAGCACAGACACAATTTTTCAACCAGAGAGTACCTTGTCTCTACATCCAGAAGCCTTTTGCTTAAATAAAAGATTGCTCTCCTTTACCCTCGAATTCCTAGATCAAGACTGAACCGATTGACTTCTCATTGGCTGACAAGTTTAACTTGAAAGGCACTCCTTTCTATGGAGGAATCAGAACTGGAGGGGAACTCAAATATTCCTTAATGTTGTCCAAGGCCTTTTGTTGCTCTGCCCCCCAGGTGAACTTTTGATCGGCTTTCAATTGGAGCAAAGGTGTAAATGGTTCCATCTTCCTAGATAAATTAGCAATAAACCTCTTGATGAAATTCACCTTGCCGACCAGAGATTGCAACTGCTTCTTGTCCTGCAGAGGTTGAATATTCTTGATCGCATTGATGCTCCTTTGTGTCACTTCAATCCCCCTCTTATGAACAAGAAAGCTCAAAACATGTCCAGCCGATACGCCAAAAGAACACTTTGTGGGATTCATCTTCAGGCCATATTTCCTTGTTCTCTCAAGAACTTTTATCAAATCAGCTATATGGTCATCAACCTCCTTCGATTTTACTACCACATCATCAATGTAGATTTCAACCAACAAGCCGATCAGATCATGGAAGATGTAATTCATGTCCCTTTGATATGTAGCTCTGGCGTTCTTCAAGCCGAAAGTCATCACAACCCACTCGTTTAAGCCGATTGCACCAGGACATCTAAAAGCGGTCTTATGGATGTCTTCTTCTGCCATGAAAATTTGATTGTATCCAGCATTGCCATCCATAAAACTTATAATCTTGTGCCCTAAAGCAGCATCAACCAATAAATTGGGAATCGGCATTGGGTACTCATCCTTAGGGGTAGCCTTATTCAGATCTCGAATATCACTACACACCCTAAGTTTGTCATTTTTCTTGATGGTTGGGACTATATTGTAAACCCACTCGGCATATCAACATGGCCGAATGAAACCAGCATCGTACAATCGAGTGATTTTGGCCTTGATAACGTCATACATATCGGCTTTAAATCTCCTAGGTGATTGTTTGAACGGTCGATATGTTGGTTTGATAGGAAGCCGATGTTCTACAATCGATCGGCTAAGTCCTGGCATCTCAAAATACTCCCAAGCAAAGCAATCTTTATATTCTTTCAGAAGTTCAATTAGCTTGGTCCTAAATTGAGAAGACAAATTTTTACCGATGAATGTCAGCCTAGGCCTATCTCCTTGTCCTATGTCAACTTTTTCTAAGTCATCGACCGACATGAAGCCTTGTCTCAATTTGCCATCAAGTCATCTACAGTGTCCTTGGTATAGAAACTTGGACCCTCCACGACGCCCTTAAAGCAATAATCTGGGCTCTTCGTCTCCAATTGGTTGTATGTCACAATCAGACACTTTTAGATAGTCTCCTTGCCAAATATTGCCAGACAAGCAATCAATTCCATCCATTTTCGAAAGGGTTAAATCGGCATTGGCAATATTTATTGACTTGTTGGCTGGCACGATTTCCACCTTGTCACCTTGCCATTGGATTAAGTTCTGATGCATGGTTGAAGGAATACAACAGTTTGCGTGATTCCAATCCCTTCCAAGCAATAGGCTGTATGATCCCTTCCCATTGATGACAAAAAATGTTGTGGGAATAGTCTTGCTGCCGATTGTCAATTCTACGTTCAAAACTCCTTTCTTTTCGATGGATTGCCACCGAAGTCCTTGAGAACCATGTTGGTCTTGATGAGAACATCTGAACTCCTACCCAACTTCTTGAATGTAGCATATGGCACTAAATTCACGGCAGCCCCACCATCAACCAACATCTTGGACATTGGCTTGCCATTGACAAACCCTTTGACATATAGTGGCTTAAGGTGCCGATGCCCTGTCCCTTCTGGTTTTTCAAAGATAGCTTGTTCTGGGGAAAAAACCAACTTGACCAGGGACTCTTTCACAAGATCTGCATCGGCTTGGCTGGCCTCGTATTCTGCTGGTAATAAAAATACCATGTTAACCGATGCAAAGGCAACAGCCTTTCCGTTAGCTGCCCTTTTGGCCTTGTCGGCTTTGACCTCATCGGCTGAGAGCACGTTGCTCTTAACACACCACTCTTTCTTTGGGCGTTCTTGCTTCTTTTTCAGCCGATGATCGATCTTTGCTTGGACTTCCTGGAAATGACCCCTGCTCTTCATCCTCTGTACCCTCCTTTTATGACTGTTAGGAAAGTACCAGAAGGGCACCATAGTGGGTTCATGGTCTCATCTTCATCTTCATCAAAATCCTCCTACAGAAAATCCTGATGAATTGGACCTAACCTCTGATGAACAGGGAGTTTCCTTTGTTGCAGCCGATTTCCCTCAAGACGAAATCGGCTAGACTCTCCAGTGTAATTGCTACCATAATTGATGGATGCTGGATAGTTTTCTATTGATGGCAACCTCATCCCATCGTTCCAATAAAATCTGAAAAAATCGCAACTCCAATGGGGATCAAAGCTGTCATCCTCCTGATAGCATCCCCCTTCTTGTTTGTCATGTTTCCTCTTGTAGTTGTCGATGATTTTGACAGAGTTAGGTTTCTTAAGCCGATAATCCCTCCTATCGGCTGTTCTCCCACTTGGGTGAACCATGTTGATAGAAAAAGGTTTGGCATCAACTTTCATCAGCTCGTTTGAATCTTTAAATTTAATTTTTCCTACTTCAATAGCCTATTGGATCTGCTGCCTGAAAACTTTGCAGTCATTGGTGCTGTGAGATCCAGTATTGTGCCACTTGCAATACTTCTTGCTTCTCAACTCCTCAGTCGATGGGATGACATGGCCAGCAGGAAGTTGGATTTGCTTCTCCCAAAGTAGCAAATCAAAAAAATTGTCAGCCTTGGAGATATCAAAATCATATTTTTCCTCCTTGGCCGAATTTTTGACCCATTGACATGTGACAACCTTCTTGTTTCTTGTCCATTCGGCTGCTGCTACTTCGGAGTCCTCCTCATCTTCTTCGGATTCAGAGGCATATGCAACATGGCTAATCTTTTTAAAGGCTTTCTTGGCTTCTTGAAATCTTTGTTCATGTGCTGTAATCTTCTGAGCCAAGTGAGCCAGGCTTTCAAAGTCCTGAGCCAAAAATCTTTACCTAATTGGTGTCAACAAGCCTTAGAAAGCAAGATCGGATAGCTGAGAATCGGACAAGATCAGGATGTAGCATCTGTTTCTCATATCCCTGAATCTCTGCATATAGTCCTGAACCGACTCGTCATGTCTTTGCTTGATTGTAGCTAAATAGGACAACTTCATCTTATGAACTCCACTGTAGAAATACCGATGAAACTGTTTTTCCAAATCGGCCCAACTCTAAAACCAACTGATTGGGATAGATCGGTGCGTACCAAGACAGTATGAACCACTTATCACTAAAAGTACTTTAAGATAATGATTATACATATTAATTGTTAGTGAAATGTCCTAGAGGCAATATGGATATGTTGGATATTTCTAAATAGACAACTTATATTGATGAATAAGTATGTGACTTATTTATGAGACTCTTTATGTATGAATCTATTTCTAAATGATCCCTAATTGTATATCATATTCATGGAACATATATGATTCTAAGCTCAGCATGTTTATTGATTGATGATCATTTCTCATAGATCATGGTATGGAGATACCAACTCAATAAACGTGAACATGTGTTGGAGAACACATTGTTGGATAGACCCACTCTGAGACACTACAGAAAATTAATGTGTAATTAGTTGGTCTCAAGTAGTGTTGGTGCAAAGTCCTTTGACCTATGATCATCATGGATTCCAACATGTGTAGTAGCTTACTTAGGGACTATTAAACACTATTCCGTAACTGGGTAGTTATAAAAGTAGTTTTTTGGGTTTGCTATGAGACATGTAGTGGGATGTGAATGATCAAGATAGAATTTGCCCTTCCTTTGGGAGAGATATATCTTTGGGCCCCTCGAAGTAATGGATTATGGAAGTGCATGGCCATGCCGAGTTGATTGAGGAGTCAATCAATAGAAAGATAATCCAATACGAGATCAAGTGAATGATTAAGTTGTTAATAGGATGGTGCATGTCTTTCCTATAGCTTAATTGGAATATCGTGAGGCAAAGGGATTTGTGCACACATTACAGGTTCAGAAGAAATAATCCTCTTGTATACTTTGTGTCAATATGTTCTGCTAGGGGCCGCTGTGACGATCGGCCGAGTTGGACTCGGGTCGGAACCGTGTATACCTAAGCCTATAGGGTCGCACACTTAACGGGAAAGAACAGGCATTCGAGTTGGACTCGGATTCGGCTCAATTGGATAGAGATCCAACCGGACAAGGAGTCTCGATGGGCCTTTAGGCCCAGTCGGCAACCCTATATAAGGAGGCGAGGGGTGGAGGGATTCAGCGAACAACATACAGAGCCGAACAGATCCTCCACAGAAACTCTCCCACGTTGAAGCCAAAACCCTAGCCATACATTGTGTGCTAGCACACGGGTGTTCGGAGTTCTTTCCTTGGATGTGTGGATACCAGTAGAGACATCGCTACGTTGCGACCTTCTTCGGCGGCATCGAATCTCGCCGAGATTGAAGTTAGCCGAACCAAATTCGGCGACTTGGGGTCAGGATCGGTAGGTTGGAGGGCCAGGCGAATTGGCATCGGCATCGGCAAACCCTAACGCCTCTAGGGGGATCGAGTGGCACGTGTGGATTCCAGCAAGGTCGGGCGAGATGTAGACGAATTCACCGTCGGGGTTGACGGGTCGGCTGATCTGCTCCCGGGGTTGGTTGAGGCGTTCCCGGGGTTGGCAAGGTGTTCCTGGGGTCGGCTGGGACATCTGCGAGATCGACTGAGGTCGGCAAGACTTGTTTGAGATCAGATAGCTCTTGATTGGCTATTTCTACTGCACTGCATGCCAATAGGTAACCATCTATGGGCCTTTACTTGCAAGCTATCCTGGATTGCGCTGTAGAAATTTTTGTTTTATGCTATCGTAGCATCCGCGTTCTCCTTCAATGGTATCAGAGCTAGACTTGTGTAGTTTGGGTTTTAGATTGGATCTGAAACAAGTTTAGCACACGAGTTGATTAGATCAATCGGTTTTACAGGAACGGTAGAGGAGAGTTGATGGAAATTGCGTTCCATGAAGTGTATCGGAATGACATAATGTGGCTACGTCGAAGCAATTTCCATAGGACTCAGTTTGAGTCGGGTTCGGGATGGCGTTCCTTGATAGTGTATCGGAACGGTATAATGTGATTATGCCGAATCTATTTCGTAGTCCAACCTTGACTGCCGCCTTGCGCCTATGCAAACCATCTTTTTGTAGTGTACCCCCTTTTTGTAGGGACCGCCGTGTGTGTACCCCCTTTTTGTAGTCTCGATACTGTTTCTCTGCGATAGGTAGAAAGCGTTCTACGTCTAACTTGTTTTTACAGAGAATGCTATGAGATGATATGACCCAATTGTATATATGAGATGCATGTGATGCGTGTAATATTCTTTCATGCGTGCAATCCATGTAATATTCTTTCACGACCTACGTGTCGATGTAATCTTCAATTAATAGCTTCTATAGTAGTAGCTTAGTTTGAAGAAATCAAGCATCCCACATTCGAAAGAACGGTGATGAAGATGGAGATCCTCTACACCGGCATGGAGATGGAGATTACCATGTGAAAAGGCCATACTATTTCATTATTGCTATTCGACATGCTTTCATATATGAGATATGTTTGTTTGATAGGATAGTATCCCTCACAAAATTAAGTGGTAATGATGCCCTTCCAAGTGTTGCACCTATCACCATTGTGCTCGTCAATTGGTGGGTCTGCTAAAACAGAGTGTCATTGTCTATCATAACACGATGGGGTATATGTCAGACATATACATGCAGAAGCATTTGGATTGCTTGACAAGACTATCGAAACAGTTTTGGGCCTTGGGGCATAGGTTGGGGCTGGGGCATGGTGATGCCACCCAACAAACAAGAGTCACATAGGGATGTAATTAGCAAGGTATTGCTTACCTATGTTACTAATCTTCTAGCAGTGATATCAAAGCTCCCTAGAAATTAATTAACATGTGGATCTTGATCCAATACGCAACCTTGAGGGAAGGTTAAGAAGCGTAGTGGGAGTCTTTTGTTAAGTTGTTTAATAAAAGACAAAGCATGAACATTGTGCTAAACTTTGCATGTTTTCTGTTGTAGATAATGGCAGCTAATAATGCACCCAGTTCTTTTAATTTGCGGTCTATACTTGAGAAAGAAAAATTAAATGGAACAAACTTTATGGATTGGTATGGAAACTTGAGAATTGTTCTCAAGCAAGAGCGAAAGGAGTACGTTATTGAAGTTCCCTATCCTAATGATTTGCCTGATAATTAATGCGGCTGCATGGAGGGCTTGGGAGAAGCACACTAATGATTCCCTAGATATAAGTTGTCTCATGCTTGCCACAATGTCCTCGGAGCTTCAGAAGCAATACGAGAGCAGTGATGCTCATAGTATTATTGAGGGTCTACGTGGTATGTTTGAGAACCAAGCTAGGGCCGAGAGGTTCAACACCTCAAAGTCTTTGTTTGCATGCAGGCTTCTAGAAGGGAATCTCGTCAGTCCGCATGTGATAAATATGATTGGCTACATTGAGAGTCTTGGAAACTAGGTTTTCCTCTTAGCCAATAGTTGGCTACAGACGTGATTCTCTAGTCGCTCCCTCCGAGCTTTGAGCCATTCATACTAAATTATCACATCAATAGCATAGATAAGACCTTAGCAGAATTGCATGGGATGCTAAAGACTACTGAGGAAAGTATCCAGAAAAACGGTCATCATGTGATGATGATGCAGAAATCTAAGCGCAAACATCCTATCAAGAAACTTTGCACAAAACGGAAGCTAACTCCCGATGAGATCGCGAGTGCCTCCAAAGCAAAGAAAGACAAGAAGGGGTCGACAGCGTGAGATGTCGTTTGATTCTATTGCAATGAGACATGTCACTGGAAAAGAAACTGCAAGAAGTACATGGAGGATCTTAAAAAGAAGCAAAGTGTGACTTCTACTTCAGGTATTAATGTTATAGAAATCAATTTTTCTACTTCATCTACTGACTCTCGGGTATTTGATACCGGATCAGTAGCTCATATTTGCAAGTCGTTATAGGGAATGAGAAGAAGAAGAAGTTTGAGAAGAGGCGAGGTGAACCTGCACGTCGACAATGGAGCAAGGGTTGCTACAGTTGCTATCGGCACTATGCCACTTCATTTACCTTCGGGATTAGTTTTGGAACTAAATAATTGTTATTATGTTCCAACTCTATGTCAAAACATTATTTCCGCTTCATGCTTGCAAGCGGAGGATATGATTTTAGATCAATGGACAATGGTTGTTCAATTTATCTTAGAGATATGTTCTATTTTCATACTCCATTGGTGAATGGATTATACATTTTGGATCTTGAAGCGTCTCCCATCTATAACATCAATACAGAGAGGCAACTCCCAAATGATATAAACCTCACATTTATCTGGTATTGTCGCCTATGCCATATAAATGAGAAACGCATGGAGAAGCTCCATAGAGATGGTTTGCTTCACTCTTTTGATTTTGAATCATTTGAGACATGTGAGCCTTGTTTACTTGGAAAGATGACAAAGGGACCTTTCACAGGCCATAGTGAGAGAGCAAGTGACTTATTGGCACTCGTATATACCGATGTATGTGGACCAATGAGCTCAACAACAACCAGAGGTGGTTTCCAATATTTCATTATCTACTTAATGAGGCATAAGTATGAATCCTTTGAAAAGTTCAAAGAATTCCATAATGAAGTACAGAATCATTTAGGGAAAATAATTAAGTTTCTACGATCAGATCGTGGAGGAGAATACTTAAGCCAGAAATTTGGTGATCATCTAAAGGATGTGGAATTGTTCCATAGTTGACTCCGCCAGGAACTCCTCAATGGAACGGGGTGGCCGAACGGAGAAATCACACCTTGTTGGACATGGTGCGGTCCATGATGAGCCAAAGTGGTCTTCCACTATCCTTCTGGGGATATGCTCTTGAAAAAGTTGCGTTCACAGTAAATAGAGTTCTATCTAAGTCAGTTGAAAAGATGCCATATGAGATATGGACAGGGCAGCCCCCTAAATTGTCTTGTATCAAAATTTGGGGATGTGAAGCTTATGTAAAGCGTATACAATCCGACAAGCTAACACCCAAATCTGACAAGTGCTTCTTTGTGAGGTATCCTAAGGAAATAAGAGGATATTATTTTTATAATCGGGAACAAGGCAAAGTGTTTGTCGCCCGACATGGTGTTTTCTTGGAGAAAGAGTTTCTTTCGAGAAGGGTTAGTGGGAGCAGAGTGCATCTTGAAGAAGTTCAAGAAACACCAGAAAGTGTTTCAGCTACCACAGAACCACAACAGGAGAAACAAGGTGTTGCGCCACCTGTTGTAGATACACAGCCCCACGGAGGTCCGAAAGATCACGTCGTGCGTCTGAAAGGTACACAGGTGCGGAACAACGTGATATATTGTTCTTAGACAATGATGAACCTAAGACTTATGCGGAAGCGATGGTGGAACCAGATTCCAAGAAAGGTTTCTTGCCAATGTCACATGGCATCAATCTTAGCAAGAATCAGTGTCCTAGGACACCTCATGAGCGGAGTAAGATGAGTATGGTTCCATATTCTTTGGCAATTGGATCCATCATATATGTCATGCTATGTACACATCCAGATATCTCGTATGCTTTGTGTGCTACGAGCAGGTACAAATCGGATCCAGGTGAAAGTCACTCGATAGCTGTAAAGAATATCCTTAAGTACTTGAGAAGAACTAAGGATATGTTCCTAGTCTATGGAGGTGAAGAAGAGCTCGTTGTAAGTGGTTACACCGATGCTAGCTTCCAAACAGACAAAGATGACTATAGATCGCAATCTGGGTACGTATTCTGTCTGAATGTAGACGCAGTCAGCTGGAAGAGTTCCAACCAGGACACTGTTGTTGATTCTACAACGGAGGCCGAGTACATTGCTGCTTCTGAAGCTGCAAAGGAGGCTGTTTGGATCAAGAAATTTGTTTCTGAGCTGGGTGTGATGACCAGTGCGACTGGTCCAATGTCCCTCTATTGTGATAATAGTGGTGTCATTGCGCAGGCTAAAGATCCTAGGTCGCATCAGAAATCCAAACACATACTTCGGTGGTACCATCTCATCCGCAAGATAGTGGACAGAGGTGACGTGAAGATATGCAAAGTGCACATGGATCTAAATATTTCCGATCCGTGGACAAAACTTCTGCCTCAGCCGAAACATGAGGCGCACACCAGAGCAATGGGTATTAGATACTTACATGATTGACTCTAGTGCAAGTGGGAGACTGTTAGTGATATGCCCTAGAGACAACATGGAGATGTTGGATATCACGGTCAATGTTTATGTACTAATGAATAAAGTGTTATTCAGTTCCATGAGATACATAACTCATATTGATCAATAAGTATGTGACTTATTTATAAGACTCTTTATGTATGAACCTATTTCTAAATGATCCCCAATTGTATATCATATTTATGGAACAGATATGATTCTAAGATCAGCATGTTTATTGATTGATGATCATGTCTCATAAATCATGGTATGGAGATACCAAAACAATAAACGTGAACATGTGTTGAGAACACATTGTTGGATAGACCCACTCTGAGACACTACAGGAAATTAATGTGTCATTAGTTGGTCAATAGTAGTGTTGGTGCAAAGTCCTTTGACCTGAGATCATCATGGATTCCAACATATGTAGTAGCTTATTTAGGGACTACTAAACGTTATTCCGTAACTGGTAGTTATAAAAGTAGTTTTCGGTTTTGCTATGAGACATGTAGTAGGATGTGAATGATCAAGATAGAATTTGCCCCTTCTTTGGAAAGATATCTCTGGGCTCCTCAAAGTAATGGATTATGGAAGTGCATGGCCATGCCGAGTTGATTGAGGAGTCAATCAACAGAAAGATAATCCAATACGAGATCGAGTGAATGATTAAGCTGTTAATAGGACCAAGCTTCTCCACAAAAACCCTTCCAGATCCGAGCCAAAACCCTAGCCGTGCATCGCGTGCTCATGGGTGTTTGGAGTTCTCTCCCTGGATGTGTGGATACCGGTAGAAACATCGCTACTTTGCAGCATTCTTCGGCGGTATTGAATCTCATCGAGATCAATTAGCTGAATTCAATTCGGCATTTTGGGTTGGGGTCGGTAGGTCTGAGGGCCGGGCGAGCGACTCGACGCCGTCGGCATTAGGAAACCAGCTTGGAGTCATCGGCATCGATAAACCCTAACGCCTCTAGGCGGTTCGGCGGTGCACATGTAGATTGGTGGGGTCGGGCGAGGCGAAACGCATCGACACAACACGGTCAGGGTCGAGCGAGACGCGCTGGGGTCGGCGTGTCGGACGATCCGGTCCCGGGTCGGCTAAAGTGTTTCCGGATTCGGCAAGGTGTTCCCGGGGTCGGCTGGGATGTTTCCGAGGTCGGCTGCTCCAGTTTGACTATTTCCGCTGCACTGCCCGTCAACTGGTAACATTCTATGAGCCCTTACTTCCAAGCTATCCTGGATTGCGCAGTAGAAAAATTTTGATTTATGCCATTGTAGCCTCCGCGTTTTCCTTCAGAAACTTACTTCCTCACCAGAGATCAAAACCGATGCAGCTCAAACTCGAAAACAAGAACTCGTCGAAGCTAAAACAAGGGTGATGATGCGTCGAAAGTTGTATATTGATTTGTTGATGATTTACAAAGACTCCGAGCAAACATATTTATATCTTTGGGTTAAAACGAGTCTGACTTAGACATGACCTTATCGGCTCATGATCTATGGAAAAGGAAACTAACAAACCTTCCTCGATATGGAAGCTGACAAAAAAATAACTCTAAAACCGACCATACTTGTCCGATACACTTTCCAACTATGACAGCTAGAATCATGGCGTCAGTTTCTCTTTTGACTTGGTTATGACTAATGGTAATTGCCAAATTTCACCATTAACAGGTTACCTCGTACACGTGTTTTGTGTGTTGTAACTCCACTTACAACATCTATACCTATTCATGCCCTGTAGTTGCAGCCCTTGTATTCACCGCTCACAACCTCGTCGTCCTCGGCCATGCACGTCCACCGTGCCACGCCACGCTCGTCGGCTTCACCCAGTCGCTGCTGGACTCCCTGCCATTATGGATCCATGATCACTACGTGCGTCAGACGCGCTGTATGTAGCGCTACCTGTCCGATCTCTCTAGTCGCCTTCGGTCCCACCTGGCCTCGTCTTCCGGTCACGTTCCACCATCTCCAATTTGATCGTGAGCGAGGTTATCATCTTCGCAACATCCTCATTGTCGCCATCGGTTTCATCGCATGGCTGACAATCTCTGTCAATGTGCAATCCCACCTTGTGTTTTATCCTCCGCATGTTAACTTGATCTAATGTTAAAACCTTCGGTTCTAATACAACTTGTTATAAAAGTTAATCGATATAACGGAACAACGACTAATAACCTTCCCGCTCGCTTAAGTCATTGATCGACTTAGAAAAAACCAGATGACGAGACATGAAGACAAGATGATTGTTAATAGAGTTCGGCCAAAGCCTAATCCCCGGGTCTCTATTTATGGATGCTCCTCCCCAATCAACATAGCACCATGCTGCTATGAGTACATAGCATCGTCATCATCTTCTCTCTGCATGCATGTGCTACATTGTTGTTATCATGGTTATATTATAGCGTCCTCCTCTCTATTTAAAAGTATTGTCGGGTTACAGAGTCTGACTCTAACTCCAATCCCCATCTCCTATTATAACTTCAAATCAATCTATAATCTAATCTATCAATATCTTCTATATAGTTGGTACCCACTAACAATTATTAGAAGCTAAAGCTCTCAACATGCAAGTATGTCACATTATCACACATTACCAATAACTACTTAAGAGTATCTTAAATCTCATGAAAACATGACACATCATATAGAATATAATAAATATTATAGAGTTTCTATATAGTTGATACCCACTAACAATTATTAAAAGGCAAAGCTTAACATGTAAGTATGTCACATCATCATCCACTACTTGATGAGCATTTTAAGTCTCATGCAAACATGACACATAATGTAGAATATAATTATAGAGCTTAACATATAAATATGTCAAATCATCTTTTTTACATTATTTTTATAATATTTTAACTTTTATCATTTTTATAATATTTAACGTGTATTACGCAACCATGTATGGGTACCTAATAGGACTAATATACTGAATATGACACTTTCCGTATCAGTGTTGCCTAAGCTTGTAGTCATTAGAGGTGGTTTTATGGTTTTGGCCAATGGCCATGCCCGGCGCTGCTTTACCTCGTCAAACGTAGATGTTTTATTCTATAATCATTGAGATAGCAAACTCCTCGTCAAACGTAGATATTTTATATTCTAAAATCATTGAGATAGCAAACTAGTATCATAGTATCAGATCGAGATTATATATCGAACTCCGTTAATTAATGATATAATTACTTGGTTTACTTGTTTAACTGGCTTACCATATATACTGCTTTTGTACCAATATATGTGCACTTTATATTATATAATATATGAAACGTTCTCTCACCGAAATGTCACACGCACTTTTCATGTCATTTTTTACCAATTTTATTTGGTTTGGTGGGAACAGAAAGCATAAATAAGAGAGCATGATTGGAGTTAGGTCGTCTACCGGGAGGTTCTCTTGAAGATTCATGGCAGATACTTGAAGGTAACATGACGGCAACTATCCTCGCATTAAATAAATTAGAAGAAATAAAAATCACGGAAATTATCATCCCAATAAATAAAATAAAAATCATCGCAACTTGTTATTACTAGTTGAATAGTCGCTGAGTGGACACGTGTGCAAGGCAACATGTGACGTCAGCTTGCTGATACTTTCCTCCGTCTCGAAACGCAGCTACTAAAATGTTCAAATTTATTCTATAGCTATTTCTTTACCTATCTAATCGTCTCAATTAATCATAACCATTTCTCATTTAATTTTTTATTTATTTTTCAATCAATGAACAACTTTTCATCATTCAATTTTATCTATTATTTTAATTTCAAAAAACTCTATAAATATCTATATATTTTAGAATAAAAACACGTGTAATGAGCACTACTAGAAAAATAGTTTTTTAGGCGGCCAGAAGCTTCACGGACATTATTCATTATTTTCACAAGTGGACGATCAGCCGGCAAAAAAGGATGGCTCACTATAACGGTCATCCTCATCTCAATCGGACGACAACCTTCATCTGCGTCGGGTATGGCGTCCGTCACGATGCAAAGGTCACCATTGTGAGAAGTCATCTCTAGCGAGCAAAAGTCCGTCACCAATGAACTTATCTTTGTCAGGCCTAAACTACAGCCCGTCACCGATATATTTGACCCATCAGAACAGTCAAACAAGGAACCGACACCGATAATATAATCTCAGATGGGTCCTAATTAGCGCCCATCACGAATGACTAACATCTCAATCGGGGTTTAACTTAAGCCTGTCACGGATGACTAACATCTCCATCGGGCTTAAATTAAGGCTCGTCACTGATGAGTTTTTCCAAAAAAAATATTATTCTGTTCTTTGGCTAGCCACAGGCCTTTGCTAGCCATGCCCGCTGCAAAAATGATAGAAACAAAGATATATTATATCTGACAATCACATACATTCACATATATCTTGCAACATCTATTCACATACACATCCATTATTCACATATTTCACATTGCAAGTATAAAGCACATTTGATAATTTTAATTTAATAATATCAAAAGTGTTACATATTTACATGTCTTTGAAATTAATTTCAAAATGTTAAAAAAAGTTTATCCTATCCCGGACTTTAACCCTGTAATCTACACATTCCTTTGGGATGGATTATGTCGCGGACAATAAATTTCGCTATCTCTTCTCTGATCCCGTCGAAGCTTTTAGGCACAGAATTGGATTAGTACCCTACATGTACATATTTGAAATTAGTCGATCGATATATATATATAATTCGAAGTAGTTAGTATATATCATAATTGAGATCACAAACCTCAAATTCGGCCATAGTTGTGAACTTGTTGTTGTACAGAATTTGCATGTTGTAGCACATATAGAATCCGCACTGATCGCCTATTTGTTGTTTGACGGGGAAGTCCATTTTGTGGATGAGGTTTTTTTAGTAATTGTTATGCCGGCCTTCTTTCTCCACATATGTTCCTCACACTTCGTTGATTGCTTCTTGCATCAGGGTCCAGGCATACGTCTTAGTGATTTTGGAGTTTATGTAATGACATGTACTCCACTTTGGCGTAATGACCAAAAGGATCCAATGGACACTGCAGTATTAATATAGTGAAAGTCACTACGTGTCATGCAATTGCATATATTTAGGGTACACACTATTAATTATAGATGCATAGAAAGTACTCCTTGTCTTGGTTGAATAACAAGGTCTCAGATATTTAGTCCACCATGGCCTTCCTGTCATGTTGAAGATTGGCGACCGTGACCAATTGTGGATCCAGGAAGGCCACTTCCGGTGCATATCTCTGGCACCACTTCCAACTATGCCTACACACAAGACAATGTCACTTATAAGAGTGTTATAAGGATTGTTGTTACCAAAATTGAGAAACACAAGAATACTTACAAGGAGTAGCACTTTAGTAGACTTGTGTCCACCGCTTGTAGTCTGTAGAGGTCGAACAGATCCTTGAATTCTATGGCAATGTAATTTTCAAGCCCAAAAAATGGTTTTCCATTGTGATAGCCTATTATGTTATTCTCCTTGTTCGTCCTCTTGCTTGTCCTCTCCATGTAGTAGAGGTGGAGCTCCCTGCAAGCTTTCCCCATCATTTGTAGGGCGTCGTCTACAACCAAAGGCATGCCTAGTTGGAATAACGCCGGAGGAACGTTCTTGGTCATGTCAAGCTTCTTCGAAGCTAGACACGAGGGTTGTTCCTTGCCTTGGGCTCTTCCTCTCACCCTTGCCGCAGGTTTTGCGTTAGTTATCTCTTGAGGAGAGGAATGTGCCTTCCTTGATTTCTTGAGCGGTGGGGGATTAATGGCCGTGTTGTTGGCCTCCATGTCACTTTGTCAAATAGCGGGAGCTAGAGGGGTTGGTGGGGCTGAAGGAGCAGGTGCTGGTTGGGGCGGCGGCCGAGTGCTCGGTGGAGTGGATGACCTTAGAGTCAACTTGATTTCAATGAGGTCCTTCTTCCATTGGATAAAGGTTCCACGTGTAGCTCCTAGGGTTAGGATCTCATCGTTTGGTGGATGCTGCAGTGGCAAATGGGTACATTCGTTCTTCGTCGTGTCTACTTGCACTTTCGTCTGGTCAGCCATTAGTTGTGCCCCATGCACTCTTGTATCTGGGGTCGGCTTAAAGGCAAGTCCCTCGGCCACCGAAACCATGAAGGTCAGCATCACCTTAACTGTTAGCGCACAATTAGTTGGTTCCTGCGATAAATTCATCAATAATTTTAGAATACTATATTATAAGGATTTGTTTAGACCGTTACGCATTGTGGTCGATAGTTTTACCGTTATTTGATCGACAGCAGATAGGACTGGTTGTGGATGTTCTGCCACCTCAGTTGACGCGCAACTGCTCCGCTTTTGTGTCGGACTATCTTGGATCGGAACGATGGCATGCTCGGCGGACTACTATTGTGCTCGCATCTCTTCCCTGATCTTGGTAGTCACCTGTTGCAGCTTCTCCTCTAATTCAGAGCTTAGCTCGATTCTGACCTGCTCCCGGATCTTCTCGACCAAACGTGCATCTCTTTCTGCCTTTCAGAGGGCCCGCTTCTTGTACTGGCCCGTGTATTCTAGAAATCCATATTTCCAAGGGACCAAAGCACCAATGCTCCTAGTACGTCCACGGTGTTCGCTGTTGCCCAACGCTTGAGTGAGGATATCATCCTCGTGTCTACAAGAGCAGGCCTCTTGGGAGGTCTGTCTCATGGCAACCAACTCTTTCTGCAGTACAAGTGAGTTCGATATAAATCGAGAGAATGATAGATGTAAAGAAAATAAACATATTAAGGTGAGACACTTACAATATTTTCATAAACTTCTTGGTCTTGGGTATTTGGAAAGGATATTGTTCCATCACTATTCTTCACAACCTTTGCCCTTGCCCAGCTCCTTGCCCTTGGGTGCGGGATATCAGCAAATGGAGGCAACGTGTTCGATGCCTCTGTCGCCTCATCCTCTTTCTGCCTTTGCTCATGCTTCCTAGCATATCCCCCGGTGCCAAGCCGGTGCGGGTGCACGTTCTGAGCCTAGAGTGCCCTATAAGCCTCGCCTTTGGCTCGGGATTTGTCGGTTGATTTCTTCTCAAAGAACTCCTCCCACACCGCTTATGTGATGAAGGGGTATTCCCCGAAAGGCTCCCCTCCGCTGGGGTTGGTGACGTACTCATTGACAAGCTTGGACTTAAAGTTCTTCCAAGCGGATCCAAACATTTTGAAGGTCATCCGCTTTAGCATGTCCTTGTCGGCTGTAGGATAGTCAAAGCTCTCCTTGAACTTCAGCCATGAAGATTCCTTCTCGACATCCGGCATGTCCTCGATGTTATCAGCCAAGATGGTTAAGGTCTACCTCCCTATTATCCCACATATGGAGCTAAACTTCTTGCACACATTCTTGGGTGCAGACGGCTTTCCTAGGTCGTCCACCTTTGTTATGGTGTACCTCTCCCTTGGGATTTTATTACCGCTTCTAGGGGCCCGTGTCCTTGTGGACCCACTAGTTGTCACCGACGTTGGTTCGTCATGCTGCGACATCCTCTAAATAGCTTGCAAAATCATAAAATAATAAGATTAATTGAATCAAGAAGAAGAGAAATTGGAAAGAAGAAAGAAAGAAAGAAGAGGAGGAGGAGAGGAAGAAATTTAATAATTTGTCATGTCAAAATTCTCATACTTTTTGAAATTATTTTTGAAAGGAGGAGAAAGGGAGGATTATAAATCTTTTAATTTTTTTTGAATCTGTGAATTTATTTTTTAAAGGGAGGAGAATAAATCTTTGAATTGGCTGACTATGATACCGCCTCGTAATTACATTGTTCAAAAATAGCTGATACCGGTGCTAGTTTTTTATGTTAGTTAGAAATAAGAGGAAAATTCATCCATGTTTTATCTTTACGGTTGGCTGCTACCTCACCATGTTACCAGTTCCATTATATAGTTCGACATTCAGAAAATAATAGTTCAGCATTCAAAAAATAAAAACAAAATTAAAACAGACCCATTATACAGTATCTCAGCATTATAAAAAGTCCCATTATACATAATAAAACAGTCCCATTAACATGCCCAATATACACACATTATACAACATTATAGCAGTCCCATTATACACAAATTATACAACATTATACACATTTTATTCATCTACATGGCATCTACAACCCGATTCATCTACATGGCACATATATCTCAGATTCAACACCAATCAACCCAATACATGGCACATGAGGAAGATGCATGGAGACTAACCTGGAGCAGCGAGGGCGGAAGACGGCGCCGGGCTCAGGGACGGCGGTGTGCTCGATGGCAGTGAGGGAAGAAGACACGGCATCGGGCTCGGGGAGGACGGCGATGTGCTCAGGGACGATGGCGACGTGCTCAGGGATGACGGCGTCGGGCTCGGGGACGACGGTGACGTGCTCGAGGACAACAGCGCCAGGCTCGGGAGGGCGCGAGGGACGGCTGCTAGGGTTCTGAGTGAGTGAGGACTTAGAAATTTTTCGCGCTGATGTATACATCTGAAACGAGGCAAAAAGATTTGGAATCACATCTGTGACGAGCTTTATATTAAGCCCTATTAAGATGAATCATCTCAATCGGGCTTAATATAAAGCCCATCACAGATGATGTCTAGTTTGTCGTGCAAACGCCGATGAAAAAATTCTATCGTTAATGGGCTTGATAACGCCCGTAACGGATGACATCATCGGTGACGGGCTTAAAGTTTAAGCTCGATTAGTAAATTAATCATCTCTATCGGAATGCAATTAAGGCCCATCACCGATGACTCATCTGTGACGGGCTTAAAGTTTAGGCCCGATTAGTACATGAATCATCTCTATCGGGCTCAAAGTTTAAGCCCATTTGGTATAGACATCATCCCTATCGATCTTTAATATAAAGTCCATAACCGATAAAATTTTTCCACTTGTACAATTAACTATTCACAAAAGGCTTGTTAATACAAAATATTTCATTCATTACAAAAGGCATGTTATAATTTTTCCATTTATTTTTCACTACAAAATTTATCCAGTTCACTGAATAAATTTAATACAAAATATTTTATCCATTACAAAATTTAGTTATTTCATTGAATAATTCACTAAAAAATTTAGTAAAGTTCAAGAAATTATTTAATTCACTAAATAATTCTTCATGTTAACTAAATTCAATATATAAACTACTATTTTCATGTAATTCACTAAATAATTTACATAAAAGGGTTGCTAATACAAAATAGTTCATTCATTACAAGAAATAGCAAAAAAAGTACAAAGGCATCAATCACAAGGTTATGCCTTCCGTATGATCTAACCGAGCATATGCCACATCGGGATGGGGATCATCGTCAAGGTCGATGTGAGGTCTGACATGAAGATTCTGATTGTATTGTTTTTCGTCAACAACATTGTCAACCCCAATAATTCGGCGCTTGCCATCCCTGACGATGTGCATCTTCTTGTTTGCAGGGTCTTTTATGTAGAATATCTGCTCGACCTATTGCAAGCACGAATGGTTCATCGGCGTATCTAACCTTGGATAGATCTATTAAAGTGAAACCTTCCTTGTCGACTTTGACACCAGTGCGTATATTCACCCAACGACATCGAAACAAAGGGACTTTGAATCTCACGTAGTTTAGCTGCCAGATCTGTTCAATGCGGTCATAGTATGTGTTGGACCCAACTTGATCCTGGAATGCATCTATACGGACTCCGTTGTTTTGCACTGTGCTTTTGCATCTTGTTGTACGGTGTAAAACGTTGATATCGTATCCTTACCATGTGTCTATCTTCCAACATGGTCCCATCACCAACAATCATACTGTCTCAGTTGAATCATCCGTCGACATTGTAATACGCTTCTTGAACCAATCATTGAACCTGGAATTATGTTCTCTGTTAATCCACATTTTCGATCGCCCCAAGTTCTCCTGTCAAATTTCCGCTAAATGCTCCTCAAAGTATGGAGCAACTTCTACCATATGTTGGAGCACAGCGAAATGAGCCTGCGAATAGGAGGCTCGATCAGGCACAACTCTTTTTCTGCCTATTGTACCGACGCCTGACAACCTTCCTTCGTGATGAGACGCTGGTACTCCGAGAGGATCGGCCTTTGCCATATAATCAACGCAGAATTGAATAACCTCCTCGATCGTGTAACCTTCAATGATGCTCCCCTCTGGTTTTGCTTTGTTTCTCACGTAAGACTCTAGAATTCCCATGTACCTCTTGAACGGATATATTTCTCTTAGAAATGCTAACCCACATAGTTTTGTTTGCTTCACGAGATGAACAGGGAGATGAGTCATGATATCAAAGAAATACAGAGGAAGAAATATCTCCATGTGACAGAGGGTATTGACAATATTGGTCTGCAATCCATCTAGGTCTTTGGGATCTATAACCTTCTAACCGATTGCATTGAAGAAGGCACACAGACGTTGGATCGTGTGGCAGACTTTGGGTGGTAGAATGCCTCTCATAGCAATTGGCAACATTTGTGTGATGAGCACGTGGCAATCGTGACACTTCATTCCAAACAGGTTTTATGTCGTCCAATTTGATGTACTTACTTATCCTTGCTGAATAGTCGATGGAACTTTGATATCTTTGAGGCATGATAACATTGCGATCTTCTCATCCTTCGACAATGTGTGGCAAGTTGGAGGGACGTACACTCTGCCTGTCTCTGCATCTGTTATAGGCAGGAATTCACTGCGAATATTCATCTCCTGTAGATCAAGGCGCGTGTTCAACCCGTCCTTTCTCTTCGCGGGAATATTTAGCAGTAGCCCTACCAAACTCTCACACACATTCTTTTCTACGTGCATCAGATCAACGCAATGACGGATCTCGATATCTTTCTAGTAAGGAAGTCGCCAAAATATGGATTTTTTTCCACATACCCTTGTCCATTGCCTTACTTCATTTTCTTTACTTCCCAAACTCATTAGTTAGGTCCTTGACCATGTTGTGGACCTCATCTTCGGACAAATCCTTGGGTGGAGTCCGAAGTTCCCTCTTACCGTTGAAAAGTTTCTTTTTTCTTCTAAACGTGTGTTGGAGAGGGAGCCATCTCCTATGACCCATGTAAACCATCTTTCTGGATTTCTTCAGCCACCTGCTGCGTGTATGTTCCATAAAGTCAGAGCATGCCTTCTTTCCTTTCACGATTTCTCCAAAAAGATTGCCAAGTGCGGGATAGTCATTAATGGTGCAGAACAATAGAACAAGTGGGTTGAAGTTCTCCTGGTAGTACGCATCCCAAGTTTCCACACCTTCTTTCCAGAGAGTCTCAAGGTCATCGATAACAGGCTGCAAGAACACATCAATGTTATTATCGGGTTGTTTTGGCCCTTGGATTAACAAGCATAGCATAATGTATTTTCTTTTGAAGCACAACCATGGCGGTAGGTTATAGTTTGCAATCAAAACTGGCCATATGCTATGAGAACTGCTCATGTCTCCGAAAAGATTCATGCCATCCGTACACAAACATACTCTCATGTTTCTAGGGTCGGCTATGAAATTTGGGTATCTTCGATCAATATTCCTCCATTTAATAGAATCTGCAGGGTGTCTTAGCATGCCAATGTACTAACTTTACTTCCTTGGGGTTGGCAAATATTCTCTTGAAATGATTAATGATAGGAAGGTACCACACAGTCTTCGCTGGAGCACCCCGCTTTAACTTCTTTCCTTCGTCAGCACTTTTTGTTCTCTTGTATCGAGAAGCCTTGCAGACAGGACAAGCATCTAAGTCCGCATATTGCTTGTGGTATAGTATGCAGTTGTTTGGACAAGTGTGAATTCTACGGACCTCTAACCCTAGGGGACACAAAATCTGCTTTGCTTCATATGTTGGCTCGGGCAATGTGTTCTCATCCGGAAGAATGGTCTTCAGAATTCCCAAAAGTTATGTGAAACTCTTGTATGTCCATCCACTACTTGCCTTCAGCTTCATTAGCTCCAAGGTAGCTGAAAATTTGGTGTGCTTTGCCTTGCATCCGGCGTGTATAGGCTTCTCCGAGTCACTGACCAACCAGCTGAACTTCATGGAATCTCTCTCGTTCTAGGCTAGGTCCTCAACGTCACGTAACATGTCTTGTAGCAGATCGTGATCCACATCAACCCTTTCACCGCCCAATGGAGAAGGTACAAACATGTAATGTTCATCTTAATGTTCTTTATTTTGTGCATCACTTCAGTCTGCAGCTGCACCACTGCCTAATTCTTGCTCTCGATGTTTCACCCAACATTTGTAGCCCTCCATGAATCCTCGTTGTATTAGATGAGCGTGTACGTCCACTCTGCTACCAAACATAGTCTCATTTTTGCAATCTACACATGGACAACACAAGTAATCACTCTTTCTTCTTTTTCTATCCTCCTCCGCAGCGTTTATAAAATTTAACATGCCATTTCGACACTCTTCGCTATAACGTCGCACAGTTTTCCCATACATCCAACTTTGATCCATCACTAAGCTGCAAAAAAGTGGAAGAAATATTAGAAACATATTTTGTAGGTACGTATTTACTATATTTATGAGAAATGACTACTATTTTTCAATTACCTTTGCACTTTCTGATTTCCTTGGGAAAAAGACAAAAATTCGCCCCTTCCTCCTTCCACCAAAACAGTGAATAGTGGGATAACCACTCAACTAGGTGGTTGGGGTATTTATAGAGTGCAATAACTATCTGTAACGGCCAACAAACTATCAGTTGTGATGGGTATTGCAGTTATCTTTGTCAGGCCTAACTACAAGCCCGTCATCAACAGCACTCATCGATGATGGGTCTAACTGTTATCTCGATCGGGCCATGAGTTAGAGCCCATCACCGATGACAAACATCAATGACGGGCTTATATTAGGGACCGACGAAGATAACATTGATTATCTTTGTCGCACCATGAATTGCGCCCATCACAGATAGGTACCATCCGTGACGGGCTCTAGATTTATGCACAACTAACATATTTGTGTGAGTATATCTTTGTTGGCCTCTTTTTAGGACTGTTTGAGATGACTTAGTTGTGACGGCCCGCAAATCTCAGGCATGTGATGGCCCATCACAGAGGAAAGGATATGTACTAGTGGCTAAATTATATCATCCACCTGCGAAGATTGCTTTAGCCTATAAGAAAATCCACAATTGATTGACTTTGTTGCTCCGATCAGATTCAATCCACACAAATTATTTCCAAATCAACTGAAATTATTCCCATAGTTCCTAAATCCATAGAATTCATTCCCATAGTTTCTAAATACACAAAGCATCACAATTTACAACATTCACATTCCAACAAGATCAATCCCCATCACCAGCAGAATTAACTGGATCGTAGTTCTCACCAACAAGAAGCCCGAGCTACACGTCGTCGTCATCACCAGGAGACAAAGCCTGAGCTGTGCACGGTAATCGCCGTCATCGCCATCACCAAGAGACCGTTGTCGTCAGATCATGCCTTCTTGCCATCATCGACCCCGCCTCGGGCTGGCCTCCACAATAGCGCGGCGATGGCCTCCATGAAGTAAGGCACTTCATATCAGGAGAGGAGGGGAGGAGAGGGTTGTCGCCACTGCCGCCACCTTCTTCTGCTACTGTTGCCGTCGCCACTGCCGCCGCCCTACTCCCCTCCAGCCAGATCTGACACAGGGAGGGAAGGGGAGGCTCGACGCCGCCACCCTCTCTGCCACTACTGTTGTCAGCTTCTACCATTTTGCCTAGATCTAGAGGAGAGTGAAGGAGAGGACAATGGAGGTCGAGGTAGAGAGCTGAGGGGTTGAGAGGGGAGAGGGATGGGAGGTGAGATATAAAAAAGAGGAGATCGAGACTTGGCGCATTGTTGTGCCGATTTTATCAGCGCGCACACCTTTTTTAAGCATATATCTTGGATGAGTACCCAGCGTACTCAGCAAGCCAACACAGAATGATGCACATGATAGAGTCATTCAAAGGGTGGCTGTGGTTTATTTGCACAAAGCCAATTTTCGCAAATCATTTCACAAATCTAACATCTAGCCAGTCAAGTTTTAGTTTCAGAGTATATTAAATCGGCGACGGTTCTGTCTGCCATCCATCGTGATACCAAGGATGGTTTCCCGTCTCCGGATCGTCATGGTATTTCTGGGGAGTCTATCCCTTCTCGTAGGTCGAGAAGTTGAGTCCACCAGCACAAAAATATTATGCATACCAACCCATTATTTTAAAATTTATGAGTCTAGCCACGGGAGAAACTTGTCACGTCGCTCATTAACCGCGAACACGGCTATTCAAATAGATTGATTTACTCACACTGCAGTGGATGTACACTTTACCCGTACTCTGCAACTGCTCATTGAATGAGCCTTCATCCCTCCATATGGGACGGTCACGGCAAAGCTTTTCGATAACCTCACTTTGGCAGTACCCGCTCCATGAACTTAAGTCCTCATGCACTCTAGCCGTATTTCCTAGCAGTGAGAGGAGTTCTGGTGTTCCCGGGGTAAGAGAGAAAACTCACTTAATCTTTAAGTTATCGTTACGTTCAGTTTATTATTCACATAAAGGTCTTTGTCTTATCACAATCACGGGCACTCTACCATTGGTAGGCCCAGGACACTCTACCTATTGGTAGGTCCTTAACTCAACACCCACACCTGAACCACTATGCAGGGATACTACCTCCGCTCGGCTATCTACTCCGCTAGTTCTATACCCATTCGAGAAGTACGGTTGTACTAGTTCGCTCTAAGTTATAAGTCTCATGGCTCGGTCCTTAATTGACTAGGGACGATACTAGCCTTTGCCGGAATCCACCCAAATCCATCCATCCGTCCCAGTCTAAAAACATTGGTTTTGCATTTTTTGGTTTTCATAAAAACTCATTTCATCATGTTTTAGGCAATGTAGCGCTCATGTCTCCACATGTCGTATTCCAACTACCTTCCCTTAAGGTGGTTGCCCAAGCATATAGCATTTTGTAAAGATATGAATATGCAAGATTCTAGTATAAGCATAGCTAAGCATTTTACCAAAGATATCCTCTGGTTGTATCACATCGAGGGTTACAAAGAATATTTCTAAGGGTAATCAATATCAAGGCATGGTACGTCAAGCATAGGTATTCATCTGTGTATAGCATGCATGTTTGAAGTTTAAATCAATATCATTTCGTAAAATAGGATCAACATGTTCGAAGGGAAGTGTTGACTTGCCTTGCTCGTGACCTTGTTGGCTTGATTCTTCGACGTTCTCAACGGTTCCCTCGGACTCTATCATACGTGCGAGAAATCCAATTTGAATTCGATTAGAATTCAAATAAAATCCAATAAGATCCAATAAAAGCCAAATGAATCATGAAAGTAGCTCCTAATACTAGGCTATGACTCTACGTGAACCTAGGTTCGAGTTTCGGCGAAATCTGAGTTAGAGCGAAAGAGTTATAAGGATTTGAAGTTTTGTGTTGAATCCTATTTAATCAAGTATGATGTGATATTTATTTTAAGTTAATATGTTTAAAGTTTGAGAAATATTAGGGTTGATGATTCAATTAATAAAAGGAAGTGGTTATCTTTCAATTTTATCAAAATATTCATTGGGTCGAGAAGCCCTAGGGTTTATCATAATTTAAATCAAAATTAATTGATACCAGACGCTATACTTGTATATAAAATAAGTTGGATTTTTAAGTTTTAGAAAATCTATATGATAAACATTATGTGATGACCAACTAAGTCGTAAATAAAATCTTAAATGAATAATCTACGCGACGGTTAATTATTTCGAACACCTAGACCCTAAGGTTAGTAATAATCAATCCCAAAAATAATCTCGAAGCTAAGCACTACACTAATAATCTAGGTTTTAAGTCTAGCAAATATATAAATCAAGAATAATATTTTGAAGACAAGTTTAAGACATAAATAATTTTCTTTGAAGGATAAATAAATGCTATGATTAAATAATTTCAAAAACATGTTTAATAATCGATCCCGAATTATTGTTGAAATCCAAATTTGTTTTGTAGAAGAATATGTAATTTTGCCCAGAGATTTTCCTGAAATATCTTCAAAAATTTTCCTAATTTTTCCAAAAACTTTCCCTTTTTCTTTTTTCTTTTCTTTTCTTCCCTTTTCTTTTCTTTTTTTCTTTCCTCCTTTCAGCGTTACTCCCTCTTCTCTCTCCTCTAACCCCCTCCGTCTATCCCCCTCGGCCTACCTCTCTCTCGCACGGGCAGCGGCGGGGACGACGACGGCGACGCGGCTACGGAAAACAAGGGAGCAAACGAGGAGGGACGCGGCTCACCGGCTCGGCGGATAGGGCGGCGATGCGGCGGCGAGACTTGGCGCGGCGGTGGCAGCTTGCGAATCTCGGCGCGGCGGTGGCGGCGGAAATACGGTGAAACGGCCGCGGGGAGAGGGGAAAAGATAGGGAAAGCGAGAACGGTGAGGATGGGGAGCCGGACCCCTTTTATAGATGCGCGGAGAGAGAGAGAGAGAAAGAGAGGCAGGGCGCGCGGCGGGATGGTGCGGCGGCGACACGTGGCGGCGAGCCGAGGCGGGGCTGGCGAGGACACGCACGCGGGCGGTGCGGCGACGTGCGGCGCGGGCGCGAGGGGACGGGGTCCGGCGCGGAGTCGACGCGTGGCGCGCGTGGGGCGGGGTTTGGGTGCGGGCGTGGCGCGTGGCGTGCGCGGGCGGCGGAGTCGGGCGCGACGCGGCGCGTGGCGCGCGGGCGACGGGGTCCCGGTGCGGGCGGCGCGGGCACGACGCGGCGCGTGGCGCGCGCGGCGGCGGGGTCCGGCGATGGCGGCGCGGGCGCGCGAGCAACGCGCGTCGCGCGAGGCTGGAGGGGCCGGGACATGGTCGAACACGTGGCACAATATGAGCAGTGGACTTTTTCATTTTTCCCGATTTAATTTCTAGTTTTCCCATTTCTATTTCCCTTCACATTAAAAATTAAAATAAAACCTGGCCCAACCAAAAATTAGCTTTTAACCTATATTTTCAATCTTTTGCACACTTTTATAAATTATATTATAATATATTTATATATTTTATTTAATTCTTTTCCTTCCAAAAAAAGTGATTTTGATTCAAAATAATTTCTTATCAACTCTAGACTCCATATATATCCTTTTTATAATTTTATTATTTATTTTATTTACTGATTATTAATTCTTCCTTTCAAAAAAATAAGGTTTTGGTCCAAAGATCGAATTCTATTAAACCTTAACCCTTTCTATTTATCTTCTTTTATAATTTTCAAATCTTTAATTTTGGAATTTTCTTTGTTTTGGGATTTTTAAATCATTTAGTTTTTCTAAATCTTTTATATGAATTTCTCTTTATTAATTCTTATGCAACAAAGCGGCAAATAAGAAGTAATAAACACGTCGAGATGCAAAAATATCAAAAGTTTTTCTAAGTTCCGATTTTTAATTCCTAATTTTAAATTCTCCGATTTTCAGGGTGTTACAAACCTACCCTCCTAACAATAAATCTCGTCCCCGAGATTTGGTTCGGGTCGCGATTGGGAATCGGTCGATATAATCATATAGGATGGATCCATTAGGACTTCTTCTTAATAGAACGACGAATAGGTTGGCTGCTCCAGGTGACGCAGGAATCTATCACTGAGTTTCTAAGGGTGGTCCACTTCAATTCTTTGTTTCAGATAACATGATGTTGTCAACTCTTAATCCTTGGGGCATCCTTCAAGCATGCAAGATTTAGTATGTCTCCAATTTCCTTAAGTTGTATAATAGACTTGTTGTTCCGAAACTTTAGAGACCTTCAGCTCGTAGATGGTTGGTGATCTTGACATGATTGGGGTCTAGAGATTCCAGTAGGTGGAAAGAGGCTATCTAGAGAAGGTTTGGTTTTACCTAGCTTCAACATAGTGTCCAATCTGAGAATCCATGGTCATGTCACTCTACCCCCTAACAATAAGTTCAAGATTGCCTTTTTAGGTAAGGGCTATATCGGCATTTTTAGGCTTGGTTGGCATCTTCACCATTCCTAGATAGAGTCCGACGCACAAGTTCCTAGTATTTCCTCAAGATCTTGGCTTGCCTTTTTTTGGGTCTATCTGTCGATCTCCTAGGCTTTTCTTTCAACCTTTGAGTAGGAATGGTTCACCGGAATGGCTCTTCGTATCATATCCGGGGTTGGGTTTTCTGAGTCCTTGTTTGCGGTTCCTTCTCCCCTGGGTACGGTGATTTTCCTTGTGGTTTGCTCATACCTCATTGTATCTTGGTCTATGGTTATGCTCGTCGCTGAAATCCTTGGGGTGGTCATGGTGACTATCTCTTGGTCATAGGTTATCTTGTTCCCAGTCAACTGGTCCATGCCAGAGTGATACTGAGGGTTTGTGGCGGTATTATGACGTTTGGAGAAAATATTATGTCTCTACTTTTGATGGGCATATTGGTGCCGGTATGGAGTATAGCTATATCTCTCCTAGGTGAATGTACTATTATTGGTCTCTTAAGGTCTACCAGACGTGGGTTATGTTCTGTGCTCATTCTTGAGGTTATGGAAGAATGCAGATTTCCAAAACCAAACAAAACTTTGATTAGTGCAGAATGGATAGAGAACATACCCATCAGCACGATCTGGTCCTCCTGGGCTTTTCCTGCACGCGCGTGGTTCACTTGGCCATGGCGGAATCCGGTGGTAGCCTCCTTCGGCTGGGGCGTTCTGAACAAGCTTCGTCCGGGCGCCGGGGTAGGGGTTCCTCTCACAACCGTGGCATTGGCTCCAGTTCGGTTGGGTGTGTTGTGCGGTTTGGGACATTGATTGGCATAATGCCCGAATTCTCCGCAGTTGAAGCAATTAACATTCCGGTTTCCCGGTGCTGCCAAAGTGGGGGCCGGGGTGCGGGAAGGTGTTGCCGGTGGCCTGCTAGCGTTGTTGGGTGCAGAGGGACGATTGGCCGCTATGATGGCTCGTTTCCATCCTGTTGGTGTTGCTCCTTTGGGTCGCTGAGATGTTCCTTGTATTGGACGGGCTAGAGCAAACCTTCTCTTTCGGTTGTTTTCAACCGTTCTTTAGTCATGCTCAAGACTCACGACCTTGTTGATGAGGTTTTGGAAACTGCCGTGGTCTTGACCGATCATCGGTCCTCTCAGCTCGTCGTTCAATCCTTCGATAAATTTATCCATCTTTTCTTCTTCGTCCACCAAGTCACTTGTGGCGTAACAGGCAAGCTGCGTGAACTTATTGAGGTACTCTTGCACCGAGGTGTTGCCTTGGCGCAACCTACGGAACTCATTCTTCTTCATCCTCATGACTGCGACGGGTACAAAATTTTCACGGAAGGCGGCCATGAATTCCTCCCAGGTTGTTTCTCCGGCATCTTCAGCCCGAGTCTCTTTGTAGGTGTCCCACCAGTCACTTGCGGGACCTTCCAGCTGGTTGGTGGCGAAGATGACTCTGTCAGCTTCCCTTACTCGGACGAGAGTCAACTTCTTCTCTATTACCCTCAACCAATCTTCAGCATCCATGGGTTCTTCTGCCGTGGAGAATGTTGGCGGCTTGGCTCGCATAAACTCGCCTAAGCTTGATCCTCCACGTTGTCCTTGGTTGTTGGCAATGGCTTGAAGCAGTTGAGTTTGTAAAGCCATGACTTCCGCTAGGGTGGAGGGGTTAGGCTCCGGCGGGTTTTCGTTGGTTGATGAGGCTCTGCGACGGTGCACCATCTGAGGAATACATATAGGGTAAGAGATTGGATCGACTAAGGTCACGGTTCTAATCGATTTTTCTTCAAGTTGTTTAAGGTGATCTTTCGAAGCAAGCTTGGTGGAATAAACTCGTTCAAGACATAACATGGAACTTCATATCAGTTTATAGATGTTACATCATGGGGATACATTGGACATGTGTAGTCCCATACAACACAATATAACATCACTAATATCGTTCTAGGGTTTTCATACATAAAGGTAGGGGCATGGTCGTTGCTGTCTTAACTCCTTTCAAAGCAAGACATGGGTTGCTGCAGATTTCTCGTCTAGTTATCCGGGTTGTTGCCCGATCTAGGGTTGCCACCTATGGCTGTTGCATTCGCACCGGTAAGAGGAGGGATGCTGCGTGGCTTGGGGCATTGGTTGGCATAGTGCCCAAATTCTTCACAGTTGAAGCAATTCACATTCTTTTTCCTTGGGGCTGCCAGGATAGGTGTTGGAGTGCGAAACGGTGCGGTAGTTGTCCTAGGGCAGTCATTGGCATAGTGCCCTAACTCTCTGCAGTTGAAGCAGTGCACATTCTTCCTTAGACGTCGGGAAATCTCCTCAGCATCTTCAGGGGTACACACTGTGCTTGTGATGATCATCCTGCCAGTACCACCTGTATTCCATTTTGGTGACTTCCTCTTCATGGGGTTAGATGGTGGCGAACTGAAATCTTGGCCGGTTGTTTGATTGGATTCTTTATCCTTTCTTCCGCACTGTATCTCTCCCTTGATCGGGGTACTGGTGTACTTGTCCCATGTACTGTTCTTTACTCTATGTCCTTGTTCCATGAAACCGTAGAGGGATCAAGTGTTTCCGCCATCCAAATGGCGGGTTTGGTGTCATTGCTCCTGTGGACTTGACGGTATACTTGCGGGAGTTATTAGGGCTTGCGACGGACGTGCGACATTGCTCGGGTACCAACCCGAGTTTGCATCTGTTCTTGTTGGAACGATCGTTGCATCTGTTGCATCATCATGGTATTAGGCTGCGTCTCGGTTAGCCACTACTTGGGCTAAGGTCGGGTTCACGGGGAAAGGAGGTGGCACGCGCACGCGGCGGGGTCCGGCGCGAGCGAGCGCGGGCGCGCAGGCGCGGCGCGCGTCGCGCGCGGCTGGAGGGGCCGGGACATGGTCGAACACGTGCGCAATATGAACAGATAGACTTTTTCATTTTTCCCGATTTAATTTCTAGTTTTCCCATTTCTATTTCCCTTCACATTAAAAATTAAAATAAAACCTAGCCCAACCAAAAATTAGGTTTTAACTTATATTTTCAATCTTTTGCACACTTTTATTATATTATAATATATTTATATATTTTATTTAATTTTTTCCCCTTCCAAAAAAATGATTTTTGATTCAAAATAATTTCTTATCAATTCTAGACTCCATATATATCCTTTTTATAATTTTATTATTTATTTTATTTACTGATTATTAATTCTTCCTTTCAAAAAAATAAGGTTTTGGTCCAAAGATCAAATTCTATTAAACCTTAACCCTTTCTATTTATCTTCTTTTATAATTTCCAAATCTTTAATTTTGGAATTTTCTTTCTTTTGGGATTTTTAAATCATTTAGTTTTTCTCAATCTTTTAGATGAATTTCTCTTTATTAATTCTTATGCAACAAAGCTAGCAAATAAGAAGCAATAAACACGTCGAGATGCAAAAATATCAAAAGTTTTTGTATGTTTCGGTTTTTAATTCCCGATTTTAAATTCTCCGATTCTTAAGGTGTTACATCATAGTCCATACCCCTTCCTCCCAAGTACGCACCAAATCATCAATCAAAGGCTCCATGTAAGCACTCATATTCTTCCCCGAATATCCAGGAATTATCAACGACAAGAATATATTCGGTTGTTAGAAGATGACGTCGGGGGGGGGAATTGAGGGGGATAACGAACATGTGCCAACATGTGTATGGGGCAGCCGCCATTCCATAAGTATTGAACACATCAATTGCTAACGCAACCCGTACATTACGAGCCTCTAGAGCTTTCCCAGGATGAATCACATCAAACCTTCTCCAAGCTTCACCATCGGATGGATGTACAAGCTTCTCAAGATTGTATCAACATCCATGCTTGTGCCATGTCATCTGTTTCGCGGATTCCTCGGTCATGTAAAGCCGTTGGATCCTCGGTATGAATGAAAGGTACCGTAAGATCTTCATGGGGATAGCGAGCTGCCTCTTATGACCATCACCAGAGTCTACCTCTACGAACCTAGAGGATCCACACTTTGCACAGTACTTTGCTTCCGCATGCTCTTTCCTAAATAGGATACATCTATTCGGACAAGCATGTATCTGCTCATATGGCATCTTAAGTGCACGAAGGAGTTTTTGTGCCTCATACATGCTCTTTGGCAGAAGGTGATCATTTGGAAGTAGGCTACCAACAACTCTCAGCATAACATCAAAGGCCTCTCTACTCCAGCTAAACTGGGACTTTACGGCCATTAGCTGTGCAATGGCATCCAGTTGAGAAACCTTTGTATGCCCATGAAGGGGTTGCTGTGCCGCAGACAACATGTCGTAATACGCCTTTGTGGTAGGCTTCAGCTCCTCCTCCCTACATCCTTCATCGAAGTGTGCTTCATCATAGTCATTTAACATGTCTCCTACCCCGGCATCAGAATCAAACTCCTCAATGCGTTGTCGGACGACCTCGTCTCTCCCACGGTAGGCTTCACCATGGAACGTCCATCGGGTATAATCAGCTGTAAAACCATTCTTGGAAAGGTGTTTGCCCATGATCTCTTTTGTTTGTCGCTTCATGTTACCACAATTGCTACAGGGACACCAAGTGGTACGCGCTCCTTTAACCTTGGCAAATGCAAGTTCCGAGAAAGCATCGGTCTTCTCGATCCACTCATTGGTCAATGAACCGTGACTTGAGCTGCTCGTATACATCCATTCACGGTCATCCATCCTCTATCATATCGAAGAATCATATAAATATAATTTGCATCTACCGAGTGCCTATATTGTCTAATAGGTAAATATAGGTCCTAATCCCACCCGAGGATGTGTAGATGAGTTTAGTTCCCATGCTCTAGTACTCCGCTCCGAGACATAATTTCGGCAGCACCTCCCCGCTGTTCTCTAAATACATGTCGCGACAGGGAGATTGTGTATCCGGAGAACAACTGGGAGATACTTTTGAAATTCTGAGTCGAATCGGAATACTAGATCAGGGAAACTAAATTCATCTACACATCCTCGGGATGTCCAAAAAACGTGGATAATTCAAAACAGATATGGTTAAAGATATGCAAGAAGACGCATATTTCCATCCGTATCTCTTTCGAACGGGAGACGCCTAAGGTTACGTTATACACAGACAAACGACAGTGAAGGTAGCGGCACCTACAAAATAGGGAAGCACGACTCGATGGCCGGCACACAAGTGACGGCATGGCTGCGCGATGCGACTCCATTCATCATCTCAAAAAAAGGCTTTGAACATACGTGCATACAATAAACTTCAAAATATATACGTGTATATAGCATAGATGATTTTTTTAGTAGATGACTAGCAAAAATACGAATATTCACAACATTTCCTACTCAAATCAAGAAGATAGACGTTTCCTGCACAATATATTTTGCCATTGTTTTCTTACACAATATATTTTGCCATTGTTTTCTTACATAATATATTTTGCCATTTCCTACTCAAATCAATATTTTCTACACAATAGATTTTGCCATTATTTTCCTACACAATAGATTTTGTTATTTCCTACTCAAATCAACATTTCATACACAAATCAACATTTACTACACATTTTGCCATTGTTTTGTATGTATGAAAAAAGAGAGACGTTAAAACCTTGTGTCGATGCCGGAAAGGTGCGGAGGGAGGGGGAGTCGGTCGGGGGCATCGGCCGGGGAGTAGGGGCGGTGTCGGCGGGGGAGGAGGAGGGCCGACGTCGACGAGGGGCGTCGGGCTGGGAGGAGGAGAGAGGGCATCGGCCGGGGAGTAGAGAGGGGGAGGGCGTCGGCGGGGAGAGGAGGGGGAGGGCGTCGGTCGGGGAGGGCGTCGGGGGAGGGAGTCGGCCGAGGGGCGTCGCCGGTGGGGAGGTGGTCGGCCGTGCTTGGCCGGGCGGCGGCATGGAGGCGGGCGACCGACGGGCGGTGGGGCGATGGGGCGTCGGGAGCCGGGCGCCGGGAATCGGGCGGCGGGCGTCGGTGCACCGGGCGAGCGGTAGTGCGGCGCGGCGGCGGCAGTGGTTGTGGTGAGGCGGCGGCGCGCGGTTTGGAGAAAATTTTGTCTAAGTCCGAAAAGCTTGGGCAGGAGGAGCGGCCCTATATAAGATGGTTCACCGAGTGCCCTGTATGCCGAGTGTCTCGATCTGGGCACTCGGCAAAGACTTGCTTTGCCGAGTGCTGAACCTTGGGCACTCGGCAAAGAGCGCCTCTTTGTCGTGTGCCGACACAGACACTCGGCAAAAACCTAATTTGTCGAGTACCCTACACTGGCACTCGGCAAAGTGTTCCTCCGGGTTTTTAAAAAAAATTTGTCGTGTGTATTTTCTTTGCCGAGCGCTACGCTCGGCAAAAAAACATTACATTTTATGCTTCTAATAATTTAAAAATTATCAAACTGATTCAAAAAATTACCAAATTTTTCCATAAACTAATCTACGCTAATTATTGCCTATGGAAAAATTTTTGAAATCAAATGACAATTCGGTCGTCACTTTCTCTCCAAATCTAACCAATCCTTCTCAACACTTATAATCTTCTTCGGAGAATCTTCGGTTTTATGAGCGTCGTACCTGATAAAATATTCAAAACCTTCTCAATTTTTTACCACAGCCTCGACGTATACTATCATGACATCCAGACAATTTTCATGACTTTTCGACTTCGTTTGCTATTTTTATAATTTTAAAATCATTCGGTGAATAGGTTCCTAGTCATGTTCCGCGAAGAAAATTTTTAAATTTAATCTCATTTTGAGGATAATGACTCAAACAGGTCTAAATAACATCAAATATAATTTTCCACTAATTTTATTCATTTGTTATCACTTGCCGTTCAAATTTAAGACTTGACAAAAAAAATATGAAAATAAAATAAATCAAATATATATAGCAAAACCAATTAAAAAATTACCAAATTTTATAATTATGATTGACATGTTGTATTTAAATATTAGAGAAAGTTTGGAGGGTGGGGGAGAAAAATTTTCAAATTTTTGCCGAGTGCCGGGGAAGGCACTCGGCAAAATTGCTCTTTGCCGAGAGCCTTGGTTAGACACTCAGCAAAGTTTCTATTTTGCCGAGTGTCTAGCCCGACACTCGGCAAAGACCTTGAGACACCGCCGTTTCGGTCGTTGGGTGACGACCGTTACATTTTTGCCGAGTGTCCCAATGTAGCACTCGGCAAACTTAACCTTTTGCCGAGTGCTCGAGGAGGGCACTCGGCAAAATATAATATATGCCGAGTGTTTTTTATTTTACCGAGTGTTTTTGTTTGCCGAGTGTCCACTTGGCAAAATTGTCGTTCGTCGAGTGCCCGATGAAAAGCTCTCGGCAAACGAATTGAACTCGGCATACCTTGGCTTTCCCGTAGTGCATGTTATGATTCTATTTGATTATTTACCAGGTGTATTTTATTTTGTTAGATAAGACTTTTAATATAACTTTTATGACATGTTATTAAATTCATATTGAAAGTATCTTTTTAAATATACTTGTATGCCACATAAATGATACTACTATGTTAATGAATGAAGTAATTGTCGGTCAAAAACTTATCATAATAAAACAAAATACATCTTATATTTTATATTTTGAAATGAAAAGAATACCTGTGTAACTATGATTCGAAACTCATAAATATTCAACTATAGCCTAGCCAATGGGTCTGAAACAGACGGTGTTTCTGTCCTAACCAATGTGAATGCTGCCACAGAAACAAAATATTCCCGACTGTTTGCATGCATGGAATAGTTTGAGAGTCTCTGACGGTTCTACAACAAATCCATCTGAAAGCGGGAAGCAATCAATTGTTACTAATATGAGATAATTTCTAATGGTTTTTAATTTGAAATCGTTACAAGTTTACCTTTGATGATATATAAGTAGAAATTTCTAGTGATTAAGGACATATTTCAAACGTTGTCCTCTTATAGTTTCTACTCGATTCCCCTTCACATGGCCACTCTGACGGAGATAATAATCCTCTCGATCTTCTCATCATCTCATTACAGGCACGGTTTGATTCCACCTTAGTCAATAATTAGATCATTTGTATGTATAGAATCCTTTATAATTTTTTTTCTGGGTTAGTCACTGCTCCTCTTCATCGTCACCAAGGTTATAGAGGTAGCTAGATCTGGTCGTCGTCATCGGATATGGCCGCCTCCGATCTCGCTGGCAGGATAGGCATGGCCGTTCCAAGCTCAGGAGGAGGATTGAGAAGGAATGAGTGAAAAGCGGTCAAATTTCCGAAAGGAAAATAAAGAAGAGATCCTAAGTTTAGTTATAAAAGAACCTAATAAATGTTTGAATTTCTATGGGACTCCTATAAAATGATGGGCAAAGGAAAAGTTCCTCCAATTTTCCTATGCCCTTTTCCTCCGATCCAAAGGGGTGAGAATAATGCTGAAATCCTATAGAAAATGAATCCTTCGTTTCTCCTCTAAAAATCTTTCAATTCAAAGGAGTCCTAACTTATTGAACCGAAAAGGACATGCCATGATATAGGTTCTGGTGATAACATAAACAACATATCATAAATCGATCACAATAATATAGCTTTCCCTTGTCATGGGGACAGACGGGAAGCTTTGCTACTCCAAAAGGACGAAAAGCGCAAGTCCAAAAATACAAGCAACAATAATGAAGCAGCATTATTCGACAGACTGATGTACATTTCCATCGAAACCAAAAATTTATTGGGAGGAGACAGCTGAAAGCGCTATTGATAGGTCGTCTTATTGTACCTGCGAGTATAAACTAGCTTTGAATCAGCTGCATAATTGAGTTAACCTAACCAAGCAGACTATTGAAAATGATACAATTCTTTGTCCACCCTATTCCAGAACTATTGAGTTTGTGATGGTTAATTATCGTGTCCTCCAACATAATAACATCATTTACTCCATTACCACAAAATACAGAGTACATATACATCCAGGAAAATACAGAGTATATATGTCTATTTTATTTGTAGGGTTCACAGTGGTTGAATTCGCTGAAGAAGAGGGTTGGAGTTTGCTGGAAAGGAGGATTCATGGTGGTTGAGGTCGTTGGAATGGAGGAGCCACCTCGATAGAAAGATCCAATGGGCTTGTGGGATAATTTGGACTATCTCTATTTCATACTGTAAGATGTTTTGAATTAAAATTCACTGATTTTACTAAGTTCATAGAAAAATAATTAACTACTACAATATATTTTACATTGGATTTCAATGAAACTAATTTGATGTTATTTGATGTTATAGATGTTGATGTTTTTTCTGTAAATTTGGTTAAAATTAGTGTTTTACTTAAAATATAAAATGGAGGGAGCAGTGAGTAACACGTTGAGAATTGTTATAGCTTGAAGCAAATTTGCATGCATGGCAAGGTTAAGCGGTATTGCCGAATTAGCTAAACTGGTTAGGTTTCTTGTGGTAGAGCCATCTCACCCGGGTTCAAGTTCTAAACATGACACAGGTGCTCTTATTTATAACTAATTATTTTTCAGTGATATGCAACGTACCCATCGACACCGAGGTTCTCATAGGGATAGGATGTGTGTTGTCGAATAACGAACACTTCTGTCGATGGTAGGCTTCACTCGAAAGTGTGGAAATATGGGTAAAAAAATATATCATAATTATGAAAAAAATTGGATCCTCGTTACACACCCCTGGGGTCTATTTAGGTTTACATTCCAGGTTTATAACCCTAGGGTTTCTGTATACTTATAATTTACTTAATCGCCCTTATGACAGGCGTTTACAAGGGTAATTGTGGCCCAACTAACCGGCTCATGGGCTCCAAGGGTTCCCTCCTGGGCTTCTTGTTGGACCTCCCTGAATTGTAGTCCTGGTTAGAGCTCGATTAGCTTCGTCACTTGGTGAAGGGTCTTCGCTTTGTTGCTCGCTAGGTACTTCACCACCTAGCACCCGTCTTCGCCTACTAGCAGATGCTTCACCCTTTAGCACTTCGCCTTGCAACTTGGTGAGTGTTTCGACAAGCTCGTTCGAAGGTCCTCGTGGATGCCTCCAACAAGACCCTCACTGGCAAGGGTGTGCAGGGAGCATTGGCCGAGTCGATACTATGTATGATATGAGGCGCCCCCTTTCGACCAAGTTCGTTGTTGAAACACAAAAAATTATCAGCGTTATTTTTTATCACAATCATTACTCCCGGTGGGCCTGCTTGCCACGCAGTCCACTTCGATATACTCACTGTGCAGCCCTTGGGCCAAAAGGGTCCTAACCGTCTCATCACGGTGGTCGTGACCGTTGGGGGCACATGTCACCATCTAAGTTGAGCGCTTTCGGGGCAGCGGGGCTATATATTACATCATCGGTTGTCTCCTTCCCCCTCTCCCTCCCCCCCCCTCCGCTCATTTTCACCGCTCTCGCTTCACGGCCTTTGTTCTCATCTCTATTGCACGTGCTTCGCCATTCCTATCTGTTGTGCACACTTCGTTGTTCCTGTCTTCTTTTGGATGGCTCCCACAAGCCTTCTTCGGCCTCTGCTTCAGGGACCGACCCCTGCCTGGGAAGGGGATGACTTGACGGCCTACCTGGGGGCTTCGCTTCTGAAGGAGGCTGACATCACTAGCCTGGTGGTGAAGGGACTAATCATCGAAGGTCAAGGCGTTGCGCCAGGTGAGGTTGTGGTTCTACGTCCTAGCGAAGATGAGACGGTCGTCTTTGTTGCTTTCTTCAACGTGGGACTGCGCTTTTCATGCGATGATCTTCTCCCTCACATCCTTGAGAGGCTTTGGCGCAAGCTTCCGTAACTGAGCCCTACGATGATGGTGCGCATCGTCGTCTTCAACTGGATGTGCCAACCTCCAACTTTTCTCCCTCCGCCGACCTCTTCGCCTCCATCTTTACCGTCGTCTCTTTTCGAAGGCAGTGTCTACTATGGCAGGACCAAAGAAGAGGATCTTCGGCAGCATGAACTTGAACGTTCACCCTGAACACGCCGATCTTTGGTCGATCCCGGCCTCGATGCCCAAGTGGGGACACCAGTGGATGGAGAAGTGGTTTTATCACAAGGTTTCCTATCCAACTAGATCAACGAACATGGCCACCCTTCAGATGTTGTTGACGGTCCTTATCTACCAAATTTGACCGTCAATTTCTCCATAAAACTTACCAGTGTCTACCACCGAATCTAGTGATAGGGGTTTATTACTAACCACTTCCACAAGTATTGGTGAATATTCGTATGTCAGTTGAGGCTTGAGAAAACCGCCATCCAATGTCAGTTGAGGCTTGAGAGGTGTTGGAGGGAGAAAATTCCCCTAGAATCTCCACTCTCTCAAGTCACCTCCACACTATAAACAGATCCCATAGTCCTCACTCTCAACACACACCAAGATAGAAGATCATATGCAACATTCCAAAGGTGAAGCTCTACTTAGCTAGTGCTTAGAGTAGGGAGAGAGTGAGAGGAAGTCTAAAGAAGTGCCAGGGCTGTCAGCACTCTTCTCCTGGGAAGTGTTGGGCGCTTCGGGCCTAGGTGAAGACCGCCCGCACCGAAGCTTCCCCGCTGTGCGAGAAAGCCGCTTCGGCTACCACTGCCTTGGCCCAGATGCAGGAGTTCACGGATGGGTGCTTCGCCTGGTGAACTCCCAGTCGAAGGGGCTCCCATCCTTAACTACATTGAGTGGAGCGCTACCACCGGTGGGGCGATAGCCGCCGGTGGCTACACTTGCATTTCTGTCGGGCTCATGTTATCCGTCCTTCGGGTGAACAGATGTGAGCATGTTGCGAACTCCCCGCGGATGCTTACCAGGGATCTGTCACCAAACTGCAGGCTTTTCATCAGCTCTAGTGGGGGCCGCAAGGGAGCGAGATCACCCACGAGCGCCTTCGGTCTCAACATGCCCGTCGAGCCAAAGCCGATGCGGCCAAACTCCTTGCGGATACAGCCAGAGCAGCTGCATCAGGCCAAGACGCCCCCATGTACGAAGCTGCTGAGGATCACCCTAAGGTGTGAGGCTTCTGCTTTCGTATTGTGTTTCATTTTCCTTTTTAGTTGGTTTGTGTAAGGCTAGCTTAGCTTGGACTGGTCAAAACTTTTGTAATCTTTCTTTCTGTTAACAGCAAAATTTGGCATATTCTGTTAAATAAGGAGCAAGTGTGAAGCAAGGTTGACGGCGTGATTTTAGTGGCCAAAAACACAAAATTGCATCGGCTAAGGGCGTATCGGCAAGAAAGTATCGGCAAAATGGTATCGTCTGGCAGTTGCCAATAGGTGCTAAAAGTTTGAGTTCTTGTTGGATTCGGTTGAATGGGCTGGGAATAGTACCAAAAAGAGAATGGGATTCGAGAAGAAAATGACATGGGGATTTATCTATTAATTAGGCATGATTAATTATTTTCCTTTCGTAACTTTAGGAAAGACTGAGCAGAATCCAGTTTGGGTTTGTAATGTTTGTTTTATCTTTAGAAAGGGTTTGTATCATGTCCGATATGGACTCGTTTATGCTCATGGGTATAATTATGTACACCCAGAGTCTTGCAAAAACAACGACAGTTCAATACACACTTCCAGCGCATCGCCACCCTAGTTTTCTAGGTTTTCATCTCAATGAGTTCTTGTTTTGAGTTGGGATGCATCGGTTAGGTTCAATCTCTAGCAAGAGGTGAGTTTCGTCTATAGTTGCTTGTTCGGTGAGGCTGGCCTTCCCTCGGTTGAGTTCGACACTCTATTCCGGTCGATACAAACGCTAAGTTATCATATACATTATCTAATCTAAGTTGTTAGTACTGTTTACTTGCATCGGCTAATTCACTTAGGGTTTGCTAATATCGGCTAAACTGTTCATAACGATTTAGATTGTTTGGTGTATCTACCTCCTTGAAAAATAATTAAAGGTTTGTTTAGATCTTATCTTTTCTTTCGTTAACACCGGAATTTGGTAATGAGGTTCCTAAGTCCTAAGAAAGCAAGGTGGAATTGGATCGGTGAGGTCGGGAGTCGTATCGGCTAAAAGAGTGATCGGCTGCAGGGCAGGTCGGCTGAGGATGGGTTGAATGGAACAGCCGACAGCCGATTCCGAGTTCAGAAGAGATAAAACCGTGTCCAATGCAGAAACTTGAGGATAAGTGGGGATTCGAATGTTAATTGCGCGTTTAAAGATATTGTCACCTATGGATAGAGTCCTGTAATGGCAGTTGTATCTGTAATTTAGGAGTTTGTGAAATTGTTAGTTGTAATGCATTATAGATCTCGCTAGGGATGATATGATGTTTTAAAAATTAGTTTAGATAGAGTCCGAAGTTGTTACAAATATTTGTATCTTGGGTATAAATAGGACCCGAGACCCTCTGTATAAGGACAATTCAATCAATCTAATCTTCGGCGCATCGCCATCCTTTTCCTTTTAGACGAACACCCTGTTTGGCTTTGGGCTGCATCGTCTCGATCCCCAAACTCAGGTAAATGTTTGTCATTAGTGGTGAGACTACTTGTTTCTGATGCTTCCATCGCAATGACACATTGGATTCAATAGTTTTACTACGACATATATCATATAGTGCATATGAACCAATTCGGCGCTTAGATCTATCTTGTAGTTGACTCATCTTTTCAAGGGTATGTGGTCAACAAGGCTAGGTTTGAGGGCTGGTTGATTCGTATGCAGTATCTACCATCTTACGGAGTGTAAGTCGAAAGTAATAGATTGAATGCTTCTTTTGATACTTAATGCTGCATCCAGACTGAACTGTTGAGTCGTCTTTAGAATCGTTGGTAATCTATTCTTTTGGACTTACATTATCTAGGGATAGCGTCGGGGTTTCAGCCGACCTTACTTATCTTGATGTGTTTCTTTTAACGTAATTGTTATTAGATCTGCAGTAGGGCTGTATTTCATGTCTGGATTGTGCTTGCTTACATCTTTAATCTAGGAATGTTGCGCCTGCACGAGATTCATTGGAATATCAGCCGATTTGATGATAGTTTCCCAGCATCGGTTGGTCTATTGATCCGTATATTTATTATTCTTCGTTATATTTGGATCGGATGACTGATGATCGTCTTGGCATAGCCGATGCGCTTTGGTCGTTTGGCCCAAATATGGCCTGGAATAGCATATATACGTTCATGGATTTTCCTCGGCCGATCCCGCGGGGACTTGACCTAACGCTTAATGAACGCTTTCTTGTCTTTTTTCTTGTTGATTGGCAGATCAAATCAACTGGCACGCTCTACACATTGTAGGCAGCTAAGAAGGACCTGCACTGGAGTCAAGCAGATCTCCCAGGCCAGCGCGTGAGAGAGATTTCTCGTCAACACGCTTCTTGGCACGCCCAGTGGGACTATCTTTGTCGACTCGACTCGGACGAATAGACTCAGCCGGCAAGATGGTCGACCCCAAGATCTCTGGCATCACACAGGACAATGTCGTACCTGTAAAGATGGATCAACTATCGGCTGAACAGCAAGCCGAGTATAAGAAGATGGTGGAGGAACTCCAGAAGAATTATCTTCAATCCTTCACCCAAACGAGGTCTGGAACGGTGCACCAAAAGTACAAGTTTAGCCTCAACGATACCATAGCATCCTCGTCAAGTGATGCAAAGGGAAAACAGAAAGTGGAGGAACGACTCAAGTGCGGGATGATCGGCCGTGTACTCTCGCAAGATCGGATCGACTCGGTGTCCATCACGCGCTAGTCAACCGGAGCAAGCATCCGGGTCAACACCCTCAATAATATGATTTCTCATGTGGTTGACGCCAAGGTAGCCGAGCAGCTGCAAAGGGGCCCCACATATTTCACGGATGGTCAGTTTCCTGATTACAGGACATTAGTCACTCAAGATCGGCCGCTTCCACTAATAGCGCAACCCAACCCGCCAGGAGGAGTCGGCCACTTGAGTCCAAGCGGGACGGCCGTGAAACCAGCAGTCACTATTTTAAACCGACAACAGCCGCTGCCTCAAGGTCAGCTCGACATGTTTCATCATGATCGGCAGCCAGAGCCGATTCATCATGGCAGACGGCAGAATGTCGGGGGCCGACAGCTGTTCCCGGACCCGCCAACACCACCACAGGAACCCCGGCTGCCGCCCGCTGATCGTCGCTACCAGTACCAAGGAGGTCGTCAGGATCACCATTACCGGCCTCAGACACCGCCACAAATGTATCGGCAGGCACACATGTCGTATGACCCATACGAGCCGATACAGCAAGATAATAGGGCATGGGCCGAACTAATTGCAGACGTCATGCGAGATCAGTTCGGCCTCAAACCGAAAGACTCAGGAAACATGTATCGGTACCCCTATCCGGAGCATTTCGAAAGGATCCCACTGCCCAACCGATACAAAATCCCGGACTTCTCCAAGTTCTCAGGACAGGACAACGTCTCTACCTATGAGCATATCAGCCGATTCTTGGCACAATGTGGTGAAGCATCGGCTACTGACCCCTTGAGAGTTCGGCTATTTCCCCTTTCTCTTTCAGGATCGGCCTTCACTTGGTTCTCCTCGATGCCTTACAACTCGATTCAGAGTTGGGCCGATCTTGAGAAACAATTTTACAGCTATTTTTATTTTGGCAACCATGAAATGAAGTTGTCGGACCTCACCAGCGTCAGGCAAAAACATAATGAATCGGTTCAGGACTACATTCAGCGCTTCAGAGAAATGAGAAACCGATGCTACAGCCTGGTGCTATCAGACGCCCAGCTAGCCGATTTAGCCTTCCATGGTCTGATCGCGCCAATCAGGGAAAGATTTTCTGCGCGGGACTTTGAAAGTCTAGCCCACCTGGCGCAGAAGGTAACGGCCCATGAACAACGTTTCCAAGAAACCAGGAAGGCCGTCAAGACCATAACGCAAGTCGTCGTCGATTCAGATTACGGATTCGACGACGATGAAACGAAAGTGGCGGCAGCCGAATGGGCTAAGAACAAGAAGGCTATCGTCTGCCAGTGGCTGCTGAAGACGGCGAAAGAAGAAAAATACGATTTTGACATCACTAAAGCCGACAAGATCTTTGATTTACTACTCAAAGAGAAAGATTCGTGCCGAAAAACATGTGATCCCATCGGCGACGAACCGAAAAAGAAGAAATACGCAAGTGGCACAACTCCACATCTCACGCCACGAACGATTGCAAGGTCTTCAGGCAGCAAATCCAGTCGGCCATTGAGGCCGGGAAGTTAAAGTTTGCTGACTCAAATCGGCCCATGAAAGTAGACGGCAATCCGTTCCCGATCAACACAGTCCATGCCAGCCTCGGACGAGCTGATCGGCAGGACAGAACGGCGTATGGTTTAGCCGATACGGTGATCGAGGCCGAAATAGGAGAGGGCCAGATTGGAAACCCTACCACACAGATCAACATGGTACGCCCAGTTATCAGGTCGGCTGGCCGACAACCGATCCACGAACGAAGCCGATACCACCATCAATATCGGTCTCGGCGTGAAGAAATTTACGACGAAGCACCTCGCCGGCACGAGCCGAGAGTCCAAAGCCGGCGAAACATAGCGAGCCATGATGATCCACATTGGCATTGCGGCTTCTTCAGGCATTGCTGGGAATCCGGCATGAGGCTACCAACACTGGAAGACTGCCTGTAACGATCATCATAACCATGACGAACACGGGAGCTCGTCGTCTGCAAGCCCAGTCCGGTTCGTCCCCAGAGCCGTCCAACTAAACCAAAAACAGCGACCGGTCCACGATCGGCTCGGTCCGATCCATCAAGACTTCTTCATCGACGAGAATCAGGATGGAGACGATCGCAGTAACGAGGAAGCCGATGATGAGGGATCGGCCAATCCCCAATGGTGCCCGTCCGATCTATTTACAAAGACCCAGAAGAGGAGAATTCAGCGGCTTAAGCGTGAAGGAAGAGAGGACGAGGTGAGACAAATGATATACGAACAACGTCGTCGGCTGGGCAAGATCAAGAGACGGTGGGTACCCAAGCAGAAGAACGCTACGACCACCGAAGAAAAAGGCGAAGAAAGCCCCGCCGACCGAGCTAGAAGGGTAGCCAAAGGGAAAAGTAAAGCTACCGCATCGGTTAACATGGTCTTCGTATTGCCCACCGAATTCAGTGCCCTCGAAGCCGACGCAGATACTATCAAAGATGACCCCACAAAACTAATGATCTCACCAGATCAGGCCATCTTCGACAAACCGGAAGGGACCGAAAATCGGCATCTAAAACTGTTATTCGTTAAAGGGTTCATCAACGGCAAGCCGATTTCCAAAATGCTGGTCGACGGGGGAGCGGCAGTCAACCTCATGCCTTACGCAATGTTTAGAAAGCTTGGAAAAGGGGCCGAAGACCTGATCAAAACCAACATGGTACTCAAGGACTTCGGCGGCAACCCATCAAAGACCAAAGGCGTTCTCAACGTCGAACTGACCATCGGCAACAAAACTGTGCCCACGACATTTTTTGTCATCGATGGGAAGGGGTCTTACAGCCTGCTGCTCGGAAGGGACTGGATCCACGCCAACTGTTGCATCCCTTCTACAATGCACCAGAGCCTCATCCAGTGGGACAGCGACAAGATCGAGATCGTGCCAGCCGACAGGTCAGTTAGTATCGTCAGTGCCGATTTGCCACTTTGGGAAATCGAAGGCATCGAATGTTTATCTGGGAAAATCTGGCAAGCCGATTTTCTAAACGTGTCCAATTCAACAATACAGCCCATCGGAAGCGACGAGCTGCAGCTGCTGCTTTGAACAAGACATGATGGAGGGATCCAGCGTGCTCGGCGTAGCCACCGCGGACGAAGACGATGGCAAGTTAGGACAAGGCTTCACGTCGGCCGACGAGTTAGAAGAGATCGACATCGGATCTGGCGACAAGCCAAGGCCGACGTACATTAGTAAAAATTTATCTCCTCTTTGTAGATACCAACTTATTGAATTATTAAAAGAATATAAAGATTGCTTTGCTTGGGAATACTTCGAGATGCCCGGTCTAAGCCGATCGATAGTGGTCCATCAGCTGCCAATCAAGGCAGGATATCGGCCATTCAAACAACCTCCTAGGAGGTTCAAAGCTGACATGTACGATGCAATTAAAGCCGAAATCACTCGGCTATACGATGCAGGGTTCATTCGGCCTTGCCGATATGCCGAATGGGTCTCTAATATCGTCCCGGTATTGAAGAACGGCAAACTTTGAGTATGCATCGACTTCAGAGACCTAAACAAGGTGACCCCAAAAGACGAATACCCAATGCCAATAGCCGACCTGCTTGTCGACGCCACCTCAGGCCACAAAATCATCAGCTTCATGGACGGCAATGCAGGGTACAACCAGATATTCATGGCCGAAGAGGACGTCCATAAGACAGCTTTTCGATGCCCAGGTGCGATCGGCCTCTACGAGTGGGTGGTGATGACGTTCGGCTTAAAGAACGCCGGGGCAACATATCAAAGAGCGATGAATTACATTTTTCACGACATGATCGGTGCACTAGTAGAGATATACATCAACGATGTCATCGTCAAATCGAGAGAGATAGAAAGCCACATTGCAGATCTGAGGCAGGTGCTTGAGCGGACGAGGAAATATGGATTGAAGATGAATCCGCTTAAATATGCGTTCGGCGTGTCGGCCGGGCAATTCTTAGGGTTCCTCGTTCATGAAAGAGGAATTGAAGTAACACCAAGGAGCATTAATGCCATTAAGACAATCCAACCTCCTAAGGATAAAAGATAACTCCAGTCATTGATCGGGAAGATAAACTTCATTAGATGGTTCATAGCTAACCTCTCAGAGAAAATGGAGCCGTTCACACCATTGCTTTGGCTTAAGGCCGATCAGATATTCACATGGGGGGCAGAGCAACAGAAGGCGTTAGATGACATAAAAAATTATCTAAGCTCCCCTCCAGTTCTAATGCCCCCACAAAAAGGAATGCCATTCAAGCTGTACCTGTCCGCCGACGACAAGTCAATCGGCTCCGTTCTGATCCAAGAAATCGATGGCAAGGAAAGGGCCATTTTCTATCTTAGCCGGCGGTTACTAGGTTCAGAGACCAGGTATTCACCCGTCGAAAAGTTATGTCTGTGCCTCTATTTCTCATGCACAAAGTTAAGGCACTATCTGTTGTCCAATGAATGCACTGTAACTTGCAAAGCCGACGTGGTCAAGTACATGCTATCGGCTCCAGTGCTCAAAGGGAGGATCGGAAAGTGGATATTCGCGCTGACCGAATTCGATCTGAGGTATCAGGCTCCAAGAGCAGTAAAAGGACAGGCCCTAGCCGATCTCATTGTGGAACATAGAAACGACTCAATCGGCTCCGTAGAAATCACGCCTTGGACCCTAACTTTCGATGGCTCAGTATGCACCAACGGCTGTGGAATCGGCTTAGTTCTTATCTCACCCAAGGGGCAAGCTTCGAGTTTTCTTTCGCCATCGACCCCCACATTACGAATAACCAAGCCGAGTACGAGGCCGTTCTCAAAGGGCTAATTCTACTCAGGGAGATGGAGGCCGACGCGGTCGAGATAATGGGAGACTCGTTGCTCGTCATCAGTCAATTATCAGGAGAGTATGAGTGCAATAACGACGCACTGATGATCTATCATCAACAGTGCCGGGAGTTAATGGAAGGCTTTCGGCTGGTCACCTTGAGACACATTCCCAGGGAACAGAACACGGAGGCCAATGACTTGGCTCAACGGGCATCAGGCTACCGGCCGATGCTAAGAGACATCGACATAGGCGTCGCCACCATAACAACCGACGACTGGAGATTCGACGTCTACAATTACCTCAAAAATCCTTCTCAATCGGCCACAAGGAAACTACGATACAAGGCACTGCGGTACGTGTTGCTCGATGAAGATTTATACTATCGGACAATCGATGGCATACTGCTCAAGTGTTTGGGCGCCGATCAAGCCACAGTGGCCATCGGAGAGATACACGAAGGAATCTGCGGCACACATCAGTCGACACACAAAATGAAGTGGCTACTTCGCCGAGCCGGGTATTTCAAGCCGACAATGCTAGAAGATTGTTTTAAATACTATAAAGGATGCCAAGACTGCCAAAAATTCGGCACGGTGCAATGAGCCCCGGCGTCGGCCATGAACCCGATCATTAAACCATGGCCTTTCAGAGGGTGGGGCATGGACATGATCGGCCAAATCAATCCACCTTCAAGCAAGGAGCACAAGTTTATACTAGTGGCTACAGATTATTTCACAAAATGGGTAGAAGCGATTCCCCTCCGAAAAGTGGATTCTAAAGACGCAATCGAGTTCGTCAAAGAACACATCATCTACCGATTCAGCATTCCGCAAACGATAACGACCGACCAAGGGTCCATCTTTGTTTCGAACGAATTCATTCAGTTCGCCGACGGCATGGGGATCAAGCTGCTTAACTCTTCGCCGTATTACGCACAAGCCAACGGTCAGGCCGAAGCGTCAAACAAAAGCTTAATCAAGCTGATCAAAAGAAAGATATCTGAGCATCTCAAACAATGGCACACCCGATTGGCCGAAGCATTGTGGGCCAATCGGATGGCAAGTCATGGGTTCATCCAAGTTCCCCCATACAAACTGGTCTATGGGCACGAAGCAGTACTTCCATGGGAAAGCGTAATCGGCTCAAGACGCATTCAGTTGCAAGACCAACTCACAGCCAACGACTATTATAATCTCATGATAGACGAGTCGGAGGATCTTGCCTTATCCAGAATGAGAGCTTTAGAAAAAGTAACAAAAGATAAGGAACGGGTAGCCAGACATTACAATAAAAAAGTCGTCCCTAAATCATTTGAGGAAGGCGAGCTCCTTTGGAAGCTCATACTCCCAATCGGATCCAGAGATAACAAATTCAGCAAATGGTCGTCAAATTGGGAGGGGTCTTTCAAGGTCCACAAATGTGTATCCAAAGGAGCCTACATGCTGAAAGGACTAGATGGGGAGGTATTCGGAAGGGCCCTCAATGGAAAACATCTAAAGAAATACTACCCGAGCGTGTGGATCAATGCGTGAGTCGGCTATCGCCACAATAGGCCGACCCACGACAGCCGATGCCTTATGGGGCATCGCCTTTAGGCATTCCCCTCCCACGCCCCATGATCGGCTCAGGACCCCCCGGCAGCGATCAACATGACTACTGTCAACAAGTTTCGTCGACATCGAAGCTATCACCAAAACTTGGGGGCATACACATGCGCCACACATGCGTGAGACAATCAGACAATACGCATGGTCGAAAAAGCCAACTTTTGACTGATCAAGCCAGGGAGTTGAAGAAACCTCAAGTCAGAAGGAACCCAGGAACATTAAACCGTGTTTTATTTGGAGTCGGCGCGAAGCCGTCTTGGGTTACATGTTTGCGAGGTACTCCCTAATGGCCGCCAGAGCTCGTTCGACGGGCTCCGCAGTCTCCATTTCCAGAGCATCCAGGATCAGATGCTCCAGCCGAGTGACCCTTATGTCGGTGGTGGTGATCAACAACTCGTTGGCGAGTTGGGCCTGCCTCCCCTCCAGCCGGTCGAGGCGCGCGAGCGTCGGGTACGCCATGGGGGCAGCAGCCGGAATGCCACCGAGATGGAAAGGCGGCCCGGCCGCCGGTGGCGAGCCTCCAACTCCCCGAAGCGCTTTAGGTGCGCCTCACCCGTCGGTCTGGGCGACCGACGGCTCGTACGACGTCTCCATGATTCCCGGATCACCCGGCGGGTGCGGCTGCAATGGATTCCGTCCCTGAGTTTTCGAAAATAGAAATCGGTGAGAGTAGAGGAGTTGAGAAACCACCTGGTTCATCGACGAACTAGAAGACGCCATGAGAAGCCTGGCCGAAGAATCAAAGGACTAGGTGTTTCACTATTGAAAGTTCGTCGCTTTCGGCCGTGAGTTATTCGGAAGAGCCGGGGGAGCCCATTTATAGAAAGAAAAGATACGATTCTTAGATGTGAAAGGTCGCTGCCAACCCGGGAGTCAAAGAGATCATTATTAAGGGCATCGGGAATCGTTGAAACCAGCGATTGCGTAGGTATGGATACCTGTCGCCCAGGGCTCACGGGTTCCCGGAGTACAGATTCGAGGGGGTCGGCCTACGAAGACAGGGCGACGACGTAATCGGATATTATCGGCCGATGGCTAGAGAGTCGGATAACCGAGAGATGGACGTTGAATGTTGGGGCGTCACTTCTGAGCGATTTCGAACTAAACGATACAAGCAGGATTGATACAGGCTGTCCGGTTACATCACAGAGCACATGTTGGAGAAACACAAGCCAACCTCGCAGGGTCGGACATTTTACAATCTTCATTTCTTTAGAAAATCGGCTATCGCCGATAGAGCTGTCAGCCTAACCTGGTCGACCTCGCCAATTGCCCTAAGGTCGTCGGCCTCAGACCCCGCCACCGATCGAGCACTCTGCACCAAGCCCCGCAAATGCGCAACGGCCGCCCCGATACTTCTACGCTCAGCTTCAACCCTGGCCGGCAAATCGGCCATATACTCTTCATGGACATCGATCTCGTTTGTAATCTGAACGAGATCGGCTACCAGTTGGTCCCGGCGGGCACGAAGTTGTTCAAGCTTGGCTGCCGGCTCAGTTTTTAGGCGGTCGAAGGCAGCTTTTCGGGCTTCAATGGCGTCTTTGGTCGATTGGATGGCAGCCGACCGCGCGACTCTCACGCCGATCAATGACTGCCGCGGCTCGTTCGTATTTTAGCCGGTAGGCTTCCATGAAGGTCGTCGGCGCGATGGCTTCAGCTACCATCGCGGCACGGTCTTGGATATCCCTGAACCGTGCGCGTATGGAGCCGCGATCGACCACCAACGCATCTAATGAGGCGTCCGGTCGGTTGCCGATATCAGCCGTGGTGGCCCTCGGGTTCTCGGCCGATGCCGCAAGCGGTTCCTCGCCAGCATTGCCGGGTTCCTCGAACTACGACAAATCGAAGTTGAGGAGATCGGCCACGCGCTGGAAGAAAGAAAGGGTCGGGGGCATGGCAAAACCAATGGTCGGGACCGGTCGGCTTACCGTCGGCGCCATCGTCGGGATTATCGGTTCCGGTGGATCATTCCCGCGGCCGTCGGCTTTCCTTGCCCGTGTCATCGTCGCCGCCCCAACAGCGCGGTACATTCGCCCGACGCCTGGGGAGCGGCCGGCGGAGATCGCGAGAGCGCAAAAGGGAAAAGGGATTAGCGAGCGAACTAGTTGATTGTCACAGCAAAGGGGTAAGAGCCGATTAGGCGAAGCAGGCGAGGGCGCGACCGGCCGTTTCTTGAACTACGAGGAACGGACAAGTCGATACGGGTGAACATCGCAAAACCAGGAACAACGAAGTAAAAACTTACGGGAGGGCGTCTCGTCGGGGGGCTTGGGGCTGGCGGAGCGTCAGTTGGGGCATTTACCGATTCAGGACTAGAAGCCCCGGTCTCGACCGTCGCTGGACGGCTGCGGCGCCTCTTCGTCGACAGCGTCGAGGAACCGCTCGACGGCCGGATCTAGAGGAGGAGGGCTGTCGGCCGAGGCGATCGGTTCTATCTTTTCGCCCTTTTGGGGGCAGGCGCAGTGATGAACGCGGCAGTGGCGCCGTCTTCCTTTTTGGTGCGATCGGATGGCGCATCGCCCTCGCAATAAGGATGAAAGTTTGGGCGCCCCCCGATGGCCGACGGAGCAAGGCCCCCGTGTCCAAAACGCCTGGTTTGTATTTGATGGGGCGCCAGAGTCGCTTACCGTCGGCCGCTCCGTCTCTGTTTCCTGCAAAGACGAAGCACGAATGTTAAATCGGCTGATGCGGCCGATAAATGAATCGTAGGAAAGGAGTAATCGGCCGTGAGTAGAAATATACCGAGGGGATCTCGTCCGGCAGAAGCAAGTCAATGTAGCAAGACGGTCGTTGGTGAAAAATGTGGCGTCTAAGTTCGGACCACCATCGGTCGTAAGCGGCGCTCCTCCTCGTCGACAGGGTGATTCTGTCGGCATCGCCGAAGGTAGGACCGGCTATGTTCAGCAGCCAGTTCATCATCAGATCTTGGCCGACCGCTCCTCTGGTTTCGACTTTATCGACGTAAAAGAAGCCGATGGGAAGTTGCCCGAGGCCGAATTGTCTCGCCGCCGATGTCGGGTAGTAGAATTCATAACTCCGGGCTGTCGATCGGCCTTGGTGAACCCCGGTCGGCAGAATGCAGGGAGATAAAGAGGCGAAGAACAATTTTCTACACCTTGGACTGTCGGCTGAGTTGAGGTCGTCCCATTTGAAATCGATCGGCAGCTCGAAAGATCCTTGGTCGGGGTAGAAATACCAGGTACGGTTGTCGCGGGATAACCCGTCGTAGAAAGCTATGAACCAATCGGCCAACAGCTCAGCCGATTGCCTTGAACCTGTATGGGCGGCGGCTGCTTCTCCATAGTTGGTGCATCGCCTGGTGGTGATTTGGCCGCCTTCTTCATCTTCGATTGGCTCTAGCCTTGGGAACCCGGCGTCTGCCAGGCAGGGTCGACCGGCCACGTTTTGGGTGGCCAACACCAGCCAGATTTGGAGAAACCACCAGGGGCCACCGGTGTTGACTGGGGCGTTGGCGGCTATTTTTGTGGCGGCTTGATGCAACATGTGATATGTGTAGCCGAGGAGGTATTTTCCCAATGAGAACTCTGTTCCGTCGGCTAAGATTTCGGCCATTATTTGCCAATTAGCGGTCGGCCCACAGCTCGATCCGCAGAACACAAATTTTTCCAGCCACATCATCAGGAAGGCGGTGTATTCTCGGTGGCTGATTGTTCCATCTCTCATGTTTTGGGCAATGAAACCACTCCATCCACCGATGGCTTTGGTTTTGAACTGGTGTTGACCTTTTCGGTTCAAGACACATGGATTAGCCGATGATTCGATGTCCAGCCCAGTTGTCATATGTACATCGGCTAGTGTGATGGTCATCGACCCTTGCCTGAAGAGGAAGACATTGAAACTGTCGTTCCAAAAGTAGGATGAAGCCGATAGGAGTGGTTCGTCTTTTTCCATGCTGGCGATGGACAGTTCCAAGCATTGGGCAAGCTTTCTTTCTTCCCATTGGGTGTATTTAGCCGATTGTATCCTCTTATACCACTCGGTCCAAGCTGCGTCGGTAGACGGCCAAGCCTTGAACGTCCCGTTCCAGTGGGAAAGAGATGGTTTGACAGTGTTGAAGGGCATGCGGTTGGTTTCGGCTATGATCACGTCGGTTGGGTCTCAGTATCGCCGATAGGCCAAGGAAGTATTTTCCCTCTTGTGTTAAATTGGGGATGAGCACTTGGTGAGAGAGGTGCTACAATTTGAAGAAGGAGAAAAAGGTACTGATCAGAGGTGATGGTGTTTTATAGTTTGGAATGAGAAAAGTATTAATTAGTAAGAATGCGGGAAGTACTATTGAAAATTACCAAACGGACTATTGGTATAGGGGTGTTTGGAGGAACGAGTTGAGGGTAAGATTATAGAGTAAAAAAAAGGGGAATACCTGAGGGAATTCGTTCGTGGTAGCGGCTGGGGCAGTTCCAGTGACGGCGGCAGGCGGTGTTGCGGTCGCGGCGGGCGCAATGGTGGCCGGCGAGTTGGAGGTGCTTGAGGTCGCAGCGGAGGCCATCGGGAAGGTCGGAGACGAAGATGGGGTCTCGAAGAATGTGGAAGGTGTCGAACGCCGATGGAGTCGCCGGAGGAGAGAGAGAAGGGCAAGAAGTTTGTTTGAGAAGGAAGCCGAGCGCACGATGGGAGCGTGGGTGGCTCGACTGAGGAAAGTGGATATTTAAAGGGCCCTTGCGAAGAAGCCGAGACGATTCGGGCCAAGAAGGGAGTAGGAGTTTGAATAGGTAAACAAATCCGCAACACTTTATGTTACGGACTTGGGGGGCATGTGTTAACACTGGAATTTGGTAATGAGGTTCCTAAGTCCTAAGAAAGCAAGGTGGGTATAATTATGTACACCCAGAGTCTTGCAAAAACAACGACAGTTCAATACACACTTCCAGCGCATCGCCACCCTAGTTTTCTAGGTTTTCATCTCAATGAGTTCTTGTTTTGAGTTGGGATGCATCGGTTAGGTTCAATCTCTAGCAAGAGGTGAGTTTCGTCTATAGTTGCTTGTTCGGTGAGGCTGGCCTTCCCTCGGTTGAGTTCGACACTCTATTCCGGTCGATACAAACGCTAAGTTATCATATACATTATCTAATCTAAGTTGTTAGTACTGTTTACTTGCATCGGCTAATTCACTTAGGGTTTGCTAATATCGGCTAAACTGTTCATAACGATTTAGATTGTTTGGTGTATCTACCTCCTTGAAAAATAATTAAAGGTTTGTTTAGATCTTATCTTTTCTTTCTGTTAACACTGGAATTTGGTAATGAGGTTCCTAAGTCCTAAGAAAGCAAGGTGGAATTGGATCGGTGAGGTCGGGAGTCGTATCGGCTAAAAGAGTGATGGCGGGGCGGGTCGGGCGAGGATGGGTTGAATGGAACACCGACGCCGATTCCGAGTTCAGAAGAGATAAAACCGTGTCCAATGCAGAAACTTGAGGATAAGTGGGGATTCGAATGTTAATTGCGCGTTTAAAGATATTGTCACCTATGGATAGAGTCCTGTAATGGCAGTTGTATCTGTAATTTAGGAGTTTGTGAAATTGTTAGTTGTAATGCATTATAGATCTCGCTAGGGATGATATGATGTTTTAAAAATTAGTTTAGATAGAGTCCGAAGTTGTTACAAATATTTGTATCTTGGGTATAAATAGGACCCGAGACCCTCTGTATAAGGACAATTCAATCAATCTAATCTTCGGCGCATCGCCATCCTTTTCCTTTTAGACGAACACCCTGTTTGGCTTTGGGCTGCATCGTCTCGATCCCCAAACTCAGGTAAATGTTTGTCATTAGTGGTGAGACTACTTGTTTCTGATGCTTCCATCGCAATGACACATTGGATTCAATAGTTTTACTACGACATATATCATATAGTGCATATGAACCAATTCGGCGCTTAGATCTATCTTGTAGTTGACTCATCTTTTCAGGGGTATGTGGTCAACAAGGCTAGGTTTGAGGGCTGGTTGATTCGTATGCAGTATCTACCATCTTATGGAGTGTAAGTCGAAAGTAATAGATTGAATGCTTCTTTTGATACTTAATGCTGCATCCAGATGAACTGTTGAGTCGTCTTTAGAATCGTTGGTAATCTATTCTTTTGGACTTACATTATCTAGGGATAGCGTCGGGGTTTCAGCACCTTACTTATCTTGATGTGTTTCTTTTAACGTAATTGTTATTAGATCTGCAGTAGGGCTGTATTTCATGTCTGGATTGTGCTTGCTTACATCTTTAATCTAGGAATGTTGCGCCTGCACAAGATTCATTGGAATATCAGCCGATTTGATGTTAGTTTCCCAGCATCGGTTGGTCTATTGATCCGTATATTTATTATTCTTCGTTATATTTGGATCGGATGACTGATGATCGTCTTGGCATAGCCGATGCGCTTTGGTCGTTTGGCCCAAATATGGCCTGGAATAGCATATATACGTTCATGGATTTTCCTCGGCCGATCCCGCGGGGACTTGACCTAACGCTTAACGAACGCTTTCTTGTCTTTTTTCTTGTTGATTGGCAGATCAAATCAACTGGCACGCTCTACACATTGTAAGTAGCTAAGAAGGACCTGCACTGGAGTCAAGCAGATCTCCCAGGCCAGCGCGTGAGAGAGATTTCTCGTCAACACTTTCATACTTAGTGTTGCATCAATTGGGTTTGACCTACTAAGTCATGATTGAAATTGTAAGCACTAACTTACTCATGGATTGTCAATAAGGGTAGTATCAGGGTTTCGGCCGATCTTACCTAGTATAACTATTTCGCTTTAAATTACATGTTTTATTTTGCTTAATATGTTATATCTATCATCTTATATAAGTTTATCAATCCTTTAAAACCATTAAGCTTGTCATCATCCTCGCACTCTCTCAGTTAGGTCTTATCTATTGAGGTTATAACTTGTTTAGTAGATTTAATTAAGGTTGATAGTCTTATATAAGGTTATATCAGAGTTTTAGTCGGTACGTTATCTAAAAACACCTAAGCTATTTCATCGGCTATGATATAAGTTCATATAATTATTAATTTGTCTGATCTTGGTTATAAGCAATTAATATTGTCTCGGTTAGGTCCGACCTATCATAATTGCTTGTAGCTAAGAAAAAAATTAAATTAGTAATTATATGTTATTTACATCCACAGCCGATCATGATTGATTTGGGTCAAATCTTCAATATCTATCCATTAGCTAGCTATTTAGATCATATAATCATATAACAATTGACTTTAATAATCTCAATCTTATGTTGCATCTATTGGGTTCGACCTATAGGATTGGTTCTGTCAAAGAAAGGTTGTTTACAATTATATCTAATCTAAATCTAGTTCATGACCAACATCTTCTATCTTACATCTGATTCAACTTGTTTGCATCGGCTAGGTTATCACGATACGACATTGGCCCATCGGCCAATCGGCTATCGTCTTTTAATGTTTACCATATCTTGTTGGTTGTAGGATCAAACCAACTAGCACACCCTTGAACCCGAAGTTTTGGACCTGCATTGGAGCTAAGCAGAACTCCCAGGCCAGCGTGTTTTTCATCAACACTTTTGTAAGGCTTGTTTTGGCTACCCCTAAATATATAGATGTGTTTCTTTTTCACGATTTGTCAAGTACTTGAGCTTCGCTTATTTGGCCAGTCCTCTTTGCAGGTTAGGAACTATGTATTCGGCCTTCTCACGGGACTGGAAAAAGGTGAACTTCAAGCTGGTGGTGAGCAAGGGCATGTCGAAGCCAAGCTATTCGGATTTTCACGGTCGAAGGCAGATGACCGTGAACGGTCAAAACTATCACATGCCTAGCATGGCGAAATGGATGCATAAGCATCTCAGTCGAACCGTTGAAGATTTCGTCAAGGACTATTGCCAACGCCAAGAGGCAATGGCCTCTTTCCGGCGAAGTTTCACTATGTCTGAGTGCCAAGCTGCGATTGCTCACCTAGCATAGTTTGTGCTTCGTCCCCTACGCCTCTTAATATGTTTTTTGATGTGGATAGTGACATCAAGTCCCCTGTGAGTGGCCCAATGTTAGGTTCAGTTCTCCCAGTTGTTCTGTGAGCTATCTTAGATTTTTGGAGTTTGAATCCTCTCCTTCGTCTAGCAAGGTAGATTCAGAACAGGTGTGCCCTTCGGCGGGTGATGTAATTTACCTTTGAGTAATGAATAAAGTGCTTTTTTTGTTTTGGCTTTTTTGCATTCTCAATTTACTTGCCTCCTGCCCCTCCTTTTTTGTTCTAAACTTTTTCAATCGTGCCCTCGTTTAGGGTTTTCGGGTTGTGCGTTAGTTATATATGTTTCAAAGCCTTCCTATTTTCGCCCTGTTGCTCGTTATGGCAAGTGCACTTTGTTAAGTGTTTGCACGAGGCCAAGTGTGGTGATAGTTAAAAATGGGTCGTCGTGATGTCGATGTTCAATCGAGCGATGCTTCGGTCGATTCGTTTCTCACCTTTACAGTTTTCACTGATCAGGTGTTTGTCTTAGGGGTTTTCGCAACCGATCACATAGCTTGGGACATGTATTTATACTGGTTCAGGCCTCCATTTTGGAGAATAACCCTACTCCAGTTTGTCTTTTTTCTATTTTCCGCTTTTCTCACTTTTCTTCTTCTTTATATTTTAGAGGTGCAAAAAGCTTACATAGAATATATACATATGGCGATCGGGTGCCACACTTTTACACAGTATCGCCTGAGCGAAGCAGCATTCCATGAGTGGTTTAGCGCTTCACCACTCAACGTCGCCAGTCAAAAAGATCTAGTTCGTGACTTGTGTGTGACGAGGTAAGGGCCTTCCCACTTCGACTCCAGTTTTCCTACTACCACTAGGTTTGCCTTTTTCTTAACGACAAGGGTTCCCAAAGCGATCTCTGTGGGGTGAACCCTTTTGTTATAGAATGTCGAGGTCGCTTGTGAGTACTTCGCCATGTGGCTCAAGGCTTTGACTCTCACGACTTCAAGGAGTTCGAGCGACGCTTCGTGGCCATCCTCGTCCCCCATAAACACCAGTCTTGGAGAATTAGACCCTAGCTCGCTTGGCGTCATTGCTTCATCATCATACAAGAGCATGAATGGGCTAAACCTTCTAGTCTAGGTCTAGTGGGGTTGTCCAAAGGGCTCGGGGTTGTTCGAAGGGCCCACAAGGCCAAGAGCATTTTCTCGGGCCATTTCCCCTTCCGGGCTCCTTCCAACCTATTTTGAGTGTTTCCAGAATTTTTCCATTCGCCCTTTTTGGCTGCCCCATTGGATTGTGGGTGTGCTACATAGGCGAAATTGATTTGCATGTTGGGCCCTTGCACATTTCTTTGAATTTCTCAGAGTCGAACTGTTTCCCGTTATCAGTGATGAACTCTTTCGGCACCTCGAATCGGCATATGATGTTCTTCCAAACAAACTTCTGTACCATGGCCAAAATGATGGAGGTGAATGGTTCGGCTATGATCCATCTGGAGAAGTATTCTATCACTACAATGCCGAAGCGATAGCTGTTCTTCGCCATGGGGAACGGGCCTATGATGTTCAATCCCCAACGAGCGAAAGGCCATATAGGGACGATTGGTTGCAAGTCATATTGCAGCGCATTCTGGCTCTGACCATGCCTTTGGCATCCTTCGCATTTCTTTATATGCTCTATGCAACTTCGCAGCATAGTCGACCAGTACACACCTTGTCGAAGCACCTTGGCCGCAATTGTTCTCTTCGCCTGATGAGTGCCACACATCCCCTGGTGTACCTCCTTCACCATCTCTTCTCCTTTGGCAACAGATACGCACCGAAGCAACGACTGCGTTACTCCAGACTTGTATAGCTAGCCAAAAATTATCTTGTATCTTGCTGCTCTCAGCTGTAAGCGCCTTGATTCGGGCTTCTCATCCGGCAGCCACCAATTGCTTAGGTGCTTAACGAATAGGGTTCGCCAATTGTTTTCACTTTCAATGGCTCCCTCCATACTTATGCTCATGATTTCCTTCTCGTGCTAGTCTCACACTTGGAGTGTATAGTACTTCAAAGAAAATGCCCAGCAAATGTAGCCCTCCTATTGTCCCGACCTTCACCAGTGTATTCGCTTCCTCATTCTTCCCTCTAGGTAGGAGTTCGACTGTTATGCCAATGAACCCCTTCTCCATCTCCCGAAAGGCGTCCTGGCATTTCTTCGTTCCTTCTTCTTTCGCCTCAAAGGACTTGTCCACCTGCCTAACCACCAGCATGGAGTCCGTTCGGACTAAAAATCATCTGGCCCCAAGATTCTTTGCCTTGCGTAATCCCATCAACACCGTTTCATACCCTGTTGTGTTGTTTGTGGTTGAAAACTAGAGACGGACGCATAACAAATCGTCGTGCCGGCCGGTGACACAAGGATAGCGGCCCGGCCCATCCCCCTATGAGACCAAGATCCATCGAAGTACATTGTCCATTGTTGTTTGACCGGATCAGCTTTCGGCATGGTGGTTAGGGTCCATTCTGCCACAAAATCGACCAGGACCTGGGACTTGATTTCAGTTCTAGCGACAAAGTTGAGGTCGAAAGGGGATAATTCGGCCGCCCACTTGCTTAACCAACTGGTAATCTCCTTCCTCCTGAGCACTTCACCGATGGGATATTGTGAAGGTATTGTAATCTTGTATGCCTAAAAGTAGTGACGTAGCACACGCGAAGCCATAACTAGGGCATACGCTAGCTTTTCCATTTCCATGTACCTTGTCTTCGCCCCCTGAAGCACTTCGGACACGAAGTATATAGGTTTTTGTCTGTCTTCGGTGTCTTGTACTAACACTGCACTAACGGCAATGGGCGAGGCCTGTAAGTAGAGGTGCAGCTCACTTTCCACTTTGGGGTTGATTAGTGATGGCGCCTTCTAGAGATATTCTTTCAGTTCGTCGAAGGTGCTCAAGCACTTCGGTGTCGAACTGAACTTTTTGGCCCCCACAATGTCTTGAAAAATGGTGGTAGGCCCCTTCCGGCCGCGTGCGCCATGAACCTGCTGAGCACCGTCGTTCTTCCCATTAACCTTTTTACGTCTCGTGCGTTCTTCGGTGGCTGCATCTACTATATGGCTTCAATTTTCTCTAGGTTCGCTTCTATTCCTCTTTCGAAAATGAGGAATCCTACACGCTTGCCTACCCTTATGCCGAAGACGCATTTTTTTGGATTGAGCTTGATTATGGCTACCCGTAGGTTGTGGAAGGTCTCTTGCAAGTTGGTAGCATGATCGACCACCCTTCGTCTCTTGACTATGATATCGTTGACATAGGCTTCGATATTTTGCCCTATTTGCTCCTTGAGGACCTTGTACACCAACCTAGCGAAGGTGGCCTCGGCATTTCTCAGGCACAAAGGCATTCTAATGTGGCAAAAGGTGCTAAAGGGCATTATGAATGTTGTTTTCGCCTGGTCTTCTGGAGTCATGAATACCTGATGGTATCTAGAGTAGGCACATAGAAATCTCATGAGTTCACAGCCCGCCATCGAATCCACCAGTTGGTCGATCCGAGGAAGCGGGAAGTTGCCTTTTGAGCAAGCCTTGTTTAGGTCGATGAACTCTATGCACATTCTCCACTTGCCATTCTACTTTTTCACTAACACGGGGTTCGCCAACCACTTCAGATGGCCAATTTCTCATATGACACACGACCTGAGCAACTTGTTCACTTCGGCCTTGGCGGCTTTTTGGCAATCAATGGACATCTTGCGAAGTTTCTACTTTATTGGCTTTGCATCTGGCTTCACTGCCAGGTGATGCATGATGAGGTCAGGAGACACCAACCACTTTGTTAGGGCTCCAGGCAAAGACATCAAGATTGTTCATGATTACACGTATAATGCTCTGTATCTCTTTTTCGCCAGCATCGCCGCCGATGGAGACCATTTTGCCCTGATTGGCTGCATCGACCTGGACTTTGTTCACCTTGCCATGTGGGGATGGCTTCGGCATTAACCGCACTCCTTGAATGTCTTTGGCTTGCATAGTGTTTACTTCATGGCTTCCATGGTCATGTCACTTTCTGTGGTTATCGAAGACTGTAGCCCCTTGACCGTGATCATTCCCTTGGGTCCTGGAATCTTGAGCTTGAGGTAGTTATGATGGGCTACTGCTTCGAACTTGTTAGGTATGGCTCATCCGAAGATTGCGTCGGTGGAACAGGATGTCCACCACATCAAACACGATCAACTCCTCGCGTCTATTGTTCTCAGGGCCGAAAGACACCCAAAGTTGTACCTGGCCCAGAGCCTGTATGGAGCCGCCGCCAAAGCCTTGGAGGGGGTGCTGACCTGCAAAAGAACTAGCATGGGTAGGCCCATTTTCATGTAAGCATCAACGAAGATTATGTTCATTGAACTTCCCCCGTCGAGCAGGATATGGCACACTTCGCATCCAGCCACCACGATCGAAATAATGAAGGGATCTTGATGTGGGAAAAACTATGCCCTCTGCATCCGCTGGGCCGAAGGAGATTTCGGAATCGCGGAACTGTGGTGGTTTGCCTTCGGCCGAAGTCATGGAGATGTGCTGGACTGCTCAGGCATGTGCCTTTTTCTGGCACTTCAACATGTGTCCCTCTGGTTTTCCCCGTGTGATGACTTGTATGATCCTTTGCTGGCCATCGGTTGCTCCTTCGATTTTGCAACGGCTTGTCTTGTTCTATCCCCTAGGCTACATCTTCACCCTCTTGGGAGTTCCATAGTAGCACTTGCAGTTGGCCTTGGTGCTATATATTTCGACATTGTTCTGTTGTATGGGAGGATTTGCCATGATACACACAATACTTGTCTTTTTTATACTTCTTTCGTGGTGGCAAACCTTGATTGCCCCCTTGCCTTGTGTTGAAGTTCTTGCGAAGGTTTTCAACCTCCTCAACCACCATTACCGGCTTCCCCTTGTCAGTTCGGAACTTCTTCCAGGTCATAGGAGCTTGCCCTTGCCTTGGAGACGGGGTTATGTTAGCCTCTTGCAGGGTCACATCAGCCTGCCCGTTGGCTTTGTCAAACTCAACTTGTATTTTGAGGCAGCACTTTGTGTCCTCCTCTCCTCTTGTGTAGCCAATGATTCGAAAGAGGTGATCAAGGGTTTGTTGTTTCTTCCCAGCGATTTTCCTTCTTAAATCACTTGGGCACAGCCCTGTCGAAGCAGCATTGATTATCAAAGCTTCTCTGATGTCTTGGACTTGACATCTTGCCTAGGAGAATCTTCACGCATATTTTTGGGTTGATTCGCCAGGTTTCTGCCAAATTCCGAACAGATCCTATTGGCTTTTGGGTTCCTCGTAAGTTCCACAAAAGTTCACGACGAACACGTCCCTGAGCTGTTCCCATTAGTAGATGCTGCTTGGCAGGAGATTGAAATACCACGAGCAAGCGAAACTGTCCAAGGCGAGGTGTATCACCTTGGCCTTGGTGTTTTCATCTCCATGAGCTATTTCGATCGCCGACTCGTAGATCGACAAGAACTCACTTGGGTCTGACTCGCCCGCATATCTTGTTACTATTAGATACTTGAATTAAGGTGGAATTGGGTGATTTCGCAATCCCCAACTTAGAGGTAGCTTCTTTTCACCTCTTGCCCCGAACACTGAACCTTGTTGAAATTGTGGTGAAAGGCTTGGGTATGGCGATGCGAAGTGTGAGGCTAAGCCTAGGACTTGTGCCTACGGTTGGCCTAGGACTATCGCTTGGGACACATGAGCTTGGTAGCTAGGACCAACCGAAGCATCTTGAAATGTAGGCAGGAACACGGGAGTTAGTGAACAAGTAGCAGGCGTGTTCACCACTTGCCATGCCGCTGTGCCTTGGCTTGTTCCCCTAACGGCCGGGACCGAAGGGGGTGGGACCGCCGATGACGGCAATAGCGTATGGGGCTGGCCCGAACTCAGCTGCTGGAGAAAGGCTTGGAACTGGGCTTGAAGGGCTTAGGCCGCATCGGTCGTAGACCAAGAGGCTGAAGCTTGGATAGGATGTGCTGAGGCCGAGTTGGCTAAGCTGGTTGAAGGCAAACTTGCACTTCATAAGGTGCTGCTGCAGTCAGGGTGGTCGTTGTCGTCGGCACGAGGATTGGGACCAAAGGCAGCGGCATCGCGAGAGCCGTAGCATTTGGCCTAATCGCCGCCATGGTCCTAACCTACATGGATGCCTCGTGTGGTTGTTGCTGCTGCTACATTTGTCGAAGCATGTCCTGGAGCCTAGCCATGTCTTTCCTCATCGCCTCATATTCCGCCCTCGACATGTTAGATGCTTTGACTTTCGCTGGCCGATTTCCTTCACCTGCAACTGCCACCAAAGCTTGTACTTGTGCCATCGAAGCTACTCGAGCGATAGCACCTCCTACTTCGGCATGCGCCTGTAGTTCGGCTTCAACTTCTTCGGGCTCAGCTTTAGCTTAGGTCTCCTCCTCTGCTTCGGCTCCGGCTTTGGCTTCGTCTTCATACCTCCACAAGGCCGCTCTCCTTCTCACAGATTTCCTCTTCGGTGGCATTAGCTTCGGTCGGGATTTCCCACAGATGGCGCAGCTGTTGTCGAATGACGAACACATCTATCGATGGACAGGCTTCACTCGAAAGTGTGGAAATATGGGTAGAAAATATATTATAATTATCAAAAAATGGATTCCCATTACACACCTCTTGGGGTTTATTTATAGGTTTATAGTCCAGGTTTACAACCATAGGGTTTCTGTACGCCCAGGAATTTACTTAATCGCCCTTATGATAGGGACGTTTACAAGGGTAATAATAGTCTTTTGGCCCGACTAACCGGCCCATGGGCTCTAAGGGTTCCTTCCTAGGCTGCTTGTTGGGCCTCTCTGAATTGTACTCCTGGTTAGAGCTCGATTGGCTTCGCCACTTGGTGAAAGGTCTTCGCTTTGCCGCTCGCCAGGTGCTTCACCACTTGGTGCCCATCTTCGCTTGCTAGCTTCACCACCTGGCGCCCGTCTTTACCTCGCAACTTGGTGAGTGTTTCGGCAGGCTCAGTCGAAGGTCCTCATGGCATGTCTGCAATAATGTGTGTGCGCGTTTTTAGATGAGTGTGCACGTGTTATGAGCATCGCGTTTGTACTGTGATGAATAACCCAAATGTTTGTGATTGTTTTTTTTTTCACGACTAGTAATTTACCCATATATTGCAACGGGCCCACACCATTAGAAATGGGCTGGATTTTGATCTAGCCGAAAGCACGTTTTTTTAACCAACCTTTTTTTCCTGTTTTTCTTTACACAATTGTTTGTTTTTCTTGGGAGAGCACGCTACTTGTAAGGGAAGCGAAGGACGGATTAAATAATAGAGATAACTGTAGTAATAAGATATTCAGAATGATATAAATTTCTGATGTTGTAACTCATTACCTAGGATCACCTGCTTCTGGACCTGAATTTGATCCAACTTACTATCTTTCAACAATTGCTACCTGCCTGAACTTTCAATACCACCACAGGCCTCCATAGTCGCCGGGGCTACCGTGCTTCAAGTTCTCCATCAATTCAGCAAATACAAAGGCGATTCTCCCGAGATAAACAACTTACAAGTTTCCACAACAATATGCCATATATCTTCCAGAAAATTACCTGTGCTGCTGTCTCATTGGGAAGTCTATCGATATAGTTTTCTCAGATAGTTTATTACTGTCCACTAAGTAATATGATTATTACATACATATGCTGAAGTACAGTTTAAATATACATGGCCCTCGTGTTCTATGGACAATCGTGTAGCAACAACAATAGAGGCTTGTATTCTTTACAAAGTGGACTGTTTGTTTTATTTTTCTACATACGCAAACAAAAGTTATATAAATAATCTACATTCCTTGGGCGGATTTTTTTACATGCACACCCTTAAACTTTGTTGTAAAACTGTACACCGCTCAGGATACTTCAGGCAGCAGAAAGGGCCCCAAGGACTCCTGCTCTAGCAGGAATAATCTTGCCTCCACATACATGGATAGAATTGCAGAAATCTCTCTTCTTCAGAAACTTCTTGATATGTTCTAGTATCACTGGTGCATTTTGGATGATCAACTTCTTGCACTGAATTGGAATAAGACACAGTTCAGACAAATAATACTGAATTAATCTAAGTGATACTCCATTTTACGGTAGTTTGTCATAGAAACTGCATGTGATCCTCATATGCTTAGTTTTTTCAGTCAAACCAGAAAGTAAAATTTTCAAAAGAAAAGGATATTGAAACTAGAAAGGAAAATTAAAGGAGTTTGGGGCACCAGATGGTCACCTTTTGTACAGAATTTTCTGCATTGTTGCATCCTTTCAGAAGTGCCTCGATTATCTTAAGCTGCCAAAAGTAAACAACAGCAAAATTTCAATTTTCTTTTCTTAGAAACTACTTATATCAATTAAAGATGGAAAGTACACATGGTAGGGGTCCCCGAAAGGAAAAAAAACAATATTGCAATGTGCATTTTGTTGCATAAAAGACGATGGTTTTACACTATAAAGAACAATGGCACCGGTAATAGTTCCTGGCAAGTAGAGACTAAACTACTGAAACCATCAAATATGCTAGAAATCATAGGAGAGAACTGTTATGTTAGGATGTGCAGACCTTCTCATGCAATTTTTTTCTAAAAGAAATACCAAATGGCATTATGGCCACGATTTTTAAAAAGTACTCCCTCTGGTCTATAATTTGTTTAGAAATTTGTGGGTAAAACTTTTATATATGTGTTTTTAGTGACTTAAAAGCCAATGCTGAAAAAATAAACTAAAATGAAAAAAAATATCAAAATCAACTCTAAAATTAAGTTTTAAATAATCAAAACTTTGGCTGCGGCTGATAAGCTGAAGAGCAGATGATGGAGCTGATTATCAACCGGAGGGAGTATATTTTGAGGCTTATGGAGTTATGGATCACCAGCAACCAGGTAAAATGCAACAAACATCCTAATAATTGGAGAATATATGTGTTAAACATTTTTGTTAAGCCGGTCACCAATTGAGTGTTCTACAATCACAAATTCACTGGTGTCAACTTTCAAGTTACAAAAGGCTGATGATGGTCCAGGTGCCACTACAAGTGCACAGAAACACAAGATCTAATATTTGAAGCTAAATCATCTTTGGGTCGCTAGTCTACAACTGCACACAGTAATACTGGGTTATATTGTAATAGGCCAAAGGGAATATATGCCGAATTTTTTACTTTTTGGCTCTTTTTTAAAAAGGCTCTTTTAATTCGAAAAATGGACCCCAAGCTTACACATTGGCGCCGAGCTTACACATCTCGGCGCCATAGATCTTGGCGCCGACCTATACTAAAACAAATAACTTACGCAGTACATGGCGTTCTTTGACGTTCTTCACGTCATCAAGGCTAAGCACCGAGCTTGGCGCCAATATCAACAGCGCCGAACTCGGCGCCAATAACAACGACGCTGAGCTCGGGGTCCATTTTCCGAATTAAAACTATGAAGGGTCTATTTATGATAATCTTTCCAAAAAAGGATTAAAAAGTAAAAAAGTCGGGAATATATGTACTCAAGTGACAGACAAAAATCTATAACATAGGAAATGACACAAACCCTTAACACCCAAATAACAGACTGTTAGACTTTCACGTGTCAGGTTCACCAAACTCCTTAATAGGTGGTTCGCACACAGTGGAAACATGGACAGAGCTGATCGCTCACACCTCATGAGAAGACATCCTCAATTTTCTGATGTCATTTTTTATCATTTCATCTTGAGGACAAGCTGATTACCGAGGGAGGGATATCATATTGAGATGGTAGTATAGGTGGCATCAACACATGGCTGTTAACAGATGCCAGATAACTGAACGTAGATAGTAATACAATTTTCTTGAGCTTCAGGTTGTGTAGTTCAGATAAATAGATAATACTACTATTAGTTTGGTTAAACATATTCCATTCATAGGAGACCTGTTTCTCATTATCTCTAGGCTCCTTTGGTTTTACAGATCCTATTCTGGGAAGACCTATCTCTCATTATCCCGAATCTCTTTTGGTCATGTGCCCTTCTCAGGACATGCCTTCTCCCTATCACCAACTAGCACCATGGAGCCGGGCTGACATGACAGGGGGCCTAGAGCCCTAAGCGTCCAACAACACACATATTGTGTGTTGGCTCTTCAGGACCTAGCACCACAGATGCATCATTTGCTTTCAATTGCCTTGGTTTATATTTCCAACCCCAGTCAATATATTCTGGGCAGACAATAAGTACCTACATACCACATATTTTCCTACCATGGTTGTCTGCATGCTTTTACAGATAAATATTAGATGGAGTGGCTGGTAGTTCAGTACTTTGGTAGATATAAACCTCCAACACGAGTAAATTATCTACATGGTACATAAAAATATCATGAAGAGAGGAATGGCAGATGTTATCAGATAGCAAGTAATTAACACACTGAAATTGTCTCCTTGGTAGTTTCAAAACATGTCGATTTAATCAGTGGTCACAGGTTATAGGCAAATAATAACCTGAATAAAAAGAATAATTAATCAAATGAAGAAATACCTCCATATCAGGATTTTCAAGATCATTAAGGATCTCATCAACCACCTCATGGCAAAGGGTGCAAGAATCTTCATGTCTTGGGAGACGAATGAATGCCACTTTGTCACAAAGATTTACTGATTCACAAAATTCTTCAGGGCTTAAAGAAGTAACTTTTGTGAAGAAAAGAGAAGCATAATAATCCACCAATTTTGTACACTGCCATGCAGAAATGGTTTTTAGTGCACTGCCACAGCTAGGAGTTAAACATTATCTCAAAAGAAGATTGAAGACTTAAAGTTGAAGATTAGTGCAAAATGGCAACACCTCCAACTTAAAAGAAGGAAATTTTGAACAAGCTTGGTGAAGAGTGGCAATGATTTCAACTTGGGTCTCATTCTCATTAAGATAGAAGAGAGCTTCTGTGGCAAACTCCTCACAAATTTGGCATAGTTGTGGATCTACCTTCATTGTCAGGGATGTCTCCATATTTGAAATCTTTTGACCAACTAAAATAAAGAAAGTAGGACATCAAAAGCTAACTAAGAGTACAGACAAATATCTAGATATATGAAACTTGACGATATAGGCAATCAGTCATTTTGGCAAGAATATGAATAAGATAATCTCCCAGTTTAGAGGAAAAATATTATTTTGACGCTGTTTGCGGAATAATAACTCCCTCGGAATATAGGATAGTGAATTAATCATGCATTTTCAGCTACTTCCACTGGAATAGAATCTTAACTACTACCTCCGTCCCATATTATAGCCACTTATGGGATTTTTGTTGGAGGGATAAAGGTTATAGTGAGAAATAGTTGTGATTGGTTCAGATGAGAAAGTAGGTGAAGAAAATAAATGAGAGATGATTGTGATTGGTTGAGATAGGAGAGTAGGTAGAGAAGTAGCTATATTTCGGGACAGAATCTGAATGCTAGAAGTAGCTATAATATGGGACGGAGGGAGTAGTCAATACCCAGATAATTTGGCTCGTCAACTTCAGTTCCTACTTACTGTCCGTAAACATCCAAAGGGATTGTAATCTTTTGATCCAAACAAGGAACAGTGCAATTGTTGTATGCCATTATTTTCATGAAGATTGATTCGGAAGTTGTAGTTTCGTATCTCCATTACCTTTAGTTAAGCAACTTCAAATCCAGAATATTACTAAAATTACATTGAAAGTTGAAGAAACTACAGTTAACAGCATAATGGTTACAACGGACAAATAGTCAAACAGAAAAAGACCACTACATACCAGCATTATCAAAGGCCAAGCTTGTATCACCCAAAATCATAAAAGCGATGATGAAAATAAGTACAACTCTTGGGCCCATTTTGCCTGTTTGATACATGAATTAAACAAAAGATGGACTAACAATTCAACAGAACCGCATCTATTAAAAAGACAACAGAGCAGTATATAAGAAATCATCATCAATTATTTTCTGAAGTAGCGAAAAATGTTTAGAAGCATTGGCACAGATAAATCATTCGTTTCAGACCAAAATCTCAAACAGGCTTCGATTCCTTCTTTATTATGAGTACCAGAGGCACCCATTCTGTCATGTTTAAATTTCGAACTTTGTAACCACTTTAAATAGAAAACAAAATAAAAGAGGATATGCGCAATCCCAGACATGATTTTAAGCGCAAACATCCACATAAGCTCTATTAATCTGGACATGCATTGGATATGACCGACGCCCACTCCCTCTTTTTTGCAAACTAAATCATAAAAGGGTGTGAGCTAACACTAGTGAGAATAATCATACTTCAGTAATAGAGTTTATTTGCAAGCTCCCCACGAATGGAAACTGCACCATCACATTTTATTTTTTTACTTAAAACTGCACATCACATTTTGAAGAAGTAATGGTTTGCACAGATCAGTTCCTCCAACCTTATATGCTTTGCAGAACCAGACAGGCAGACAGGATTATTTTCCCCCACAAACTTAAGCTTATCTATTACTACTAGGTGGAAAAATAAAATATCAACAAATGCTTACTCTCTCGCACAATCCATTTGGACAGAATGACACCAAAAAAGCAGCCATTTTTCTTTTTCTGAAAAATTCGACCCGGAATCACTGGAAACGCAAGCAAAGCAAACTAGGTAGGACTATTTAAGCAGGAGGCCAACCAGACGCCACCAAGAGCCCCTAATCCAACTCCAACCCTAGTAGACTAGAAGCACAGGACAAGCAACTCAGCCAAACAAAGAACCTGCTTTATTCATACGAGGATCTTTTGGAGGGAAGGAGGCCGCCGGCCGACGGGAGCGGGAGGTCAAGGGCGGCATTCGGGCAGCGCTGGCCGCGGTGGAGGGACACAAGCGGCAGGCTGTGGCCAGTGGCGGCGACGGCGAGAAGAGAAGAGGAGACCCTGAGCCAGGGAGAGCCGGAGTGGAGATGGATTTGCGGCAAGCAAGACCGAGAGAGATGAGGAAGGCGTTGAATTTTCCTTAGTGGGCCTGGACTGGGCCGTGTGCTAGATTGGGGAAAAGAGCGGGCCTTTAGTGGGATCGGGAGGAATATGGGTATTGCATTGTGGGCTTTTCCCCTTGTTTGTTGGGCCTTTTGGTGGAAAGGCCAATTGAGCTAGCCCACTGGTAAAGTGGTTCTGGGGGGGATAAGTCCACTTGCCGTCTCTCATCTTTACATCGAGTTTAATTAGCATCCCTAAACAAAAATATCAATAATCTTGGACCCTTGACTTGTAAAACTAGGTTAATTAGGTCCTCCAGCTGTACATATGGATGGTTTGCTACGTCAGCAAGTTGACCTGGTCCACTCATGTTGATTAGATATTTACGTGGTAAAAATAAAAGTGGCCCTACGTGTCATCCTCACTCCTCCCCTCTTCTCTCTCCATCCTCTCTCTTCCTTTCCTCACTCTGCTCCTTCAACATCGGCGGGTGGCGTTGGCTGTGCCACGACCGTCTCTGAGAGGTCACGATATGAAGGGCGAGTGTGCCGCTGATGCTAGCGACGAGTGGCCCTGCTGGCAACTCTCTGCCAACGCCTGTGTCATGACATGACCAAGCACCTAAATACCACCGTATGCGACGAAATATTCCTTCTCGTGTCACCGTCCAAGGTCATGCGAGGAATAGTGGCCCGTTGCATGCACCATACTGGAGTACGAGCTCATAAGTCCCTCCCCTCCCTTCTCTTCTTGGACGGGCTCGTTGGCCGCCTTCGCCTCCCTCGCCCGGAGGCCGGATGAGCTCGAGCTTGGACGGGCTCGCTGGCCACCTCCTCCTCCCTCTTCCACCTTTGCTTTCCTTGCTCGGAGGCCAAGTGAGCTCAAGCTTGGACGAACTTGTCAGTCATCTCTGCCTTTCCCACATGGAGGCCAAGGGAGCTTGTGCTCAGCGCGCCTGTCACCTTCCTCGCCGCCATCTCACGAATAGTGTGCATGGTTGAAAAAAAGAAAAAAAAAGAAAATAGGGTTTGACATGTGGATGTATATGTTATTTTTTTTCTGACTAGAATATTATGTCGGCAAAAGCCATACAACCATACATAGTTTTGTTTGTTAAGATGAGAGATAAAGATTTTTGATATTACAATTTAGAAATGTCAATTATACTCGATGTAAAGATGAGAAAAGACATATAAACTTATTTCTTTTCGGGTCTGTTATCCGTGAACCTCGCGAGGCCGGCGCAACAAGGAAGGGCTTTCAGTTTTTAACCCATAAATGTCACGTGGGCTTTCAGTTTTTAACCCATAAATGTCACGTCTTTTTTTTGAGTGGTATAAAATGTCGCATGTCTTGAGAAGTTGAGTATGATTGATGTTAAACATTTGTAATTAACTCGTGCAGCAGCACATGTTATATATTTAGACAGTCAGTATAAACTTAGTAATTGCTAATTTAGATTTATCACAATTGAGATTCCAATCTGAGATATATTAATTTTGAATTTGGATTGACTCATGACCAAGCACAACTCAATATTTAATAATTGATCTTTTTATTAATTTTGGATTTTGGATTTATTAAATCTATAAATACTACTCCTTCCTTAAAAAAACTAAGCCGTATTATTTTTGTCATGGAGATCAAATAAAAACAACTCGTCCAATCAAAAAAATGAAACACATACATACAACCAACGAGTATTAAAATGGTTACTCGGGTTATGGTCTAACAATTTAATGTAGCACTGCAAAAATTCAAAAAAAATAATATCTTCACATTTGAAAACTAAAATATGACCATCCCATTCGAAAAAACCAGAAAATAAAATATACTTAAAATGTAGACTGGCCTTTGTATATAATTTAGTCTTTATAGTAATTATTAAATCAGTCATCAAAAATTTATAATTGTATAAGTTAGTCTTTATAGTAATTATTAAATCAGTCATCAAAAAATCAAAAAATTATAATTGGGACTCTGGAACGAGTACACCTTATTGTTTCTAATTTCAAAATTTTAAAATTATTGAATCATCGAAAAATAATAATCGGGACTCTGGCAGTAACAGCCCTATTAACTATTAAATTAACTATTAAATGCTTTTTAATCCTTCTAAGGTAGCTAATATTATGAGAAGATATCATGTAAAAATGAGCTAATATTAAAAACTCGTCAAAATCATACTAAAAGTTTCGTAAATTCATTAAAAATTACAGACAGGAGTAGATATAAAATATATTCTCACCAAATCTCAAATCTAAACTCAACTTCATTTAAGAGAAAAAAATGATAAATTTTAGGTAAATAGTGTAACGTTACTATTCATCCAAAATTATATTTTTGTTACTACCAAATTAAGTCGAGGTTGAAATTAAGATTTGGAGAGAATATATTTTAAATCTACACCTATCTTTATTAATTGTTTTATGAATTTACAAAATTTTTAGATGTGATTTTCACGAGTTTTCAATATTTACATGTTTTCACCAGATATATGGAAGATTTTTATATGATTTAAATCCTATATAATTTTTTATTTGGCCCTTTAGTACAAAGGATTAGAGCTTTTCCAACTTCTATGAAATTTCTATGGAAAGGCTCATTGCATGTAGATTTTAGGGGAAGTTAGCAAGAGCTTCAACCTTTTAAAAAAATTTGAGTCTGCGTTTTTCTATGGTCTAATCAAACAACCATTAACTGTTTTTTATGTTTCGTACTTGAATTCCTATCAAAATCGTGTGTTATTCATATCCCTTTGGTTTTTCAATCATGCGTTTCAAAAGAAGCCCTAAATATATGGATCAAGTCATCCAATCTGAAACAGGATATAGAAAAAAAAACATGCATGTCCTAGTTTTCAATAAAAAATCAAAAATAATTTCTTGTACATCACTAAAGTTTAGCCCATTTTCTCATTTTTCATACATTATCTAAATGGTATATGGGCCCTAAGTCCACGAGTTAGTACAAATAAGTGAACATTTCAATGGCAAATATGAATTGACCCGATCAATCAACGCTACTGGTTCCTTAATCGATGCATTATATTTGTTTTTCATCGTTTACACTCAGTTCTATAACAAATCATGAGATCCATAGTTGTAAAGTCAAAAATTGGCAGACATAGTGCAGAGATTCTTGTCATGTGGAGGCAGTGCAGAGCACACAGGACTCTGTATATGTCAGTAATTAATTAGCATAGAAATGTTTCAGTTCAAGGCACGACAGAAAAAACGTGCCATAGCCTATAGCATCTAGTCTGATAGTATCATATTGCTAGCCTTCCTCCAAAGAGAACCCGAGAATTGTCTCGATTCCTTCAAATATGTAAAATCAAGGCATGAAACTATTAAATTCCTTCAATAATGAAAATAATTGCATATATTCCAAACAATTCATTGGTTTGGACTTCGGATAGTTGAAAAAACAACTAAGGAGCCGCTAAACCAAGGTTGTTGATAATCCGACTCCAGATAGTAAGGGTTTCTTTGGAACACAGTGTTGTAAAATCACATGAATAAAAAAACGATGAAATAAAGTGATTTGAATTCCTATAAAAATTAAAAACACATAAAAGTATAAAAATCTGTCGTTTGAATGACAAAAAAAAGTAAGAACTTTGTGCCATGGAAACGAGAAAACATGAGGTTCTACCTCAGGCTAGTTTTCCTAAAAATTCATATAAAACATCCTGTTTCATAGAAATTTCAAATAAATATGGAATCCAGTCCTTTAAAAGTCTTATAAATTTCTTTGTTTCAAAGGAGTCCTGAGCTAAGATGGGTGACATAGCGAGATAAGCAACTTGTTAAGCTTGTAACGACTCACAAAACAGAGAAATTGTAATTTTTAATTGGGATCGACTATGACTCTTAGTTAGTTGACCAACGCAAGCCATTGGTTCGGCATATAACGATTCAAACCCGTTGGTTGTCATAACAAGCCAAAGTCAAATTTAAATTTTAAAATTAATTTTAAGATATATTTTAACATAATTTGTTAGTATGGTTTTAAGTCGCTAAGAATACATATATAAAAGTTTTACCTATAAATTAATTTATATTTCCTAACAAGTCATTTTGGTTTATTAGAAAATATGAACAACCGATGAGGTCATCACAATAGATACAGTTTGACGAGGACATCCTTTCCAACCACATAATCATACCTACTGTGCAGCAAGGACCAATGATTAGAAGCCGAGCTTGTAAACTTAATTATTAGGTAAAGTCATTCATAACTATTCATACAAGTTCTTCTCCGAATTGGATGTAACTTGCTGGTTGTTGTGATTTACTTATTCTTAGGAATATGAAGAGGAATCAGATTCACAAACAACAACAACACTAGCAGCGCTACTTTGATGAAGTCAATGCTCTTCACTCGGAGGGTTATGAGAGCAAATAAGTATTTGTTGGAAAGATTTCATTGTGTACTTTCAGATATGTCCGGCCTCACCATCAGATTTGACCGAAGCTGCTCAGAATGACCAAAACAATATTCGGATAGAAACTTGGGCTTGGAACTTGTATTTAGTAAAGCCCGTTAGGGGTCCACAAAGACTATGGTCTACTCCCACCTCCCCTCTTGGTCATTCCTCTACCTATATAAACCCTTATCATCCATCATTTTGCAAGTTTTGTGTAGATGTAAGTTTACGTCAGTTACTTTCTTGTACTCCTGTGTGTCGGCTAGACTACCCGGATACTTGTATTCAGAACCTCATTTTTGTGTGTATCAGTTTCATCATTTGGAACTGTTTCCTTGTCAACTTATTCTTGCTTGTTCTTTGATTGCTCGTAGATTCAAAGTTGTTCTTGGCACATCAAGAACAACAACAATTCGGAATTGGTGTACTGATTGCTAAGACGTAGCACCCCTGTGGTAATTGTAGTCGGACCGCCAACGTCGTCTCCTCCCCTAAATCGAACTTATCCTCCTCTCATCAAAAGATCAGGAACCTCCGTTGCTGCATCGCCATTTATCTTCTCCAATGAGACATGTTCTGTCCTGATTTCTTGATCTTTCTTATAGCTAGGAACGACTCCTCCACATATCACCTAGTCTATCCTATCTTCGACAAGCCATGTCGCTTCCTAGCTACTCCCCTGGGTTAATAATACTGTCGTTTTTATAAGATTATTGTCAAACTTTAAAAACTTTGATACGAGTAATATCTAAAATATTTGTCTTAGAAATATGATAATTGGTCCTAAAAGTGATCCAATAAAATTATATATTTATTGATATTTCTATATATATTGTTATAAAAAAAACAATGGTTAAAGTTATTTTGTGAAAACCTTGTTCTGATCTAAAACAATAGTATTATCAACAGGAGAAAATAATTTATTTTGTTCATCCTGACCACCAGATAACCTGCCCACGACTTTGCAGCGGCGCCGCCACCTCATCACATTGCCCACTGCGAGCCATCACTACCCCGCCGTTCTCTCTGTCCCCTCCGTGAAACTCCCTAGAGTAATGATAGGATAATCTATAACTATCTATAAAGCAAGTAGTGTTTTCACCCAAAATTTTCGTCCGTCTGATTATTTCGCAGAAAACCCTTTGAGTGTTTATAAAATTAACCCATAGTCCGCCTAGTTATTTTGCAGAAAACCCCTTGAGTGTTTATAAAAATTAACCCGCCCCGCGCCCCGCATCGCGCCTGCACCCCTCCCCCTCCCTCCCGTCGTTACTCGGAGCTCCCGCGCACACCTTGCTATTGAAGAAAGTTCTCTATAGTCTTCTTTGACATTCATTAGCTTTCCAAGAGTAAAACTGCATTCAAATTAAATTAAATTAAATTCAAATTACTCGCATAAGCATGTATAGTATTTCAAGTGTCTTGGACGATAGGCCTCGGTGAAGACATAAAGAAAAAATATAAATTAGAATTACATGAGACTTCAACTTTGAAATAATTATGATAAAATAAAATGATGCTCGTTGCAACGCACGGGCACATTTACTATAAGATTATAAGTATGTAACTAAGCTTTTTTTTTATTGCGGACTGAATGTTTTAAACTACAAACATTTTTTGTTGCTACACTCTTTGGTCCATTTGGAAACTGCAAAATAATTTACATTAAATTTGTGACATGTTTGGACTCATTTGCAAATAATATGAGAAGTTGATGATGATGCTTTATATATGTTCCTGATGATGATTTTTACCCAGAAGCAAACTAGAAAATATGGGTGCTCTGAATATAAAGACGAAACAGAAGACTACAATTGCGTCAAGTTGAAGATTATAGATAGAGGAGGATTTTCTTGAGAGACATCTTTGGAGACATCAATGATCAAAAACTTACCTTCTTTTCTTGGCTGTACCGTGGTTTCTTGTTTTCAGTGAAAATGAGGATCTGGGGCTCAAGCCATTTGGTATAAAAAAATTCTAACATGTAAGTGTGTAACCCATATTTTAATCATTTACACATTGATATATAAGTGTTCCACTGGACGTGTTAAAAGCGTGTCGATACAAAACACAACAGCCTGAGAGTTCTGCTTAGCTCCAGTATCGGTCCAAAACTTCAGTGAAATACAGACGTGCCAATTAGTTTGATTATACAACCAAAGACATGGTAAATGTTAAAACATGATTGCCGATCGGCTGAATAAGCCGATGTCGTATCGTGATGATCTAGCCGCTGCGAACAAGTTGAATCGTACGTAAGGTGAAAGATCTTGTTCATGAACTAGATTCGATTAGATATAACCATAAATAATTTTTTTAACAGAATCAATCCTATAGGTCGAACCCAATCGATGCAATCATAAGACTGAGATTATTAAAGTCGATTGTTATATAATTATATGATCTAAATAGCTAGCCAATGTACAGATATTAAAACTCATACCCAAAACAATCATGATCGGCTAAAGATATGAATAATATATAATAGTTATTTAATCTTTCTCTTAGCTTCAAGCAATTACAATAGATCGGACCTAACCGAGATAATATTAATTGTTTATAACCAATATTAGACAAATTAATTATTATATGAATTCATATCATAATCGATGAAATAGCTTGGGTGTTTTGGATAACATATCGGCTAAAACTCTGATATAGCATTATATAAAACGGTCAACCTTAATTAAATCCACCGAACAAGTTATAACCTCAGCAGATCGGACCTAACCAAGACAGTGCAAGACTAATAACAAACTTAATAAATTTAAAGAATTGATAAACTTATATAATATGATAGATATAATAGATTAAGCAAAAGAAATCATGTATCTTAAAACAAAACAGTTATACCAGGTAAGATCGGATGAAACCCCGATACTACCCTTATTCATAATCCAAGAACAAGGTAGTTTTTAAAGTATCAATCATGACTTAGTAGTTCAAACCCAACTGATGCAACACTAAATAAAAAAAAGGATAAGGTCTAGACAAACCTTTGATTGTTTTTCATGATGGTAAATACATGAAAACAATCTAAATAATCAAGAACAGTTTAGTCGATATCAACAAATGCTAGATGAATCAGCCGATACAAGTAAACAGTAGTGACAACTTAGATTAGATGGTATATATGATAATTTAGCGCTTGTATGACTGGAATAGAGTACAAAACTCAACCGATGGAAGCCTAGCTCCGCCGATACAAGCAACTATAGACGGAACTCACTTCTTGCTGGAGATCGAACCTAACCGATACAGCCTAACTCAAGACAAGAATTCGTCGAGATAAAAACCTAGAAAAATTAGGGTGGCGATGCGCCGAAAGTATGTATTAAACTGTTGTTGTTTTTACAAGAACTTGAGCGTACATATTTATACCCATAATTATAAACGAGTCCATATCGGACATGACACATATTTTGCTAAAGATAAAACACAGATGACAAGTCCAAACCGGATTCAACTCAATCTTTCCTAAAATTACGAAAGAAAAATAAATAAACCTATCTAATTAATAGATAAATCTTTATGTCACTTTTTTCTGAACATGATCTCTTCTTGGTAATATCTTCGGTCCCTTCAACCGAATCCAACTAGAACTCAAACTCATAGCGTTTATTGGCAACCACCAACCGATATCTTTTTGCCGATGCCACCTGCCGATACATCGTTAGCCGATGTAATTATCTATTTTTGGCAATGGAAATCATATCGTCAATCTCGCTTGATATTCGATCTTTATTTAACGGAATATGTTAAATTTTATCATTAACAATAATATGCTTTATACTTGCACTGTTCATAAAACATGTTCTGCAGTTGAGCAGTATATTAAACATATATTTAGAATGCGTTCTTTATAGAGGGATGGACTTGACTATCTTATTGCAGCACATGGAACGAGATAAACCTTTAATTAGCACATGCTTAATTAAATTAATTATTATAAGCTTGAAAAATATATTTATTTGTATTTTTAAACTTGAAACATATTTTTTAATTAGCAGCTAGAAAAAACATGTCCGTGATAGGCTAGTAGCCAGTAGCTCAAAATAACTGAGCTTAGGTTTTTATTCCAGCATCGATAGGTATGCCAGGATACATGGTCACAACGATGTACCCATAATGTTATTCACTATTACCTTCCTCCTAAAAAGTAGTTCTTTGTAGCACACAGCGTGGTCTTCAAATTAAGCTATTTTTTCCAATCCCCTTCTTTCAACCAATCAAAATCATTCTTTATTTATTTTTTTATTTATTTTTTCTTCTCAACTAATCATAATCTTCTCCTAATTTTTATCTATTTTTTATATCGGTGTCTATCTCAAAAATACATGTATATTTGGGACAAAGGTAGTAATAGTGTTCTCACCCTGATTTTGTGAGTATGTTTGACGACTGGCATGCATGGATGCGTGGCATGGCAGGCAAACTAAATGGCACTGCAAGATGAGAAGACTTCTTTCGGGGTATGGTTGCGAAGTCCAGATCGTTCAGTACGTCAGAATGCAGCATGCTAGCTTTCATTTGTGGTTCTCAGTAGAATTCAGAAGCCCACATGCCTGCCTGCCTTGGTTGGGGCGAGGGTTGGAGCATTGTGCTGGGCACCACACTGCACTGAACACGGTGCCCCTGTCCAGGTATTTCTCTGCATTTTGCGTACCTCTGTACTGTAAATCTGTGATCATCTTCATAGGTTGATGCATCTCTACATATATCAGCCTGTAGTGTCATTAGTAGGTAACACATGCATGATTATCAGGATAAGTGCAGACCCAAAGAGTTAATACTTGGGCAGTTGGGCCATAGCTAAGGGCATGATTAACATAACAGTTAACTTGACCTCGTGACTGACCGACATGGCCATAGATATATAGGTAAATGTCGTATCCTTCTATCCCAACCAACCTTCGTACGAAAAGCATTTGCTTCCTTTACTTGGAACTGTTATGTTAATGAACTATGTACTATACTCTAGTTCTACTAGTACATGTCATGTGACTAGGGTTTCCTCAGCATGGAAGCTAACAGTATCACACGACACAAGATTGAGTGCAAAAATAAGAGGGCGAAAGTATAGACCTATCTGCAACCACATACTAATAATCTACTTTCCAAGAATCTTCTCTTCTGATCAAGTCTCATCTTCTGTATCCTTTTGAGGACTCAACTAATCATCTTTGTCTTTAATCATGCAGTATGCAAACACTGGGATAACGGTTGCCATGTCTGAAAAATCTTATGGGCCTGTTTTTATTTTCCTAAATAGCTGAATGGCTTTGTGATTACTACTCGAGGGTGTAACCGAATGAATTTAAAAATAGATTTAATGATCAAAATATAAGCACATGCAAATTTTTATTACATAAATAAATCATGACATTGAATCATATTATATGATCTACACATGTAAGCTAGATAGAAAAATATGAACAGATATTGTATATGCAGAACATGATGAATGCGGTAGGTTATGGACGTTCGGCTGCACAGCAAGAACAACTCGTGGTACCGGTATTGACGACGACACACAGGACTCGAACGAAGAGGAAAACGAGCTATGGTGGATGAACAGCAAGTAGTCACGCGAAGTACTTCCTAAAAACCTTATCATTGCCTTCTCTCAATGCTGGACGTCGAAGGCGAATGTTCCGAAGACCTACTCTTCTGATCAATGCACGTCGGTGAACGGAACAGAGTAGACTATGAGCAACGTCGCAACATAGAGAAGAAGACACACCCTAGATTGGTTTCGCGTGTATTGCGAGAAAGCGGCCGCTAAGTTTATGTAGAGATAAAAGGATATGTGATTAGGACGTCTGCATGATCTTCACATCGCGTAACCGAATTGGATAAGTCATGCGTAACTTATCTGGACTCCACGCCGCTTCACACACCTAATTTTTTGGTGTTGTAACACCCTAAAAATCTAATTAAGAAAAATCAGTAAAATTTGAAACTTTTAAAAACTTATGCATCATGCTGTGATCTTTGCTTGTGTTGTGTGAAAATCCACCCTAAAACAAAAAATAGGAATAATAAAACCCTAAAGCATACTAGAGAAACTCGATAATATAACTTGCACACCTTAGATTAAGCAAAGACAATGAAAATATAGAGAAATTAAATGCCAATTTAATTTCTACTTTACTTATAATGTAAACAATTGACCAAGCATACATTTTGGCATTAAAGGACCACGGAATTAAAATACTTATTTAATTCCCTAAATTCCAAGACACTTTTGCAAAACACAGACCCAAACAATATGTTAAGAATTCAAATGTATTATTAAAGGGAAACTAAAGGTAAATTCAAGTGTAACCAATATCATTCAATCGTACATACACGAACTTGGTCTCACTTTAATCCAAAATGAAAAAAATCCATAAATCTAATTATATTACAAACATAATTAAATGACAAGTTCATTCAAACCAAGATCCATAAATCTAATTATACTATAAACATAATTAAATAACAAATTCATTCAAACCAAGATTCCATTTTGAAAAGCCTTATTTCTTCTTGGGCTCAAAACCTAGCTCATGAGCCCATCCTTTTTCTCCCTCCCCATTCCCCTCCACCCCCAAAGCAAAAGTCCATTTTACCCTCCTCAATCGCCTCCCCTTCTCGTCCCCAAACCAGCCCAGCAAGCAGTAACCTGCCCACCACCTGCTCGACAAAATTCCACGTCGCCGAGACCCCTTGTGCCCGTCGGTCTAAGGGACGCGTGCACGCCGAAGCCCAACGCCGTCGCCACCGTCGTCCTCGCCCAACAGCCACTCGAGCGCCGGACGGCCTTCCCCTTCCTTGAGTCGCCGCATGCCCACTGGTCCAAGGCGTCGCACGCCGCCGCAGCCGTCGATCCGCCGGTCCAAGCGACGACCCGCCATGCCATCCTCACTCTGCCTCGGCGCGCCGCACACTCCCGTTGCCCATGCCCTACGACCGCCGACCTTGCCTCGTCGTCTGAAGTCCACGCCGTACCGCGAATCAGGCCGGCAACGCCGCGACGCCTCGCACCCAATGCCGATGACGCCAACCCAAACCTTGCGCCACGGCCTGAACCACGCTGCCCGTCGGGTTCGTCGCTCCGCTGTTGGTGTGTCGCATCCCGGCTGCCTCAAGGTGAGTGTCTCTGTGCCGTCGCTTCACCTCCCCCTCCTTTTTACCCCCGCCGTCGTCCTCTTTGGTCGCTGCCGCGTCATTAGAACCCACCTCCGCGCCTGGCCATCCCGCTCCCACGCGCACCGTCACTAGGCTCGCCACCGTCGAAATTCCACAGGGAGAGGCCCGGAAACCCTGCCCGGCCCACCGCCGCATGGCCACGCCGCTGCATCGGCCGGGCGCACCGCGTGCGCTCTGTCTCGCCCAAGCAGCGGCGTAGAGCAAGGAAGAAGGAAAGGGATAAAATCCCCCCCGCGTGACTGACACGAGGGTCCGCGTTAATAAAAAAGGTAATGAATATAATTAAGTTAATTATGTGCTTAAATCAGAAATGTGGGCCTGAATTAATTAAGAAATCTGATTAAAACACTAACTAAATTACGGATCACTGATACATGGGTTCTACAGTCACCTTGACTAAGTCACTAATTGACCTCGGCCTCACCTGTCAGTGGCTTATTTTTTAAGGAAAATAATTGAAGTGAAAATAAAAACCGGGGACCCGCCTGTTAGTAAGTTCACCTTTCCATATATTTATATATATATATATATATATATATATATATGGTATTATTCAGTATAGAAAAAATGAACTAAATTTTGAAAATTTATAACTAATTGAAATGAGGTTCAAATCAAGTGAAACTGATCTTAAAAATTTTGTAAATTCAATCTGTTATCACTAAAATACTTTATGCCTGCAAATGAAATAAACATAATAATTAATTTTCTATATTAACAAATTGACTTTGGACAGAATAATAATTTCAACCGAGGATAATTATTACTTTAAAATGTAAGCAGCAATACACTAACATGACCACAGAGAGAAACACCGAATTTAAGTTTGATGTACACTCAAATAAATTACTAAATACTCTTAATGAATTGTAACAAAGTTGTGCACCTAATAAAAAAATAAATATGCTATAGAACCGTGATCTCGAGCAACAGATGAAATGCCTAAGTCCAATTCATAAATCACATCAAGATAATTAAGAAGTCCTATATTAAAATTTGATCTCACCCATGTAATGACCTAAAGATGTATCCTTGCCGAAGTTAGATCTATGAATAAGAATAATATTGCAATTTATAACTACATTCTTTTATCAAGTAAACACATCACGATAGGACTCCACGAATTTAATTACCACAGTGTTAAAACCCACAAGACAACTAAAATTTTGTTCATAAGTTAATAGGTAAAAGACATGTGCCAAGTAACCCTTTAAATGAGTAATGTCATCATTTATATCAAGTATACATATAAGTAAATATGCAAGACAATGTCTAATATTAATTTTTGACAAGGAAATGACTTCACTTAGAAAACACACCTTCAATAGTTAACCTAGTTTGAACAAATAGAATAACAATCTAAAACTCTATACACACATGCATACTACTACCATATGTAAAAGCAAATGAACATCAACTCTTAAACCTACCAAATGAAGTAAATACTTATCTACAACTTGAACACCTAATGATATACAAGTTATCACATAAGCACAAGGGAATTGATAAATCAACCATTGAATACTTCTTTAATTTGTTTTGGTTGGCCCTATAGCAAGCTTAGGTCCTGGCTTTGCCTTGGTTTAGTGTAGCCAAGCCCTCTAGAAACCTTCTAGTGGAAATAGAAACCAAACCCTTAGTCTTGGGTAGACTTAGTCGACAAAGCCCTATAGATTTAGGAGATGCGAGAAATATAGCTAGCAATCGCTTAGTTCTTCCCTAGGTTTAGATTTTGGTTTGTGTGTTGATTGGTTGTTGTATTTGGTTCTTCTTGCGTAAATAGACCGTATTGTCCGTGAGGATCATGAAAGTGCTACCCGAGGAGCTGAAGGTCGAGCAAATGTCAAAAGGCAAGTTAAATTAGTCTATAGCATCGGAGCAAGGCAAGTCACCATGTCCCCCTCCTTTGATCATGTTGTACCTATGTTGCGAAATGTTTTGTTTTCAAATAAACTTCATGCTATATTTAAAATTGCATACCTAATTGGTGATTAAGCCTACCTTGATGTTGATTACCTTTACCTTGATAACCATGCATATATATATTAAAGTCCTTGGTCAAATTATTGACATGTGCTTAGTCATGCTTATAGTTGTTTATCACATGAAATGATAATGTGATCTGAGAAGATAGTCGCCAGGGTAGTGGCGATTATTGAAAAGCGGATGGAAGCATGCATTGCCATCTCATAAGACACATGTGAAGTTGTTTATGAAAACCAAAACTTAATCATAAGAAAGATGATTTAGACTGGGATGGTTGGATGATTTGGGAGGATTCCAGCAAAGGCTAGTGTCGACCTTGGTCAGTGATGGACCGAGTCAGGAAAATAGGCAGGAAACAAACTGAGTACGACCTTATCTTCTCGTATGGGCATAGACCTAGAGGATTAGGGCCATCATAAGGGGCGGTACCTCAGTCATTTGTGGTTCAGAGCCATAATAATGTAGGTCATGTGAGAGAGCAAAATATGACGAATTCACATCAATCGTGAAATCTAACAATAAAATTGGACTAACTGTGCTTAAGATTTCTTCCCTTAGAATCTCGGGAACGCCAGAACTCCCCTCACTCCTGGTTTGTGAAGCCAGGTAGATGATTGGGGGCGCATAGTTTCATGCAGCAGGTACCGCAACCTTAAGAGGACCCTAAAGACTAGGCCGTGACAAGTCCCATGTGTTGGGTGCATCATGGAGTACGAGTAAAGCGTCCATCCACTGCAGCATGAGTAAACCAATCTATTCAAATAGCCATGCTCACAGTTAAAGGAGCATAGGGACTTGTATTATTCTTGACTAGACTTATAAACTTTAATTTGACTTAGAGCATACATAGGAAGGGATGGTGATTAGTGAAACTACCTATCGTGAGGGTAGGATCCAGTGGAAGGATTATGGATAAATGTGCCTGAGGATAAACCGAACCAAGTGAGGCTTGGGGAGATGGGCACAAGCCTCAGTGAATGGTTAAACAAAAAACTTGACGTTGTTTTAAAGTTAAAATGGCTAGGTCATAGGTTTGTGTAAATGTTTATGAAAACTGGCTTCGTGCAAAAGAACCCTGACCTTCCTTGAACCCTATGTGCATTAATCATGTTGTAGTGGTGGCTTGCGAGTACTTTATGTAACCATTGCTATTTTCCCTCTTTTGGACTTATCAACAGGAGAAGATGAAGATTCGACTAGCAGGATGGCATACTTAGCAGTTGATCAAAAGGCTGATCGAGAACTAGGTCACGACCCTAGTCAACCTCATGTGGGCATGTTACTTGGGTCTACTATTATATTTGTTTCTACTGATGTTTATCTAATATGACAAGACCCTATTGGTCCTCGTAAAGGTACTAAACTCATTTAGCATAAATTCATATCGATATATGTTTTGTATTGACTATAAATATGTGTACCAAATACTAATCCAGGGATTGGTACATGAAAACATATGAAGTTTTAGATGTTCAAAATTGGGGGCCGACAGGTGTGTTTCCAAAAACTAGGTTTCTAAAAACAAACACCAAATTTTTGTAGCAAAACAAAACTACAAAAGAAAGTCACGTCGTAAAAATGAGGAACCAATTTTGACGGACTATTCACGCACATGTCGTGTACGCCATCTTGCGTGACCTCCCGTGTCTGCGTACGGATAAGGAACCAATTTTGATGGAATATTCATGCACATGTCGCGTACGTTACCTAGCTTAGGTAACTTGGCCTGGCCCCACTAGGGGCAATGAGGCTAGCACACATGTGTTTCTCTATTTCTCTCCACCGCACATGCCTTAAGTAGCTAGGAGACAACTCTCCCTTTTAATAAGATCTCTATTCTAAAATAGACAAGATGATACTAAACATTATTCACATTATTCTCATGTATACGTACCTTCTTATGAGGTGGATTTTATGTTTTTCAAAAAAATAATCTTTAAATTGGCTTTGGCTCATCCATTAATTTAACATTTAACATCGTTTTTATATAAACTCATATATAGAAAGTTTTTATGAAAACTACACCATTTAAAAGCTTCAGTAGCGTGCGCGTTAATCCATTCCTCGAAAAGAACATGCCTATATACATCTGTCTAACTACCTCTCTCTTATATTATGGATTAGTTCTGGTGGTGCTTTAATTTGTTTCCGTTTCTTTGTTGTCCCTGATATGTCCCACCGAGCAAAAAAGCAAGACCATGATGTTACAACTTACAACACTTAATTAGGTAGTTGTCAACAAAAGTCTTCATGAAATGTGCTTGTTATTATTAAGTTGAAATTTAATTAGTTCACATTGCTGTTCTACGGATATTTCCAATCTCTATTATATTCTCGAAATAAAGACACGACGTCCAACCACAGAGAAAGAGGCACTGTGAACTGCACCAAATCTAAGTCAGCGTCACACATTTCAATTGAGTAGTGCTCACACAGACAGAGTACTCATAATATATGAGTATAGTGCAACATACTAGATGAAGTTGACTCCATAGTTTTCAAAGAAGTTTTTGTCAAATTAATGTCACTCTCAGTGCAGACATGCAGTACATCTATTTTTATTTAAACATGCATTAATTACACGTACGGCAAGAAAGAAAATATATATTTACCAAAGAAAACCTCAAGATATATTATACACAATGGTTGTCGTTCTCTCAACCATATCAAAACAGTGAGACCCTTATTAATCTTAAATAGACTAAACTGCACATCGCTAAGAAAAAATTGTGTCATATAAGTAAATATAATATGCAAAGTGGATTTACCTCGCTAAACAGTTTGAGTTGACGTGCTTTATTTACACAATCTACACCCTCCATATATGGGTCATCAAATCACTCCCACGGATCATCACATCGGTGCCGTTATCATTAGTGCCGATTCAACTTGACACGTGATGGTTTGCCGTCCCGGAAAATGAGCTCATGCGGTGAAGAGGCTGCAACCGGCATAGATGAAAAGACATCAGTGTCGGGTCTTATCTACATATATCCGACACTGATTAGTCGATGCACAGTCAGTGCTGGGGTTAGAGCATCAGCAGATTCTCAAAAACAATTTAAAAAAATTTATTTAGAGAATTTCTAAAAAGTTTGATAAAAAAATGATACAACAGATTCTCAAAACTAAGTCTCTATTTTTTAACTAACCGGGATCCATGAACCATCGCTAGGGTATTTTTTTTCGGGGCACAGGCGACACAGGGCGTAGCTACATCATTGACTGAACTATTTTGTTCCGTCACACGATAAGTAGTGCAGGCGGCGACATCATTGACTGAATCTGTGTGGCGACAAGCACCTGTGCAGGCGGCAAGCAACCGTGCAGGCGGCGGTAGCAGTGTTGTGCATCTGGTGCAGACAAGCGCAGATGCACGGCTCATAGATGCAAGTGGCGACAGTGCAGCAAGATAGTTTCGGCAGGGAAGGCAACGCTATGCGGCAGGGCAGGCAGGGCGGCAGGCGGCATGACACAGATCGATCTCTGTTTCTTTCGCGTGCGCGTGGCGCTAAAATAATCCACGCGGTGGCGGGAGCTATTTTAGAGAACTAGGACTCTATTCTCATTTTTGAGCATGAGATCCTGATTTTAGAGAACCTATAATTTTAAAGATCCATATGGAGTCCCTGTTGGAGCCAGTTTTTCAAAGGAAATTCTCCAAAATAGAATTAGAGATTCATTTAGAAACACTGTTGGACATGCTCTTATGGTACTAACTGACACTGATGATTAACCCATTAATGCCGGATCTAGCCGATTGGTGCGTGATGGGTTGCCCTTTTGGTGGGATTAATGGTAGAAATATTAAGATAATGTAACTTCATAAAAGGTAGAAATAATTGACATAGAGTGGTAAAAAAATGTTAGGACTAAATACATACTGCTACAGACCCTTAAGGTGTTGGTTATCAATAATAGGGATACCCATCAGGAGGAGATTACGAGCTGAGACGTTCGGACGCCTAAGACGAGAGATCCCCGTCATGGACGACCCCAGAGGGACGGGCTTCATCTTTCTAACCCTAGCAGAACGAGCTTCGTCTCGCCCGACCCCAAGGGAACGGGCCTATTTCGCTTGGCCCCAAAGGGAGCGGGCTCCACCTCGCCTGACCCCGGGAATAGGCTCATACTCTGTCGAACCCCAGGGAGTAGGTCCCGCCTTTCCTAAAGGATGTGGGGCCCATGATATGACCTAAGCTATCTCCAAACCACTATGGGAGTTGGAGGGGAGTACCAGCGAACCAATCTCCAACTATGGGGTGGGAGTAGGAACGGAGTTGACTTCCGCTCATGACCGACCGTATCGAGTGATTACGACACCTACACTACTGGGTAAGCGGCCACAGTGCTGCCTAATCCATGTACGACACCCAAAGCGAGCATCTGTCCACCCGTCACTCGCTTGGGCGGAATGGAACTCCACGACCAACAAGCCGCGACTTTGTGTGGCAACGGCAACAGAACAGGGACACAGAATGGAGTCAACCACGCCATCATCAATAGGGTTCATGGGGCCCACGCCGATAGGAGAAAGGGGAACGAGACGATGCCAGGCGCCTTTTCCCTCACTTCCTCTCGTGTAACTCCCTCCTCCCCTTAGGCTATAAAAGGGGACGAGGGGAGAATGGAATGGACAAGTCACAAAGACATACCGCAACATACTCACCTCTATGTAACCCCCTACTACGAATTTAGTGCAAGTAACATGAGCAGCTCTCCACTGGATGTAGGGACATTCTGCCTGAACCAGTATACATCTTTGTATCCTCTTTGCACACCATCCGAGCTGGACGTGCAAATCACTAGAGATTTACTAGTCAGTGGTTAAAAACATCGACAGTAGGTGATGGCTCATAGGTGTCGGTTCATTTAAAACCGACAGTTAATTGATCATTTTTCATCTTCACGAGGTGAAAAAAAAATAAAACTGACACCTTTAAGAACCAATAGATGTCGGTTCTACACAAAAATCAATACCTATACTATTAGTATTTTTTAAAAAAGACACCTATAGGAATATTATAGGCACCATTTCTTTAAAAAATGACACCTATAATTAAAAAAAGTAAAAAAAATCAGCCCGCATCTTATGTATTCGTGGAGCTAGTGGTGTCCCCATCTCAAGTCTCATCCGCACTTCTTCTTCTTCTTCTTCTTCTTCTTCCTCCTCCTCCTCCTCCCATTCTTCCCGCCACTTCCTCCTCCCCGCCGTCGTCCCTCCTCCTCCTTCTCACCCCCACCACCCTTCCTTACTCTTGCTCCTCGTCCTTAGCCACTGCCCCTCCTTCCTCCTCCTCTTCTCCATCCGAACGATGCTGCCACGACCACGAGCAGATATACTGCCACAACAATGGGGGAGGCCGGATCTTCCGCCGTGATGACGAGGATGGCCGGATCGATGACATGACGACGGGGGAGGCCAGATCAACGACGGCGACAATGGCATTCTCTATGTTTGTGTTTGCGATTTTGTTAATTTTGTGATTGTGTTTAGTTGATGGGATGATGGTGATCTCAGTGATGATTTTGATTGTGTTTGGTTGATGGGGATGATGTTTATCTCAGTGATGATGAAGAGCTTCTCGATGCATCGAGCCATATTTTTTGCTTTTTTTGTTCCTATGACCTCAAAGGTGTCACCTGCTGGGTGTGGATTGGAAAATCTGATATCTATAGTCAGTTTCTAACCGACAACAATCCCTTTTTCTTTAGTCAGTTCCAAACCAGCAACAATCCCCTTTTCTGTAGTAGTGACATGATGTGCATACCTAGAGAATAGAGACAATTTACATCATAGATGAATGATCTAAAAGGTACAAAATAATTTGGGCACATTATTGATCCACATAACTTCATGGTCAAGAGAGAATTAACACTAACATTACATTTAGCAGTGAGCAACTTTATAAGTAAAGGAAAACATACTAGCATATAATCCTCTCTACAAGCTAGCTATTTTTTCGAGCGTTGATGATTTAGCTCTTGTTCAATAAACCATCATTCAGGAAAAGCACCAAGGGTGTGTCATGATGAATCATGGAAATATGACATTATCAATCAGGTCCAAGATAACGAATATTATTATACGGATATGTATATAGGCTTTCAATATAAATTTGATAAGACTAAGGGTTATCTACTGGTCTTCGTCTCTGTTAGAGTTTGTGTCGAATATGTGTAGAAAATAAGTTACAGTTTAGGACTTGAGTTGTACTAGGTGTTAGGAATAGAGTAAGAGTCAAACTCTATTCAAGGTTCTCTCTTAAATAGAGAGACACACCAGTTGTAACCGCAAGATGACAATAGCATAGGTGTGGGTACGACTGATTGGCGGCCTAGCCGATGGAGGGTCGTGGATACCCGGATACATTGTAATATGCTGGATCGGGGAGGAGCGCCCGTAATCAGTGCCCTGGGGATGTAGGCTTTGGCCGAACCTCGTTAACAAATATCGTGCCTAGGTGTCATCATCATGTTTGGATTTTCTATGATGTTTCTTTCGTGTTTGGTTCTTGATGTTCTATCAGGGCCGGTCTTATAACAAGTGGTATCAGAGCCTGCGGGAAGATCCATGGATGAGGTACGAGGGAGGTGCCCCACATCATGCCAGGTTGCACACTGTCTGGGATAGGACATGGTGCAAGGTGGAGCATGGCGGCGTTCAATAGAATTTGATCGGTGGATTCGTACACTTCGGGTGGTGATATGAACAATTCGACGCGCTGCTTTCAACATGGAAACGACTAGGCGTGGTGCTCGGGTTGATGGCGGTGGGAGCGATTGGCAATCCAATCGGTGGTCTCAGACACTTCGGGCGGGTGACTCGAACTTTCCAATGAGGTACTTTCAACGGGGAGACGGTCAGACGTGACACTCAGGGTTGATTGAAGCTGGAGGCAATCGACAAATCAATTGGTGGAGTCAAACACTCCGGACGGGTGGTCCAGGCCTTTTGATGAGTTGCGTTTGACAGGGAGACAGCTGCACGTACGTATGACATTCATGCATGTTGATGACGTACATAGGGTTCTTCATAGGTACATAGGTGTATGCATGTACGTAGCTGGTAGGCTGTGGCAAGTCTTGGCTCGTTCTTTTTTCTTCAACACAAGCATGCCCACATGCAAGGCGGCAAGACAGCTGCAGCAAGGCCATGTGGGCATATGCAGGGGCAAGGTGTGGTGTGTACATGATCAATGAACCGAGCAACACAACAAGTCGAGCAGAGATCAGGGAGGAGGTATCGCTGGAAATAGAGAATTTCACGGAAAGGACTCGGATGTGCTATCGTTGTTGGATTGAATCAAATACTGATTCGGTAATGGCCTATGAGTCATCGGAGGCGTAGTTGACGGCGACAAGGACTTTTTGGTCTACTCGGACTCGGGACAAGTTCGAGTCAAGGAAGCACAAATGCTAAAATCAACAAAACAAGAACATTGCGAATATAGAGCACGCGATAGCGGTGATCTCGTCGGTGGAAATTCTCGACATGTCGGTGACATCTCCGGCAACCTTAGGAAAAAAGGGAAGCAAAAAGGTTTGGGCTTTCCATTTAGAAGGTTGCTGCCAGGTTCCCTTGGTTGGTGATCAGGCTTCGGCAAAGGTGTGTTAGTTCATCGTGGCTTGCAGTTGAAGGAGAAAGATGTTAATGATATGCCCTAGAGGCAACATGGAGATGTTGGATATCATTGTCAATGTTTATGTATAAATAAATAAAGTGTTATTCAGTTCCATGAAATAGACATCTTGTATTGATCAATAAGTACGTGACTTATTTATGAGACTCTATATGTATGAATCTATTTCTAAATGATCCCTGATCATATATCATATTATTGGAACTAATATGATTCTAAGATCGACATGTTTATTGATTGATGATCATGTCTCATAGATCATGGGTATGGAGATACCAAATCAATAAACATGGACATATGTGTTAGAGAACACATTGTTGGATAGACCCACCATGAGACACTACAGGAATTAATGTGCCATTAGTTGGTCTCAGGTAGTGTTGGTACAAAGTCTTTAGACCTGAGATCACCATGGATTCCAACATGTGTAGTAGCCTACTTTGGGGCTACCAAACGCTATTCCGTAACTGGGTAGTTATAAAGGTAGTTTTCGGGTTTGCATGAAACATGGAGTGGGATGTGAGTGATCAAGATGGAATTTGCCCCTCGTTTGGGAGAGATATCTCTGAGCCCCTCGAGGTAAAGGATTATGGAAATGCATGGCCATGCTAAGTTGATTGAGGAGTCAATCAACAGACAGATAATCCAATACGGTTCGAGTGAATGGTTAAGTTATTGAAGGGATGACACACATCTTGCCTATAGCTTAACTGGTATTGTGAGGCAAAGGGATTTGTGTACACATTACAGGTTCAGAGCCGATATTATATTCTTGTATACTATGGTGTCAATATATGCTGCTAGGCGCCGCTATTGACAGGTCGGCTGAGTTGGACTCGAGCCGACGATCGGCTAAGTTAGACTATAGCCGAAACCGAGTATACCTGAACCTACAGGGTCACACGCTTAAGGGGATAAGAACAGGCATTCGAGTTGGACTCAGATACGGCTCGATCAGATAGGGATACGATCGGATAGTGTCCTATGGGCTTACGACGTATGGGCGGCCAACTCTGTGAGATTCGGATGGGATCCGATTCAAAATAGAGTCCTGATCGATCACTAGTCCCAGTCGACCAACTCTATATAAAGGAGGGAGGGGTGGAGAGCTGCTGCACGTTAATTGAAGTCAATTGCGCCGAAATCAATCTGATCACACACGGCTTTAGAAGTCGGCGAGATCAATCTCCACGGAAACCCTCCCACCTTCGAGCCAAAACCCTAGCCTTGCATCGCGTGCTAGCACACGGGTGTTTGGCGTTTTGTCCCCGGACGTGTGGATACCGGTAGAGGCGCTGCTACGTTGCGCGCTGTTGATCGGCTACGAATCGGCTGCAATCGGAGCGAGGCGACTGCGGTAGATCGGCGACGAGAACACGGTTGGACGACTCGGATCGGCTGCGACATGGCGAATCGGCTGATTGGTGAATCGGCTGTCCCCAGGAATCGGCTGTCGGCTTGCGGGAATCGGCTGTCATCGGCCAGCACAGTTCCAGATCGGATAGCCCTGATTGGCTGTTTCCGCTGCATACTCCAATCGGTAACGATCTATCGGCCCTTACTTGCTAGTGTTCCTGGTTTGCGCGGTAGAAAAGTTTTTGTTTTCGGCTAGCGTAGATTCCGCGTAACCCTTCAAAAGAAGCGTAGGGTAGGTGTGCTCGTGGGCAAGAAAATACCCAGGCAACAGCATGTCGAATTCATTGATGGAGTCAACGGGTCTGTTTGGCAGTACATGGTATATCCAGAATCTGCAGAGTTGCATGATGGGGATATATGGAATCTGCGTCACTGAAGAGGAAGAGCAAACGCTATGGTGGTAATTTCTTCGGGTGATTTAAGGCAACGATGAATTTTCTCATGTATCATGGGTTCAGTCTACGGATGTGTAAAGGATGTTGAATTCATTAGCTCGGTTCATAAGGCAATAAAGAAGAAAGGGTTCTCTTCCATGTCTGTTGAGTTTGATTTATCTATTTGGTGATGACGTAGGTTATCTGACCATGGATTAGATCAAGTCAGATTCAAGATGGAAGACGACGGTGAACATAGTCTTCAAGGAGTCTATAATCTGCTAATTAGGAAGGAATCCAATTTTGCTTGGCAAGACGACTGTGTTGATATGAGAGAAGGTGGAGAACTGTTGCAGGTGGAGTCAAGAGAAACAAGTTACAGGGATAGCAGAGTATCTTGTTAGGGTGAGCCTGGTGAAGGTTCGTCGGGCAGCTTGGCATGAGCAAAAAGAAAGAACCAATTCAAGTCCTGGTACACGGAAGTTCGAGCAAATAACAAATTTAGGTTGGCGTGACATATTTGTCAAGGTGGAGTTTGTTAGAGTTGGTGTCGAATATATGTACAAAATCGGTTACAGTTTAGGACTTGAGTTGTACTAGATGTTAGGAATAGAGTAAGAGTCAAACTCTATCATAGGTTCTCTTTTAAACAGAGAGACACACCGGTTGTAACCGCAAGATGAAAATAGCATAGATGTGACTATGACTAGTTGGCGGCCTAGCCTGTGGAGGGTCATGGATACCTGAATACACTGTAATATACTGGATCAAAAAAGAGTGCCCGTAATCAGTGCCTCGGGGATGTAGGCTTTGGCTGAACCTCGTTAACAAATATCATGCCTTGGTGTCGTTATCGTGTTTGGATTTCCTATGACATGGATTTTTATGACGTTTTTTTGTATTTGGTTCTTGATGTTCTATTGGGACGATTTTATAACAGTCTCCTTAAGCATCTATTTCAGAGGCGGATCTGGGCCCCGGGCTACCCGGGCTGTAGCCCGGGGCAAGTCCCAATTGCTTTACTACAATGATGAGAAATACACATACGACCCAATAGCCCCCAAGAAATACATATATGGCCCAATAGCCCCACTAAAAAATACAGTCCAACACAAACCATTAGCCCAACATGAAACCCTACCTCACCCACCCGGTCACCCCAGTCAGCGTGAGCCATCTCTCTCCATTCCCTAGCGCCGCCGCAACGAAGGCCGCCCCGCGCCCGGCGCCCCTGCGCCCCCACGTCGGTGAGCGTCGCACGCGGCGGCTTCGCGCCCTCGCGCTGAGCCGCGTGCCCCCACGCCGCGCGCCGCCGAGCATCATGCCGACACACCGCCTGCCGCCCTGCCCCGCTCGCCGCTCGGCCCCCGCGAGGCCTACCCCACTCGACTTGGCCCCCACGTGAGCCGCCGGCCAACTTCCCATTCCCAAGCACAGTAAGTAAAGAACTTCAACTCTCTCTCCATTTTTAGTTTTTTTTTCATGAATTTTATATTTTCACTCATTTTAGTTAATTGTGCTATATCTTTTGTACTGATTCATCTAGAATGGAGAGATATTTTTACAAAGGATGATCACCAAATAGTAATACTACCAGAACTAAAATGATTTGAGTTGAGAAAAAAGACCACGAATTAAACTTGATTAGTTAGCCCGGGACGAAGACCATTTTTAGATCCCTCACTGATCTATTTTATAGGTGCATGTGTATGCATGTGCAGGTCTTTCTTGTAATAAAAAAAGTAATGTTCAGTCTCACTTTTTACTATCATCAGCTGTACACATTCACCAAGTTCTCATGTCAATGCCATGAAACGCATGCTACTTTGTCGGTGCATACTGCGTACTACGATGCTACAGTGCCAGTGTCACAGAATACCTAGAATTAGGTACTACTTCTTGTTTATGGGTGCATATATATATATATATATATATATATATATATATATATATATATATATATATATATATATATATATATATATAACACACACACACACACGAGCAGATGCATGTATGGATTTTCTTAATATGCTTGGATGCATGGGTACTTTTATATGTACATATTTCTATGATAACTCTTTATATACGCCCATTGTTGGCAGTGATATGTGATCTGTCCATTTTTTTTGCATTCGTTGGCCGTGCCACTAATACTGGCTTTAAACTTCAAGAGAAAATTTCGATCCACCAAATCAAAGAAGTACCAAAAAATAGCATAAAAGTTTTTTATTTTCAACTGGTAACACATGCCACTCATTTTCCTTTTATCCATAGCACTTCCGTCTTATCTAGAGCTAACGGAAGTAGCTTGGCTTAAATTGCCTCTTAACATATGTGTGATCCCATGTCCAAATTTTCCCCACGCCCCCACTTCCCGAACAGAGATGGAGAACGAGAGAGAGGCGCAGCTCGTCGCCGGCATGTAGGAATTCTTGTTCCCCTCTCTCCCTAGAAGAACGTCAGAGAGGAAGGGCAAAGTGGTTACCATGCACGTGTGCAGTAGGAATTGAGTAAGATCTGAAGATGGCGATAGATTTCACAAGTACAATTTTACAACAAATTTTACAAGAAATTTTACAAGAAATTTTACAATAAATTTTACAATGTAGAGGTGATGGTCGGTGTTGCCGGCGGCGGTAGAGCCATAGTGGAAGGTGTGGCTGCGATCGGAGGAGGCGGCGATGGTGGCGGCGGCGGCGGAGGAGGCGGCCGCGGTCGGAGGCGGCGGAGGAGGAGGCGGCCGTGGTCGGAGAAGGAGGAGGCAGAGGAGGAGGAGGCGGCCGCAGTCGGTGGAGGAGGTGGCCGTGGTGGTGAAGGAGGCGGCCGCGTTCGGTGGAGGCGACGGAGGAGGAGGTGGCCACGGTCGGTGGGAGGCGGCGGCCGCGTTCGGTGGAGGCGGCGGAGGAGGAGGTGGCCACGGTCGGTGGGAGGAGGCGGTCGCGGTTGGTGGGAGGAGGCAGCCGACGGAGGAGGAGGAGGCGGGTCGGTGAGCGGCGCTAGAAAATTTCATCGGGAGTTAGAAAATTTTGGAGCCCACGCGCACCTATATAGGCGGTGGTGATCATCGCGTGCGGACGGCTTAATGGCCCACACGAAAAGATTATCATTTCGTGTGGGCAGCTTAATGGCCCACATGGAAAGATTATCATTCCGTACGGGCAGCTTAACGGCTGCACGGAAAGATTATCATTCCGTGCGGGCGGCTTAAGCGGCCCGCACGGAAAAACTATCTTTCCGTGCGGGCACTTAAGCCGCCCGCATGCGATAATCTACAAACCTTACATTTGACTACAAAAATTATAATAATATCTAAATTTGGTCAGAAAATTCTATAAATTGACATGACAACTTATTTTTGTTCCATAACACTATCATAAAAAAATCAATCAATTTTGATCAAGTGAGACTATATGTTATTCATAAATGGTTACACCTCTGTTTCATCTAAATGAACTCTAAGTTTCAAAGTTTATATATCTTATAAGAAAGTATGATTAACATGACAACTCATATATAATTAACATATTTCTTTTGAAGCTTGAGTTTAACATTGCAATCCTAGACTATATGCTCCTCTAGATATATTGTTACTCTTTTGCCCCTCTCTATTTTTCTTTTTCATCTCTTGTTGACAAAGACTCGGAAAATTCAACTTTTCTTTTTATTTTTTAATATTTTTCTTGACTTAGGAGCACACGAGAGGTAACCACAGAAAATTTGAGCCTAAACAAGCAAAAGACGTGGCCGGTGAAAAATTCAGAAGACACGCTCAGAATTGAAAAAAAAGCTTCCGGGCTAAAAAAGGCAACCTTCTAAGCCATTTTTGGGGAAAATAAAATCGTCGAACGTGGCAAAGCGGTGGACGAACGCATCCAAAATTTTTTTCTCATCGATTTTCATATATGGAAACTCTCAATCAGAGTCCGTATGCGAAAGTTATGGTTGTTTTAAAAACCGACTCCGAGTTAGAGGACGAAACAGAAACAATGCGCGCAAAAACTTGTTACACGCGCACAAACTGTATTATATGTGCAGTGGAACAACTCTGTTATAGTTTTATCTAAATAAACTCTAAGTTTCAAGTTTATATACCTTACAATAAGTTATGAACTTGTATGCATCTCAATTTTGTATATAACCTTAACATTAACTCAATATCACAACATATGAAGTTATATTGTCACTTGTATTGTGAATTTTTTATATTCGATTCTATCCCATATCAAAGAATTAGATGAAGAATTCAATAGATCTATAGATAATTAAAACCTTATATTTCTAAATTGATTATAAAAAAATATGGGCATCATCCCGTGCGGCCCACTTAAGTGAACCGCACGGGATAATGTGCATTATCGCGTGCGGTCCACTTAAGCGACCGCACGCGATAATATTCCATGCGGTCCACTTAAGCGACCGCACAGGATAATGCAACCGCCCCTAGGGACCGATTTTTCCAGGTGCGACCACTTATGGCCCGTCTGAAACCTATCGGGGGCCTCGTCCAGAAAAAGAGTTCCTATAGTAGTGATATATGCAATGCAAATCGATGGTGTCCTTTGGAATTTAAAGTTTGCAAATATCAATGATCGAACGAGACACAACAAACTAGTTCATCATGGAGTTTGAGACAAGGGGAAAGAGCCGCCAATCGCTGCAAGCGCTGCCTAGTAACCTGCTCTCACGGCGGAACGAGGATGAAAAACATGAATGGTCTAGCCCAACCAAATCACGCGTGAATACGGAGGGCTAAGGGCATGTTTGTCATTTTCTGTCTGTTCTCGCGACTGAACCCTCGACCCGCACCACAGCTGCGATGAGTGTTATGGATCAAAGAAAAACAAGTGGCATGTCCTATTGGCCGAAAGTGAAAATTTTTATTCACTAGTACAGATCCTCTCCTCTGTGATGGCCCATCACATGCCTGAGATTTGCGGGTCATCACAACGAAGTCATCTCAAACAGGCCTAAAAGAGGCCGACAAAGATATACTCTCATAGACTAGTTAGATGTGCATAAAACTCAAGCCCGTCACAAATGATACATATTAGTGACGGGCTCAATTCAAGGCCCGATAAAGATAACCAATGTTATCTTTGTTGGGCTCCAATGAGAACCCATCACTGATGTTTGTCATTGGTGACGGGCTCAAACTGATGGCCCGATTGAGATAACAGTTACGCCCGTCACCAATGAGTGTCATCTGTGACGAGCTATTACTTAGGCCCGACAAAGATAACTGAAATGCCCGTGACAGTTGCTAGTTCATTGGATGTTACAGATATTTATTGCAGGCTATAAATACCCTCATCACCTATTGTATTGGTTATCTCACTGTTCACTATTTTGGTGGGAGGAGGAGGGGGGCAATTTTTGTCTTTTTTTCCAAGAAAATCAGAAAGTGCAAAAGTGATTGAAAAATAATAGTCATTTCTCATACATCTAGTAAATACTTACTACAAAATATTTATCTAATATATTTTCACTTTTTTTTAGCTCAGCGATGGATCGAAGTTAGATGTATGGAAAAACTTTGTGATGTTATAGCGAAGAGTATCGAAATGGCATGTTAAATTTTATAAATGTCGCAGAGGAGGATAGGAAAAGAAGAAAGAGCGATTACATGTGTTGTCCATGTGCAGATTGCAAAAATGAGAATATGTTTGGTAGTTTGGTAGCAGAGTGGACATACACGCTCATCTGATACAACGAGGATTCATGGAGAGTTACACATGTTGGGTGAAACATAGAGAGCAAGAATCAGACAGTGGTGCAGCTGCAGAGAAGTGATGCAAAAAATCAAAAAGATGAAGACGAACATGAAATGTTTGTATCTTCTCCATTGGGCGGTGAAATGGTTGATGTGGATCACGATGTGCTGCAAAACATGTCACGTTATGTTGAGGACTCAGCCTACAACGAGAGAGATTCCATGAAGTTCAACAGGTTGGTCAGTGACTCGAAGAAGCCTCTTTACGCCAGATGCAAGGCAAAACACACCAAATTGTCAGCTATCTTGGAGCTAATGAAGCTGAAGGCAAGTAGTGAACATACAGACAAGAGTTTCATAGAGCTTTTGAGAATTTTGAAGGCCATACTTCCTGATGAGAACATATTGCCCGAGACGACATATGAAACAAAGTAGGTTTTGTGTCTCCTGGGGTTATAGGTCCGTAGAATTCATGCTTGTCCAAACGACCGCATACTATACCACAAGCAATATGCAGACTTAGATGCTTGTCCTGTCTGCAAGGCTTCTCGATACAAGAGAACGAAAAGTGCTGACGAAGGAAAGAAGTCAAAGCAGGGTGGTCCGGCGAAGGTTTTGTGGTATATACCTATCATTGATCGTTTCAAGAGAATCTTTGCCAACCCCAAGGAAGCAGAGTTAGTATGTTGGCATGCCACAGAGAGGAGGAACGATGGTATGCTAAGACACCCTGCAGATTTTATTCAATAGAGAAACATCAATCGAAGAGACCCAGAATCCACAGCCGACCCTAGAAACATGAGAATATGTTTGTGTACGGATGACATGAATCCTTTCGGAGACATGAGAAGTTCTCATAGCACTTGGCCAGTTTTGATTGCAAACTATAACCTACCATCATGGTTGTGCTTTAAAATAAAATATATTATGTTGTGCTTGTTAATCCATGGACCGAAACAACCTGACAATGATATTGATGTGTTGTTGGAGTCTGTTATCGATGATCTTGAGATTCTCTGGAAAGAAGGTGTGGAAACTTAGGATGTGTACGGCCAGGAGAACATCAAACTACGCGTTCTATTGTTCTGCACCATTAATGACTATCCCGCGCTTGACAATCTTTCTAGACAAACTGTGAAAGGAAAAAAGGCATGCTCCGACTATATGGAACATACACGCAGTAGGTGGCTAAAGAAATCAAGAGAAATGGTTTACATGGGTCATAGGAGATGGCTCCCGCTCCATCACACATTTAGAAGAAAAAAAATAAACTTTTGAACGGTAAGAGGGAATTTCATCCTGCACCCAAGGATTTGTCTGGAGATGAGGTCCACAACATGGTCAAGGACATAACTAATGAGTTTGGGAAGAAAAAAACGTAGTAAGACAATGGACAAGGGTATGTGGATGAAAAAAATCCATCCTTTGGCGATTACCTTACTGGAAAGATATCGAAGTCCATCATTGCATTGATCTGATGCACGTAGGAAAGAATATGTGTGAGAGTTTGGTTGGGCTATTGCTGAATATTCCCGGAAAGACAAAGGACGGGTTGAACGTGCGCCTTGATCTACACGAGTTGAATATTCTCAATGAAGTCCTGTTTGTAACAGATGCGAAGATAGGGAGAGTTTACCTCCCTCCAGCTTGCCACACCTTGTCGAAGGATGAGAAGATCATAATGTTATCATGCCTTAAAGATATCAAAGTTCTATCGGGCTATTTAGCAAGGATAAGTAAGTACGTCAAATTGGACGACCTAAAACTGGTTGGAATGAAGTCTCACGATTGCCATGTGCTCATCATACATATCTTGCTAATTGCTATCAGAGGCATTCTACCACCCAAAGTTCGCCACACTATCCAACGTCTGTGTAAGTATTCTTGCGGTTTCACTTTTGGTAACAACAGTCCTTATAACATGCTTATAAGACCGTTTCTCTCGTGTGTAGGTATAGTTGGGAGTGGTGTCAGAGAAATGCACCGGAAGTGGCCTTCCTGGATCCACAAATAGTCACGGTCACCAATCTTCAAACCGACCGAAAGGACATTTTTATCACCTTGTGGGCCCGCCAAAACAAATAGTACATTATGTGCGTCTATAATCAATAATAAGGGTGTATCCTAAATATATGCAATTGCATGCCACATATTGCTTTAGTATTTAACTTTTATTATATTAATGCCGCAGTGTTCATTGGATCCTTCTGATCATTATGCCAAAGTGGAGTACATGTCACTACATGAACTCCAAAGTCATTAAGACCTATGACTGGATCCCAATCCAAGAAGCAATCAATGAAGTGTGGCGGCCATATGTGGAGAAAGGAGGCCTGCATAACAAAGGACAAAAAAGCCTTATCCATAAAATTGACTTCCCTGTTAAATAACAAATTGACGACCAGTGTATATTCCATGTGTGCCAGAGCATGCGAATTTTGTACAACAAAATGTTCAAGACTTTGGTCAAATTTGAGGTTTCTAATCTCAATTGTTATATATACTAACTACTTCAATATATATATATATATATATATATAGATCGATTGACTAATTTCGAAGTATGTACATGTCGGAAAATATATCCAAGTCTGCGCCTACCAGCTTTGAGTAGAGAGGAGATAGCGGACTTTATTGTCCACGACATAGTGCACCCCAAAGGATTTTAAAATATGGGGTTAAAGTCCGCGACACGGCGAACATTTTTGAACATTTCAAAATTAATGTCAGAGACATGTAATACTTGCAATGCTAAATAAAATTTTCTTCCAATTTATAACTCGATTTTGCAGGTTTTGATGCTTAGCACTTCAATATGTTAATGTGAAATATGTGGATAATGGATGCGTATGTGAATAGATGTATGTGAATATCTGTTTCTCTCATTTTTGCAGCGGGCATGGCTAGCAAAGGACTAAGGCTACCCAAAAAACAAAATATTTTTTTTTGAAAAAACTCATCGGTGACGGGCTTTAACTTAAGCCCGATGAAGATGTAAATCATTGGTGATGGGCTTAAGTTAAAGCCCGATTGAAATGTTAGTCATCTATGACGGGCATTAAAAGGCTCATTTGAGATTGTTTCATCAGTGACGGGCCCTTGTTTGACTGGCCTTCTGGATCAAAACTATCGGTGATGGGATGTAGTTTAGGCCTGACAAAGATAAGTGCATCGGTGACGGGCGTTTGCCCGATAGAGATGACTTCTCACATCAGTGACCTTTGCGTCGTGACGGGCGCCATACCCGACATAGATGAGGGTTGCCGCCCGATTGAGATGAGGATGACCGTTGTAATGATTCTATTTTTTAATACCGACCGACTTGACTTTTGTGCTAAAGATTAAAATTTATCAAACTTCAAATATTGTGTCTTAACTAACGGCCCATTCTGTTTATTCCACATAAACTTCAAGGACTAACGAGTACAAACTAACACTACTATATAAACGATTTTTCGTACGAGGACCTCTATAAATTGTAGGCGGACCATGACTGGTAACACCTGTAAAATCATTTCCAAGGGATGGTTCATGGGCCATATGTGAAAATGCCCTTAAGAGGTCCGCCTACAAAAATAGACTTATTTTTTAGGCGGGCCTCTTAAGAGAGTGCATATGGGCAAAGGGGAGAGAGCAAGTGGGCCTCACGTAATAATTCCCACACCTTTTCTCTCCTCTTACTCGTCTTTACTACAATTTTCCTTAAGAGAGTGCATATGGGCAAAGGGGAGAGAGCAAGTGGGCCTCACGTAATAATTCCCACACCTTTTCTCTCCTCTTACTCGTCTTTACTACAATTTTCCTCTTCCGCTGTTCTCATCCTCTCTTACTCCTGTCCTTCTCTTCTCTTCCTCTCCTACTCCTTCCCTCGCGACGGGAGCGAGCGGGCGGTGTCGGCAGCAACGACTACTGCGACGACTGACGATGACGGCGGGCGACAGTGGAGGGCGGGATCCATCGCCACCGAGTCTCGAGCGAGTGGAATCTGTCGCTGCGGGGCCTCGGGTGCGTGGATTTGCCGCCACCGGGCCTCAAGCGGCTGGATTTGCCGTCGGGCCTCAGGCGAGCGGGATCCGCCTTCGCCGGGCCTTGGGCACCTGGATCCGCCATTGTCGGGCCTTAGGTGCACGGGATCCGCTGTGCCAGGCCTTGGGCGACTTCGACCACATTGTGGATCCGTTGTCGCTGGACCATAGGCCTCGGGCGACTTCGACCACGTCAACGGCGGATCCCGATACGACGACAGCAGCGGATCCGACATGACAGAGGCGATGGATTAGTGCTTCTGCATTGTGGATCGAGGGTTTTTGGTTTTGGAATTTTTATTTTTTGCCAAATTATTTTTGCGTGCGAATGACTTAAGCGTCTGCCTAAGAAAATTGGGTTTTCGTATGCGGTTGCGCTTGCCGCATACAAAAATCTAATTTTCATAGACCTTTGGGCGCAGGCGGACCGTCCATCCGCATGCAAACATAACTTTTGGTCGTATGGAAAAACGATTTCTATAGTAGTATACAGAATAAGTTCATTATTCATGAAGGAAGAACTTGTTAATAGAAAACAGAACACTTGCGGAATACACTACAACTTTGTAAGTATTTTAGGAAAAAGTCCATTATGAAATTTTGGACAACAGGAAAATGTAAAAATCAACAATGAATATTAAAACCATTTACTATTCAACCTTGAATTTTTAAAAAATCATACACCTCTTTTTTTACTTTCCATATAATTTAGAGTGACTAATTTTAGATGACGTAGTGAAATTTCGTAAGGTTAAAATAAAATATAAAAAATAAGTTGACTTCCAAAAATGTGTAAACAAGGTTACTTTGTCTATTCACATCTATAGCCTACATAAATTTGGTACGGTAAAAAAACTAAAATGTATAACTGAGGGGCAACAAAACTTTTTCTTGCTGAACCGTGCAACCAAGGTTTTTTTCTAGTACTTTTTAAACTGATTTAGTAATTTTAGAACTTGTATATGTTTTTGAATTTAAAAGCTACTAGTAGTACATGAACTGAAAAGTTCTTAAAAGATGTTGCGCCTTGGTGTATATATAGAACGAAGATAGTTAAGTCCAGGATACAATATGTATTTTATTTTAAACATTATATGTCATGGACCATTTTATTCTATTTTGGCTGTACAACTAGGTAAAGTACTCTTTAGGGCCAATGAGATTTTTTTAATTTTTATGTCATTTTAGTAATTTTTCAAATCGAAAATTATTTTAGCCTTGGGCTACATCTCCATATTACCCAAAATATGTACTCTATACTCCGTCCGAAGGTTGATATGTGACATAACAATTTTGATAGTTTATAAGTGTATAGTGTCAGTCTTAAATTTTCGGGGTTGCTTTGCTGACTTATTTCATGAAAGTTGAATGTTCAAGCTTATATAATGAAGTTTTACCCAATTCTGATAACACTACAAGTTGGAGTACTAAGTATATATTATCGCAAACTTGATCACAGTATTACAAAACGATATATAGACTTGGTATGCAATGAATTAACGTAAACCAATAGATATATGCATCCCTAGTACTACGGTGATCATGGGTAACTTTGCTATAATTTGGTTTAATATGTAATTTTACAATAATTCTGTCAAAATATCCCTAGTTTTCTGAAATATATGCTTAGAAGTAACATCAATAAGTAAATCATTCTACTTATAGATTAATTGTAAGTGCAATTAAGACGGTAAAATAGTAATCCCTTCTTTTATATGACGTTGATGTAAAATAACAGAGGGAGTATATAGTCGTACAATAGTAAATCTAAGGTTAGCGCATTGTCAGCATCAGCAATTTCTTTTACTCGTGCTAGCTTTACGCATCTGACACGTCTTACTTTTGGAAGAATCTCATTTCTATATATGTATTGAATATTCAACTGCATTTTTCTGATTTTTATACTAGCAAGTCAAATTCCACCTTAACCAACCCACTTCGCCAGCAGGTTACACATATCATGTAGATCAAGGTATCGATTTTAAAATCCAACTCAAATTCTAAAATGGAGCTAATTGTCATGTTACTTGAGAATTCCACAACAGCTAACAAAAGGAACATGTTAACATGACCAAGCATTGACATCTGATTATATTGCTGATGCAAGCATGTGGGTATCTCATTATTTATCATTGGATGATTGAAAACCTGAAAAAACAAAGAGACTAAATAATGATTAGTTTTCATTTTGATTTCTTAACGCGTTAAGAACAAATACAAGGGAAAATATGCTCGAGAGAAGTTATATATGGACCTGAGTTTGTTGATAAAACAAACCTGCAACAACTTCAGGGGCATAGTAGTAGCCCAAGTGAAACCAGGTTTTGATAAATTAAATCCCAAAGTCAGAGACAACCCTAATGGATTCATGTGCTCTTTGTTCTGGACCACTTTGCAAGCCCTGCCTCCCTCAACCTCTTTATCTCATCAGTGACCTCTCCCATTTTTTTTTCTTAAGCACTCTCTCTCTCTCTCTCTCATATTCAAAGTGCCAAACCTCACAGGGCTAAAAAACACAAATCACAACCAGGCCATCTCCTTAATCTGGTACATCTCTCCGAACTCATAGGCTCATAGCTCATAGCTAGCTAGAGCTAGAAGCTCACATCTCTCACTCTCTTTCTCCAAAGTCCAAACTAGATAGATCAAGAAGAGATCGGATAAAAGCGAGCTCGCCGAGGAAGAAGATCGAATATGCTTCCGAAGAGCTCGAGCCAGAAGACGCTCCGAGCGGCCATGCTGGAGGAGAGGGCGGCGTCGGCGACCAGCACGACGACGATGGCAAGCCGCCTCCTCTCTCCGGACGTCGCCGTCTCCAACCCTTCCTTCCGCGTCTACTACGGCGTCGCCTCCGCCGGCTCGGTGCCGTTCCTCTGGGAGTCGGCGCCGGGGACGCCCAAGAACGACGCCATCTCCGCCGCCGCCCTGCCGCCGCTCACGCCGCCGCCGTCCTACTACAGCAGCAAGAAGGGCGGCGCCAATGGCGTCAAGGCCAAGCTCGCCAAGTCCACGTCGTCCAAGAGGCTGCTCTCCTCCTCCAGGCAGGCGGCCAGCTTCGTCCACAGCATCATCCCCAAGCTTCGCCGGAGCCACACCATGCCGTCCCCTAGGAGCTCGGCCACGGCCACCGGCGACGGCGAGCAGGTGCAGTGCAGCGCTCCGCGGAAGAGGCTGGTGGCGAGCCCGCGGTCGTCGTTCTCGTCCACGTCGAGGGGCGAGGACGACGACGGCGAGGTCGCCTCGCCGACGTCCACGCTGTGCTTCCGGACGCGGCACACCGGCGGAGGCGGCGGCGGCAGGAGACTGCACGGGCTCTTGGCGTCCGTGGTTGGAGGTAACTAGGGTTTCCATTTTTCAGTTCATGGCGATGCGCATTTCATTGCAAGTTGGGTAATGTCGATGCTGCGCCACACCGTCATCGTTTACATGGAAAGAGTACATTTTTAGTTGAACTAGAGTGGATCAACAAGTACTTACAGACTGACCCACTCGGGTCTCCCTACGTATATGAAGTTAATGGTACTTGTACGGTTATATAATACGATATGAACAATGGGGAAACTATGTACTAGTGTGTCGATGATCTAGTCTTGTAGTAGGGTTTACTCAGAGGAAGTTGTGCTTGTTCATGAAACAAATCGACAATAATGTGTTTGATATATACGGAAATTACAATGCTTGGTGTGAAGTGTATTTGTTACAAACTTTTTACTAACACTGACTGGCCTTCCACGATTGAATCTAGCTTTTCTATAACTTCCAACTACTGAAATCTAATGATTCGATATTTCTTCTCTTTGATTCGAAGTAATTTCTCCTCCCAATGTATCTAGAACAAGCACGATATATATATATATATATATATATATATATATATATATGGAACAGAACCTTTTTATATTTATATATATCAAAGAAATGTCGGAATAAACTGCTGTTTAAGCGGAATTTCGATCATATCAAGAAATTAACATAAGCACTTGATTGCCATGCACCTCCATCATAAACCGTCCGAGATGCATATGCTTGATCGACATGAACTTTGTAGTTGGTACAGTGCACCATGAGACAAATTAATAACCAACTGCTGGGTAGAATATGTTGATAGTTCACACATAGTACAGTGATCTTAATCAGGTTGCTATCTATAATGACTCATAAGCGCCTTATTTCCTACGGAAAAGAGAAAATGCACCCTTTGTCCATATGTACGTGTCACACATGTTTTCAGTAGTACGTATTTCTCCCTGTCTCTGCTATTTATTTCACATGTAAAGAAGGTTACTGCTGACTTCTGTGCATTCTTGAATGCTTGGTTGCAGAAACTTCAAACTGAAGCACATGAACTTTCTGCCACATGCATGCATGGCTATCCCCTATATCCTCCTCAATAAATTAGCATATTAGTTGCAAAAACTGCATTAATCAGAAGAAAAAAACCTTCTCAGATTAATTATTAGTAGATCACATGCATGCATGATCATATCTACAACACGCATGTCTGGACCTGGGGAAAGAATCAAAGTCATCTTCATAGGTACTCATATCGTATGAATAGGGTTCGTTTACAGCAGTGACTGGGTGAATGAGTATGCGTATATATGAAATCTTGCATTTGTATTGTGTTTTAAAAAAATAAACAAGAAAACAAGCAGCAGTACTGAACTACGTATACTGAACTATTAGTCGTCGTCAAATGATCATCGTCAAGCTTGATCATTAGTTTTTACATACTAATCAGACAGTTATTATAGCTGTTTGGTGGAATCTCCCTGTTGATGCGCCCTCAAGGTAGGTCATGTGAGATGTGATGATATGAGAGAGAGAGAGAGAGAGAGAGAGAGAGAGAGAGAAAGAGAGAGAGAGGGGACGGCCAGTGCAGAGCTGCAGATGCAGTGCAAGTTAATGAACTAATGGAGATAGATCAAACACAAGGACCACGACTTCATCGATCATTTAATAACGGAGGTGTGACCATCTTTGCTTGCTTGTTAAACTGTGTTAATAACTGAAGGTACTGTTTATCATTCAGAGGATGGCCGGGTCTGAATCTGATCCGTGAAAATTTGTCCCTCCAAAAACCATTGACCAACAACGTTGAAAACAAAAGATTCGATCATTAGCTCTAGTAAGTGCATATGTAAGTACGTTATCTATTGATCTCAACTTCTCAAGTTGAATTTTCAATCAATTTGGAAGTTTCCGTAAACGATTCGATCGGAAGTTTTAATATCCTCGATAAGCAATAAGTTTGGATGCATCTCTTGTGTGGCGTAAAAAATGATGTTAAACAATTGAAATTAATCACTGGAAACTTATATGTTTTGATCCAACCACTACGGGAAAGCCCATGTTTACCGAGAGCTTTATGTCGGGCACTCGGCGAAAAATATATTTGCCGAAAGGGCTCTCGACAAAAAACTCTCAGCAAAAATGACACTTTGCCGAGTGTTTGCCCTCGGCGAACAAAAACACTCGACAAAAGTCCTTTTACCGAGTGCCTCCACACGGCCCTCGGCGAAAGTACTATTTTGCCGAGTGCCAATATGGGACACTCGACAAAACACTAACTGCCGTCAACTAATACCGTTTGGTACCATCTTTGCCGAGTGCCGGGGCTAGGCTCTCGGCAAAAACCAACTTTGCCGAGTGCCGGGGCTAGGCACTCGGCAAAAACACCTTTGCGGAGTGTCTTTACCTAGCTCTCGGCAAACATGTCAAAATTTTTCCTCATCCATCCTCCAAACTTTTCTATTATGTAAATACAACATGTAATCCCTAATTATCAAATTTGGTAATTTTTCAATTGGTTTTGCTATATTTCTTTGATTTATTGTATTTTCGTGAATTTTTTTGCAAGTCTCAAATTAGAACTACAAGTGGTTAAAAAATAAAAAAAAGTTAGTGCAAAAATTATATTCTTGTTATTTAGACCCTTTTTAGTTAATATGTGGTAAATGAACAGAAATTGAGATGTTTTTCTTCATGCAACATGGTTAGGAATGTGTTGACCGAATGATTTCAAAATTGTAAAAATAGCAAACGAAGTCGAAATTCATAAAATTTGTTAGGATGTCATGATATCATACGTCGAGGCTGGGGTAAAAAATTGAGAAGGTTTCGAATATTTTATCAAGTACGACGCTCACAAAACCGAAGATTCTCCAGAGTAGATTATAAGTGTTGAGAAGGATTGGTTAGATTTGGAGAGAAAGTGACGACCGAATTGTCGTTTGATTTTAAATCTTTTCCCTAGGAAATAAATAGCATATATGGGTTTATACAAAAATTTTGTAAATTTTTGAGTCCGTTTGGTAATTTCTAAATTATTAGAAGAAAAAACTAATAAAATTGTTTGCCGAGCGTAGCTCTCGGCACAAATGTGACACACGGCAAAATGGTTCAAAAAATATCGTCATCGCATGCTTTGCTGAGTGCTAACCCTAGGCACTCGGCGAAATTCGCGTTTGCCGAGTGCTAACCCTAGGCACTCGGCGAAATACGCGTTTGTCGAGTGCCTCGATGTGGCTCTCGGCAAAGATCTATTTTGCCGAGTGCCCCGATCGGTGGCACTCGGCAAAGTGAGGCACTCGGCAAATATCGCTTATATGGCCTTCTGTTCTCGGCGCTATTCACTTTGTGACTTAGCGAAAATACACGCCGCCGCCGCATCCTGCTGCTCGCCGTCCCCGGCCGCCGCCTCCGGCCGAGCCCCGGCCGCCGCCTCCCGCCGAGCCCCCGGCCGCGCCTCCTCCGGCCGCCTCCCCAGAGGCCGCCGACGCCGCAACGGCCCCGCCGACGCCCCGCCCGCCCCGCCGCGCCGCCCCCGTCCGACGCCGCCACGCCTCCGGCCGCCAACCACCTCCGGCCGGCGGCCCCCGCCGGCGCCATCCTCGATTGACGGCTCCCTCCCTTCGGTAATTTTTTGTCAAATTTTATATACATTAGAATGTTTTTGTGAGATTTTGTTAATAGATTTGAAATTGTTTGCATTAGAAATCGATTAATACCATGTGGAACATTAGAAACAAATTGATGGCAAAAAGAAACAAATTTAGGTATTTATTATAAACAAATCAATGGTAAAAGGAATGATATTTATTGTATGCACGTATATATTTAACATATTATTGTATATATACCCGTATGAATGGAGTCGCATCGCGCAGCCATGCGGTCGCTTGTGTGCCGGCCATCGAGCCGTGCTTCCCTATTTTGCAGGTGCCGCTGTCTTTATCGTAGTTTGTCTGTGTATAACGTAACCTTAGGCGTCTCCCGTTCGAAAGAGATACGGATGAAAATATGCGTCTTCTTGCATATCTTTAACCGTATCTTTTTCGAATTGTCCATGTTTTTTGTACAGCCTGAGAATGTGTAGATGAGTTTACTTTCCATGGTCTAGTATTCTGGTCCGACTCAGAATTTCGGTAGTATCTCCCAGTTGTTCTCCGGATACACAATCTCCCTGTCGGGACGTGTATTTGGAGAACAGCGGGGAGGTGCTGTCGAAATTCTGTCTCGGAGCGGAGTACTAGAGCATGGGAAGTAAACTCATCTACACATCCTCGGGTGGGATTAGGACCTATCTTTACCTATTAGACATTAGAGGCACTCGGTAGATGGAAATAATATTTATATGATTATTCGATATGATAGAGGATGGATGACCATGAGTGGATGTATACGAGCCGCTCAAGTCACGGTTCGTTGACCGATGAATGGATCGAGAAGACCGATGCTTTCTTGGAACTTGCATTTGCCAAGGTTAAAGGAGCACGAACCACATGGTGTCCCTGTAGCAAATGTGGTAACATGAAGCGACAAACAAAAGAGATCATGGGCAAACACCTTTGCAAGAATGGTTTTACAGCTGATTATACCCGGTGGACGTCCCATGGTGAAGCCTACCGTGGGAGAGACGAGGTCGTTCGACAACGCATCGAGGAGTTTGATTCTGATGCCGGGGTAGGAGACATGTTAAATGACTATGAAGAAGCACACTTCGATGAAGGATGTAGGGAGGAGGAGCCGGAGCCTACCGCAAAGGCGTATTACGACATGTTGTATGCGGCACAACAACCCCTTCATGGGCATACAAAAGTTTCTCAACTGGATGCCATTGCACGGCTAATGGCGGTAAAGTCCCAGTTTAGCTGGAGTAGAGAGGCCTTTGATGTTATGTTGACAGTTGTTGGGAGCCTGCTTCCGAATGGTCACCTTCTACCAAAGAGCATGTATGAGGCACAAAAACTCCTTCGTGCACTTAAGATGCCATATGAGCAGATACATGCTTGTCCGAACGGATGTATCCTATTTAGGAAAGAGCATGCGGAAGAAAAATACTGTGCAAAGTGTGGATCCTCTAGGTTCGTAGAGGTAGACTCTGGTGATGGGCATAAGAGGCAGCTCGCTATCCCCATGAAGATCTTACGGTACCTTCCGTTCGTACCGAGGATCCAACGGTTTTACATGACCGAGGAATCCGCGAAACAGATGACATGGCACAAGCTCGGACGTCGATACAATCCTGAGAAGCTTGTACATCCATCCGATGGTGAAGCTTGAAGAAGGTTTGATGTGATTCATTCTGGGAAAGCTCTAGAGGCTCGTAATGTACGGGTTGCGTTGGCAACGGATGGGTTCAACCCTTATGGAATGGCGGCTGCCCCATACACATGTTGGCCCATGTTCGTTATTCCCCTCAATCTCCCCCCCGGCGTCATCTTCCAACGATCAAATATATTCTTGTCATTGATAATTCCTGGACATCCGGGGAAGAATATGGGTGTGTACATGGAGCCTTTGATTGATGATTTGGTCCGTACTTGGGAGGAAGGGGTATGGACATATGACCGAGCTATAAAGACAAACTTCAAAATGCATATTTGGTACCATAACTCCCTGCATGACTTGCCGACATATGGGTTATTCTGTGGATGGTGTGTTCACGGGAAGTTTCCATGTCTAGTATGCAAGGCCGCTCTGAAGTTCATCTGGTTGGTGAAGGGTGGTAAATATTCTTCTTTTGACAAACATCGACAATTCCTCCCTCCTGACCATCCATTCAGGCGGGACATCAAGAACTTTACAAAAGATGTAATAATTACCGAGGCTGCACCACAGATGATGACAGGTGCCGAGGTTCGTGCTCAGTTAGAAGCTCTTAAGATCATTGAAGAAGATGGTTGTTTTCTGGGATATGGTGAGCAACATGCCTGGACTCAAAAATCTGCCTTGTGGAGGCTCCCATATTTTCAAGATCTCCTTCTTCCACATAACATTGATGTGATGCACACGAAAAGAATGTCGGCGAGGCACTTTTTGTACAATCATGGACATTCCTGATAAGACAAAAGACAACGTAAAAGCTCAAGTGGATCAAACTATGTTATGCAATAGACCAAAGCTAGACATGGCACCTCCCAGAGGCGGCAAGTCATGGAGAAAGCCTAAGGCCGATTTTGTTCTGACGAGGGCCCAAAGGAGGGAAGTACTCGAATGGTTCCAAACGTTGATGTTCCCTGATGGGTATGCAGCCAATTTGAAGAGGGGAGTAAACTTATCTACCATGCGAATCAACGAGCTCAAGATTCATGACTACCACATATGGATTGAGCGGCTTCTCCCGGTGATGGTTCGTGGCTATGTCCCTGAGCATGTTTGGCTAGTCCTTGCAGAGTTGAGCAATTTCTTTCGTCAGCTGTGTGCTAAGGAGTTATCTCCGACTGTGATTGACGAAATGGAAAGAATGGCACCTGTGTTGCTATGTAAGTTAGAGAAGATCTTTCCTCCCAGCTTCTTCAATCCGATGCAGCATTTGATTCTGCATCTCCCACACGAGTGCCGAATGGGGGGGCCTGTGCAGTGTCGTTGGTGCTATGTAATTGAGAAATGTTTGAAGGTTATTAGAACGAAATGTAAAAATAAATGCAAGATTGAAGCTTCCATTGCAGAGGCATACATTCTGGAGGAGGTTTCAAATTTCATATCAAAATACTATGCTGACAACCTTCCTAGCGTGCATAATCCACCTCCTCGTTACAATGCTGGTGAAGATGAATTGAACCTCAGTCTTTTCCGAGGCCAACTTGGAACTGCTAGTGAAGCGACCAACAAGAGATTGAATCATCATGAGTGGCGCAACATCATGCTATACGTGTTGACCAACCTCGATGAAGTGGAGCCGTACATGCGGTAAGTTCTCAAGAAATTTGTTACCAATTAGTCACTATTGTCATTGTTCAACCCTCTTGTTCTCGTTCGTACAGGGAATTTCAACATCAATTTTGGCGTCAACCAAGGGAACCTACCCCGCAAGAAGTCGAAAACCTTCTAAGGCAGTGTGCGGGAAATGGAATGCCCGATTTTATTTGTTGGTTCAAAAATAAGGTACTATCGAAATTCTGTCTAATGCTTAATCTTTTTGCTTATGCTGGCGAAGTTTGACTCTACAACCTGCTTTAACTTGCAGGGCCAAAACGATGCGTCTATGAGTGCCGAGTTGAGACAAGTTTCTGGTGGCTGTTCATATAGGGTTAAGTCATTTTCCGGCTATGATGTGAATGGATATCGCTTTCACACAACAAGCCATGAGCGAGTCGACCCAATCAAAGAACCACAAATCTGGAGTTTTTACTCCGGGCTCGATGGGGTTGATTACTATGGAAGAATAGAAGAAATATATGAACTCGACTTTCATGGTTGTAGACCTCTTAATCTGTCATATTCAAATGTCATTGGTTTGATCTGCTCAAGTGAGACAGACTCCTAATCTTGGCCTAGTCGAAATTCGACAATCAACCGTTCTAGCGGGAGACGATGTATATATCGTTGCTCAACGGCGACACAAGTTTATTATCTGTCATATCCGTGCCAAACCGACGACCGTCTTCAAGGTTGGGATGTTGTGTACAAGGTAGCGCCACACGGTAAACTACCGTACCAAACAATGAAGACTACAACATGGACCCAAACACATATGATGGCGAGTTCTTTCAAGAAGATGGGCTACAAGGAAGTTTTGAGATAGACTTAACCGAAGCGATGGGGTTGGATGTAGACAATGAAATGGTTGTTGATGAGGACGCTTGGAGAAGAGGTTCGTAATGTGAAGGACTTAGAATTGCTTCAGCGGTTACATTTAGGAAATGAGAGGGCGACAACATTCCTCCGCCGAGGAGGAACCTAATGATTATATCGACATGGGTGATAGTGATGATGATAATTATGATCCAGCTAATCGACCATGATGATTATTTCTAATACATGTATGCACTTTGCGTTAACTATGTTCTCTTTATCTATTTATTTTGCATCTCTCTCTTCGTATTTTTATATGTGTGCTAATTGGTTTTCTCTTTTTCTACGTGCAGGTGATTCAACAAAGATGGTGGGTGATTTGAGAAAGTGCGCGTCGGTGTTCAGAAGAGCCAAAGATGCCATTCGAGGGGCCGATGCGGTGAGGGTGCAGTAGGAGTCGCGGCGGGGGTCGCCTCAAGGTGTGTCTTGGCGAGGGTCGAGGGAGGATACCCTCCCCATACCGTCCTCTAGTGACGAGGAGCGGGAGGAGCGGGTGGAGCGATCGGAGCGGGGAGGAGGAGGAGGCGAGGGTCTTGTAGCTCTAGTGAGGAGGAGGAGGAGCGGGAGGTGGGGGGTCTAGCTCGGTGCAGGGTGCAGTTACGCTTCCGCGGGGGTCCGCCTCGACCGTTTGGTTGCGAGGTCCCTCGACCCTCCCACGGCGACCGATACCTTTCGAGAGATGCCCACTGATTCAGCCTCAAGGGACTCGGTAAGTAACCTTGGATGTTGTCAATACTTTTTCATTTGATTTGTTAAAAATTACAAATTAAACTAATAATTCATTGCTTTTTCACTTGTCAGGTGTTGGACTGTGATCAGAGGAGGTGATCACAAACGCCAAGTCAACGGCATCCCGGGTCTTACGTGCGAGTACACTTTCCTGGCCTTGTTCGATGCAGCGGAAGGTCGGAGCCTGCCTACACGTTTGACCACTACGTCGCCGTCCCCGATTTCCCTGATCGAGATGGAAGGATCTTCAACAACAGGGCGGAGCGGGTGAAGGCCGAGTTGTGGGTAAGTCTTTTGTCAAACCACGTCCCTCAATACATCACATTCATTGCACATTATTGAAACAATGGCTCAATACATAATGTGTTTATGCAGGATTTTTTTAGATGCCAGACAGGATACGAGGCAAAAGCGGCTGCGGTGGCTGACAAATCCTGTCGCAAACTCGTGACTGACATGCATTACGAGGCACGCATCCAAGCCATCATTGCATACAACGCTGCATACACCAACCTGAAGGTCACCAAAACCGAAGCAAGAACCATGACTCTGACAAAGGAACAATACATGATGGTAAATATAACATCGGATTTTTGAACGATTAAATACATTTGATTTGATCTAGGTATATCTCTTATACTTGATGACGTGTAGGTGCCTGTTTGGTGGTGCGGCCAGCTTCTCGATTGCTAGGAGCGCATGGTGGATAGGTGGTGCGCTGCCGAGTGGCAGGAGACGCACGCCGCTTGCCAAGAGCGGCGTTTGATGATGCCAGGTGCACCACACCACCAAGGCAGCCTTAGCCTCAACCAGTATGCAACTAGATGGGTACGTGAATTCTATTTTTCATTTCAACGACCAATGCTCAATAGTTCTTAACCATACTATTGTTTTGTTCGCAGTCGGCATCGCATGATGGGCAACCTATCTCCCAGTTCAAGGCATGGGCTTTGGCTCACAAGGGCAAGGCGACGTCCGACGTCGACTACAACCCAGAGGACGGGCCCTCGGCGTACACCAACGCGACTGTCCACAGCCGCCTCAGTCAGTACACTACGATGGCAAGGGAGCTCCATGGGGAGGATTTCGATCCTACTACCCAGGATATTGATGGAGAAGTTGTCATGAGGGTGGGAGAAGGCAAGAGGCATGGGCGGTACTAGATTGGCGACAACCTTCTCGACACAGCCAGTACACCCACTCTGTCCCAGCTTCGAGCAAGGAGCACGAGCGAAAGCCCGACCATACGCACACGGCCGACCGCTTCACAGACCGAAGTGCAGCAACTCCGGGTGAGAAATTTTCGGTTTTGTGCTCAATTAATTGATATTTACGATTGTTTGCTTCGTTTTGTAACATTGGGATGGAATATTGTAGGACGAGTTGGAAGAGGAGAGAAGGAAACGACGGGTTAGAAAATTCTTTTTTGCTCAATTCATTAATATTTACTGATTGTTTGCTTCACTTTGTAAAATTGAAATGAAATATTGTAGGACGAGTTGGAAGAGGAGAGAAGGAAACGGCGGGAGATTGAGATGAGGATGACTGAGATGTACAGCTACGTGCAATCAATCAGTCAAAACATGGGACTTCCTGTCGTACCGCCACCACAGCCTGTGGTATTCACTCCTCCACATCCTTTTGTAGGCACTCCGGTGAGTCACTTAACCTCGCATTTAATTTTCTTATTTGCGAATGTTACTATCTTGACAACCTATACTATTCTATTTTCCTTTTGTGCAGTCTCAGTCGGCGGCATCAAATAACCCCCCCAATAATGACCACGACGGTTGGGCGCCGTGGCCATCTCGGTAAATCTCTTTTGAACAATTGTAATTCTGGAGTATCTACTGTGACTTTGAATTTCGTTTGCGAATTGTGGACTACGTACTATGAACTACTATGTTTATATTTTGTGGATTGTGACTGTGACTACGAATGTGAATTATATGTCTTGTGGATTGTGAATGATGCTTATGCGATGTGGAATGATGCTTATGGGGTTGTGGAATGATTGGGATTGTGAATGTTTATGTTTTGTGGATTGTGAATGATGCTTATGGGATGTGGAATGATGCTTATGGGGTTGTGGAATGATTGGGATTGTGAATGTGATGTATATATTGAAAATTTGTGAAATATGCGATTGAACAAATAAAAGAGGGTTAAAATTTTCACCGTGTGACCTATGCCGAGTGCAACTCTCGGTGAAATTTTCGCCGAGTGTTAAACAGGCTTCGCCGAGTGTCCCAGGCACTCGGTAAAAAGGGGATTTCCCGTAGTGAACGTTAAGTTGTCTCAAATTGATCAGCCTAGCTACGTACCTGTTCTTTTCCGTTCAACGGCTGAGTGTGGATGAATAGATGAATTACTTATGATAATTATTTAAGCTACAAACGAATGAATTAATTATTACAAAGTTAAAAGGTAAATTTAAAACAATATGTTCTAAGAATTCATATATAAAAAGTTCTACTCAGGAAACATGAATATGAATCCTTTAATTCAATCCTTGGGAAAAAAACAGAGATCCAATTCACACTAGTACAAAACCTCTCCTCTGTGATGAGCCATCACATGCCTGAGTTTGCGGACCGTCACAACGAAGTCATCTTAAACGGGCCTAAAAAGATGTCAACAAATATATATACGCACGAGACATGTTAGATATTCATAAAACTATAGCCCGTAACGAATTACAATTATCGATGACGGGCACAATAAAATGTCCGACAAAGATAACCAATGTTATCTTTGTCGGGCACCCTTAAATACCCGTCACCGATGTGTACCATCGATGACGGGTCCAAAACTATAGCCCGATTGAGATAGCACTTACAATCCAACATTATGGCCCGTCACCAATGAGTACATCGGTGACGGGTTTGAACAGTAGCCCGACAAAGATAACTTGATGGGCTTCTCGGTCTATAAATACCCCCTTCACTCATTGTGCTGGTTATCCCACAGATGGGGGTTAAGGGGGCGAATTTTTGTCTTTTTTCCTAAGAAAATTTGAAAAATAGTAGGTCAGTGCCCTTATAGCCCCACGATCTTCTCACCCTCCAGTTTCTGTCCACATTCTCGCCGTCATCTTCGTCACCCTTGTGATAGTCTCCTTCTTCCATGTTACACCAAATACTCAGGACATCTCCATCGAAGATGGTGTAAAGCTCGTCTGCATTAACAGGTAAAAAATACGTAAACTTTCAAAGCTTTCTACCGCATATTTGCTTGAATACATGATATTCCATTGTTACTTGGTACAAAGACTTGTAGTCCCTTGCAAGAAGCTACTTTGAATACTAGTATAGAAATGGCGAGTGAAAAATGGCTCATCCTCTCTTAGCTGGTAATAAAGATTCCATCAACCGCGACTCGCTCGAGTGTGACATTTGCTTCCTGCCATTTAAAACTCGAGTGTACATGGTAATCCTAGACATTACACCACATCATTTTGAATAAGGCGAGACCGAGGTTGGCGAAGAAGGCGTCGGGGCCCCTTCACTTGAGCAGCAGCGAGATGCGGTGCAGTTGCTGACGAGACGACCAAGATGACCTACTCCATTGACCACGACTCGCTGGAGTGTGGAATTTTCTTCATGCCTTTTGAAGCTCGAGTTTACATAGTACTCCTAGACATGGATCATACTAACGCACGCGTCCACTACTCTTCACCACCACCTTGATAACGAACGGCTGCATGCATGCATTTCAAAAAGACATGACTGAACTGACTTATGATTTTGAAACAAGAGGTGGTCTCCCTGGCTTTGAGGGGAAACTCTTCAAAGCTTGCAAACTCAAATCATGCCTCTGTGGCTCTAAGCATTATCGAGGTTAGATAGACTTTAAAATACAGTATTTGAAAGCATTTCTATACTAGTGTTCAGAGCAATTTCTTGCAAGGTAGTACAAGTCTTTGTACCGAGGAGCAATGGAACATCATGTAATCAAGCAACCATGCAGTAGAAAGCTTTGAAAGTTTACGTATTTTTTACCTGTTAATGCATACGAGCTTTACACCATCTTTGACGGAGATATCCTGAGCATTTGGCGTAGCATGGAAGAAGGAGACTATCACAAGGGTGACAAAGATGGCTGCGAGAAAAGGAAAAGAAGCTGAACGGTGAGAAGATCATGGGGCTTCAAGTGCAATGACTCCCGAGCAGGCGCGAATCAGGGTAGAAGCCTCTTCTCCCATCATGCTTGTAGTTATGGATGAAAGCGGGTATGGGAAACAACATCAAACTCAAGAAAACATCTACTCCTGCGGATTATTCTTGAAGCGCACAAGAACATAAGAAAGTCAGAGCACGACGTAATTTCAACTCCAAAATCTTCCGCTATTCATATTGGCGGCTTGGTCTATTTGGGCTCACTGTAACGAAGTAATTTTTGATGGTGTCCTACTGTCTTTGGATTGATATAAATATCTGTTTAAAAGGGAACTTGGCTATGTATAGTATTTATAGTTCAGAAAATATGTTAGTGTCGAAACTCGGTTTCGGCAATAGAAAATTGCGGGTGCAGTCAAGATTGCCAAGCTCGATGGGTTAGATGGAAAACGAGGATTTAGACAGGTTCAGGCTCTCTCGTGAGGTAATACCCTATTCCTGTTTCGGGGATTCGATCCGCAGAGTGTATATTGATCTCAAGATCTAAGACTGAAAGCTAATAGCTCATAAAACATATGTCTGATCTAAAGCTGATATCCCTCAAGGGACGCCCCTTACCCCCCTTATATAGTCTTGGGAGGCGGGCTTACAAATCGGAAACCCTATCTTACTCTAAGTCGGTTTCCTTAATCTTACCAAACCGTGACTATGAGTTGTTGCCTTATCTAACCGGCAACGTAACACCCAAGTCATAGTTGGTTTACATATTTGGCAGGCACAACCTATCCCTATCTCCAGTCGGATAAGCTTGCCATGTGGATATCCGATTGCCATAATCTCCACAGTTAAACTAAAAGTTCATTTAAATATTTATATTAATAGTATTTATATGAACTTGGTTTAAAAGAGAGACTTCATATGAACTTGGTTTATAGTAATAGTATTTATGGCACATTCTCCTCGCACAAAGGGCATTATGCAACATTTAGAAAGGCAAGTTAGGGCGCATATAGAAGGTGTTGATAATGACTTGCAGGTGACAAACAAAAAGATTGAACAATTGGAGGCTACGTAGATTGCAACCAACACCCAGCTTGCTGGTTTGGAGGCATCCGTGACAGCCATCAACAATAGTCTTACTAATTTGTGAAGGCATTTCGATAACTTTCGTGATGAGAGTAACCACCGACGCTTGAATCGTAATCGATGAGGTATGGATGGAGGACATCGTTGACGCGAGGTACGCAATAATCATGATGCCTTTCATAAGATTAAATTTAAGATACCTCCTTTTGATGGAAAAATATGACCCTAATGCATACATTACTTGAGAAATTGTTGTTGATCAAAAATTCTCTAGTCATGAGTTCCTTGAAAACACATGTGTTCGGGCTGCCACTAGCGAGAGTTTATTGATTTTGCTTCTGTCTGGTGGATCGAACATGGTAAGAAAAATCATGATAACATGCTCAAACTTGGGATGCTTTGAAACGGGTTATGCGGGCTAGATTTGTACCTTCTTATTATGCACGTAATTTGTTACATAAGTTGCAACAATTGAGACAGGGTACTAAAGTGTAGAAGAGTATTATCAAGAATTAAAAATGGGTATGCTGAGTTATAACTTAGAGGAGGATGAGGAACCTGCTATGGCTAGATTTTTGGGTGGTTTAAACCATTAAATTAAGGACATACTTGCTTGTCAAAGTTATAGATCTTTTTCTCATTTGTTAGAACTTGCTTGCAATGCTGAATGTAAAATAGACGACATGAAGAAGCAACAAGTTGTGCTTGTACCTCCTATTTTCCCATGTAATGATGATGTGCAAACTTGTTAGGAGCAATCTTTTGTGTCTCATGTTACTAACGCTTTGCAGGAAGTCCAAAATATTCACCAAGAGAAGGAGAACAATGTTCTTGAGAAGAAAGACGAGAAGCATGAAGCACCTAAAGTATCTGTAGAAATTTTGCAAGGTAAAATAAATGGTGCTGAGATAAATGAAGGTGAGTATTCTCAAGCTGAGCTACACATGTCCACTTTACATGCTATAGTAGAGCAAACATTAGTGGAACCAATTGTTGAGATTCCTTTGTCACAAGTTAATTTACATATTGTTTCTTGCGAAAAAGAAGTGTTGTGTGATAATGCTTCACTTATATCAATGCCACAACTAGTGAATGAACATGCTATTTCTAGTGCTAGTTCTTTATATGTTGATTTTAGCCATGTTGTTCAAATTAATAATAAAGTTGAGGACGTGAATTACTATCTTCTTTAAATACTTTGGGCTATATTTTGTTTGATGACTTTTGCGAGCTCGATAATTTGAAGGAAAAATTATTTGCTAAGTCTGATTTGTCATGTCCAATTAATGTTATTTTTAATATCTTATAATGATAGAGGAACATATTTGATGCATAGAGTTTACATACGTTCGGATTTAGAACGTCTTGTAGCTGTGAATAAAAATTGCAAGTTAGAGAGACATGTTATTGCTAACCATGTTATCTCGAGTTTGTGTTATTTTGATTTGAAAGAACAGGATGGTTCTAAGGAAGAGGAGCAACCGGATCATTCAATGTGGTCAACATGCACCCAGTTATTTGTACCATATGAGTACTTGACCTCTGAAGAAGGGGAGCAAAATGAGTCGCAAGTAAAACAATCAAATGTGGTATCTATGTTCATTGTCGTCTATCTCTATTCCCAGGTATATTTGTTTCATTGGAGATTAATACTATTTGCTAAAGAACTAATGATATTACATGATGACATTTTGTTGTGTTTGTTTTAATGTAGACACTTCTATGGGCAAGATCATGCTCTACGTGACAAGCGACATATGGAAAAACCGAGGATGATTTCTGTGAAGAAGGGGAGGATGATGTGATCATGTCTACTATGGATACGACCATTGCTCACATCATATGTCAACAGGAATACATCAAGATCAAGTTTCAAAAATTCTGGAATTCAATTCGTCTAGCTCTAACAACACTGAATTCAAATGGCCACCAAATATGCATATGTGCTCCGATTTGGGTCCATAATACTTGATGAAAAGCTCTCGGAGTCCTATTTCCAACGGATCCAACCTTATCTCTAAATTCCATCTCAATCAGCCGCAATCACAGAAACAAGGTGTTGCATTACATATAATGGACCTATGGGCTTGCAACTTCATCTGGGACCCCAGCCCAAGTGGGGTGCACCCCAACCTCCAAATCGAAGTATTTCCAACGTCCTCGACCAGGTCACTATGTCACTTTTGGCTCCAGTAAAGAAAGAGATATAATCCAATACCATTTGGACAACACCAACTTGTGATGGTTGCCACGGCTTCATACGAACTCCGATTTGGGTGTTTTAGTACTTCACGGAAAGCTTATGAAGTCTAATTTCCAACGGATCTAGCCTCAATTCCATATCTATTATGAGCCAGCCTCAATCATCAATTTAGTACGGATACCTTGTTCGGCCCGACGTGTTGCGCCGCCAAAATTGGGCCGATGGGCCTTGTATTAAGTTGAGTCCATTACGGATGCATTCTAGGGTTGGAGAACGACCCCAACTCGTCCTACCACCTGTATAAATACCCCGTAGCTACCGTAGAATAATTTGGGTTTTGATTATGTAAGTTTAGCTATCGCTACTTCCTGATAGACGCGTGTCTCGGCTAGACCATCTGTTGTATTTGATTCGGAACCCTATATTTTGATGTGTATTCAGATCTGAAATCAATATTTGCAATTTGAGTTGTTGTTCATCTTGTTCTTGCTAATTCTTCGGTTGCTTGCAGGAATAACCCTAGTGGTTTGGTTGATCGAGCTCACAAGATCGCGTCAATCGGTGAAGATGGTGTATCGGTCGCTAAGGTGCAATTACTCCGTGGAGTATCGTAGTCGGGCCGTGAATGTAGCTCCATTAAATCGAAGTTATCATCTCCACCGAAAGATCGGGACATCCTAGTGTACATCAGGTGTCCACTGTATTGACCTCAACTCATCGTTCTAACATCAGGCCACCTCGGAAAGGAAGGCTTGCTTTGTAAGGCTCGCTGAGGAGGCATGGAGGGGACAACCTGGCAGAAGATGTTGTCACCCGACAAGGCTGGACAGGTGGTACCTGCGGAGGATGAATCCCAAGGAATGATAAGGCACAAGGCACCCACGGCGCGCAGGACTCGGAGGGATCTCTATGTATCTTTTCAGATGTTGTTTGTGCTTACTTTTTAGATTTTTAGTCTTAGCTTTCTAGGCCCTCAAGTCCTCTTGTAACTACCTCCCTTGAACTATAAAAGAGAGGGCAGGACGGGCCGAGAAAGGAGGATCTCTTAGACTGTTCTTGGTCAGCTTCTTTTTAAGCCTCCAAGAACACTCGCCTTTGTAATCCTAGTTCATACTCAACCCCATCAAAGAACACCACACACTGGACGTAGGCCAATTATCCTTCGAGAGAGCTGAACCAGTATAAATCTCCTTGTGTATGGCTCGTTTGATACTTGAGTCGACCATCAGATCCGTCGATGAGATGCCCCGACCACTCCTCACTTACCTCCTCGGGTAGCCCCCTTGGAGGATTGCCGACCATCCCGTCGACAAACAACATATAGCATGAGCTTTCAGCTCGATCACAGAAAATTTCATTTTATTGCCTTTTGAGTTTTTCAAGAGAAAAGCTACAGCACAATTGTGATGGTACACATGATCTTATCAGTCAGCAAGTGATGGGAGCTCCAAATATTGTCGTCTGACCTCTACCAGGTTTCCAGCTAGAGTTCCCGTTACAGGCAGTCTTATTGCTATCTTCGGCACTACTCATGCGTAAACGCACTCAGTAGCCCGAGACAGAATGCATGAAGCATAACTGATATAAAGAAAGGCATGACTGATAAAAAACATGAACAATCAAACATGAGCATTAGATAGCATGTACCAAAAAGCTATTGCTAAGTGGATGTAAACATGACATATCTATGAGAAGGATACTACATCAGAAGCAATCTTCTAGAGCAAGCTCTGCACGTTGATTTAGTTCAAATGTGGATTCAATTTAAGCAAGTAACAATGCGCCTGAAGAGCATAGCATGAACATAAAAGCTACTTAAGCACATGTAACCTAGGCAAAAGATCTAGCTGGCATAAAAGTAAGGCATGAATATCATAAAAATGTTCAGTAGATAACAAGCAAAGCTCTTTTAGTGAACAAGTGTATAATACGATGCAAGGTAATAAACATGGTACAATATGATACACATGCATGCAAAACCGAAGAACTTCCCCTCAACGCAACCCATAGGGGTGGATCACCCCTAACTCATTCCGCAAGAACTCAAAATGGACTCGATCAAGAGGTTTGGTAAAAATATCAGCAAGTTGTTTCTCGGATTCAACAAACTCTAGCAGAATGGTTCCTTTCTCAACATTGTCATGGAGAAAGTGATAACGTATCTCAATGTGCTTGGTCCTTGAATGTTAAACCGGATTCTTAGCAATGTTGATCGCACTGATGTTGTTACAAAGCAACGAAACACCAGAAAAAGACAATCCATAAACTTTCAAGGTGGAAATTATCCAAAGAACTTGACTGCAAGAGATGGCAGCAACAACATATTCAGCCTCAACTGTTGATTGAGCAATAGAGGACTGCTTACAAGAGGACCAAGAAACCAAGGAAGTGCCAAGAAAATGACAAGTGTCAGAGGTACTCTTTCGATCAATCTTACACCCCGCAAAATCAACATCAGAAAAGGCATGAATGGACAGGGTAGAAGAGCAAGAGTACCAAATACCGTACTCAAGTGTGGACTTGATGTTGCGGAAGATGCGCTTGACAGCTTGGCGATGTGAAGTTGTTGGTGAAGACTGAAACCTTGTGCATAGGCACAAGGAGGGAACTAATCCTACTCCGGTACTCGCGCTGGTCAACTTCTTCACCATCCTCATCAGGACCCAGCAATGAAGTAGTCGCCATGAGAGTGGCGATGGGCTTCTTTGTATATAACTTTTCAAACTACCTACCTTAGTTCCCTAAATAAATAGGTTCTCTTCCCGATATCCTAGGTTAGTAATATTAGTAGAGGGTAGTTCAATTCAACAATGCTCCCCTTACCCCAAGGGAACTTAGTGTTAGAGTACTTGGTTCAATTCAAGTCATTCTACCAAAGTCGTCCATCTCGAACTTCTTCAGCAGCTCCTTGGAGTACTTGGTTTGATGAACAAACATGCCTTCCTTGGTTTGCTTGATTTGTAGACCAAGGAAGAAAGTCAACTTTCCTGACATGCTAATCTCAAATTCCTTGCTCATCACATCTGAAAACTGGGCAACAAGACGCTAAGAAGAGCCACCAAAAATGATGTCATCAACATATATATGAACAAGAAGAAAGTCAATGCCAATACGAAGAGTAAACAAAGTTTTGTCAATAGCTCCCATGTCAAAACCATTTTGAAGCAAAAAAGTTTGCAATCTTTCATACCAGGCTCGGGAGCTTGTTTTAAACCATATAGAGCTTTATCAAGTTTGAAAACATGATTTGGAAATTTTGGATTTTTGAAACCAGGAGGTTGTTTGACATATACTTCTTCCTCAATGACACCATTCAGAAAATCACTTTTTACATCCATTTGAAAAAGTTTGAAACCTTTAAAAGCAGCAAAAGTCAAAAGGATTCGGATAGCTTCTAATATAGCAACTGACACAACGGTTTCTTCAAAATACAAGCCTTCAACTTGGGTGAATCCTTGTACAACTAGTCTGGCTTTGTTTCAAACAATAGAACCATCTTCGCCTTGTTTGTTTTTGAAAATCCATTTAGTTTCAAACACATTAAGACCTAAGGGAGGCTCTACCAAGGTCCAAACATTGTTTCTTTAAAAATTTTCTAACTCTTCGTGCATGGCATTAACCCAATTCTCATCAGATAAAGCATGACTAACATTTTTGGGCTCAAAGGAGGCAACAAAAGCAAAATTAACAAGATCATAAGACCGCTTTCTGGTTACCCTCTCACCTAGGCCTCTGATCATCTATTGAGGCGAATGTTGGTTCTAAATGTGTCGGGGAGCCATAGGTCCTCAGGTCCAGCAGATGAAGATGAAGTAGCTGGAGCTTCTCCTGTATGTGATGTAGTAGAAGGAGAACCACTTTCTTGCTCAGGAGGCGAAGTGGCTAGAGGCGGGAGAACGGAATCATCATTGCCCTCATTTGAATCCTCTTCCACAAAGATGCTTTCATCTGAAAAACCTAAAATGTCTGATCTAGCACCTGTGCTAGCCTCATCAAAAGTAACTTCACAAGTTTCTACAATTTTGTTAGTTGCAAGAACATAAACTCGATAGGCACGAGAGTGAGCTGCATAACCAAGAAAGATGCCATCAAAAGATCGAGACTCAAACTTGTTCAAGTTTCTAGATTTGAGAACAAAATACTTGCAACCAAACACTCTGAAGTGTGAAACACTTGGTCGATGACCAAATCAAAGCTCATAGGGTGTCTTGTGTTAGTGATATGCCCTAGAGGCAACATGGAGATGTTAAATATCATGGTCAATGTTTATGTATTTATGAATAAAGTGTTATTCAGTTCCATGAAATAGACAACTTATATTGATCAATAAGTATGTGACTTATTTATGAGACTCTTTATGTATGAATCTATTTCTAAACGATCCCTGATCATATGTCATATTGTTGGAACAAATATGATTCTAAGATCGGCATGTTTATTGATTGATGATCATGTCTCATAGATCATGGTATGGAGATACTAAATCAATATACATAGACATGTGTTAGAGAACACATTGTTGGATAGACCCACTATGAGACACTACAGGAATTAATATGCCATTAGTTGGTCTCAAGTAGTGTTCGTGCAAAGTCCTTAGACCTGACATCAACATGGATTCCAACATATATAGTAGCCTACTTTGGGACTACCAAACGCTATTCCGTAAATGGGTAGTTATAAAAGTAGTCTTCGGGTTTGCTATGAAACATGGAGTGGGATGTGAGTGATAAAGATGGAATTTGCCCCTCCTTTGTAGAGATATCTCTAGGCCCCTCGAGGTAATGGATTATGAAAATACATGGCCATGCTAAGTTGATTGAGGAGTCAATCAACAGACAGATAATCCAATACGGTTCGAGTGAATGGTTAAGCTATTGAAGGGATGGCACACATCTTATATTCTTGTATACTATGGTGTCAATATGTGCTGCTAGACGCCGCTATTGACAGATCGGCTGAGTTGGACTCAAGCCGACGGTCGGCTGAGTTGGACTCTGGCCGAAACCGAGTATACCTGAACCTACAGGGTCGCACGCTTAAGGGGATAGAACAAGCATTCGAGTTGGACTCGGATACAACTCGATCGGATAGGGATCCGATCGGATAGAGTCCTATGGGCTTACGATTTATGGGTAGCCATCTCTATGAATTCAGATAGGATCCGATTCAAAATAGAGTCCCGATTGGCCACTAGACCCAGTTGGCCAACTCTATATAAAGGGGTGAGGGGTGAAGAGTTGTGCATCGCATTTTGAACCGAATCAATCTGATTTGGCGCTTCAGAAGTCGACGAGATCAATCTCCACGGAAACCCTCCCCACTTCCGAGCCAAACCCTAGCCTTGCATCTTGTGCTAGCACACGGGTGTTAGGCGTTCTGTCCCCGGACGTGTGGATACCGGTAGAGGCGCTGCTACGCTGCGGTGCTATTCGTCGGCTACGAATCGGCTATGGTCGGGCGCATCTGAGTGAGGCAAGCGCGGTCGGGGGAATCAGCGAGTTGGCTGAGAAGGGATCGGCTTCGGCATCGAGAATTAGCTACGTCAGATCGGCTGTCAGCGAATCGGCCAGTACTGTTCCGGATCGTATAGCTCCTGATTGGCTATTTCTGCTGCATACTCCAATCGGTAACGATCTATTGGCCCTTACTTGCAAGTGTTCCTGGTTTGCACGGTAGAAATTTTTGTTATTAGCTATCGTAGCTTCTGCGTAACCCTTCAGTGTTATCAGAGCTAATCTTGCTTAGTTCGGGTTTTAGATTGGATCTAGAACAAGTTATGCACACGGGTTAATTAGATCAATTGGTTTTACGGGATCTGTAGAGGAGAGTAGATGGTAATTGCGTTCCTTGATAGTGTATCGGAACGGCGTAATGTGATTACGTCGAAGCAATATCCATAGAACTCGGTTTGAGTTGGGTTCGAGATAGCGTTCCTTGATAGTGTATCGGAACGATATAATGTGATTATACCGAAGCTATCTCGTAGTCCGATCTTGTTTGTCGCCTCGCGCCTACGCAGACCATATCCCTTGATAGTGTATCGGGACAATATAATGTGATTATGCCGATATGGTTTCCGTAAGCGATTTCATAGATTTGATCTATGAATTTCGTGTGGTGTTCCGGGCGCTGCCCGGAAGCCCGCGACGGGGCGGCTTCCCCCTCGACCCCCCTTTTATGTCGTCTTGATACCGTATCTCTGCGATAGGTAGAAAACGTTCTACGCCTAACTTGTTTTTGCAGAGAATGCTTTGAGATGGTATGACCCTGTTGTATGTATGAGATGAATGTGATGCATGTAATATTCTTTCATATGTGCAATCCCTGTAATATTATTTCTTACGTGCAATGCTTGTAATATTCTTTCACAACCTATGAGTCGATGTAATCTTCAATTAGAGCTTCTATAGTAGTAGCTTAGTTTGAAGAAATCAAGCATTCAGCACTCGGAAGAACGGTGATGAAGATGGAGATCCTCTACACCGGCATGGAGATGGAGATCACCATGTGAAGGGGGCCATACTATTTCATTAATTGCTATTCTACTTGCTTTCATATATGTGATATGTTTGTTTGATAGGATAGTATCTCTCACAAAATTAAGTAGCAATGATGTCCTTCCAAATGTTGCACCCGTCACCGTTATGCTCGTCAATGGTGGGTCTGCCAAAGCAGAGTGCCATTCTCTATTATAACACGAGGGGGTATTTGTCGGACATATTCAACAGGAACATTTGGTTTACTTAACAAGGCCATCAAAACAATTTTGGGCCTTGGGGCATAGGTTGGCGCCGGGGCATGGAGATGTCACACCAACAACAAGAGTCGCATAGAGATGTGATTAGCAAGGAGTTGCTTACCGATGTTATTAATCTTCTAGCCGTGATGCCAAAGCTCACTAGAAATTAATTAACATATGGATCTTGACCCAATACATAACCTAGAGGAAAGGTGTAAAATACGTAATGGGAGTCTTATGTTAAATTGTTTAACAATAGACATAGCATAAACATTGTGCTAAACTTTGCTTTCTCTGTTGTAGAATAAATGACAGCTAGTACTACACCCAGTACCTTTAATTTGCGATCTATTCTCGAAAAAAAAATTAAATGGAACAAACTTTATGGATTGGTATCGCAACTTGAGAATTGTTCTCAAGCAAGAGCGTAAGGAGTACGTTCTTGAAGTACCCTATCCGGATGAGTTGCCTAATAATGCTACTGCTACTGCACGGAGGGCTTATGAGAAGCACACTACTGATGCCCTAGACATAAGCAGTCTCATGCTAGCTACAATGTCCTCTGAGCTTCAGAAGCAATATGAGAGCAGCGATGCTCATCCTATTATTCAGGACTGCGTGGCATGTTTGAGAACCAAGCAAGGGCTGGGACATATCAAAAAGGGGTTTGTGCTGGGACATATCTAGGGTAGGCATCCCCTCTCATGCCTAGGTGAATCCGAAAGCCGCATAGACCTTTTTCCCGATCCATCCAAACTCCATCACGCTCACCCTTGCTTGGGTGCGTCAGACAGGAGCGAGCTACACTACAAGCCCAGTCATTGCCCACGCTGGCTTGTGGTACGCATGATTAATTCTTCCAGGGTTTTCTACGAACCGGTCCTTAATTTGCCATGAGTGCGTCTATAAAAAACCGTGCACCCAAAGCCACTATTTGGTAATATTTTATTTACTATCCATACTATAGTAATACTGATCTATGACCATCATTTCATGTGCTATAAGCTAGTAGTCTAGTTCTCCCAATAGTGAGCTAGTTGAACTAAGCAGGCTAAGTATGTCCTAGTCTAAACATCTTGTCATATTAGTTCCCAGTCAATCAATGAATTAGGATGAACAACCTAGGCTGAGTACTATAGATCCTATCCTGTTGACATTATAAAACAATGTAATTTAATAGATAAAGCGAGATAACTTTGTAAAGTTGGAACAATATGATCAATAGGTAACATGACTTGCCTTGGTCTTGCGCTGGCTGAACTTCTCTGACTACCTCAAAATAAACCGGGGCTTCAGTGGAACCGGAATCTAATCGACTAACAAAGTACAGCAAAAACGAGCCATAAGACTACTGAAACAGACAATTAAACTATTGTTAATGGATTCTAGACATTTTTATGAGTCCACTGCAACTTTAACGGACTCAAACGAAGTTCGGGTCAATTTTATATGATTTTTATAAGTTTCAATGATTTACTAATAAAGAAAAATGGGAAATTATGATTTATTGTGCAAGCACAAACTAGGGCTGACGTCGGCCGACGACGGGCAGCGGCGTCAATAGGTGGGGCCCATGGGTTGGTGGCGCACGGGAGACGGGTGCACGGTGGACTCAGTCCACCGGCCTGGGCGAGCGGCACACCACATGGCGCTTGCGTGGCGCCTATGCGGCAGCCACATGCGCAGCCACGTGGGCGGCTGACGCCATGGCGGCTAGGCACGGACGGACGGCTCGGATCCATCCGCCAGATGGATCCGATGACCGGGGAAAGGGCGGCGCTAGGCACGGCCGGCGGCGAGCAAACCACGGCGGCGGCGGCGCTGGCGGTGCACGGGCCCTAATGGGACCGGCGGGCGACGAAGAGGACGTGCGTGCACGCGTGCGCAGGCGCGAGGTGTGGGGGCTTGGGACCGAACAAAAAAAAGAGGAAATGAAAGGGGAGAGAGAGGCGCGGCTCACCGACGGTTGGAGATGAGGAAGACGATGGCGACGAGGCGATTTGATGGCTGAAATTTGGGGGGAACGGGTGGCCGGCGAGCACTAGCAGCGACGAATGTGGTGGTGGCGACGTATTTGCACGGCGAGCGGTAGTGCGAGTGAATCGGGCGGCCAGAGTTGCTAAATGCGGCGACGGAGAGGGAGCACGAGAGAGCTTGGATTCATGCGATTGCAAAAGGAAAAAGTTGCCGGCGGACGACGGATATTTATAGGGGTCAGGGATGCTTGGACATGGACCGAGGGGCGCGCAATGGCATCGGCTGAAGGCGGTGCGGGTATGGCGGTGGCCGAAATTTCGTAATCTGGCCGTTGCGGCCTTTTAGCACACGTGCGGGGTGTGGGAGCGTGGCGCGTGGTGCGGACGAGTGGGGGAGGTGGCCGGGTAGAGCATGGGTCAGCTGGGAAACGCACGGCGTGGGGCGACGGCGTCCCGAGAAAGCCAACGGAAGGTTGGGGACGAAAGCTGATAGGTGGGCCCCACTGTCGGCGTCCCAACCGAGGGGGAGGAAGCGGACTTGCGTGGGCGCGGCTTGGCTCGACTTGGGCCGACCCAATGGGAAAGGTGGCGCACGGGGAAGGAGAGAGGAAGAGTGGACCGGCGGCCCACGACTGGGAAAAAAGAAGAAAAAGGAAGAAAAGGAAAAGAAAAAAGGAAAAGCCCTTTTCTTTAGGGAATTAATTCCGATTAGCCTAATTTAATTGTTAAAATTTTTTTGTTGCTCGAATATTTTGATAAAAATCCTGTTAATGAATTTTGACACGGGAATTTAAGAAAAATTCCACCAAGCCTTTTACGATTATTAAATGATTTTTTAATTATTTCTTGTGCTTGCTTTAATTTTCGACGATTTCTTTTGCGCAACTTCACAGGTGAATTTTGGACTAGGGGAAAAAGCGCGGCGTGACAAACCTACCCCCTTAAACAGAATCTCGACCCCGAGATTCGGAGGCGCTGGCGAAGAGGTGCGCATGGGCGGCCTTCAGCGCATCTTCTCTTTCCCGAGTAGCCTCTTCTTCGGAATGGTGACTCTACTGCACTCGGCAGAACCTGGTGACTCGGTTTCTGGTTCTTTTCTCGCTTGTTTCGAGGATGCAAGTTGGATTCTCGACATAAGTCAAGTCCTCTTGAATCTCAATGTGGTCAGGACTTGCTTGTTCCTCGGGTACTCTCAATCACTTCTTCAACTGAAAGACATAGAACACATCATGGATACTTACCATGGAGGGGAGGGGAGTTCTAACTGATAAGCGACTTCTCCTCGACATTCCAGAATTTGATATGGTCCCACGAAGCATGGTGCCAACTTTCCTTTCGTCTGGGAACAGTGTACTCCCCGGAGCGGAGTGACACGAAGGTACATATAGTCTCCAACTTCGAAGCTAAGATCTCATCGACGGTTGTCGGCATAGCTTTTCTGACAAGACTAAGTAGTTTTCATCCTTTCCCAAATTAGTCAGACTTTCTCCTCGGCTTCATTTAAAACGTTAGTCCAAACAACTGGCGTTCTCCTGTTTGATCCCAGAAGAGCGGGTGCGGCACTTTCTGCCATACAGCGCTTCAAAAGGTGCCATTTGCAGACTGGCCAGGTAGCTGTCATTGTACGAGAACTCGGCATATGGTAGACTCTTATCCCAAGCTCCACCAAAGTCAAGTGCACAAGCTCTTAACATGTCCTCCAAATCTGGTTAACTCTTTCAGTCTGGCCATCAATTTGAGGATGATAAACAGTGCTGAAATTTAAGCGAGTCCCCAATTCTTCTTGCAGCTTTTGTGAGAATTTCGAGGTAAATTGACTCCCTCGATTAGACACAATTTTATTTGGCACTCCATGCAAACACACGATCATTGCCAGGTAAAGCTCTGCTAGCTTCTTCCCAGAGTAAGTGGTGTGAACCAAAATGAAGTGAGTGACTTTTGTGAGTCGGTCCATGATCACCCAAACAGAATCATGACCTGTGGAAGTTTTGGGCAGATCCGTGATGAAGTCCATCCCAATTTCTTCCCATTTCTACTCCAGAATCTTAAGAGGCTGCAACAACCCTGCAGGTCTTTGATGTTTCGCTTTGACTCGCTGACACACATCATACAAGGCGACGAATTCTGCAATTTCTCTTCTCATATTGACCCACCAGAACTTTTTCTTAAGATCTTGGTACATTTTGGTGCTTCCGGGGTAAATGGAGTACTAGGTTTGGTGAGCTTCCCTAAGAATCAGGTCTTTTAATTCCTTATTAGGTACGTACAATCTTTCTCCCATACAAACTATTTCATGGTCATCCTCTGTAAAATCCCTGGTTTTACTAGTTCTCGTGTTTTTCTTCAACTCAGCTATGTTGAGATCATTGGCTTGGGCTAGGCGAACTTGCTCCACAAGCGTAGGCTAAGCTTCGAGAGTAGCCATGTACCCGTGTTCAATAATTCCCAAGTTCAAACGTTCCAAATCCCATTGCAGATCATTGCACATTTCTTCCGTCCAAGTGACATTGCAATAACTCTTCCTCCTCAAAGCATCTGCCACCACGTTAGCTTTGCCGGGGTGGTAGTGTATTCCCATATGTTAACGACCAAATTTGGTAAGTAAATTATCAGGTTTGTAGCTAAGGCCGAAGCCGATTTGGAGGGAATTAGGTTGTTTCGGAAACAGTGCGCGCCAAATGAAGACCGAATCGGCTGAGGAGTTCATCGGTTGGTGATCAAATCGGCTAAGGTGACTATCGGCTGATACCAAATCAGGCAGGGATGGCTGATGAAGCCGATTCCGATAAGGATAGCTGGTGTGGCCGATCCCGGGGAAAAGACGTTGGAATTATCTTCAGATTCGGTTAAAGTGTTTCATGAGGATTGCCATACATAGATAGAGTCCAGGAAAGGCAATTGTATCTGTTAGATAGGATATCTTAAATAGTTTCCTTATAGCTAATGTCGGAGAGAGTTTGTTTTAGGCATATATCTGTAATTCAAATTGCAATAGAGATAGGAATCGTGTCCGCCATGGACTTATCTTGTATCTGGCCATAAATACGACCTAGGACCATGTAAATAATCAACAATCAAGTTCAATACAATCTCGGCGCATCGCCACCCTTTTCTTTTAATAGTTTTGACGAGTTCTTGCTTCTAGTTGGACTGCATCGAGTTCGATCTCTGACGAAAAGGTAAAATCTTGTCATGGCGGCTTGCGCTCTTAGGATTAGTGCTTCCATCATTATGATACTCTAATCCTGGTTACGTAAATCGTCGAGTTATCACATATGCCATATAACCTAGATCGATAATGCGATCTAACCCTAATCGGCTAGTCTGTTATTAGATAGCAGCCGATAGGGTTATATATCATCATCGATTTAGATTATATGGTATATCCACCATCTCGAAAGTTTCTCATAGATTAGTTTAGATCTTATGCTTCTTTTTATACTGAATGTTGCACCGGTTAGGTCTGACCTATTAAGTCGTAATTAGAATCGTAATATCTATCTTCTCATGATCACTATTAGAGATAGTATCAGAGTTTTAGCCAATCTTACCTGTTTTAGCTATCTTGTTTGTTTTATATTTACTTGATATGCTAAAGTTGCCCTTTATATTGAGATCTCACTATAAGTAAATATATCAAGCTTGTTATCGATTTGTTAGGCTATCTTAACACTTGATCGGTTCATGTTTAATGTATTTAGTCTACAATGATATCTTAGTATAAAGTGGTATCGGAGTACTAGCCGATACGCATTAAATCTATGACATCGGCTATGCTATAAATATATATAATCTGCACATTGAGATATTTTTGGACTTAAGGGATTTATATTGTCTCGATACGCTTCCGATCTATCTCAACACTTGGTTTAAATGTATCTTGATATTTAGATTATGTATTATGAATACCTACAGCCGATCAATTAGGTTTAATCTCCCTAGCCGATTCAGTGCATACCGCATCGGCTTAACACCGAACGATATGTCATCAGCCACTAGCCGATCAGCTATCGTTTACAGACTAATACTTGCTTTCTTTCTTTATTTCTTGTTGGTTGCAGGATCAAACCAACTAGCATGCCTACGAACCTAAGAAACAGTATTTTGGACCTGCACTAGAGTAAAGCAAATCTCTCAGGCCAGTGAGCAGTTTTCCAAGTCAGCATACTTTCGGTACGATTTGGGATCAACACCATATCATAATCTTTAATTAACTCCAACCATCTTCGCTGACGAAGGTTCAGATCAAATTGGGTAAAAATGTACTTCAGACTCTTGTGGTCCGTGTAAACTTCAAAGCGGGCGGTTGCCAATAAGATAATGCCACCAAATTTTTAAGGCATGGACCTCTGCTGCTAATTTCAAGTCATGGGTCCGATAGTTATTCTCATGAGGTCGCAACTGGCGTGAAGCATATGCAACCACTCTGCCATCTTGCATCACCACACATCCTAACTCGTGACGAGATGCGTCACAATAAACTTGAAAATTTTTGGTTTGATCCAGCAAAGTTAAAACAGGTGCGGTCACCAACTTCTTCTTGAGTTCCTGAAAACTTTTGTCGCACTCGGGAGACCACTTGAATTTTTCATCTTTCTTTAACAGTTGTGCCATTGGTCTGGCGATCCTTGAGAAATTTTTGATGAACCGGCAGTAATAACCCACGAGTCCAAGAAAACTTCGGATTTGAGAGACAGTTTTTGGTGGGGTCCACTTGGTAACTGACTCCACATTCAACGGATCAACTGCTACTCCTTGAGTGGTTATGACATGACCAAGGAACTTTACTTCTCCAAGCCAAAAGTCACACTTAGTGAACTTGGCGTAAAGCTGGTGTTCCATCAACCTTTCAAGTACCAGTCGAGGTGTTGCTCATGTTCCTCCTCGGATTTGGAGTAGATGAGGATGTCATCTATGAAGACCACAACAAACTTATCCAAAAAGTCCATCAACACTTTGTTCATCAGGTTCATGAAGAAAGCCGGTGCATTGGTGAGTCCAAAGGACATAACGGTGCACTCGTACAGGCCATACCGAGTGGTGAAGGCCATCTTTGGGATATCCTCTTCTCTGATTCTTAGCTGATGATAGTCTAATCCCATGTCTATCTTCGAGAACACCCGAGCTCCTTTAGTTGGTCGAACAGGTCATTGATCCGAGGTAACGGGTACTTATTTTTGATAGTAACCTCGTTGAGTGCACGGTAATCCACACACATCCTCTTCGTTTTATCTTTCTTATCCACAAATATCACCGGAGCACCCAAGGCAACGTGCTCGGATGAATATATCCCTTCTGTAGTTCTTCAACGGCTTGTTTCTTAACCTCTGCCATCTCATTGGCAGCCATCCTTTAAGGCCTCTTATAGATCAGAGCAGTTCCTGGTGCCAAGTATATCCGGAACTTGATCTCCCTCTTTGGTGGCATAGTCGTGAGATCCTCCAGAAAGACTTCGAATACTCCCAGGCTATAGGTATATCCTCCAATTTCTTGGGTTACTGCTTGTCTGCCACTAGCTTGAAGGATGATGCGTAGGCTACGATAGCATAAAACAAAATTTTTCTATCGCGCAATCCAAGAAAGCTTGCAAGTAAGGGTCTATAGATTGTTACCGAATGATGCGCAGTGCAGCGGAAAAAGCAGATCAAGTCTAGCCAACCTCGAGCAACGCCTTGCTGACCTCGTTGACCTCGGACGTCTCACCCGACCTCGGACCGCCTCGCTCGACCTCGGACCGTCTCGTCCGACCGCACCGATGCGGCTTTGGTCCGTCCAATCTCATCGAAGATGTCCCGATCCTGGGACCGGTCAGACCTCCCGACCAGTCCGACTTCCAACTATCGAATAAAGGGATCGACTAGTTGGAACTCGGGGATCTTCCGATGTCGTTGACTTACACCGCAACATAGCGATGTCTCTACCGGTATCCACACATCCAGGGTGGGAATGTCAAACACCCATGTACTAGCAGGCAATGCACAGCTAGGGTTTTGCCTCGGACGTGGACTAGGGTTTCTATGGAGAAGTTGATCTGGCATAGAAGTTGCGCGCCCGTGGCTTCTCCACCCCTTGCCCCTTTCTTTATATAGAGTTGGCCGACCGGACTCATAAGCCCACCGGGACTCTATATTGAGTCAGATCTTATCCGAACTGAGCCGTATCCGAGTGAAACTCGTATGACTGTTCCAACCCGTTAAGTGTGCGACCCAATAGGTTCGTGTACACTTGGTCCTGGCACGAGAACACCTCTCGGCCGACCCTGTCAACAGCGGCCCCAAGCAGAACGTATTGACACCAAAGTATACACAAAGATCATATCGGCTGAACCTGTAATGTGTGACAAATTCTTTTGCCTCACGATACCAATTAAGCTACAGGCAAGACACATACCATCCTATCAATAGCTTAATCATTCACTCGATCTCGTATTGGATTATATATCTGATGATTGACTCCTCAATCACATCAGCATGGCCATGCACTTCCATAATCCATTATATTGAGGGGCCCAGAGATATCTCTCCCATAAGAGGGGCAAATTCCATCTTGATCATTCACATCCTACTACATGTATCATAGCAAACCCGAAGACTACTTTTATAACTACCCAGTTACGGAATAGCGTTTGGCAGTCCCTAAGTAAGCCACCACACACGTTGGAATCCATGATGATCTCAGGTCTAATGACTTTGCACCAACATCACTTGAGACTAACTAATGGAACACTAATTCCCTGTAGTGTCTCAAGGTGGGTCTATCCAACAACATGTTCTCTAACATGTGTTTGCGTTTATTGATTTGGTATATCCATACCATGATATATGAGACATGATCATCAATCAATACATGTGCTGATCTTAGAATCATATTCGTTCCTTAGATATGATATATGATCAGGGATCATTTGGAAATAGATTTATATTACATAAAGAGTCTCATCAATAAGTCACATACTTATTGATCAATACTAATTATTTATTTCATGGAATTGAATAATAGCATATTCTTTAATAAATAAACATTGGCCATGATATCCAACATATTCATGTTGCCTCTAAGACATATCACTAACAGTCTTCCACTTGCACTAGAGTCAATGATGTAAGAATCTAATACCCATTACTCTAGTATGTGCCTCATGTTTCGGCTGAGGGAGCGTTTTTGTCAACGGATCGACAATGTTTAGATCGTTGTGCACTTTGCATATCTTTATGTCACCTCTGTCCACTATCTCGCGGATGAGATGATATCACCGAACAATGTGTTTGGATTTCTGGTATGATCTAGGCTCCTTAGCCTGCGCAATGGCTCCACTGTTATCACAATAGAGAGACATTGGACCAGCAGCACTGGTCATCACACCCAGCTCAGAAACAAATTTCTTGATCCAAAGAGCTTCCTTTGCAGCTTCAAAAGCAGCGATGTATTCGGCCTCCGTTGTAGAATCAGCAACGGTGTCCTGCTTGGAACTCTTCCAGCTGATTGCGCCTCCGTTTAGGCAGAACACAAACCCAGATTGCGATCTATAGTCATCTTTGTATGTTTGGAAGCTAGCATCGGTGTAACCGTTTACAATGAGTTTTTCTTTACCTCCATAGACTAGGAATGTATCCTTAGTTCTTCTCAAGTACTTAAGGATATTATTTACGGCTATCCAGTGACCTTCTCCTGGATCAGATTGGTATTTACTCGTAGCGCTTAAAGCGTACAACACATCTGGACGTGTACAAAGCATAGCATAAATGATAGAGCCAATTGCCGAAGCATATGAAACTATGTTCATCTTACTCAGCTCATCAGATGTCCTAGGACATTGATTCTTGCTAAGAGTAATGCCATGCGACATTGGCAACAAACCTTTTTTTGATTTGTGCATGTTGAACCTCTTCAACATCTTGTTAATGTATGTACATTGGTTTAATCCAATTAGCCTTTTAGATCTATCTCTATAGATCCTAATGCCTAGAATGTATGCTGCCTCCCCTCAGTCTTTCATGAAGACACTATTTTTCAATGAAGACTTGATGGATTCAAGCATAGGGATATCATTTCCAATCAACAGTATGTCATCCACATATAAGATTAGAAACACAATTGCGCTCCTGACCTTTTTGTAAACACAGGCCTCCTCTTTATTTTTTATAAAACCAAACCCTTTGATTACCTCATCAAAACAAATATTCCAACTCCGAGATGCTTGCTTCAATCCATAAATTTATTTATATAGCTTGCATGTCTTTTCAGGCGATTGTGGATCGACAAAACCTTCAGGCTGTGTCATATACACATACTCACTTAGGTTTCCATTTAGGAAAGCTGTTTTGACATCCATTTGTCATATCTCATAATAAAAATATGTAGCAGTCCCTAGAATAATCCAAATAGACTTTAGCATTGCAACGGGTGAGAAGGTTTCATCATAATCAATATCTTGAATCTGTTTAAAACCTTTCACCACCGATCACACCTTATAGTTGTGAACATTTTCATCCATGTATGTTTTTTTCTTAAAAACCCACTTGCACTCAATGGTTTTGACACCATCAGGTGGATCAACCAAGTTCCAAACTTGATTATCATACATGGATTCAATTTCAAATTTCATGGCTCCAAGCCATTTGTTGGAATCTGGTCCCACCATCGCTTCCTTATAGGTCCTAGGTTCATCGTTGTCTAACAACAATATGTCATGTTGTTCTGTGCCTGTGTATCTTTTAGGCGCACGGCATGATCTTTCGGACCTACGTGGGGCTGGTGTATCTACAACAGATAGCACAACATCTTGTTCCTCCTGTTGTGGCCCTGTGGTAGCTGAAACATTTTCTGGTGTTTCTTGAATCTCTTCAAGATGCACCATGCTCCCACTAACCTTTCTTGAAAGAAACTCTTTCTCCAAGAAAACACCATGTCAGGCGACAAACACTTTGCCTTGTTCCTTATTATAAAAACAATATCTTTTTGTTTCCTTAGGATACCCCACAAAGAAGCATTTGTCAGATTTGGGTGTAAGCTTGTCAGATTATAAATGTTTTACATACGCTTCACATCCCCAAATTTTGAGAAAAAGACAAGCTAGGGGGCTGCCCTGTCCATATCTCATATGGTGTCTTTTCACTGACTTAGATGGAACTCTATTTAGTATGAACACAGCTGTTTCAAGAGCATATCCCCAGAAGGATAATGGAAGATCACATTGGCTCATCATAGACCGCACAATGTCCAACAAAGTGTGATTTCTCTATTCGGACACCCTGTTCCATTGAGGAGTTCCTGGCGGAGTCAACTATAGAACGATTCCATAATCTTTTAGATGATTATACCAAATTCATGGCTTAAGTATGCACCACCACGATCTGATCATAGAAACTTAATTATTTTCCCTAAATGATTCTGTACTTCATTCTGGATTTCTTTAAACTTTTCAAATGATTCTGACTTATGCCTCATTAAGTAGATATAATCATATCTACTAAAGTCATCAGTAAAGTTATGAAGTACTGAAACCCTCCTCTGGCTGTTGAACTCATTGGTCCACATACATCTGTATGTATGAGTGCCAACAAGTCGGATGCCCTCTCACTGTGACCCGTAAAAGGTGCTCTTGTCATCTTACCAAGTAAACAAGATTTGCATGTCTCAAATGATTCAAAATCAAAAGAGTGTAGCAGACCATCTTTATGGAGCTTCTCCATGCGTTTCTCATTTATATGGCCTAGGCATCAATGCTAAATAACTATGGGGTTTATATCATTTGGGAGTTACCCCTCTGTATTAATGTTATATATGGGAGATGCTTCAAGATCCAAAACGTTTAATCCATTCACCAATAAAGTATGAAAATAGAACATATCTCTAAGATAAATTGAACAGCCATTATCGACTGATCTAAAATCATATCCTTCCGCTTGCAAACATGAAGCGGAAATTACGTTTTGACATAGTTGGAACACAATAATAATTATTTAATTCCAAAACTAATCCTGAGGGTAAGTGAAGAGGCATAGAATGGCAACTGTAGCAACCCTTGCTCCATTGTCGACCCGCAGGTTCACCTCGCCCCTTCTCAAGCTTCTACTTCTTCTCAGACCCTGCAACGATTCGCATATGTCAGCTAATGATCCGGTATCGAATACCCAAAAGCCAATAGGTGAAGTAGCAAGAGTGATTTCTATAACATTAATACCTGAAGCAGAAGTCTCACTTTGCTTCTTTTTGAGATCTTGTTAACGACCAAATTTGGTAATCAAATCCCCGGGTTTGAAGCAGAGATTGAAGCATAATCGGAGGAGATGCGTGATCTGCAGAGAAAGAGAGGCCGTGTCGGCTGAGTCCGAATCGACTGCGGAGCCCGTCGGCTAAGCCTGAATCGGACTAGGATAGCCGATTCCGAGTTGAGATAGAAGTGGAGCCAGTCCCAAAGGGAAAACATAAAGATAGGGTGTTGGATTCGGTCTCCAAATTGTGCGTTAAAGATATTGCCATCTATGGATGAAGTCCTGTAACGGCAATTGTATATGTAAAATAGGAAGTTGTATAGATATTCCTTTTGTAACGTGGCATGGGACTGCGTCCCGAGATATTATCATACTGTGAATAGTAGATAAGGTAGAAATCGTGTTCTACACGGATGTCGTTGTACCTGGGTATAAATACTACCGATCTATCCCAATCACTTAGCCTAAACGTGCTTCGGGATAGCAATTGTATGTTTATTGATTCCCTTAGCTGATCCAGTAGGATCTAATATTAACTTAACGCCTATTCTATGTTTTTTTGTTGGTTACAGGATCGAACCAACTGGCACGCCCAAGATTCACCAAAGGCAACCAACTTGGACCTGCACTAGAGTAAAGCAAATCTCTCAGGCCAGTGCGTGGGAATCGAATTTCTCATCAACATGCTTTTGGCTTGCCCGGTGGGACCTTTGCAAACTTCCAAGTTCGAAGCGATGTCTGACACCAAGACTCCAGAGGTCGATCAAGAAAATGTCATCCCAGTGACAATGGAGCAACTGTCGGCTGAACAACTAGCCGACTACAAGCAGATGGTTGAGCGGCTGCAGGCACATTACCTGCAATCTTTAACCCAAACCAAATCTAGGGCGGTCCTCTAGAAGTTCAACTTCTCCATCAAAGACTTCGACATGTCTAATGAGGACAAGAAGGGAAAAAGGAAGATGGAGGACATCTGCAACCCCCGTTTTTGAGGATGGGAATCATTCGTGTTCATAGTACCATTTCCTTGGATCGAGTAGTTTGGTACCCACGAATACAGTACTAAATTACCAGGTGCAAAGTGCACGAATAGCCTTACACCACAAATATATTACAATAATTGGCCCGAAGGCAATAACATTACAAGCAGGACCTACTGGTCCAGATACAACCAAAATCAGAGATTAGATAAGATAGCAGACAGAAGGCAGCAGCATGTCGATCGCCTACAGGCAACGACTGGGGACTAAGACCTAGTACGCGCCTTCTTCTTCTTCCCCTCCTGGCAGTAAGCATAGGGGTCCTCCAATTCTTCGTTCCCACCAACTGAAGGTTTGTGCGTATAGCAAGGGTGAGTACCCAACGTACTCAGCAAGCCAACAAGGAATGATGCACATGATAGGGTCATTCAAAGGATGGCTGAGGTTTATTTGCGCAAAACCAATTTTCCTAAATCATTTCACAAGCCTAACATCTAGCCAAGTCAACTTTTAGTTCCAGAGTATATTAAGTCGGCGACGGTTCTGTCTACCATCCATCGTGATTCCAAGGATGGCTTCCCGCCTTCGGATCGTCATGGTTTTCTGGGGAGTCTACCCCTTCTCGCAGTTCGAGAAGTTGAGTCCACCAGCACACAAAATTATTATGCATACCAACCCATCATTTTGAAATTTATGAGTCTAGCCACAAGAGAAACTTGTCACGCCGCTCATTATCTGCGAGCACGGCTATTCGAATAGATTGATTCACTTACACTGCAGTGGATGTACACTTTACCCGTACTCCGTGACTGCCCAACGAATGAGCCTACGTCCCAACACATGAGATGGTCACGGCAAAGCCTTTCGATAACCTCACTTTGGTAGTACCCGCTCCATGAACTTTAACCCTCTTGCACTCTAGTCGTCCTTTCCTAGCAGTGAGAGGAGTTCTGACGCTCCCGGGTAAGGGGAAACTCACCAAATTCTCATTCATTACTCAACACATAGGCCGTAGCCTTATCTCAACAATCAGAACCACATCTCCACACAAGAACCACTATGCAGGGATACTGCCTCCACTCGGCTATCTACTCCGCTAGGTCTATACCCATTCGAGAAGTACAGTTGTACTGGCTCGTTCTAGGTTATAAGTCTCATGGCTCGGTCCTTAATCGACCAGGGACGGTACTTGCATTTGCCGGAATCCACCCAAATCCATCCAGCCACCCCAGTCTAAAAACATTGATTTTGTACTTTCATTTTTGCATCCAAACTATTTTCATCATGTTCAAGGCAATGTGGCGCTCATGTCTCCACATGCCGTATTTCAACTTCCCTAAGGTAGTTGCCCAAGCATATAGCTTTTGTAAAAATATGAGTATGCAAGATTCTAGTATAAGCATGGCTAAGCATTTTACCGAAGATATCCTCCGGTTATATCACATCGAGGGTTACAAAGATTATATCTAAAGGTAAGCAATATCAAGGCATGGTATATCAAGCATAGGTATTTTGTTTATAGCATGCATGTTTGAAGTTTAAATCAACATCATTTCACAAAATAGGATCAATATGTTCAAATGGAAGTGTTGACTTGCCTTGCTCGCACGCTTGTTGAATGGGGTCTTCCGCGTAGTCAGCACCTGCTTCCTCGGATGCTAACCGTACGTGCGAGAGAAAAGATTGAATTCCGGGATAACACCGAGTCAAAAGTACATATAAACATAGGAGGACAATATCCAGATTGAAAATACTTTTGTGTCCTAGGCATAGAAGATTGAATTTTTATAGGTAGAAATTCAATTTTGTTGAAACTATAACCCGAGGGTTAAATGAGATTTGAAAGAGTTTAATCTAAGGTTTTTGACATAAATATAGCTTTGGAAATCAAAACCGTGAAGAATAACTTGTGGCTAAACCATGGACGTGAATAAAGCATTAGAAGCTGGACTCAAGGTGAATCACCTAAGAGAAAAAGGGGGATCAGCTCACTGGCGACGTAGCAACGCAAGGGGGAGTGTCGGCTATGGCGTCGGCTATGGGCTTAACGGGGCAGGGGGCTTGGGATGGTGCGGTGTGGCGAGAGGGAGGCCGGGGCCTCTTTTATAGGCGCGGCCGGCTACAGCGCGCGGAATCGGCTGACGATGGTGTTAATGATATGCCCTAGAGGCAACATGGAGATGTTGGATATCATGGTCAATGTTTATGCATAAATGAATAAAGTGTTATTCAATTCCATGAAATACACATCTTGTATTGATCAATAAGTACGTGACTTATTTATGAGACTCTATATGTATGAATCTATTTCTAAATGATCCCTGAACATATATCATATTATTGGAACTAATATGATTCTAAGATCGACATGTTTATTGATTGATGATCATGTCTCATAGATCATGGGTATGGAGATACCAAATCAATAAACATGGACACATGTGTTAGAGAACACATTGTTGGATAGACCCACCATGAGACACTACAGGAATTAATGTGCCATTAGTTGGTCTCAGGTAGTGTTGGTACAAAGTCCTTAGACCTGAGATCACCATGGATTCCAACATGTGTAGTAGCCTACTTTGGGACTACCAAACGCTATTCCGTAACTGGGTAGTTATAAAGGTAGTTTTCGGGGTTGCTATGAAATATGGAGTGGGATGTGAGTGATCAAGATGGAATTTGCCCCTCCTTTGGAGAAATATCTCTGGGCCCCTCGAGGTAATGGATTCTGGAAATGCATGGCCATGCTAAGTTGATTGAGGAGTCAATCAACAGATAGATAATCCAATACGGTTCGTGTGAAAGGTTAAGCTATTGAAGGGATGGCACATATCTTGCCTATAGCTTAATTGGTATCGTGAGGCAAAGGGATTTGTGTACACATTACAGTTTCAGAGCCGATATTATATTCTTGTATACTATGGTGTCAATATGTGCTGCTAGGCGCCGCTATTGACAGGTCGGCTGAGTTGGACTCGAGCCGACGATCGGCTAAGTTAGACTATAGCCGAAACCAAGTATACCTGAACCTACAGGGTCGCACGCTTAAGGGGATAAGAACAGGCATTCGAGTTGGACTCGAATATGGCTCGATCGGATAGGGATCTGATCGGATAGAGTCCTATAGGCTTACGACGTATGGGCGGCCAACTCTGTGAGATTCGGATAGGATCCGATTCAAAATAGAGTCTTGATCAGCCACTAGTCCCAGTCGGCCAACTCTATATAAAGGAGGGAGGGTGGAGAGCTGACATATACGTCAATTGAAGTCAATTGCGCCAAAATTAATCTGATCACACGTGGCTTTAGAAGTCGGCGAGATCAATCTCCATGGAAACCCTCCCACTTTCGAGCCAAACCCTAGCCTTGCATCGCGTGCTAGCACACGGGTGTGCGGCGTTCTGTCCCCGGACGTGTAGATACCGGTAGAGGCATTGCTACGTTGCGCGCTGTTGATTGGCTACGAATCGGCTGTGGTGGAATCGGCTGCGGTCGAGCACATCGGAGCGAGGCGCGAGAACACGGTCAGACGACTCGGTGAATCAGCTACATCGGCGAATCGGCTGATTGGTGAATCGGCTGTCCCCTTGGGGAATCGGCTGTCATCGGCCAACACAGTTCCAGATCGGATAGTCCTGATTGGCTTTTTCCGCTGCATATTCCAATCGGTAACGCTCTATCGGCCCTTACTTGCAAGTGTTCCTGGTTTACGCGGTAGAAAAGTTTTTGTTTTCGGCTAGCGTAGCCTCCACGTAACCCTTCAGATAGAACAGTGTGGCTACAGCGCACGCGACGAGACGGCTCGGCGCTGCGCGACGTGGCTGAGGCGAGCACAGGGCACAGATGCGACGGAGGGCGTTGACGCGGGCGCACGGCGCGGCGTGGCCAACGTCGGCACAGTGTAGCACGTCGAATCGGCTGACGTGGGCATGCGAAATTGGCTATCACTGGGTGGCGGGGCTACAGTGGTGGCGACGCAACGACTCGGCGTGGCACAGCATGGGGCAGTACGACGCGTTGACGCCAGCGCGCACGTGGTACGTGCGTGCGTACGACAGCGTGGGCATGCGACGTGCGTGATAGGATCGGCTGATGTGGTGCACAGGTGCGGATGTGACAGCAATGTTGACTCAGGGGCGTGCGGGTACGCGTGCGCGTACGGTGACGTGGGCAGCGTTGACGCCGGCTGTGGGCAACGCTATCGGCTGCGGTACTATCGGCTGAGGCAACGTTGTCGGCTGTGGGTGGCTTCATCGGCTTCGGCCGATGCCGTCGGCTGCGGCCGATGCTAGCAGCTGTGGGCGGCACTATTGGCCTTCCATGTTCAAATAGCTACTATTTGATTATAACACGCAACAAGACTTGCAAATAAGAAGCAATAAGATCCAAATGAAAGCAATAATGCAAAAGTTCTCGCGAATTTTGAATTCTAGGTTTCGATTTATAAGTTCCGATTTTCAGGGTGTTACAACATCAAGCAGGAACAAGATGGTTCGGGCGCTTACACTCTACAGGACCGAATCGACTCGGCTGTCCATCATGCGCTCGTCAACCAAAGTGGCATATTGGTTAACACCCTCAACAACATGATAATCACTGTGGTTGACTCGAAGATAGTCGAGCACGCCGAGAGGGCCGACATACTTCACGATGGCCGCTTCTGGGCTATAGAACGCTGTCAACCCAGGGTTTGCCAATCCCGTCACTAGGATAGCCGAATCCTCAAGGAGGAGCTCCGATCCAACCAAATGCACAGGCATCGACTTCAGAGCCGCATCCCAGGATTCTGGTTCGACAACAGCCTCAACATCAGGACCGCGGTGCCCCGACAGTGACGCAGGAACATGTGGATAACATGTTCAACACCAATCGACAGTCAATCATGTCGAATGAGCCGATTGGCAACATCGCCCTGGCGCCACATCATAGCCCCGCTCGCAATAGGCTACTTCCTGAGCAATCACCGCCGATCGTGTCTCGGCCACCTCCCATTTCAAATCAGTTCCAGTACCAATATCCGGGAGGCTACCTTGAGCAACAGCGTCAGCCGCAGACACCACCACTCCAGTATCGGCAAGGACCCGTTCACTACGAGCACTACGAGTCGATAGCTCAAGTTCAAGCTCAGGACAACAGGCCTTGGGCCGATCTGATTGCCGACGTTATGCGCGATCAGTTCGGCCTCAAACCCAAGGATTCTGGCAACATGTACCTTACCCATATCCAGAATACTTCGAAAGAGTGCCACTGCCAAACCGGTACAAAGTGCCGGATTTCTCAAAATTCTCCGGGCAGGACAACGTGTCCACTTACGAGCACGTCAGCCGATTCTTGGCTCAATGCGGAGAAGCATCGGCTACAGACGCGCTCAGAGTGCGCCTTGTTCCCGCTATCGCTTTCAGGATCGGCTTTTACCTGGTTTTCTTCCTTGCCGTACAACTCGGTTCAAAGTTGGGCCGATCTCGAGAAACAATTGCACAACTACTTCTACTCCAGCACCCACGAAATGAAGCTGTCAGACCTCACCAGCATTAGGCAAAAATACGAAGAATCGATTCAAGATTACATTCAATGCTTCAGAGATATGAGGAACCGATGCTATAGCTTGGTGTTATCGGATTCACAGCTAGCCGATTTAGCTTTTCACGATCTCTTGGCCCTGATTCGTGAAAGGTTTTTGGCTTAAGACTTTGAGAGCTTGGCCCACTTGGCCCAGAAGGTGACAACCCACGAGCAAAGATTTCAAAAATCCAAGAAGGCCTTCAAGAAAGTCACCCACGTCGCCTACGCAACGGACACAGATTCAAGCGACAGCGATGCAGAGGTGGTAGCAGCCGAGTGGACCAGAAACAAGAAGGCGATAACCTGCCAGTGGTTGAAAAAGTCGACTAAGGAGGAGAAATATGACTTTGATATCATTAAAGCCGACAAGATTTTTGATCTGCTACTGAAGGAGAAGCAAATTCGGCTGCCGGACAACCATGTTATTGAAGGGTTACGCGGAAGCTACGATAGCTAATAACAAAAGTTTTACCGCGCAAACCAGGAACACTTGCAAAGAAGGGTCGATAGATCGTTAACGATTGGAGTAGAGTGCAGCGGATTAGCCAATCAGGAGCTATTCGATCCGAAACAGTGTTGACCGATGACAGCCGATTTGCCGATAGCCGATTCTCGCAAGCCAACAGCCGATTCCTAGGAACAGCCGATTCACCAATCAGCCGATTCACCGAGTAGCCGATTCGCCGAGTCGTCCGACCGCGCTCGCGCGCCTCGCTTTGATGTGCCCGACCGCAGCCGATTCCACCACAGCCAATTCGTAGCCAACGAACAGCACCGCAATGTAGCAGCGCCTCTACCGGTATCCACACGTCCGGGGACAGAACGTCGAACACCCGTGTGCTAGCACGCGATGCAAGGCTAGGGTTTGGCTCGGGAGTGGGGAGGGTTTCCGTGGAGATTGATCTCGCCGACTTCTGTTGTGCCAAATCAGATTGCTTCGGTTTTATGCAATTCAATTGACATCCCGTGGCTCTCCACCCCTCACCCATTTATATAGAGTTCCCGGTTTGGCCTAGAAGCCCATCCAGACTCTATTTTGAATCGGAACCCATCCGAATCTCATAGAGTTGGCTGGCCGGACTTCGTAAGCCCATAGGACTCTATCCGATCGGATCCCTATCCGATCGAGCCGTATCAAAGTCCAACTCGAATGCCTGTTCTTATCCCCTTAAGCGTGCGACCCTGTAGGTTCAGGTACACTCAGTTTCGGCTAAAGTCCAACTCAGCCGATCGTCGGCTCGAGTCCAACTCAGCCGACTGTTGGCTCGAGTCCAACTCAGTCGATTGTCAACAGCGGCGCCTAGCAGCACATATTGACACCATAGTATACAAGAATATAATATCGGCTCTGAAACTGTAATGTGTACACAAATCCCTTTGCCTCACGATACCAATTAAGCTATAGGCAAGATATGTGCCATCCCTTCAATAGCTTAACCTTTCACTCGAACCGTATTGGATTATCTGTCTGTTGATTGACTCCTCAATCAACTTAGCATGGCCATGCATTTCCATAATCCATTACCTCGAGGGGCCCAGAGATATCTCTCCCATAGGAGGGCCAAATTCCATCTTGATCACTCACATCCAACTCCATGTTTCATAGCAAACCCGAAGACTACTTTTATAACTACCCAGTTACGGAATAGCGTTTGGCAGTCCCAAGGTAGGCTACTACACATGTTGGGATCCATGATAATCTCAGGTCTAAGGACTTTGTACCAACACTACCTGAGACCAACTAATGGCACTTTAATTACTGTAGTGTCTTATGGTGGGTCTATCCAACAATGTGTTCTCTAACGCATGTCCATGTATATTGATTTGGTATCTCCATACCATGATGTATGAGACATGATCATCAATGAATAAACATGCCGATCTTAGAACCATATTTTGTTCCAACAATATGACATATGATCAGGGATCATTTAGAAATAGATTCATACATAAAGAGTCTCATAAATAAGTGACGTACTTATTGATCAATACAAGATGTCTATTTCATGGAACTGAATAACACTTTGTTTATTTGTACATAAACATTGACCATGATATCCAACATCTTCATGTTGCCTCTAGGGCATATCACTAACAGTCTCCCACTTGCACTAGAGTCAATCATGTAAGTATCTAATACCCATTGCTCTTGTGTGCGCCTCATGTTTTGGCTGAGGGAGAGGTTTTGTCAACGGATCGGCTATGTTGAGATCCGTGTGCACTTTGCATATCTTGACATCACCTCTGTCCACAATCTCACGAATGAGATGATATCACCGAAGTATGTGTTTGGACTTTTGATGTGACCTTGGCTCCTTGGCTTGCGCAATGGCTCCACTATTATCACAATAGAGAGACATTGGACCAGTTGCACTGGTCATCACACCCAGCTCAGAAACAAATTTCTTGATCCAAACAGCCTCCTTTGCAGCTTCTAAAGCAGCAATGTACTTGGCCTCCATTGTAGAATCAACAACAGTGTCCTGCTTGGAACTCTTCCAGCTGGCTGCGCCTCCGTTCAGGCAGAACACGAACCCAGATTGCGATTTATAATCATCCTTCTCCATTTGGAAGCTAGCATCGGTGTAACCACTTACAACGAGCTCTTCTTCACCTCCATAGACTAGGAACATATCCTTACTTCTTCTCAAGTACTTAAGGATATTCTTTACGGCAGTCCAGTGACCTTCACCTGGATCTGGCTGGTATTTGCTCATAGCACTCAAAGCGTACGAGACATCTAGACGTGTACAAAGCATGGCATACATGATGGATCCAACTGCCGAAGCATATGGAACCATACCCATCTTATTTCGCTTATCATGTGTCTGAGGACACTGATTCTTGCTAAGATTAATGCCATGTGACATGGGCAAGAAACCTTTCGTGGATTCATGCATGTTGAACCTTTTCAACACCTTGTCAATATATGTACTTTGGCTTAATCCAATTAGCCTCTTGGATCTATCTCTATAGATCCGAATGCCCAATATGTATGCTGCCTCCCCTAAGTCTTTCATGGAAAAACTATTTTTCAATGAAGACTTGACGGATTCTAGCATAGGGATATCATTTCCAATCAGTAATATGTCATACACATATAAGATTAGAAATACAATTGTGCTTCCACTGACGTTTCTGTAAACACAGGCCTCCTCTTCATTTTTGATGAAACCAAACCCTTTGATGACTTCATCAAAACGAATGTTCCAACTCCGAGATGCTTGCTTCAATCCATAAATGAATTTATGTAGCTTGCATATCTTTCCAGGCGATTCTGGATCGACAAAACCCTGAGGTTGTATCATGTATACATCCTCGCTTAGGTTTCCATTTAGGAAAGCCGTTTTGACATCCATCTGCCATATCTCATAATCAAAATATGCAACAATTGCTAGAATAATCTGAATAGACTTGTGGAGTTTCGAGAGCATATCCCCAGAAGGATAACGGAATATCACTTTGGCTCATCATGGACCGCACAATGTCCAACAAGGTATGATTTCTCCGTTCAGACACCCCATTCCATTGTGGAGTTCCTAGCGGAGTCAACTGTGGAACAATTCCACAATCTTTCAGATGATTACCAAACTCTTGGCTCAAGTATTCCCCTCCACGATCTGATCGTAGAAACTTGATTGTTTTCCCTAAATGATTCTGTATTTCATTCTAGAATTCTTTGAACTTTTCAAAGGATTCGGACTTATGCCTCATTAAGTAGATATAACAATATCTACTAAAGTCATCGGTAAAGGTAATGAAGTACTGATAACCACCTCTGGCCGTTGAGCTCACTGGTCCACATACATCAGTATGTACGAGTGTCAACAAGTCACTTGCTCTCTCACTGTGTCCCGTGAAAGGTGCCTTTGTCATCTTACCAAGTAAACAAGATTCACATGTCTCAAATGATTCAAAATCAAAAGAGTGAAGCAATCCATCCTTATGGAGCTTCTCCATGCGTTTCTGATTTATATGGCCTAAGCGACAATGCCAGATAAACGTGGTATTTGTATCATTTGGGAGTTGCCTCTCTGTATTAATGTTATAGATGGGAGACGCTTCAAGATTCAAAACGTATAATCCATTCACCAATGGAGTATGAAAATAAAACATATCTCTGAGATAAACTGAACAACCATTGTCCATTGATCTAAAATCATATCCTTCCACTTGCAAACATGAAGCGGAAATAACGTTTTGACATAGAGTTGGAATACAATAACAATTATTTAATTCCAAAACTAATCCTAAAGGTAAATGAAGTGGAACAGGCCGACAAGAATCGTAGCAACACTTGCTCCATTGCCGACGCGCAGTTCACCTCGCCCCATCTCAAGCTTCTACTTCTTCTCATTCCGCAACGATTTGCAAATATGAGCTACGATCCGGTATCAAATACCCAAGAGTCGTAGGTGAAGTAGCAAGATTAATGTCTATAACATTAATACCTGAAGCAGAAGTCGCACTTTGCTTCTTTTTTAGATCCTCCATGTACTTCTTGCAGTTCCTTTTCCAGTGACCTGTCTCCTTGCAATAGAAGCAAACAACATCTGATGCCGCCGACCCCTTCTTGCCCTTCTTTGTGTTGGAGGCACTCGCGATCTCATCGGGAGTTAATTTCCTCTTGGTGCAAAGTTTCTTGACAGGTAGTTTGCGCTTAGCCTTTTGCATCATCATCACATGATGACCATTTTTCTGGATACTCTCCTCAACCATCTTTAGCATCCCATGCAATTCAGCCAAGGTCTTATCCATATTGTTCATGTGATAATTCAATATGAATGGCTCGAAGCTCGGAGGGAGCGACTGGAGAATCACATCAGTAGCCAACTCTTGGCTAAGGGAAAACCTAGTTTTTCGGACTCTCAATGTAGCCAATCATTTTTATCACATGCGGACGACGGGACTCCCTCAACAAGCCCACACGCAAACAAGGATTTTGAGGTGTTAAACCTCTCGGCCCTACCTTGGTTCTCAAACATGCCACACAGTCCCTGAATAATAGTATGAGCATCGCTGCTCTCATATTGCTTCTGAAGCTCAGAGGACATTGTAGCTCGCATGAGACAACTTATGTCTAGGGAGTCATTAGTGTGCTTCTCATAAGCCCTCCGTGCAGTAGCAGTGGCATTATTAGGCAACTCATCCGGATAGGGTACTTCAAAAACGTATTCCTTGCGCTCTTGCTTGAGAACAATTCTCAAGTTGTGATACCAATCCATAAAGTTTGTTCCATTTAATTTTTCCTTTTCGAGAATAGATCGCAAATTAAAGGTACTGGGTGTGGTATTAGCTGCCATTATTCTACAACAGAAAAAATCAAAGTTTAGCACAATGTTTATGCTATGTCTATTGTTAAACAATTTAACATTAGACTCCCATTACATATTTTACACCTTCCCTCTAGGTTACGTATTGGGTCAAGATCCACATGTTAGTTAATGTCTAGTGAGCTTTGGCATCACTGCTAGAAAATTTATAACATCGATAAGCAACTCCTTCCTAATCACATCTCTATGTGACTCTTGTTGTTGGTGTGGCATCTCCATGCCCCGGCCGCCAACTTATGCCCTAAGGCCCAAAACTGTTTTGATAGCCTTGTTAAATAAACCAAATGCTCCTGCTGTATATGTCCGACATATACCCCCTCATGTTATGATAGAGAATGGCACTCTGCTTTGGCAGACCCACCATTGACGAGCATAACGGTGACGGGTGCAACATTTGGAAGGACATCATTACCACTGAATTTTGCGAGGGATGCTATCCTATCAAACAAACATATCACATATATGAAAGCAGATAAAATAGCATATAATGAAATAGTATGGCCCCCTTTACATGGTGATCTCCATCTCCATGCCGGTGTAGAGGATCTCCATCTTCATCACCGTTCTTCCGAGTGCCGAATGCTTGATTTCTTCAAACTAAGCTACTACTATAGAAGCTCTAATTGAAGATTACATCGACTTGTAGGTCGTGAAAGAATATTACAAGCATTGCACGTATGAAAGAATATTACAGGGATTGCACATATGAAAGAATATTACACGCATCACATGCATCTCATACATACAATAGGGCCATACCATCTCAAAGCATTCTCTGCAAAAACAAGTTAGGCATAGAACGTTTTCTACCTATTGCAGAGATACGGCATCGGGACGACCTATAAGGGGGGTACGCACACGGCGGTCCTGCACTGTATACAAGAATATAATATCAGCTCTGAACCTATAATGTGTACACAAATCCCTTTACCGCACGATACCAGTTAAGCTATAGGCAAAATGTGTGCCATCCCTTTAATAGCTTAACCATTCACTCGAACCGTATTGGATTATCTGTCTGTTGATTGACTCCTCAATCAACTTGGCATGACCATGCACTTCCATAATCCATTACCTCGAGGGGCCCAGAGATATCTCTCCCATAGGAAGGCCAAATTCCATCTTGATCACTCACATCCAACTCCATGTTTCATAGCAAACCCGAAGACTTCTTTTATAACTACCCAGTTACGGAATAGCGTTTGGCAGTCCCAAAGTAGGCTACTACACATGTTGGAATCCATGATGATCTCAGGTCTAAGGACTTTGTACCAACACTACCTGAGACCAACTAATGGCACATTAATTCTTGTAGTGTCTCATGGTGGGTCTATCCAACAATGTGTTCTCTAACACATGTCCATGTATATTGATTTGGTATCTCCATACCATGATCTATGAGACATGATCATCAATCAATAAACATGCCGATCTTAGAATCATATTTTGTTCCAACAAGATGACATATGATCAGGGATCATTTAGAAATAGATTCATACATAAAAAGTCTCATAAATAAGTCACATACTTATTGATCAATACAAGATGTCTATTTCATGGAATTGAATAACACTTTATTCATTTGTACATAAACATTGACCATGATATCCAACATCTCCATGTTGCCTCTAGGGCATATCACTAACAGTTATTCCATCAGCCGATGAACTCAAAAAGAAAAGGTACTGCAAGTGGCACAACACCACCTCCCACAGCACCAACGATTGCAAGGTCTTCCGCCAACAAATCCTGTCAGCCATCGAAGCCGAGAAAATAAAATTCGAAGAATCAGCTAAGCCGATGAAGGTCGATGGTAACCCTTTCCCGGTCAACATGGTCCAAGCCGGCCCCAGGCGAGCTGATCAATAGTACCAAATGACGTACAGCTTAGCTGAAACACTAAAATCAGTTAACGCTGACTCAGGAGCATCCTACAAAAAGCCGATTGGAGATGCAGCCGCACCAATTAACATAGTGCATGCCGCTGGCCGATCGGCCGATCGTTGGCCTAGGCAGACGGACAACCGACTGCAATTCCAATGTAGGGTGCTGGAGGATAAAGAAAACCGGCGCGGCAAGCCATACCAGAGGGCACCCGATCGACTGACCGTGGCATATTACCGCCGCCACAACGGTTGTGACTCGCATTGGCACTTCAAGTTTTTCAGGTTCTGCTGGGAGCAAGGAATGAGGTTACCAACCCTTGAAAATTGCCCAGCATGCAGTGACTACAGGGAGGACGAATACAGGGGACCACCACTGGAAAGTTCTAGGCTTCCATCCATGATCGGCTCGGCCCAATCCACCAGGACTTCTTCCAAGAAGAAGATGAAGAAGAGGCTGATGAAGAGCAATCGACCAACCCCCAATGGTGCCCTTCGGACCTCTTCACCAAAACACAGAAAGAAAAATTCAGAGGCTCAAGAGCGAGGGGCAGGAAGAATAAGTCCAACGGATGATCCAACAGCAAGAACATCGATAGGGCACAAAACAATGGCACGCCAAGAAACAAGCGGCCCCAGCCAACAAAGCCAAAAGGGTGGCAAAAGGCAAAGGAGTGAACTTGGCATCGGTCAACATGGTTTTCATTCTACCAGCCAAATTTGAGGTTGCCGAGGCCGATGCAGACACAGTGAAAGAAACCCTGGCTAAGCTGGTACTATCCCCAGAACAAGCTATCTTCGAGAAACCTGAGGAGACTGAGAATCGGCACTTGAAGCCCTTATACCTCAAAGGATATGTCAATGGGAAGCCGATGTCCAAGATGCTAGTTGATGAAGGGGCTACCATCAACCTGATGCCTTACGCAACCTTCAGGAAGCTGGGCAAAGGGGCCGAAGACCTGATCAAGACCAACATGGTGCTCAAGGACTTTGGCGGCAACCCTTCAGAAGCCAAGGGAGTTTTAAACATCGAGCTGACCGTCTGCAGCAAGACCATGCCCACAACGTTTTTCGTCATCGACGGGAAGGCGTCGTATAGCCTGCTGCTTGGAAGGGACTGGATCCATGCCAATTGTTGCTTCCCTTCCACAATGCACCAAAGTTTAGTCCAGTGGGAAGGTGACAAGATAGAAATCGTGCCAGCCGACAAGTCAGTCAATGTCGCTAACGCCAATTTGCCTTTGTGGGAAATCAATTGTATTGATTGCATGTCTGGCAAAGTTTGGCAAGCTGATTTATTAAAGGTGTTCAATTCTGATATACAGCCCATTGGAGACGAGGAGCCTCAATTATTACTTTGAAGGCGTCGTGGAGGGCTCAAGCGTCTATAACAAGGACACCGTGGATGACAACGACGGAAAACTCAGGCTAGGTTTTATGTCGGCTGACGAGTTCGAAGAGGTTGATATAGGTCCAGGAGATAGGACTAGGCCGACATATATTAGTAAAAGTTTGTCTTCTCATTTTAGAACCAAGCTTATTGATTTGTTAAAGGAATATAAAGACTGCTTTGCTTGGGAATACTTTGAGATGTCTGGTCTTAGTCGATCCATTGTTGAACATCGGCTCCCTATCAAGCCTTGATATCAGTAATACAAACAGCCTCCCAGGAGGTTTAGAGACGATATGTATGAAGCAATTAAAGCCAAAATCACTCGGCTGTATGATGCTGGATTTATTCAGCCCTGCCGATATATAGAATGGGTTTCAAACATAGTTCCAGTAACGAAGAAAAATGGCAAACTTAGGGTGTATATCGACTTCAAAGATTTAAACAAGGCCACCCCTAAGGACGAATACCCAATGCCTGTAGCCGATTTGCTGGTAGATGCCGCCTCTGGCCACAAAACTATAAGTTTCATGGATGGCAACGCAGGTTACAATCAGATCTTCATGGCCGAGGAAGACATCCACAAGACAGCTTTCAGGTGCCCAGGAGCAATCGGCCTATATGAGTGGGTCGTCATGACGTTTGGCTTGAAGAATGCTGGAGCCACATATCAGAGGATCATGAACTACATCTTTCACGATTTGATCGGCTTCAAAGTGAAGATCTACATAGATGATGTTGTTGTCAAATCCAAGAAGGTAGAAGACCACATAGCCGATCTGAAGAAAGTTTTGGAGCGGACAAGAAAATATGGCCTGAAGATGAACCCTACAAAATGTGCATTCGGCGTATCGGCTGGACAATTTTTGGGATTCCTTGTTCATGAGAGGGGGATCGAGGTTACGCAGAGGAGCATCAACGCAATCAAGACGATTCAGCTTCCAAAGGAAAAGAAGGAACTACAATCGTTAATCGGCAAAATCAACATCACCAGGCGATTCATAGCAAATCTGTCAGAAAAGATGGAGCCGTTCACACGACTCCTTCGCCTGAAGGCCGATCAAGCATTCACCTGGGGGGCAGAGCAACAAAAAACTTTGGACAATATCAAGAGTTATCTAAGCTCCCCTCCAGTCCTAATTTCTCCACAGAAAGAGGTGTCGTTCAAGTTATATCTGTCAGCCGACAAGAAATCAATCGGCTCAGTCTTGATTCAGGAGATCGAAGGGAAGGAGAAGGCTATCTTTTATCTCAGCCAACGGCTTATGGATGCTGAAACAAGGTATTCACCAGTGGAGAAACTATGTCTTTGCCTGTATTTTTCATGTACAAAGTTGAGGCATTATTTATTATCCAATGAGTGCACCGTGGTATGCAAAGCCGATATAGTAAAATACATGCTATCGGCTCTAGTGCTAAAAGGGCGAGTTGGGAAGTGGATCTTTGTCTTAACGGAGTTTGATCTGAGACACCAGGCACCCAAGGCAGTAAAAGGACAAGCTATAGCCGATTTCATAGTGGAACACAGAGATGATTCAATCGGCTCAGTGGATATCATGCCTTGAACTTTAACTTTTGATGGCTCAGTTTGCACCAATGGACATTAACTTTTGATGGCCCAGAGGAAAAGATTTTGTACATGCGAGTCTTCAGAGTTTCGTAGCTTAGAGAGTCGCGGTCCTCCCGATTGGGATCCCTTTCACCCTCATACTCGAATGCGGGCTTGGACCTCTCTTTGATCGGCGCCAATCGGTTCTTGATGAAGTGCCGAGTGATCTGTTCACCCCGAAGGCCCTTTTTATTCATCTCCAGGATGCTAGCCAGGAGCTTGTTGGCCTCATCCCAATCTTGGGCTACTGGCACAGTGCTCCAGTTAGGCCTTGGGACCGGAGGAAGACCAACGAAGTTGGGCAGACTGGGTTCATGATTTGCGATATAGAACCAGTTTGCATGCCAACCCTTGTTGGAGGATTTCAAAGGAAGAGAAAAGTAGTCTCTACGGAGAGATCCGCGGAGCTGAAAGCCGGCCCCACCGACAACGTAGGGTTCATCCTTGTTCGGATGCGGCTTGAGATAGAACATGCAGCGAAAGAGCTAGAAGTGGGGAAGGATGCCAAGAAAAGCTTCGCAAACATGGATGAAGAGAGCAATGTGAAGCATAGAGTTGGGGTTCAGATGGTAAAGCTGAAGACCGTAATAATCGAGAAGGCCCCTAAAGAACTCGGAAGTGGGAAGGCCGAAGCCACAGTAGAAGGAGGTAAAAACCACGATCTCACCGATGTTCGGAGTGGGGAACTCCTCGCCGGCCGCCGGGCGCCAGCCAACGATCTCTTTAGGCGGAAGAACTCCGTTCTTCACCATCTCCCTAAGAGTCGACTCCTTCACATCTGAGGTTGCCCATTGCTCGAAGGGGATTTCCTTCTCTCCCGCCATGGATGCGGTTTGGGGGAAGTAGATCTAGCTCGGGGAATGGGAGTTTGAGAAGGGGATCTTGGGAGCTGGATGCGGAGGCTAGCTCGTGGTGAAGTGCGAGCTCCTGGATCGATGGATTTGGGTGCGCGCGAACCTAGGGTTTTCCGCTGTGAGCTGGTGAACAGTACTACGAAAGGGGAAATTTTTTGGGAAGACGAAGTGGCGGGGATGACCTCGAGGCTTTGTATAACGATTTGAGGGTTTTGCTAAGTCATCTTGCGATTGGGCCGAGCCCATGAGAGACTTACAGCCCAACTAAGATGTGGCTTGACACGTATCCTTAGGGACTTAAGCGGATGGACTTAAGCAGATTTGCCTTGGCAATATGCACGTGTCACATAGCCTAATACCTTTAAAATCCTTTCATGCCACGGTTTGCGCAACTTCATGAGAGGTTGGCACGATGCAATTTGAAAGGTGACAAACAGTTAAGTTTTCCATGGCTGTCCTGATGACAGGGACTGTTTGGCTTTTAAGCATTTGATTAGATGATTATATCAATGCTATTTTTCCACCTTGGTGAAGATCTTTTTAGATTAAGACCAATATTATGGCAGGAGCTATTTAATATTTTGGTCGTATTTTTTGGATGACTGAAAATTTTGTTTACCCATGAGGGTTGATTAAATTATTTGTTCTGAGATGACTCGGGCAGGCTAATTCGGATAAACATGAGCTAACCGAGTGCTTTTTACCCACAAGGGTTGATTGAGCTATTTGTTCTGAGATGACTCGGGCAAATTTACTCGGATAAGCATGAGCTTCCCGATTGATGTGATTTTTTATGATTGCTTTGGCTTAAGCTAAGCATTTATATGAGAATGATTTTTTATAGTTCTTGATTATATGCTTTGTCTATTTTTGGCTAATCATATGGTCGGGGGCTACATCTAATTGGGTACATCAAGAGATGTGTTTGGATATTTGTTTTGAGAATTTTTCAGATATTTTCCAGCCCTTCACAGTCTTTGGAGCCGCTCGGGAGATTTAGGCAGAGATGATGGAACCACTCGGCGCTAGAAGCACTCGGCCAGAGAGTTGTTTGGCTGTATGTTATCTTGGTTCAAGGCAAAGTTGTCTCGTCGACTGCGAAGGACTCGGGGGCTACTGTGGAGATTATGGCAATCGGATATCTACATGGCAAGCTTATCCGACTGGTAATGGGGATAGGTTTCGCCTGCTAATTATGTAAACCGGCTATGACTTGGGTGTTACGTTGCCGATTAGATAAGGCAAAGGCTCATAGTCATAACTTGGTAAGATTGAGAAAACCGACTTAGAGTAAGATAGGATTTTCGACTTGTAAGCCCGCCCCCCGAGACTATATAAGGGGGGTAAGGGGCGTCCCTTGAGGGATATCGACTTTAGGAGCAACAAATCTTGAGATCAATAAACACTTGGTGGATCGAATCCCCGAAACAGGAGTAGAGTATTACCTCACGAGAGGGCCTGAACCTGTCTAAACCTTGATTTCCACCTAACCCATTGAGCTTGGCGATCTTGACTGCACCCCCAAATTTCTATTGCCAAAACCAAGTTTCGACATAGACAGCCTTTGAGATTTTGTTGGCCAGGTTTCTCGAAGAATCGTGACCTGGCTGATCCGCACTCCACGACCAGTCGATCTACATCGATGTCCAGCCGATTGCGGATGTCTCGAAGCTTGTTCTTGAGTTCGACGGCTATGGTCTTGTCGGGACTAGTTGCTTCGGCTTCTTCATTGCCGAGGAACTCCTTGATATCAAATGACATGAAATCGGCTAGAGCCTGCAAGGAAAGATGGAGAGGTCAGAGGAAGAATAAAATCGGTCGATTATTCAAGGACTAAAAAGAAAAAGGAACAAGTCTTACTCTTGCCGCAGGAGCTGGGGCGACTACTTCTTCGGCAGCTGGGCTGGTTGGAGCGGCGACCTCCTCGTCATGATTGCTGGCCGAAGCGGCCACCTCCTCAGTATGCTGGCTGGTTGGCCTAGCAACTTCTTCGGCGTCATGGCTGCCCACAGCTGACTGAGTGCGCTCACTCGAGACATGGGGGGCAGCCGATGGGGACCGAGGAGGCTGCACAGAAGACAAGTGTCAGTTGCGATCGGCTAAGAAAAATGAACAAAGGAAAGACAGGGTCAGAGGTCTACTGGTGAAGCAGGACGAGGAGTGCGACCAGCTAGTCTTTTGAACTACGGAGGAAAATTTGGTTAAGAATATAGGTGATCAAGGTTGGTGAGCCAAATTTGACAAGAAAAGAACTTACCGGCCGTTTCTTGGCTGGAGGGCTTGGAGGAGACGAGTCGTCGGCCGGTGGGCTTACTGAATTGTGGCTCAAATCACTCGATTCGGCTGCCTCCTCGACGGCTTGGGACATCTCCTCATCCATGACCTCTTTGTTGAGGAGTTCGTGGATGCTTGGGTCGATGGATGGGAGGCTATCAGCCGATGTAGTCGGCTTCTTTTTCTTCTTCTGCTTCTTGGCGGGGGCGGCTGATAGCTTTGTAGCAGGAGCAGCTCTCTTCTTCCTTGCTATCGGCTCGCGCGTCTGCCTGTTTAACAAGGTCTTCAACTTCGGCGCCTCCCAGCCGATTGCCGACGGAGCCAATCCACAGCCACCGGGTAGAACACCTAGACGGTATTCAATAGCAACCCTGGAGTTGCTCACTATCGGCGGGTTCGTTTCTGTCATCAGCAGAGAAGAAAACGACTCAAGTGTTAGCTATCCAAGATAAGCCGATCACTCGAAGAAGGAAAAATGTTCAAAGTTCAAAAACTTACCGAGATCCCGTCCGGCAGCAACGTGGTGATGTAGGAGGAAGACCGTTGATGAAACAGATGCCTCTTGATTTCTACCCACCACTTGTCATATGCTGTGCTCTTCTTGTAGGAAAGCCCCATGACGCCGATGCTAACGAGAGGTGGGCCTCCTAACTCCATCAGCTTGTTCATAATCAGCTTTTCATCCACCACCCCTCGGGTTTCGATCTTATCGGCATAATAACAGGCGATAGGCAGTTGCCCAAGTCCAAACTGCCTAGCAGCCGAAACTGGGTAGTAAAACTCGTACGTCTTCACCATGTTCTGGCCTTGATGGATCCCCGTTGGCTAGATGCATGGTGTGAGTGCTGTGGTGAAGATCTCTTGGCACTTGGGGTAATCAGCCAAATTGACTTCTTCAAAGTTTGACTCGATCGGCAGTCGAAGAGTGCTCTGTCCCTATAGAAGTACCAGCATCGGTTGTCCTTGGCAAATCCATCATACAAGGACAGAAACCATTCGGCTAGCAGCTCGACCGATTGCTTAGATCCGATATGCATGGTCGCTGCTTCACCATAGCACAAGCATCTTCTGGTGGTTGCTTCACCCCCTTCCTCATCTTCGATCGGCTCCAGCAGGGGGAAGCGTGCCTCAGTCAATTGTGGGCGACCGGCTATCTTCTGTGTCATCAGCACCAGCCACAGTTGGAAAAACCACCAGGGACCCCCCAGTGTTGATGTTGGCATTGGAGGCAATTTTTGAGACAGCCTGGTTCAAGGTTTGATACAAGTAGACGAGCAAAAACTTGCCTAATGGGATCTTCTTCTTGTTCACTAAGGCTTCGGCTATCACTTGCCAATTTGTCATCGGCCCACAGCTAGATCCACAAACGAAGAACTTTTCCAGCCACATCATCAAGAACGCGGCATGCTCTCTGGCACCGATCGGCCCTTTCTTCATGTTCATGGCCACGAAACCATTCCAACCTATGGCCTTAGTTTTGCATGAAAATTGGCCTTTGCCTACCAATCTGTTGGGGTTAGCCGATGACAGGACATATAATTTGGTTATCATAACTACATCGGCTAGGGTAATGGTCATTGGGCCCTGTTGGAAGATGAAGGCATTCCAGGTGTTGTTCCAAAATTAGGTGGCAGCCGACATCAGGGGTTCATCTTTCGCCATATCGGCTACAGACAAAGCAAGGCATTGAGCTATCCCAACTTCTTCCCAGTGGCTTTGCTTGGCCGGCTGCGTCCTCTTATACCATGCCGGCCAAGACTTGTTCATTGATGGCCATGACTTGAAGGTGTCTGCCCAATGACTTAAGCTTAGATTCCTCATCCTATAGGGCATCCTATTGGTTTTGGCTATTATAAACTCAGTGGGGTCCTTATTGCCGATTGACCCTAGGAAGTATTTCTCATTTTGCAGCAAGCTAGGGATTACTACTTGGTGAGCAAGATGCAACAATCGAAAAAATGCAAATTTCAGAATTGTAAACCCTAGAATTCAGATCTACAAAGGGGAATAAGCAAAAAGAAGGGTTTTAGCCGATTAGGGCATACCTCAGGAAACTTGACGAGTGACAAAGCCGATGGAGTGACGAAGGTTGCCATTGGGACGCCTGGGGTCGTCGGAGGAAGAAGTCGCTGCCGCGAGCTTGGGGGACCCGAAGAGGTCGCCGGAGAGCTTGAGGACATTTGATGTTGTGGACTTGTGTTGATGGCGTGAGTTGTTCGGTGGGCGGCAGGCATTATTTAAAGAGTTTTCATAACGGCCAAAACAGAATTGACCTAGGGTTGTGCCTGGAATTCGGATTGCACAAAATCCGCAACATTTTCATATCGCGGTCTTGGGGGGCTTGTCTTAACGACCAAATTTGGTAATCAAATCCCCGGGTTTGAAGCAGAGATTGAAGTGGAATCGAAGGAGATGCGTGATCTGCGGAGAAACAGAGGCCATGTCGGCTGAGTCCGAATCGGCTGCGGAGCATGTCGGCTAAGCCCGAATCGGACTAGGATAGCCGATAGCCGATTCCGAGTTGAGATAGAAGTGGAGCCAGTTCCGAGGGGAAAACATAAAGATAAGGTGTTGGATTCGGTCTCCAAATTGTGTGTTAAAGATATTGCCATCTATGGATGAAGTCCTGTAACGGCAATTGTATCTGTAAAATAGGAAGTTGTATAGATATTCCTTTTGTAACGTGGCATGGGACTGCGTCCCGAGATATTGTCGTGCTGTGAATAGTAGATAAAGGTAGAAACCGTGTTCTACACGAATGTCGTTGTACCCGGTTATAAATAAGACCTGAGGGCTCTTTGTAAAACACAACACACAATCAATCAACTTCGGCGCATCGCCACCCTTTTATTTTATTCCTTTGGACAAGTTCTTGCTCTTGCTCGGGCTGCATCGGCTTCGATCTCTGAACAAGGTAATTCCTTGTTACAAGTGGTTTGTATCGTCGGGGTTAGTGCTTCCATCATCATGATACTCTAGTTTTGATGTTATAAACTGCTTAATCTATCATATGCGGCATATAATCTAGAGCAATGTCTAGATCTATCTCGCAATCGGCTGATTTCTCTCTGAAGACAGTGGTCGATAGAATTAGATCCAGAGGTTAAATTAGATTATATGTCGTGTCCACCGTCTCGAGGGGTTCTCATTAGCTTATACAGATCTAGTATTTCTTTTTGTACTTATGTTAGTGATATGCCCTAGAGGCAACATGGAGATGTTGGATATCACGTCAATGTTTATGTATAAATGAATAAAGTGTTATTCAGTTCCATGAAATAGACATCTTGTATTGATCAATAAGTACGTGACTTATTTATGAGACTCTTTATGCATGAATCTATTTCTAAACGATCCCTGATCATATGTCATATTGTTGGAACAAATATGATTCTATGATCGGCATGTTTATTGATTGATGATCATGTCTCATAGATCATGGGTATGGAGATACCAAATCAATAAACATGAACACATGTGTTGGAGAACACATTGTTGGATAGACCCACCATGAGACACTACAGGAATTAATGTGTTATTAGTTGGTCTCAGGTAGTGTTGGTACAAAGTCCTTAGACCTGAGATCACCATGGATTCCAACATGTGCAGTAGCCTACTTTGGGACTACCAAACGCTATTCCGTAACTGGGTAGTTATAAAGGTAGTTTTCGGGTTTGCTATGAAACATGGAGTGGGATGTGAGTGATCAATGCTCCATTGGTGAATGGATTATACGTTTTGAATCTTGAAGCGTCTCCCATCTATAACATTAATACAGAAAGGCAACTCTCTAATGATATAAACCCCACGTTTATCTGGCATTGTCGCTTAGGCCATATAAATAAGAAACGCATGGAGAAGCTCCATAAGGATGGACTGCTTCACTCTTTTGATTTTGAATCATTTGAGACATGTGAGTCTTGTTTACTTGGTAAGATGACAAAGGCACCTTTCACGGGACATAGTGAGAGAGCAAGTGACTTGTTGGCACTCGTACATACTGATGTATGTGGACCAATGAGCTCAACGGCCAGAGGTGGTTATCAGTACTTCATTACCTTTACCGATGACTTTAGTAGATATGGTTATATCTACTTAATGAGGCATAAGTCTGAATCCTTTGAAAAGTTCAAAGAATTCCAGAATGAAGTACGAATCATTTAGGGAAAACAATCAAGTTTCTACGATCGATCGTGGAGGGAATACTTGAGCCAAGAGTTTGGTAATCATCTGAAAGATTGTGGAATTGTTCCACAGTTGACTCCGCCAGGAACTCCACAATGGAACGGAGTGTCCGAACGGAGAAATCGCACCTTGTTGGACATGGTGCGATCGATGATGAGCCAAAGTGATCTTCCGTTATCCTTCTGGGGATATGCTCTTGAAACAGCTGCGCTCACACTAAATAGAGTTCATCCTAAGTCAGTTGAAAAGACACCATATGAGATATGGACAGGGCAAACCCCTAGTTTGTCTTTTCTCAAGATATGCAAAGTGCACACGGATCTCAACATAGCCGATCCGCTGACAAAACCTCTCCCTCACCCGAAGCATGAGGCGCACACAAGAGCAATGAGTATTAGATACTTACATGATTGACTCTAGTGTAAGTGGGAGATTGTTAGTGATATGCCCTAGAGGTAACATGGAGATGTTGAATATCACGTCAATGTTTATGTATAAATGAATAAAGTGTTATTCAGTTCCAGGAAATAGACATCTTGTATTGATCAATAAGTACGTGACTTATTTATGAGACTCTTTATGTATGAATCTATTTCTAAACGATCCCTGATCATATGTCATATTGTTGGAACAAATATGATTCTAAGATCGGCATGTTTATTGATTGATGATCATGTCTCATAGATCATGGGTATGGAGATACCAAATCAATAAACATGAACACATGTGTTGGAGAACACATTGTTGGATAGATCCACCATGAGACACTACAGGAATTAATGTGCCATTAGTTGATCTCAGGTAGTGTTGGTACAAAGTCCTTAGACCTGAGATCACCATGGATTCCAACATGTGCAGTAGCCTACTTTGGGACTACCAAACGCTATTCCGTAACTGGGTAGTTATAAAGGTAGTTTTCGGGTTTGCTATGAAACATGGAGTGGGATGTGAGTGATCAAGATGGAATTTGTCCCTCCTTTGGAGAGATATCTCCTGGGCCCTCGAGGTACTGGATTTTGGAAATGCATGGCCATGCTGAGTTGATTGAGGAGTCAATCAACGGACGGATAATCCAATACGGTTCGAGTGAAAGGTTAAGCTATTGAAGGGATGGCACACATCTTGCCTATAGCTTAACGGTATCGTGAGGCAAAGGGATTTGTGTACACATTACAGGTTCAGAGCCGATATTATTCTTGTATACATGGTATCAATATGTGCTGTTAGGCGCCGCTGTTGACGGGTCGGCTGAGTTGGACTCGAGCCGACGATCGGCTAAGTTAGACTATAGCCGAAACCGAGTATACCTGAACCTACTGTGGTCGCACGCTTAAGGGGATAGAATAGATATTCGAGTTGGACTCGGATACGGCTCGATCGGATAGGGATCCGATCGGATAGAGTCCTATGGGCTTACGACGTGTGGGCGGCCAACTCTATGAGATACGGATGAGATCCGATTCAAAATAGAGTCCTAATCGGCCACTAGTCCCGTCGGCCAACTCTATATAAAGGAGGGAGGGGTGGAGAGCTGCGACACGTCAATTGCATCGCGTGCAACAGAAGTCGCCGAGATCAATCTCCACGGAAACCCTCCCCACTTTTGAGCCAAACCCTAGCCTTGCATCGCGTGCTAGCACACGGGTGTTCGGTGTTCTGTCCCCGGACGTGTGGATACCGGTAGAGGCGCTGCTACGTTGCACGCTGTTCATCGGCTTTGGAGGAATCGGCTGCGGTCGAGCGCATCGGAGCTTGGCGTGAGAACGCGGTCAAACGACTCGGCGAATCGGCTACATCCGCGAATCGGCTACATCCGCGAATCGGCTGATTGGTGAATCGGCTGTCCCCGGGAATCGGCTGACATCGGCCAGCACAGTTCCAGATCGGATTGCCCTGATTGGCTATTCCGCTGCGTTCTACTCCAATCGGTAACGATCTATCGGCCGTTACTTGCAAGTGTTCCTGGTTTGCGCGGTTAAAAGTTTTTGTTTTCGGCTAGCGTAGCCTCCGCGTAACCCTTCAACTTAATGATGCATCTAATCGACCTGTTAAGTCGCTTTTAGAACTATAAAGATCTGTTCGGTTTAATGTTTATCATTAGAGATAGTGTCGGGGTTTCAGCCGGCCTTACCTGTTTTAGTTATTTTCTAGTATTAATTGCTATTAGATATATTAAAGTTGCCTTTTATATTAAAATCTCAATTTATTTAAATGCCCTAAGCCGGTATCAATATGTCAAGTTACGTTGACACCCGATTGATCCAGGTTTAGCGCATTTAGGTTAGATTAATATCTTTTTATAAAATATATCGGAGTACTAGCCAATTTATATTAGACCTGCGGTATCGGCTAGGTTATAAATGCATATAATTATTATCCCAATGTGCTTTTAGGCTTAAGTGATTTATACTGTCTCGGTATACTACCGATCTATCCCAATCACTTAGCCTAAATGTGCTTCGGGATAGCAATTGTATGTTTATTGATTTTCTTAGCCGATCCAGAAGGATCTAATATTAACTTAATGCTTATTCTATGTTTTCTTGTTGGTTACAGGATCAAACGAACTGGCACGCCCAAGATTCACCAAAGACGACCAACTTGGACCTGCACTAGAGTAAAGCAAATCTCTCAGGCCAGTGCGTGGGAATCGAATTTCTCAACAACACGCAATTCCTTTTTCAATGACCTGCCTCCTTGCAATAAAAGCAAACAGCATCTGTCGTTGCCGACCCCTTCTTGCCTTTCTTTGCTTTTGAAGCACTCGCGATCTCATCAAGAGTTAACTTCCTCTTGGTGAAAAGTTTCTTGATAGGGGGTTTGCGCTTAGCTTTCTGCATCATCATCACATGATGACCATTTTTCCATGCAATTCGGCCAAGGTTTCATCCATGTTGTTCATGTGATAATTTGGTATGAATGAGCAAAGCTCAGAGGGAGCGACTAGAGAATCACATCTGTAGCCAACTCTTGGCTAAGAGGAAAACCTAGTTTTTCAAGACTCTCAATATAGCCAAGCATCTTTATCACGTGTGGACTGACGGGATTCCCCTCTACAAGCCTGCATGCAAACAAGGACTTTAAAGTGTTGAACCTCTCGGCCCTAGCTTAGTTCTCAAACATGCCACGTAGACCCTCAATAATATTGTGAGCATCACTGTTGATGCCCAATCCGTACCGCCGATGTGGTGCCAAAAGATGTGTTGACATCAAGAACACACGCTGGCCTGGGAGATCTGCTTAGCTCCAATGCAGCTCCTAAAATTGATAAAGTGCGGGTGTGCCAGTCAGTTTGATCTTGCCACTAACAAGATATACAAAGCATAAAATCATAAACCAAAACAACCAATCGGCCGATAGGCCGATAGCGTGATCCCAGCCGATGCCGATGTCAAAACAACCGATCGGCTAATAAGTCAATAGCACGATTCCAGCCGATGCCGATGTCAGTCGATGTGGTTAGGGTTTAATCCATCGGCAGTATACTGAGTAAACACCTATATAAAGGCGATCGGCTGATGATAACACGATGATAAAATAAACATTGTTCTGAGCATTGAAGCATACATCGGCTGGAGATCCAATGGCATAAAATCCAATAGATAAACAATGATCAATGAACGCTCTGTTGTCATCGGCTAAAAACCAACTCATATGCAATCCTTGCAAGCCGATGCAACGTCCATGGAAATTAGGTTTACTCGATCGGCTGTAGATATCAATAGCATATAATCTAGGTCTCAAAATATGTTTAGACCAAGTGACTGGGATAGATCGGTAGCATACTGAGACAGTATAAATCACTTATGTGTAAACATATCTTAAGACAGAGATTATGTATATTCATAACATAGCCGATGTCATGTCCAGATAACTCATCGGCTAAAACCCTGATGAAACCCTTATTGGCAATCAACAGGCAGGCTAGAGACTACAGTTCTAATCACGACTTAGTAGGTCAAACTGAACTGATGCAGCACTACGTATGAAAAGAAACACAATATCTAGAAAATCAAGCCCTTAACCGATATTCAGGGTGGTGGATGCCTAAGCTAATATAATCTAATATAATGATTTAGCTTGTATCGACAGAAACCTTAAAGCGAGAAACAACCGATAGAGCCAAATCGAGATATTAGGACTAGATTCAATAGAGACATATGATAAATAATCAGACAAAAGCATTAACCAAACCAGAGCGATCCAAGAGGTCAAATGTACTGATGCAGCCTTGGACGACGCCGACGTAGCCAATATGATTGCCTGAGCCGGCGAGGACCTTGGACTTACCCCTTCGCCGGAGATTGAAGCTGATGTAGCCCCGCGTCAGGTGCCAAGTTCTGCCGGATGATAAAGTAGAACAGATGAAAAAAGGTGGCGATGCGTCGAATTGTATTGATCGAGAGATTGATTACATGAACCTCAGGCTTACATATTTATACCCGTAGGCTGACAAAGATCCTAACAGATTACAATTCAAACTTTCCTAAAGATAAAAGGAAACTTTCAACCGAGTCGCTTTCCTAAAGATAAAATAGAAAGCTAACAAACTCTTCCTAACTAATAGATACAAGCCACATCCTTCCTGAACTCGGTCTCTTCTGGATAAGATTTTTCCAAACTGAATCTAACAAGAATCCAACTGTTGGATATGTTGATACAAGAAAACCCTCATCGGCTGATGCAGAACTCAAGCCTATACCATCTCTGAGCTGATATGCACACTAGCCGATGAGGACCCCTATCAGCTGATGCAAAACTAAGTCGATTCTAGCTTTGAGCCGATATGAACACTAAGTCGATGGGGACACCAGGGCTTACCAAATTCTGGCGTTAACAATCACTGCTCTCGTATTGCTTCTGAAGCTCAGAGAACATTGTGGCAAGCATGAGACAGCTTATATCTAGGGAATCATTAGTGTGCTTCTCATAAGCCCTCCGTGCAGCAGCATTAGCATTATCTGGCAAATCATCAGGATAAGGAACTTCAATAACATACTCCTTTCACTTTTGCTTGAGAACAATTCTCAAGTTTTGATACCAATCCATAAAATTTGTTCCATTCAACTTTTCTTTCTCAAGTATAGATCGTAAATTAAACGAACTGGGTGCAGTATTAGCTGCCATAATCTACAACAGAAAACATATGCAAAGTTTAGCCCAATGTTTATGCGTTGTCTTTTATTAAACAATTTAACAAAAGACTCTCACTATGTGTTTTAAACCTTCCCTCTAGGTTACATATTAGGCCAAGATCCACATGTTAATTAATTTCTAGTGAACTTTGGCATCACTCCTAGAAGATTATTAACATGGGTAAGTAACACCTTGCTAATCACATCCCTATGTGACTCTTGTTCGTTGGGTGGCATCATCATGCCCCGGCCCTAACCTATGCCCCAAAGCCCAAAACTGTTTTTGATAGCCTTGTTAAGTAAACCAAATGCTCCTGCATGTATGTGTCTAACATATACCCCATCATGTTATGATAGACAAAAGCACTCTGTTTTGGCAGACCTACCAATTGACGATCATAATCGTTATACGTGCAACATTTGGAGGGCATCATTGTTACTTAATTTTTCTGAGGGATACTATCTTATCAAATAAACATATCACATATATGAAAACAAGAATAATAGCAATTATTAATGAAATAGTATGACCCTTTCACATGGTGATCTTCATCTCCATGTCGATGTAGAGGATCTGCATCTTCATCACCGTTCTCCCGAGTGTCTGCTGCTGAATTTCTTCAAACTAAACTACTACTATAGAAACTATAAATTGAAGATTACATCGACACGCAGGTCATGAAAAAATATTTTATACATCACATGTATGAAGGAATATTACATGCATCACACTTACGAAAGAATATTACATGCATCACATGCATCTCATACATATAATAGGGCCATACCATCTCAAAGCATTCTCTGCAAAAACAAGTTAGATGTAGAACGTTTTCTACCTATCGCAGAGATACGATACCGAGATGCAATAAAAGGGGGGGTACGCATAATCACATTATACCGTTCCGAGCCTCTCTCGAGGAACGCCATCCCGAATCTGACTCTTACTGCTTGTTCCTGTCCTCTATCGACCCCTATACCGATTGATCCAATCAACCCATGTGCAAAACTTATAATAGATACAATCTGCTACTACTCCATATCATCATATGAAACAATCTAAAACCCAGACTACGCAAGTCTAGCTCTAATACCCCTGAAGGATAACGCATAAGCTACGATAACATAAAACAAATTTTTTCTATCACGCAATCCAGGAAAGCTTGCAAGTAAGGGTCTATGGATTATTACCGAATGATGCACAATGCAGCAAAAAAAGCCGATCAAGTCTAGCCTACCTCGAACAATGCCTTGCCAACCTCGCCGACCTCGGACCGTCTCGCCCGACCTCGGACCGCCTCGCCCGACCTCGCCGACCTTGCTAACCTCGGACCGCCTCACCCAACCTCGGACCACCTTGCCCGACCTCGGACCACCTCGTTCGACCGCGCTGATGCCACTTTGGTCCATCCGATCTCGCTGAAGTCATTTCGATCCTGGGACCGGTCCGACCTCCCGACCAATCCGACTTCCAACTACCGAATAAAGGGATTGGCTGGTTGGAACTCAGGGACCTTTGGATGTCGCTGACTTACACCGCAACGTAGCGATGTCTCTACCGGTATCCACACATTCAAGGAGGGAACGCCGAACACCCATGTACTAGCACGCGATGCACGGCTAGGGTTTTGGCTCGGACATGGACTAGGGTTTCCATGGAGAAGTTGATCTGGCATAGAAGTTGTGCACCCGTGCCTTCTCCACCCCTTGCCCCTCTCTTTATATAGAGTTGGCCAACCAGACCCATAAGCCCATCGGGACTCTATATTGAGTCAGATCTTATCCGAACTGAGCCGTATCTGAGTGAAACTCGTATGACTGTTCCAACCCGTTAAGTGTGCGACCCAATAGGTTTGTGTACACTTGGTCCCGGCACGCGAACACCTCTCGGCCGACCCTGTCAACAGTGGCCCAAGCAGAACGTATTGATACCAAACTATACACAAAGATCATATCGGCTGAACTTGTAATGTGTGCACAAATCCCTTTGCCTCACGATACCAATTAAAATACAGGCACGACACATGTCATCCTATCAATAGCTTAATCATTCACTCGATCTCGGATTGGATTATGTATCTGATGATTGACTCCTCAATCACATCAGCATGGCCATGCACTTCCATAATCCTTACATTATGGGGCCCAGAGATATCTCTCCCATAGGAGGGGCAAATTCCATCTTGATCATTCACATCCTACTACATGTTTCATAACAAACCCGAATACTACTTTTATAACTACCCAGTTACGAAATAGTGTTTGGCTGTCCCTAAGTAAGCCACTACACATGTTGGAATCCATGATGATCTCAGGTCTAAGGACTTTGTACCAACATCACTTGAGACCAACTAATGGCACACTAATTCCCTGTAGTGTCTCAAGGTGGGTCTATCCAACAACATGTTCTCTAACATGTGTTCACATTTATGGATTTGGTATCTCCATACCATGATCCATGAGACATGATCATCAATCAATACACGTGCTGATCTTAGAATTATATTCGTTCCTTAGATATGATATATGATCTAGGATCATTTAGAAATAGATTTATATTACATAAAGAGACTCATGAATAAGTCACATACTTATCTATCAATACTAATTATCTATGGAACTGAATAATAGCTTATTCATTAATACATAAACATTGACCATGATATCCAACATCTCCATGTTGCCTCTAGGGCATATCACTAACATGGCTCATCCTGACCGGCAATCTGGTTCAGGCTTACTCCTTGCTCTACGGGCATCGTAGCTTGAAAGGTAACCACTTCTCCTTTCGGGTTGGTTAGAGCGATGGCGCGCGTTGCGCAATTTATCACTCCCTTGTACCTTGTCAATCAGTCCATCCCAAGAATGACATCTAGGTCTTTGGATTCGAGAAGGATAAGGTTGGATAGAAATCATGATCTTTGGATTTCTATTGTCACCGAGGGACTATAGCTGACGGACGTCAAACTATTTCTCGAGGTGTGAACCCGCATCGGTGTTACCGGTTTCTCTTTTCTTAGCCCATGTTCCCCAACAAATCTCTTGGATATGAAAGAATGCATTGCACCAGAATCAAACAAAACTGTAGTGGAGACTGAGTCTACAGGGAACGTACCTAGTATGACATCTGGTGCTGCCTGAGCTTCCTCTGCTGTGGCATGATTGACCCTTTCTTGCACAAACTTGGGCCCATTACGCTTAGGCTTCAGATACTTGTAGGCAAAGTGCTTGGGCTCATTGCAGTTGAAATAGACCAATGGCTTGCCGCCAAAGTCCTTCTTGGGTTGAGCAGGCTGGGTTGGTGCCATTGGTGAACGTGGAGTGGGTTCCGATGAGGCTGTCCACCATTGTTGCTGCTGCTGCCATGGTTGAAGTTGGGGTTGTGGTTGAAATTCCCCTGGTGAAATGGGCGGTGCTGACGAACAACCATGGTGGAGGGTCCACCTTGCTGTCCTGGCATGAAGTGGGGCCTCTGGTTATTCCCCTGGTTTGACCAGAACTGGACCGCCTTTCTCTTACGGTCCATCTTGTTCCTCTGGTCCTCCTGGCGAATGGCCTTGTTGACCAACTTCTCAAAGTCAACGTAGTCGCCTGAGATCAGTTGATTGGTCAACTCATCATCGAGGCCAGCCAAGAACTTGTCCTTCCTCTCGGCATTAGTGCGCACATCCTCGGGTGCCTAGCATGCGAGGCGGTTGAACTCATGGAGGTATTCCGTTCCAGTCCTGCTTCCTTGATTCAAAGCTCGGAACTCCCTCTTCTTCTATGCCATGATTTCGTCAGGGACTTGCACCTTCCGAAAGCTACAACAGAACTCTACCCAAGTAACCTCAATCCCTACCGGACGAGTCATCACGTGATTGTCCCACCATGCCGAAGCAGGACCCTGAAGCTGGTGAGTGGCAAATGCCACCTTCTCCTGATTGTTGCACTGCAGGAGGTTGAGCTTCTTCTCAATTGCATGGAGCCAGTCATTTGCCTCCATGGGGTTAGTGGTGCTCGCGAAGGTAGGTGGGCGGTCGCGGAGGAACCTCAGTAACTTTGACTAAAGCGGCGGGGGTGGACCAGCTGCCTGGTGCTGCTGCTGTTGGGCCAGCTGCTGCAGCTGTTTGCATCATCTGTCGATGTTGTTGCTTCATCATCTGCTGCATCATGGCAGCCATCATCTGCGTCTGCGTTGCTAGGACTAGCGCAAGCGTCAAGTTCTCTGGCGGTGGACGAGGACCATTGCCGGTGGCTACATTGGGGTTGACCTCCTCGCTTCCACTGCTACTACCATCACCGACGGCGTGGTTGACACTTCACCATCTGGAGAGGGACGAGCAGAAGGAAAAAGGAAGACAAGGAGAAAAACAGACTGCTCAGAATCCTAAAGTTTATTATGAATTATTATGTTCTCAAATTAAACATTACGAAAAGGAAAAATAGTTCAACTCCTAATTAAGGCAGCCATATCACAACCACTTGATAAGGTCTACCGACTAAACCCCAAACGAACAACCTAAACACACAACTACAAAACAACGACTAAGGAAAAGAGAGGAACTAGGGGCAATGTCCTAGTGCTCGGAACGGCTCCTGTGATCGGTGGAGTCGCAGTCGGACTCTGGGTCATCTCCAAGCTCCTCGAAATGACTATGGGAGTCCGCAGGTAGGTCCCGCCACTACTGAACCATGAGCTGGAGCTGTTGCTGGTGCTACCACTGCTGGTGATGTTGATGATCTAGGTGGAGGGGCTGGGCGTCGCTGACAGCCACCCGCCACTGCTGCTACCCACTGTTGCGAACGCCGGAGGGAAGGTCAGACCTGGCGCCTGAGCTGGCGAAGGAGGAGGTGATGGTGGCACGAACACTAGGAGAAGCTCTAGCGCTGGCAGTGGGTTCCGGTGCACGAGCTGGATGCGCACTGGAGTTGTGGTCGTCTTCATGGGGGTGGTGCGGACTCTGACTCCCCTGGGCGGCGGACGGCGTTGGATAATGGCATTCTCCCTCTTGAGGTGAGCAACCTCATCCTTGAGTTGCATGATCTCCAGCAGCTTCCTGTCGTTGAGAGCCTTGGACGCCCTATGCAGGTTGGCATGCAGAGTGTCCAGACCCTGCAGCACCGTGCACATGCGCCCGAACATCGTGTCATTCTCCCCTGCGGCAGAACAAAACAAGCTTGTGTGGTCGAAGTCGCCATGGTCGGGGTGGTAGCGGTACCCGAAGTGGCGGAAGTCGAGGTCGTGATGCTCCCTGATCCTGGTCATCATCAAGTAGGTGGCCTCCTGGCAGGCATGCTCGAATGTGCCTCCCGAAGCAGTCACCACCATGTTGGGCAACACAGTGGGGATGTCGTGCACCTCAAAGCTGACTCAATGCGAGAACTCGCCACTGAGAGGGTGCATCTGCGTGTACTCCGGGTCATTGGGGTACCCGACCAGTATCGTCATCCTACTGAGCTCGGCAACAAAGTCTCCCAGACCCAGACCATGGTGCGTCGGGGGAAAGCCTCACATCTATAGAAGACAAAGGACGGGAATCAATGCATGCTAAGATCCAAATTAAAGAAATCAATAAAGGACTCAAGTAAATAACAAAGTAAGAAGCAGACTTTTATACATAGAATATTTTAGCATGATTACAAATAAAATACTATCAACCCTACTGAGCAATAAATTAATGAGAAAAATAGTTACATAATAATAATAATAATAATAATAATAATAATAATAATAAGCTTGAAAACCTGCAACCCGCAAAGTCTAGACATGACTTAATGCATATTCCCGACAATTCCCAAACTGACTGTCGAATAAAATTTAGTCCGACTCCAACCTTGTGTAGGAAAATTTACTAAAACCCTAGACCGACCATACTCGGAAAAATCCAATTCGAAGGACGGTTACGATTTTCTCGCAAAATAGGAATCCCAAATTTTCCCGAAACAACTCCAAATGCAAAAGGGCAAATGCATATGAAAGAATTTCGAGGGCTCTTAGGGTTTTCCATTTGGCTTATCCTACGGTCAAGGTTGGCTCTGATACCAACTTGTCACATCTAGAAATTCCTACCCAGGATTTCTGAAGCTGAATGTGTATTTAGATCCCTGTCCAGGACCAGCGATGGTACACAAACAACAAATTGTATATACAGAATCCACTTCTTATAAATATATAAAAAGTCTTATAGAGATGCAGCGAAAAAAAGGAAAATAAACTAGCTAAACAACTAGACTTGAAGCTCGCGGCGTGGCAACTCCACTCCATTGGCATCCTTGACAGTAGTGACAAGCCTAGTCATCGGCGAACTCATCTGTAGCTTCCTCCCCCAACTCTGAGGTGAGGGGAAAGGGAGCAAGACTGAGTACATTTCACGGTACTCAGCAAGTCACACCAAAGGGAGGTATGATGCAGGATATTTAAAGGGAAGGCTAAGGTTACTTTTGCACAAGGCGAGCATTTCACACAGATTAATTTGAAAGCAGTAAAACAGTAATTAAATTTAATTAATCCAGATTAATCACCACTGGTCAACGTTACATCACGTTGAGGCAGGCACAATCCATCCAACTATTCTAACCAGTTCCATTAATTCCAACTTATCCTTAAGTGAGACTAATCACGGCGAATCTGGTTGACCGCCCATAACCACGAGCACGGTTATCCGAATAGTTCTACTCCGATCAGAGGTGTACATCTATACCCATAAGACATAGCCCACAACATGTTCTCGGGCATCGACATGCCACCATGACGTATCAAAAAGGGGTCTATGACAGGACCATTCACATAACCCTCCCTGACCAAGCGACACCACACCTCAGGTTTCGTCCCTACCCCTAAATCCAGGGTAGGTAGCCCCCTCTCGTGCCTAGGTGAATCCGAAAGCCGCATAGACCTTTTTCGGTCCATCCAAACTCCATCACACTCACCTTTTCCTGGGTGTGTCGGACAGGAGCGAGCTACACTACAAGCCCAGCTGTTGCCCACGCTAGCTTGTTGTATGCATGATTAATTCTTCCAGGGTTTCCCGTGAACCGGTCCTTAATTTGCCATGGGTGCGTCTATCAAAACCATGCACCCACAACCCACCATTTGGTCATATTTTATTTATTATCCATACTATAGTAATACTGGTCTATGACCATCATTTCATGTGACTATAAGCTAGTAGTATAGTTGTCGCAATAGTGAGCTAGTTGAACTAAGTTCGCTAAGGATGTCCTAGTCCAAACATCTAGTCACATTAGTTCCCAGTCAATCAATGAATTAGGATGAACAACCTAGGCTGGGTACTATAGGTACCATCCTGATTACATTATAAAATAATGCAATAAAGCGAGATAACATTGTAAAATAGAAACATATGATCAATAGGTAACATGAATTGCCTTGGTCTTGTGCTGGCTGAACTTCTGTGACTACCTCAAAATAAACCGGGGCTTCGGTGGAACCGAAATCTAATCAACTAACAAAGCACATCAAAAACATGCCATAAGACTACTGAAACAGACAATCAAAATATTTTTAATGAATTCTAAACATTTTTATGAGTCCACTGCAACTTGAACAGACTCAAACGCAGTTCGGGTGAATTTTATATAATTTTTAGAAGTTTCAGTGATTTACTAATAAAGAAAATGGGAAATTACAATTTATTGCGCAAGCATCAGCGCCGATAGGCGGGGCCCATGGGTCGATGGCACACAGGAGACAGGCACATGGTGGACTCGGTCCGCCGGCCCCGGGCGAGCGACGCACGATGTGGCGCTTGTGTGGTGCCTACGCAGCAGCCACGTGTGCAACCACGTGGGCGGCTGACGCCATGGTGGCTAGGCACGGACAGACAGCTTGGATACATCTGCCGAATGGATCCGACGGCCAGGGAAAGGGTGGCGCTAGGCGTGGCCGGCGGTGGCGCGATTGGTGCACGGGCCCTAATGGCACCGAAGGGCGGTGGAGAAGACGCGCGCCCGGGCGTGAGGTGCGGCGGCTCGGGACCGAACGAAAAAAAGAGGAAATGAAAGGGAGAGAGAGAGGTGCGGCTCACCGACGGCCGGAGACGAGGAAGACGACGGTGACAAGGCGATTTGGCAGCTGAAATATGGGGAAAACAGGTGGACGGTGACCTACTAGCGGCGGCGAATGCGGTGATGGAGACAGATTTGCACGGCGAGCGACGATGCTAGTGAATCAGGCGGCCAGAGTTGCTAATGTGGCGGACGAGAGGGTTTTTTGGTGAGGGAGCATGGGAGAGCTTGGATTTATGTAATTGCGAAAGGGAAAAGTTTCTCCAACGCATGGGGATATTTATAGGGTTCGGGGAGGCACGGACGTGAGCCGAGGGGCACAGAATGGCCGCAGCCGAAGGCGGTGTAGGTAGGCCGAAATTTTGTAATTCGACCGTTGTGGCCATTTAGCGTGCGTGTGGGGCGTGGGAGCGTGGCGCAGGGTGCGGGCGAGTTGGGGAGGTGGCCGGGTAGAGCACGGGTCAGCCAGGAAACGTGCGACGTGGGGCGGTGGCGTCCCGAGAAGGCCGGCGGGAGGTTCGGGACGAAGCTGACAGGTGGGCCCCACCTGTCAGCGTCCCAACCGGTGGAGGAGGGGAAGCGGACTTGCACGGGCGTGGCTCGGCTCGGCTCGGCTTGGGAGAGAGGAGAGAAGCTGCAGTGGCCCACGACCGGGAAAAAAGGACAAAAAGAAATAAAGGGAAAAACCTTTTCTTTAGGGAATTAATTCTGATTAGCCTAATTTAAATTTTAAAATTATTTTTCTTGCTATGAAAATTTTTATAAAAATCTTGTTAATGAATTTTGACATGGGGAATTTATGAAAAATTCCACCAAACCTTTTCCAATTATTAAATGATTTTTATTAATTATTTCTTGTGCTTGCTTTAATTTCCGATGATTTCTTTTGCGCAACTTCACAGGTGAATTTTAGACTAGGGGAAAAAGCAGGGTGTTACTTCCAGGAAACTCCAAGGACAAACAACGAGCAAGATCTCGAAAGAAGCCAAAAGTCTCTTCCTTTGATTCAAGAAAATAAACCCAAGAGTAATGAGATAAATCATCGACAACAACTAGGACGTACCATTTCTCCCCATCTGACTAGACCCTAGCAGGACCAACTGTATCCATGTGAAGGAGTTGTCCCAGCCCATCTATCATGACCAAAGTTATAGTCTTGTGGGAGGAAGCTGTCATCTTGCCATGGAGACAAGGTGCACAAACAAAATCTTTTGAAGTTTTCAACTTAGGTAAACCTCGAATTAAATCCATACCACTGATTTGAGACAAGTAATCAAAGTCCATGTGACCGAGACTTTGATGCCAAAAGAACAAATCTCTGTTGCTAGAAGCAATAAGACATCGAGAAGGTCCAGAAGAAAAAGCATCAAAGTTTGGAAAGAAGATGCGACCAACTCGAGAAATGTCAACAACCAGAGATTCAGAAGCATCAAGAACTCGGGACCTGTTTTTCTTGAATCTTACCTCAAGGTCTTCATCACAAAGTTGTGACAGTGAGAGCAAGTTGTACTTGAATTTGCTAGCGCCACATCTTTCAGCGTGAATTTGTCATTGACTCTGATTGTTCCTTTTCCCATCACACATCCACTGCTTGCATCCCCAAAAGAGATGGTCTCATCACTAGATGCGCGAGTGAGAGAAATAAACCACTTGGCTTTACCGGTCATGTGGCGTGAGCAACCGGATTCTACAAGCCAAGATTTACTTCTCCCCACTCGAAAGTCCTACAAGAAAGACAGCAGACCTCGTTGACTGACTCAGTACCAGGGTTAGAGAGAAATGACTTACGAATCTAGTACTGAATCATACGAGGAGTAGAAGTAATTTCAGAATTACCAACAAAATGATATGCATATTGATCCCTCTAGTCCTGCCCCAACCTTGCTAGGTCATATCGAGGGTGCATATCTCGATGAGAAAAGCGAGATACACCACTTGACGATAGTGATACGTGCACTCAACCTCTCAAGGACTCTAAGGGTAACTCTCAAAGTCCTAAGACCTTTTTGGTGCTCCTTTCTAGCCTTTCTAAAGCAAAACCCAACCAAATGACTAGCTTTCCCACAAAAGGTACACTCAAACTTGGTTTTCTCTAAGACTTGGTTTGGCTCAGATATTTCTTATGCTCAACTTGTTTTGGATGTTTGGGTTTTGCTCTCCATAGGCTCTAGAGGCTTAGGTTTGCTAGTCATATGTACTAATTTAGGTTCTGAAGTTTTGGGTGTACTAGAGCCAGTATCTCCTATAAAACCTGCAGACTTAGAGGTTATAGGTTTCTGGGCTAACTCGATTATCCCATCTCTGACACCTAATATCTCACGGGTACCTATCCTCAAAGACTCAATAAGATCATAGTCTATGCCTTGATTGTTTATGGACACTTTGGATTGGTCTAGAATCATGTTCAACTTTTTCTTTCCTTGGGTAAACCTTTCTAGAGACTAACGTAAATAGGTGCCCTCTTGGTTTAACCTGCAAGGGATTCCTCACACTTGGCACTCTCATTCTTTGCAGCCGCAAGATCAAGTTTAAAAGAAATGCATGAAGAATAGGAACTAATATCTCTAGCAGAATCAATGATAATTTTGGCATCTTTTAGTCTAGTTTGCAAGATAGCACAATTTAAGTATGAAGATTGAACAGGTTTCTTAGAAGCAAAAGATTCAAGCAAATTATTTCTGTTTCTAAGAAAGCCAATTTGTTGTTTCAAATCATCATTTCACTAGTGAGAATAGGACAATTTTCACAACTACTTATCTTATCATGATCATAATTCCTACAAATGTTTTCAAACTTTTCTTTCCATTCTTGAATTTCTATTTCAAGTAAACTCATGTCAACTTTCATAGCATAACAAGTAGAGCAAGCAACGCTAGCACTAGAGGGATTCCCAACTCCTAAATCACATGAATTCAAGCTATCTTTGAGAAAGTTGATTTCGGAAAGATAGGAAGCACAAGTAAGACAAGTATCCTTCTCAAGAATCATGGAACGAAGTCTAGCAATTTCTAGTGCTATTTCATCTTTTTCAGATTATAGTTTCTCAATTCTATGTACATAAGACCTATACTTGTTGCTAATTGTGATCATCATATGTGTCATTCTTTCTCTACTTAGTTAATCATCAACAGAGCCATCGTCGGAACAAGAATCATCACAAAAGGAGCCATCTAAGGAAGGGGTATCATCAAGACATACCTTAGGATGTTCCGATGAGTCATCCTCATCCTCAAGTGCCATGAGGCACATGTTGATGAAGTCATTTTCGTTGGCGAAGCAACACATGCCAAAAAAGTCCTTGTCCCTCTTCTCATGATCATCGTCGTCGGAATCGATGTCGCTGAGCTGGACCTCATTAAGATATGCCAAGACCTTGTGAATCACCTTCTTCATCAACTCCTTCCGACCTTTGCGTCCTTGTCCTTTGGGCTTCTTGAACGTCTTGTCATTCTTCTTTTTCAGCTTGGGACAATTTACTCTTATGTGGTTTGGCTCTCCATACTCAAAGCATGTGATTGGATCACTGATTTTACCTCTCTTCTTTTTCCTCATATTTTTGTAAGCTCTTGAAAATTTTCTGGCAAAAAGAGCAAGATCATCTTCATAGATCTTCTCTAATTGCTCCTCAGTGATTGAGTGTAAAGCGGCAAGTGAAACACCACCACACACAAAAGCTGAGATCGTAGAAGAAGTGTTACTAGATGGATCAGCTACCAAAGCCATCAAATGCTTGAGGCCTTTCTGATGGAAGACATCCATCTCGTGGGTTTTTAGCTTTGAATAAAGCTTATCCACGGTATGGTCACTCATAGGTGCACTCTCTGTGATAGATGTAACTTTCATTTCTCAAACAGCATAATCAAGACAATTCAAGAGATGACGAGTATTATCATTGTCAGAAAACTCTTTTCCTACTGATCTCAACTTAGAGATAATTTTACCAAAATGCTTAAAATAAAATCAATGGACTTCCCTGGGTACATTTCAAATCTCTAATATTCTTTTTGAAATTGATTATGATGAACCAAGTAAATCTCATTGTTTTCCTCATGAAAATTGCACAGGCAATCCACATGGCATACATGTGGTGTTTCACACGATTGAATTCACCTATCGACAACCCTGTAATAAAGCATTTCTGGCACGATGGTTTAAGTTCACATCAGTCATATTGACTGTAGTGATTTGCGCATCATCGGGCATAGTGTAAGGTGATTTAACCTTATTCCACACATTGTACCTTGTGACTGAAGAAAATCCTTCATTCGTGCCTTTCAAATAACAAATTTTGTCTATCAAAAACTAACGGTTTTAAAGAATATTTCTCTATAGCATGGTTCGTTGTCATGGTTAAGTTATAATGAATTTAATCGAAGTCTGATACCAATTGAAGAAATAATATTCGCGTGGAGATTGTGGCAATCGGGTATATACATGGCAAGCTTATCCGACTGGAGGTAGGGATAGATTGCGTCTGCCATATCTGTAAGCCGAACTTGACTTGGGTGTTAGATTGCCGATAGGTATAAGGCAATCGGCCTATAGTCACGGTTTGGTAAGATTGAGGAAACCAACTTAGAATAAGATAGGGTTTCCGATCTGTAAGCCCTCCTCCCAAGATTATATAAGGGGGGTGAGGGGCGTCCCTTGGGGGATATGTGATTTCACAAGCAAGAGCTTTAGATACACAAGATCAATACAAAACACTCGGCGGATCGAATCCACCGAAACAGGAGTAGGGTATTACCTCACCAGAGGGCCTGAACCTGTCTAAATCTTCTTCTTCTTCTAACCCATTGTGTTTGGCGATCTCGACTGCGACCCCAGAAATTACATTGCCGAAACCAAGTTTCGACAGTTGGCGCGCCAGGTAGGGGCTTGCGCGTCGAGACTTCTTCAACAATCTCGCCAACAAGCGTGATGGGATCTCCTTCAGCATTCGGCGACTTCGCCGCCAACTTCTTCGGCGACTCCTCCTTCGACTCGGATTCAAACCAGTCGGAAGGAAAGACCCACTCGGCGCCGTTCGGGCTCCCCAATAGCGCCGAGATCTTCGACGACATCTTCAAGATCAAGATGCGATCTACTCTCTCCGACAATGGACTTCACTTGGCACCATTCGGACTACCGAATACCGCCGAAATCTGCGCCAATCTTCTCGCCTCCCGACGGAAACGATCTACTCGGATGAAGACCTCTCGGTGCCGTTTGGGTTACCAAACGTCACCGAGATTTTCAGCAAACTTCTCTCCCCCGAGTCGGCGGCGACCCACTCGGAGGAGCCCTCATCTCCAAACTCTGACTCGGACTGGAACGATCCAGATCCGAGTTACCCAGATCAAGGGAGGTCGCCGTCATCCTCCCATCATTCGGCTCCCGCTCGTCTTCGGAGCTCAATGGATACCTCGCTCCGCCGGCCGACAACCTCTACGGCATCCCTTCGACGAAGCCGACAACTCCGACCGCCGCATGGACTTTGAGCCGAAGTGCTTTGACGTCCTCATGGCCGAACCGGACGAGTCCGACTCAGCCATGGCCAGAAGGCTTGCCGAAGAAGAGCGAGCCAGAGTGGAGCTCGAGCGCAAGACAGCCGAGGAGGAGAAACAACGCAAGGACGAGGCTGACAAGAGGAAGCAGGACCTACGTGCAGCCGGACGATCTGCCCAGGAGGCCATCCTCCAAACACGGGTCCGCGACACCAACATCTTCCAAACGCCACAGCAGAACGCTGTTGCCGCACTCACGCTCTTGGACACCGTCATGGAGACGGCTCCTGCCAACGTGACTCCGATACTCGACAAGATCAAGACCATCGTCGCTGCCACGGCTAACGGCCATCCCACCACTTCGGCACGAAGGCCGACTGAATCTGTGGCCGAAACGCCAGACAAGAGCCGGCTTCCACCTCTACAGTCCGGAGACTATAGGAGGCCCGAGCCGGCTCGGTCGACAACCAGGCCAAGAGGCCCACCTCGCGAGTCCACGCTGCAGTACCAAGAGCAGACGGCCGACTCCCGCGACAAACGACACGGACGTCCACCCGTCCACCACTGCGTCCGCCGCAACAGCTCCAGCCACCCAACCAGTCAACCGAAGACCCCGCCGAGTGATCTGCGGGAAGTCCTCGATCGTCGCTACGAGGAGCGCGACCGACGCACTCGGGAAGATCGGAGGGGATCACCCGATAGCGGCGACGACGGAGTACCGCCTTCACTCGGGAACTCCGCCGAGTGCACCGGCCGAGTGGCTTTAAGCCCACGGGATTGAAAGGTACGATGGCAAGACCGACCCCGAATCTTGGCTAACCGTATACACCCTTGCCATCCGAGCTGCAGTGGCGACAACAAAGCTATGGCCAATTACTCGCCCGTGGCCCTCGCAAACTCAGCCGTAAATTGGCTCACGAGCCGGCCAAGAGGCTCAATCGGCTCGTGGAGCGAGCCGAGGATCACTTCATCGCCAACTTCCAAGGTACCTTCGAGAGGCCCGCACACACTTTGACCTTACAACGTCATCCGTAAGCCTGACGAGCCCCTGAATGATTATATTCGTCGTTTCTCCGAGAAACGCAACAAGATCCCGAATATCACCGACGACATCATCATCGCCGCCTTCCGAAGGGAGTCCGTGATGAGCTGCTCATCGGGAAGTTCGGGCGCAAACCACCGAAGACGGTGAAGCAAATGTTCGAGACACGAACTCGTACGCCAAATCCAATGACGCCATTAAGGCCGCCCGTCAAGACCGGCCCGATAGAAGGGAAGACAAGCAAGCGGGAGGAAGCCGCAATCCTAAGAAGGATGGCGGCAACAACTGTAACTGGCCCGAAAGATCGCAAGCGCCGATCCGAGGACCTAGTGGCCGCAACCTCCAACACCTCAATGCCGTCCCCGAGTCGCCGCCTACGACGCAATCATGAACGCCAAAGTGCACCCATCATTCAAATCATAAGCACGCGGCGAAGGACTGCTTTATCTACAAGCAGTTCGCCGAACAGTACGCGGCGTAGCTCAGCAAGAAGCCGACTGACGAGGCTGGCCCGTCTGGCGCCAAAAAGAACAACGCGGCTGAAAATGCCGAACCTTTTCAAGACCCAGTGGGGGAGCTCAACCACATCTTCGGAGGTCCGCTAGCTTATGAGTCCAAGAGGTTACAAAAGCTAACTGACCGGGAGGTCAATGCGGCTCAACCCGAAGTCCCTCAATATCTGCGATGGTCGGAAGTGGCCATCACGTTTGACCGCTCGGATCATCCTGACCGAGTGGTTCACCCGGGGCGCCATCCACTCGTCGTGGACCCCGTGGTCCGCAACATCAGGCTTAAGCGCGTCCTCATCGATGGGGGCAGCGCCCTCAACATCCTATTCGCCAAGACCATGGATGAGATGCAGATCCCGAGGGCCGAACTGAAAGCAAGCTCAGCCCCCTTCCACGGAGTTATCCCAGGGCTATCTTCAATACCACTCGGGCATATCTCCCTCCTAGTCACCTTCGGAGCCCGAGAGAACTTCCGAACGGAGAACGTCACCTTTGAGGTGGCCGACTTCGAGACAGCATATCACGTCATCATCGGAAGGCTTGCGCTTGCCAAGTTCATGGCGATCCCTCACTACACCTACCTTTGCATGAAGATGCCGGGTCCCAACGGCGTCATCACAGCGACGTGAAGCAAGCCTTCACCTGCGATAAGGAGAGCTGCGACATGGCCCAATCTCGCGAGAGATTACGCGGCCAACAAGAAGTCCGATTGGCTGCATCGACTTCGGCAGAGGGAGAAGTTCCCGCGAAGAAGATAGCCAAGTCAGGATCCGGCGACGCCAAGACCAAGAAGATCTCCCTTGATCCGTCTGATCCTTCGAAAACTGCTGTAATCGGCGCCGACCTAGATCCCAAATAGGAAAGCGCGCTCGTCACCTTCCTCCGAAATAATAAAGATGTTTTTGCTTGGAAACCATCCGATATGCCTGGAATTCCTAGGGAGGTGATCGAGCACTCTTTGAACGTCAAAGATGATGCCAAACCAATAAAACAACGATTACGCAGGTTCGCACAGGATCGAAAGGACGCTATCAAAGAAGAACTCGCCAAGCTCTTGGTTGCCGGCTTCATTAAAGAAGTCCTTCATCCCGACTGGTTAGCTAACCCGGTCCTAGTCCGCAAGAAGACGGGGCAATGGCGTATGTGCGTTGACTATACCGACCTCAACAAAGCCTGCCCCAAAGATCCGTTCGGGCTACCTCGCATCGACCAAGTCGTCGACTCAACAGCCGGCTGCCAACTCCTGAGCTTCCTAGACTGTTACTCGGGCTATCATCAGATCAGCTTAAAAGAATCCGACTGCCTGAAGACTTCGTTCATCACGCCGTTCAGGGCCTACTGCTACATCACCATGCCTTTTGGCCTGAAGAACGCCGGAGCCACATACCAACGCATGATCCAAAGATGTTTCCAGACGCAGTCGGGCTACCGGCCAAACTCCTTTCTTTTTGGTCTACGGCGCAGAAGCCATGCTGCCAAACGAGATGGAATATGAGTCCCTCCGGGTTCACAGTTTCAACGATGAACGCTATGACCCTGACCGAGTGGATGACCTCACCCGATTGGAAGAGGCCCGTGAGGCAGCCCTCATCCAGTCAGCCAAATACCTTCAAGGGCTTAGAAGATACCACAGTCGCAACGTGCGAGCACGAGCTTTCATTGTTGGCGACCTGGTCTTACGCAAGATCCAGACCACCAAAGATCGACACAAGTTATCTCCCTTATGGGAAGGACCATACATAATCGCTGAAGTGACTCAACCAGGTGCATACCGGCTAAAGCGCGAAGACGGGTCTATGGTGGAGAACTCCTGGAACATCGAGCATCTTTGACGATTTTATGCCTAATTTGGCTAAGGCCTCATGTTTTCCTTGACTGCCAACCTCAAGCAAGATGACTTCTTGAGTTAGCAGTCGAGGGTTGTACACATGTCAATAAAGCTCAAGTTTTCCTCATCAACTTTTGTGCATAATTTGGTTTATCATTGTTGAATGTCCTTCGATTAGAGCTCAGTGTCTAAGGACTGAGAGTTTTCCGATGACCTAATCGAGCCTAGGCTTGATGACAGCCAGACGAAAACTACTTAAGAAATTTCACGCAAAAGCTCGAATCAAGGCATTAACATAAATAAACTAAATATGTCACAAATTCTACTTCAGAATGTTACGGATATGCGACATTTACAAGACAAAGTCAGAAAGACAAATTAAATCTTGAAGTTGTTTACTACATCAAGGGATATTTTCTTCGTCGCTTCTTGCGCCTCACTTAGCATGTCCAAGGCCTGCTCGTCCGTCGTTCCATCAGCAAAGCCTTCTCCAACCGAGTGGATATCCACTCGGGGGTAAAGGGACTTGGTCTGTGCAAGAGCCAGACCAGCCCCCATGCTGGCTGCATCGGTGATATTGGCCAGGTATCGGTCGGGAGCCAGCCGCAGCTTGTCGAATATTTCGATCGGCTCCAGCGAGCTGGTCCCAACTCCTTGATTGAACAAGGACAGCAAGATCGGCATGGCGGCGTTGGCGACCTCTTCCCGCATCTCGTCGCTTCGTTTGATCCGCCCAAGCAAGACGTCGTATTGGGCTCGGGTTTTTACCTTGTAAGCTACCAAAAGTCCCGGATCATTCAAAGCACTCGGAAATAAAGCAGCACAAAAAATTTCATTTCAAAGAAGATTACCTTCAAACTCGGCCTCCATCTCGGCCTTGTCAAGGCTGACCGCTTCTAGTTGGACTTGAAGCGAATGGACCTCCGAAGAATTTTCTACAAAAGAAGATCGTCAACGACTGAAATCAACATGGGAATCATGATGAAATTTGAGGAGACGGGCTTACTTCCGATTGATCCGCGGAGGTCGAGGTTCGCCTCCCGAAGCTCTGCGATCTCCCTCCTTAAAGCCGCCTCCCTTGACGCGGCCTCCTCCCGAGTGGCCTTCAGCTGTCGCTGAACGTCCTCTAAGGAGTTCAGGTGGGGAACTAACTTCTCCAGCACCTCAGATTTTGCCATAGAGCGGCAATACTCTTTCTACGTGCAATGGCAGAAGAGTGACCGACTGAAAGACAATGAAGATACAATTCAAGAGAAAGACGAAGGCTTACGTTGAGCAGCCGGGTCGCCTCGTTCAGGCTCTCGACAAGGGCATCCCTTTCATCTTTTTCGGCTTGCCGGTCTAGGATGATGCCCCCGCCTCTCGCCTTCCGAGTCCCGCCACTCGATCCGAATGGGGAACCTGTGTTTCGAGGACCGCAACTGGGATCTCCTCTACCGTGGTCGGCAAACAAGAAGGACAAATGAAGACATGAAAGATTCAAACTGAAAGAGCAAATGAGTACTTCGAAACAAATCTCACCAGTTTCGGCGGCCGCTTGCTTAGGTGGAGCGGCCCGGCCGGCCTCCTTCTTTTGACTCCGCGCCGAGTGACCCTCGGTCGGGGAGCTTGAGCCGCGGCCTCGGACTTCCGTCGCGATCGGTTTCCGATCGGGATGTCCCACTGGGGTCGGGCTCCTTCCTCGGGGCATCCTTCTTTGGAGGCGAAGGTGGTTTCCCCGGAGCGCTCGCACTCGGTTGTGGGCTCCGGGGCTTTGGCTCTGCTGGTCTTGGCACCTCGGGAGCAGCGGCTGGAGTCGGTCCTTCACCCCCTCCGGCAGGATCTATGTCCTGGGGCCTCCTGCGAAAGCGAACACAACAGGAGTAAAGATAAAGGAAAGTTTTCAACGAAAGAGTTCAGACTTCGGTCTCAGAGTATACCTGGATGATCGGTGGATCTTCGGCGTTGTCCGCGGCGATCGTCTCAAAGGTGGGGTCTCGGTGGGAGGAGCCGGGACGTCGTCATCCGAGTCTTCTATAATCAGCCTCCTCTTGCTCGCGCGCTTGTTTGAGTCTTCACTCGGCGCCGCTCGCTTCCCGACCGGGTCGCCTTGGATTTTGATCCCGCCAGCCGGCTTCTTGGCGGGCGACGCGGCGCGTCGTCGTGGGACACCTTGTATGGCTTGGAGGTGATAGAGGCGTTTTCCTGCAGAAGAAAGAAAGTACAATGTCAAGAGACAAGATGACAAGACAGAAAGATACTCTGAAGCAATCAATCGGCTTACCGGAGGAGGAGGTCGGTGGATGCTGAAGGGAAGAACTGGCAGAATGAGGGCCCGCTCAACTGCAATACCAGTCGAGAAGAGCTTGTACATCCGGATGTTCAGAATCTCATACTTGAGTGGATCTGGGTCTTCCCGATTGGGGTCCGTTCCGCCTTCATACTCAAAGGCCGGCTTCGACCGTTCCTTTATCGGCGCCAGTCGGCACCTGATGAAGTGTCGAGTGATTTGTTCCCCACGAAGACCTCTTTGCTTCATCGCCAGGATCTTCGCGAGCAGCTCGTTGGCCTCGTCCCAATCTTGGGCTACTTGGAACAGTGCTCCATGATGGGAGGGGACGGGGAGGAGGCCGACGAAAGATGGCGAGGCGGGTTCTAGGTTGCTAATGTAGAACCAGCCCGCGTGCCATCCCTTGTTGGAAGACTTCAAAGGAAGAGAAAAATACTCCTTGCGGAGAGATCCGCGGAGTTGGAAACCTGCCCCGCCAACAACGCAAGGCTGGTCCTTGTTCGGATGAGGTTTGAGATAGAACATGCGACGGAAGAGATGGAAGTGGGGGAGAATGCCAAGGAAGGCTTCACACACATGAATGAAGAGAGCTATGTGAAGCATTGAGTTGGGGTTCAGATGGTAGAGGTGAAGCCCATAGTAATCCAGAAGCCCCCGGAAGAACTCGTAGGTGGGAAGGCTGAACCCGCAGTAGAAGAAAGAAGTGAAAACGACGAGCTCACCGGTGTTCGGGGTCGGGAACTCCTCCCCGCCGCCGGGCGCCATCCCACGATCTCCTTTGGCGGAAGCACGCCGTGCTTCACCATCTCTTTGAGATTGGTCGAACGGGATCCTTCTTTCCTCCGCCATGAGAGTGGTGTTGATGGGAAGTGGATCTGGACGGGAAGAGTGGGGATTTTGACAGGGGAGCGTGAGGGATTTGGCTGCGGAAGCTGGTTGTTGCAGAAAGCGAGCTCCTTGATGGATGGATTTGGGAGCGCGCGAGTCTAGGGTTCTCCGCGATGGATTGGTGAACAGTGCTGAGAAAAGAGGAATCTTTTGGAAGACGAAGAGGCGGGGACGACCTCGCATCTTTATAGAAAGATTTGAGGATTGCGTTAGGTTTTCTGGTAATTGGGCCGAGCCCATAAGAAAATCTACGGCCCAGCTAAGGTGTGGTCCGATGCGTGTCCTTAGGGACTTAAGCGGATGAGCTTAAGCAAGATTTGCTCTGGCAATATGCGCGTGTCCGAGTGCCCTATACCTTTGAAAATCCTTCCATACCGCAGTTTGCTTGACTTCATGAGAAGCTAGCACGATGCAACTTGGAAGGTGGCCAACAGCTAAGTTTCTATAGCTGCCTTGATGACAAGGGCTGTTTGGTTTTTTAGCATTTGGCTAATTAATTAGATCGATGCTATTTTTCCACCTTGGTGAAGATCTTTATAGATTGAGACCAGTATTATGGCATAAGCTATTTAATAACTTGGTCATATTTTTCATATGATTGAAAGAACTTGTTTTCCCATGAGGGATGATTGAAATATTTATTCCGGGATTACTCGGGCAAATCCACTCGGATAAGCATGAGCTTACCGAGTGCTTTTCACCCACGAGGGTTGATTGAATTATTTGTTCTGAGATGACTCGGGCAAATTCACTCGGATAAGTATGAACTTGCCGAGTAATAAGATTTCTATGATTGCTTTAGCATGAGCTAGGCATCTACATGAGAATGATTTTTTATAGTCCTTGACTATATGCTTAGTCTATTTTTGACTAACCACATAGTCGGGGGCTACACCTAATTAGGTGCATCAGGAGATGCACCTAGATATTTATTTTTGAGAAATTTTTATATATTTTTCCAGCCCTTCACAGTCTTTGGAGCCACTCGGGAAGATTCAGGCAGAGATGATGGAATCACTCGGCGTCAAAAGCACTCGGTCAAAGAAATTTTTTGGCTGAAGTGCTGCTTTGGTTTGAAGCTGAGTTGTCTCGTCGACTGAAAAGGACTCGGGGGCTACTGTGGAGATTGTGGCAATCGGGTATATACATGGCAAGCTTATCCGACTGGAGGTAGGGATAGATTGCGCCTGCCATATCTGTAAGCCGAACTTGACTTGGGTGTTACGATTGTCGATAGGGATAAGGCAATCGGCCTATAGTCACGGTTTGGTAAGATTGAGGAAACCAACTTAGAATAAGATAGGGTTTCCGATCTGTAAGCCCTCCCCCCAAGATTATATAAGGGGGGTGAGGGGCGTCCCTTGGGGGATATGTGATTTCATAAGCAAGAGCTTTAGATACACAAGATCAATACAAAACACTCGGCGGATCGAATCCACCGAAACAGGAGTAGGGTATTACCTCACGAGAGGGCCTGAACCTGTCTAAATCTTCTTTTTCTTCTAACCCATTGTGTTTGACGATGTTGACTGCGACCCCAAAAATTACATTGCCGAAACTAAGTTTCGACAATTCGCTATAGAGAAGGGTGATCAGAATGTCTCGAAATTCTTCCCCACAATGCTCGCGTACGGCTCCCGCGTGAGCTGCTACTGTTCGTGGTGTCTTGGGCTGCCAAACCCTTGGGTCGTGTCCAGCGAGCCATTACCAGGACGACACCTGTGGTGTGCCTCAGCTGCTGCTAATTGTCCACCATACAGCCCAAACACAACGCAACACGTGTACATGCATACAAGCTACAGTACCCGGTGTGATGTAAATGTATTTTGCTTGGTGCACACCTCTTCCATTTTCTTCCCGAAATCCAGTGCTTGCATACTTCCAACACGGTGTTTGTCCATTGTGCGGAACTTTGTTCTTAGCCTTGTCACACGTCTTCTTCAATCGCTTTGGACCTTAACTCGTTCCTAGGTTTAGTCCAGATTCTGTCGTTGATCAAGATTAACCGCTAAGGATTTTATCTTATTCCCACCTTGTCATATGGTCTTTTTGATCATGTCAAACCTTTGCTCTTCTCTGAACATAGTCTCGATCTACGTTATTGATCAAGGTTGACTTCAGTCACCTATACACATGTAAACAAAACGATCGTTGTTCGGACATACATATCGTAACCTAACTCACATAAGTGAACATACACAATTTTTGTACTTTCGGCACTCGTCATTTTTCATCACAATGAATCAAAACTACTCTTGGTTTCACATTTTTGATTTCTTATCAGTGTTAAAGATAGCAAGATGTATTAACACTGCAAAGAAATTGTGATATAGGATCGTAAAACCGCTCGTATTTACGCATGACATTTCCCATCAAATTAATTACTTGCCTTTTACTACTTTGGGCTAGATGCGGATGTGGTTGTGCATGCAGCTCCAATTGTATTCCAGGTTACGTACTTTGCAAAGTACTAAACGTTAACGTTCAGCTATCTAAAATTACTTACATATATGCATATGCCCTTTGCTTGGTTAATAACCGATCTTAGGCATACATAGGCACATAGCTTAGGGCACAGCTAGCCAAGCTAGAAAGAGAGAAGGCATACATAGGCACATAGCTTAGGGCACAGCTAGCCTAGCTAGCAGAGAGAACCATATACATCATTAATCTTTAACTTTAATTTAAGACGACGTCAAGAGCATAGATGTATAGCATATAGCAGCTAGCTAGCAGAGAGCCACCCATGGTTAAGTCTTTTGCTTTAAGACGGTGTTTAATTTAGACATGATAGTTTCACTCTTTGGACAGAGCCTAGCTCCTCCATGCACTCACAACTTTTAGAGCATATAGGCATGATGATTAATTTGGCATATGTCTAATACTTGAACATTACCTTAAAATAAAGAATCCAAACGTTCCATGCTCATAATTACTCAATTAGGAAGGATTTATTATAGCTAGGGCCGTTAAAAAAGCTCCAGGCCCGTGAGGCGGTGAGCACTATTCCGGCTCGATTCAACCTACGTCAGCTTGGCCGAGCCCGAGCCTATGCCAAAGTTCAAGAGCTTCGTTAAGTCGAACTTAAACTCCTAACATAATAGTATATGATTTATGATTTTATTGTTTATTTAATAAAGTAAAGTAGATAAAATTATATTTATACGTATTCACACAATAAAGTATAGCTTATATTATAATTATATATTTATTTTATCTTTTCTTCTCTTTCATAAATATAATTAACTAGAAATTAACTTTTCTATGAAATTATCCTTGAAATATAAGTTGTACTACTTTACAAGCTTAACCTTGATCGACCTCGAGCCTAGACTGACAAGCTCGCTCGAGCTCGGCTCATTAATAGCCCTACTAATAAGCCATGTTTGGATTCTAAATGCCAAGGGAATTCAGCTAGTGCTCTGGTAATTTTTTTATATAATAAAAATAGTGTCCACAATAGTGGCATGTATTCTCTTCGTTCGAAAATAGTTTAAAATTTGTCCACAATAATTATCATTTAAGAGTACTACTTGTCCCATAAATCATATCCATTTAAATTTCTACCCATTAATCTATCCACGTCATCCTCCTACTTCTATTCAAATAAGGAGTAACTATAGTCTTTACTTTTTAAAGTTTAATTTATGTTAAAGAACTTAGAAAGATAAGTATTATGAAAAGGATTTTGGCGGTGTTCGTTAATCCGAACGGTGCCGAGTGAAGTCCTTCGTTGGAGCGAGCAGATCGCATCTTGATCTTGAAGACGTCGTCGAAGATCTCGGCGCTGTTGGGGAGCCCGAACGGCGCCGAGTGGGTCTTTCCCTTCCGACTGGTTTGAATCCGAGTCGAAGGAGGTGTCGTCGAAGAAGTTGGCGGCGAAGTCGTCGAATCCCGAAGGAGATCCCATCACGCTTGTCGGCGAGATTGTTGAAGAAGTCTCGACGCGCGGCCCCTACCTGGCGCGCCAACTGTCGAAACTTGGTTTCGGCAATATGATTTCTGGGGTCGCAGTCGAGATCGCCAAGCACAATGGGTTAGAAGAAGAAGAAGGTTTAGACAGGTTCAGGCCCTCTCGAGAGGTAATACCCTACTTCTGTTTCGGTGGATTCGATCCGCCGAGTGTCTTTATTGATCTCGTGATCTAAAGCTGAAGGCTAAAAGTTGATCTAGAATCTGATCTGTGATATCCCTCAAGGGACGCCCCTTACCCCCCTTATATAGTCTTGAGAGGTGGGCTTACAGATCGGAAACCCTATCTTATTCTAAGTTGGTTTCCTCAATCTTACCAAACTGTGACTATAGGCCGATTGCCTTATCTCTATCAGCAATTGTAACACCCAAGTCAAGTTTGATTTACAGATATGGCAGGCACAATCTATCCCTACTTCCAGTCGGACAAGCTTGCCATGTAGATACCCGATTGCCATAATCTCCACAGTAGCCCCGAGTCCTTTTCGGTCGACGAGACAACTCATTAGACCAAAACAAAGACACACCCAAAAATCTCTTTGACCGAGTGCTTGTGGCGCCGAGTGATTCCATCATCTCGTGCTCGAATCTTCCCGAGTGGCTCCAAAGACTGTGAAGGGCTGGAAAAATATTTAAAAATTCTCAAAAATAAATATCTAGGTGCATCTCCCGATGCACCTAATTAGGTGTAGCCCCGACTATGTGGTTAGTCAAAAAGACTAAGCATATAGTCAAGGACTATAAAAATCATTCTCATGTAAATGCCTAGCTCATGCTAAAGCAATCATAGAAATCTCATTACTCGGCAAGTTCATACTCATCCGAGTAAATTTGCCCGAGTCATCTCGTAACAAATAACTCAATCAACCCACATGGGTGAAAAGCACTCGGTAAGCTCATGCTTATCCGAGTGGATTTGCCCGAGTAATCCCTAACAAATATTTCAATCATCCTCATGGGAAAACAAGTTCTTTCAATCATATAAAAAATATGACCAAATTATTAAATAGCTTATGCCATAATACTCGGTCTCAATCTATAAAGATCTTCACCAAGGTGGAAAAATAGCATCGATCTAATTAATTAGCCAAATGCTAAAAACCAAACAGCCCTTGTCATCAAGGCAATATAGAAACTTAGCCGTTGGTCACCTTCCAAGTTGCATCGTGCTAGCTTCTCATGAAGTCAAGCAAACTGCGGTATGGAAGGATTTTCAAAGGTATAGGGCACTCGGACACGCGCATATTGCCGTGGCAAATCTGCTTAAGCTCATCCGCTTAAGTCCCTAAGGACACGCGTCAGGCCACACCTTAACTGGGCCGTAGATTTTCTTATGGGCTCGACCCACTCACCAGAAAACCTAGCGCAACCCTCAAATCTTTCTATAAAGGCGTGAGGTCGTCCCCGCCTCTTCATCTTCCAAAAATTCCCCTTTTCACAACACTGTTCATCAGTTCATTGCGGAGAACCCTAGACTTGCGCGCTCCCAAATCCATCCATCAAGGAACTCGCTTTTTGCAACAACCAGCTTCCGCAGCCAAATCTCCCACATTCCCTTGTCAAAAAACCCGACCTTTTCCGACCAGATCCACTTCCCATCAACACCACTCTTATGACGGAGGAAAAGAGGATTCCGTTCGACCAATGGGCTGCTTCGGATGTGAGGGAATCCACCCTCAAGGAGATGGTGAAGCACGGCGTGCTTCCGCCAAAGGAAATCGTGGGATGGCACCCGGCGGCGGGGAGGAGTTCCCACCCCGAACACCGGTGAGCTCGTCGTTTTCACTTCTTTTTTCTACTGCGGGTTCAGCCTTCCCACCTCCGAATTCTTCCGGGGGCTTCTGGATTACTATGGACTTCATCTCTACCATCTGAACCCCAACTCAATGCTTCACATCGCTCTCTTCATTCATGTATGTGAAGCCTTCCTTGGCATCCTCCCCCACTTCCAACTCTTCCGTCGCATGTTCTATCTCAAACCTCATCCGAACAAGGACCACCTTGCGTTGTTGGCGGGCAGGTTTCCAACTCCGCGGATCTCTCCGCAAGGAGTATTTTTCTCTTCCTTTGAAGTCTTCCAATAAGGGATGGCACGCGGGCTGGTTCTACATTAGCAACCTAGAACCCAGCCTGCCATCTTTTGTCGGCCTTCCTCATGTCCCGAGTCCATCATGGAGCACTGTTCCAGTAGCCCAAGATTGGGATGAGGCCAACGAGCTGCTCGCGAAGATCCTGGCGATGAAGCAAAGGGGTCTTCGCGGGAACAAATCACTCGGCACTTCATCGTGCCGACCGGCGCCAATCAAGGAACGGTTGAAGCCGGCCTTCGAGTATGAAGGCGGAACGGACCCTGCGGGAAGATCCAGATCCGCTCAAGTACGAGATCCCGAAAATCCGGATGTACAAACTCTTCTCATCCGGAATCGCAGCTGAGCGGGCCTCATTCTGCCGGTTCTTCCTTCAAGATCCACCGACCTCCTCCTCCGTAAGCCGATTGGTTGCTTCATAGTATCTTTCAACCTTGACATCTTGTCTCTTTACATTGTACTCTCTTTCTTCTGCAGGAAAACGCCTCTATCACCTCCAAGCCATACAAGGTGTCCCACAATGACGCGCCGCGTCGCCCCGCCAAGAAGCCGGCTGGCGGTATCAAGATCCAAGGTGACCCGGTCGGGAAGCGAGCGGCGCCGAGTGAAGACTCGAACAAGCGCGCGAGCAAGAGGAGGCCGATTATAGAGGACTCGGATGATGACGTCCCGGCTCCTCCCATCGAGACCCCACCTTTGAGACGATCGCGCGGACGGCGCAAGATCCGCCGATCATCCAGGTATACTCTAAACCGAAGTCTGAACTCTTTCGTTGAAAACTTTCCCCCATCTTTACCCCTGCTGTGTTCGCTTTCGTAAGCCTTCGTCTTTCTCTTAAATCGTATCTTCATTGTCTTTCAATCGGTCACTCTTCTGCCATTGCGCGCAGAAAGAGTATTGCCGCTCTATGGCAAAATCTGAGGTGCTGGAGAAGTTGGTTCCCCACCGAACTCCTTAGAGGACGTTCGGCGACAGTGAAGGCCACTCGGGAGGAGGCCGCGTCAAGGGAGGCGGCTTTAAGGAGGGAGATCGCAGAGCTTCGGGAGGCGAATCTCGACCTTTGAGGATCAATCGGGAGTGAGCCTCGACAAGGCCGAGATGGAGGCCGAGTTTGAAGGTAATCCTCTTTGAAGTAAAAACTTCTTGTGCTGCTTTATTTCCGAGTGCTTTGAATGATCCGGGACTTTTGGCAGCTTACAAGGTAAAGACCCGAGCCCAATACGACGTCTTGCTTGGGCGGATCAAACGAAGCGACGAGATGCGGGAAGAGGTCGCCAATGCCGCCATGCCGATCTTGCTGTCCTTGTTCGATCAAGGAGTTGGGGCCAGTTCGCTGGAGCCGATCGAAATATTCGACAAGCTGCGGCTGGCTCCCGACCGATACCTGGCCAATATCATCGAAGCAGCCAACATGGGGGCTGGTCCGGCTCTTGCACGACCAAGTCCCTTTACCCCAGTGGATATCCACTCGGTCGGGAAGGCTTTGCGACGGAACGACGGACGAGCGGCCTTGGACATGCTAAGTGAGGCGCAGGAGGCGCGAAGAAAATATCCCTTGATGTAGTAAACAATTTCAAGATTTGATTTGTCTTTCGACTTTGTCTTGTAAATGTCGCATATCCGTAACATTCGATGTAGAACTTGTGATACTTTTAGTTTATTTATGTTAATGCCTTGATTCGAGCTTTTGCGTGAAATTTCTTAAGTAGTTTTCGTCCGCGTCATCAAGCCTAGGCTCGATTAGGTCATCGGAAAACTCTCGGTCCTTAGACACCGAGCTCGAATCGAAGGACATTAAACAGGTGATAAACCAAATTATGAACAAAAGTTGATGAGGAAAACTTGAGCTTTATTGACATGTGTATGCCGACCGCTAACTCAAGAAGTCATCTTGCTTGAGGTTGGCAAAAGGAAAACATGAGGCCTTAGCCGAATTAAGCATAAAATCGTCGAAGATGCTCAATGTTCCGGGAGTTTTCCACCATAGACCCGTCTTCACGCTTTAGCCGGTATGCACCGGGCCGAGTCACTTCAGCGATTATGTATGGTCCTTCCCATAAGGGAGATAACTTGTGTCGATCTTTGGTGGTCTGGATCTTGCGAAGGACCAGGTCGCCAACAATGAAAGCTCGTGCTCGCACGTTGCGACTGTGGTATCTTCTAAGCCCTTGAAGGTATTTGGTCGACTGGATGAGGGCTACCTCACGGGGCTCTTCCAATCGGGTGAGGTCATCCACTCGGTCAGGGTCGTAGCGTTCATCGTTGAAACTGCGAACCCGGAGGGACTCATATTCCATCTCATTTGGCAACATGGCTTCGTGCCATAGACCAAAAAGAAAGGAGTTTGGCCGTAGCCCGACCGGGTGTGGTTCGCAGCGACCATAAAACCGAGGGCGTTCTTGGACCCACTTGCCAGCATAAGGGTTTAGGCGATCGAAAACGCGGGCCTTGATGCCTTGGAGGACCATGCCGTTGGCTCGCTCGACTTGTCCGTTGCTTTTGGGGTGAGCTACCGATGTGTAGCGATCTTGATTCCGAAGTCTTCGCAGAATTCCTTGAAGATGCCTCCCGTGAATTGAGTCCCGTTGTCGGTTATGATTCTCGTTTGGGACGCCGAAGCGGTGCACGATGTTGAGGAAAAAGTCTCGTGCTTTGTCAGCAGTAATTGTGGCGATCGGTTTGGCCTCAATCCACTTGGAGAACTTGTCGATTGCGACGAAGAGGTGTGTGAATCCTCCTGGAGCTTTTTTGAAAGGGCCAACCATGTCCAGCCCCCATACCGCGAACGGCCAGAAAGTGGGATTGTTTGAAGCTCCTGGGCCGGGACATGGCTTTGTCGGGCGAAAAACTGGCAACCTTCGTAGGTTCGTACGACTTTATCCGCGTCGGAGACCGCACTAAGCCAGAAGAAACCTTGCCTGTAAGCTTTGCCAACTAGAGTGTGTCTTGCCGCGTGGCTTCCGCATATGCCCGAGTGGATATCTTGGAGTAGCTGCTTCCCTTCTTCGGGTGTGATGCACCTCATTAGAATTCCGAGGGCTTCTCTTGTATAGATCGGAGTCAACCATGACGTATGCTTGGCAACGACGTCGGACGCGTTCTGCTTCATCCCGGTCATCCGGCAGCTCTTGCTGGGTTAAGAATTTGATGAGCGGCGTCCTCCAGTCGGTATCGGTCATGGCGACTTCGTTCGTGGTTTGCTCGGTGAGAGTTGTCTTTGCCGTGATGGTTGGTTCGTAGAGATGTTCGACAAAGACGTCTGTTGGGGCAGCTTCGCGCTTAGATCCGAACTGTGCCAGCTCATCGGCGGCTTCGTTGTTATGTCTCAGGACATGTGAGAGTTCGAGCCCGTCAAAATTGTCCTCAAGCTTGCGGACCTCTTGCCGGTAGGCCTCCATTGTGTCGTTTAGGCAGGACCAGTCCTTCATCACTTGATTGACGACCAGCTGGGAGTCGCCTTTCACAATAAGCCGATGTATCCCGAGTGAAACTGCGAGGCGCAGTCCATGTAGAAGAGCTTCGTACTCGGCAACGTTGTGTGAAGCGGAGAAGTGGAGGTGAAGGACATATCTTAGCCTTTCCCCGGTCGGGAAAATCAGCACAACTCCTGCTCCCAAGCCGGTGATCCTCTTGGATCCGTCGAAGTGCATGGTCCAGTGTTGGAGGTCTTCCCGAGGCACGTTCTCTTGCCGTTCACCACTCGGCCAGAAGTCCGCCAAGGCTTGTGACTTTATGGACGTTCTTGCCTTAAAAGTCAAGTCCAGCGGCATTAGCTCTAGGGCCCACTTGGCGATGCGTCCGGTTGCCTCGCGGTTGTGGATGACGTCGCCGAGTGGGAAAGAGGTGACGATGGTGACCGAGTGACCCTGAAAATAGTGTGCCAATTTCCTCGTGGTTATTAGAACACCATAGAGCAGCTTTTGTACCTGAGGGTAGCGAATTTTGGCTCCTGCCAATACTTCGCTAACAAAGTAGATTGGCCTTTGAATCTTCTGAGTCCGTCCTTCCTCTTCGCGTTCGACCACAAGGACCGTGCTGACCACTTGGTGAGTGGCTGAGACGTACAGCAGCAGAGGTTCCCGGGCCGAGGCGAGGCCGGACGGGTGGCGTGGTAAGGAACTCTTTGAAATCTTCAAAGGCTTGGTTGGCTTCCGCGGTCCACTGGAAGTCGTCTCGTCTTCTTTAGCGAGCGAAGAAGGGCATGCCTCGTTCGCCGAGTCGGGATATGAAACGGCTTAGTGCCGCCATGCGCCGTGAGCTTACGGACGTCTTTTTGGTTACTCGGGGCTTCATGCTTAAGATGGCGTTGATCTTCTCTGGATTTGCTTCAATGCCGCGATGTGACACCATGAAGCCGAGCAGTTTGCTTGACGGAACGCCGAAAGTGCACTTCTCTGGGTTTAACTTCATTCTGAAGGCCCGGATGTTTGCAAAGGTTTCTTCTAGGTCGGCGATCAGGTCTTCTTTCTGCTTGGTCTTGATAACAACGTCGTCGACATAAGCTTCAACGTTCTTGCCGATCTGCGTCTCGGAAGCATCTTTGGATCATGCGTTGGTATGTGGCGCCGGCGTTCTTCGAGCCGAAAGGCATGGTGATGTAGCAAGAGCCCCGAACGGCGTGATGAACGATGCCTTCAGCAATGGATTCTTTTAAGCTAATTTGATGATAGCCCGAGTAACACCCGAAGCTCGGGAGTTGGCATGGCCTGTTGAGTCGACGACTTGGTCGATACGAGGTAGCCCGAACGGATCTTTGGGGCAGGCTTTGTTGAGGTCGGTATAGTCAACGCACATGCGCCATTGCCCCGTCTTCTTACGGACCGGGGCGGGTTGGCTAACCGGGATGGAGGACTTCTTTAATGAAGCCGGCAGCCAAGAGCTTTGCGAGTTCTTCTTTGATAGCGTCCTTTCGATCCTGTGCGAATCTGCGTAATCGTTGTTTTATCGGTTTGGCGTCATCTTTGACGTTCAAAGAGTGCTCGATCACCTCCCTAGGAATTCCAGGCATATCGGATGGTTTCCATGCAAAAACATCTTTATTAATTTGGAGGAAGGTGACGAGCGCGCTTTCCTATTTGGGATCTAGGTCAGCGCCGATTACAGCAGTTTTCGAGGGATCCGACGGATCAAGGGAGATCTTCTTGGTCTTGGCGTCGCCGGATCCTGATTTGGCTATCTTCTTCGCGGGGATTTCGCTCTCTGCCGAAGTCGATGCAGCCAATCGGACTTCTTGTTGGCCACGTAATCTCTCGCGAGATTGGGCCATATCGCAGCTCTCCTTATCGCAGGTGAAGGCTTGCTTCACGTCGCTACGAAGAGTGATGACGCCGTTGGGACCCAGCATCTTCATGCAGAGGTAGGTGTAGTGAGGGATCGCCATAAACTTGGCAAGCGCGGGCCTTCCGATGATGGCGTGATATGCTGTTTTGAAGTCGGCCACCTCAAAGGTGACGTTCTCCGTTCGGAAGTTCTCTCGGTCCCCGAAGGTGACTGGAAGGGAGATATGCCCGAGTGGTGTAGAAGATAGCCCTGGGATGACTCCGTGGAAGGGGGCTGAGCTTGCCTTTAGTTCGGCCCTCGGGATCTGCATCTCATCCATGATCTTGGCAAACAGGATGTTGAGGGCGCTGCCCCCATCGATGAGAACGCGCTTAAGCCTGATGTTGCGGACCGCGGGGTCCAGGACGAGTGGATAGCGCCCCGGGTGAACCACTCGGTCAGGATGACCCGAGCGGTCAAAGGTGATGGCCACTTCCGACCATCGCAGATATTGAGGGACTTCGGGTTGAGCCGCGTTGACCTCCCGGTCAGTTAGCTTTTGTTTCCTCTTGGACTCATAAGCTAGCGGACCTCCGAAGATGTGGTTGAGCTCCCCCACTGGGTCTTGAAAAGGTTCGGCATTTTCAGCCGCGTTGTTCTTTTTGGCGCCAGACGGGCCAGCCTCGTCAGTCGGCTTCTTGTTGAGCTGCGCCGCATACTGTTCGGCGAACTGCTTGTAGATAAAGCAGTCCTTCGCCGCGTGCTTATGATTTGGATGATGGGTGCACTGGGCGTTCATGATGGCGTCGTAGGCGGCGACTCGGGGACGGCGTTGAGTGTTGGAGGTTGCGGCCACTACGTCCTCAGATCGGCGCTTGCGATCTTTCTGGCCCTGGTTACCGTTGTTGCCGCCATCCTTCTTAGGATTACGGCTTCCTCCCGCTTGCTTGTCTTCCCTTCTATCGGGCCGGTCTTGACGGGCGGCCTTAATGGCGTCATTGGATTTGGCGTACGAGTTCGCCGTCTCGAACATTTGCTTCACCGTCTTCGGTGGTTTGCGCCCGAACTTCCCGATGAGCAGCTCATCACGGACTCCCTTCTGGAAGGCGGCGATGATGATGTCATTGGTGATATTCGGGATCTTGTTGCGTTTCTTGGAGAAACGACGAATATAATCCTTCAGGGGCTCGTCCGGCTTCTGGAAGATGTTGTAAAGGTCAAAGTGTGTGCCGGGCCTCTCGAAGGTACCTTGGAAATTGGCGATGAAGTGATCCCTGAGCTCGCTCCACGAGCCGATTGAGCCTCTTGGCAGGCTCGTGAGCCAATTTCAGGCTGAGTTTGCGAGGTACACGGGCAGGTAATTGGCCATAGCTTTGTTGTCGCCACCTGCAGCTCGGATGGCAAGGGTGTATACGGTTAGCCAAGATTCAGGGTCGGTCTTGCCATCGTACCTTTCAATCCCTGTGGGCTTAAAGCCACTCGGCCAGTGCACTCGGCGGAGTTCCCGAGTGAAGGCTGGTACTCCGTCGTCGCCGCTATCGGGTGATCCCCTCCGATCTTCCCGAGTGCGTCGGTCGCGCTCCTGGTAGCGGCGATCGAGGACCTCCCGCAGATCACTCGGCGGGGTCTTCGGTTGACTGGTTGGGTAGCTGGAGCTGTTGCGGCGAGCGCGGTGGTGGACGGGTGGACGTCCATGTCGTCTGTCGCGGGAGTCGGGCGTCTGTTCCGATATTTCGGCGCGGACTCGCGGGGTGGGCCTCTTGGCTTGGTCGTCGACTGATCTGGCTCGGGCCTCTTATAGTCTCCTGACCTTAGAGGCGGAAGCCGGCTCTTGTCTGGTGTTTCGGCCACAGATTCGGTCGGCCTTCGTGCCGAGGTGGTGGGGTGGCCGTTAGCTGTGGCAGCAACGATGGTCTTGATCTTGTCGAGTATTGGAGTCACGTTGGCCGGAGCCGTCTCCATGACGGTGTCCAAGAGGGTGAGCGCGGCAACAGCGTTCTGCTGTGGCGTTTGGAAGACGTTGGTGTTGCGGACCCGTGTTTGGAGTATGGCCTCCTGGGCAGATCGTCCGGCTGCACGTAGATCCTTCTTCCTTTTGTCAGCCTCGTCCTTGCGATGTTTCTCCTCCTCGGCTGTCTTGCGCTCGAGCTCCACCCTGGCTCGTTCTTCTTCGGCAAGCCTTCTGGCCATGGCTGAGTCGGACTCGTCCGGCTCGGCCATGAGGACGTCAAAGCACTTCGGCTCACAGTCCATGCGACAGTCGGAGTTGTCGGCTTCGTCTGAAGGGATGTCGTAGAGGTTGTCGAAGCCGGCGGAGCTGAGGTATCCGTTGAGCAGGAGCCGAATGACGGGAGGATGACGGCAACCTCCCTTGATCCTGGGTAACCCGGATCTGGATCGTTCCAGTCCGAGTCAGAGCTTGGGGGAGTAGGCTCCTCCGAGTGGATCGCCGCCGACTCGGGGGAGAGAAGTTTGCTGAAAATCTCGGCGACATTTGGTAACCCAAACGGCACTGAGAGGTCTTCATCTGAGTAGATCGCTTCCGTCGGGGATGCGAGAAGATTGGCGCAGATTTCGGCGGTGTTCGTTAATCCGAATGGTGCCGAGTGAAGTACTTCGTTGGAGCGAGCAGATCGCATCTTGATCTTGAAGACGTCGTCGAAGATCTCGGCGCTGTTGGGGAGCCCGAACGACGCCGAGTGGGTCTTTCCTTCCGACTGGTTTGAATCCGAGTCGAAGGAGGTGTCATCGAAGAAGTTGGCGGCGAAGTCGCCGAATCCTGAAGGAGATCCCATCACGCTTGTCGGCGAGATTGTTGAAGAAGTCTCGACGCGCGGCCCCTACCTGGCGCGCCAACTGTCGAAACTTGGTTTCGGCAATATGATTTCTGGGGTCGCAGTCGAGATCGCCAAGCACAATGGGTTAGAAGAAGAAGAAGGTTTAGACAGGTTCAGGCCCTCTCGAGAGGTAATACCCTACTCCTGTTTCGGTGGATTCGATCCGCCGAGTGTCTTTATTGATCTCGTGATCTAAAGCTGAAGGCTAAAAGTTGATCTAGAATCTGATCTGTGATATCCCTCAAGGGACGCCCCTTACCCCCCTTATATAGTCTTGAGAGGTGGGCTTACAGATCGGAAACCCTATCTTATTCTAAGTTGGTTTCCTCAATCTTACCAAACTGTGACTATAGGCCGATTGCCTTATCTCTATCAGCAATTGTAACACCCAAGTCAAGTTTGATTTACAGATATGGCAGGCACAATCTATCTCTACTTCCAGTCGGACAAGCTTGCCATGTAGATACTCGATTGCCATAATCTCCACAGTATAGAAGATCATAGAAGGGTCAAACATTATGTAGTTTAGACCGGATGGAGTACCCGATGCCACCCTTGCCATTGGCATGTTACGATTGAGTGTGTATATTATCTAAAAAACCATGGGGTTTGTGAAGATATTCCTCAAAATCTAGGTTTTGATCTTGAAAACATAAGCAAAGGCTGGTGTTTTGTGTTACATATGTTGCAAAACATAGGCAAGATGTGCATTTGTACAAAATCACTAGTATTCATGGTTACATGTTCATGATATTTCGTCTGCCACTCTGATATGTTTTTCCAGCCGAAGACACACAGAAAATTAGAACAATAAAAACACAGCCCAACTTATCTCATTTGACAGCTCAAGGCAGCAGTCATAGGCGGCCCAATCTCAATTCGTTGTAACATGGGCTTATCTCCATTTCATCCTCTCTGGTTGGAATAAGTCCACTTGTCATCCCTCACGTTTAAGTCGAGTTTAATTGACGTTCATAAACCGAAATAACATAAATCTTAAACCTCCAACTTGCAAAACCGGATCAATTAGGTCCTCCAGCAATATATTGGTTAGCTTTACTGCCATAGTAAGTTGACCCGATCCACTCCTGCTGACAATGCCACGGGACGGGCAAAAATAAAAGTGAGCCTCACATGTCATCCTCACTTTCTTCCTCTTCTCTCTCCTCCTATCTCTTCCCATTTCTCATCATCCCCCTCTCATTCCTCAGGGCGAGGAGTCATCTTTAGCATCATACTCCTTCCCACCCTATTTCGCCTCCTCACACGCACGCCGTCGGCGAGTAGGTCGGCCGTGTGCACGCGACGTGGATAGGATGAGACGGGGCTCCTCTCCTCCCAACTCCACCCACGCCGCTTTGCCTCCTCATACACACGTCGCCGGTGAGCACGTCGGCTGTGTGCACACGGCGTGGAGCGACATGACGCTAGGAACTGTGACGAGGAGACAGCTCAAGGCAAGGAGAGTCGCCGTCGCCACCGAACTCCTCCCTTCTGCTGCTTCGTCTCCTCGTACATGCGCCGCTGGTGAGCAGGCCGTGTCCGTGCGGCGTGGACGGGATGGTATGCCAGGAGTGATGACAAGGAAGCAGCTCAATGTGAGGAGAGCCGCTGTCGTCGCTCGACTCCTTCCCTCCGTCGCATCGCCTCCTAGCACCCGTGTTGCCAGTGAGCAGGCCGTGTGCGGCATAGACAGGACAGGACGCCGGGAGCGTGTTAACTACCTAATTCACTCAACAATCAACTCCCCAAAAGATAATCGACGAGGAACTCCAGCGAGTTCCACTGTCGCCGCCATCGATAATTGCTGTTCGTTTGTATTTTTCCCCAAATAGACAAAACAGAGTTCTCTTCCTCCTTAACTACTTTCCCAGCTACTCACCGAACACACCCAAGACCCGGCCAACACCAGCCCACACTTACAAGGCCCATTCTGGCCCACACAACCGCACGTTACCCCTTTCAAGTCTGGTTTCCCTCCTACCAACATTGCTCTTCTCTGTACCGCCCAGCTTCTCTGTTTCAACCAGCGCTTGGTTGTTCTTGCTTTGATCTTCAGCAGCCGAGGACCTGACAATCCCCCTCCCTTAAAAATGGCTTGCCCCCAAGCCATGGCTCTTGGAAAACGGGTACGCAGATAATCCAAATCCTCCCAAGTGGCATTTTCAACAGATTGGTTAGACCATAGCACAAGCACCTGAGGAACAACTGAATTACCTAACTTGCGCACTCTGGAATCGATGACAGCTACTGGAACTTGCTTGTTGCCTGGCTGCTCGGGTAACTCAGTAGAAGCATCTCCCTTGAATCCATGAGCTAGTTTAAGCTACGAGACATGGAAGACTGGGTGTAGAGCTTCGTGCAGGCAAGTCCAGCCTGTATGCCGCTTCCCCAACTCTTTGCAGCATAGCCCCTTGGCTTTCCTGTAAGACTTGAGAGCAGAGAATTTATCCAACCTAACAGGAGTTTTACCAAACTCTGGGGACTTCTTATCTTCCCCAAGAGATGGAGCAGTGCTCTTGTTAAATGTACTTGGTTGAATTGGCCTTGGGGCAATTTTGTTAAAACTTGTTCCCTCAACCTTCTTATAAACTTGCCTTCTGTTCCCTTCCAGAATCTCTTCCTGTAACAAAGCCACATAACACGTTGAGTCCAGGTCTATTGGTTTCTGGATCATGACTACTCCCCTGATTTCATCCTTCAATCCATCAACAAACTTGGTTAATAAGTACGTAGGCGATATAGCATTATCATAAGAAAGCAATTGGTGCATCAGTCCATCAAACTTCTCCACATATTCAGCCACTCCCCATGTCTGTCTCACATTGATCAATTGTCTGATAAGTAATTCCTGGTGATCTCGGGTAAATTTGCGACACACTCTATCACATAATTCAGTCCAGGAAATTCCAATCACCTGATCCCTGATAGACTGCAACCAAAGAGACGCACTGCCAGTGAAATTCAACAAAGCTACCTTGACCCAATTAGTCAGATGCACCCCATACACATCAAAATAAATTTCGCAATTATCTCTCCACAACTGAGGATTCTCCCCATCAACTGTGGGCATGACATTGCAGGAACATTACCACCGATGCTGACCAACCCAGAACCAATCGACTGATATCCCAAATTCTCAGGACTAAAAGGACTTGCAATATTGAAAGGTGAAGCTCGCCAACCTTGAGCAGGAGTTAACAGGGAAGAGTTTGGAAAGTTACCTTTGAGTTCCTCATGTGCAATGGCGTGGATTGATGGCTGATTTGGATCTCCCTTCTAGAATGCCCTCTGCTGCGATTCCCGTTGGCACTTCTCCAACCCCGCCTGAATGGAGTTCACCTTCTTCGCCAAATCGCTGACAGACCCCCCAGCTCGCTCACATTCTTCTCCACCAATGGAATCCGCGACTCCACCACCATCTTGTTAACTACCCAATTCACTCAACAATCAACTCCCCAAAAGATGACCGACGAGGAACTCCAGCGAGTTCCGCCGCCACCGCCATCGGCAATCGCCGTTCGCCTGTATTTTTCCTTGGATAGACAAAACAAAGTTCTCTTCCTCCTTAACTACTTTCCCAGCTACTCACCGAACACACCCAAGACCCAGCCAACACCAGCCCACACTTACAAGGCCCATTCTGGCCCACACAACCGCACGTTACCCCTTTTAAGTCTAGTTTCCCTCCCGCTAGCATTGCTCTTCTCTGTGCCGCCCAGCTTCTTTGTTTCAACCAGCGCTTGGATGTTCTTGCTTTGATCTTCAGCAGCCGAGGACCTGACAGAGCGGTGATGAGGAAGACACTCAAGGCAAGGAGAGTCATCGCCGCTGACGCGATGTGGAGCCACTGTTGCCGCCAGACTCCTCCCTTTTTCCTCTTTGCCTCCTCGCACATGAGCCGCCGGTGAGCAGGTCGTGCGTGTGCGACGTGGAGGGGACGGGACACCGGGAGCAGTGATGAGGAAGCAACTCAAGGCAAGGAGAGTTACCACCGCTGATGCAATGTGGAGCTTCCATCGCCGTTGGACTCCTCTCCTCCGCCGCTTCGCCTCCTCGTACACGTGCCATCGCCGAGCATAATGGCCGTGCGTGCATGGCGTTGACAGGACGGGACAGGGCTCCTCTCTTGTCGAGTCCACCCGCACCACTTCGCCTCCTCACAACGCGCAGCGAGCAGGCCGACCGTGCGCGCATGGCATGGACAGGACGGGACGGGGCTCCTCTCATCCTCTCCTCCATTGTTTCTCCTCTCTCGCCACAGGCAACCATGGTCCTATCTTCTGAAGTCAGCTTGTATGTTTTCAAGATAAAAGGTAAAGATTTCTAGTTTTGTGGTTTAGACATGTCAATTAAACTCGACGTAAGCGTGGCCTTATTCGGTTATTCCTCTCTGGTTTGTTTGCTCCTTTGCCTAATTAATCCCTACCTTCTACTAGCCCATCCTCATCTATGGTAAATACAAATTAAGGCCGTTAAATATTTTTTGACCGTAAAAAGTGGGGGGAGATCCCCGTAGTTACGAGCAATTTTATAGAAGGAAGGAAAGTAGTTTAAGAGTTTAGAGTACAACCTTGGATTTTTACAGACCTGGTAGTAACCAGGTAAGACATAGCAAGTGGAACAAAGTTAGCTAAAAGCGTCTAGCCAAGCACAAAAGGATGATTTGAGCCCTTCCTTTAAACGAAGAATCTGTAGGGTACACTGACTCTTGAAATTAGTCTTCCAAAGTGAGAAGCTTGGGGTTGCACGGTGGAATACTTTGTCATTTCTCAATTTCCAAATTTCCCAAGCTGCGATTAATACCAGTTCAGTCATGAATGGTAGAGGACTTGTTGAGATCAATTTTGCCAGTCTCTCCACATGACCCAGCGTACTATCCCACTGGATCTGCAGTGAAGCCCAGCACTGACTGGCAAATGGGCACCAAAAGAGGAGATGGTTAATTGTTTCTTCTTCCCCACTATCACACATGATACAAAGGTTGTTGTCCTGAATATTTAGATGTCTTCTCTGCAACATCGATTTAGTATTCAATATATCTACCAGAAGCAACCAAGCAAAGAACTTTATGCGTGGTAAACAGCAGGATTGCCAAAGGGACTTGTAGCTTGGGTGGACCTTCATTGTGCTGAAGATGTGGCAGTAGAACCTCTTGGAGGTGTATTTGTTTCCCCAGACTGGGGTCCATGAATCCTTGGAGCTTTCATCATAAGATAGTTCTTGCAAAATGGCTTGCAATGTCTCCAGTTCTTGGAAAGCTTGTTCTGAGAGCAGCAAGTGGAGAATGGTATCTAAGTTTTCAGCTTGCATGATTTCCGTCACTGAGGCATTCCTTTTTTTTGGCAAAAGAGACTAGGTGAGGGTAGTTTATTGAGATGTTCATGTTGTTCTAATTATCATCCCAGAAACAAATAGTATGCCCTCTCCCTATCTGGCAAGTGGTCACCGCTCTGAACAGATCATTTAGCCGAAAGATGTCCTTCCACCAAAATGACCCTATTTCTCTGCTTGAATGGGGCACTTTGGAGGAGTAGTATCTGAACCAATTTAAATTAACCCATGGCACATCTTCATGGTTGTAGAACTTGGATAATTGCTTGAGTAGAAGAGCATCATTCTGCAGTCTTAAGTTTAGGACTCCCAGTCCTCCCTTTAACTTCGGACGCATTACCATTGGCCAAGCAGCTAGATTACCCCCTTTCTTCTCAGAGTCATTTCCTCTCCAAAGACACTGTTTACGAGCTCTATCAATGGCATTAATAACCCCCTTAGGTATTTTAATAGTGCACATCGCATAGGTTGTTATTGGTGTCATAACAGAATTAACCATCTCCAATCTGCCAAAATAAGAGAGCCAGGTGGCACACGTCGATAATCTTTTTTCTATTCTGTCCATCATCGGTACCAGGTCATCCATTCTCGGTTTTGTCGTACTCATTGGTAGCCCCAAATAAGTGAATGACATCGACCCAACATCACATAAAAAATGTTGGCAAGAAGGCCCAGCTTGTTGTTGACGAGAAATATCTCTCACGCGCTGGCCTGTGAGATCTGCTTGACTCCAGTGCAGGTCCTTCTCGGCTGCCTACAGCGTGTAGGGCGTGCCAATTGATTTGATCTGCTAATCAACAAGAAAAACAAGATAATGCACGTTAAGCGTTAGGTTAGATCCCCACGGGATCGGCTAAGGAAATCCATGGATGTATATATGCTATTCTAGACCATATTTGGGCCGAGTGACTGGAATGGGTCGGATACGCCGAGACAGCATCAGCCGCCCGATCCAAACATAGTGAAGAATAATAAATATACAGATCTAAACATATGAACATGCCAACCCCTAGACCTAACCCTGTTGACCACATATTCTTGACGAAATGAGCCAACTACAAGATAGATCTAAACATTGATCTAATTCATATGCGTTATATGATATATGACGCAGTAAAATCACTAATTCTAATGTATCATTGCGATGAAAGCATTAGAAACAGATAATCTTACCACTAATGACAAACATTTACCTGAGCTTGGGGATCGAGACGATGCAGCCCAAAGCCAAACAGAATGCTCGTCTAAAAGAAAAGGGTGGCGATGCGCCGAAGATTAGATTGATTGAATCGTCTTTTTACAGAGGGCCTCGGGTCCTATTTATACCCGAAATACAAATACTTGCAACAACCCTGGACTCTATCTAAACCACTGTTTAAAACACCATATTATCCCTAGCGGAACCTATGCCGTGTTACAACTAACAATCTAACAAATCTCTAGATTACAGATACAATTGTCGTTATAGGACTCTATCCACAAGTGGCAATATCTTTTAACGCGTAACTAACAGCCGAATCTCTCATTTATCCCCAAGTTTCTATACTGAACGCGGCTTCATCTCTTCCGGACTTCAGAATCGACCGTCGTCTGCTCCCGTTCAACCCATCCTCAGCCGACTAACCCTGCAGCCGATCCCTTTTTAGTTGATATGATTTCTTTCTTCAGCCGATCCGATTTCGCTTTGCCTTTACGAACTTAGGAACTCAATTGCCAAATTTCAGTGTTAACACATGCCCCCCAAGTCCGTAATACGAAGTGTTGCGGATTTGCTCCCCAATTCAAACTCCTGCTTCCTTCTTGGCCTAAACCGTCTCGGTTTCTCCCCAAGTGCTCTTTAAATATCCACCTCTCTTGGTCGAACCGCCTACGCCTTCAACGTGCGCTCGGCTTTCCTCTCGAACAAACTTCCTGCCCTTTCTCTCTCTCCTCCGGCGACTCCATCGGCGCTCGACATCCTTCCCCACGTTCTTCAAACTCATCTTCGCCCCCAAACTTCCCGATGGCCTCCGCCGCTGCATCGAGTACCTCCAACTCGCCGGCCACCACCGTCGCGCCGGTCGCAACCACGGCGCCATCTGCTGCCGCCACCGCAACTGCTCCAGCCGCTGCTACAACCGAATTTCCCCAGGTACTCTCTTCTTATCTACAATTTTACTCTCAACCTGCTTCTCCAAATATCCTCGTATCAATGATTCGTTCGGTGATTTTTTCAGTAGCATTTTATTCCACACTCTTACCAATTAGTACTTTTCCTGTTCCCGAACCGTAAAACACAATCATTCCTAACTAGTACTTTTCTCCCCTTCTTCGGACTGTAGCATCTGTCTCACCAAGTACTTATCCCCAATTCGACACAAGCGGAGAAGTATTTCCTCGGACCTATCGGCAACACAGACCCAACTGATGTAATCATAGCCGAAACCAACCGCATCCCTTTTAACACCGCCAAACCATCTCTCTCCCATTGGAACGGAACATTCAAAGCTTGGCCATCCACTGATGCAGCCTAGACTGAATGGTATAAAAGGATACAGTCGGCCAAGTACACCCAATGGGAAGAGAGAAAACTTGCCCAATGCTTGGAATTGTCCATCGCTGGCATGGAGAAAGATGAGCCGCTTCTATCGGCTGCGACCTACTTCTGGAACGATAGTTTTAACACCTTCATCTTTCGGCAAGGGCCGATGACCATTACACTAGCCGATGTATATATGACAACTGGGCTGGACATCGAATCATCGGCTAACCCCTGCGTTTTGAACCAAAAAGGCCAACATCAATTCAAAACCAAAGCTATCGGCGGATGGAGCGGCTTAATCGCCCAAAACATGAAAGACGGGACAGTCGGCCATCGGGAATACACTGCCTTCTTGATGATGTGGCTGGAAAAGTTTGTATTCTGCGGATCGAGTTGTGGGCCGACCGCTAATTGGCAAATCATGGCCGAAATCCTAGCCGACGAGAAGGAATTTGCACTGGGAAAATACCTCCTCGGCTACACATATCAAATGCTACATCAAGCTGCCACGAAAATAGCTGCCAACGCCCCAGTCAACACTGGTGGCCCCTGGTGGTTCCTCCAAATCTGGCTGGTGTTAGCTACCCAGAATGTAGCTGGTCGGCCCCGTCTGACAGACGCCGGATTTCCGCGGCTAGAGCCGATTGAAGACGAAGAAGGCAACCAAATTGACACCAGGCGATGCATGAACTACGGAGAAGCAGCCGCCGCCCATGAAGGCTCAAAGCAATCGGCCGAGCTGTTGGCCGAATGGTTCACAGCTTTTTACGATGGGCTATCCCGCGACAACCGCACTTGGTATTTCTATCCAGACCGGGGATCGTTTGAGCTGCCGATTGATTTCAACTTGGATGACCTCAACTCAACCGATAACCCAAGGTGTAGAGAATTGTTCGTCGCCTCTCTGTCTCCCTGCATCTTGCCGACCGGGGTCCACCAAGGCCAATCAACGGCCCGTAGCTATGAATTCTATTACCCGGTATCGACGGCGAGGCAGTTCGGTCTTGGGCAACTGCCCATCGGCTTTTTTTATGCCGATAAGATTGAAACCAGGGGGCGGTCGGCCAAGACTTGATAATGAATTGGTTGCTGAACATAGCCGGTCCTCCCCGGCGACGCCAACGCAATCACACTGTCGACGAGGAGAAGCGTCGCTTACGACCGATGGTGGTCTGAACTCAAACGCCACATTTTTCACCAACGACCGTCTTGCTACATCGACCTGCTTCTGCCCGATGAGATCCCCTCGGTATATTCCTGCTTCAAGCCAACGATTTTTTCTTATGATTCACTCATCGGCCATATTAGCCGATTCAACATTCATGTTTCGACTTTGCAGGAGATGAAAACAGAGCGGCCGACGGTAAGTAACTCCGGACGCCCCATCGAATATAACCCAGGCGTTCTGGATGTAGGGGGCCTTTCTCCGTTGGCCATCAGCTGGGGGGTGCCAAACTATCGTCACTGTTGCGAGGGCAGGTGCGTCAGCCGATCGCTCCGAAAAGAAAAACGGCACCACCACCGCGTTTGTTAGCCGCGCCTGCCCTAAGAGGGTGAAAAAGATAAAATCGGCCGCATCGGCCGACAGCCTCCCCCCTCTGGATCCGGCCATCGAGCAATTCCTCGACGCTGCTGTCAATGAAGAGGCGCCAACGACCGCCCAGGTGGCGGCCAAAACCGGGGCTTCGAGTCCTGAGTCGGTAAATGCCCCAACCGACGTTCCGCCAGCCCCAAGCCCGCCGACAAGACGTCCTCCGGTAAGCTTTTACTTCGTTGGGCCTGGTTTCGCGATGATCGCTTGCACCTGATTCGTCTGTTCTTTGCAGTTCAAAAAATTGGCCGGTCGCACTCCTCGCCCCGCACCGCCGGTAATCGTCTTCCATCACTTTGTCTGTGGTAATCAATCGGCTCATCCGCTAATCCTTTCTTCTGCAGCTCCCGCAATCTCCATCGGCTCCCCCCAGACGTTGGGCGAATGTACTGCGCCTATTGGGGATAGTGATGATAACGCCGGCAAAGAGGGTCGGACGGCCATCGGCGATGATCCAGCCGATCCAACAGCCCTGACAACGGTGCCAACGGTAAGCTAACTGGTCTTGACTATCGGTTTTGTCATGCTCCTGATCCTTTCTCTTTCCGCTGTAGAACGTGGCCGACCTTCTCAACTTTGATTTGTCGGAGTTCGAGGAGCCTGGTGATACCGGCGAGGAAGCGCTCGCAGCGTCGGCTGAGGGCCTGAGGACCACTCTAGCCGATATCGGCAATCGGCTGGAAGCTTCATTGGATGCGCTGGTGGTCGACAGCGGCTCAATACGCGCACGATTCAGAGACATCCAAGACCAGCTGCCGGACGTCGTAGCCAAAGCCATCATCCCAGCGACCTTGATGGAAGCCTATCAGTTCAAATATGAACGAGCCCGGCAGCGAATCATTGATCACCGTGAGAGTCAAGCGCGGTCGACTGCCATCCAATCGACCAAAGAAGCCATTGAGAACCGAAAGGCCACCTTTGACCGCCTGAAGACAGAACCGGCGGCCAACTTGAGCAACTCCGCACCCGTCGGGATCAATTGGTGGCCGATCTCGTTCAAGTTATGAACGAAATCGACGTCCATGAGGAGTACATAGCTGGTCTGCCGGCCAGGGTTGAAGCCAAGCGCCAAGGCATCAGAGCGGCCGTGGCACATTTGCACGACTTGGTGCGGAGCGCCCGATTGGTGGCCGGGTCCGAGGCCGACGACCTTAGGGCAATTGACGAAATCGACCAGAGTAGACGGACGGTGCTGTTGGCCATAGCCGATTTCCTAAAGAAATGAGACTGTAAACTGTCCGACCTTGTGAGGTCAGCTCGCACTTCTGTACCATACTTGTGTTCCTGTGATGTAATCGGATAGTCCGTATTATTTGCGCTTGTAGATACAATCGGCTGTGTTTGTAGGTAAGGTTGTCCCTTGGCTGTGTGCAGCATCTCGACTTGTTCGGTTCAAAATCGACCCCGAGATGACGCCCCGACCTTTAGCGTTTATCCTTCGGACACCTGTCTCGCTAGTTATCGGTCGGTAATACCTGGTTACGTTGCCGATCTGTCTTCGTAGGCCGACTCACCCGAATCTATACTTCAAGAACCCGTGAGTCCTGGGCGATAGGTATCCAGACTTGCACAGTCGCCAGCCATTCAATGATTCTCGACGCTTTTAATGATGATCTCTTCGACTCTCGCTTCGACTCTTGGGTTGGCAACGACCTTTCACATCTAAAAACCGTATCTTTTCTTTCTATAAGTGGGCTCCTCCAGCCCTTCCCGAATAACTCACGGCCGAAAGAGACAACCCCCAGTAGTACAACGCCCAGTCTTCCAAGTCTTCGGCAAGGCTTCCCATGGCTTCTTCAAGCTCGTCAGTGAACCAGGTGATTCCCCAACTCATCTATTCTCGCCATTTCCTTCCTTCGAGTACTCGGGAATGGATTTCCTCACGCCCGCCTCATCCGCTTCGGGTGATCACGGAGATCATGGAGACACGAGTACGGCGTCGGTCGCCAAGACCGACGAGTGAGGGCGAACTGAAACGCCGGGGAGTTGGAGGCTCGTCGCTCGGCGGCGCCTCTGTTCATCTTGGTGGCATCCCATGCTGCCCCATGGCGTCTTCGACGCTCGCGCGCCTCGACCGGCTGGAAGATAGGCAAGCCCAACTTGCCAACGAGCTACTGACCACGACCACCGACATAAGGGTCACTCGGCTGGAGTACCTGATCCTGGATGCTCTAGAGATGGAGGCTGCGGAGCCCATTGAACGAGCCACGCGGCCATCGGGGACTACCTAGCGAACATGTAATCAAAGACGGCTTCACGCCGATTCGAATAAAGTTCGTTTTAATGTTCCTGATTTTGCCTGACTTTTGTGTCGGAATTGGGGTTTTTCAACTTCTCTAGCCTGATTTTTGTGTTGCAATCGACCTGCTTTTTTCGATTGCCTTGCGCATGTGTATGCCCCCAAGTTTTGTTGATAGCTTTGATGTCGACAAGATTTGTGAGTTCGATTCGTTCATACATTCTGATCTTCTCTGTCGGGGAATCATGGGCCGATCGTGGAGCGCATGAGGTGGTGTATGCGAATGCCTAAAGGCAATGCCTTGTAAGGCATCGGCTGTCATGGGTCCACCGCTGTGACAATAGTCGACTCACGAATTGATCCACACGCTCGGGTAATATTTCTTTAGATATTTTCCATTGAGGGCCCTTCCGAATATCTCTCCGTCCAACTCTTTTAGCATGTAAGCTCCATTAGAGACGCATTTGTGGATCTTGAAAGGCCCCTCCCAATTTGGTGACCATTTGCCGAATTTGTTGTCTCTAGACCTGATCGGCAGTATAAGTTTCCAAACGAGTTTGCCTTCCTCAAGATTTAGGTACAACCTTTTATTGTAATGTCGGCTACTTGTTCTATCTTTTGTTACTTTTTCTAAAGCTTTCATTCTGGATAAAGCGAGATCCTCCGACTCGTCTACCATGAGATGATAATAATCGTCGGCTGTGAGTTGGTCTTGTAGCTGAATGCGCCTTGAGCCGACGACACTTTCCCATGGTAGTACTGCTTCGTGTCCATAGACCAGTTTGTACGGGGGGACTTGGATTGACCCGTGGCATGCCATCCGATACACCCACAATGATTCGGCCAATCGAGTGTGCCATTGCTTAGGATGCTCAGAGATCTTTCTTTTAATCAGCTTGATCAAGCTTTTGTTTGATGCTTCGGCCTGCCCGTTGGCTTGCGTGTAATACGGCGAAGAGTTAAGTAGCTTGATCCCCATGCCGTCGGCAAACTGGACAAACTCGTCTCGAAACAAAGATAGACCCCGTCGGTCGTTATTGTTTGCGGAACGCCAAATCAGTAGATGATGTGTTCTTTGACGAACTCGATTGCGTCCTTAGAATCCACTTTTCTGAGGGGATCGCTTCCACCCATTTTGTGAAATAGTATGTGGCCACTAGGATAAATTTGTGCCCCTTGCTTGAAGGTGGATTGATCTGGCCGATCATATCAATGCCCCATCCCCTGAAGGGCCACGGCTTGATGATTGGGTTCATGGCCGACGCCGGTGCTCGTTGTATCGTGCCAAACTTTTAGCAGTCTTGGCACCCTTTATAGTATTTGAAACAATCCTCTAGCATTGTCGGCAAGAAGTAACCGGCTCGACGAAGTAGCCACTTCATTTTGTGGGCCGATTGATGTGTGCCACAGATTCCTTCGTGTACTTCCCCGATGGCCACTGTGGCTTGATCGGTCCCCAAACACTTGAGTAGTACGCCGTCAATCGTCCGATAGTATAGGTCTTCACCGAGCAATACGTACCGTAGTGCCTTGTATCGTAGTTTCCTTGTGGCCGACTGAGAGGGGTCTTTGAGATAATTGTAGACGCCAAATCTCCAATCATCGGCTGTGATGGTGGCCACACCTACGTCTACGTCTCTCAGCATCGGCCGGTAGCCTATGCCCCTTGAGCCAAATCATTGGCCTCCGTATTCTGCTCCCTGGGGATATGCTTCAAAGTGACTAGCCGGAAACCATCCATTAACTCCCGGCATTCTCGGTGATAGATCATCAGTGCGTCATTTTTGCACTCATATTCTCCTGATAATTGGCTGATGACGAGCAACAAATCTCCCATTATCTCGACTGTGTCAGCTTCCACCTCCTTGAGCAGAGTTAACCCTTTAAGAACGACTTCATACTCGGCTTGGTTATTCGTAGTGTGGGGGTCAATGGCGAAAGCGAAATCGAAGCTTGCCCCCCTGGGCGACATAAGGACTAAGCCGATGCCGCAGCCGTTGGTGCATACCGAGCCATCGAAAGTCAAAGTCCAAGGCATAATTTCCACGGAGCCGATCGAATCGTTTCTATGTTCCACAATGAAATCGGCTATGGCTTGTCCTTTTACTGCCCTTGGAGCCTGATACCTTAGATCGAACTCTGTTAGCGCGAAGATCCACTTTCCGATCCTTCCTTTGAGCACTGGAGCCGACAGCATGTACTTGACTACATCGGCTTTGCAAGTTACCGTGCACTCATTGGACAGCAAATAGTGCCTTAACTTTGTACATGAGAAATAGAGGCATAGGCATAACTTCTCGACAGGTGAATACCTTGTCTCTGCGTCTAGCAGCCGCCGGCTGAGATAGAAAATGGCTCTCTCTTTGCCGTCGACTTCTTGGATTAGGACAGAGCCGATTGACTTGTCGTCGGTTGACAGGTACAGCTTGAATGATACTCCCTTTTGTGGGGGCATCAGAACTGGAGGAGAGCTTAGGTAATCTTTTATGTTGTCTAACGCTTTCTGTTGCTCTACCCCCCACGTGAAGGTCTGATCGGCCTTAAGCCGAGGCAATGGTGTGAACGGCTCCATTTTTTGAGAGGTTAGCTATGAACCATCTGATGAAGTTTGTCTTTCCAACCAATGACTGAAGCTGTTTTTTATCCTTTGGGGGTTGAATTGTCTTAATAGCATTAATGCTCCTTGGTGTGACTTCAATCCCTCTTTCATGGACGAGGAACCCCAAGAATTGCCCGGCCGACACGCCGAACGCACATTTAAGCGGATTCATCTTCAAACCATATTCCCTCGTCCGCTCCAGCACTTGTCTCAGATCGGCAATGTGGCCTTCTATCTCTCTTGACTTGACGACGACGTCGTCAATGTATATTTCTACTAGTGCGCCGATCATATCATGAAAGATGTAATTCATTGCCCTTTGATATGTTACCCCAACATTCTTTAAGCCGAACGTCATCACCACCAACTCATAGAGGCCGATTGCACCAGGGCATCGAAAAGTTGTCTAGTGGATATCCTCCTCGGCCATGAATATCTGGTTATATCCCGCGTTGCCGTCCATGAAACCGATGATTTTGTGACCCGAGGCAGCATCGACAAGCGATCGGCTATTGGCATTGGATATTCGTCTTTTGGGGTCGCCTTGTTTAGGTCCACGAAATCGATGCACACCCGAAGTTTGCCGTTCTTCTTCAATACCGGGACGATATTCGAGACCCATTCGGCGTATCGGCAGGGCCGAATGAATCCTATGTCGTATAGCCGAGTGATTTCGGCTTTAATTGTGTCGTACATATCGGCCTTGAACCTCTTGGGAGGTTGTTTGAACGGCCGATATCCTGCCTTGTCGGCAGCTGATGTACTACTATCGATCGGCTAAGACCGGGCATCTCGAAGTATTCCCAAGCGAAACAATCTTTATATTCTTTTAGTAATTCAATAAGTTGGGACCTACAATGAGGAGATAAATTTTTGCTAATGTATGTCGGCCTCGGCTTATCACCAAAGCCGATGTCGATTTCTTCTAACTCGTCGGCCAACATGAAGCCTTGTCCTAACTTGCCATTGTCTTCGTCCGCGGTGGCTACGCCGAGAACGCTTGAGCCCTCCACCATGTCTTGTTCAAAGCAGCAGTTGCAGCTTGTCGCTTCCGATGGGCTGTATTGTTGAATTGGACACATTTAGAAAATTGGCTTGCCAGATTTTTCCAGATAAACAATTGATGCCTTCGATTTCCCAAATTGGTAAATCGACGCTGACGACACTAACTGACCTGTCGGCTGGCACGATCTCAATCTTATCACCGTCCCGCTGGATCAGGCTCTGGTGCATTGTAGAAGGGATGCAGCAGTTAGCGTGGATCCAGTCCCTTCCGAGCAGCAGGCTGTAAGACCCCTTCCCGTTGATGACAAAAAACGTTGTGGGCACAGTTTTGTTGCCGATAGTCAGTTCGACGTTGAGAACGCCTTTGGTCTCCGATGGGTTGCCGCCGAAGTCCTTGAGTACCATGTTGGTTTTTATCAGGTCTTCGGCCCCTTTTCCGAGTTTTCTGAAAGTTGCGTAAGGCATGAGGTTGACTGCCGCTCCCCCATCGACTAGCATTTTGGAGATCGGCTTGCCGTTAACGAATCCTTTTACGTATAACGGTTTCAGGTGCTGATTTTCGGTTCCTTCAGGCTTGTCGAAGATGGCCTAGTCTGGCGAGATTACTAGTTTTGTCGGGTCATCTTCGATAGCATCCGCGTCGGCTTCGGGGGCGCCGAACTCGGCCGGCAACATGAAGACCATGTTAACCGATGCGGAAGCTTTACCCTTCCCTTTGGCTGCCCTTCTGGCTTGGTCGGCTGGGCTTTCTTTGGCTTGCTCTTCGTTGGCCACATCGTCCTCCTGCTTGGGTACCCACCGTCTCTTGATTTTGCCCAGCCGACGTCGCTGCTCGTAGATCATTTGTTGCACCTCGTCTTCTCTTCCTTCACGTTTGAGCCGTTTGAGCCGTTGAGTCTTCGTAAAGAGATCGGACGGGCACCATTGGGGTTTGGCCGATTCTTCATCGTCGGCCTCTTCGTCATCGCGGTTGTCTCCATCCCGGTTTTCGTCGATGAAGAAGTCCTGATGGATCGAACCGAGCCGATCATGGACAGGTCGTCGTCTTCGGTTTAGCTGGACGGCTCTGGGGATGAGCCGAACTGGACTTGAAGACGACAAGCTCCCGCGTTCGTCATTGTTGAGGTGATCGTTACATGATGGGCAATCTTCCAATGTTGGTAGCCTCATGCCGGATTCCCAAGCAATACCGAAAAAATCACAATGCCAATGTGGATCGGCATCGTCACGGTTTACTATGTATCGTCGGCTCGAGTACTTGGTTCGTGCCGACGAGGTGCTTCGTCGTAAATTTCTTCATGCCAAGACCGGTATTGATGATGATGTCGGCTTCGTTCATGGATCGGCTGTCGGCCAGCCGATCTGATGACTGGGCGCACCATATTAATTTGCACGGTGTGGCATCCGTCTGGTCATCTTCGCTTTGGCCTCGATCAACGTATTGGCTAAGCGTGCACCATTACGTCTGTCGATCGGCTCGCCGGGCGGCATGGACTGTGTTGACCGGGAATGGATTGCCATCTACTTTCATGGACCGATTTGAGTCGGCGAACTTTAACTTCCCAGCCTCGATGGCCGACTGGATTTGCTGTCTGAAGACTTTGCAATCGTTTGTGGGCGTGAGACGTGGAGTTGTGCCACTTGCGGTACTTCTTCTTTTTCAACTCTTCGGCCGACGGGATCACATGATTTTTGGGTAATTGAATCTGTTTTCCTTGAGCGATAAATCAAAGATCTTGTCGGCTTTAGTGATATCAAAATCATATTTTTCTTCCTTAGCCGTCTTGGCGGCCATTGGCGACGACGGCCTTCTTGTTCTTGGCCCATTCGGCTGCCGCCACTTCTGTTTCGTCATCGTCGGACCCGTAATCTGAATCGATGATGACCTAGGTTATGCTCTTGACGGCCTTCCTGGTTTCTTGGAAACGCTGTTCGTGGGCCGTCACCTTGCGCCAGGTGGGCTAGACTATCAAAGTCTGCGCGAGAGAATCGTTCCCGATCGGCGCGATCAAACCATGGAAGGCTAAATCGGCCAGTGAGCGTCGATAGCACCGGGCTATAACATCGGTTTCTCATCTCTCTCGAAGCATTGAATGTAGTCTTGGACCGATTCATTGTGTTTCGCTGACGCTGATGAGGTCCGACAACTTCATTTCATGGTTGCTTAGGAATAAAAATAGGCGTGGAACTGTTTCTCAAGATCGGCCCAACTCGGATTGAGTTGTAAGGCAGCGAGGAGAACCAAGTGAAGGCCGATCTGAAAGAGAAAGGGGGAATAACCGAACTCTCAAGGGGTCCGTAGCCGATGCTTCACCGCATTGTGCCAAGAATCGGGCGACGTGTTCATAGGTAGAAACGTTGTCTTGTCCGAGAATTTCGAGAAGTCGGGATCTTGTATCGGTTGGGCAGCGGGACCCTTTCAAAATGTTACGGATAGGGTACCGATACATATTCCACGAATCTTTTGGTTTGAGGCCGAACTGATCCCGCATGACGTGCGCAATTAGCTCGGCCCGGGCTCGATTATCTTGTTGTATCGGCTCGTATGGGTCATACGGCATGGGTGCTTGCCGATACGGTTGTGGCGGTGTCGAGGTGCGTAGTGGTGATCTGACGGCCCCCTTGGTGCGGTAGCGATGATCGGCGGGTGGCGGCAGAGGCTCTGTTGTGGCGTTGGTGGGTGCAGGAACAGCGTCGGCCCCAGACATTACGCGCTGCCCGGGATCAATCGGCTCCGCTGCCGATTATTATTGAATACGTTGTTGAGTTGACCTTGAGGCAACGGTTGTTGTCGATTTAGAATAGTGACCGCTGGTCTTATAGCCGTCTCGCCTGGACTCAAGTGGCCGATTCCTCCTGGCGGGTTTGGTTGCGCTATCAGTGGAAGCGGCCGATCCTGGGTGACTAGTGTCCTGTAACCAGGAAATTGGCCATCTGCGAAATACGTGGGGCCCCGTTGCAGCTGCTCGGCTACCTTGGCATCAACCACGTGAGAGATCATATTATTGAGGGTATTGACCAGGATGCTGCTTTGGTTGACCAGCGCATGATGAACAGCCGAGTCGATTCGATCTTGTAAAGAGTATACGGCCGAATCATCTTGCATTTGGATCGGCTCTTCCACCTTCTGTTTGCCTTTTGCATCGCTTGATGAGGATGCATTGGCATCGTTCAAGCTGAACTTGTACTTTTGGTGCACAGTTCCAGACCTTGTTTGGGTGAAGGATTGGAGGTAATTATTCTGGAGTTCCTCCACCATCTTCTTGTATTCGGCTTGCTGTTCAGCCGATAGTTGTTCCATCTTTACAGGTACGACATTGTCCTGCGTGATGCCAGGGATCTTGGAATCGACCATCTTGCCGACAGAATCTATTCGTCCGAGTCGGGCCGACAAAGACAGTCCCACTGGGCATGCCAAGAAGCATGTTGACGAGAAATCTCTCACGCGCTAGCCTGGGAGATCTGCTTGACTCCAGTGCAGGTCCTTCTCGGTTGCCTACAGCGTGTAGGGCGTGCCAGTTGATTTGATCAGCTAATCAACAAGAAAAACAAGATAGTGCACGTTAAGTGTTAGGTTAGATCCCCACGGGATCGGCTAAGGAAATCCATGGATGTATATATGCTATTCTAGACCATATTTGGGCCGAGTGACTGGAATGGGTCGGATACGCCGAGACAGCATCAGCCGCCCGATCCAAACATAGTGAAGAATAATAAATATACAGATCAATAACCTAGCCGATACTGGAAAGCTAACAGCGAATCGACTGGTACTCCGATGAATCTTATGTGAAGATAATATTCCCGGATCAAACGTATAAGCAACATCCGCCAGGAACACGATCTTGGCATAAGAGGCAGTCCTAATACAAATCTAGTAACGATCATGTTAAAAGAAACATATTAGGGCACATAAGGCCGGCTGAAACCCCGACGCTATCTCTAGATAATGTAAATCCCAAAAGAACAGATCACTGACAGTTCTAAAGACGACTCAATAGTTCATACTCGATGCAGCATTAAGTATCAAAAGAAACATCCAATCTGTTACTACCGACTTACACTCCTTGAGATGGTGGATACCACATATGAACCAGCCAACCCCTAGACCTAGCCCTGTTGACCACATATTCTTGACGAAATGAGCCAACTACAAGATAGATCTAAACATTGATCTAATTCATATGTGTTATATGATATATGACGCAGTAAAATCACTAATTCTAATGTATCATTGCGATGGAAGCATTAGAAACAGATAATCTTACCACTAATGACAAACATTTACCTAAGCTTGGGGATCGAGACGATGCAGCCCAAAGCCAAACAGAATGCTCGTCTAAAAGAAAAGGGCGGCGATGCGCCGAAGATTAGATTGATTGAATCGTCTTTTTACAGAGGGCCTCGGGTCCTATTTATACCCGAAATACAAATACTTGTAACAACCCTGGACTCTATCTAAACCACTGTTTAAAACACCATATTATCCCTAGCGGAACCTATGCCGTGTTACAACTAACAATCTAACAAATCTCTACATTACAGATACAATTGCCGTTATAGGACTCTATCCACAAGTGGCAATATCTTTTAACGCGTAACTAACAGCCGAATCTCTCATTTATCCCCAAGTTTCTATACTGAACGCGGCTTCATCTCTTCCGGACTTCAGAATAGACTGTCGTCTGCTCCCATTCAACCCATCCTCAGTCGACTAACCCTGCAGCCGATCCCTTTTTAGTTGATACGATTCCTTTCTTCAGCCGATCCGATTTTGCTTTGCCTTTACGAACTTAGGAACTCAATTGCCAAATTTCAGTGTTAACACTTGTCAGGAACAATATTAATCGGGTACGTGCTTGACTTCTTGTAATTGACCTTTAAGCTAGTTGCAACTTGGAAGTTGTTCAGCGGACTTTTTAGGAAGAAAAGCTGCTACGCATCCGCCTGAAGGATAAGGATTGTATCATCGGCATATTGGACAACTGGGAAATCCTCTGTGGGTTGGGGAATTGGCAGACGGAGCAAGCCACTTTGTCTTGCTCTATTGATCAGCATCTGAAGCAACTCCGCTGCCAGGACAAAGAGAAGGGATGAAAGAGGGTCCCCTTGCCTCACTCCCCATTTACACTTGAATGTTTTCCCTGGTACCCCATTTAGGAGCACTGTTGAGGAACCTGTAGAGAGAATTGCTTTGATCCATTCAATCCACCTTCCTGGGAAGCCCAAACTTTGCATCATCTGGATAATTGCAGTATGTTCAACAGTATCAAAAGCTTTTTCGAAATCCAATTTCAGGATAACAGCTTCTCTTCGGGAGTGTTGGCATTGGTAAATATACTCGTATGCCCATGCTAGACAATCCTGGATCGATCTTGAATGGATGAAGCCATATTGATTCTGATGGATAACTCTGAAGATGATGCTTTGCAATCGCTCTGCCAAAACCTTAGTTAATCACTTTAAGTGAAGTATTCATAAGAGAGATTGGCCAAAAAATTGTTAACCATCTCTGGACTATCCTTCTTTGGCACCAAGGTGATGTATGAGGTGTTGATGGGCTCTAGGCTTATTTCCCCTTCCTGAAAAGAGTCACAGAGTTGATAAAAATCTTCTTTGATGAGATGCCAACACTTTTTCATAAAGAAACCATTGAAACCATCCGGCCCTGATGCCTTTAAAGGGTTACGCGGAGGCTACGCTAGCCGAAAACAAAACTTTTCTACCACGCAAACCAGGAACACTTGCAAGTAAGGGCCGATAGATCATTACCGATTGGAGTATGCAGCGGAAATAGCCAATCAGGACTATCCGATCTGGAACTGTGCTGGCCGATGACAATCGATTCACCAATCAGCCGATTCGCCGATGTCACAGCCGATCCGAGTCGTCCAACCGCGTTCTCGTCGCCGATCTGCCGCGATCGCCTCGCTCAGGTGCGGCCGATTCGTAGCCGATCAACGGCGTGCAACGCAGCGCGCCTCTACCGGTATCCACACGTCCAGGAACAGAACACCGAACACCCGTGTGCTAGCACGCGATGAAAGGCTAGGGTTTGGCTCGAAGGTGGGGAGGCTTTTCGTGGAGATTGATCTCGCCGACTTCTAAAGCCACGTGTGATCAGATTGATTTCGGCGCAATTGACTTCAATTGACGTACCGCAGCTCTCCACCCCTCCCTCCTTTATATAGAGTTGGCTGACTAGGACTAGTGGCCGATCAGGACTCTATTTTGAATCGGATCTTATCCGAATCTCACAGAGTTGGCCGCCCATACGTCGTAAGCCCATAGGACTCTATCCGATTGAGCCGTATCCGAGTCCAACTCGAATGTCTGTTCTTATCCCCTTAAGCGTGCGACCCTGTAGGTTCAGGTATACTCGGTTTCGGCTATAGTCTAACTTAGCCGATCGTCGGCTCGAGTCCAACTCAGCTCACCTGTCAATAGCGACGCCTAGCAGCACATATTGACACCATAGCATACAAGAATATAATATCGACTCTAAACCTGTAATGTGTACACAAATCCCTTTGCCTCACGATACCAATTAAGCTATAGGCAAGATGCGTGCCATCCCTTCAATAGCTTAACCATTCACTCGAACCGTATTGGATTATCTGTCTGTTGATTGACTCCTCAATCAACTTAGCATGGCCATGCATTTCCATAATCCATTACCTCGAGGGGCCTAGAGATATCTCTCCAAAGAAGGGGCAAATTCCATCTTGATCACTCACATCCCACTCCATGTTTCATAGCAAACCCGAAAACTACCTTTATAACTACCCAGTTACGGAATAGTGTTTGGTAGTCCCAAAGTAGGCTACTACACATGTTGAAATCCATGGTGATCTCAGGTCTAAGGACTTTGTACCACACTATCTGAGACCAACTAATGGCACATTAATTCCTGTAGTGTCTCATGGTGGGTCTATCCAACAATGTGTTCTCTAACACATGTGTCCATGTTTATTGATTTGGTATCTCCATACCCATGATCTATGATACATGATCATCAATCAATAAACATGCCGATCTTAGAATCATATTTGTTCCAACAATATGACATATGATCAAGGATCGTTTAGAAATAGATTCATACATATAGAGTCTCATAAATAAGTCACGTACTTATTGGTCAATACAAGATGTCTATTTAATGGAACAGAATAACATTTTATTCATAAATACATAAACATTGACCATGATATCCAACATCTTCATGTTGCCTCTAGGGCATATCACTAACAGCCTTGTCATTTGGCATGTTTTTTATAACCAGATCAATTTCGTGGCGTGTGATGGGCATTGCCAAAGAGTCCAAGTCATCCACTGGCATGATCTAGCCCTGAAGATCAAAAAGCATGACTGGGTCTGAGGTAGTTCCCATTCTGTTTTTGAAAGCCGTCCACAGAACCCCCGCCTTTCCTACATGTTCTTGGATCCTTGTTCCACTGTAATTTCTGATCTGGGCTATGTTGTTTCTTTGATAGGAGATAGTAGCCATGTTGTGGTAAAATTTGGTGCATTCATCGCCTAACTTTATCCTGTTGACCATATATCTATTCTTCCAATAGATATTCTTGTAACCGAGCCAAGTCTGCAGTTGCTTCTTAACAATCTTCCTTAGATTAGCTTCCATAATGTAGAGACCTCTTCTGTCCTCTAGGAAATCAAGAAAACCAATGACTGTATTGCAGTTGCTGATGAGGGCTCTAAGATTAGAGATATTCTTACTCCAAACTTTCAGTCCTACCCTTAAGATCTTGAATTTCCTTGAGACGTTTTTAGCTGCGTCTACCTGTGCTATGGAAGAAAGCCAACAGCCTACCACAATGTCCATGAAATCATGCTATTCAACCCAAAAATTTTCAAACCGGAAGATGTTGGCCTTGGGAATGTTTGTGACAATTGCAATTTTACAGGGGACATGATCCGATGTGATTCTAGCCAAAGGCATCATCGTGGTGCTGGGGAAATCTATGGTCCAATTGGTGGATGAAAAAAAACTAGTCCAGTTGCTCTAAGAACGGATCAACCTGCATGTTGCTCCAAGTGTAGGCTCTACCCTTGATGGATAATTCAATCAACCCTAGATGACCAATCACCTCATTAAAAGTCAAGGTATCCAAAGATTACCCTTGACTTGTTTCTGTTCCTCAAGGATCTATAAAAGTTGAAATCCCCCAGAAAGATCTAATTACCATTTTCAACAATATCATGATTCCTGAACCATGAGATGAATTCCGAGCGCGTAGGCTCTTCGCAGGGACCATAGACAGCAGTCATCTTCCAAGCCAGCGGGGCCTGCATTGAGTTGAAAACAATGGAGATGCCAAAACTCTGCTTATAAAAAACAACCCCCATGAAGACACTACTCTTCCAGATCACAAGAATACCTCCAGATGTGCCTACTGAGGGAATAAAGTCAAAACAATCAAAACGCTTGGGGACAAGTTTTCTAACATAATTCATGTCAAAATGCTCCCTCTTGGTTTCTTGAATACAGACCACAATGCAAGCACTCTCCTCTATTTTTTTTCTTACAGCCTCCCATTTCTCAGGCACATTGATTCCCCTGATGTTCCAACACAGAATGATCCAATCTCAATTAATCATTGGAAATAATAGGGAGGGAGTAGCAAAAGCCTGGGATGCAAAGCATTAACAGGCAGATCAAAAAGCTACCCCAGTCAGACATGATCAGAGCAAAAGAGGTAGACCAGAAATACGGATAGCGAGCATCAAAGAAGTTAACAGAGTACCGAAAGAAATTACATCGGCTCAAGAGGCCGTGAATGTTCCAAAAGTCACTACAAGGATTCTAAGAATAAGACATAATAGTATCGGGAAGAGAGATAGGGGAGATAGCTTAGGGGATTAGATTGGGTCGGCCACTCTGGAAGGATGCATGTCAAGATCATCATTTGCATCAGAAGTTTGCATCAAGATATCATTGGTGATCTCTCCAGTAGCCACCCCACAGTCAATCCTCCACCCCTGCAACACCGAAAGCTAGACCGGTCCTTCTCGCCCAGTGTTCTAATCGATCTGAACCACAGCAATCTTCCTCTTCTTGGAGGGGTTGGCATCAAGCTTCACTGTAGGGCAGAAAAAGCCATTCGTATTAACATGCCTCCTCGAACTATGCCTCACACTATTTTGAACCATAGGGATGAGGTTGCTGTTAACTGAAACTTTGGAAGGCAAGGCAAGTGTTTTTTTACCAGATTGGTGCTTGTTCTTTTGGCCTTGCTGGGGGGAAGGATAGGTGTTCGCTTGATGTCCATCAGGGGAGCTGTTGCTGGTTCCTAGAGCGACGACCTCCTTGTTCAAGCGGGCCGCCCTGAGAGAGCTGTCCGCCATGGGCCAAAGCTGTAATGCGATGACGTCAGGGACTAGACTCCATGGCACCAGCTCTAGCGCATGCCCATGCCTAGCAGGCTGCTCCTCTTTATTCTGAAGCAGGCTTGAATAAAGAGATACTGGGGCGGTGGAAGACTCGCAAATCTCAAACCGACTGTTCGGAATATCCCTTCGCCCATAGAAAGCCAAATTTGCACATCTAGCCCGAGCTGCTTCAAAGCACGCCTGCTATTCATTCAAAGCTGGGGAGGTGACCTCACTCGACGAGGAGTTGTCCTGTTCGCCATTCAGAGCTTTTTGCGGTCCTCTAGGGGAATGTCAGGGCGCTGTGCGCTGAGGTACCGCATTGAAGACCCCGAATAATCACTATCGACGTAGTGCTAAGGGACATGGGGGTGTCAGGGATCAAAGGATCCCAAGCTGGCCATTCATCGTCACCCGCATCGACATCCATATCATTGGCACCCTGGGGTTGGGGTTGCTACTGCTTGTGTTGTTGGTGGATCCACTAATGCTGCTGGTCTTCTCCTTGGTGAGGATCTCCACCCACGAAACCCAGGTGGTCACCCCCCTTGCTGCTCTTGCTGTCAGTCCAGAAACGGTGTGGCAAGGTACGGCAAAAATGGATCAATCTGATGGTGGGGTTGCCCATCCTGGGGGACTGGGTCTTCGTTAGTCAAAAATTGAACCAGGAACTGGCCGTTGAGAATAAAGACAGGCACAGTCCAAGATCTCCCCATGCCGTCGAACAGTGAGCCAGCAGAGAGCACAATGTTGCATGGTACTCTATCCGTACTCAGAAGAAGCATGCGGACCAGGATCCTCGATCTGTTGGCGTCACGGTGCCAATCTAACAAGCGTCCAAAAGAAGCCACTGCCGCTTGGATGTATGTGTCATTTTGATAATCCAAAGGAAAGGCCAACAACATAATCCAACTAATTCTGGTATTAGTGCAAGATCTGGTATTGATACCTTTGTCATGTTTTACCACCTTGATAATGTGATCTTGTCCCGGGTGGAAGGGAGAGTTACACACCAACCTATCCCTTTGCACCACCGAGCGAAGCTTAATCAACCCAAGCCCCAGCAGAGATAGGTGTGCGTCCACAATGCGGACTTACTGGTCTTCTTCCAAGAAGTTGCACACATTGGTTAGTGCTTGACGAAGCTGGTTCTCATCTTGCGGCATCGGTTCTAACGACACGATTGCATACTCTTCATGCCCTCTTGGGAGCTCCCCCCAAAGCAACTCTTCCTCTCGCCGGGCGAGCCCACCCATGTTCGACATGGAGGTCGCCGATGAGGAAGGGAGCGGGTTAACCGGAAAGTTTGTCATTCGAGGAGTCTGGCGAGGAAGATTGGTATGTGGCACTGGAGCAAAGGAGAGGCTAACTTGGGGTTTTGAAGGAGTTGGATTTGGGAGGCGATGAAGCGGAGAGGCAGATTGAATCAGTGGATGGGAAAAACAGGCAGTTTTTGCTCTTGTTCGTGGGAGAGATGGTGCGAAGATCGAGGATGGCGTCCGATGGTTTCCAAGAGCTAACTCTTGGACTCTAGGATATACCGAGCTTGACACGAGTCATACCGCCAAGAAAACTATTCCGAACCCGTGCTGAGGTGTTTTTCGGGCGCCAAAACAAGGCAAGGAATAGATCGTAGACGTGACAAGCAACGCCTGGAGGTGTGGCCGAAATTTTTGCACCATCTGCAATAGGTTCTCCCCAGGCAGTTAATGCTGACATGACCTGGATTGAGACAAGCGGTACAAAGCCCTAAAATCGGGGATATGATGGTGGGAGAATGTACAGGCAAAGATTTTGAACCCACCGGATTGACGCTTTGTCCAGCTTCATGAATGCGAGTATGGCACTGTGGAACAGGTGTTCGTTTCAAGAAGAAGCGAAGAACAGTCCCAACTTTCTCACTCACGGGTGAGGTGCTGAGCTCCCAAAAACCAAATTACCAGAGAACAAGCATGAAGAGCCATCAATGGGGATCGAGAAAGCACCGAAAGAGATAGAATTTTTCCTAGCATGAATCTTAACGGGAGAAGAAATTAAGTTTTTGGCAAAAGAGACTTTCTTCTCCTACTTACGAGCAAGCTTTTTCGATCTCTTAGAGACAGCTTTGGTCCATTCTTTCTCCTATTCAATTTCCCACAGCCTCTTCTCCCGTTCCCAGTGGGGAGTACCATTACTCCACAAATGAAAGTAGCAATCAAAACACTCCGTGATAACTCGGCAAAGCTTAAGACATGAAAACCAACTTGTTTAGAGAACATCGAGAAATGAAAGTGATTGTTGCTCAAGAAGAGAACATGAAAATCCCTTGCCTTACCCCCCAGACAAGCTTGGAGAGCAAGAGCAACCGATTCCTCAAACAGGCGAAAGAGATGACGCTGAAAAGTAACAAGCAGAAAGAAAGATCTCGAAAAAAAGAAAAGGATAATGGATGGGGGACCTGAAAAGTTGACGAACTTCATCTAGAAAGGTAAGACCTCGATCGAAAACCAGCTTGCGGGCCAGCTCAGAGATAGATCCCATGCCCGGCAGATTTGGGGTCAAGGCCGTTAAATATTATAAGCTCAACCCTGATTTCGGCCCATGTACGTCCCATTATACGTGTACTCTTCCATGTACTCCGTACGTATATACTATATCAATCACAAATTATACGGCACGCCTCCCAAGTCTTCCACCATCAATGGCGCGTCGATCACCTTGCTCCTCTCCACGACCTCCCCTTGCCGCCGGCCATCTCGGTCTCCCGCGACGCCGTCCCGACGATCCCGCTGTCCAACAGGTACTCCTTCTTGTACTCGTACCTCGTCGCCACCCAGACGAACACCGCCAGGTTGAGCACCGCGAGCAGCAGCAGGAAGACGTAGTAGTAGTCGAGGTGCGAGTCGTTGAGGTTGTTGCCGATCCAGCTCTTCCCGGCGCCGCCGCCTCTGGTGGCCCGGTCAACGACCGTTACGAGCAGGCTGTTGAGGAAGTTGCCGACGCCGAGGCCGCTGGTGAAGAAGGTGGTGCCCAGGCTCTGCATCCCCTGCGGCGACTGCTCGTAGAAGAACTCGAGGATGCCGACGGAGCTGAACACGTCGCCGACGCCGATGAGGATGTACTGCGGCAGCATCCAGAAGATGCTCATCGGGACAGTGTCGTGGGCGCCGGTGGCGGAGGCGTGGCGGATCACGCGCATGCGGCGGAGCTCCACGAAGCAGGCGCACGCCACTGCCGCCACCTGGAGCGCGCACCCGACGCCGAGGCGCTGCAGGAGCGTGATGCCGCGCGGGTCGCCGGTGCGGCGGCGGGCGAGGGGGACAAGCACGCGATCGTAGACGGGGATGGAGAGGAGCATGGAGATGGTGATGAAGCTGCCGAGGGAGGCCGCCGGGATGTGGACGCCGCCGACGGTGCGGTCCAGGGTGGTGCCCTGCTTCACGAACAGGGTGTTCACCTGCGCCCAGATGGTGCACGGCACCAGCGTCGTAAGCCACACCACGATCATGCCGGTGATCAGCTTCACCTCCTCCACCTCCGTCACCGTGCACGGCTCCGCCAGACTACTCACCTCCGCCTCCGCCGGCGTAGTACCGATCAGCGCCGCCTTGTCCAAGAACCTGTACGCCCGCGTGTGGTGCAGCCGCCGTTTCGTCCCGGCGGCGGCGTACCACGCCGCGTCATGCTCGTGCAGCTCACCACCGCCGTCGCCACGTACCAGCAGCTGCCGCCTCCGGTTCGCGAACGCCGCCCTGAACACCCTCCCGACCAGCCTGGCCGGGCCGGCAGCCGTGTCCTTACGGACAGGCTTGTGCCGGTAGAACGGCGTGCCGACGTAGAACAGCAACAGAGACAGCGCGAGGCCGACGGTGGGGATGGTGTATCCGACGCCCCACCCGACGTTCTCCTGGACGTAGACGAGGACGAGCACGGCGACGAGGCCGCCGGTGAAGGAGCTGAACATCCACCAGTTGAAGAAGGAGGCCTTGGTGCGGCTCTCCCGCGCGTCGAAGTCGTCGAACTGGTCGGCGCCGAACGTGGAGATGTTGGGCTTGGTGCCGCCGGCGCCGATGGCCATGGTGTACAGCGCCGCGTAGAAGAAGGTCACCTGCGACCGCGTCGCCGGCGCGCAGACACCGTCCGGGGTGCACTGCGGGTGCAGCGCCTTGAGGGAGACGGATAAGGTTGTCAGAATCATTCCCTGCATTTTACAGAGTTGCAGTTAGACTAGTGAAAGATGGTTCTGACTTCGACTTTAAAATCAAGTGTATATGCGGAAATTAGTGAGCTACATTTGAAAGGTTATAGAAAAACTATCGACATCGGAACAAATTCGGAGTTTCGAACTGTTAGTGTCAATAATGTAATTAGAGGAAACATTGTAGAACTACCACTTTGACATCAAAAGATTCAAAACCAGAACTACTTACCTGCATGTTTTGCTTTACATTTTAAAAAAAACTACAAGTTTTGGTAAAAGATTAACAAAAATCTACAGCTTAGCTTCCGCATTGCCTGAATTCTTAACCGCTGGATGGCATGAAATTCGAAGCCAACATCTATAGCCCATCTACCCTATGTCTATGGAGAGCCCACCTAATTTATGTAGCCCTCATTCGATTTTTATTATTTTTTTGAACTTTTTAATTTTTAATTCTAAAAATAAACCCTCAAACTTATTTTTAAAATCTAAACCTTTTGTCTTCGCCACCCCTCCTACTTGATAAAATAGTCACGCTACACGCAGTGATTATGATATTTTATTTTACGGGTGAAAACAGAGCGCAAACGGTCAGATAATTCTTATGTTTTCATATTTTTTGCCGGGATATAAAAATAAATACGAATAAGTCGGATACGAAAACAAATATAGATTACTTTGAATATAAATAAAGATCGAATATGATCGGACATGAATACGAAAACAAATATTTAGCTACTATTTAAAAAAGAGCCTTTCCATTTAGCTACTATTTTTGTTAAAAAAATATTTATCATTCTAAATAGTTTAACATATATTAAGTTTAATAAAAAATATTATAATGTTTTTCATTAAATGATGTATGATATATGGTTGAGAATGTAGTGATAGTTGAGAAATAAAACAGAGAGAAATTTGTGGGAAGTAATGGATACGACAAATAGTACCTAGTATTTTGAGATAAATTTTGAAACCTAAATGGACGGCTATTTTGAAACAAAAGATATTCGTTTTCTATAAATAAGTTTTCCAAACCTATAATGATCCGTTAGTATTTATTTTTAAAGGTTATGATAATTAATATTCACTTAACCATATGTTAATGATTGCAATGTCATTCTACCCAGCAAAAGCAGGAGCTGTGCATGACCAACGATGTGTGGAACTACGTGGGAGAACAGAAGATAATTGTGTCGTGATAGTGATTTACCTTTCTATAATAAATAAAAAAATGAAATCTTTACTGACATAAACTCACGCTCTCATCATTGTCATGAACAACCGTTCTTTTACATGAATATAATTAAGCAGATCCAATATCAAAACTGAGAAAAATAAGGATGTCCCAACTAAATAAATGTAGTAAGAAGGAAGGTGTGTATGAGAGGAGAGAAAAATTGCAGACCGAAAAGATACATGAATCGAGATGAATTATTAATGTATAATTAATCAACTATTAATTATTTTAAATTTAAAAAATAGATTAATATAATTTTTTAACAAATTTTCTATAGAATTTTTAAAACATAGTCAGTATAGAGAATGATATTTTTTCTTAATTGGTGCTACCGAACACACCCTAGACATATTGCAACATGTGGGCTTAGATGGGAAAAAATTTAGAGCCTCTTTTTTTTCTACTGTGCTGTCGCTCATTGTGCACTCCAGTCAGGTATGCTTGCCAATTATATAGAATTATCCATGTCTCGGCGTCTAGGGTTTCCCTAGATGGCTCGAGTTTTCTCGTCCGATTGTAATGTGTGTTCTTCTCCTCCTGGTTCCTGGATCGTTTCTTGTTTGTCGGCTCTGAAGAAATCCCTGGTTAGGTTTTCCCGTGTGTTTTCCTCCAAGTTCCCTAGATCGATTTGCGATCTGGGTTCAGTCTTGTCCTGTGAGTCCACAAACTCCCAAACCCTGTGCTAGCCGTGCATCCTGTGTCCACAACGTTTCTCTAGCACATCACAATCTTGACAGATCGGGATCTTGTTCCCCGGTGGTGTGACAATGGAAGGGGTGGAGGGTTTGATGAAATAGTTGCATCTCACGTCGGCGGAGAAGAAGTACATCAAGATCGAAGGGAAGGCTGACGGCGGGGTACGTGATCGGCCATCCCAGGCGATAGCGAAACTGCTCACAGAGAGGGTGGTTTGTCCAGATGTCATTGAACAATCAGTGGGCTGGATTTGGTGCCCTGTGAGGGGGATCTCATGCAAAGATCTAGGGGACAATGTGTTCCTTATCACTTTCAACCAAACGTCGGGGCTGAGAAGGGAACTAGATGATGGTTCGTGGATGATTTCGAAGGAGCTCTTGGTGGTTACTGCTTTTGATGAATCGAAGTCACTGGAGGAGTTTGAGTTCTCCTCGATACCAATCTGGGTAAGGGTGGAACAGCTGCCCCTTGGCCTGATGAATAGGGCGGCGACTATGATCATTGGAGATGATGTGGGGGAGTTTTTGGAGGTAGACGCTGATGGGGGTGAATCTACAATGGGATGTGTTCTCCACATAAAAATCCAATTGGACATCTATTTGCCCCTTCGTCGTGGTATCATGACGGATCTGGGCAATGGAAGGGGTGAGTGTTGGTGTCCGATAAGCTGTGAGCATCTCCTTGATTTTTGCTATATCTGTGGCCTTATCGGTCATATTGACCGGAGTTGTTCAAAGAAATTGGGGAAGAATGAACCTGCGCCTTTTGGCAAAGATCTAAGGTTTCTAGCGCCACGTAAAAGTTTTGGTTATAAAAGCATGGAGCAGGGCAGTCTGCAGGCAGGAAGAAGTGGTGGGTCAGGTCCATGGAGAACTGGGTGTTCAGATTCAGGAAGTGGTGGAAACAAAGCTCGTTCTGATGGTCCTAATTGGAGGAAGGAATCAGAGAAAGAATGTATGAAGGTGCCTGAAGAAAGGGTAGTGGAGGGAGAGGAGGTCACTAGTCCTTTGAAGGTCGTTGTGCTAGCGGAGAAGGTTGGAGTTGCTGTGAAAACGGTGTTGTTTGCTGGGAAAGAAAAGGACTATGATAGAGCGGGCAGAGGATCGATGAGATTGGAGGCACGCGTTAACAATGCCATGCAAGGCATGCATCTGTCTCAGGCCGGAGAGAAAAGTAGTGTGGTTAATACTAAGAAGGGTGGTAGGTTTAGGCGTGTATTAAGGGATGATGTTGCTGTGGTGGGAGATAAAATGAATGTTAAACTTTCGAAGAAAAGGAGTAGTGTGGGAGAAGGTTTTGAGCTTGTGGAGCAGGGGGAAAAGAAAGCGAGGTTGGGAGTGTTGGAGGACCGAGAGGCAAATTCTAACTCTTTTGAAGCGGGGCTGTCGGAACAGCCCTGCAAGTCCCAATGAAAATCATTGTGTGGAACTGTCGTGGGTTGGGGAATGGTGCGGGAGTTCGAGGCCTTCTGAATCTTCAGAAGGAGGAGGATCCTGACATTCTTTTCTTGTCCGAAACTAAAATGGATGAGAGACGGATTAATGGTTTGAGATGGAAGATGGGCTTGGTAAACATGGTGGTCAAGGATTGTTTGGTGACAAAAGGCGGGGGGTTGGCAATTTTCTGGCTGAGAGGGATCAACCTTCATGTACGTGATATGTCTTGCTTCTATATTGATGTGGAGGTCACAGAGGGTGATGGCTTTGTTTGGCGGTTGACAGGGTTTTACGGAGAGCCTAGTCTGGAGAAGAAACACTTGTCATGGAGAGCGTTGCGGGTTCTTCATGCAACACTTGAGCGACCATGGTTGTGCTTAGGGGATTTCAACGAAATCTTGCTGGCATGTGAGAAAGAAGGTGGTCCGCCTAGGAGCCAGAGTCGCATGGATAACTTTCGGGAGGTGTTGGAGGAATGTGAGTTGACGGGCTTGGGCTTTGTGGGAGACCCCTTAACATGGCGTAACAATAGCCATAATAGTGCTCGTTATGTGCGAGAACGTCTGGATAGAGCGGTGGGGAACAAGGAGTGGGTGCGCGAGGTTTCCATTGCATCACATAAGAAATGGGAAGCCGCGCCATTCAGACCATCAGCCGATATTGTGAATACTTCTCCCTCCAGTCTCGGAGGCGGTGCTAAGGTTCCAAAGGTGTTCCGTTTTGAGGCTTGTTGGGTGGATGAGGGGGACTGTGCAACGGTCGTGGACAATGCATGGAGAACCACTATGGAGGCTCGAGGGGAGAAGGTGTGTACTGCGATTCATAGTGTCGCCAAGGAGCTGGGGTTGTGGGGGCAGAATGTGTTACACGAGGTGGAGAAGAGTATAAAAAATACTAGGAGAGCGTTGGACGAGTGTAGACGTAGGGTGTTGTCCACAGACACGGTGAAAAGGGAGGAGTTGCTGAAGTTTAAGCTGGAAAGATTGGAAGAGAAGGTTAATATATATTGGAGACAAAGAGCAAAGGCTCACTGGTTGGATAAAGGAGATCGCAACACAAAATTTTTCCATCAATATGCCTCTGAGTGTAAACGAAAAAGTCGTATAAACAGGTTGTTGGGAGAGGATGGTGTTGCGGTGGAGGGAGAGGAGGAAAAAAGTATCTGATCTCTAACTTCTACAAGAGTTCTGTTTACTGCAGGGGCAAGTCCTCGTATGGAGTAGCTAATGGCTTATACATCTCCCAAAGTCACTGAAGAGATGAACACTTCCCTCCTTCAACCTTTCACATCAGAAGAGGTGAAAGTCGGGCTTGACGCAATTGGAGATCTTAAAGCACCGGGAGCTGATGGTATGACATCACTTTTGTATAAAAGGTATTGGGAGATTGTGGGAGATGATGTCCCTAGGGAGGTGTTGTCCTTCCTAAATGGTGGTGAACTGCCTATAGAATGAAATGAAACAGTAGTGGTGTTAATTCCGAAGGTACCGGATCCTGAGAGTTTGAAGGACCTTAGACCCATCAGTTTGTGTAATGTCATTTACAAAATAGCTTCCAAAGTGTTGGCTGACCACTTGAAGCAAATCCTCCCTTCAATTATTTCACAAAATCAAAGTGCTTTTGTCCCTGGCTGCCTCATCACGGACAATGTGCTAGTGGCCTATGAGTTAACACACTTACTACATAACAAGAGGGGTGGAGTGGATAGTTACGCAACCCTGAAACTAGACATGAGCAAGGCATACGATAGGGTGGAGTAGCATTTCCTGAAGCGCATGATGGAGAAGTTGGGTTTCCATAGCTCATGGGTAAACTTGATGATGTTGTCCTCGGTTTCTTATAGAATTAAAGTAAATGGGCATTTGACGGACGTGATTGTTCCTTCAAGAGGATTGCGCCAAGGGGATCCATTGTCCCTGTATCTGTTCTTAATTTGTGCCGAGGGTTTCTCAAGCTTGTTACATGAAGCTGAACGCACTGGGAATTTGGAGGGAGTAGCTATTTGTGCTGAGGCACCGAGTATAACTCACTTGTTGTTTGCAGATGATTCTTTGCTTCTCTTAAAAGTTGACGAGGGGAATGCATCTCATCTGTGACATATACTGCAACTTTATGAGGAGTGCTTGGGGTAGACAATTAATAAAGATAAGTGTTCTGTCTTGTTTAGCAAGAACTGTGGCCGTCGTAGTAAAGCTGAGTTTATGGAGGCGCTGAATTTAAGCAAGGAAGTAAGGAGTGACAAGTATTTGGGTCTACCGGTGTATATTGGTAGATCAAGGAAGAGTATGTTTGCATACTTGAAAGATAGAGTTTGGAAACGTATACAAGGCTGAAAAGAAAAGCTTTTGTCAAAGGCAGGGAAAGAAGTCCTTATCAAAGCAATAGCACAGGCTATACCAAGTTATGCCATGTCATCCTTTGATCTCACCAAATCTTTGTGTGATGAAATCAGTTCATTGATCTGTCGATTCTGGTGGGCACAATAGGAAAACGAGAAGAAAGTTCATTGGATTTCTTGGCAAACACTTTCGAATAGAAAGAAAAAAGGGGGACTGGTTACAGAGATTTACATATATTTAATCTTGTTAGCACGACAAGGTTGGCATTTAATTCAGCAGCCAGACTCTCTATGTTCACGTTTGTTGAGAGCTAAGTATTGGTCTGATGGCAACATATGGGAAGCAACAGAGGGTCCAGGAATTTCTTATACTTTGCGCAGCATGCTGAGAGGCTTACTGGCGATGCGAAAAGGTATTATATGGAGAATTGGTGATGGAAGTAGTGTGCACATTTTGGATGATCCTTGGATCCCAGCTGGAAGAACTAGGCGACCTATAACTCCCCATGGTAACACTGTCCTATCCAAGGTCTCAGAGCTGATTGATCCGATCACTGGCACCTGGGATACGAAACTGGTGACAAATTTTTTTGGGAAGAGGATGTTCACCACATACTGGCCATTCCAGTGCATGTTGATCGGGGTGATATAGTGGCCTGGCATTTGATAAAAGGGTGTTTTCTCGGTGAAATCCACTTATCATGTTGTGGAGGACGACGCAGAAATCAATCGGAGTCAAGGAATGAGTGGCCCATCTAGTGTTGTAGTTAATAGTGGAGGAAGCTTATGGAGGAAGATTTGGTGCCTGCCCAGACCCCCAAAAATTAAACAAATAGTGTGGAGAGTGGCGCATAACTGTTTGCCTTTTAAGTTGAATATAAGTAAGAAAGGAATTCAGTTGGATTCTAGATGCCCGGTCTGTCTTCGTTTTGATGAAGATGGTACTCACTGTTTTCTGAAATGCAAGGCGGCCCGCCAATGTTGGAAAGAATTGGACCTTGAAATCTATAGATTACAGCTCCTGAATTCTGGTTCAGCTAAAGAATTTGTGGGGGAAATTTTAAAGTTGAGCAAAGATATTTGTGTCAAGATTATTATTTGGGGGATTTGACGCTGGTGGGAGGTCAGAAATAAGTGAACGTAGGTGAATCTATGCCATCATGTTCAGAAACAACTTATGCAGTGTTAAGTATGGTGCGAGACATTTTAAAGTCCGAGGATAAAACATCTAGTATGTTGGCCCAGCATGTTCAGAGGTGGACCTCCTGTGGACTTTCTTAAAATCAATTTTGACGGAGCTTTTGATTTGGTGAGAAAGATGGGAGCTTGGGGTTTTGTTGTCCATGATCATGATAGTTCAGTCGTTCTGGCGGGAGCAGGCAATCTTGGACCATTGCATGATGCCTTGTTAGCTGAGAGGTATGCATGTAAACAAGCACGGGAGATGGTGACACAAGCAGGCATCTTTCAAATTTTGATTGAAACAGATTCTTCCTAGCTAAAGAAAGCAATTACTTCTTCATCAAGTGAACTAGCGATTGAAGGAGGCCTTTTTATGGAGATCCGGTATTTGGTTCAAGAGAGTTTTAGGTGTGATAATATTCTTAAAATTTCTAGATCATATAACTCTTGTGCGCATGAACTCGCCAGGTTGGGTTTGAGTTGGGACCTAGGCCAGTCTCTTATCTGGACTGATTCTCTCCCTAATTTTATAATTCGTTGGTCGGCTCGCGATGTGTCTGAGGAGCAATCGGTTAATTAGCGGTTTTAGCGCCGTCTTACTTTAAAAAAAAAGATATACTTGCCAGGTGATATATGATGCGTTAATGTATTATCTGACGATTCGCAAGTTCGTCGGGGCGGGGCACCCGATCGAGCCCTCGCATAGGCATGACCTGTGCTTAGATGGAGCTGAGTTAGTGAGCCAACGGTGCACGGCGAACGCTCCAACAACACAACCCCACACACGCGCAGGCGCCGGACGTTGGCACCGCAAGGTGAACGTCTCCACCGAAAACAAAACAAAATGACGGACAGACGCGGGGAAAGTCGGGATTTGCAACCTACTAGCAGGTGCACGTACATAGGTAGCCGTTGGATGGGTTTTGGGATTCGCGCACGTACGCCCAGTATGCACCGAACGTACAGGGCTGTATCCCTTCCTCGCCGACGGATCATTCGATCATTTATGTCAAGCCGTGGAACCCGCAGTCCCACACGCGCCAGCTTTTCAGTATTTCTCTCCTTTCAGAGCCCCTTCTTCTCAACACAGCCGTCTCTCACTCGTTTCCTCCATGGTGCCCCCTCCTTCCCTCCCACACCCGTGCTGGTCGCGGCTCGCCTTAGCCGCCGGCTTACCAATGGCGAGGAGAGATGGGATGGGGACTCCGTTGATGCCCCGGATTCTTACCGTCTCACAACCATCGTATTTTGGAGCCCAGGCGCGCGGCGACTATGGCGGCTGCAGCGACCTCGAGACCTTTGTTGCTGTGGGTTGTTGCGGCGTCGCTGTGGTGAGAGCAGCAGCAGGTGCTGGCACGGCTCATTAGCCATGGGCACATGGATGGAAATCGTTGCAGGAGCCGATCAGCAATGAGGTAAGCATTGTGGTGATGACTGCTGGAATCCAGGGAGCCCCTGATTCGTATTTGTTGTTAGTTGGGCCATGTTCTAGAAATTTTGTTCTACTCTCGTTTTTCTCTTACACAACGGTGCATATGTGATGATCTCTCTTTCACTTTTGTTTGTGCTATAAATGTGGATATTATGAAAGAGTGTCGTTCTTTTTTAGAAAATGGAAGTTTGTTATATGTACTTATGTATATGAACATTTGCGTGACATTTCTGATTTTTGTGTGACAATTTTTCCGACATGTGGATATTTCACTAGTACAGAATGTCTCATAGGTACCGGTTGAGAAACTTCTTTAGGTGCCGGTTTTTCCAACCGACACCTAAAATGACTTTGGTCATTGTTGTCGGTTCTTGGACCGGCACCTATTTGGGCAAATAAGTGCCGGTTCGTGTAGAACCGACACCTATTTATCTGATACCTATACGGACCAAACACCATTCAATGAGGTGCTCCTAATCTTTTTTTATGGGTCCACTCCTTTAGCCGGACCCACCATATTTTTCACGCGGGCGCGGGCCCACGAGATAGAGCTACAGGCACGAGCGAGCAGTTCGGCGAGCGGTTCTACACGACGAGCGAGCGAGACACGGACCTATTTAAGCTGGTGTTGCTCTGGTTCGACGAGCGGTATGGTACTAATCGAGGGAATAGTGTTTTTCTGAGAATAGGTGCCGGGTGAACAGTAAAACCGCCACCTATAATCTCAAATAGGTGCCGGATGAACAGTAAAACCGCCACCTATACTATAGGTGGCAGTTCGTAATAAGAACCGCCACCTATTCGCGAAGAATAGGTGCCGGGTGAACAGTAAAACCGTCACCTATAGTCTTAAATAGGTGCCGGGTGAACAGTAAAACCGTCACCTATACTATAGGTGTCGGTTTTACTATTCACCCGGTACATATTTGAGACTATAGCACCTATTCTTTTGCCGCCACCTATATACATTATAGGTGTCGGATTTGGTTTGACCGGTACTTTTTGAGGCGACACCAATGAGCCTTTTTTAGTAGTGTTTGGATCTGGTAACATATCTGGCATGTGGATTTTTTGATGAAATTATTGGAGTTAGCATGCTGATATGCGACTAAAGGATATTTATGATTTAACATGTAGGAGCACGTCCCTGAATCTGTTATATATCCCAAAATACCAAAATATGTGATCCCAAAATTTATGACGGGCATATATGTGAGAGCAGAGAGGATGATTCGAAACGGGGAAAGAAAACTTAGCAGCACAGTTCACGGGGCTGTGGCGAGAGATATGTGGTGAGATATGGGTACACACTACACACCCGTAATGTGTAAATCGAAAATGTGATGACAAATATGAGATATGTAATATGTCGTAAACATAAAAAAAATGAGAAACCAAATTTAAAATGTGAAACGATAGTTCATAACATATGAACTTTGAGATATGCCACATATCCTTATAAATTTTGGGACGTCACTATTACCGCATTTTGAGATGTCACTAATAATTGTAGATTCATATTTTGAGATACCACATCATATTGTGAGATATCATATTATATTTTGTAATCTATAACTATCTATAGTGTTTTTACCAAAATTTTGTTTTAACTTATTATTTCGTAGAAAACCCCTTGAGTTTTTTCAAAATTAACTCGCAATTTCAACGCTGAAAAGAAAGGAAGGGCGGATGAAAAAAACCTCCTACGCCCCCTCCCTCCCCGCGCCCTCCCTTCCGTCCCCATCCGCGTCGCGCCACGCGCCGCGTCTGCGCTCTCTCCTATCGCTGCTCGGAGCTCCCGCGACGCGCCTGCGCCCCTCCCTCCCATCCCCATCCGCGTCACGCCTTGACTTCACTCGGCAAAGCACGATCATAATTGCTAGTATCATATATTCAGATATTTTCAAAAAAGAGATATCACATTATATTTTGGGACATATCACATATTGTGGGACAACATTTTGAAATGTTGTGATAACCCAAATTTTTTTAAGTGTTCCTGAATGGGCGTGTTCGGCTGTTGATATAAGCTGGCTGATAAGACAAGCCAGCTGATTTTCTGTGAGAGAAAAATATTGTTCGAACGGCTGATAAGCCGACTGAATTCATCAGCCGAACGAGACGGCTGATAAGCCGACTGATTGCATCAGCCGAACGAGACCATGTGATATCCTATGATGTTCCTGAATATGTGATCTCACAAAATATGTGATATCATCGAAAAGAGAAAAGAAAATATGATAGGTCTCAAAATATCAAAATATATATCACAAAATATATATTACGGGAATATATGTGACAGAGCACGGGAGAGAAGATGGTTCAAAATGAGGGAAAAGATAACTGGTACATTGTGGTAGGCCCACATCCCACACACCTCACCAGAGACGGCACCGTATATGACATACATCTCGTGCGCTTCTTATATAAAAAGGGAGTGTCTTCGTCTTCACTATCAAATCTTAACTTTTTTTTAAAAAAAAATAATATTTAAACCCATATCAATTACTCTCGTCAACTCTTTATTTTTTATTAAAAAATTAAGAGGTATTCAGGTTATTGTCAAAATCAACTTTTCAAAATTTGACAAAGCTAAAATTTTGGCAAGTTGACAGTATTGTCAAATTTCTACAGTATAGGATTAATGTGTATTAAAATTTACAATGCATTGCCCATATTTGGCAACAAACTAAATACAATCATATATTTATCAATTTTATCAAATAATAATATATTTATCAATTTTATCAAATAATAATATGGTTTAAAATAACATCAATATAAACACGTTCTTAGTATGGACTAAAAAATCCATCTTTAGTATGAGACTTAAAAGACTCCTATGTGATTAACAAATATGTATAATAATAAAAAGAGTTAATAACATGTTGATATTTTTCTTTAATTAAAATTGAGTTGCAACGCAATTTTAATAAATATAGCAGCAACCGTGCCCATGCATTGGTGAAGTCGGGGCGTGACGCGGATGAGGACGGGAGGAAGGGGCACAGACGTGACGCGGATGGGGACGGGAGGGAGGGCAGGGAGGAAAGGACGCAGAATATCTTTTTTTCATCCAAGCCTTTCATTTTTGTCATATTCGGACTGCGGGTTAATTTTATAAACACTCAAAAGGTTTCTGTAAAATAATCAAACGAACAAAAATTTTGAATAGAAAGACTACTTGTTTTATAGATAGTTATAGAGTTATAGATTAGTTATAGATTATAGATACGTAAAACGCTAGTACGGTGCATATCTGTCCAACAGTATAACACCGGTCACGAGAAATGATCCAACGGCAGCGGTCACATGAGAATAGGTTGCAAAAAAAAACGGCTTCCCACGCACGCGCGCCAAACGGTTCTCTCGCTCTCGCAGTCTCGCTGTCTCGCGCGGACGCGGGGCTGCGGCTGCGTCTTGCGTGCACCATGCATACGTACTACACCAGATGACCAGAACCAGTTGAGGAGGGGGGAGAAACCGCTCGGCGCACGCCTCTGCGCTGCTCTGCACGGCGCACACGCGATACATCGAGCGGCCACACACACTGGCTCTCCATCGGGCCCCTTCTCCCGTTAAAAAGGCTCCACGAAAGATTCCCGAAATAATGCTGATCTGCTCTGCTTTGCAGTTGCTTTCCCCTCTCTCTCTCTCTCTCTCTCTCTCTCCCAGCCCAGCGGACCAGTTTTTTCCGCACCGGTCGCGGTCCTCATCCCAACTGACAAAAACAGGTGGGTTTGGATGTCGACCAAAGGGACGTGCTAAAGCTGCCTTGCGATGCGCGCGCGTCATGTCGCGCTATCGGCTATGGCGCTTCTCGCTTGTGGGATTGACCATTTTGTCACACGCACGCACGCACTCCACTCACATTAGCCAGCTTGCCACTAGACGCTAGTAATGCATTCCTGTGCATGCTTAACAGTTTTTTGACGCTACCTTTTGCAAGAGCCAATGAGAATACCGGTGGTTCCAATTTGTTATGAGACTAATTTTCTCAAACTTTCTCAATTTGTAGAGATGGAATTGATCTGATCTTCTACTACTGGATACTCAGCATGTAGAGGGATCAAGGAATCTGGTAGGAATAAGTAGAGTACGACGTACCGTGAGGTAGAGGAGGGAGGAGAAGGTGAAGGTCCAGAAGCGGCCGAGAAAGGCGTCGGCGATGTAGGCGCCTGCGATAGGGGTCATCCAGACGGAGCCCGTCCAGTTGTTGACGTTCCGTACCGACGACACCGTCTCCTCCCGCAGCTCCGTCGTCAGGTACACCACCAGGTTCGACGCCACCCCGTAGAACGCCATCCGCTCGAACGCCTCGTACCCTGCACTACTTGGATTATTTTTCACCCAAAATTCTCTCTCTCTGTATAGCAGATCAAAGCTTGATTGCACGCACGCACATATATACTTACCTACGAGGAAGGAGCAGGCCTTCCACCGGCCGGTGCGGGCAGCGACGGCCGGCCGGCCACGGAGGTCGACGGACCCGTCCTTGGTGAACTCCTGCTTGCCTTCTTCCATCTCGGTCTCTCTACCTATCTCCGTCAGTCTGTCACCCGACCTGTGCGTACAAATGGGCTTTGGCCGGAGCAGAGACCAAGATTCAAGGGGAGATACATATAGTATGGCTGGCTGCCTACCGCTGCGGCGTACCAACACCTAGCTTAGCTTGTGTTGTAGGATAAAATTAATCAAGTTTTGTGGCCACGCCCACGATTAAGCTGATACAGACGTGCATTATTTGGAACCTCGATCTGGTGATGCAGTGTAGTAGTGTACTATTCCTACAGTTTAAGATTCTAAGGAAGCAAATTTTCCAAGTTATCAATCTCGTAGAGTTGTACAATACCACTACCAGGGATCCAATCCCCAATTGGCCATCACGCCTGTCTCATTTTGTTTGTGATATCAGCGGGGATCCCACTTTTGGGCCAGGCATGGGCTAATTAAACCCACTGCTTGTTGGGCTTTTATACTCCGGTGGCCTCGGGAATTTTTGGGTTTTTTGATTTTTTATTAAAAGATTTTCAATACTAATTTTTCATTTCAAAATTTTGCACGCTTTTTGGAAGGGTGTTTTTTTAAAAATCACTCTTTCAGAGAGCGTTTTTTTTTTGACGCGGCAAACGACCATTGGGCGCCATCTGCCGCGCGGCGGTGTTAACAGCAGAATTTGGTAAGCCCCGGAACCCGAATCGGCTAAGGTATCCATCGGCTGATACCCAATCGGATAAGGTAAGCCGATGTAGCCGATTTCGATATGACAATATTGAAGACACCGTCGGATCAAGATAATGTGCTTCATGAGGATTGCCATATAAGGATAGAGTCCTAAAAAGGAAAATTGTATCTATTAATTAGAAAGAGTTTGTTAGTTTCCTATTTTATCTTTAGAAAAGTGTGTTAGTATCCGGTAAGGATTCAGTTTGTTTTCTTTTATCTTTAGGAAAGTTTGGATTTGTAATCTGTTAGGATATCTGTTTCTCTGTTAGCCCATGGGTATAAATATATAAGCCCGGGGTTCATGTAACATATCTCTTGATTAATATAACCTCGGCGCATCGCCACCTTTTACTTTTCTATTCTGTTCATCATCCGGCGAGACTTGGCGCCCGATGCGGGGCTGCATCGGCTTCGATCTCCGACGAAGGGGTAAGTCCAAGGTCCCGCCGGCCCAGGTATATCGTATCTATCTTTAGTTTTGTTACCGTTCATAGATACATCGGCTTAGTTAGGACTTTCTCGGTTAGGTCCGATATTCTAATCAAGTCGATGTTTCTGTAAATGTAATGTTGCTTTAGGTAAATCTGTTATATCCATCACATTAGACAGATCTATTGGCTCCTCGAGTATTAGATTATCATATACAATCTCGTGCTGCATCGGTTATGTCCGACCTACTAGATTGTCATCGGTAATCTAAGTCTTGTTAAGCCGATAGGTTCATGCTAATGTTTCACCGGAGGGTTAGCCGATCTTATTATATGTCTCTGTTAATCTAGTCCTAGTATCTCGACTTAGCTCTATCGGCTGTGTCTCGTTTTACGGTTTCTGCCGATATCGGCTAAATTGTTATACTAGATCGGATTAATTTAGACATCTACCACCCTGAAAATTAGTCAAGGGCTTGATTGCCTAGATATTGTGTTTCTTTTCATACTTAGTGCTGCATCAATTCAGTTTGACCTACTAAGTCGTGATTAGAACCATAGTCTCTAGCCTGCCTGGTGGCTACCAATAAGGGTTTCGTCGGGGTTTCAACCGACGAATTATCAGGACATCGGCATCGGCTGGAATCACATAATCGGCTGTCAATAGATCGGCTTTTTTGATCATCGGCCTATCGGCCGATATGATTTATGCTCTGCTGTTTTTTGCATATCTTGTCAGTGGCAGGATCAAACTGACTGGCACGCCCGCGCTTCATCGATTCTAGGACCTGCACTGGAGCTAAGCAGATCTCCCAGGCCGACGTGTTGATTTTTCTCGTCAACACATTTTTGGCATGCCTGGTGGGACAGCAGAATAAGCCCCGGAACCCGAATCGGCTAAGGTGTCCATCGGCTGGTACCCAATCGGATAAGGCAAGCCGATGTAGCCGATTTCGATATGACAATATTGGAGACACCGTCGGATCAAGATAATGTGCTTCATGAGGATTGTCATATAAGGATAGAGTCCTAAAAAGGCAAATTGTATCTATTAATTAGGAAGAGTTTGTTAGTTTCCTATTTTATCTTTAGGAAAGTGTGTTAGTATCCGGTAAGGATTCGGTTTGTTTCCTTTTATCTTTAGGAAAGTTTGAATTTGTAATTTGTTAGGGTATCTGTTTCTCTGTTAGCCCATGGGTACAAATATGTAATCCCGGGGTTCATGTAACATATCTCTCGATCAATACAATTGGGCGCATCGCCAGCTTTTTACTTTTGGCTACTTTGTTCATCATCCGGCGAGACTTGGCACCCGACGCGGGGCTGCATCGGCTTCGATCTCCGGCGAAGGGATAAGTCCAAGGTCCCACCGGCCAAGGTATATCATATCTATCTTTAGTTTTGTTACCGTTCATAGATGCATCGGCTTAGTTAGGATTTTCTCGGTTAGGTCTGATATTCTGATCAAGTCGATGTTTCTGTAAACGTAATGTCGCTTTAGGTAGATTTGTTATATCCATCACATTAGACAGATCTATCAGCTCCTCGAGTATTAGATTATGATATACAATCTAGTGTTGCATTGGTTAGGTCCGACCTACTAGATTGTTATCGATAATTTAAATCTTGTCAAGCCGATAGGTTCATGCTAATGTTTCACCGGAGGGTTGCCGGTCTTATCATATGTCTCTGTTAATCTAATCCTAGTATCTCGATTTAGCTCTATTGGCTGTCTCTCGTTTTAGGGTTTCTACCGATATCGGCTAAATCGTTATATTAGATTAGCTTAGCTTAGATATCTACCACCCTGAAAATTAGTCAAAGCCTTGATTGTCTAGATATTGCGTTTCTTTTCATACTTAGTACTGCATCAATTCAGTTTGACCTACCAAGTCGTGATTAGAACCGTAATCTCTAGCCTGCCTGTTGGCTGCCACTAAGGTTTTCGTCGGGGTTTCAGTCGACGAGTTATCTGGACATCGACATCGGTTGGAATCACATCATCGGCTGTTTTGATTATCGGCCCATCGGCCGATATGATTTAAGCTCTGCTGTTTTGTATATCTTGTCAGTGGCAGGATCAAACTGATTGGCACGCCCACACTTCATCGATTCTAGGACATGCACTGGAGCTAAGCAGATCTCCCAGGCCGGCGTGTTGATTTTTCTTGTCAACAGGCGGCTACTTTGCAAAAAGGCCGCTTGCCATCCTTGGCAAGGGTGATTTTTTACTGCAGCGCCATGGGGCCCACTGGAAAGCATGCGCGGGAGAGAGAGGGAGATGGTGGGGCGCACACATGGGAATCATGGCCGTGGGAGGCGCGCGGGCCCCATGAGAGACGCGCCTCGCGCATGCGCACGGGAAGGAGGGCAGGGGGCCTCACGGGAGTCGCGCCGCTTGCATGCGCATGGGAAATGGCAAAAGCAGCGGGCCCCACGATGAATGCAGCACACGGGAAAGCGGGAAATCAACGGGCCCCACGACACTACGGTAAAAAACTCCCTTGCGAGGACGGGAAGGGGTTTTTCTAAAAAAACCCATGCACGGCACTTGGCGTCGAACGACCGTCTGCCATGTCACAAAAAATACCCTCTAAAAAGGTGATTTTTAAAAAAATGCCCTCTAAAAAGGTGATTTTTAAAAAATGCCCTTCCAAAGAGCGATGGGAGACTAATTCTGCAAAATGTGATAACCAAAAATTATTTTTGCAAAACTTTAATAAAAATTAAAAATCCCAAAAATTCGTGGCCTGGGAGACTAGTGTGATTGAAAGACAAAAGGCCATGGAATCCGTACAGCGCTCGTCGTCGCTTCTTGTCGTCGGCAGTGACGGTGGTGGCATCGAGGAGGTTTGCTCATAGTGGCGCGAGAAGGCGAAAAGACAAGGCACATGCGGGCATTGGCATGTACGGTGCGTTGGTAGGAGTCATCTATAAAATACGGTTTTTGCAAAAACACCCCTAGAAAAGCGCTGGAGACGAGCGGGTCGACGCCTCGCGAAGAGACGGCCTCCGGCCCTTGCTCCCAAGCGCAGCGCTCGCGGGCGACGCATTGTACGCGTGGCTGTAGGCTGGTGACGATGCCCTGGATCCGGTAAAGTTTCCGTGCAAAATTGCTGCATCGTCGCATCCATTCTTGTTTGGCCGCCGCATCCATTCTTCTTGCGCTGCCTCGGTGGCCTCTGCGGCTCTCTCTTTCTCCACCTCCCCCCGCCGCTTCCAGATTCGTCTGACTCGGCCGCCTCTGCATCCATCTTCCTCCGTCTCGGCCGCCGCTGCCGCCACTTTCTCCACCTTGCCCGTCGCATCTCCCACGGCACCTCCTTCTCAGTTCGCATCGCCAGCCACCTCCCTTCGCCTTGGCCCACGCCGCTGGCCGCCGCCTCTCCCCCCACCCTCCCATAGCCAGATTAATCCACCTCGCCCCGTTTCGACCGACGCCGCATCCATCTCGGTCCGTCTCTCCCCGCCGCCGCATCCATCCCCCTTTGCATCGGCTGTCGCCCCCGGTATGTCCATCTCGCCTGCCGCCTCTCCCCACCGCTGCATCCATCTCGGTCCGCCTCGCACGCCAGAGCTTCCCTCTTCGTTCGCCGTGCCCTGGGAAGCTGGGAAGATGTCAACTCCGTCCGCAGCTGGGAAGAAGAAGGGGACGAGTTCGTCAGCGTTGGATGCGGTGGCGTCCCTAGGCCATACTCGCGGTCGCGGTGGCAAATCGGCGCCGACGACACTCCGTGTTGATAGTGGTGGCGGCGGTGTCCACGGCACAACAGTGCCATTTCAGTTCACCGGTTCTTCCCCAACTTGGTGGAATGCGGCCGGCGAGGACTCATCTTCTCCAGGATTTAGGCGTTCTGCAGATTGGGATGGAACATGATAATCAAACAAAATTTTCACAGCTCATTGCATTGCAAATTTCTGTGGAATGTCAATTATGAATTTGTTGTCCAGTTGGCTTGTATTGTGAGTGGTCTGGGATGGAACCATATTTTACAAATCATCAGTGCTGTGACCATGATTTTGTTCATAAAATTTGTGAGTTCAAGGTTAATCTGTGCAGCTACCTATTTCCTTCCTAGAAATAAAAGGTCTAGCTTCTAAAATATCAGTTTAATCGAATATAATTGGCTCACACTCACATCTAAAGTATATACACTCACCTGTATATACTTCATCACCACCCAAGTGGAAGAGCCCAAATGGGAAGATTTTTCTCATATCTGAAAAGGGCAAGAAGTTAATTTGGTTAAATTGCAGGAAAAACATAATGTTGTATAACTTGCACATTGTCGTTGCCAGCAGGAACAGGTGATTATCATGTAACATTATAATGAATATTAGTGGGCAAATATTGTACAGAAGGATGGTCCTACTCTGGCTAATAATTTTGCACACCTTGCTTTGCTATAGTGATTCAGACACCCAGTTATCAAACAGTTGCATGCTGAATCTTGATCTGTCGAGTGAGAGCCGTGCTTTAGGTTTGGCCTGTGCACATACATGTTTGGACCTGATCAAACATAGATGGCACATGAACTGGATTGTGGAGGGTATTTAAGCTACCGTAGTTTGCTCAACTTTAGACCTAGTGATTAGGTCTTGTGTGAATTTAAAATGCACATAGTTATTTATAGCACATGTTGGTGGTGATTCAGTTAAAATGCACATAGTTAGTTGAAGATGAGAAAGACTTAGTTAGAGAAGTCTTGGATTTGAATGAAAATCCAAGTGCGACGATAGTGCTCCCACCTGAAGTGTGTACAAGCAACACCCTCAATCCATATTTCGCGGAGGTACTTCGTAGAAATTCAGCTATGAAAGCTCGGCCAACACATAGAAAACTCAAGAAGGACCTAATCGCGCACATACGACAACACTTTGGAAACAAAGAAAATAGGCAAAATATGGTGCACTTATAAATAATATAATTATTATATTGATGTTTTCTCAAAGATATTATAATCATATTCTCTTATAAAATGTTTGATACATTTCTTATCAACTAGCAACACTATGGTACGGATAAATTTATTTACAGTTGATCTTAGCTACATGCATAATATTAAAACAACTTACAGATAAACCCCTGTCTATGGATTGTATGGTCTGACTTTTTAGCTGTATGCATAATAACTTATAGATGACCATCTGTCTATGGGTTGTACATGCCCTAAGAGCATCACCTGGAGCAATTCATTTACATGGGTGAATATCTCGGTTCCTTAGGACAACCGCTTATAATAAACATATTATCACGAACGATTACTCATAAAAATCGATATATTTATACAACCGTCCGTCTTAGACCACCTCGTATGATAAGATGTTTATATAAATTGTGCTTGACCTCTCATCTCCTAGCAACACTACCGGAAACTTGTAGTTTGCCTAGTGCCGAGGAGTTTGTCGAGTGCATAACCTCGGGCACTAGGCAAACAAGGTGTTTGCCGAGTGTCACAAGCAAAGCTTGACACTAGGCAAACTTCCTTGTTTGCCTAGTGTGACACTCGGCAAAAGTGGGGGCACTAGGCAAACTTTCATTTTTTCTAGTCCAGCCCTAGGCAAAAATAGGCACTCGACAAAACCTCGTTGTTTGCCGAGTGCCTCCCGAGGACTCGGCAAAGGTTAGAGTTTGCCTAGTGCTTTACGAGACACTCGGCAAAATTTTAAGATTTTGTCCGATAACACCCTCCAAACTTTTTCCCCTCCCATATACAACATGAATTTGTACATGTTAAAATTTGGTGTATTTTTTAATTGTTCGTTATATTTAAATTGTTTTTGTATTTATATGAATTTCTTTACTAGTGCCAAATTTGAACTATAAGTGATTTGAATAATTGAATAAAATATGTTAAAAATGATACTCATGTTATTGAGTCTATTTTGAGGTCATATCTAGGAAATGAAAAGTAATTTCAGAGATCTTATTTAGGAAGCACGTTTGTGGCCGTGAGTCAAATAAAGTTTGGTTTTTAAATTATTAGAAAAACAAATAAAGTCCAAAAATCATGAGATTTGTCAGAGTATCATGAAATTAGACATTGAAGTTGTGGAAAAAATTCGCAAGGTTTTGAACATTTTGTCACGTACGACGCTTATAAACATAAGCATCTCCGAATAGAGTTTTGTTGACGCGAAAAATCAACACGCTGGCCTGGGAGTTCTGCTCAGCTCCAGTGCAGGTCCTAGAATCGATGAAGCGCGGGCGTGCCAGTCAGTTTGATCCTGCCACTGACAAGATATACAAAGCAACATACTATAAAGCGTATCGGCTGGTAGGCCGATAATAAAAAACTAGTTGTTCGGCTGATAAGCCGATTGTGTGTTTCCAGCCGATGCCGATGCCAGCCGATATTGTTAGGGTTTAAATCCATCGACTGTGTTGGACAAATATCTATATAAAGGCGATCGGCTGACGATAACATGACGATATAACAATGTAATATGGCACAAAGCAATCACATGATAATAGATACTGATTTAAAGATTAAAATACACATCAGCTAAAAGTCCGATGTCATTAAATCCAAATGATTAAATATCCAATGAAGCCTCTGCTGCAATCGACTAGCTCCAACTTGTGTACATTCTTGCAAGCTGATGTGATATCCAAATAACTCATCGGGTGAAACCCCGATGAAACCCTTAGTGGCAACCAACAGGCAGGCTAGAGATTATGGTTCTAAGCACGACTTAGTATATCAAACTGAATTGATGCAGCACTAAGTATAAAAAGAAACACAATATCTAGACAATCAAGCCTTTGACTGATTTTCTGGGTGGTAGATGCCTAAGCTAATCTAATCTAGTAAACAATTTAGCCGATATCAGTATAAACCCTAAAGCGAGAGACAACCGATAGAACTAAATTGAAATACCAGGACTAGATTAACATATGCATATGATAAATAGGCAGGCAAATATGTTAACCAAACCAGAATAATCCAAGAGGTCGAATGTACTGATGCAGCCTTGGACAACACCGACGTAGCCAATACAATTGCCAGGGCCGGCGGAACATTGGACTTACCCCTTCGCCGGAGATCGAGGTCGATGCAGCCCTGCGTCGGGTGCCAAATCCCGCCGGGTGATAACTAAAGTAGAAATGGTAAAGGGTGGCGATGCGTCGAATTGTATTGATCGAGAGATATCATACATGAACCCGGGCTTACATATATATACCCACGGGCTAACAAAGGTCCTAACATATTACAATCCGAACTTTTCTAAAGATAAAAAGGAAACAAACCGAGTCCTTATTGGACACTAATACACTTTTCTAAAGATAAAATAGGAAACTAACAAACTCTTCCTAATTAATAGATACAATTGCCTTTTTAGGACTCTATCTTTATATGGAAATCCTCATGAAGCACATCATCTTGATTCGACGGTGTCTCCAATGTTGTCGTACCGAAATCGGCTAGATCAGCTTGCCTTGTCCGATTCGGTATCAACCGATGGACACCTTAGCCGATTCGGACTCCGAGGCTTACCAAATTCTAGCTTAACAAGTTCATACTGATCTCCCACAGTTAGAGCCAAAATGACGATCGAATTTAAAATTTGGCTCCAAAACTTTTTATGGACGCAATATATAACATACATGGCACCATGACAAGTTTTGGGATTTTTCTGCATCAATTTAAAATTTTTTATTTTTTTCATTTAGTATGGAATTATTTTACCTTGTGCAGCGCTTGGTAAAATTTTTGCCGAGAGCAACACTAGGCAAAGTAACACTTTGTCAAGTGCCTCTTTCGGGGGCACTCGGCAAAGTCGACATGTGCCCCCACTTGGCCACATCAAAAAAAATATGTTGACCCTTTGCCGAGTGCCCGAGATAAGGCACTCGGCAAACCCTTTGCCGAGTGCGCATGTGTCACGGCACTCGGCAAACTCCCGCCAAAAAAAGAAGACTACGAAACGGAAAAAAGAAAAATATTTGCCGAGTGCACTGTGCCACGGCACTCGGCAAACTCCCGCCAAAAAAAGAAGACTACAAAAACTACAAAAAACAAAAGGAAAATGTTTGCCGAGTGCCCTTGGTCTGGCACTCGGCAAACCCTTCGCCAAGTGCACCTGTGGCATGGCACTCGGCAAACTCCCACCGGAAAAAAAGAAGACTACAGAAAAAGGAAAATGTTTGCCGAGTGCCTGTGATCTGACACTCGGCAAAGGGTTTGTCGAGTGCCCCTGTGGCATGGCACTCGGCAAACACCCGCTGGAAAAAAAAGAAGAGTATGACCAAGAAAAAAGGAAAATGCCTGCCGAGTGCCCGTGATCTGGCACTCGGCTAACCCTTTGCCGAGTGCCCCAGTGGCACGGCACTAGGCACACCCTTTCCCATCACTTAGACAAATTGGCACACTCACCCACTCTCACACACTAACACACACTCTACACACACCACTCACGCGTGCCCCAGCCCGCCGACGCCCTCACGTCCGCCGCCCCCGTCGGCCGACGCCACCCGCCCGGCCGCCCACGCCCGGCCGTCGGCGCCTCACGACGCCTCGGCCGGCTTCCTCGCCCACCTCCCACGCCTCCCGGCCGTCGGTGCCCCACGCCGCCCGACCGGCGCTCCACGCCGCCCCGACTCCCCTCTCCGGCCGACACCTCTCTCCCCTGGCCGGTGCCCCCACGTCGCCCCCACGGCTGCGCCCTCGGCCCGACGCCCGGCCAGCGCCCCCACGTCGCCCTCAGCCCGCCCCTCCCCGCCGGCGCCACCAAACGTGTATATGCCCTTATCACTCTCTCAGCTCCCTAGGCTCCATAGAAAACAGCTGCATCTTGGAATTTACCATGGTTGTCACTCACATACCTGCAAATAACCTTGTGGAGGATTAGACAATTAATTAGAGATGCACTTGATTAAAGAGAGATCTAGATGTTTATGTTGTCCTGGCTAGCTACCTAGTTTCTTTGCATTATTAAACTTGAAGGCCACTACATATGTGCAGTACTAGTGACGGTACATAGATCTTAGCTAATGATTTTAGTCCTATCAAGACAAAGGCACTTTACAATTAATGTGTTTGTGGTTTAACAAGAGTAACTATGCATGGTTAATCGGCACAATTTATGTGTTTGTGGTTGTCGGCCATCGTGCTGTCTTGTTTGTTGCAGGTTTTGAAAACTTCCCCATGTAGGGGAGGTGCTACCAAAATTTCCAATTGACATGATCATGTTTCTTAAGTACAGATCTTTGCACCTACCCCTACTTCTGTAGTCGTAACCGCTTCGATACCGGGGGTGTACTGTGATTTCTTTGCCACCTCCTTCTACTACACGGCTTCTCGCTGCCTTCACCGATGTCGTCGTCCGTCTAGCCTGAGAGGCACGTAGGTGAGAGACCCCGGGCTTCTCTTCCATATTTACATTAATTAGATATAATGTAGGTGTATCATGTAACCTAGTTAGGCATCTCCCGTTCAAAAGAGATACGATTGGAGTAGATATGCAGATCTTTGCCTATCTGAAACTGTATCTGTTTCGAATTGTCCATGTTTTTTGGACAGCCCGAGGATGTGTAGATGGGTTTAGTTTTCATGCCTTACTCCAGTCCGAGACAGGGTTTCGGTAGCACCTCCTTGTTGTTCTCCGGATGGACAATCTCCCTGTCAGGACGTGTATTTGGAGAACAGCGGGGAGGTGCTGCCGAAATTCTTTCTCGGGCCGGAGTAGGGCATGAAAACTAACCCTGTCTACACATCCACGGGTGGGATTAGGACCTATACTCACCTATTAGAGAGTATAGACACTCGGTAGATGCAAACAATTCTTATATTATTCGCTGATTTGATAGAGGATGGATGACCGTGAGTGGATGTACACGAGCTGTCCAAATGTGTCTGGGATGACTCTTGAATGGATTAACAAGACCAATGCTTTCATTGAGGGGGCTTTTTCCAGGCTTAATGGAAAACTTACTGCTTGGTGTCCATGCAATGAAGGGTGTATGGAGGACGAGCCAGAGGAAACTGCAAAGGCATATTACCAGATGTTGCAGGCGGCACAACAACCCCTTCATGGGCATACCAAGTTTTCTCAACTGGATGCCATTGCACGTCTAATGGCCCTAAAGTTCCAGTTTAGCTAGAGTAGAGACGACTTCGATGCTATCTTGTCAATAATTGGTGGTCTGCTTCCAGAAGGTCACATTCTGCCTAAGAGCATGTATGACGCACAAAAACTCCTTCGTGTACTTAAGATGCCATACGAGCAGATACATGCTTGTTCGAAGGGATGCATCTTTTTTAGAAAAGAATATGCAGAAGAGAAGTAATGTCAGAAGTGTAAATCCTCTAGGTACGTAGAGGTAGACTCTGGTGATGTTGAGAAGAGGCATCTCCAAATCTACGAGAAGATCCTTAGGTACCTTCTGTTCATACCGAGGATCCAACGGCTTTACATGATCGAGGAAACCGCGAAGCAAATGACATGGCATAAAAATGGACGTCGATACAATCCGATAAGATGGTACATCCAAGCAAACGGCGAAGCATGGGAAAAGTTTGATGCGATTTATCATGAGAAAACAAAAGAGGTTCGTCATGTACGTGTTGCGCTGGCAACAGACGGGTTCAATCCTTACGGAATGGCGGCGTCCCCATACACTTGTTGGCCCATATTCATTATTCCCCTCAATCTTTCCCCGGCATTGTCTTTCAACGACAGAATATTTTTTTGTCGTTGATAATTTCTGGACACCCAGGGGATAATATGTGTACATGGAGCCTTTGATTGATGAGTTGTTCCATGCTTGGGATGAACGGGTATTGACGTACGACCGTGCCACGAAGACAAACTTCAAAATGCATGTTTGGTACCATTACTTCCTGCATGACTTCCTGGCTTATGGGATATTTAGCGGCTGGTGTGTTCATGGAAAATTTCCATGCCCAGTATGCAAGTAATCTCTGGAGTTCTTTTGGTTGACAAAGGGTGGAAAGTATTCTTCGTTGGACAAACATCGACAATTCCTCCCTCTTGACCACCCATTCAGGCGAGACATTAAGAACTTTTAAAAAGGTGTCAGCATTGAAGACACTGCACCGTAGATGATGACAGGGGCCGAGGTTCGTGTTCAGTTAGATGCTCTTGTGGTGAATGAAGAAGGTGGTTTTGCGGGGTATGGTGTGCACCATGCATGGACACAGAAGTCAGGCTTGTGGAAGCTCCCCTATTTTGAGCACTCCTTCTTCCACATAACATTGATGTAATGCACATCGAAAAGAATATCGTCGAGGCGCTCTTTGCTACAATCATGGACATTCCTGATAAGACAAAGGACAACGTTAAGGCTAGAGTGGACCAGGAGAGATTGTGCGATAGACCCAAGCTGGACATGGCGCCTCCCAATGGCGGCAAGTCATGGAGGAAGCCTAAGGCTGATTTCTTCCTCACAAGGGCCCAAAGGAAGGAGGTACTGCAATGGTTCCAAACGTTAATGTTCCCTGATGGGTATGCAGCAAATTGGAAGAGGGGAGTGAACTTATCTACCATGCGAATTACTGGGCTCAAAAGTCATGACTACCACATGGATTGAGTGGCTTCTTCTGGTGATGGTTCGTGGCTATGTCCCTGAGCATATATGGAGGGTGCTGGCAGAGTTGAGCAATTACTTCCAGCATCTCTGTGCTAAGGAGTTATCTCGGACCGTGGTTAAAGAAATAGAAGAAATGGCGCCTGTGTTGATCTGTAAGTTGGAGAAGATCTTTCCGCAAGGGCAAGGCGACGTCCGACGTCTCCTACAACCCGGACGACCCTCGGTGTACTGCAATCCGGGCGTGCACAAGCACCTCACCGATTACTCAGTGATGGCAAGAGAGATCCACGGGCCAGAGTTCGATCCGAGCGCCCATGATCTTGACAATGAAATCGTCATGAGGGTGGGAGGGGGCAGGCAGCACGAGCGGTTATGGATGGGTGACAGCGTGATCGACACAGCTAGTACTCCTACTCTCACCGAGATTCGAGCGAGGAGCATGGGATCAAGCCCGACCCCTACACAGTCCCAGAAGGCGGCACTACAGGTTATTTCTGAAGGGTTACGTGGAGGTTACGCTAGCCAAAAAAAACTTTTAACCGCGCAAACCAGGAACACTTGCAAGTAAGGGTTGATAGATCGTTACAACGGTAATGTGCAGCGAAAACAGCCAATCAGGGCTATCTGATCCGGAAAAATGTAGCCGATGACAGCCGATTCCTGGGGACAGCCAATTCACCAATCAGTCGATTTGAGTCGTCCGACCGCGTTCTAGTGCCTCGCTCCGATGCGCCCGACCGCAGTCGGTTCGAAGCCGATCAACAGCACGCAACGTAGCAGCGCCTCTATCGGTATCCACACGTCCGGGGACAGAGCGCCGTACACCCGTGTGCTAGCACGCGATGCAAGGCTAGGGTTTGGCTCGGAAGTGGGGAGGGTTTCCGTGGAGTTTGATCTCGGCGACTTTTGTTGCGGATTCGGTTTAAAGTGATCCAACTGATGTGTCGCAGCTCTCCACCCCTCGCCCCTTTATATAGAGTTGGCTGACTGGGACTAGTGACCGATCGGGACTCTATTTCAAATCGGATCCCATCCGAATCTCATAGAGTCGGCCGCCCATACGTCGTAAGACCATAGGACTCTATCCGATCGGATCCCTATCCGATCGAACCGTATCCGAGTCCAACTCGAGTATCTATTCTATCCCCTTAAGCGTGCGACCAGTAGGTTCGGTATACTCGGTCTCGGCTATAGTCTAACTTAGCCGATTGTCGGCTCGAGTCCAACTCACGACCGTCAACGCGGCGCCTAGCAGCACATATTGACACATAGTATACAAGAATAATATCGGCTCGAACCTGTAATGTGTACACAAATCCCTTTGCCTCACGATACCGGTTAAGCTATAGGCAAGATGTGTGCCATCCCTTCAATAGCTTAACCATTCACTCGAACCGTATTGGATTATCGTCCGTTGATTGACTCCTCAATCAACTTAGCATGGCCATGCATTTCCATCATCCATTACCTCAAGGGGCCCGAGATATCTCTCCAAAGGAGGGGCAAATTCCATCTTGATCACTCACATCCCACTTCATGTTTCATAGCAAACCCGAAAACTACCTTTATAACTACCCGCACGGAGTAGCGTTTGGTAGTCTCAAAGTAGGCTACTACACATGTTGGAATCCATGGTGATCTTAGGTCTAAGGACTTTGTACCAACACTACTTGAGACCAACTAATGGCACATTGATTCCGTAGTGTCTCATGGTGGGTCTATCCAACAATGTGTTCTCTAACACATATGTCCATGTTTATTGATTTGGTATCTCCATACCCATGATCTATGAGACATGATCATCAATCAATAAACATGCCGATCTTAGAATCATATTTGTTCCAACAATATGACATATGATCGAGGATCGTTTAGAAATAGATTCATACATATCGAGTCTCATAAATAAGTCACGTACTTATTGATCAATACAAGATGTCTATTTCATGGAACCGAATAACACTTTATTCATAAATACATAAACATTGACGTGATATCCAACATCTCCATGTTGCCTCTAGGGCATATCACTAACAATCTCCCACTTGCACTAGAGTCAATCATGTAAGTATCTAATACCCATTGCTCTTGTGTGCGCCTCATGCTTCGGCGAGGGAGAGGTTTTGTCGGCGGATCGGCTATGTTGAGATCCGTGTGCACTTTGCATATCTTGACATCACCTCTGTCCACTATCTCGCGGATGAGATGATATCGCCGAAGTATGTGTTTGGGCTTCGATGTGACCTTGGCTCCTTGGCTTGCGCAATGGCTCCACTATTATCACAATAGAGAGACATTGGACCGTCGCACTAGTCATAAAACCAAGCTCGAAACGAATTTCTTGATCCAAACAGCCTCCATTGCAGCTTGCGAAGCAGCAATGTACTCGGCCTTCGTTGTAGAATCGCAACGATATCCCGCTTGGAACTCTTCCAGTGATGCGCCTCTGTTCGTGCAAAACACGAACCCATTGCGATCTATAATCATCCTTGTCCGTTTGGAAGCTAGCATCGGTGTAACCACTTACAACAAGCTCTTCTTCACCTCCATAGACTAGGAACATATCCTTAATTCTTCTCAAGTACTTTAGGATATTCTTTACGGCATCCAGTGACCTTTACCTGGATCTGATCGATATCTCGCTCGTAGCACTCAAAGCGTACGAGACATCCGGGCGTGTACAAAGCATGGCATACATGATGGATCCAATTGCCGAAGCATATGGAACCATACCCATCTTATTCCGCTCATCATGTGTCCGAGGACACGATTCTTGCTAAGATTAATGCCATGTGACATGGGCAAGAAACCTTTCTTGGAATCATGCATGTTGAACCTTTTAACCACCTTGTCAATGTATGTACTTTGGCTTAATCCAATTAGCCTCTTGGATCTATCTCTATAGATCCGAATGCCCAATATGTATGCTGCCTCCCTAAGTCTTTCATGGAAAAACTATTTTTCAATGAAGACTTGACGGATTCTAGCATAGGGATATCATTTCCAATCAACAATATGTCATCCACATATAAGATTAGAAATACAATTGCGCTCCCACCGACCTTTTTGTAAACACAGCCTCCTCTTCGTTTTTGATGAAACCAAACCCTTTGATTAGTTCATCAATACGAATATTCCAACTCCGAGATGCTTGCTTCAATCCATAAATGGATTTCGTAGCTTGCATATCTTTCGAGCGATTCTGGATCGACAAAACCCCGAGGTTGTATCATGTATACATCTCACTTAGGTTTCCATTCAGGAAAGCCGTTTTGACATCCATCGCCATATCTCATAATCGAAATATGCAGCAATCGCTAGGATAATCCGAATAGATTTAAGCATTGCGACGGGCGAGAAGGTTTCATCATAATCAACTCCTTGAATCTGTTTAAAATCTTGCGCCACCAATCGCGCCTTATAGATGTGAACATTTCCATCCATACCGGCCTTTTCTTAAAAACCCATTTACACTCAATGGTTTTGACACCATCAGTGGATCAACCAAGTTCCAAACTTGATTGTCGTACATGGATTCTATTTCGATTTCATGGCTCCAAGCCACTTGTTGGAATCGGGTCCCACCATCGCTTCCTCATAGGTCTTAGGTTCATCGTTGTCCAACAACAATATATCACGTTGTTCCACACCGTACTCTCGGCGCACGACGTGATCTTTCGGACCTCCGTGGGCGGTGTATCTACAACCGGTGGTGCAACACTTTGCTCCTCCGTTGTGGTTCGTGGTCGCCGAAACGTTTTCGGTGTTTCTTGAACTTCTTCAAGATGCACCCTGCTCCCACTAACCCTTCTTGAAAGAAACTCTTTCTCCAAGAAGACACCGTGTCGGGCGACAAACACTTTGCCTTGTTCCCGATTATAAAAGTAATATCCCTTAGTTTCCTTAGGATATCCCACAAAGAAGCACTTGTCGATTTGGGTGTGAGCTTGTCGACCGTAAACGTTTTACATAAGCCTCACATCCCCAAATTTTGAGAAAAGACAAACTAGGGGTTGTCCCGTCCATATCTCATATGGTGTCTTTTCAACCGACTTAGATGGAACTCTATTTAGTGTGAGCGCATGTTTTCAAGAGCATATCCCCGAAGGATAACGGAAGATCACTTTGGCTCATCATCGACCGCACCATGTCCAACAAGGTGCGTTTTCTCCGTTCGGACACTCCGTTCCATTGTGAAGTTCTGGCGGAGTCAACGTGGAACAATTCCACAATCTTTCGATGATTACCAAACTCTTGGCTCAAGTATTTCCCTCCACGATCGATCGTAGAAACTTGATTGTTTTCCCTAAATGATTCGTACTTCATTATGGAATTCTTTGAACTTTTCAAAGGATTCGGACTTATGCCTTATTAAGTAGATATAACCATATCTACTAAAGTCATCGGTAAAGGTAATGAAGTACTCGATAACCACCTCGGCCGTTGAGCTCATTGGTCCACAACATCAATATGTATGAGTGCCAACAAGTCACTTGCTCTTTCACCGTGTCCCGTGAAAGGTGCCTTTGTCATCTTACCAAGTAAACAAGACTCACATGTCTCAAATCATTCAAAATCAAAAGAGTGAAGCAATCCATCCTTATGGAGCTTCTCCATGTGTTTCTTATTTATATGGCCTAAGCAACAATGCCGGATAAACATGGGGTTTATATCATTAGAGAGTTGCCTTTCTGTATTAATGTTATAGATGGGAGACGCTTCAAGATTCAAAACGTATAATCCATTCACCAATGGAGCATGAAAATAGAACATATCTCTCGAGATATATTGAACAACCATTGTTCATTGATCTAAAATCATATCCTTCCGCTTGCAAACATGAAGCGGAAATAACGTTTTGACATAGTGTTGGAATACAATAACAATTATTCAATTCCAAAACTAATCCTGAAGGTAGATGAAGTGGTATCGTGCCGACGGCAAGCGTAGCAACGCTTGCTCCATTGCCGACGCGCGTTCACCTCGCCCCTTCTCAATCCTCTACTTCTTCTCATTCCACGCAACGACTTGCAAATCTGAGCTACGATCCGGTATCAAATACCCAAGAGTTAGTAGGTGAAGTAGCAAGATTAATGTCTATAACATTAATACCGCGAAGTCGTACTTTGCTTCTTTTTGAGATCCTCCATGTACTTCTTGCGGTTCCTCTTCCAGTGGCTGTCTCCTTGCAATAGAAGCAAACGGCATCGATGTCGCCGACCCTTCTTGCCCTTCTTTGCATTAGAGGCACTCGCGATCTCATCGGGAGTTAACTTCCTCTTGGTGCAAAGTTTCTTGACAGTGGTTTGCGCTTAGCCTTCGCATCATCATCACATGATGACCGTTTTCTGGATACTCTCCTCACTGTCTTTAGCATCCCATGCAATTCAGCCAAGGTTCTATCCATATTGTTCATGTGATAATTTAATATGAATGGCTCGAAGCTCGGAGGGAGCGATTGGAGAATCACATCGGTAGCCAACTCTTGGCTAAGGGGAAAACCTAGTTTTTCCGGACTCTCAATGTAGCCAATCATCTTTATCACATGCGGATGACGAGATTCCCCTCAACAAGCTCGCACGCAAACAAGGACTTTGAGGTGTTGAACCTCTCGGCCCAAGCTTGGTTCTCAAACATGCCACGCAGCCCGAATAATAGTGTGAGCATCGCTGCTCTCATATTGCTTCGAAGCTCGGGGGACATTGTAGCAAGCATGAGACAGGCTTATATCTAGGGCATCATTAGTGTGCTTCTCGTAAGCTCTCCGTGCGGTTGCGGTGGCATTATTTGACAAATCCTCGGGATAGGGTACTTCAAGAACGTACTCCTTACGCTCTTGCTTGAGAACAATTCTCAAGTTGCGATACCAATCCATAAAGTTTGTTCCATTTAATTTTTCCTTTTCGAGAATAGATCGCAAATTAAAAGCACTGGGTGTAGTATTAGCCGCCATTTATTCTACAACGAAAAAGCAAAGTTTTAGCACAATTTTTATGCTATGTCTTTTGTTAAACAATTTAACATAAGACTCCCATTACGTATTTTTCACCTTCCCTCTAGGTTACGTATTGGGTCAAGATCCACATGTTAGTTAATTTTCTAGTGAGCTTTGGCATCACTGCGAAAAATTAGTAACATCGGTAAGCAACTCCTTGCTAGTCACATCTCTATGTGACTCTTGTTGTTGGTGTGGCATCTACATGCCCGGCGCCAACCTATGCCCCAAGGCCCAAAACTGTTTTGATAGCCTTGTTAAGTAAACCAAATGCTCCTGCATGTATATGTCGACATATACCCCTCGTGTTAGAATGGCACTCTGCTTTGGCGGACCCACCATTGACGAGCATAACGGTGACGGGTGCAACATTTGGAAGGGCATCATTACTACTTAATATTGTGAGGGATGCTATCCTATCAAACAAACATATCACATATGAAAGCAAGTAGAATAGCATGAAATAGTATGGCCCCCTTCACATGGTGATCTCTATCTCCATGCCGGTGTAGAGGATCTCCATCTTCATCACCGTTCTTCCGAGTGCCGAATGCTTGGATATGTTTACTACTATAGAAGCTCTAATTGAAGATTACATCGACTCGCAGTCGTGAAAGAATATTACAAGCATTGCACTTATGAAAGAATATTACAGGGATTGCACATATGAAAGAATATTACATGCATCACATGCATCTCATACATACAATAGGGCCATACCATCTCAAAGAATTCTCTGCAAAAACAAGTTAGGCGTAGAAACGTTTTCTACCTATCGCAGAGATACGGCACCGAGACGACCTATAAGGGGTACGCACACGGCGGTCCCGCTAGCCGGAAATTCATAGATCCAATCTATGAAATCGCTTACGAAAACCATGTCGGCATAATCATATTATGTCGTCCCGATACACTATCAAGGGAGATGGTTTGCGTAGGCGCGAGGCAGCAGACAAGACCGGACTACGAGATAGCTTCGGCATAATCACATTATACCGTTCCGATACACTATCAAGGAACGCTATCTCGAAGCCGACTCAAATCGAGTTATATGGAAATTGCTTCGACGTAATCACATTACGCCGTTCCGATACACTATCAAGGAACACAATTACCATTAACTCTCCTCAACAGATCCCGTAAAACCGATTGACCTAATCAACCCGTGCACAAAACTTGTTCCAGATCCAATCTAAAACCCGAACTAAGCAAGATTAGCTCGATACCACCGAAGGGTTACGCGGAGGCTACGCTAGCCGAAAACAAAAACTTTTAACCGCGCAAACCAGGAACACTTCCAAGTAAGGGCCGATAGATCGTTACCGATTGGAGTGTGCGGCGGAACACCAATCGTGGCTATCCGATCCGAACAGTGTAGCCGATGACAGCCGATTCACCAATCAGCCGATTTGAGTCGTCCGACCGCGTTCTAGCGCCTCGCTCCGATGCGCCCGACCGCACGGTTGAAGCCGATCAACACGGCGCGCAATGTAGCAGCGCCTCTATTGGTATCCACACGTTCGGGGACGAACGCCGTACACCCGTGTGCTAGCACGCGATGCAAGGCTAGGGTTTGGCTCGGAAGTGGGGAGGGTTTCCGTGGAGTTTGATCTCGACGACTTCGTTGCGGATTCGGTTTAAAGCGATCCAACCGATGTGTCGCAGCTCTCCACCCCTCGCCCCTTTATATAGAGTTGGCCGACGGGACTAGTGACCGATCGGGACTCTATTTCAAATCGGATCCCATCCGAATCTCATAGAGTCGGCCGCCCATACGTCGTAAGACCATAGGACTCTATCCGATCGAGCCGTATCCGAGTCCAACTCGAGTATCTATTCTATCCCCTTAAGCATGCGACCTTGTAGGTTCAGGTATACTCGGTCTCGGCTATAGTCTAACTTAGCCGATTGTCGGCTCGAGTCCAACTCAGCCCGACCACGTCAGCGCGCCTAGCAGCACATATTGACACCATAGTATACAAGAATAATATCGACTACGAACCGTAATGTGTAAACAAATCCCTTTGCCTCACGATACCGCTTAAGCTATAGGCAAGATGTGTGCCATCCCTTCAATAACTTAACCATTCACTCGAACCGTATTGGATTATCCGTCTTGATTGACTCCTCAATCAACTTAGCATGGCCATGCATTTCCATAATCCATTACCTCAAGGGGCCAGAGATATCTCTCCAAAGGAGGGGCAAATTCCATCTTGATCACTCACATCCCACTCCATGTTTCATAGCAAACCCGAAAACTACCTTTATAACTACTCGATTCTGAGAATAGCGTTTGGTAGTCCCAAAGTAGGCTACTACACATGTTGGAATCCATGGTGATCTCAGGTCTAAGGACTTTGTACCAACACTACTTGAGACCAACTAATGGCACATTGATTCCTGTAGTGTCTCATGGTGGGTCTATCCAACAATGTTCTCTCTAACACATATGTCCATGTTTATTGATTTGGTATCTCCATACCCATGATCTATGAGACATGATCATCAATCAATAAACATGTCGATCTTAGAATCATATTTGTTCCAACAATATGACATATGATCAGGGATCGTTTAGAAATAGATTCATACATATCGAGTCTCATAAATAAGTCACGTACTTATTGATCAATACGAGATGTCTATTTCATGGAACTGAATAACACTTTATTCATAAATACATAAACAATAACGTGATATCCAACATCTCCATGTTGCCTCTAGGGCATATCACTAACAATTTCTGTTTCACTCGTCGTCCGTTGATTCTTACAAATGTTTGATTTGCATTGTATCATTGGGATGCAATTAATAATGTAGGCCCAGCTAGATGAACAAAGGAGGCTACGGGAGGAGATGCACAGACGCATTAGGCCCAGCTATTGGAGGTACAACGGCAGCAACAGGCCCAGATGCACCATTACTATCAATACAAGCAGACTCTGTCTTAGAACATGGGTCAGCCTCCGCCTCCACCAACGATGGTCTTACCGCCTCTACCAGTTGTTATGGCCACTCCGCCGCCAGCTCTTATGGGCACTCCTATGAGTCACTTGAGAACATTGTAGTTTTATTTCATATGACATAACATTGTAGTTTCATTTCACATTCATTCTTCTTCCTATTATGCAGTATACCTCGTCGGCATCGAATGTTGGGCCTCAGGATGTGGATTTGTCGCCAGCGCACTGTAGGCCACCAACTATGTAAGCACCCTAACTCGATTTGTGGTTATGGATGTTGTGTACTTGTCGCACCGGAGTTAAATTATGGTTCTGGATGATTGTTGTGATATATTTGTCTGTGATGGTTCTTGTGATATTGAGGTGACATATTATGGTCCTGTGATGCTTCGTGTGATATATATGTTGTGCCTGTGAAGATTATTGTGTTATGCCTGTGATGATGATTGTCGAATGCCTGTGATGATGCTTGTGGAATGTCTATGATGATGATTGTGGAATACCTGTGATGATGATTGTGAAATGCCTGTGATAATTGTGTATTTGTGATAATTGACGAAAAGGATTAATACAATAGAGGGTCAGGATGCATGTTTGTCTAGTGTAGCACTAGGCAAAGAGGGGTTTGCCTAGTGCAACACTAGGCAAAAAGGGGTTTGCCTAGTGCAACACTAGGCAAAGAGGGGTTTTGCCTAGTGCTACCATTTTTTGCCTAGTGCTGCCATATATTTGCCGAGTGTCTGGCACTAGGCAAAGAAGTAAAGTTTGCCAAATGCATGGCACTAAGCAAAGAGGAAAAAAGTTTGCCGAGTGCTACGCACTAGGCAAAGAAAAAGTTTGCTGAGTGCAGTGCACTAGGCAAACACAAAAGTTTGTCGAGTGTCATGCACTAGGCAAACAAAAAACTTTGCCTAGTGTTAGGCACTAGGCAAAGTTTTTTGTTTGCCTAGTGCCTGACACTAGACAAACTTTTTTGTTTGCCTAGTGCTTGGCACTAGGCAAAGTCCTTGCCGAGTGCCCGCAACCTGACACTCGGCAAACACCCCTTGCCAACAACCCCTTTGCCAAGAGAGCTTTGCCGAGTGTTTCACTCGGAAAACCCTTTACCGAGTGTAATAGAGGCTTTGTCTAGTGTCCTAGACACTAGGTAAATCATAGGATTCCGGTAGTGCAAACTTAATATGCAAGTCTTTTTTTAAGGTCACCTATGTAGTTAAGGGTAGGAACTTGTGAAAATTATTTTTCTATTAATGTTCAGATTATTGCAAGACCATATTTATGAGAGCCTTGGCCGATTCAATTGAAATAATACAATCTAGTACATAGGAATCATTCCTTTTTTACTTCTATTCTAATGTAGCTCTAGTTTTCGTAGGTATTTTATTGGTTTGCACTGTAATCCATGCACACCTTCACTATGAGTTGTAGGTTTGTGCAATTAAGGCCCTATTTAGTTGTAGATGAAAAGTGAAAAAATTTTGGATTTTGGTCACTTTTTGGCTTTTTGGAACTAAACAGGGGGGGTGAAAAGTTGGGATGAAATAAGTTCAGATTTGGGAGTAGTTTGGCCAAAAAAGGTGAAAATTTTTGTTGGGAGAAGCGCCGGACGCCACTACCCCTGCGCGTGCCTTCTTCTCTTCTCTCTGCGCGCCGCCCTTCTTCTCTTCGTCTGTGCGCGTGGCGGAGGCGGGGGAGGCGGCGCACGGGGGAGGCGGCGGAGGCGGAGGCGCGCGGGAGGCGGCGCGGCGGAACCGGCTCGAGCCAGCGCGGCGGCGGGGGAGCCGCTTCCTCCTCGTTCCAAATCCCACCCCCCAGATCGCAGGGCGGGGGACGGAGGCTTGGGAGCTTCCAGCTCTGCGCGCCCTGCACCTGCTGCGACGGTGGCGACGGCTCTAGGGCGGCGGCTACATCCTCTCGCCGTGCTTGCATCCTCTCCAAGTCCCGCGACGCATCGGCTGCAAGCTCTAGAAAGGTGCTCCTCATCATCTGCTTCTTACCGATGAATTTGTTGAGAGTGATGAGAATATGAATATGAAGATGAAAGGATATATGCAGGCTTGATCTGTACAGTAGTAGTTTTAGGGGTAAATTTGTCTTTATTATAACAACCCAAGAAAATTTCATATGCAACTAAACACTTACTCTTGTGAAAAGTTTTCACCCAAATTTTTTTGGATGAAAAGTTTTCACCAAATTTTACAACTAAACAGGGCCTAAACCTATCGGTTCGTCTATGAGATACATGTTTACCCTAAATTTAATTTAAATTGGCCCAGCTAGCTGATTTTTTTTTAATTTTCTTGCCTAGATCAAGGGGAATCCATAAGTAGGCATCTACTTTGACATCCCCATCACCAAGAGAATCTCAGTGCATATGTTAGCCATAAAAAGGCGTCAATAATAATGTCCTTAAGTAGAAAGGAGGTACACATTTAATAGATCCAACTATAAACTATTTTTTCTCTTTCTTGTTCATAAAGGATGAGGAAAGTGATGAATTTGGGGAGGAATGTTTGGTGGTGAAGAGAAGAGAATGAATTGATGAATTGAAGGGAACAAAGAGAGAAATAGAGGTATGATATTGCATGATATCTAAGAATTGGCCTGATACTAATCGATATCAGGCATAGTACCATGGTACCAACTGTATCACGTCTGATACTAGTTGGTATCAGGTAATATCAATGGATAATTGGCTCAAATCTATGTGATATTATTTGATACCACGAAGTATCACTTGATACCTCCTAGGTATCACCTGATATCGACATGTATCAGAATCTGATATCTGTTTGGTATTTTCTTGTTTAGACAGGATCCCGTGTATAGCGGCCCCTTAATTTAACAAACTTTATGCTACTTTAACACCAATGGGATGTATCACAATTAACACAAAAATTGTGGTACACACGGTTATTTTCTTCTTTAAGACTGTAAAAATACCTCTGATATCTTATATATATATATATATATATATATATATATATATATATATATATATATATATCGACATTTTCATTAGATAGATGTCACCAGCTGCTTAGCGCGCACACACAAGACTCAACTCTTGCGAGATATTACCTCCGGTTCCTTTTTTGTTTGACGTGAAACAACTAACGTCAAATATTAATGGATGGGGAGTATAATTTTAATCTCTTGATTAAGAGGGTGTGCACTACTGACAGGGAGCGCGCGCAAAGGGAAGTGGAATAATGCATTAGAGCAGTAAGCTTAATTAGAGACTTAGATGGTCGTTTTGGCTCTTTCTTTCTCCAGCTCGATCAAGCATGCATATGCACACACATATATATACATGAATGTTCTCTATTTTCCTGGAGAGCTCTTGATGGCTTGCATCACCGCTAGCTCCACTGCATTTGCATCGATCCCTCCATCGGCTTCCTCGTGCTGTAACAATAACAACATACAATCCGACATGCGCAAAATGCAAACTCAGGCATCTTCAAATGTGTAGATTCAAATGCAAAGAGACTTTACATGTATTTACATTGTGTACAAGAATATATATATCTTACCTCTCCTCCTACTGCTTCGAGTCGAAATGAATTGGAGCATGAAGCCCTAGCCTCAATCACAGTGAGTCCTAACTCATCGAAGGCTTGCAGAATGGAGGCTAGTAGCCCAGGGCTGCTTTTGTCCATGAACACATTGATGAGGAAACCCTTGTCTAGAACTTGAACTCGCACCTGATCGACCATTACATATACATATTAATTTATACAGCAGTTTGTACATATGATGTCATTCAATCGATGAGAATGGATGACCTATCAGCACAATGTTCTTACCACAGGAGAGGGTTCTTCGCAAATATTCATGTTCTGTGCAGACGCTAATTCTTTGTTCAGTGCGGCAATCTTCTGCTTCAGATCTTTGATGTATGTTGATGCATCAGAGATTATAGACATTTTATTTACCTGCGTCGAAACGTATATATACATTTAATTCAGTTTCCCACTTTAAACTAATTAATTTTGTCAAAGAACATATCTATATGAAATATTATGATGGTGCGCTGGTTATTAAACTCTATTTATTTGTTTCTTCTTTAATTTAGCAACCTATGTTGGATGACTATTCTGTAACATATATATAAGTGGAGGCTGCATGTATAGAGGCTTTCCATTATTGAAAAGAATATATCTACAACGTAGGCTACATATCTCCAAGCTAGACTCCAACAGTAATATTTCCCGTCAATCAATAGGTAGGTAACTAGTTTGTTCATCGCCCTTAATTCTTATTGTCACCTGGGGTTATTACTGGAACTTGTTGCAGGCATACCCTATAGTTAAAAGAGTGAAATATTGAAAGTCGTTCAAAATGTTCTCCAAAATTTTTCAGAGAGAAAAAGCTTTCTATAAATTGGTACGCGTGCGTGACATATATTCCTTGACAAAGGATAAGAAACTAATTAAGAACTAAAAAATGTTTTCAAGGTAAATTAAGGGCAGGCAGCTTACAGCAACTTGACAGAAATCACCAGATGTGTTCATTAAGAATGGACAAAAGAAATATACTAGAAATTGGGTCAATCAAACGACGCAAGCAATGCAATTAATGCAAAAAAAACTTCTTGCAGTATCTCTGGATTATTGTTCATCTAGCTAGGATAAATTAAGTTTATGGAATGGAAAAAAAGATGAAAAAACATGTGAGATAGTAACGACATACCGCATGAGAATGAGTAAGAGTTCGGAGAATTTGCAGCTTCTCATGCAAACTCGCTCTCTTCTGCTCCCGGGAGACCATCTCTCTCTCTCTCTCTCTCTCTCTCTCTCTCTCTCTCTCTCTCTCTCTTGGTGAACAAGCTAATTAAGCTAGCTCTCTCCTATGGCTATGGTGGGGAGGCCGTGAGAGACTGAGGAGAGAGGTATTTAAAGACTTCGCGACACAGGAGCCTCCTGGCATGAGACACGATTACTACATTTTAGCTATTCATTGGAGCCTTTGATACTCTCTGGTCAAGATCGATAATGACCGGAGCTCAAGGTATGCGTGCTCACTAGGATCTACTAATTAAACCAAAACGCGTTACAATCAAAAGTTAAAAAATGTTAAGTAACATTGACCAGATCATGTTGAATTGAAAACCGAGGGATTTATGAAATTAATCTATCATATCTCGTATCTTTCCTACATCTTCCATTATCTTAAAACATATTTTGATTAATATTCTAGTGGTAATCGATAATGATTTAGCCGGGCGTGTACATCTAGTTACGCTGAAATCGAAAGTGATCTTAGAGCAATTACATCATCTCAATGTAATTGTCTTTCTTCATCTTAAAAAAGTGATTATTACCAACCCATCTGTTTATAATTTAATTAATTTGGTTGAATATCACAGATAAATTAACAGAGAGGATTGCAATGAGTGAGGAGGGCTAGAGTGGCGTCGCCGTTGTACGTCCACGTCATGCCAACTCTGAGCCGGTAAGGCTCTTGTGTTCCATCTCCATGACCAAATTTGGTTCACGCACGGACCAGGAAAAGTACAAAGGAATGTACTTTTTCCTCACATGACTCCTGGCCGGTCCGGGGTAGCGACCAAAACATCAAATTCCTTCCCTTATTCTCTACCCTTAAACAAATGGCCTCACACATTCCCCCGGCCATGCACTAGCTACCAACGCCTCGCGAGCGACGCGCATCATTCGATATGCCCGCGGCCAAAACATATGACAAGAGAGGCGGGTAGGGAGCCACCACATCAACACACACACTTCAACTTCAATTCAATCAGCCATCGCTTTTACCTGTATATTCACTGATTGCCATTTGCCACATCAACATGCAAAGTGCACTGATCATTCATGTCTATCCCTGGACTCCTCATCAGTTATTGTTTGTTAACTCTTAATTAATCATGCATATGTGTACAGTAACAAGCTAATAGGTCTAACTCTGAACAGGTAACAGCAGCTAAGCTAAGCTAGCATGCATATTGGAGGTGAGCTGAAGACATATATACTATGCATGTGATACTAGTAGTGCTAGGAAACATGCAAGAGTTACATAGGAACACAAATATATATAAGACCTATATACACATATGAGTTCTGTGCCAGTTGGACATGGTAGGCAGGGCACAGGCCTGCAGCGACGCTTGCATGCATGCAAGCAAGCGTACAATTGAGCTGCAGATCATGAGAGAGAGAGAGAGAGTACACATGTGTACAAGCTGGGAGAGTTCACAAGCTCTGGCGAGCTACTACCTCCGTATCAAAATGAGGTAGTATATCAAAATATAAGAATTTTTAAGGCTGGATATGGTTATTAAGAAAGTAAATATAATTAAGTTAAAAAATATTATGATTGAATGAGAAGTGAAAATAGGTGAAAAAATAAAATGGTGGATGGTTGTGATTGGTTTGAGAAAAGAATGGTGATAGAGGAATTGTTATATTTTGAGAAAAATGAAGTAGCTAGCTTGCAAGAGTTGTTAAAATATATTTTAAGATAAATTTTAAAAATAAAATTATTATATTTTGAGACGAAGAAAATAGCTAGCTTGCAAACATATATACGTATATACATGTGTATATATGTATATATAACTATGTATAAAGCAAGTAGTGTTTTTATCAAAAATTTTCGTTCGTCTGACTATTTTACAGAAAACCCCTTAAGTGTTTATAATATTAACCCGCAATCCCAATGCTGAAAAGAAAGGAAGGACTTGGATGAAAAAAGACCTCCTGCGCCCCTCTCGCCCATCCCAATCCGCGCCGCGTCTGCGCCCCTCCTCCCGTCGCCGCCGGAGCTCCCGCGCGCGCGCTTACGCTACTCCCTCCCGTCCCCATCCGTGTCGCGTCCCGACTTTACCCGTTGCAACGCATGGGCACAGTTGATAGTATGTGTGTGTATATATATATATATAAAGCAAGTAGTGTTTCTATCCAAAATTTTCGTTTGTCTGGCTATTTTGAAGAAAACCTCTTGAGTATTTATAAAATTAACCCGCAGTTCCAATGCTAAAAAGAAAGAGAGGGCTTGGATGAAAAAAAAACCAACTACGCCCCTTCCTCCCGTCTCCATCCGCGCCCCGCGCCGCGCCTGCGCCCCTTCCTTCCGTCCCAATCCGCACCGCTCCCCGACTTCACCGTTCAACGCACTTGCATTGCTTATATTTATATATATATATATATATATATATATATATATATATATAACACACAATACACACACGTAAAGCGTTACGTACACAGGTGCCTGATACTGGGGGTCTCGTGACGCGCGGGGTTTGGCGCGATGCATGCCATGCCCCGATATGCTAGAGGCCGCCGTCTCGTGATCTCTCCCTTCCGATCCCAGTGTACGTACTCGTCGTGGTCGTCGTCGTCACCGTTTTAGCTTTGGCTAACTTGCTGCAGGCGGCGTCGTCGTCGTCTCACCGATCGATCCCCTATAGCCATATAGCTAGCTACTGCATGCATGCTCGTGTGCTGCTGCCCTGCAGCATCAGCTACGCAACAGCTAGCTAGCCTGCCAAACCAAACGGCCGGGATTCAATTCAATCTCGCAAGATCGTCACCTTGGTTGGCCTGTCTCGATCTCTTAATTTGGTTTTGCTGCTGCTGCGCGCGTCTGCAGTATAGTTCACGTGTGTACGTATATCGAGCATGGCTATACTGCAGCTAGCCGTCGTCGCTCGCTCGCTCGCTCACGCGGCTCAGAGGCTCACGGCCACCCTGCGCGCGCGGCAGGCGGCAGCAAACGAGCGATGCAGAGAGAGTAGCTAGCGACGCATGCTGCTGCTGGTTGGCGCGCGCGTTTGCATTTCATTTCATATCTCTCTGCGCGCTGCCCGGCCGACCGCTTCGGCGCTTAATTCATCGATCTCTTTAGCCATGAGCGCGCTTGATGCATGTGCGATGCTATCGGCAAAGGTGTAGAAGTACACAAGCGAGCTCGATATACTATGCGTTGGTTGATTTTATCGGCCATTGCCGATATAATTAGAGAGGAGATAATTTTATCCTTTTTTCCTAACAATAAAAAAATAAATTATGAGATAAGAGCTAAGGGCATCTTCAACAGGCTCTTTAAATTAGGCTCTTCAAACAGCCATATAACTAACTCCTTATCTGTTTGCAAGTCCAATTCGTTGTTTCTTCCAACAGTCTCTCCATCTATACTTTTTATTTTATATCTATGACAGGGAAGACCTACGTATCAGTCTCTTATTACCCTTTTTCTTCTTCATGTTTCTCTCTCTCTTTTTCTTCTCTCTGTCACAGGAGGAGCGGGGCGGCACGACCGTGGGTGTGGCCGTGAGGTCGGCCGATGGGAGGGGTGGGCGGCGCTGGCGAGGCAACACGGGGCGGCCGCCGTCAATGAGGTTCACGGCGATGAGGGCCGTGGGGGCAGCGCGGCCATGGGCGCAACCATGGGGTCAACCAGCGGGAGGGACGTAGCAGAAACGGATGGCACCGACGAACTAAGGACATGAAGCAGTTGATCCCATCGAACTCTGACGCGAACCACGACTTCCCTTCCGGCTTCCTCTCCGCTGGCCGCGAGCTATGCTTCTTCCCCTCCTGCTTCGGCGCCTTCTCTACCGTCGTCGTCTTCTGCGGCTGCTCCCCACCATCACAATCTCCGCCGGCGATGTCAAGATCGAGAAAACCAAGATCTTGTCCATGGTCGAGAAACCTGTAGGGGCGGCGCGGCCGGAGGGAGGGGAGGCCGGTTGTAGGGACGGAGGCGACACGAGCGGCGACGAGGCGGCACGGATGGCATGGTTGCAGGATGGAAAAAGAGGAAGGGGGCACGCGGGAGGTCAAAAATGGGATGGCAAGGCACGATGGGGAGACTGGTTGCTTGCCCAATGTAGAGAGCGGAGGAGAGGATCTGAGGAGCTCCTTAGGATAGGGATAGGTTTAAGGAGTTCATTGAACATAGTTTTTAACAAAATTCCTAAAATTAACTATAGAGTCATCTAAGAAGTCTCTTGAAGATGCTCTAAGAGATATAAACTATTGCCATGACCGGTGGCAACAACCAAGATATTAATTAGGATAATAATTAGGATAAGCCCACGAACCATACCAAAAAGAAGATCAGGCATTGAGGAGAGGTGACAACTGATCTTATGCCAAAATTTCAAAATCCTAATAGAGCCCGATTGATCTACTGTACTGGAAGGGATTCATAGATTCCTTATGTAGGTGAATCAAGAAGAAAGAAACAGAAGAGAAAAGAAGCAAAAGAATTCAGCAGAACTTGTGCCTTTAATTCACACTGCTGAGGAAAAGGGCTTTAGTCCCAGTTTGTAACATCCTTTAGTCTCGGGTTTCAAACCGAGACTACGAAAGCAGGACTAAATATATCTATCTTTAATCCCGAATGAATAACCGGGACTAAAGATACTTCTTTAGTCTCGGTTGATGTTACCAACCAGGACTAAAGATTTTTTTTAAATTTTGCTCTTGCTGCTAGCTTGTTGCTTGTTTATATATATATATATATATATATATATATATATATATATATATATATATATATATGCGCATACATATATTACACATATATATTTTTATACATATATATGCAATATGCATATATATATATATGTATAAATATATATTTTGCACACATATAATCGCACTTAATTAAGTAAAAATATATATGTGTTAGTAAAATATGTACACACATATTTATGCACATATATTACATTCATAATTAATTTTTTACTGGTCTATGTCGTATATTACAAAAATTTATCTATGATGTGGATCCACGACTACTCCAATCCTAGTATAATGCTCCAGTGGGATCAATAATCTGCTCGTTGATAAATCCCATCGGTTCTTCTTGAGCGACTGTATGAAACTCGCGTGGGGGAGTTTATCCCTTATGTCACAAATAATCTATCATTTGAATAAATAAGAAATAAATATATGAAATCAATAAGAAATCGAGACGTAATGTATGAATAACTGTTATACGTACTTCCAGATCAACGGGACATGTGACTTGTTAAACTAGGCGGTGAATGTAGTCGCAGACGTAGTAGCCGCACAAGTTTGCTCCCTGCGCCTGTTTTGCACACTAAAGGAGAAACAACGAAAAATTTAATATATATTTCTATTTTAGAACAAATTAATGATTTAGTATAACTTTGGAGTTCTATTTCTAAAGGAGAAACGACGAAATGACGTCATTTTTGGCCTTTCATTGCAAGAATTCCAGCGTGGTACCCAACTTGTTGTGCCCCTGTTCACAACCTTGGTACAAGGACATTTTGTGATTCGCCAACATACGCTCCAATTTCTGCACCTCCTTTTCACCTTCGCAGTTCTCCTGTACGTCGCGCAACATCTGACCAAGGTCATCGGCACCGTCATTTTCTTCGGTATCTCCGTCCGCCTCCCCTGCTGTATTCTCTTCAAACCCACTGTAATGACCATAGTCCAAAATGTTGTCGTCGTCTTCATCTTCTTTCATTGCAACCCCTACCTCTCCGTGTGATGTCCAGCAATTGTAGTGCGGCATGAATCCCGACTCAAACAAGTGGGCATGAATAATTCATGATGTAGAATACTCCTTCTCGTTTTTGCACTTTTTGCATGGACAATGATAAATCCGTTATGCTTGTTGGCATTGGCCACACTCAAAAAATAATGCACGCTTTGAATAAACTCTGTCGACCGTCGGTCCGCAGTGTACATCCATTGTGGATCCATCTATATGAAATGCACACAACTCGTAAGAAAATTCCACGAAAGTCAAACAATTTAAATAATATTACAATAATTATATATATATATAATGAGACAATAATTATATTATAATCCAACATATGTAATGTGTTGTACTTAAAAATTTAGAATTATTTTTAAAAGTTTTTAAAAGTTATAAACATATTTTGAATGGACGTAGTACACTTATTTTTAACTATTTTAACGATCTTTAACTTACCTTAGTTTTTTAATCTACTATCAAATTTTCTATATTTTTTCCTTTGTCATCCATTTTATAACATTTTTTGTCCAAAAGTTTCTCTCTCATTATTTTTCATAAACACTTTTAGAGATAAAAGTTACATAAAATATACCTACAAATATAATATGCTAAGGATACTTTTCTTTCTCTTCATTTTCCCAAACAATTTTCTCAAACAAATATAATATGCTTAGTAAAATAATTTTCCCAAATAAATTTTCTCTCTCTTCATTTTTCATTAACCTATCTAGAGATAAAAATGTATAGAAATAAACCATAAAAAATGCTAAGCATAGATCATAAGAGGATGAAGTTACTAACCTTATAGATAGCAAAAAATTGTGTATTATCACCAAAACAAATTCACAAAAAAATTTGGCGGCACCTCCCTTCTAGAGCGGAAGTTTGAAGACACTAGCTCGGGCTAGAGGAGGAAGAAGTGTAAAAAGCACCTTCACTTTAGTCCCGGTTGGTGTTACCAGCCGACACTAAAGATCAAAATGATCTTTAGTCCCGGTTGGTGACACCAACGGGGACAAAAGATAAAATCTTTAGTCCCAGTTGGTGTTACGAACCGGGACTAAAGATTTTAGAGAGCCGTTGCCTTTTTTAACCGGGACTAAAAACTTTTTCTAGTCTCGGTTCCTATTGCAACCGGGACTATTGTGAATTTTGGCAAGTGAAGCAAAGATCATCTCTCGAGTAGTGTCATCCGGTCAGTAATCATCTTAATTATGCATTTAGAATTTGGTGATCAAGTGTTAAGCTAATCAAATCAGATCTTGAGTAAATAATTTCAACATTGTGGTATCAGAGCCTAGTGTTAGCCACATGAACCCCATCAACCCGGTGATGAAGCCAATCAGCCGCACTAATCTATATGTTGTTGCTTGATGCAAATCTGTTCAAGAATTTTTCCCCTAATTAAAGTTAGTTCATGATCATGTTCTGTTAATGATTTAGCTTGAGTTTATAGTAATTAATTTTTTGAGTTAAATCTATTCTAGTTAAATTAAGTTAATTATCTCAAGAAAATAAATTATGGCTTTGGCCAAAAATTAGAGGGGAGGATAGATTGATTCGGATCGAAATTCTTCAAGCCAAAGAACCCTAAATCAAGAAAATCCCCAACTTGAGAAATCCTAATTCAGGTGAAAACCCTAAGTCCCAAAATCCCAAAATTTTCAAATCAAATTTTAAGCTTTGGTTTCGGAATCACTACCGGACTTGAAGCCCTAAAGCTCGCCGGATCTCTCCACCCTACTCGAGGTTGCGCCGGTTTTTCCACCGTGTACGTGCTGTTTTGGAGTTTTCCCTACCGTTGTCGCCTCACTTGAGATGGGAAGCATCGGACTATCGAGCTACACAAGTCTGAACCACCATCACGACTTCCGACAGAATTTAAGCCTCTTCCCTTTGGCCCACAGCACGGTGTTCCTGACGACAGTTGTGAATCGACCTTGATCTTTCATTATAAATCTCTTGGGAGGAAGAACTCCTGGGCCATGGAAGAGATTGAGGAGTTGACTCTGGAGGCCGACAATAAGGGCCATTTAGACGAGCATGAAAGTTTGTTTCTTGAACACAAGGAACCTTGCTCTTTTAAGGAATCTTTAGAGTCTGTCACATTTTGTGCCACAAGCACATTCAACCACCTTAAGGTCCACTGAAAAAATGTTTAGAAGTTTGGTTGTAAATGCATTTGTTTATCATAAACATTACAAATTTTGTGGATGCTCTTATGGCACTAACTTTACAGCTACAACTTCAACGATAAATCAACAATTGGTGGTGAAGCTGGGGACTACATCACCAATAGTGGCTGCAATGTAAAAAGTCCTCATGGTCGAGCTTTTGACCATAAACAAAGCACTGCCGGAAGATAGCCTGGATTATCATTTTTCTTCATCAATAAAAAGCAAGAACATGTTTTAGGATAAGTTTGCCCTTGGGTATTTTTGTCAGTAACCAGTTCAGGTTAAGATTAAAAAGAACGATGGTTATGCGATGCCCAGAAACATGAGAGCTACATCAGCTGTAGCACCTTGGTGCTTTTAGTGATTGAACAAGTTCTGAAGGAGGCGTGAACACCACACACTTGATTTTTGGTGTCCCGCTACACAAAAAATCCAAGTATAGGAGAGGTTGGTACGTATCTCATAACAAACTTCAATCATGCCAAAATTTCTTGGTTTAGAGATCGTGTTAGTTCTTGTATCTTACCTTGCTGAAAAAAAGAAAAATTCAAAAAAGAAAAAGTTTGAAATGTCCTACTTTTGACATTAAACAAAGCTCGCCGTGAGGTACCCGAAGTTCACAATTCATAAACATCATAAAGTCATGTTACACTTTTTAACTAAGACAGTATTTTTTTAGTCTCGGTTCCTACTAGAATCGGGACTATTGTGAATTTTGGCAAACCGGACAAAGATCACTTCTCCAATAGTGTATTAGGTTCTTTCACTTTACTCCTTAATAACATTTCTCTTTTTTTACTCTTTACACAAGTTGTATTTTAAACTAAGGTTGTTAGATACATAGATGACACCGTTACCAAAGTTCAAAAATATTTTTAAATGTTTTCATGGATGTTTGCTTCAACTTAAAAATTTTGATGTTTAAATCAGTTTGAAGTGCTTTCAACCTATGCAAACAGTTTCCGATATAAAGTCCAAATTCGAATTGGACGTGTTCAGGGTGCAGTTTTTAAATCCAATATCAAAGAACATTTATGTGAAAATAGTTTTTAAACATTATTTTTTAGCAACGAACTCATATGTATTTATATACAAATTTAAAAAAATAAAGAGGAAAAATAGATTTGGTCATTTGGACCGTGAGACTTTTGACGAGTTGTTTGGACGCAGAATCCATTTAAATTTGTGCCTACATCGTGCATGCACACGAAAATAAAAAGGAAAAAAAGCGAAGGAAAAAAAAGGAAAGAAGGCACATTACCATCATGCATGCACATCCGCGGTCGGGCCAAATCCAACATCAAAAAAAATGCCAAAAACAGAAGAGTGTGGGCACAAAGTGAAAACTCACTGAAAAAACGTGACTGGTCACTACGGAAAAGCCCAAATTTACCAAGTGTCTGGATGTTTCCCAAGATCTTTTCATCAGACACTCAGAAAATAATTTATTTGTCGAGTGGGCTCTCGGTAAAATAACTCGTTTGCGTGTGTAAACTCTCAGAAAAAACACTCAGCAAAGTTGGTAGTTTGCCAAGAGCCCTCCTCAAGCACTCGACAAACAACCAATTTTTCCAAGTGTCACCGAGGGGCGCACTCAGCAACCCGTTAATGGCCGTTACCCCACCATCCGAACTGTCGTTTCCTCGACAAGTTTGCCAAGTACCAGGGTGAAGCACTCGGCAAAATGGCCTCTTTGCCGAGTGCCTCACCCTGGCACTCGACAAAAATAGCCGATCTGCCAAGTGTTTTTCTCGACACTCGACAAAGTTTTGAAATTTTTTTCTCCTCCACCCTCCAAACTTTCTTCCGTAGGCACTCGGCAAATATGGGATCTCCCGTAGTGGATCATGCATTAGTATTCTCGTATTACTCTTTTTATTTCATGATAAGTTTATTTTTAGCTTCTTTCAAAATAAGTTCACTTTTAGAGTAATCATTGTATCGGAGTTTGTGAAAGTAGAAAATAATTATATTACAAGTAGATAAAGTAGAAAATAGTTGTATTGGGATTTAATAAAGTAGGGGGTATTATGTTTTTTTATTAGTAGGTGTGGGATAGGTAAAAGATAAACTTATTTTATAATAGAGGGAGTATTAGCTACTCTCTTTGATTTCACAATTCTTGTCGTTTTGGGCAATGACATGGTCTCCAAAATATATATTTGACTATATTTTTGTATTATAATATATACAATAAATAAATATTTTACTTTGTAAGACACGTCTATATATGTTATTTAGTGTCTTTAAATTAAATAAATATTTTTAAAGTTTATAGTAAAAGTTTTAAAAGTTTGACCATAATCTTATCTAAGTAAATGGTTTGTGTGTAGGGCTGGGCATTCGGTTTAAACCAAGGGTTTGGTTTGGTTTTTTATGCAAAGTTTGGTTTGGCACGAATGAACAACCGATCGGTTCTCGTAAATACTGAAACCTGCAAAATTTAGGTTCAGTTTTTGTTCGGTTTTTGGTTTTTACCAAAAACCGATGGCAGCGGAGAAGCAACGAGGCGTTCCCCATCGAGGTGGCCGAGGCGGCGTGGAGGGAGGTGGCCGGGCGGCACGGAGGAGGGGGCCGCCGGTTGGGGCTGGCGTGGAGGGAGGGGGTCACCGGTCGGGGCTGGTGCAAAGGAAGGTGGCCGAGGCAGCGAGGAGGGAGGGCCGCTGGCCGGGCGACACGGAGGGAGGGGGCCGCGAGCCGGGGGGCGCGGAGGCAGCTAGCAGCTAGCCCGTGGCGGCGTCCGTGATGGTGAAGTCGTTCCCGGACATGCTGAGCATCTTCGCCACGGAGACAGCGCTGCCGTGTCCCCTGCGCAGAACCGCACGTCCACCACCGCCAGTGCCGGCACCGCCTCCATCTCCCTTCATCGCCGCTGCAAATGGGGATCGATCGGGGATGGCCGCGTGGCGCACGCGTCTTCTCCTCTCGCGTCCACGCCCAGTGGTTTCTTCTGCTCTGCGGCCTACGTTGCGCTCTGCTCGACTGGATATGGGCGGTCGAAGAGAATCGGTTTTTTCGGGGGTTCGGTTTTCAGACATCAAAAACCGAAGCCGAACAAATTACTCAGTTTATGTAACGCCACGAACCAAAATCGAAACAAAAACCAAAAAACTGCAGACTTCAATTCGGCTCGATGCGGTTCTTTTTTTGGGTTTTCGGTATAAAAGTGCCCGGCCCTATTTGTGTGCATTCTACTGGTATTAATTTTCAGCTAAAAACTATTTATATGTACCAGTAGTATGGAATATTGGAATGGGCATTTGAGGGTCAGCCCTTCGACTGATTAAGATTAGGCTAGCTCTTCCTTGGCTGGACTGCTTAGTTCTATATACCATTGATCTCTTGAACTGAAATGCTTGTTCTGCTTAGTGTTAGTACGGTAAAGTAGCTAATTTTTTTTAAAAAAACAATTAAGCAGCTACTAGTAGCATTGGTTAATACAATTAATTCAGTGGACCGCTAGCTAATAACTGGCACAACAAATTAAGCTGCCTTCCTCACACGAGAAACAAACAAATACAGTGATGAGATCCCATACGACCTAACTGAATGTGTAATTGACCAGCACACCGTCCTATCTATACCGTTTCAACTTTCGACGAGTTCTCAACTGGGCCGGCGCTGCGAACTCTAGCTTTTTACTATTTATCCAATCCACAAAATAAACTGTCAAAATTGGTGAGAGTGAGACACAAACATGAGCTCACAAATAAAACACGCAATATGGATGTATGAACACAACAACAGAACAACATGACGGTTGAATAAACTTTTAAGTATAACACAATACTATTTTGCAGTGTCGCCGCCTCAAGTGAAGGAATCAGTCTATACACCATCTAATGACTAAAATGGTCAAAGCACAGAGTTCATGAATTACACTTATAACTTTATGAATCGACGGCTGGATCATTTTTATTGACAATAGAATACTATCAGTAGAAAACATCATACATCATAAGCTGGGCTACTTACTTTCTTTTCTTTTCTTTTTTGACTGGGTGCATCTTCGATAATTTAAAGACCAGATGTAATTTCATTATTTTGATAAGATATTCCTATTATCTTAAGAACTTTAAACATCAATATATTTTTCATCTGTATTTTAATCAACGACAATTTGACTTTTAAAATTCCTCAAAGAATAAAGATTCATTCAGTGGCACTATAGATTTAAAATATACTAAAATTGTCAGCTTAGGATATGTGCTCCCCAACAAAAACACATATCTCGCCCAAATTTTTTTTCCTTTTCTTACGTTTTTTTTTGAATTTGAACAAAATTTATTCATATTCATTTAAAACTTGTTAAATTTTTAAATAATTTCGTTCAAAAAGTTCCTAAATTACCAAAATTTCAGTGACCACGGAAAATCCAAAAATTTTGTTGGAAACAAAAGTGTAAACACTGCTTTTGAGTTGTTACAGGTCGTCACATGACGGAGTTACGGATCATCTATACTAAAAGACGTCGAAAGGACGACACGTTGATCGAGAAGGCTCACCGCCTGGTGGCATTCCGGCTTCTCGGTCATATCTGGATACTCAATGTAGTCTCTTGACGCGACAAGCAACTCCGTGCTCCCCTTTACCGGCCGGTAGAACATCACCAAGTCGAGAGAGAGTCTCACTGATTGGAACCTTCGTCTTCTTCGTCTCCTCGCCTTGATCACCTTCTTCGGCAACGGCCGTGACCACGGCGCCGGTACGATGATGGCGCCCTCCTTCGGCGCCGGCACCGACCAGAAGAGAGCACGGAACCAACCACCGTCGAACAGGAACGGCACCTCGGCGGCCTCATGTCGCGGCCGGCCTGACACAGGAGATCGGCAGCTGGTCATCATCATCGGCATCGGCATCTGACCGTGGCTTGATATGGACCGTGGGCTCGTCACCGGCACAGTCGACCATGAAGACGTGGTCCTCGGGGATCAAGAACATTCTCCATGGCTTATGTGTTCTCGTCGTCTTCGTCTTCTTGATCTGGTGGTGGAGGTGTAAAGAACCTGATGCTTTTATTTTTCATCGTCTCGTCTTGTGGAGGGTGAGACGTTGGAGGTGTAGTTTGCTGCACTGGTGCACCTGCAACTTCGTCTTCACTTCTCTTGAGGGTCTCCTTCTGTGAGTGATCGAAAAAAACGCAAACAATTAAATTATTTATTTGTATAGTTTCAGTGAAATCAATAGGCTAATTTTCGAAAATATATTTGAAAGGCACATGTGGAAATTTGAAACACTCTCATAGTTAACATTGATTGATATTGGGGGAGAAGACGTGTTCTATATATGCCCGTCCGGTCGGCGGTCGCAAAATTTCAACATCAAACTGAATTCAAATTGATGAAATCTTAATTATCCAAGAGACAGAAGAGTAAAGCTACTCATTAAATTATCAGTCGTCTCCGCATAGTTGTTTCCTCATAAATTCGCTTTATACTTTACAGCTTTTTATAGAAGTCAGCAAAAATGATATGGCTTTTGGAATTAAGACACAGAAAGCCACACTAGTCCCAGTTTGTAACCTTCAGTAGTCTCGGTTATCAAACCGGAACTACGAATCCGGGATTAGAGATAGACTATCTCTAGTCCCGGTTAAATAACCGGGACTAGAGATGCATCTTTAGTCCCGGTTTAAGCCAACAACCGGGACTAAAGGTGGCGGAGCCATGTGGCCGGCTCCGTAATCTTTAGTCCCGGTTGGTGGCATAAACCGGGACTAAAGATTATTTTTTTAAATTTGTCATTTCTACAGCAGTACTACTATATATATATATATTACACATATATTATATTACACATAAATATATAATTTACACACATTTAAACGAACTTAAGAAAGGAAATATACATATATTACCAAAATATGTACAATATTCATACATGTTTTCTAGCTAGCTTATAAAAATTTGTCTCTAATCTACTTTGCGGTGGTTTAGCTACTAAAACTAATGAAGAACTCCCCCGTGGGATCAACGACCTGCTCGTTAATAAATCCCATCAAATCTTCCTGAGCGGCTTGTATGAAAGTCTCATGGGGGAGGTCGTCTCTTACTCGTATAAGCTGTCATTAATTACAATAAATGAGAAATAAATATATGAAGTGAATAAGAAATCGAGACGCAATGTATGAATTGGTGTTATACGTATATCTAGATCATCGACAGTTTTAACTTTGGTCACAAAGCGGTGAATGTAGTCGCAGACGTAATATCCACATAGGTTGATGCCCTGCGACTGTTTTGCACACTAAAAGAAACGACGACATATTTCATATGCATATCATATTTTCGAACATAATAATGATTCAACTCAAATTAGGAGCAGGCATGTTACTCACTGAAAACTTCATCCGCACAGAGAGCTTATCTTTCCAATTTCCGAGAACATTATCCCGAAATCGTTCCCATGCCCTACGTGCAGTTGAAAGTTAGCACGTAATTATCCGAGAACCGCATATATGCAATAGAAAGTAAGATGGCATTACCTGTTAAACAGTTCAAATATGTGGGAGTACGTGGACTCTGATTTATCCATTAAGTCAAAGACATGGATCTTTGACTGACCCATATCAAGTACTAATAGAATCCAGTGGAATCTGTAAATTGGTTTAGATGACACATATAAAACTTTATGTATGCACGAGATTGAAATTAGTTCGGAAAGAAAGAAAAAACTTACGCAATATTATAGGGCAGAAGGATGAAGGACCGGAAGGGTTGCTTCACAAGCGCGTTGTATATGTTGTCCACTCTGTCATTAGAAAACTGATCAACCAATGGGCCGTTGATTTTTCGTGGATCCATGAATCCATGCTTGGTGCATTCGTGCTTGTTGCAGTATTGGATCGCCATTCTACAATGGTTAAAAAGAATTTTAGTCAGCTAAATTCAAGGAGTTAAGAAACGAAATAAACCAGCGATACTTACAAAACCCGCGCGGTTAGAAGTGAGACGTCGAGGGCATCACGTTGGTACAGGTCGAATATATCTTCGGATCGGATATAAAGGTAGTCATCTCCATCGAAGAAGTAGTCGCTTGAATATTTGCATGTTATCATGTCTTCACCCTTGCCGATCGTTGCATGTACCACTGATGGAAGCGGTACATCTGAGTTGGAAGCCTTTTCACGAGATCCGACTTGACTAGAGGCTTTCCAAGGTTGAACTTGTATTTAAGCGAAGCCTTCGCCGTGGGTGCACGCCCGTGTAATTGATCCATATTAATTCCAGCTTCTTGAATGAATTGTCTTAAATCGGTCTAATATTTGGGATCGTGCTGAACTCCATAGGCTTCTATGGCTGCATGCCAAGCCGGGTACATCTTTGCCCGCTTCTTCGCCCGCTTGAGGCCGACCGCTTTGGTGCGGGTGGCGGCGTCTTCTCAATTCTCTCGAGTCTTTCTTGGACGACCGCTTGATATTGAGGGCGCGCTCTTGGATGATGACCGTTTAGGAGTCGGTGCTCGTTGTGGCGACGGACGAGGGTTGGAAGGCGGTGGAGTTGGAGATGGCCGTTTAGGAGTCGGTGCTCGTGGAGGCGACGCAGAGGCGGAGGAGGCGGAGGCGGCGAAGGAGGCGGAGGAGACGACCCACGTGGAGGCGAGGGCGGTGGAACGATAGGAGACGCTGTTCGTCCGGGGAATTTTATGTAGATCTTCCTCCAGAGAAATATTCCATGAGCCGTTTCTCCTAGCGTCGTCTCCCCGTCTCCTCCGGGGATATCCAGCTCCGGATCTTCATAGCCGCATTCCACTGTTCAATTTCAACCTTCGAGTACGAAGGTGGAACGGGCCGGGAGTGGTAGGTGTCGTCTCGGCACTCGGAATAGCCATGCCCGACGCGACTGTTCGAGAAGATTGCTTATTAGTTAATAATGAACGTTGATTGACAAGTTATTCAAGAAAATATACATACAACATAAAAGAACGAACATACCTTTATTGTTATGTTTTTCAGCGAGATGTGCAGATCACACGGGGTCCGCTGTGTGATGTCATCCACGGGGCATGGCGGACCCGGTTGATCTTGTGGGGCCAGCTCGCCTTCATTTCCGAGAGACGCGCATTCTGCGCCGTTGTTGGAGTTGTGCGGTTGTTGCTGGATCCGCGTTGGCTAACCCACGGCTCCGCTCCTCAGCCAACCTTACGGCCACCCTTTCATCGACAATCTGATTGATCTGCGAGAGCCTCATTTCCATCTCAGCGAATCTAGCATCATTCTCTCACTTTGACCTCATTCGGCTCCTGTATGTGTCGATGTCAGCTTGGAACCCGTATTTCCAGGGGACGACGCCTTTTCCTCGCGTACGCCCCGGGTGCTCTGGGTTTTGGAGGCTGAGCGTGAGCTCGTCCTTCTCTCTGGCCCGAACGAGCCCGAGGAACCGCCTGCACCGCCTCCTCTAACCTCCATCCGGCTTCTAGAATTTCATCACCAAAGATCACCGTGCCATCGACGGGATTTAGTGAGCCGCCGTGAGCATAGAACCAGTTCTTTGATCGTTCCGGCCGCTTGTGTGCTCGGAACGATATCCCGTGCTTCTAGGTCGGCTTCCATTTTTCCCATTTCTCCATTGCTTTTTTATAGCCGCCGACCCAAGCCCGTGATGGTATTTCTTTTTTGCTGCGTTGGCCTTGTTCTTTTCTATGATAGATTGGGCTTCTTCACTAGTCTTGTGCTCAACAAAAACATCCCAATGATCTCTGAGCTTTGGGAACTTGTCAAAGTCTGGTGTCTGGCCCTTCAGGATATATTTCTTGTGTAACTGTTTCTTGTAGTTCCTGAAGAGCTCTAACATTTTCTTCAACGTCCATTCCTTGACCCTTGCCTGATCTGAGTCTGGGATGGTGAACGTCTGCAGCATTGTCGTCCACAGCATCTCTTTCTCTGAGTCTGGGAGATAGCTCCGCTCCTCTCCTCCTTTGGTAGACCGCCTCCAGTTGGCAACGCTTATGGGCACGTCATCCCTCACCACCCATCCGCTGTGCGCCACAAACTTCCTTGCGGCGTCCTCTGGGGCAATTGGTCGACCTTCAGGTGCCACCTCCGTTATGACATATCGACCCTCTATTTTCTTGCTCAGGCCGCGTGGCCTCTTCTGTCCAGCGGAGGCGGAGGCGGAGCCCTAATTCCTCTCCTCGTTCCTCTACTCGTCTCTGACCTCGTTCCCCTCCTCGTTCAGGTACTGATCTGGATCTTCGTGTTCCTCCTCGTTGTAAAACTCTGTTCCTCGTGCGATCTCATCAAGGAGAAACTGTTCCTCGTCACGATCGGCCATTTGATTGATGTGGGTTGAGGACTTAATCAAAGATTTCTGAAAAAAATTATTGTCGGTTAATACATGTACCAATTATTTAGGAATATCATGTATGTCTACGTAAAAAAAACATAGTCAGAAAAGAAGAAGATGGAAAAAATAGATGAAATCCGATAGACACCAGATCCAATTGTGCACATCCACAATGGTGATATTTTTTTTAGAAGTCACTTCCTAGATTACATCTACACCGAACAACCGAACGAACGACCGAACGACCAATCGACCGACCGAACGACCGACCATTCGTTCAATCTATCGTTCACGTCTCCGTTCTGTCGTTCGTTCGTTCACCCTCAACCCTAAACCCTAAACCCTAAACCCTAAACCCTAAATGCAGTTCCCTAAACCCATCCCTAACCCTAACCTATCGTTCGTTCACGTCCATTCGTTCGAACCCTTAACCCTAACCCAAACCCAAATCCTAAACTATCGTTCGTTCGTTCTAACGTTCGTTGACGTCTGTGAGTACGATCATCTGGAGGAGAGGAGAGAAAGAGATGATCATGTATGTGAGGGAGATAAGGTCGAGAGGAGAGGAAGTGGAGAGGAGAGGACAGAGAGGACGTTGCATGCCTATGTACGTTGTAACGACCGACTGACCGACCGACCGAACGAACAAATGAACGACCGAACGAACGACCGAACGAACGACCGAACGCACGACCAACCGACCGACCGAACGAGTGTTCGTTCGTGTGTCCGTCCGTTCGTCCACCTCCGTACGGCTGTCCGTCCGTTCGTCCGTCCACGTACGTTTGTTGATTTTATCATTCTCGTTCGTTGAAAAATACAAACTTCATAAGTCACATACACATTCAAATTTAAATCTATTCATGCATTTAAATTTAAATACACATTCAAAATTCTAAATTCACAATATTCATGCATTAAAATTTAAATAAACAGTCCATTTACATATAAAGTCCATACAAATTTACACATACACATCGAAATCAGATTCACAAATTTACACATACACATCGAAATCATATTCAAATCCTCCTCATTCATTCACATTCACAAAATTCAGAAAATTCACAAAATTCATTCACATTCATATTCATTAAACATATAGCACGGCAGCAGCGGCGGCGGCGGCGGCGACGACGACGATGGCGGAGATGACAATGGTGGCGATGGCGATGGCATCGACGGCGGCGGCTAACCCTAGCGCGCATCACAGAGAAAAAAAGGGGGCAACGGCGGCTAACCTGCGGCAGCGGCGGCGACGGCGACGAGGACCTTGGCGCGGCGGTCCCTCGGCGACGACGACGGCGACGTTGACGGCGGAGACGGCGTGCTACGGCGGCATCCTTGTGCTCGGCGACGGCGAAGAAGAGACGATGCAGTTGTGCAAAAACGGCTAAGTGTTTGGATCCCAGTGAAGCCCTTGCTATATATAGGTACCGCTCTATTGTCCCGTTGAAGCCACCAACCGGGACTAGAGATGATATAGTCCGGTTGGTGGCTTCAACCGGGACAATAGAGAATACCTTTTGTCCCGGTTGAAGCCACCGACGGACAAGAGATGGCGAGCAGCCACGTGTCCCGGTAGGTTGGCATCTCTAGTCCCGGTTGAAGCCACCAACCGAGACTAGAAATGTTTTCCCGCACTGAAATTCACCTCTAGTCCGGGTGGTTTCAAAAAGGGACTAATTATTACAGTGCCCAATTATATTGTGTTATATTCATATATAATTATAATTAACATATGTTCATAAATTCATATATAATTAACATATGTTCATATAATTAACATAAAATATTATAAATTAAAATAATAACATATAATTAACATTTGTCATATTCCAAACTATTTAAATTTTAAGTAACAATATATATTTGACATATGGGGTATTTGAAAAAATTTAAATTAAAATAAAACATATAATTAACATTTGTCGTATTTAAAACTATTTTAAACCATAAACCCTAAACCCTAAACCTTAAACCTAAACCCTTTTACCATTGACCCTTAACCTAAACCCTAAACCCTATTTTAAACCCTAAACCCTAAACCCTCGTGCGGCCTGCGTGATTGGCATGTAGAAGGACGCGACACGAGCTGGAACGTCAATGCCTTCTCCTCGATCTAACATTGTCTCTCATGCTCTTGGAGGCTGCTCCGTTCTCATCAATGTAATAGAGCAGGCAATCTCTTCTCACTTTGTTCTACCTTGTTCTCCGATTGTTTCATCTCATCCCAATACTTCAGCACATCATCTTCAAAGATGACACCAAGCTCGTCTGCATGGCAAGAAACAAGTGTCTAAGCAACTCAAATCCAGAAAGCATCATTCCTTTTCGATTAGAAAAAAGAGAGCATCATTCTTGCGTTGATCGAGTAGAAAGAAAAGAATCATACCTCGTAAAACGTTGCTTTGCATGACAAGAGAGCGAATGGTGGGGATGGAAGCTCGGGAAGGAGATCGGAGAAGAGAGCTTCCTCCTCAAGCAGGTAACTATCAGTCCAAAGGCTAGTGCAATAAGGCCACTAGCTAGTTCATGAAAAAAGGTTAGATCAATAACAGATAAACAGATAAACAAACACAGTTTTGCAGCCAAAAGAAGCTACTACTATAAAATTTTCTCAGCGATAAGCATGGTTAACCATATGCATGATGCAAGGCAAAACTGTATTTACCTATGTTTTTGGCTGGGCTCTATTATTTCGAGAGACATGAATCAAATCTCACACTCCAATGACTCGGGATCAATGAAATAGCTAATCTTAGACGTCTCGTCCACATCCGCATCCAGTTGCTCCTGATGATCCGTGGAGAGGCCCCGATGTTTTCTTCCTGCCTTCTTCACCGATCTTGGTCTCTTCAACATGTCATGATCGATCGTAGTAGCTTTCTTCACCGATCTTGGTCTCTTCAACATTTCATGATCCGGATCACGGTCTTTTTTCTTGCTTTTCTCCCTTTGCTTCATAATCTTTCTGTCTTGCTCTCTCTTCGACCACGACATAGAAGTACTCGTGTATCTCCATCAAACTTTGAATAGCGAGAGATATGGCAGTGATGGCTTGCCTCCCCCGTTCCTGTCTCAATGCCTCGGCGGCGCCATGGAAGTCGCCGGTGACGCGCACGACGACGGACTACCTCTATCCGCCCGCCGTGATCGAGCAGTACTACCGCCACCGCCGCCCCAGTCTTTGCTCTCGCCACCACCGCTGCCGCCGGTCTTCCTGATTTAGAGGTGTGCTTTCTCTGTGTTTCAGCGGCAATGTTCAAGTTCTCGTTGCTAATGTCTTCTGCCTTATTCTCGTGAATTGCCACATAAGCATTAGCCGTTAGAGCATTATTGTCCTGACCACAAGTTAGGATCTTCTATGAGTATGGAGCATGTCGACGACCGTCCTCCTCCTCCGCTTGTAATTCTCCACGAGGACTTTTCGTCGACCTCGGTCTCACCCTTTCTACCGTTTTTATTCATAGCTCCTGCAATTGTAATATGATCTAGGGAATTTACTATGAATTCGGTGGATGATGTTGGTGCCTCCTCCAACGTGGTTTCCCTTGTTCACTGTCCGAGGGACTGTTCAGTGCCTGATGACGTTAGAAAACAACCGTCGGAGGAGGAAGAAGTTTATCAGGCACTGAAAAGTCCCTCGGACAGTGACAAGGGGAACCACGTTGGAGGAGGCACCAACACCATCCACTGAATTCATAGGCAATTCCCCTAGATCATATTACAATTGCAGGGAGCTATGAATAAAAACGGTAAAAGGTGAGACCGAGGTCGACGAAAAGTCCTCGGGGAGAATTACAAGCGGAGGAGGAGGGCGGCCGTCGACATGCTCCATACTCACAGAAGATCCTAACTTGTGGTAGGACAATAATGCTCTAACGGCTAATGCTTATGTGGCAATTCAGGAGAATAAGGCAGAAGACATTAGCAACGAGAACTATAATATTGCCGTTGAAACACAGAGAAAGCACACCTCTAAATCAGGGAGACCGGCGGCAGCGGTGGCGGCTGGAGCCAAGACTGGGGCGGTGGCGGCGGTAGTACCCATCGATCATGGCAGGCGGATAGAGGTAGTCCATTGTCGTGCGCGTCACCGACAGCTTCCATGGCGCCGCCGAGACATTGAGACGGGAACAGGGGAGGCAAGCCATCATTGCCATATATAGCCGCACTATCCAATCATTGCCATATCTCTCGCTATTCAATGTTTGATGGAGATACACGAGTACTTCTATGTCGTGGTCGAAGAGAGAGCAAGACAGAAAGATTATGAAGCAAAGGAAGAAAAGCAAGAAAAAAGACCGTGATCCGGATCATTAAATATTGAAGAGACCAAGATCGGTGAAGAAGGCTACTACGATGGATCATGACATGTTGAAGAGACCAAGATCGGTGAAGAAGGCAGGAAAAAAACGTCGGGGCCTCTCCACGGATCATTAGGAGCAACTGGATACGGATGTGGACGAGACGACTAAGATAAGCTATTTCATTGATCCCGAGTCATTGGAGTGTGAGATTTGATTCATGTCTCTCGAAATAATGGAGCCCAGCCAAAAACATAGGTAAATACAGTTTTGCCTTGCATCATGCATATGGTTAACCATGCTCATCGCTGAGAAAATTTTATAGTAGTAGCTTCTTTTGGCTGCAAAACTATCTTTGTTTATCTGTTTATCTGTTTATCTGTTATTGATCTAACCTTTTTTCATGAACTAGCTGGTGGCCTTATTGCACTAGCCTTTGGACTGATAGTTACCTGCTTGAGGAGGAAGCTCTCTTCTCCAGTATCTCCTTCCCGAGCTTCCATCCCCAGCCATTCTACTCTACTGTCATGCAAAGCAATGTTTTACAAGGTATGATTCTTTTCTTTCTACTCAGATCAACGCAAGAATGATGCTCTTTTTTTTCTTATCGAAAAGGAATGATGCTTTCTGGATTTGAGTTGCTTAGACACTTGTTTCTTGCCATGCAGACGAGCTTGGTGTCATCTTTGAAGATGATGTGCTGAAGTATTGGGATGAGATGAAGCAATCGAGAACAAGGTAGAACAAAGTGAGAAGAGATTGCCACGCTCTATTACGGTGATGATAACGGAGCGCCTCCAAGAGCATGAGAGACAATGTTAGATCGAGGAGAAGGCATTGACGTTCCACTCGTGTCGCAGCTCCTTCTACATGCCAATCACGCAGCCGCACGAGGGTTTAGGGTTTAGGGTTTAAAATAGGGTTTAGGGTTTAGGTTAAGGGTTAATGGTAAAAAGGTTTAGGTTTAAGGGTTAGGGTTTAGGGTTTAGGGTTTATGGTTTAAAATAGTTTTAAATACGACAAATATTAATTATATGTTTTATTTTAATTTAATTTTTTTCAAATAGGCCATATGTCAAATATACATTGTTACTTAAAATTTAAATAGTTTGGAATATGACAAATGTTAATTATATGTTATTATTTTAATTTATAATATTTTATGTTAATTACATAAACATATGTTAATTATATATGAATATATGAACATATGTTAATTATAATTATATATGAATATAACACAATATAATTGGGCACGTAATAATTAGTCCCGTTTTGAAACCACCCGGACTAGAGGTGAATTTCAGGGACGGAAAAACATCTTCTCATGTTTGCATACAAATCTAGAGATGAAAATGTATATAAAATAACCGCAAAATACGCAGTGCTAAGATTGTAGATAGCACATGACATGTAGATAGCAAAATGTATAAAAAACAACCGCAAATCTATAAGAGTAAAAAATTGCTAACCTTATAGATAGCAAATATTTATGTATTATCACCAAAGAAGTTGCTAACCTTGGCATCATCGGACCTCTAGCTGAGAAAAATTTTGAAGATGTACAAGTGTGGCTGGTCGGGATGGAGGAGGAAGGAGTATATAAAGAAAATCTCTAGTCCCGGTTGGTAACACCAACCGGGACTAGAGATGCCATCTCTAGTCTCGAGGCAACGGTATAAAAAAATTTCAACGGCTCTTTAGGACCTTTAGTTCCGGTTCGTTTCAAGAACCGGGACTAGAGATGACGGTTCAAATGTTGTCAGCGCGTGTCAGAGCGCCGGGGACCTTTAGTCCCGGTTGGTAACACGAACCGGGACTAGAGATAGCATATCTAGTCCCGATTGGTGTTACCAACCGGGACTAAAGGTCCCCGGCGCTTTGACACGCGTTGACAACATTTAATCCGGGACTAGAGGTTATCTTTAGGCCCGGTTCTTGACACGAACCGGGACTAAAGGTCCCAGAGAGTCGTAGTCCCGGTGCAACTCAAACCGGAACTATTGTGCTTTTTGCCACTTCAACCAATGATGATTTCTCCAAGTAGTGACAAACATACAGGAAAACACAGTCCACACAAGATGGCACGCTGGGGAGGCCAACTTACAATATCCCTCATGCAATTTTAAAATACTGCTATATCTGTTTTATATTATAAAACATTTTTTTAAAATAGATTCACGCATGTATTTATGTAGTATGTGTTTTATAATACAAATTTATATAAATATTAGTGAATTTAAACATGTCATATAGATCAAAACGTCTGATAATGTGTAATGAAGAAAGAAGTAAAATGCACTACGAAAACTAATGTAATATATCGTAAACAAATATAGTATTAAAATATATTCAGTGGGTTTAATAAAATTATTTTGATATTATAGATATTGTTATTTTTTAAAATTTTGTTAAAACGTTAGTAATATGAATTCGAGAAGCAGACAGTGCGTTAGCTAACAAAATTACATATACATGAAAAGTAAGTATATATTAATTCTTGGAAGCTGAACCTCTTTCACCGCCAGTTCAATTCTCCCTATGCCGTCGGGGTTGGTGATTCTCCAAGTCATCTCTTTAATGATTCCGGGGTTCTTGGAGAACATACTTGCGAATCCATGCATCATCCTACAGTTGTATTTGTCTTGGTTTTCTGCATAAACATCTTATATTATACAATGATATTATACAATAAAGTACATGAACGATCATCACGTGATGGCACGTAACATCATGTTAACGTGCATTAACATGCATAATAAATTGACATCTATTTAAACTATATGATATTCAAGATAAGGTAGATACTTCCTAACATAGTCAAAGTCATCTAAGTTTTGATAACATAGTCATGTAAGTTTTGAAATTTTTCGTGCACTTTAATACATTGATAGCCAAACAGTTGGACGTATTGATTTGCAATTGCCTCTTAGCTTAGATTATATTTGTATAGGTACAATTGTATTTTATAAACAAATATGTTTTAAATAAAATTACTTTTTATATACGCCTTTTAAATTATGTTTCATATACACAGTTGCACTTTATACATAACTATATATAATATTACATCAGTCAAACTATGCCTCTAATTTGCGGTCATGATTTAACAATGCAAATCTATTTCTTCACCGATCAACAGTGATTTCTTTGACTCGAAAACAAAGATAACATCTTATTTACCTGTTCAATAATCAAATAATAAATATCCAACGTAAAGAAGTACTCCCTGAGTTTTTTATTATTTACTTTTATAAACATTGTTTTAGACATAAGTTATACTTAAAATATCTTATAAATGATAAAACAAATAATAACAAAATAAATAATAACTACGTGTATTTTTAATACGAATGAAGAAATATAATAGAATCTTATATAGTACAGATCATCAACTGATCATCGTAATGGGAGACTCAGGAGACTGAGGCGGTGCGAGCGGAGAGATATGCGATCTAGCTAATTACTAAAACCAAAAAATTAAATAAAAATGTAATATATATATATATATATATATATATATATATATATATATATATATAGACGCGATGAATTATCAATGGTAATTAATTTGATTAGCCGTTGCATGCAGGCTGCAGCTAGCGGCTAGCTTTAATCCATATAGATCGATCGATCGCGTATGATAATTACAGAGATAAACTTACCGATGATCTGCTCCAGCTTGGCGGTCAGTCTCATCGTCTCCGTTTCCTGAAGGGGCGAGCTAGCCCCAGGCCCAGCAGAGAGGACAGGCAAGTAGACGTTGCTCATGCTTTTTTTTAAAAGAAGTCCATAATTGACCATCAATTATTATAAAAATATATAATTGATTATTCAACTAGAAACCGGCTATCCTACATCCACAACTATTAAACTATGCATATTCAGTCATCCGATCCGGTTTTGCAAAAATCCAATGTCACGCTGACATCGAGGGCTAAGTCAGCATTGATGAGTCAGTAAGGCCCGTTAACAAATCCCGACGCCTCTCTCGGTTGCTCTCTCAGTGACGTCGGCGAGAGCATGGCGCCGAGGACGTCGTCGCCGCCGGCCCCGGGGGGCGGCGCGAGGGCGCAGTCGAGGCGTGCCCGAGCCGCGCGTTGCCACTGGTGAGCGTGGCGTGGTCCCTACGCAGGACGTGGCCGCGACGTCCTTGGCGTCGACCGCAAGCTGGAGGCGGTTCACCACGGCACGCGCAGCAGCCGCCTAGTTCTCACGCACCTGCGCCTTGAGGTGCGCCGTGAGCGCGCCCCCACCGACGCCGAGTGAATCCCGCGCCAGCCGCTTCACCTCCGACTGCGTCTGGACCGGCGTCGCTGACGAGCACCGGACTGTGGCGTGTCGGCTTGAGCATGACGTCGATCAGCTTGCATGCATCGTCGTCGCCGACAGTGGCAGCGGTCGCGAGGCGAGAATTGATGTAGGCGTTGGGCGCGCCGGCGTGCGGGAGAGGGGACCGCGACGGGGAGAGCAGGCCGGGTGCGGGCGTCGGGGTGGAGGCAGCAGTGGCGGCGGAGGGCAACGGCGAGGGGGCAGAAAGCGACTACTCGATGATGGACTTGACAGCGGCGGAGGAGAAGGACGCCTCCCGCATGACGCGGCTGACGGAGGGGTCATCGAGGATGGACAGCATGAGTTGCTCGAGCTCAACCTTGACGGCGAGGAGCGGCTACTGCGCCGCCTCGGGGCACCCTCGCTGCTTCTGCTCCTGCGCCCGTAAGAGCGATGCGACGAGCGCGTTCGACACGGACGACAACGCCCCTGCCCCATGCATGGCCATGGCCGCCACCGCCGCCGCCGACAGCCTATCCAGAGAGACGGAGAAGCAGAGCTCGAGTGTGTGGCATTGCAGCGGGTGCGCCCCCGCCGCCGCGACACCGCCCGCACCACCCGGACCAACACCACCCCCACCCCCACCCGCCACGGCCGCCCTCGTGCACGCCTGCCTAAGCAGCCCCGTCGGCGCGGCAAGAAGATGCGACGATGTGGTCTGGCCATGGCGGCGGCGCCGCCTCATCCATGGCCCTCGCCACCCTCGGCGCCGTGGCATTGGATTTATGCAAAACCGGGTCTGATGATCGAAGATGCATGATTTTGATAGTTGGGGATACAGGATACCCGGTTTTTTAGTTGGATGGTCAAATACAAACTTTCACGATGGTTTGATGACCAATTATAGACTCCTTTCTTTTTTTTCTCTTTTCTGGATTTAAGCACATGGGCCAACTCCTCCCCTTTCCCATTCTGTATTTCAGCACATGGGCTGCATGTGTTTAGGTATTTTTCGGGCTGGACCCATGGACATTTTAGTTCATTGGCCCTATCCCATTGTTTGCACCTTTTCTTTTTCTTTTTTAGTGTCAATGTTCTTCAAAGTTTGTATGCTTGCTCGCACATAAGTGGGCCAGCATAGTTTCTCAAGCAAAACATTCATAGGCCGATGCAGCTTTGTGATTTTTATGCAAACATTTTTCTACCTAAAATTGGTATATATAAAGTTTACATACATAAAGTATAAAGTTTACAAGTTTATACATATATAAAATTAACATACAAAAAATATGTACGTATAACATATAGAAGTATTTCTTTTAAAAAAGTTGTGGGTTTTCATTCATAATAAAAATATATTATAAAAGACTTGGCTTCCCTAATTAAGATAAAATTTATCTAATTTATAGTAATTAATTTCTTTAATACAAATATTGAAATCACACTTTAGATACACAAATGTATCTACGTCTTTATAAAAGAATTACCTGAGCATCATTGCAAATGGTTTCAAACTTTCTGTATATATGTCGTGCACTTTAGTTGGGGCAAAAACAGAAAGACCGAAGTGGGCTCAGATAGCATGCAAGCAAACGGGAGAGCGCTATACGGCGGACGTTTGATGGGAAGCAAAAAATCGGACGTCATGATAAAAGTTGTGTACTCCGTGCATCATCTTTCTGCGGCTCTGGACATCGGGATGGCATCCTGCTTTCTCGTTCCCTCTGTCTCTTCTTTATTATAGCTCACTCCCTCTCCCTCCTTTATTACCAGCATGCATACATGTATAATATTTTTATCAATCTTTAACCTATTATTTCTCTTCATTTATTTATCCAATCTAATATTTAATTATACAGTTATATTCGTTGTAATTAAATCTTTAAAACAAAATCTTACAGTGGTATTTCTGATAAAAAATATATACCATAAATAGTCCTAGCTTCATGGGTTGTTTCATCCCTTATTGAAAATTGTTTCAACCCACTTAGTAAGATGTTTCATAAAGATGTAACACTAATTAAATACTGACTGCAACATAAAAAACTACTATATGAAACATTCTGTCAAAAGAATGGAACATAAAACAAATCATATGAAAATACAATATGTATGCAAATATTAGAAATATTTTTATATCATGTATGAAACATATGAAATTATAACTATTGAATTGAAACATCTAAAAACACCACATGCAACATTTACAAATAAACTAATGAAACATAAGATAAACACTTATTGAGACATTTAAATCATGTGCAACATTAAAAAGTATCCATTGTAAAAAAAGATTTTCAGAACAAAATAATGCGATATCTTATTTTGAAGATTTAATTATAATGAATACAACGACATAATCAGATCTTAATTTGGATAAGTAGTTTTAGAGAAAAATCATTTTGAAAAAAAGTTATGAAACACTTACATTTGAGAGGGAAGAGTAATCATGTACTGCTATAAGTTGCTATGAGTTGCATGAAGAGACTGAGTGATAAAGAAGTACTAGTTGTACCTTTTAGGAATGTGTGTGTAGGAATTCGGTATTTGTTTATCTGTCGGATGACTAATGTTAAGGCCCTGTTTACTTCATGTAAAATTTTGTAAAATTTTGGGATTTTGGACACTTTTGGGGATTTTGGAAGTAAACATGTATGTGTAAAGTTAGATTGTAAAAATTTTGGATTTGGGAGGTTTGGAAGCCAAAAAGTGCAAAATTTTTTTGAGGAACGTGCTGGACTCCCCTACCCCGCGCATGCCTCTTTTTTGTCGCATGCCCTCCCCTCTGCTCTCCCCCCGCCGCTTCTCTCCCCGCCGCCGTCGCCCCGCTCTCCCCACCGCCGCCGCTTCTCTCCCCTTCCGCCGCCACCCCCGCTCTCCGTCGTCACCGCCTCCGCTCTCCCTCCCCGATCTCCCCTTTCGTCGCCGCCCCATGCTCTCTCCCCGCCGTGTCCCCGCTCTCCCCTTTCGCCGCCGCCTCTCTCTCCCCGTCGCTCTCCCCTTCCGTCGCCGGGCGCGGCCGCATCACCGCCCCCAAAGGTTGCGGCGGCGGCCCAGGGACGTCGCTCACCGCCGGCAAGGCAAGCGGCGAGGAAGCAAGGGTCGCCGACGAAGGAGTTGCCCAAGCAACGGCTTGTGATGGAAGAGATCCGGATTCTCAAGCGCGGCGAGGAGCCGCCGGCGTCTCCGGTGCCGGTCCCGTCGCCGTCGCCCGCTCCCTCCCCTTCCCCGCCTTCATCCGTCGCGCTGAGGTCGAGGCGACCCGCGGCCTCCGCTGCCTCCTCCGCATCGGCGAGCTCCCTTGACGGCCGCTCTCACCGCCGTCTTCCTCGGAGCCGTGAGTCGTGCACGCTCCTCTCCTCGTCTACTCCCATCTTCACCTCTTCTCCGATGGATGGCATGGTTGTTTCGATCCGATCGAAAGCTTGTCCGGATCAGTGCGGGGTTTTGGGAGAACGGGGATTTTGGATTTGGAAGAGAGGAATGAGGTGCGGGGGAGAGGGGAAGAGAGAGAGGGGTAAATTTGTATTTTTTAGTATCCCAAAATCTTTATACAGTTGGAAGTAAACACCTCTTTTAGGTGTAAACTTTACATCCAAAATTTTTTGGGTGTAAAGTTTACACCCAAAATTTGAAAGTAAACAGGGCCTAAGCAATTGCCGATTTTTCTTTTCGGCCGAACGGTTGATGATAAGTATTTTTGAGACTGCTACGGATCGAACGTCGGATTTAGTGCAAATCATCGAATGATGTTGCACCATGTTATTGAGGAATGTTTCACCCATTGCTAAAAATTATTTCAATGAAAATGTTTCAGATGTTTCACTTATTAAAGAAAAATGTTTTAGTAAATAAAGTCACCGGAATATAGTCACGTGATATCTTGTTATAAAGATTTAATTATAACGAACCTAATAATATAATTAGTTTAAAATTTGAAAAAATAGTTTAAAATAAAAATCATTTAAATTTTGAAACATGTATAACCTGGTGCGTCAGCGTGGTGTCTGATTTTTTTATTTGACCAGACATCCGATCATCAGCGTTCCCAAGCAAACGTGGGCTTCAAAACGAGTTTGTTGTCTTTGTGCTACGCCACGTGGGTCTAGCAGCGTGACTTGCGCGAAGCTTAGCGCTCTTTTATGCTTCACTAACTTCGGCTCCAACGAATGCGCGCGTATCAGACTCACCCCTATAAAAGCTCTACATGCGTGCATGGAAGATGGAATTAATAGCCAAGATCTCTATTTATTTAGACAAATAAATCTTATCTTAACTACTTAAAAAATTAGTAACATTTCAGTTCATCACATCTAATTTTTATCCGTCAATTGTTCGATTCCCCATCTACCCCTCTCGCACGTGTGTGCATGCATGATGCCCGCTAGCGCTTTGAGCGAACTTGCGGGGACTCCCAAACCAAATCCATGTCGTGCTCTGCCCCCTCCTTTGGTCCTTTCGTCCGCCTCAGATTAGATCCCCCAAAACCGTATCCACCTCCCTCGACAGCTAGCGAGCTCCTTGAGAGAGAAGAAGCAACCGAGGTGAGGGGCAGAGTCGAGCAGAGGATTCGATTCAAGCAGAGGCGAGAAAGAGAGTGAACATCGGGCATGAATTCGCCACCTTCTTCTCCAAATTGCTCGCTTGATCGACTGTCGAAACTTGGTTTCGGCAATAGAATTTTGGGGGTGCAGTCAAGATCGTCAAGCATGATGGGTTAGACGGAAAACGGGATTTAGACAGGTTCAGGCCCTCTCGTGAGGTAATACCCTACTCCTGTTTCGGGGATTCGATCCGCCGAGTGTCTTTATTGATCTCGTGATCTAAAGCTGAAGGCTAAAAGCTCATAAAGCATATGATATCCCTCAAGGGACGCCCCTCACCCCCCTTATATAGTCTTGGGAGGCGGGCTTACAGATCGGAAACCATATCTTACTCTAAGTCGGTTTCTTCAATCTTACCAAACCGTGACTATGGGCTGTTGCTTTATCTCAATCGACAACGTAACACCCAAGTCATATTTGGTTTACAGATATGGCAGGCGTAATCTATCCCTACCTCCAGTCGGATAAACTTGCCACGTAGATACCCGATTGCCATAATCTCCACATCGACCTACACTGTCACCGTAGTCAATTACCGACAATTCACTTCCCAGCGACATGCATGCCGTCGAAGGGACCAGAGCAGAGCCATGCTAGCATTGTGGTTTCGTCATCAGTTATAAACATCCACAAAAATCCCCTCTGCCGCTGGCCGGTGAGCAACCTGTGGCTTGCCTGGAGCCTAAGTTTAGTTGCCTGGAGAGGTTCATCGAGGTTCATCCGCTTCATGCAGTGTCACGACCGGAAATAACTCAACAAGTATTCAATTTGTCCATGCATTAATCCTTGTCTCAGAAGATATACAATTTAGAGCATAACAAGTGGAAGTATAAATAGTACTTATTACACAAGCGAGCAAAGGCTGAGTTGTCACGCTAAAAAATTTAGCCAAATTTTCAGACTATCTTGTGTATAAATCCATATCCAGGAATCAGCCAGGGTACATAAAATGATAAACCAATATATAGATCCAAACATAAATAAAGTGTAAATACTTACAGTAGAGATACTTAAGCCTCACACAAAAAGAAAGCAGCAGCGAAAAAAGATGATCCTAGCGGGCCTTCAGCTCCACTTCACAGGCAAAACTCAACTGGGGTATAAGCTTTGGTCTTCTAACTTCGTCTTCGACTCAGAAGCACTACACTTCCGAAAAGAGAGAAGTAAAGCAAGGCTAAGTACAACTATCACACTCAACAAGCCACACCAATGATGCAGACATGCAAGGGGAGACAAAGAAAGGCTTCTGGCTATTTGCATAAAAGTGGCTATAAATATTTATAGCTTAAAACATGAAACTATTGATTAATTAAGTCAAAGTTAATTCTGCGCACCACGTCGAACAGGCTCAACTATTCCACCTGAACTAAACTAGTTTATTAAGCCATTTTATTTAATAGTGTGGGACTAATCACGGTGAATCTGGTTAATCGCACATAATCGCGGACACGGTTATTCGAATAGTTTTTTCTCTCATTAGAGGTGTACAAATGTATCTATAAGACACAACCCACCATATGTCACCATGGTTGGCCGAACACGTCACCGTACGAGTGATTGTGACAGACCCTTCGCATAACTCCCCTTAAGCATGCGATACCACACTTCAGGTTTCGCCCTACCCCTAAATCTAGGGTAGGCAACCCCTTATGTTTAGGTGAATCCGAAAGCCGCATAGGCCTTGCCTGGCCCATCCAAACTCTATCACGCCCACCCTTGCCTGGGTACGTCGGAAAGGAAAGAGCTATACTACCAGTCCAGTAGTTGCCCATTCTTACTTGTGGTAAGTACGGTAAATCTCCTAGGGTTACCGGCGAACCGGTCCCTAATTGTCATGTGTGTGACAAGCAAAACCATGCACCCACAGCCCATCAGTAAGCCATATTTTAGTGAGATAATTATGACCAATAAAACATGGCCAGGTGTCTTGAGCTCGCAGCTCGTCAGATACTAAAATAATTAATGTGATCATCCCATTAAGTGAGTTAATGGAAATTAAACATGGATAAGCGTAATAATTCTAGCAAGGTCACATAAGTGACGCGAGCCAGCCAAATTATCAGCCATGTTTGACAATGAATGAATATCAAGTAAACATGGCACAAGCAAGCATATAGGAAGTTTCAATTCTCATGTAATTAGCAAAACATGTAATTTATTTGCAAACAGTAAAACAATTTATAAAGTAGGCTCAATATGCTTCAACGAAAATGTGTGACTTGCCTTGCTTCTTCAAACAATCTTCCGAACTCTTTTCCTCGTGAGCGCAAAACTCCGAAACAACGGAGTCTACACGATGACACGTAAAACAAGGAAAAATCTTAATAAAACCAAATAAAAGTACATAAAAAGTAAACAAACATGTAGAGCTCAATTTTAGATGAATTTTTCAAGTTGAATGGCCCAATTTAAAGTTCGTATGAATTAGATATGAATTTTAGAAGTTTTGGGCATTTAAATAAATTTTTAGAAATTAAATAATTTATTGCGCAATTATTAATTATTTTCTCAAAGGATAACGTAGCCGTTGACATTAGGCTGACATCAGCAAGGGGTGGCGGTGCCAACACATGGGCCCCACGCGCCAGCAGCGCTACGAGGCCGGTAAATGGTGGACCGAGTACACGCGCCCACCACGTGGCACCCACGTGGCTGCCACGGGGGACGGATGTGCTGACGTGACGCCGATGCGGCCAGGCCGCTGGCACCCACAACGGACGCTACGTGGATGGCCCAGATCACCCCAATGGGGATCAGGCAGCCACGGGGATCAACGGCTTGGATCGGCCCGAGATCGATCCGACAGCCGAGGGCGAGGCAGGGGCGGTTCATTGGCCGGCCGAGCGGAGGGCGGCGCGCACGACCTAATGGTTGGCCGCGACGACCACCGGCGTGGTGGTGTGCATAGAATGGTGAGGAGAGCGGGGAGGAAGGGGAGAGGTCATCGAGCGCACATGGCGACGCGGGAAGGTGAACGGCGGTGGAAGGGCATGGCAGCTCTTGGGTAGGTGATGGCAAGCGGGCTTTGGCCGCTATTGGCGAAGGCGGAGGTGCGCCCGGGGTGTGGCCTGGCGTCGGGGAGCCGATGGAGGCGAGGGTGCGGCCTGGTGAGGCACGAGGCGGCCGAAAAAAGCGGCCGAAGGCCGGCGGCTTGCGGTGGAGCTCGGGTTCGCGCCGAGAATGCTTCTTTGGCGACTGTTGGGGAGGAGGAAGGGCCAACCGAGGTGCGGCGGGGCATGGGGAAGCTGAAGACGGCCTTGGCGTTGTGCGGTGGCGGCTAGAGTGGCGACGACACGCGTCCGGAGTACGGTGGCGAGCAGCGGAGAGAGGGAGTGGCGCGAAGAGTGTAGGAGAGGGCACGACGAGCTCGGGAACTTTGGGGAAATGAGAGAGGGAGGTCCAGGGAGCATTTTTATAGGCCTAGACGAAGTTAACCGAGACCAAGGCGGCGTGTCGATTTTCATGGAGCTCCCGGCGACGTGGGAGAGGGGAGGTTGGCGGCGATTCAGCACCGAATTTCACGGGGAAGTGGGAGGGGGAAGGGCGTGGGCGTGCGCGGCGACTCGGCCCTCACGATGGGGCACGAGCACGGAAGTCGGAAGCGCGCGGGAGAGGCGACACGTGGGCGGCAGCAGTGGCCGGGTTTCTTGGAGGTGGAAGATGGAGCTGACAGGTGGCCCCACCTATCGCGTGACTTGGGAGAGGAGAGACGCAAAACAGACTTCGTGAGATGGAGTAAAACAAACGGGTCGGTGGACTGGGCCGACCGGGAAAAAGAAGAAGGAGGTAAAATAGATTACCGGAGGGATGGGCCGAAAGCGGCCCAGGAACAGGAAGAAGTTTTTAATTTGTTTTTTATTTTATTTAATTGCATAAATGAACTTTGTCTTATTAAAATTACTTCTCGAGCTCCAAAATTTCATAGAAAATTTCAGAGAGTACTTTAGGGCATGAAGAATATTACAAAAATATTTCCAGCCATGATTTTTAAGGGAAAATTTTAACTTCCTCGTTAGTTTTGCTTAATAATTTATTTTTCTTTTAATATCATTTCTAGAAACGAAGAAACACGAAAGACTAGGGCGAAGACCATAGGCGCTTGACGACAGACACAAGCTAGACATCGAAGCCATACTCTTCCAAGAACTCCTCTTTTGGGTTGAGAGAAATTAAGCAAGATTGAGTACAACCACCGTACTCAATAAGTCACGTCGACAAATGCAAAGTAACTGCAAGGAGTACAAAAGAATAATAGTATAGGGTTAATGTCACGCCTAGAAATTCAGACCCGAATTTCCGAAGCTATATGTGTATTAAAATCCCTGTCCAGGACCAGCCAGGGTACACATACGACAATTATCGATATTACAGTTCCACATCTTAGAAACAATACAAAAGATTACAAAAGGGCAGCGGAAAAAGAAAAAGGGCCTAAGACTAAGCTTGACACTGGCCACGCGGCTTTGACCACTCCACAGGCAGATTCCAGAGTGTAGGACAAGCCTACTCCACTTCGTCTTCTTCTTCAGCTTCTGGCTCAGGTTCTGGTGAAGAGGCAAGGATGAGTACTTACACGTACTTAGCAAGTCACACCGGAAGGGGAGAAGAATGAATGCAGGGAAGACAAGGGTTTGGCTTTTTTTCCAAACAAAAGAATTTTGAACACAAACAACACAATAATAATTTAAGTAAATACGACATTTTGAATTCAACACTGTCCAACGTTATCCCCACGTTGAGACAGGCCCAAACCATCCACCTATACTAGTCATGTTCCAATAATCCGGGTGTAATAGTGTGAGACTAATCACGGAGAGCTCGGTCGATCGCCCCATCACCGCGGGCACGGCTATTCGAATAGGTTTACTCTGATCAGAGGTGTACAACTGTACCCACAAGACACAGCCCCACAACACGGTCTCCCGTGCACCGGAATACCACCGCGGTACCCCGGAAAGGGAACTGTGATAGGACCTTTCGTATAACCCCTCACTAACCAAGCGAACCCCACCAAGGTTTCGCCCCCACTCCTGGACCCTGGGAATGGCAGCCCCCCCAAGTTCCTCGGTGAATCCGGTAGCCCAGCAACCCTTATACCGGGGCCGACTGAAACTCCATCACGCTCACCCTTGCCGATGGGTCCGTCAGCTAGGAGAGGCTACACTACAGGACCTACCTTACCCATTTCGGCTTGTGGTTTGCATGGTCATTCTCCCGAGCGGTCCCATGAACTGGTCCTTAATTGCCATGGGCGCCGCTAACCAAAACTATAGCGCCCACAGCCCACCATTTGTCATATTTTAGTTGTTAATCCGGTTCACCTAAACACTAATTATTATCCCTCCGAACATATGTCCAGGACAGGCATATTAAGTGAGAATGACCCATTTAGTGAGCTAGTGAGTCTAAGCCAGGCTAAGCATAACCTAGTCCTAATTTTAATCATATTATTTCCCAAGTTTAAACAAAGGATTTGGGGTGCCAAACCTAAGGCATAGACTAAGCATAAGGTGTACTATTCCCAAGAAATGATATTATAAAAATACATGCAATTTCATAGAATAAAACAGGAGTTTTAGCAAAATGGGAGCAATATGATCAATAATATAGTATAACTTGCCTTGCTCTTCAGCTTGGGGGACTTCAGCGACGACTTCAAAGTAAACCGGGACGGCGGGACTACCGAGATCTACACGACAAACAAGCACTTCAATAAAACAGGCTAAAAAGCTACTCAAACAGGGAACAAAACCATTTTTAATGGATTCTTGGCATTTTTATGAATTTAATGAAATTTGAATGGGCAAAAACGGAGGTCGGATTGAAAAGATATGATTTTGAGAAGTTTTCGGGTTTTTTACTAAAACAGAAAAATCCTTAATTGATTTATTGCGCAATAAAACCCGGGGAAGCGTCGCGGCTAGGGCTGACGTCAGCGGCCCGCGGGAGCGCCGGTCCATGGTGGACCGGGTCCACGGCCGGACCGGACGGTGCACCACGTGGTGCACACGTGGTGCCGAGGTGGCAACCACCTTGCTTCCCACGTGGGCGAGCGGGGACGGACGGTGCCGATCGGACGAAGCCGATCGGACGGTCGAGAGGAAAGGGCGCGGGCGCGGTCGGCCGGTGGCGGCGACCGGTGGCCGGAGGCCGGCCGGTGCCATACGGGCGGCGGGGTGCCGCGGATTACGCGCGGGTAGAACCGCACGCACCTGAGAGGCGGCACGAGCAACCGAGAGCGTAGGGGAGGGACGGCTCATCGCAGGAGTTGCCGGAGTTGAGGGGGACGACGGCGACGGCGGCGAGGGAGACGGCGGAAGCTCATGGAGAGGGGTGGCCGAGGTGGCGCGGGTGCCAGGAAGAAGGAAAGAGACGGCGACGAGGTCCGGGACGGCTCAGGACGTCGGGATATCGTGGCCGAAGTCCGACGACGAGTTCCGAAACGAGGGCGCACGGCGAGGGGACGACGGAGAGGAGGATTAGCTCAGGTGAAGGTGTGGGGAGCTCGGGGAGGGCGAGGGGGCGCTTAAATAGGGGATGGGGAGGTCGGCGGCGACTGAATAAAGGACGGAATTACTCGCCGGTGCAAATTTGGGGAAAGTAATGGCCGGTGATGAAATCCGGCCATTAGGGCGTGCGGAAGCAGCGGCCGGGGGCTTTGAATGCCGACGGGCATGGTTGGGAGTTAAGGCGACGAGATCCCGGAGCGCGGGGAAGACGGGCGCGCGAGATCCGAGCGGAGGGAGGCGGCCGAAATGGCGCCTAGGCGGTCGGGGTCGGGGACGACGGCCTGACAGGCGGGGCCCACCTGTCGGTGTCCCGGGATAAAGGAGGATGCGAAATAGACTTGTTTGCGGGCGCGAGGGTTTGACGGGCCGCGGCCTTCGGCCAGCCCCGAGAGAGGAGAGAGAGAGCGGCGCGCGGGCGAGATCGGCTGGCCGTCGGCCTGATCGGCTGGCGCGCGTGGGGAGGTAATGGGCCGTTGGCTCGGACTGGCGGCTCACGGCCGATTTTTGGGCGGGAAAGGACGGAGAGAGAAAACCGATTTTTCTCGGGATTTGTTAATTCCGATTTTGATTTTAATTGGGTAAAAATTATTTTTAGTGCTCTGAAAATTACACTAAAAATCCTGTTAATGTATGTTGACATGTAGAATTTGAGAAAAATCCTACCATGTCATTTCCATTTTGCATTTGGCTTTTAAAAAAATTATTTGTTCTCTCCAGTTAATTCCAACAATTTTCTTTTAGATTTTTAACATGAAAAAACACGTGAGGGTGTTACAAACCTACCCCCCTTAAACGGAATCTCGACCCCGAGATTCGGAGGTACTGGCGAACAGATAGGGATGAGCGACCTTTAGCTCATCTTCCCTCTCCCAGGTTGCTTCTTCTTCGGAGTGATGAGTCCATTGAACTCGACAGAACCTGATAACCTTGTTCCGGGTCCTCCGTTCACTGGTTTTGAGTATCCGTGCTGGCTTCTCCACATAAGTCAGATCTTCCTGGATTTCGATCTGATCTGGACTGGCTTGTTCTTTCGGAACTCTCAAACACTTCTTGAGTTGCGAGACGTGGAAAACGTCATGGATTCCTGCCATGGTGGGTGGTAATTCGAGTTGGTATGCCACTTCACCTCGTCGCTCTTGAGTCCGATATGGTCCCACATAGCGTGGTGCCAACTTGCCTTTGGTTTGGAATCGGTGCACTCCCCGAAGTAGGGTGACATGAAGATATACATAGTCTCCGACTTTGAAAGCTAGCTCTCTACGACGGTTCTCTGCATAACTCTTTTGACAAGACTGTGCTACTTTCAGCCTTTCTCTTACGATTCTGACTTTCTCTTCGGCATCACTTAACACTTCAGTCCTGAACAACTTTCGTCGGTCTGATCCCAGAAAAGCGGGGTTCAACACTTTCGTCCATAAAGTGCTTCGAAAGGTGCCATCTGTAAACTGGCCTGATAACTGTTGTTATAGGAGAACTCTGCATAGGGCAGGCTCTTATCCCAAGCTCCTCCGAAATCCAGAGCACAAGCTCGCAGCATATCTTCCAAAACCTGGTCTACACGTTCCGTCTGACCATCGGTTTGTGGGTGATAGGCCGTGCTAAAATTCAACCGGGTGCCAAGTTCCTCTTGTAGTTTTTGCCAAAACTTGGAGGTGAACTGACTACCGCGATCAGATACGATCTTCTTGGGTACCCCATGAAGACACACAATCCTTGCAAGGTACAATTCTGCTAATCTTCGGCCCGTATAGGTGGTAAGCACCGGGATAAAATGAGCTACTTTAGTGAGGTGATCGATGATAACCCAGATAGAATCGTGTCCCGATGATGTCCGGGGTAAACCGGTGATGAAATCCATCCCGATTTCCTCCCACTTCCATTCCGGGATTTGAAGTGGCTGTAATAATCCCACCGGTGTTCAGCCTTTACTCGCTGGCATACATCGCATAGTGCCACAAACTCTGCTATTTCTCTTTTTATGCTAACCCACCAGAATTTCTCCTTAAGGTCCTGATACATCTTGGTACTTCCCGGATGGATAGAGTACTGACTCTGATGAGCTTCAGTAAGGATTAACTTCTTCAATTCCTTATCTTTTGGAAGACATATCATGTTGCCCATCCATATGGTTTCGTGTTCATCTTCCGTGAAGTCACGAGCTTTTCCCACTATCATATTCTTCTTAAGCTCAGCAATGTTAGGATCCGAGGCTTGAGCTATGCGAATTTGATCTAAGAGTGTGGGTTGGGCTTCAAGAGCGGCCACAAATCCTGGTTCAACAATTCTCAGGTTTAGGTGCTCTAGATCTTGTAGTAACTGTTCACATTTCCCTTGTATGTGGATAGAGTTGCAGTAACTTTTTTGGCTCAAGGCATCAACTACCATGTTAGCTTTGCCAGGGTGGTAGTGTATACTTAGATCATAGTCCTTGATCAACTCCAACCATCGTCGCTGACGGAGGTTCAAATCCGGTTGGGTGAAGATGTATTTCAGGCTCTTATGATCCGTATATATTTCACAGCGATTACCGACGAGGTAATGTCGCCATATTTTCAGAGCATGGACGACTGCTGCTAGTTCCAAGTCATGTGTTGGGTAGTTAGCCTCATAAGGTCTCAACTGGCGGGAAGCATAAGCGACCACTTTTCCATCTTGCATCAACACACAGCCTAACCCTTGGTGAGATGCGTCGCAATAGACTTGGAAATCTTTGGTTTGATCTGGCAAGATCAATAAGGGTGCAGACACCAGTTTTCTCTTGAGAGTTTTAAAACTCTGGTTGCGCTCGGCAGTCCATATAAACTTTTCATCCATCTTTAACAACTGTGTCAATGGCTTGGCAATCTTTGAGAAGTTCTCGATGAACCGACGGTAATAACCCGCAAGTCCTAGAAAACTTCTGACCTGGGTGATGGTTTTGGGTGGAGTCCATTTGGTTACTGCCTCCACATTGGAAGGGTCCACTGCGACTCCTTGGGCATTCACGATATGGCCGAGGAATTGCACTTCCTTCAACCAGAAAGCACATTTGCTAAACTTAGCATAGAGCTGGTGGTCTCTTAACTTTTCGAGTACCAACCGGAGACGTTGTTCGTGTTCCTCTTCCGACTGTGAGTAGATCAAGATGTTGTCGATGAACACCACGACGAACTTGTCTAGGAATTCCATGAACTCTTTGTTCATCAAATTCATGAAAAAGGCTGGGGCATTTGTAAGTCCGAAGGACATGACCGTGCACTCGTACAGACCGTACACGAGTGATGAAGGCGGTCTTGGGAATATCCTCCTCTCGAATTCTTAGCTGGTGATAGCCTGACCGCAGGTCTATCTTTGAGAACACTTTTGCTCCCTTTAATTGATCGAACAGGTCGTCAATCCTAGGAAGAGGGTATTTGTTCTTAATAGTGACCTCGTTGAGTGCGTGATAGTCGACGCACATCCTTTTGGTCTTATCCTTTTTCTGCACAAAAATGACTGGAGCACCCCAAGGCGATGTGCTTGGGCGGATATAACCGTTCTGTAACTGTCCATCTACTTGTTTGTTGACCTCTGCCAACTCATTGGCTCCCATTCTATAGGGCCTCTTGTGGATCGGAGCAGTGCTAGGGACCAGGTCAATCCGAACTCTATTTCTCTTTCAGGAGGCATTGTGGTTAGGTCTTTCGGGAAGACTTCCGGATACTCAAAAACCACAGGAATATTTTCTAACTTCGCATGGTTCTTTCCTTTCTCTTCGGTTTTCTCCTTAGCCAAGATCTGATTCAGACTTGCCACTATCCTTAGTGGTTTAGGGGAGCGGTAAACCACTTTCTTCCCTTCATCATTGGTCAAGGAGATCGTGCGGCTTGCACAATCGATCAAACCTTTATGACGGGTCAACCAATCCATCCCAAGGATGACATCTAGGTCTTTTGATTCTAGAAGGATAAGATTGGCTAGAAAGGGGATCCTTGGATTTCTATTGCCACTGAGGGGCAAAAGTGGGCAGTGTTCAAATGATTCCCAGGAGTTTGAACCCGCATGTGTATCTTAATTTTTAACACCGACAACCCATGTGTTCCCACAAATGCTTTTGATATGAAAGAATGGGTTGCACCCGAATCAAACAAGACTGATGCATTAAAGGAGTTCACAGGGAACATACCCAGTATGACATCCGGTGCGTCCTGTGCCTCTTCTGCCGAAGCATGATTCACTCTTGCTTGGATGAACTTGGGTGCGCGTTTTGGTCTTGGACACTTGTCTGCGAAATGTCCAGGTTCTCCAGAGTTGAAACAGTTACCTGGTTTGAATCCCGAGTCCTTCTTTGGTAGCATTGGCTTGGACCGCGGTGGCGGCTGCACCGTCGGTGGACGCGGGGCCGGAGTCCACTGCGGCTGCCTGGGATGGCTTCCGTTGCGTTGGAAATTCCAAGGGTGGTATGGACGATATTGACGATCATAGTGGTAGGTCCACTTTGACCACCCGGGGTGAAACGCGGCCGCTGGGGATTCCCTTCCTGAGGGTGTGGCCTAAACTGAGTAGCCTTCCGTTTTCTAAGCATTTTATTGCGTTGATCTTCTTGACGGATGGCTTTGTCAACTAATTTCTCGAAGTCGGCGTATTCACCGGAGATGAGTTTGTCTGTTAGCTCATCGTCCAGCCTGGCCAAGAACCTCTCTTGACGCTCGACGACAGTGCGAACGTCCTCTGGAGCATATCGCATTAAGCGATTAAACTCGTGCAGACACTCAGTGGCGGTTCGAGTGCCTTGCTCCAGGGATCTGAACTCCCTCTTTTTCTAGGCTACTATCCCTCCGGGGATGTGAGCCTTCCGAAATTGGTGGCAAAACTCTGCCCCAGTAACTACGGGTGCGTCGGCCCGACGAGTAACCAAGAAGTTGTCCCACCAGGCTGAGGCGGGGCCTTGGAGTTGGTGGGTGGCGAAAGACACCATTTCTTGGTCCATGCACTGGAGAAGGTCCAACTTCTTTTCTATGGCGGTGATCCAATCATTAGCCTCCATGGGGTTGGTGGTACTGGAGAAAGTTGGGGGTCAGACTCGAAGGAATTCTGACAGTTTGTTTGGGGGAGGTGGTGGTGCGAAATGGTCATGCTGATTTTGGTTTTGCTACTGAAATTGTTTCATCATTTGCAACTGCATCTGCTGCATCATTGCAGCCATCATCTGGGTCTGGTTGGCTAGGACTTTTACCAAAGTGATGTTCTCAGGTGGAGGAGGTGGGTTGTTGGCATTAGCACGGGTGTTGTTCTCGGCTGACTCAGTGCTCGTGCTGCCATTCCTGGTGTTCACCATCTGAAGAAACGGAACCAACAAGGCCGGGAGAAGGAGTAAAACAGATTGAACAGAGAAGTCGATCTTTATTACTTGTTTTGATCTATTCTTTAATTAAAACACTTAAAACACACTCAACATCCTTAATTGGACAACCCATACCCACACTTGATACAGGTTGACCACTACCCACACACACAACACTCCTAACACACAGCAACTAAGCAAACAGAAAAACTAGGAAAATAGTAAACTAAGGGTGGCTACGTTCTAAGGGTCGGAGTGGCTTCCGCGGTCGGAGGAGTCGAAACCACTCCCTAGGGAGTTCCCGTATTCCATTTCCTTCGAGCGGCTTCGAGAGCTTGCTAACTCTTCTTTCCGTCCGAGGCTCTTGGAGCTGCCGCTTCCACTGCCCTTGCTGCTACTGGACACCGAGATCCATCCTCCTCATCCGCTTGGGGCAGGGACCAGAGCAAGAATAGGATCTGGCACTAGAGCGGGGACTGGGGAAGGTGGCGGTGCAGGAGGTGGAACCCTGGGCGCCAGCTGCATCCGCACTGGAGCCTTGGTGTTCTTTCGCGGCGTGATCCTGATCCGAAGGATGTTGGGAGGTGGAAGTCCCTTCAGACTGGCGATCTCTCTCTTGAGACGATCCACCTCATCCTTCAAACTCTTGATCCTTAAGATCTTCTGGTCATTCAGGGCCTTTGCCGCTAGGTGGAGATCTGCATGCATCTTATCCAGCCCTTCAATCACCGTCCTCATGTGAGAGAAGGTGGTGTCATTCTCCCCTTCAGCAGATTGGAAGGTGCTGACTGCTGACAAAGTTCTACGCCGAGGATGGTACCGGTAGGCAGAGTGGCGGAGATGGTAGTCATGCATCTCCCTCATCCGAGCCAGCATCAGATAAGCAGCTTCTTGGCAGGCATGCTCATCTGTTCCTCCCGACGCAGTGACCACCATGTTCGGGATGTTAGTGCCGACGAACCCGTGCACCTCTAGGCGGACTTGGTGAGGCAACTCACTGCCGAATGGTGAAACGACAGTGTACTTAGGTGCATCGGGATAGCCCACTGCCAAGGCCATTCTTGCCAGCTCCGCGACGAAACCCAAGTTAGATAAACAATAAAGGACTCAAGTAAAGTAAACGAGAAAAAAAGGGTTTTTGAGAAACATTTTTATGAGGCTAAGTAAAACTTCTAAGGACATCCCCTAGATGATGCTGCAAAATAGATGCTTAGTTATAATATAAAATTGGCGACCATTCCCTCCTATTACGACTTAGGACTTTGATCCCTTAGAAAATCCCGACTTGGCGGTTGAATAAGAGTTCAAATGATTTTTTCAAATTTTAACTCTAAAATCCTATCACTTAGACTTGACCGAGTTTTCAAAATGTTTTGAGAGAGACTAAAATTTTTTCCCAATCCCGAGGAAACAAGACCCATTTTCCCGAAACGACTTCAAAAGCCAGGGCTTATGCATATGAAAAGATCCAGAGGGCTCCTAAGGCTTTTCCGTTTGGCTTTTCCTACGGTCTGGAAATTGGCTCTGATACCAACTTGTCACGCCCAGAAATTCAGACCCAAATTTCCGAAGCTATATGTGTACTAAAATCTCTGTCCATGACCAGCCAGGGTACACATATGACAATTGTCGATATTACAGTTCCACGTCTTAAAAACAATACAAAAGATTACAAAAGGGCAGCGGAAAAAGAAAAAGGGCCTAAGCCTAAGCTTGACGCTGGCCACGCGGCTTTGACTACTCCACAGGCAGATTCCAGAGTGTAGGACAAGCCTACTCCACTTCGTCTTCTTCTTCAGCTTCTGGCTCAGGTTCTGGTGAAGAGGCAAGGATGAGTACTTACACGTACTTAGCAAGTCACACCGGAAGGGGAGAAGAATGAATGCAGGGAAGACAAGGGTTTGGCTAAAGTTTGCTTTTGCTCAAACAGCAGGGTTTTTTTCCAAACAAAAGAATTTTGAACACAAACAACACAATAATAATTTAAGTAAATACGACATTTTGAATTCAACATTGTCCAACGTTATCCCCACGTTGAGACAGGCCCAAACCATCCACCTATACTAGTCATGTTCCAATAATCCGGGTGTAATAGTGTGAGACTAATCACGGAGAGCTCGGTCGATCGCCCCATCACCGCGGGCACGGCTATTCGAATAGGTTTACTCTGATCAGAGGTGTACAACTGTACCCATAAGACATAGCCCCACAACGCGGTCTCCAGTGCGCCGGAATACCACCGCGGTACCCCGGAAAGGAAACTGTGATAGGACCTTTCGTATAACCCCCCACTAACCAAGCGAACCCCACCAAGGTTTCGTCCCCACTCCCGGACCCTGGGAATGGGCAGCCCCCCGAGTGCCTCGGTGAATCCGGCAGCCCAGCAACCCTTATACCGGGGCCGACTGAAACTCCATCCTGCTCACCCTTGCCGATAGGTCCGTCAGCTAGGAGAGGCTACACTACGGGACCTACCTTACCCATTTCGGCTTGTGGTTTGCACGGTCATTCTCCCGAGGGGTCCCGTGAACCTGTCCTTTATTACCATGGGCGCCGCTAACCAAAACCATAGCACCCACAGCCCACCATTTGTCATATTTTAGTTGTTAATCAGGTTCACCTTAACACTAATTATTATCCCTCCGAACAGATGTCCAGGAGAGGCATATTAAGTGAGAATGACCCATTTAGTGAGCTAGTGAGTCTAAGCCAGGCTAAGCATAACCTAGTCCTGATTCTAATCATATTATTTTTCCAAGTTTAATGAAAGGATTTGCGGTGCCAAACCTAAGGCATAGACTAGGCATAAGGTGTGCTATTCCCGTGAAATGATATTATACAAATACATGCAATTTCATAGAATAAAACAGGAGTTTTAGCAAAATGGGAGCAATATGATCAATAATATAGTATAACTTGCCTTGCTCTTTGACTTGGGGGACTTCAGCGACGACTTCAAAGTAAACCGAGAAGGCGAGACTATCGGGATCTACACGGCAAACAAGCACTTCAACAAAACAGGCTAAAAAGCTACTGAAACAGGGAACAAAACCATTTTTAATGGATTCTTGGCATTTTTATGAATTTAATGAAATTTGAATGGGCAAAAACGGAGGTCGGATTGAAAAGATATGATTTTTAGAAGTTTTCTGGGTTTTTTTTTACTAAAACAGAGTCAGCGGCCCACGGGAGCGCCGGTCCATGGTGGACCGGATCCAAGGACGGACCGGGCGGTGCACCACGTGGCGTACACGTGGTGCCGAGGTGGCGACCACGTGGCTTAGCCACGTGGGCGAGCGGGGACGGACGCTGCCGATCCGACGGCCGAGCGGAAAGGCGCGGCGCGGCTGGGCTGACTGGCCATGGCGGCCGGAGGCTTCGGCTGCCATACGGGTTTGCAGCGTTAGGCTGGCACTGGGTGCCGCGGATTACGTGCGGGTGGAACCGCGCGCACCCGAGAGGCGACACGAGCGACCGAGTGCGGAGGGAGAGGGACGGCTCACCGCGGGAGTTGCCGGAGTTGAGGGGGATGACGGCGACGGCAGCGAGGGAGACAGTGGGAGCTCGTGGGAGGGGTGGCCAAGGTGGCGCAGGTGCCGAGAAGAAGGAAAGAGACGGCGGCGAGGTCCGGAACGGTTCGGGACGTCGGGATGTCGCGGCCGAAGTCCGGTGGCGAGTTTCGAAACGAGGGCGCACGGCGCGAGGACAACGGAGAGGAGGATTAGCTCGGGTGAAGGTGTGGGGAGCTCGGGGAGGGCGAGGGGTGCTTAAATAGGGGATGAGGAGGTCGGCGACGACCGGATAAGGGCGGAATTACTCGCCGGTGCAAATTTGGGGAAAGTAATGGCCGGTGCTGAAATCCGGCCATTAGGGTGTGCGGGCAGCTGGGGCTTTGAATGCCGACGAGCACATGGGAGTTAAGGCGGCGGGATCCGGAGCGCGGGAAGCGGCGCGCGAGATCCGAGCCGAGGAGGCGGCGGAAATGGCGCCTAGGCAGCCGGGTCGTGGACGACACTGACAGGCGGGCCCGCCTATCGGCGTCCCGGGATAAAGGAGGATGAGAAATAGACTTGTTTGCGGGTGCGAGGGTTTAACGGGCTGTGGCCATCGGCCGGCCCGCGAGAGATGAGAGAGAGCGGCGCGCGGGCGAGATCGGCTGGGCTGTCGGCCTGATCGGCTGGCGCGCACGTCACGGCCAATTTTTGGGCGGGAAAGGACGGAGAGAGAAAGCCAATTTTTTCGGGATTTATTAATTCTGATTTTGATTTTAATTGGTTAAAAATTATTTGTAGTGCTCTGAAAATTCTACTAAAAATCCTGTTAATGTATTTTGACATGTAGAATTTAAGAAAAATCCTACCATGCCATTTCTATTTAGCATTTGGCTTTTAAAAAAATTATTTGTTCTCTCGAGTTAATTTCAACAATTTTCTTTTACGATTTTCTTTTAGATTTTTAATAGGAAAAAAACACCTCAGGGTGTTACAGTTAAGCTTTGTAGTACAACAGTATTCCTAAACCATTTAATTGCTCAAGGCTATTTTGGTAAATCCGAACATAAGTCTAATCAATATTATTAATCAAGGCCATGAACTCACATGAACCTGCCTTTAACCCAAGACATAGATGAGTTAGATCGAACTTGCAGCCTTATAGCTAGGCCCTAGCTTGTCCCAAGCCAACCAAAGCCAACCATACCAGGTTTTTGTTGATTAATCAGTTTTAAGAAGGAAACTACTAACTTGGGTACATAGCTAGGATTGCCGATAACTAAGGGTGTGACTATTCGAATAGATTATACTCTGATCAGAGGTGTATATCTCTATCCACAAGACACATCTTCCTCACGTATTGCCACATGCCACTTACCACAACGGTAAATGGATGGAGAGCATGACGTTCTTCACCCATCCTAGCCTTGAACAAAAGCACCGACTCAACACCCGCCTATGGTCGGTATTCTCGGGACAGGTAGGTTATGGTCAAGCCCCGTGGCATCAGGACATCCTTCGGGAGTGGTCACTCGGATGCCTATCCTCTGCCACGACATCTCAATTATCGAAACACCCGTCTGATAACCTTCATTTGCCTCAGAGATATTCATCACCTGACTTCATCCATCTCTATCCGTGTCCTTTTGTTCATGACTAGACTGAGTTACAAGCTGTGGCTTACCCATTAGATATGTGAAAGTATGGTAATACCAATAAACAGTTGTAAGGCTGTAACAAGGATCAATAGGAAGGACTAAGGCCCTGTTTGTTTCAACTTTCTAGGTAGTTTTTCAGCTTCTGCTTTTCAGAATCTTCTGAAAAAGCTAAAACAAACAGCCAACTTTTCGAGCTGACTTTCGAAAAGCTGAAAAGTTAGTTTCTGAGAAAATAAATAAAAACTAAAAAGCTGGCTGAAATAGCTTTTGCTGGCTTTTGATGTGCTGACAATATAAAAAATTATTATAAAAGCTAATAATAAAAGATCATCAACCAATAAGCTAGCTAGCTTTCCAGAAAAGTTAAAAAATAGAATTTTAAACAAACAAACAGTGATATCGTGAGAATTTAATTGAAGTGGTAATACAATACTTTACAATAAAATAAATACTTTAAGAATATGGCACAACAGTATGTTCTATGGAGATGCGACTTGCTTTGCTCGCTTTCCCAAACGTCGGCTTCAACCTCCAAGTAGAGCGAATCTTCCGAAGATGCGATGTATAGGTGACCAACAAAGGAAAAAGAGCTTTTACTCTAATAAGATCCACATAAGACATAAAAAAAGCACACTTCTTAAGAAAAAATTAGAGACTGGAATCGATCAATTCCAAGTTCAAATGACCATGACATGGCCCTAAGAAGTTTATGTGTTTTTAGGTGAATATTTCCGATTTCCTGAATTATTTTTGGAATATAAATAATCATTGCATCAGCACGGGAAGATGGCGCATGAGCCAAGTCCACGGGGTGGGACCCATGTGGCAGCCCCATGGTCCACGGTGGACCGGGTGCACCCATCTGCCACCAGACGGCGTCTTGGGCTCCATGCATCAGCCACCCGAGGGTGACGACGGCTGACGAGCAGGCCTCACACGGCGGCCACGCGACGCGCCCGGAGGCGGCTGCGTCGGCGCGGCCGGCGGGAGGCGGTGCCCGAGCCCCTATGGTCGCCGCCGGCAACCATAGGTGTGGTGAAGCGGAAACCATAGAGAGGGAGAGGAGGGGGAAAGGAACGGTGTGGTCCAAGGCTCACCCAAAGTGGTGGCGGCGAGGGAAATGGCGGCTGAAGGAAGAAAGACGGCAGCGCGGTTCGGATCGACGGGGACGAAAGGGTTTCGGCGATCTCCGAGCTTGGCGAAGGGATGGACGGGGTCGGCGACGACGCGGCGATGCCGAAAGTGGCGGCGCCGAGACGAGAGGAGGTCCCGGCCGACAGCGGAGCTCGACCAGTGTTTGACGGCGGCGCGAGAGCGAATAGGGAGCTCCGGTGGCGGTCAAAAATTGGTGAGGGAGGCGCAGGCATGGGTTCATAGCGTTGGGGGCAAAGGAAAGGTGGCCGGGGAGCAGGGAAACGACGGTAGAAATCTCGGTCGCCATCAATGGCGTCGGTGAAATTTCCGGGCTTCAATCCGGGCGGGTTCAAAGCGAGAGAGAGAGAGAGAGGGGAAAGTGGGGGAAATGGGAGAGGGAATCCCGGGGAGTATTTCCCCTCTCTCGGCGTGAGCGGCAACGGCCGGGAGCGGCGGGATTTGCGGCGGCGGCGACGCTAGGTTTTGGGTGGAGGCGACGAGCGCGGCTAGCGGTGGGGGAGGATAGGTGGGCCCCACCTGTCGGCGGCTGCGGGTAGTTGAGCCCGCCTGTTAGCGGTTGCGGCACGAGGCGCGGCTGAGCGGCCTTGCCCAGCTGCGTGCGCGCGGGGAGGGAGGCGGACTGGGCTGTAGAAGAGGAGAGGGAGGGAGGGAGTTGGCCGACTTTCGGCCCAGAGGGAAAAACAAATTTTCTTTTAGTTTTCGAATTTTTAAAAAACTGTTAATTGGTTTTATTGCTTAATAATTATAATTTATGTTCAGAAAATTTCACTAAAATTTTATTAAGCATTTTAGGTCCTGAGGAAATATAAAAATCCTCACGCCTCATTTGATTTTTAAATTGCACATTTTTAATGTTGAGGGCTTTAAATCGATTTTTATCTTTTCTAGGAATAAATTAAGAATGCATTTTAAGGTGATTTTGGAACGCAACATGCAGGTCTTTCATTGCCGGCCTGTCCCTTACCCTGCTTGCATTGGTTGGGACGATGTTCTGCTTGTTCAGCTTCCAGATGTGATGAGCCTTCACCATTTGATGATTTTTCAGAGAAGTCCTGGTGCGTTTCTGAATAATGGCTCGATGAATCTATGAGTAGTTGAGCACCAAACCGGTTTTGCAGAGCGCCTAACAATGTCAATACTAAGATTTTGAAGAAACTAACAACAACCATCTCATTTGTCAAGATGATTAATTGGTAATGGCACCTGTAGGGACAAGATGTATCAGCAGAATCCAGGCCATGCCAAGCAGTGCAGTCCAGGAATCAAGCAGCCTGACAAACAATGCCACCTACACCACGGGCCTTCCAATATGAGAAGGCAAGACTATAATTAGTTGCGTGTTTATGTTTCTCAATGTGGTTTGCATAGTTTGATTTACAAAATTCTGATGACATACTAGCACATGTATATTCAGATCCATTGCTGCAGGAGATGAATGAACTTTCACTGCTACAGAAACACACGAAGGATACAATATTATAGGTGTCGAAACCGCTAAAATCGACCTTTTTTCATCTATGCGGAGTGGAAAAATATAAAACCGACACCTTTCAGAAACTATAGATGTCAATTCTAAAGAAAAACCGAAATCAATACTATAAGTGTTGGTTTTTTAAAAGAACCGACACTTATAATATTCTGTAAGTATCATAGGTGTCGGATTTTAAAAAATCGACACCAACAAACCAAGCCAAGCTGATCGACCACCCATATATCCAGTCGTGTCCTTATCCTTATCCCTACCTACGCCTCTCTCTCGATCTCGCTCTCCCCCACCCCCTCTCTCTCGTCCCCGCCCTCTCCCCTCTCGCCTCTCTCGCCGACGGCAGATCCGGCAGATGCGACGGCGTCGGCGGCTCCTATGGGTGGATCCGATGGTCCTCTACCACCTTCCCCTCCCCCTTCATCCCCAAGCTTCTCCCAAGGCGGATCTGGTGGTGACGGTAGCGTCAGTGGTTCCCGCGGGTGGATCCGACGAAGGTGGTGGCGGCGACATTTTCAACAAGCGGATCCGGCGGTCCTCCACCCCCTCCCCCCCTCTACCCCAAGCTTCTCCTATGGCGGATCCAGCAGCGACGATGGCATCTACGCTTCCACGGGCGGATCCAGCGAAGGTGATGGCGGTGGCGTTTCTGACAGACGGATTTGGTGGTCGTCCCTTCTCCTTCCTCATCCATCCCCAAGATTCTCCCGTGGCGGATCCAGCGATGGTGGCTTCTCCCGTGGCAGATCCGGGGGTGGCGGCGGCGGCATCGGTGGCTCCCACGGGCAGATCTGACGGAGGCAGCAGTGACTTCGTCTTTGTTTTTAGATGATGTTGTTGTTGTATCTTTGTTTTTAGATGATATTGTTGTTGTGTTGTTGTGACGTTGACTTTGATCTAGAGTTTGTTGTGGATTGATTTTGGGGGTAAAGCGTTTGACTTTTGGGATGAAGCGAGGTGGATGCTCTTGGTGCATCGGCTCGATTCGAGCCTTTTTTTATCTCGGGAATCTTAAAGGTGTTGGTTTCTAAACCGGCACATTTAAGAAGACTCAAATGTACCACTTGCTGAGTATCAGGTTAAAAAATATAGTACCTATGATCGATTCTTAATCGGCATATAATATATGCTGAGTGCTGGTTAAAAAATTGGTACCTATGATCGATTTTTAACCGACATCTAATTTTCTGTAGTAGTGTTTAATGGCTCGACCAAGCTAAAAATTTTAATGGCTCATTTTGACAAGTCTTCGTTCCCTGGAATTCAATTGAAGCAAGTACCGTGTGCTATGAACTGCTCATTCTTTTTGCATCTACCTGTAGTTTGTTCACTGAGAAACCACTAGAGAATCAGATGATGAGCCGACAAGGGCCTGGATATTAGGAGGAAATAATGCAACAGCATCAAGATTCTTCAAATCCTGTGCATCACTAATAGATATTTTTAGCCTATAATTATATATATATAGAGTCTATATATATATATATAACGGCAATAATTGGATTTGCCGAACATCTTGATAGTAAAATATATATTTAGATAAAAAATTTTTGCGCCCTCCTCTGTTTAACCTCACAGGCACCGGCAACTCTGGACCTTAATTACATCTAATATTTACTTAGAAGATAACCGTGCCAACAGGCACGCCTATTGTATACAATAGCCCATGTATTTTAAAAATAATTTTTTAATGGGTATTCTACTTTCGATTCAATGTGTAACACACCAGCCTCCGGGTCCGCATTAGCCTAGCTCAGGTTCAGCGGATCCATGTTCACATGGCACATCACTTTACATTTTCCACATTTTCATTCTCATTTTGTAGAAAAAGGTTAGCGCGAAGGTATTATTGTTGGAATTAACTAATTATATAAGCTGTCCTAACATGACTAAAATGCTAAGGTATTACATAATAATTAAGAAAACATGTATTTTTTTAGAAAAGATGAAAACCATCAAGTTTTTCATAGTCCTCGTGTTTATCTCCAAACCGACGTCAAATGTCAAATATTAAGTCAGAAAGAATAACAGTTAAAGATTTAAAATTTTATGGGATTGATTTTTTTAGAAAAATTGTCACGGTGCAACAAAATGTGTAATTTAGTTAAATTTTATTAAAAAAATTATATAAGTGATTGTGAGTTTGCATATATTTATATCGATGGCAACGCCACAACGGTAATCAAACGGGGCAACGGTACTCTGGGAGGAGCACATGCTGCATTTCTTTTTTTTTATTTTTACGTTTATATGAAAACCACCTCTCAGGCGAATGATGAGGCCTAGCTCATGCATCAATATGGCCCAACTATCTGACGCTGTAACACGCTAGCTAAGAGCACGTAATATTTTTTTAGAAAATTTATCAATAAATATATAACATAATTATTTTAATTTTAATGAACTAGCTGAAGTGCTGCGCTACCACCCTCAGGGCTACCACGATGTCAACGGCCGAGAGGGCTGCCCATTGTAAATCGAGAGGCTTGGGAGTTGGGAAGGTAGACCCGAACTCATGCAAATCACTACCGTCAACAGCCTTATCGTGTTGCTTAAGCTTATTTTGATCCCTACAACTTATTAGTAACAATAATAAAAAATGAGTAAAATTTTTAACGTGTGCTTAGCGAGTGAAAAGTAAATATTATAAAAAAACTATGATAAAAAAAATAAAATTAACTCCAAAATCAAGTACTATTTAAAAGTATACTTGAATGATAAAACAACTCATCACGAAATAAATAACAATCAATTTTTCTAATTAAACGGAATGGTTAAATGTATATCTGAAAAAGTCAACTCTGTCAAATATAAAAAAACTTAGCTAATAACATAGGATGATATTTGCATCAAACAAATCACATATATACTATATATATGTAGTATAGTTTAATTACTTGTGTGTATTTTAGTTGATGAAAAAAACAATAAGTCAAATATTGAATATGTTTAAAGATTTGTGTTACTATATTCGGGAAAGACAAATAGAATACTTCAAATAAGAACATGAAAATATAATACAAATCAAGGTGAAAAGGTGAAAGCATAAAAAAAGTTTTCTTGTATTCCATTTTTTTATATTCATTCAAAATACTGCAAATCTATTCACAAATAAGTTTCACTTGAAAAAGTAACAATATTATTAAGCTCTATGTAACGTATAGTTTTTACATTGTAGACCAGATAAGTTTCGGGGACGCCAATAGGCGCACCAATTTTATAGTTTATATCATTAGACTCGGGCACAGGTCTTCTTGGAGTCCCTTAAATATAGATATAATGTTCTAATCTGATTCGTATCTCTCAACTAAAATACCATATATCTTAAATCTTAAACTATTAAAACCGGTGCAAACTGACTTCGTCGATGGTCTTTTAGGGTGGTTTTCACTCATGTGGCTGTTGAACTAGTTTAATCGACTAAGTCAACATGTGGGGCCTACATGTCAGCGTCTCCTCTCTTTCTTTCTTCTCTCTCCTTTCCCGACATAGGCACGTAGTGACTTGAGGCGGACCGGCGATGGCACAGCCTCAAGGTAGAGCGATGTTGCAGCCCAAGGCGGAGCGATGGCTCGACGGGCTTGACGCTGGCAACAACGTGGCGTCAAGGCGACGTGGCGGCGGCACGGCCTTGAAGCGAAGAGACCACGCAACCTTGTCTGGCCGATAATAAGGGGCCATGAGCAGAAGCTCAATAGCGGGGGTTCTTACCATTGGGTGGAGCTCGGGGAGCCAACGATTGTTGGGGAGGAGGTATGTTGATAGCCACGAGGCTGGCAACGCGTAGATTACCGCCCACGGCCTCCTCGACCACCACCATGGCATGGGAAGAGGGGGAGGAGATGTGTCACGCCCATAAATTCATCCCAGAATTTCCGAAGCTATATGTGTCGAAACTTGGTTTCGGCAATATATTCTCTGGGGTCGCAGTCAAGATCGCCAAGCACGATGGGTTAGAAGAAGAAGAAGATTTAGACAGGTTCAGGCCCTCTCGTGAGGTAATACCCTACTCCTGTTTCGGTGGATTCGATCCGCCGAGTGTCTTTATTGATCTTGTATGTCTAAAGCTCTTGCTTATGAAATCGTATCTCAGATCTAGAATCTGATCAAGTCTAAGATATCCCTCAAGGGACGCCCCTTACCCCCCTTATATAGTCTGGGGAGGAAAGGTTTACAAGTTGGAAACCCTATCTTACTCTAAGACGGTTTCCTCAATCTTACCAAACCGTGACTATAGGCCGATTGCCTTATCTCTATCGGCAACCGTAACACCTAAGTCAAGTTCGGCTTATAGATATAGCAGGCACAATCTATCCCTACCTCCAGTCGGATAAGCTTGCCACGTAGATACCCGATTGCCACAATCTCCACAGTAGCCCCCGAGTCCTTTTCAGTCGACGAGACAACTCGGCTTTAGACCAAAGCGGCACTCAACCAAAAATCTCTTTGACCGAGTGCTTTTGGCGCCGAGTGATTCCATCATCTCTGCCTGAATCTTCCCGAGTGGCTCCAAAGACTGTGAAGGGCTGGAAAAATATATATAAAAATTTCTCAAAAAATAAATATCTAGGTGCATCTCCTGATGCACCTAATTATAGGTGTAGCCCCCGACTATGTGGTTAGTCAAAAATAGACTAAGCACATAGTCAAGAACTATAAAAAATTATTCTCATGTAGATGCTTAGCTCACGCTAAAGCAATCATAGAAATCTCATTACTCGGCAAGTTCATACTTATCCGAGTGAATTTGCCCGAGTCATCTCAGAACAAATAATTCAATCATCCCTCATGGGTAAAAAGCACTCGGTAAACTCTTGTTCATCCGAGTGGATTTGCCCAAGTAATCCCGGAATAAATATTTTAATCATCCCTCATGGGAAAACAAGTTCTTTTCAATCATATGAAAAATATGACCAAGTTATTAAATAGCTTTTGCCATAATACTGGTCTCAATCTCATAAAGATCTTCACCAAGGTGGAAAATAAACAGCATCGGTAAGATTACCCGACCGAATGCCAAAAAACCAAACAGCCCTTGTTCACCAAGGCAGCTATAAAAACTCAGCTGTTGGTCACCTTCCAAATTGCATCGTGCCAGCTTCTCATGAAGTCAGGCATACCGCTGTATGGAAGGATCTTTTAAGGTATTGGGCACTCGGACACGCGCATATTGCCAGGGCAAATCTGCTTAAGCTCATCCGCTTAAGTCCCTAAGGACACGTATCAGACCACACCTTAGCTGGGCCGTAGATTTTCTTATGGGCTCGGCCCACTCACCAGAAAACCTAGCGCAACCCTCAAATCTTTCTTATAAAGACACGAGGTCGTCCCCGCCTCTTCGTCTTCCAAACGATTCCCCTTCTCACGGCACTGTTCAACAGTTCACCGCGGAGAACCCTAGACTCGCGCGCTCCCAAATCCGTCCATCTAAGAGCTCGATCTCTGCAACAACCAGCCTCCACAGCCAACTCTCCCACATTCCATCGCCAAAGATCCAACCTTCCTCAGCCAGATCCACTTCCCATCAACTCATCCTCATGGCGGACGAAAAAAAGATTCCGTTCGACCAATGGGCCACCTCGGATGTAAGGGAATACACCCTCAAGGAGATGGTGAAGCACGGCGTGCTTCCACCCAAGGAACTTGTGGGATGGCGCCCGGCGGCGGGGGAGGACTTCCCAACCCCAAACACCGGTGAGCTCGTTGTCTTTACTTCCTTTTTCTATTGCGGGTTCAGCCTTCCCACCTCCGAGTTCTTTCGGGGGCTCTTGGACTACTATGGTCTTCACATCTACCATCTGAACCCCAACTCGATGCTTCACATAGCACTCTTCATTCATGTGTGTGAAGCCTTCCTTGGCATTCTTCCTCATTTCAATCTCTTTCGTCGTATGTTCTATCTGAAACCCCATCCGAACAAGGACCAACCTTGCGTTGTTGGCGGGGCAGGCTTCCAACTTCGCGGATCTCTCCGCAAAGACTACTTTTCTCTTCCCTTGAAATCTTCCAACAAAGGCTGGCATGCGGGCTGGTTCTACATCAACAATCTCGAACCCAGTCTGCCCGCCTTTGTCGGTCTTCCTCCTGTCCCCAAGCCGTCTTGGAGCACCGTGCCGGTAGCCCAAGATTGGGATGAAGCCAACGATCTGCTCGCGAAGATCCTGGCGATGAAGAAGAGGAATCTTCGCGGGGAACAAATCACTCGGCACTTCATCAGGTGCCGACTGGCGCCGATCAAGGAGCGGTCAAAGCCAGCCTTCGAGTATGAAGGCGGAACGGACCCCAATCGGGAGGACCCGGATCCACTCACATACGAGATCCTGAAGATCCGGATGTACAAGCTCTTTTCATCCGGGATCGCAGTCGAGCGGGCCCTCATTCTGCCTGTCCTTCCATTCAGCATCCACCGACCTCCTCCTCCGGTAAGCCGATTGGTTGCTTCATAGTATCTTTCAATCTTGACGTCTTGTCGCTTAATGTTGCACCTTCTTTCTTCTGCAGGAAAACACCTCTATCACTTCCAAGCCATATAAGATGGCTCATGATGACGCGCCGCGTCGCCCCACCAAGAAGCCGACGGCGGGATCAAAATCAAGCCGATCCGGTCGGGAAGCGGGCGCGCCGAGTGAGGACTCGAACAAGCGCGCAAGCAAAAGGCGGCTGATCATAGAGGATTCGGATGACGACGTCCCGGCTCCTCCAGTCGAGACCCCGCCCTTAAGGCGATCACCGCGGACGGCGCCGAAGATCCGCCGATCCTCCAGGTATGCTCTGAAACCAAAGTCCTGAGCTCTTTCGCAGAAAACTTTTCTTTATCTTCGCTGCATTCACTTTCGCAGGAGGCCCCAGGACATAGATCTGCCGGAGGGGGTGAAGGGCCGACCCCCGCCGCTCCCGAAGTGCCAAGGCCGTCGAGCCAAAACCGGAGCCCGCAACCGTGCGAGCGTTCGGAGAAGCATCCTTCTCCTCGGAAGGAGCGCGCCTAGGGAGGAGCCCCGGCCCGTCAGGGATATCCCGACCGGAAACCATGCTGCCGGCAACCCACGGCTACGGCCCAAGCGCCCCCGACTGGGGGTCGCTCGGCGCAGAGCCCGAAGAAGAAGAAGAGTCCGGCTGCCCCACCTAGGCAGGCAGCCGCCGAAGCCGGTAAGACTTGCTTCGAAGCGTTCCTTCGTTCTTTCAATTTTGGATCCTTCACGTCTTCATTGGTCTTTCTTGTTTGCCAGCCATGGTAGAAGAGATCCCCAGGTTACAGTCTTCTGAGACCTGGGTTCCTCCGATCAGAATCGAGTGGCGGGACTCGGAAGGCGAGAGACAGGGCATCATCCTCGACCGGCAAGCCGAAAAGGATGAAAGGGATGCCCTCGTCGAGAGCCTGAATGAGGCAACCCGACTGCTCAACGTAAGCCTTCGTCTTTCTTTTCGATTATTTCTTCGTTATCCTTCAGTCAATCATTCTTCTGCTTTCGCATGCAGAAAGAATATTGCCGCTCAATGGCAAAATCCGAAGTGCTGGAGAAGCTAGTCCCCCACTTAAACTCCTTGGAGGACGTTCAGCGACAGCTGAAGGCCACTCGGGAGGAGGCCGCATTAAGGGAGGCCGCTTTAAGGAGGGAGATCTCGGAGCTTCGGGAAGCGAACCTCGACCTCCGCGGATCAATCGGAAGTAAGCCCGCCTCTCCCGGCTTCATTATGATTCTTATGTTGATCTTGGCTATTGATGATCTTCTTTCGTTGTAGAAAATTCTTCGGAGGTCCACTCGCTTCAAGTCCAGCTGGAAGCGGTCAGCCTCGACAAGGCCGAAATGGAGGCCGAATTTGAAGGTAACCTTCTTTGAAGTCAAATTCAGTGTGCTGCCTTATATCCGAGTGCTTTGACTGATCTGGGATGTTTGCAGCTTATAAGATGAAGACCCGAGCCCAATATGACGTCTTACTTGGGCGGATCAAGTCCAGCGACGAGATACGGGAAGAGGTCGCCAATGCCGCCACGCCGATCTTGGCATCCTTGTTTGATCAAGGAGTTGGGGCCGCTCGGCTGAGCCAATCGAGATCTTCGACAAGCTTCGGTGGCTCCCGAACGCATTCGAAGAACATCACCGAAGCGGCCAACATGGGGCTGGTCGGCTCTTGCACGGACCAAGTCCCTCTACCCCAGTGGATATTCATTCCGTCGGGAGGGCTTCGCTGAGGGAACAACAGACGAGCAAGCCTTAAATATGCTGAGTGAGGCACAAGAGGCGGCGAAGAAGATTTCTTTAGATGTAGTGAACAATTTCAAGCTTTGAACTTATATTCTGACTTTGCTTTGTAGATATCATGTAATTGTAACACTCTGTCATGGAATCTTTGTGACTATTTTTAGTTTATTTATGTCAATGCCTTGATTCGAGCCTTTGCGTGAAATTTCTTAAGTAGTTTTCGTCTGGCTGTCATCAAGCCTAGGCTCGATTAGGTCATCGGAAAACTCTCAGTCCTTAGACACTGAGCTCGAGTCGAAGGACATTAAACAATGATAAACCAAACTGTGCACAAAAATTTGATGAGGAAAATTTGAGCTTTATTGATGTGTGTATCAGCCCCCGACTGCTAGCTCAAGAAGTCATCTTGCTTGAGGTTGGCAGTCAAGGAAAACATGAGGCCTTAGCCAAATTAGGCATAAAAACGTCGAAGGTGTTCGATGTTCCAGGAGTTTTCCACCATGGACCCGTCTTCGCGCTTTAGCCGGTAAGCACCGGGCCGAGTCACTTCGGCGATTATATACGGTCCTTCCCATAAGGGAGATAACTTGTGTCGGTCTTTGGTGGTCCGGATCTTGCGTAGGACCAGTCGCCAACAATGAAAGCTCGTGCTCGCACGTTGCGACCGTGGTATCTTCCGAGCCCTTGAAGGTATTTGGCCGACCGGATGAGGGCGCCGCGGGCCTCTTCCAATCGGGTGAGTCATCCACTCGGTCGATGTCGTAGCGTTCATCGTTGAAGCTGCGGACCGGAGGGACTCATACTCCATCTCGTTTGGCAACATGGCTTCGCGCCATAGACCAAAAGAAAGGAGTTTGGCCGGTGGCCCGACCGGTGTGGTTCGCAGCGACCATAGAACCGAGGGAAGTTCTTGGACCCACTTGCCAGCGTAAGGGCTTAGCCTGTCGAAGACGCGAGCCTTGATGCCTTGAAGGACCATGCCGTTTGCTCGCTCGACTTGCCCATTGCTTTTGGGGTGAGCTACTGATGCATAGCAGATTTTGATCCCGAAGTCTTCGCAGAATTCCTTGAAGATGCCTCCCGTGAATTGAGTCCCGTTATCGCTTATGATTACGTTTGGGACGCCGAAGCGGTGCACGATGTTGAGGAAAAAGTCTCGTGCTTTGTCGGCGGTGATTGTGGCAACCGGCTTGGCTTCAATCCACTTGGAGAACTTGTCGATTGCGACGAAGAGGTGTGTGAAACCTCCTGGAGCTTTCTTGAAAGGGCCAACCATGTCCAGCCCCATCTCGAACGGCCGGAAAGTGGGATTGTTTGAAGCTCTGGGCGGGACATGGCTTTGTCGGCGAAAACCGGCCTTCGCAGGTTCTTACAACTTTGTCCGCGTCGGAGACCGCGGTGAGCCGAAGAATCCTTGCTCGTAAGCTTTGCCGACAGTGCGTCTTGCCGCGTGGCTTCCGCATATGCCCAGTGGATATCTTGGAGTAATTGTTTCCCTTCTTCGGGTGTGATGCACCTCATTAGAATTCCGAGGGCTTCTCTTGTATAGATCGAAGTCGACCGTGACGTACGCTTGGCAACGACGCCGGACGCGTTCGCTTCATCCGGTCATCCGGCGGCTCTTGCTGAGTTAAGAATTTGATGAGCGGCGTCCTCCGGTCGGTATCGATCATGGTGACTTCGTTCGTGGTTTGCTCGTTGGGAGCTGTCTTTGCCATGACGGTTGGCTCGTAAAGATGTTCGACAAAGACATCTGTTGGAGCAGCTTCGCGCTTGGATCCGAACTGTGCTAGCTCATCGGCAGCTTCGTTGTTATGTCTCAGGACATGTGAGAGTTCTAGCCCATCAAACTTGTCCTCAAGCTTGCGGACCTCTTGTCGATAGGCCTCCATAGTGTCGTTTAAGCAGGACCAGTCTTTCATTACTTGATTGACGACCAGCTGGGAGTCGCCTTTCACGATAAGCCGACGAATCCCGAGTGAGACTGCGAGGCGCAGTCCATGTAGAAGAGCTTCATATTCGGCGACGTTGTGTGAGGCGGAGAAGTGGAGGTGAAGGGCATATCTTAGCCTTTCCCCAGTCGGGGAGATCAGCACAACTCCTGCTCCCAGGCCGGTGATCCTCTTGGATCCGTCGAAGTGCATGGTCCAGTGTTGGAGGTCTTCTCGAGGTACATGCTCTTGCTGTTCGGTCCACTCGGCCAGGAAGTCCGCTAAGGCTGCGACTTAATGGACGTCCGGCTTAAAAGTTAAGTCCAGGCATCGGTTCTAGGGCCCACTTGGCGATGCGCCGGTCGCCTCGCGGTTGTGGACGACGTCGCCGAGTGGAAAAGAGGTGATGACGGTGACCGAGTGACCCTGAAAGTAGTGTGCCAATTTCCTCGCGGTTATTAGAACACCATAAAGCAATTTTTGTACCTGGGGGTATCGGGTTTTGGCTCCTGCCAATACTTCGCTGACAAAGTAAATTGGCCTTTGAATCTTCTGGGCCCGTCCTTCTTCTTCTCGTTCAACCACAAGGACCGTACTAACCACTTGGTGGGTGGCTGAAACGTCGCAAGAGGGGTTCGGGGTTGAGGCGAAGCCGGACGGGTGGCGTGGGAAGGAATTCTTTGAAATCTTCGAAGGCCTTGTCGGCTTCTATGGTCCACTGGAAGTCGTCTGTCTTCTTACAACTGAAGAAGGGCATGCCTCGTTCGCCGAGTCGGGATATGAAGCGGCTTAGTGCCGCCATGCAGCCGTGAGCTTTTGGACATCTTTCGATTACTCGGGGTTTCATGTTTAAGATAGCGTTGATCTTCTCTCGGGTTTGCTTCAATGCCGCGATGTGATACCATGAAGCCGAGCGGTTTGCACGATGGGACGCCGAAGGTGCACTTCTCTGGTTCAACTTCATTCGAAGGCCCGGATGTTTGCAAAGGTTTCTTCTAAGTCGGCGATCAGGTCTTCTTTTCGCTTGGTCTTGATGACAACATCGTCGACATAAGCTTCAATGTTTTTGCCGATCTGCGTTTGGAAGCATCTTTGGATCATGCGTTGGTATGTAGCTCCGGCGTTCTTCGGCCGAAAGGCATGGTGATGTAGCAAGAGGCCCCGAACGGCGTGATAAAAGATGTCTTCAGCGGTGGATTCTTTCAAACGATCCGTGATAGCCCGAGTAACAATCCAAGAAACTCGAAGTTCGCAGGGTGTTGAGTCGACGACTTGGTCTATGCGAGGCGGCTCGAACGGATCTTTGGGGCGGCTTTGTTGAGGTCGGTGTAGTCAACGCACATGCGCCATTGCCCCGTTTTCTTGCGGACCGGGCTGGGTTGGCTAACCGTCGGGATGAAGGACTTCTTTGATGAAGCCGGCAGCTAAGAGCTTTGCGAGTTCTTCTTTGATCGCGTCTTTTCGATCCTGCGCGAACTGCGTAATCGTTGTTTTATTGGTTTGGCGTCATCTTTGACGTTCAAAGAGTGCTCGATCACCTCCCTAGGAATTCCAGGCATATCGGATGGTTTCCAAGCAAAAACATCTTTATTATTTTGGAGGAAGGTGACGAGCGCGCTTTCCTATTTAGGATCTAGGTCGGCGCCGATTACGGCGGTTTTGGAGGGATCGGACGAATCAAGGGAGATCTTCTTGGTCTTGGCGTCGCCGGATCCTGATTTGGCTATCTTCTTCGCGGGGACTTCGCCCTCTGCTGAAGTTGATGCAGCCAATCGGACTTCTTGTTGGCCACGTAATCTCTCGCGAGATTGGGCCATGTCGCAGCTCTCCTTGTCGCAGGTGAAGGCTTGCTTCACGTCGCTGCGAAGAGTGATGACGCCGTTGGGACCCGACATCTTCATGCAAAGGTAAGTGTAGTGAGGATCGCCATGAACTTGGCAAGCGCAGCCTTCCGATGATGGCATGATATGCTTGTTTCGAAGTCGGCCACCTCGAAGGTGACGTTCTCCGTTCGGAAGTTCTCTCGGGCTCCGAAGGTGACTGGGAGGAGATGTGCCCGAGTGGTGTTGAAGATAGCCCCGGGATAACTCCGTGGAAGGGGGCTGAGCTTGCTTTGAGTTCGGCCCTCGGGATCTGCATTTCATCCATGGTCTTGGCAAACAGGATGTTGAGGGCGCTGCCCCCATCGATGAGGACGCGCTTAAGCCTGATGTTGCGGACCACGGGGTCCGGGCGAGTGGATATCGTCCCGGGTGGACCACTCGGTCGGGATGATCCGAGCGGTCAAAGGTGATGGCCACCTCCGACCATCGCAGATATTGAGGACTTCGAGTTGAGCCGCGTTGACCTCCCGTCGGTTAGCTTTTGTTTCCTCTTGGATTCATAAGCTAGCGGGCCCCCGAAGATGCGGTTGAGCTCCCCACTGGTCTTGAATAGGTTCGGCATTTTCAGCCGCGTTGTTCTTTTTGGCGCCGGATGGGCCAGCCTCGTCGCGCCGGCTTCTTGTTGAGTGCGCCGCGTATTGTTCAATGACGCTTGTAGATGAAACAGTCCTTCGCCGCGTGCTTGTGATTCGGATGGTGGGTGCACCGGGCGTTCATGATGGCGTCGTAGGCGGCGACTCGGGGACGGCGTTGAGCATTGGAGGTTGCAGCCACTAGGTCTTCGGATCGGCGCTTGCGATCTTTCGGCCTTGGTTGCTTGTTGTTGCGCCATCCTTCTTAGGATTTCGGCTTCCTCCTGCTTGCTTGTCCTCTCTTCTGTCGGGCCGGTCTTGACGGGCGGCTTTAATGGCGTCGTTTGATTTGGCGTATGAGTTCGTCGTCTCAAACATCCGCTTCACCGTCTTCGGTGGCTTGCGCCCGAACTTGCCGATAAGCGGCTCATCACGGACTCCCTTCCGGAAGGCGGCGATGATGATTTCATCGGTAATGTTCGGGATCTTGTTGCGCTTCTCGGAGAAACGACGAATGTAATCCTTCAGAGGTTCGTCCGGCTTCTGGATGACGTTGTAAAGGTCGAAGTGCGTGCCGGGCCTCTCGAAGGTGCCTTGGAAGTTGGCGATGAAGTGGTCCCTCAGCTCGCTCCACGAGCCGATTGAGCCTCTTGGTAGGCTCGTGAGCCAATTTCTGGCTGAGTTTGCGAGGGCCACGGGCAGGTAGTTGGCCATGGCTTTGTTGTCGCCACCTGCAGCTCGGATGGCAAGAGTATATACAGTTAACCAAGATTCGGGGTCGGTTTTGCCATCGTACCTTTCTATCCCTGTTGGCTTAAAGCCACTCGGCCAATGCACTCGGCAGAGCTCCCGAGTGAAGGCTGGTACTCCATCGTCGCCGCTATCGGGTGATCCCCTCCGATCTTCCTGAGTGCGACGGTCGCGCTCTTGGTAGCGGCGATGAAGGACTTCCCGCAGATCACTCGGCGGGGTCTTCTGTTGGCTGGTTGGGTAGCTGGAACTGTTGCGGCGGACTCGGTGGTGGACGGGTGGACGTCCATGTCGTTTGTGGCGGGAGTCGACCGTCTGCTCTTGGTGCCTCGGCGTGGACTCGGGAGGTGGGCCTCTTGGCCTAGTTGACGACCGAGCCGGCTCGGGCCTCCTGTAGTCTCCTGACTTTAGGGGCGGGAGCCGGCTTTTATCTGGTGTTTCGGCCACGGGTTCAATCAGCCTTCGCGCCGAAGTGGTGGGAGGGCCGTTAGCCGTGGCAGCGACGATGGTCTTGATCTTATCAAGTATAGGAGTCACGTTGGCCGGAGCCGTCTCCATGACGGTGTCCAAGAGCGCGAGTGCGGCGACAGCGTTCTGTTGCGGCGTCTGGAAGACGTTGGTGTTGCGAACCCGTGTTTGGAGGATGGCCTCCTGGGCAGATCGTCCGGCTGCACGCAGATCCTGCTTCCTTTTGTCAGCCTCGTCTTTGCGTTGTTTGTCCTCCTCGGCTGTCTTGCGCTCAAGCTCCACTCTAGCTCGCTCCTCTTCGGCAAGCCTTCTGGCCATGGCTGAGTCGGACTCATCCGGCTCGGCCATGAGGACGTCGAAGCACTTCGGCTCGCAGTCCATATGGCAGTCGGAGTTGTCGGCTTCGTCGGAAGGGATGCCGTAGAGATTGTCGAAGCCGGCGGAGCTGAGGTATCCGTTGAGCTCTGAAGATGAGCAGGAGCCAAAGGACGGGAGGATGACAGCGACCTCCCTTGATCCTGGGAAATCCGGATCTGGATCGCTCCAGTCCGAGTCGGAGCTTGGGGGATTAGGCTCCTCCGAGTGGATCGCCGCCAACTCGGGGGAGAGCAGTTGACTGTAGATCTTGGCGACGTTTGGTAACCCAAACGGCACCGAGAGGTCTTCAGCTGAGTAGATTGCTTCCGTCGGGGAGGCGAGAAGATTGGCGCAGATCTCGGTGGCATCCGGTAATCCGAATGGCGCCGAGTGAAGTCCGTCGTCGGAGAAGGTGGATCGCATCTTGGTCTTCAAGATGTTGTCGAAGATCTCGGCGCTGTTGGGGAGCCCGAACGGCGCCGAGTAGATCTTTCCCTTCGACTGGTTCGAGTCCACGGACCAGCCAGGGTACACATACGATAATTATTGATATTACAGTTCCACGTCTTAAAAACATTAAAAAGATTACAAAAGAGGAGCGAAAAAAGAAAGAAATCTAAGCCTAGTCTTGACGCTTGCAGCGCGGTGCCATCTACTCCACGGAGAGTAGGACCAAGCCTACTCGTCTTTGAATTCTTTGGCTTCTTGGAGCACTAGCTCTGGTGAAGAGGCAAGGATGAGTACTTCCACGTACTCAGCAAGTCATACCGAAAAAGAGTGGTATGAATGCAAGGGGAGACAAGGATTTGGCTGGGGTTTTCTTTTTAGCACAAAACAACTTAATTTGACAGCAAGGAGGTTTGAAAGACAGTAAAATAGTTGTAAATAAATAATTTAGCAATCACTGTCCAACGTTATCCCCACGTAGCGACAGGCCCAAACCATCCACCTAAACTAGTCATGTTTCGTTACTCAGGTTTTTAACAGTGTGAGACTAATCACGATGAATCTGGTTGATCGCCCATAACCGTGGGCACGGCTACTCAAATAGTTTTACTCTGATCAGAGATGTACATCTGTACCCACAAGACACAGCCCTACAACACGTTTTCGTGCGCCGGAATACCACCATGGTACCACGGAAAAGGACTGTGATAGGACCTTTCATATAACCCCCCACTAACCAAGCGAACCACACCAAGATTTCGCCCCCACTCCCGTTCCTCGGTAGTGGGCAACCCCTCCCAAGTGTCACGGTGAATCCGGCTGCCCAGCAACCGGTAAACCCCCGGCCGACTGCAACTCCATCACGCTCACCCTCGCCAGGATTCGTCGGCTAGGAAAGGCTACACTACGAGACCCACCGTTGCCCATTCTGGCTTGTGGTTTGTATGGTAATTCTCACAGGGTTTCCTGTGAACTGGTCCTTAATTGTCATGGGCACGACTATCAAAACCAATGCACCCACAACCCACCTTTTGCCATATTTCAGTTGTTAATCTAGTTTACAATGTTGCTAGAGTATATCCTTCATTTCATGTGTCCAGAATAATGTAGTCTAGATGAAATAACCCATTTAGTATGCTAGTTGGTCTAAGCAGGCTAAGCATAACCTAGGCCAAAAACTAGTCATATTATTGCCCAAGTTTATCAAGGGTTCAGGGTGTCAAACCTAGGGCTGAATACTAATAGTAAGGGTGTAATAATCCCCATAAAATGACATTCGAAAATATATGTAGTTTAACAGAATAAACGAGGTATTTTAGCAAAATGGGTGCAATATGATCAATAATAAAGCATGACTTGTCTTGCTCTTTGACTTGGGGAAACTCCGCAACGACTTCGAAGAAAACGGGGTCGACAGAACTACCGGGATCTACATGACAATCAAAACACTCAACAAAACATGCTAAAGATATACTAAACAGGGAACAAAACCATTTTAATGAGTTCTTGGCATTTTTATAAATTTAATGAAATTTTAATGGACTTAAATGGAGCTCGGATTAAAAGATACGAATTTTAGAAGATTAGTGTGTTTCTAAAGCAGAAAATCCTTAATATTTTATTGCACAATAAATCCTGAGATTGCGTCAGTGCTAGGGCTGACGTCAGCATTGACGTCATCGGCCACGGGAGTACTAGTCCACGGTGTACCGGGTCCATGGCCGAGAGCAGGCAGTGCACCACGCGGTGCACACGTGGCGCACACGTGGCGCCGACATGGCTCCGACATGGTGGCCACGTGCCTTGCCATGCGGGTAAGTGGGATTGGACGGTGCTGATCTAGCGAAGATAGATCGGACGGTCAGGAAGCGGGCGAGGGGCGACGTGGCAGCTGGTGCCACTGAAATGGCGGCGCGGGACGGCGGTGTGGCACGACATCGCGCGAGCGAAGCCGCACGCACACGGGAGCAGTGGCGCGCGCTTGGGCTAAGAGGGAAAGAGGAAGGGCGGCTCACCGCGGGACGACGGAGAGGATGAAGACAACGGCGTGGGCGGCAAGCGGACGACGGGAGGTGAAGGCGAGGGATGGCCGAGGGGTCTCGAGCGGTGGCGAAGAGGATGGAGGCGATGGGGAGGTTCGGTGCAGCTCGGGTCGGTGTGGATTGGCGACCGAACGGCGGTGAGATGCGCGGGAGCTCAGGCGCATGGTGGGAGAGAGAGAGAGTGAGGGCACGGGAGAGCTCGACGGGTGTGTGGGGAGGACGGGGAGGATGGCCGGCGGCTTTTAAGGGCTCGAGGAGGTTGGTTTCGGCTAGGAAGCAGCATATTGCTCACCGGAGTTTGCATGGGGAGGAAATGGGAATAATGGCTGGCGATTAATTCCGGCCATTATGAGGTGCGGGAGCGACGGATGGGGGCGGCGATGACTGGCGGGAGGTATGGGGAGTGATGGCGGCGTTTAAAAGTGCGCGGGAGAGGCGGGGCAGCCGGGATCAGCGTGGGGATGGGGCGGTGTAAACAGCGGCGGTGCGGCCGGAGGTAGGGAACGAGCTTGACAGGTGGGTCCCACCTGTCAGTGTCCCGGGAGCCAAGGGAGGGGATTCAGACTTCTTCGCACGCGACAAAGCTTAACGGGTGTAGACCCTCGTTTTTGAGGACGGGAATCGTCGTGTTCATAGTACCATTTCCCTGGATCGAGTAGTCTGGTACCCACGAAGTACAATACGAATTATCAGGTGCAAAGTGCACGGATAGTCTTACACCAAAAGTATTACAATATTAGGTCCGAAGGCAATATCCAATACATATAGGACCTACCGGTCCGGGTACAACCAAAAGCAGAAATTAGATAAGTTAGCAGACGGAAGGCAGCGACATGTCGATCGCCTACAGGCAATGACCGGGGACTAAGACCTATTGCGCTCCATTGTCTTCTTTCATCCTGGTAGTATGCGTACGGGTCCTCCAGGTCTTCCATGCCTACATCTATAGGTTTGTGCGTATAGCAAGGGTGAGTACCCAACGTACTCAGCAAGCCAACACGGAATGATGCACATGATAGGGTCATTCAAAGGGTGGCTGCGGTTTATTTGCACAAAGCCAATTTTCGCAAATCATTTCACAAACCTAACATCTAGCCAGTCCGGTTTTAGTTTCAGAGTATATTAAATCGGTGACGGTTCTGTCTGCCATCCATCGTGATACCAAGGATGGTTTCCCGTCTCCGGATCGTCATGGTTTTCTGGGGAGTCTAACCCTTCTCGCAGGTCGAGAAGTTGAGTCCACCAGCACACAAAATCATTATGCATACCCACCCATCATTTTAAAATTTATGAGTCTAGCCATGGGAGAAACTTGTCACGTCGCTCATTAACCATGAGCACGGCTATTCGAATAGATTGATTTACTCACAATGTAGTGGATGTACACTTTACCCGTACTCCACAACTGCTCATTGAATGATCTTACATCCCTCTATATGGGACGGTCACGGCAAAGCCTTTCGATAACCTCACTTTGGCAGTACCCGCTCCATGAACTTAAGTCCTCATGCATTCTAGCCATCATTTCCTAGCAGTGAGAGGAGTTCTGGCGTTCCCGGGGTAAGAGAGAAAACTCACTTAATCTTTAAGTCATCTTTAAATTCAGTTTATTATTCACATAAAGGCCTTTTGTCTTATCACAATCACGGGCACTCTACCATTGGTAGGCCCAGGACACTCTACCTATTGGTAGGTCCTTAACACAACACCTACACCTGAACCACTATGCAGGGATACTGCCTTCGCTCGGCTATCTACTCCACTAGGTCTATACCCATTCGAGAAGTACGGTTGTACTGGCTCATTCTAAGTTGTAAGTCTCATGGCTCGGTCCTTAATTGACCAGGGACGGTACTTGCCTTTGCCAGAATCCACCCAAATCCATCCATCTGCCCCAGTCTAAAACATTGGTTTTTCATTTTTGGTTTTCATAAAACTCATTTCATCATGTACTAGGCAATGTGGCGCTCATGTCTCTACATGCCGTATTCCAACTACCTTCCCTTAAGGTAGTTGCCCAAGAATATAGCATTTTGTAAAAATATGAATATGCAAGATTCTAGTATAAGCATGGCTAAGCATTTTACCGAAGATATCCTTCGGTCACATCACAACGAGGGTTACAAAGATTGTATCTAAAGGTAATCAATATAAAGGCATGGCTTATCAAGCATAGGTATTCATTTGTGTATAGCATGCATGTTTTGAAGTTTAAATCAATATCATTTCACAAAATAGGATCAACATGTTCAAAGAGAAGTGTTGACTTGCCTTGCTCGTGACCTTGTTGGCTTGAGTCTTCGACGTTCTCGACGGTTCCCTCGGACTCTATCATACGTGCGAGAAATCCAATTTGAATTCGATTAGAGTTCAAATAAGATCCAATAAGATCCAATAAAAGCCAATATGAATTTGATTAGAATTCGAAAGCGGCTCCTAATACTAGGCTATGACTCTACGTGAACCTAGGTTCGAGTTTCGGCGAAATTCGAGTTAGAGCGAAAGAGTTATAAGGATTTGAAGTTTTGTACTGAACCCGATTTAATTAAATATGATGTGGCATTATCTCGAGTTAATACATTTTAATTTTGAGAAATATCATGGTTGGTGACTCAAAATAAAATAACAAAGAGTAATGGTTAATTTTAATTTTTATCTAAATTTTGTTAAGCCGACAAGTCCTAGGGTTAAAAATAATTGAATCCAAAAATAACTAATTAACCATGAAGCTTAGACGCTATACTAAGTAATTTAAAAATTTTAGGTTTAGAAAATCCATATATTAAAAATAATATTTAATGAAAAGCTAAGTTGTAAATAAATTCGTAGATAATAAATTACGTGATGGTTAAATATTTCCAAATCCCTATTTTAATAGTCGGTCCCTAATTATTTTTGAAATCCTAGTTTATTTCTGAGAGAAAATATATATATTGCCCAGAGATTTTCCCCAAATATTTCCAAAAAAACCTTTTCCTAAATTTCCAAATTTTTCTATAAAATTTTCCTATTCTTTTTTCTATTTTTCTTTCCCTCCCCTACTTCCTCTGTTCTCCTCTCCTTCTCTGTTAGCGCCGGCGACCGACGGGGAGGAGGGCGAACGACGGTGAGGGAGGGCCGACTCAAGGGGGCAAAGGGGTCCTACACCATCTAGGAGCTACGGGGACTTCATTTCACGGCTCGGCCGGGCCGGAGAGGCGGCGGAACGGGCCGGCGACGGCGAGGTGGCCGTGGCGGCGGCAGCGCTCGTCGCCTTGGTATTCCGGCAGCGGCAGAACCTAACCAAGGGGCTTGGGAGCATCTACAAGGTGTGGGGAAGCTATCTATGGCAAGTGTTTGGCCGGAGAAGCACGACATTGGCCTGGCGACGTGTGCGCGCGGCGCCGGACAGGAAAGCAGGGTGGTGCTTGCTGCCGCGTGCTCTGATGGTCCGCTCGGGAAAACTAGAAAAAGGAAGCTCTCGACATGAGGATTGTATTCGTACCTTCAATCGGAGAGGAAAGCGGCCGAAGATGACGAATTTTGGAGAATCGGCCTCGGAAGGCTACAACTAGGGTTCTTCGGTTCTTGATGAAATTGGAACAACTCAGTGCGTAATAGGTGGGGGAAATTTAGGGGAATTGGAGAGGAGTGATTCACGAAGAGATTTGGTATAGAAAGTTTGATCTGTCATGGCCTTTTTATAGGTGTTCCATGTCGGTTTTGGTTCGAGAGGACGCCGACGGCCTCGTCGCGTGCGCGTGGGGGACACGACGACGTGCGGCGAGCGCCGAAGAGGGGCATGGGGTGAGGAGCGATGCGTGGCGGTGCTCGGGAGGGCCGGGCGCGGCGCGAGACGCGTGGGCGCGAGAGGCGGTGGGGCGGGCGCGGCGAGCGGGCGCGAGGGCGATGGGGTGCAGGAGAGCGCGGCGCGTGGCGGCGCTCGGGCTGGGTGCAGGCGCAGAGCACGACGCGGCGCGCGAGGACGGCAGGTCCGGCGCGAGGGCAGCGCGTGGCGCACGCGGCGGGGGCGCGCGGACGGCATGCGCGCGGGCATGGGCGGCCGCGGCGTGGATCGAACACGTGTGTGTCAATGAACAGTGGACTTCCGTAATTTCCCGATTTAATCTCTATTTTCCCCCATATTTCTTTGCCTTCACATTTAAATTTTAAAATATGATTTAACTCAGTCATTAATTTAATTTATACCTATATTTCCAACTCTTTTGTCCATTTTGGTTTTTGCATATTATATTATATACATATTTTATTTATTTTATTTCCTTTCTTTCAAAAACATGATTTTGATTCAAAATGCTTTATCAACCCTATACTTCCCTATATGTCTTTTTATAATTTTCATTTATTTAATATTATTTATTTTATTTACTGGTTATTATTACTTTTTCTCGAATAAGGTTTTGATGCAAAAATAAACTTTTATTAATCCCTAGCCCTTTCTATTTATCTTCTTTTATAATTTCAAAATCTTTATTTTTTTTGGAATTTTCTTTCTTTTGGGATTTTTAAATCATTTAGTTTTTCTCAATCTTTTAGATGAATTTCTCTTTATTGATTTTATGCAACAAAGCTGGCAAATAAGAAGCAATAAACACGTCGAGATGTAAAAATATCAAAAATTTTTGTAAGTTCCAATTTTTAATTCCCGGTTTTAAATTTTTTGATTTTCGGGGTGTTACAACGGGCCTCGGCCTTCGGCCACCCACGAGGAGAGAGAGGAATGGCGGCGTGCGGGAGGGAATGGGCCGCCGCCGGCCAGCGCCCATGGCCGAAAAAAAAAAAAAGAGCGGGAAATGGACGGAGGAGAGAGAAAAGGTTTTTCCCGAGATTTATTAATTCTCATTTTGATTTTAATTGGTTAAAAATTATTTCTAGTGTTCTAAAAATTCTACTAAAAATCCTGTTAATGTATTTTGACATGTAGAATTTTAAAAAAAATCCTACCATGCCATTTCCAATCAGAAATTGCATTTTAAAATTATTTGTTTGCTCTAGGTTGAATTTCCAATTATTTCTTTTGTGATGTTCTTTAATGATTTTTTAAAAAGGAAACACCTCAGGGTGTGACAAACCTACCCCCCCTTAAATGGTATCTCGACCCCGAGATTCTGTTTAAGGTACTGGCGAAGAGATACTGATGAGAAGCCTTTAACTCATCTTCCCTTTCCCAAGTGGCCTCTTCTTCCGAATGATAAGTCCATTGAACCCGATAGAACCTTATGACCTTGTTCCGGATTCTCCGCTCACTTGTCTCAAGGATACGAGCTGGTCTATCCACATAAGTCAAGTCTTCCTAAATCTCAATCTGATCTGGACTTGTCTATTCTTCTGGTACCCTTAGACACTTCTTAAGTTGTGAGACGTGGAATACGTTATGGATACCAGCCATGGTGGATGGAAGCTCAAGTCGGTACGCTACGTCTCCTCGCCGTTCTCGAATCTGATAAGGTCCCACAAAACGTGGTGCCAACTTGCCCTTCATTTGGAAACAGTGTACTCCCCGAAGCGAAGTGACACAAAGATACACATAATCTCCTGCTTCGAAAGCTAGGTCCCTTTGACGGTTGTCTGCGTAACTCTTTTGGTGAGACTGCGCAATTCTCAACCTTTCCCTTACTGTTCTAACCTTTGCTTCCGCATCACTTAACACTTCGATCCCAAACAGCTGATGCTCACTAGTCTGATCCCAAAAGAGTGGGGTACGTCACTTCCGTCCATATAATACTTCAAGTGGTGCCATCTGCAAACTGGCCTGATAACTGTTGTTGTAAGAGAATTTTGCATAGAGTAGACTCTTGTCCCATGCTCCTCCAAAATCAAGGGCACAAGCTCGCATCATATCTTCCAAGATTTGGTTCACTCACTCGGTCTGGCCATCGGTATGCGGGTGATAGGCCATACTGAAGTTCAAACGAGTACCATGTTCCTCCTACAACTTCTGCCAAAACTTGAAGGTGAACTGACTCCCTCGATCCGATACTATCTTGTTGGGTACCCCATGAAGGCACATGATCCTTGCAAGATACAATTCTGCTAATTTCTTTCCTGAGTAGGTGGTATGCACTGGGATAAAGTGAGCCACCTTGGTGAGTCGATCGATGATGACCCAAATGGAATCATGCCCTGACGATGTCCGAGGCAATTCGGTGATGAAATCCATCCTGATTTCTTCTCATTTCCACTCTGGGATCCGGAGTGGTTGTAACAATCCAACAGGTCTTTGGTGTTCTGCCTTCACTCGTTGGCACACGTCACAAAGTGCAACAAACTCTGCTATTTCCCTCTTCATGCTAACACAACAAAACTTCTCTTTTATATCCTGGTACATCTTGGTACTTCCCGGATGGATAGAATATTGAGTTTGATGAGCTTCTGTGAGGATCAACTGTTTTAGTTTGTCCTCTGTACACACAACCTAGTACCCATCCAGATTGTTTCATGCTCGTCTTCTGAAAAGTCACGAGCTTTCCCAACTCTCATGTTCTTCTGAAGCTCAGCTATATCAAGATCTGAAGCCTGAGCTGCTCGGATTTGATATATTAGAGTAGGTTGGGCTTCAAGAGCGGCCACAAAACCAAGTTCAACAATTTCTAGGATTAGCCACTCTGGATCTTCTTGCAATTGTGCACACATTTCTTTTGTGTTGATAACGTTGCAATAACTCTTCCGGCTCAAGGCATCGGCTACCACATTAGCCTTGCCGAGATGATAGTGTATGCCTAGGTCATAGTCCTTTATCAACTCCAACCATCTTCCGAGGAAAAGGAGGAGCGAACGGCCTTCCCAGGGTCCTTGTGCAGCTGGTGGTGAAGACGACGATCGAAGACGGCAGCAGGAACAACGATGAGGCTCGGCAGGAGATGAACGAGGTGGCAACGCACGGGCTTCACGGCGACGAGGTCCTTCCCGAGGTTTTGACGGAGGGAAGATGGCTATCGGGCTTCATTTTGCTGCTGCGATGCGGAGGTGGCGACGGGACTGACTAGGAACGACCAAGATGACGGTAAAAGATGGCCAAAGTTGAGGCCGGTGGTGGAAAGAGAAGAAACTCGTGGAGAGGCATCTAGGACACGAGAAAACTCGGGAAAAAGAGGGGAAACGGAAGATGAGACCAAGGGGACAGGGAGAGACCAACACCGAACGAGATAATTTGGCTTCGGATTTTTGGGGTTTATCCCGAGTTCGTTGCGATAAGAATGAGGTCGAAATTCGTGATATTTTGCACGGGATTGAACGAGATTTCTTGGGAAAACATAGAGGAGATCGAGAGGAATCTGTTCTCGTAACTAATTTGGGAAGAAGCACAACGGGAGGCCGGATTTGGTGGAGGAAAAAACAGCTTGTTCACGTCTTGTTCGGGTAAAGCGATAGAGGCGCTGGAGGAAGAAGACACTACTTTAGCGGAGGGACGTAAACTAGACTTCTCTATCCTAGAAACTTTGAATTTTTATAAATACTTCCAATGCTCAAATTATTCCACAAAAATCTTAAAAGTAGATGAACATTCAAAGTATTTAATAAAAATAAAACCAGCTCATTTAATGTTTAGTTTATTTATTTAAATAATCACCGAAATGTTGTTTATATTATTAAAATTAATATTGAGCTCAAAAAGTCCGAGAAAATTTCAGAGAGTATAATTAATCATGGAGAATTTAATAAAAATTAAATCTACCCATATTCCAATTAAGAGATTTTTATTTCTCATTTTTACTTCACCGCAAATTAAAAAAATTTATTATAAATACTTTTGATGCTCAATTTGATGTTCAAATTTTTATAGATTTTATTCAAACACTTTCTTTGATTATGAAATAATTTCTAAAAATTCCTTTTTAACAACAATTTATATTAATCAATTTTCGGGTGTGACAACTCCACCCCCTTATAGAAATCTCATCCCGAGATTTGGAACAGTTAGCAAGAATTTTAGGTAGGGAAATCCTTAGCTCATGCATCTTTCTCATGAAGTAACTGATTAAGAATTAACTGGTTAATCTGACGTACTCTTCGATTCTCTTACTCTCTTCCTCTCCCAGGAAGAATTTATTCTCAAACTTACTCCACCTTTAGATGCCTTCTTGTTTTGTCTTTTTGATTTTGACTCGACTCCAACCTTGATCGATTTTGTTTTTGGGATTTCTAATTACAGCGGTATCCGATATGAGCTCTATTCTAACGAAGATTCCTTGAATCAAACAAATCCACAAAAGTCTTATTTAACACTAGAGTCGAATTATTTCCCATGTTGTCACATCTCTGAGAAGAAATGATATTTGACATTCTTTCCAACCCCACCTTCTATGGTAGATGATTTTCTCTTAATTCATGAAAATAACAATAGCCATCCCTTAATTAAATTTAACCCGATACTAAAACTTCATCATGTCTGGCTTCATAGTTTTCCAATTAATATTTGAACCCAAATCATCTTGCTTGACCTAATCTTCATTATTTGTATAAAGTAGCATATTATACTGGTATCTCGGACATTGTAAAGTTGTTTCTCATAATCATGAATTTTAACCATTCAGACTCCTAAACTTCCTGTACTTTTTGTCCATCAGTCAATCAGACTATCACATTAATGCCCTCATTCATAGGTTACTTCTTAGTAATCATATCATTAATGCCCCCATTCATAGGTTACTTCTTAGTAATCATATCTCCTTTTATTACCACCTTATCAATTTCAAGATATCTTAAGATAGAAAACTCCATACTTTACTTGATCCTTATTGTTTCTCAAACTGACCTAATGAATAATGATCCACTTCAAATGATTCTTAAATTACAAAGCTGATTGATAAGAACCATTTGCCTATAGCTCTCCTAACTTATCATCCTCATACTTTAGATTAACGTAGCGTGACGTTCTTGGTCAATCTTCCTTCTTCGATAAACCTAGTAATATTAGCCACACTCATTCTTGTATCCTCGGTCATACATGTAATGGTAGAACAACTTTTCGCTAACTCATAGAAATCTTGTAGTGATTCGCCAAGACTTGCACAATGACTTGTCAATGAGCAAACCATTCTTGACCTTGTGCCACATTACTAGAGTAGCAAACGGCCTTACTTTTTCCATGCAACCACCATAATAGGAAACTTCCAACATGACTTTCTATATCCATTGCTTATTCATAACTTAATCATTCTTGAGTGGGCATAAACATCTATCTGACATGGGTATTATACCGACCTATGATGATTGTTAAAGTCCAGTTATAAGATTCCAAAACAACCTCTTAGTATCCATAGTATCACTTAACTTGGTTACATAATTATTCAACCCAGCGATGGTTCCATCCAACTGAATCCACGATTTTAAACGGCCTGACACTCTTTTTTTTTAAAAAAGAAACTCTGCATCTCGTATATCCTTGACTAATAAACCACTTCCTTGATATGCTTATCTTGCGACTGACCAAATTGGATTTGCCAAAACCACTTCTTAGTCTGTAGCTTCTTTTACATTACCACATAGCTTCTCCATGTCTTACTACTGAAAGTGGTCAGTCTTAACTGGAACTGGCACATGATCTATCATAACATCTTGACTCAAAATAATTCACATATACCAATCCCCAACAACATGGGGTATGTTCCTCTTAGTTAGCAATCTTCTTACTCAAATGAACTAGAGATAAAACTTGAGCCTTAGTTCACAATACTTCCTTTCGTCACTTTTGACAGTACTTGTATCCCAACTAATGCAAATGTTGCAATGGTTACAGCTATCACCCTAACTGTCAGGCGATCTGTTAGAATTTCCGTTCGTCCTTTATGTCCTTGATCATTTCTGAAGTGAGCTAGCAACCGCTAACTGCACGATGCATTCCTTTAACCAAAAGCAAACACTTTACGAACAGAGTCTTCACTTGATATTTCTTCACCAGTGGAAAGAAAATAAATGTGTACCATTACGTCAAGCTCCCATTATTCCAAAATAACGCAATCTCCACATTCCATCTGCTTCTATTTGAAGGCTTAAAATTTTTTCTTCTTTCTATAGAAACAACCTCTCTTTAGATCCCCTTATTGTTGAAGATCCTGAACTTGTTGACACTATTAACTTGATCCACGTATAGTGTAGAAAGAAATCATCCTTTTAGACACATGAAAACTCATCCCTTACAAACCACATTGTAGCAATAATTATCATCCTGCTGTTACAAAACTAAACTTTCAGCCTTCTCATTCCTTATGACTCTGCTTCAAAGCAAACTTTGAACCTCACACTATGCACGGGACCAACCATGAATAATTTTCCTTAACACAACAATGGTGTCCATTGAGCTTCTGACCTTTACCTTGCTTAGGACACTTGGCTTCTAAATGCCTGGATCTCAAAATAACATTGTTTTCATAATTTTGTAATGAACTGTCTTGGCTTACTACCACTTGATTCCAAGTAGGGATGGTAGACGGTATTCTTAGACGACCGGGTTCGACTTAAGGGTTGAATTCAGACTTGTCGAGTAAATCACATCATCTTGCTCTAAGTTGAGAGCTGCATTCCACTAACACTCTTTCTTCTTAAGCTAGCCTGAATGGTAACCATTTGATCAAGACATGGAACTGGATTTCAGAACTCTGGTAAGGTGATTTGTATGCTACGCTCAATTATTTCTTGCTTGGGCAGAACTTGAAGTAAAAGGTAGGGCTTCTGAGATTGGCAGTTGCAATACCATTATGATTTCTTGATCCTTAGCAGAAAGAACTTGGTTGTGAGTATGCTGACCGTTAACTTGTTGTTTTGAACCACCAACACTATTGAGCATAAAACCTCCTTTCCTTGAACTCATTAACTTGGGGGTAAGGTAAGAGGGAAACGGAAATAGAAAAAAAAGGAGACAGGGGAAACTCAGAATAGAGATGGTTTATTTACTAAACTTTTACTTTTATTGATGTGAAAAAGTTGTTCTTTAACACTGAGCTGAACTCTTAAACTAGTATGGTTATATCACCACCCCTTGATATACTCCATACGCTAACACCCGAACAAGCACAAACAAAACTTAAGCAAACAAGCTAACACAATGATCTAACTAACCAACAGGCTACTACTCTTGAGGGTAAAGCTTAGGTTCTGCCAAAAGTTTCAGAGACTTCTTCAATCTACCTTTGGTCTTGTAGGCTTCTTATCCGACTCATCTTCACCGAGACTGATCTTGAGAGAAAGAACTCTAGTGCAAATACGTTTGACAACTTGAGTAGGCTTTACATCTTTATCTTTATCCAAAGAAATTTTTCCTATTAACTTCCTTAATTAATCTTTTAACTCAAAGATCCTTTTCTGACAAAGAACAAGCTTACGATTGGTGTCCTTCTGAAACTACGCAAAACGAGCTTCAGTGCATTCCAGAATCTTGGCGGTCTCACTATCTTCTGGTTGAGACTTGTCTCTCATCCGTTCAACAATCTTCTGTAACCTGACAATTTTCTCTTGTAGAGCATGCTTCTGAATTTTTGCTTGGGTCTTGCAATCAGTGTAAGGTCATCAAGAGCATCCAACATCGTCCTCATATGCACAATTGTCTGATTCTCTTCACCCTGAGTGTTCACACATCCATTCATCCAAAAGTCATCACCATGTTTTGGATGGTAGTGATACACAGTGTTCTCCAGGCGATCCTTGAAATGATGACGAAGACGACACAATGCTTCATACGTGACTTCTTCACGAGCATAAAGAAAACAATCAGCTTCACCACTGAATGAGAGTTCGGGAAGATCTTCCTTGTCTGAGACAAGAGTAACAGTTGCCTTACAGTGAGATTGATTTCCAACATGAATGAATACCTTAATGTACTTTGGTGGAGCCTCATGTCCAAGATCATACACCATGCGACAGAGCTCACTTGTAAAACCAGAGTTTCCATGCGGCTCAGCTTCCTTTTCAAATAATGCCTTATGTTATTGTGCTGCCATACTTTCACTAAACTTCTCGATCTTCTTGGGCAGATCACAGTGAATCATCATCTAATCCAGCTTCTCCTTATAGGGATCCATCAAGACTATAAGTTGAAAACTGGAGAGGAGAGAGAGATTGAGTAAAGCTTTTGCAAGAAGCAATGGGATAAGGAGAAAAACAAATTTTTTTTGCAAATAGTTTTTTTAGCAAAGACATGTCCTTAAGGGCTTAACCGTTTGGCTTGACCTATAGTCGAGATGGCTCTGATACCAACTTGTCACCCCCAGAAATTCACTAGTAATTTCCGAACTAATTTGTGCATACAATCCTCATGCAGGAATCAGTCGAGGTACACAAATCGACAAACTAATATACAGATTCATCAAATAAACTAATGAGATAAATACTTACAAAAGCGGTACTTAGTCCTCACCACGAAGAAAACTGTAGCGGAATAAGAAAATCTAGCGAAGCTTCAACTCCACTCTCACAAGAAGCTCAACTAGGATCTAAGCCAAAAGGTCTTCTCCTTCGAAAGCCTTCTTCAACTAAGGTTGATTGGTCATTGCAAGAATGGGTAAATGGAATACTCAACAAGCCACACAACAAGTATGCAAGTGCACAGGGATACAATGGATAGCAATAATAGGGCTTCATTTGCAAAGGCAACATTTAGCAAGAATTTAAGAATTTATAAAACAATAGAGTAATTAGTCATTAATATTAATCAACACTGAACAACATCCCAATGCTGCATAGGCCCAACCATCTCTGAACAACCAATCCCAGTTGTACAGATCTAAACTCCATAACAAGAACTAACAAAATTATCATCACCAAATTATCATCATTAACGAGTAATGCGAGACTAATCACGGTGAATCTGGTTGATCGTCCATAACTGCGGGCATGACTAATCACGGGCATGACTGTACCCATAAGACACAGCCCCACAACACATTTCCATGTGCCGACATACCACCATGATACCCCGAAAAGGGACTGTGACAGGACCCTTCGCATAACCCTCTTTAACCAATCGTACCAAACCAAGGTTTCGCCCCACTACCCTAAGGGCAACGGGCAGCCCCCCCGCGTGCCGTGGTGAATCCGGTACCCGATCAACCCTTTTAACCGGGGCCGACCCAACTCCATCACGCCCACCCTCACTAGGGTACGTCAGCTAGAGACAACTATACTATCCAACCATTACCCATGCTGGCTTGTGGTATGCACGGTAATTCTTTCAGGGTTTCCCGAGAACCGGTCCATAATTGCCATGAGCACCCTAACAAAATCATCAAACCATGTGCTCACGACCCACCATTAATCAAATTTTAGTTGATCATTAATTCATTAATTAATCATGATCCTCCATCATGAGCTATCCTTAATTATCCATTAAGAGGATATAAGTGAATAATTAATTATCCCACATGAAATGACGCTAAAGTTTCTAAGCATTGCTAAGCAATTATTCATAATTTCTAGTTAAACCATTATATAAAGTTTAACTAGTCAAATTATAACCCAAGGTATAAGGTATAGGATAATGCAAATTGGCCATAACAAAGGAATAGATTCATACCACCCAATGTCAATAAAAAATAAATGCATATTTGAAATAAATCAAGAATTTAAAAACAGGATCAACATGCTCAAAGGAATTGTGCTTAGGATCTATGTGGCTTGCCTTGCAATAATTAGTCTTCAATTCGTCTTCAGAAACTTCTCTGATGAACGAACGAACGATGCTTCGAAACTACCAAAACTAAACCTAGAACGCAAAACAGAAAAAAAATTAATAAAACCAACGAAACAGTAAAATTAAAGTTCATAAATTGGTAGAGATTAATTTTAGATGAATTATGAGAATTGAACGACCTCATTCTGGGTTCGTATGAATTAGTTATGAATTTTTGAAGTTTTAATCCAACTAAACCTAAAAAGAAAACAACTAAAAGTTTTATTACATTAGATTGATTTATTTTTGAACTGGAAAAGGATGATTATGATGTCAGCCCTGATTGGTCCATGATAGACCAGTTCACCGAGATGGTCCACGGTTCACAGTGATTGACTACCGAGATTGAATCGATCAGGTTGGATGGCCGACATTGAACCGATCCAACCTATAAAGATGAACGGCTGGGATTGAGTTGACCAAGATCCAATGACTCAGATTGAATTTGGTCGGATTCAAAGTGGCTACGACATGGCTGGACACGCAAGCAGCCACACAAGCGAAACATGTGAGGTGGCGCTGACTGGGATGCCACGAGGGCTGCTACATAGGCACAAGGGCCAGCGGCTCGGGATGGATCCGACGACAGCGAACGACGATGCGACGACAAGAACCGAGAGAACCAGAAGAGAGAGAGGGGAACATGACGATCTTTACCGACGCAAAAACGATGACGAATGGCGAACGAAGATGACCAGCGACAAGCTTTAGCGGCGAAGGTCCTCGGGTCGACGATGGTGATGACTTCCCGGTGGTCTTCCAAGGAAAAGGAGGAGTGGACGACCTTCCCGGGGTCCTTGCGCAGCTGGTGGTGAAGACGACGACCGAAGATGGCAGCAGGAACAACGATGAGGCTCCGCCGGAGATGAACGGAGGCGGCAACGCACGGGCTTCACGGTGATGAGGTCCTTCCCGAGGTTTTTGGCGGAGGGAAGATGGCTGCCGGGCTTCATTTTGTTGCTGCGATGCCGGAGGTGGCGACGGGACTGACTGGGAACGACCGAGACGACGGTAAAAGGTGGCCAAAGTTGAGGCCGACGGTGGAGAGAGAAGGAACTTGAGAGGCGGCTAGGTCACGAGAAAATTCGGGAGAAAGAGGGGAAATGGAAGAGGAGACCAAGGGGACTCTATATATAGGCTCGGGAGGGAGAGACCGACATTGGAACGAGATAATTTGGCATCGGATTTTTGGGGTTTATCCCGAGTTCGTTGGGATAAGAACGAGGCCAAAATTCGTGATATTTTGCATGGGATTGAATGTGATTTCTTGGGAAGAACGTAGAGGAGATCGAGAGAAATCCATTCCCGCAACTAATTTGGGAAGAAGAGCAACGGGGAGGCTGGATTTGGTGGAGGGAAAAACAGAGACGCTACGTAGTAGAGGGAGGTAAACTAGACTTTTTGTCCTAAAAACTTTGAATTTTGATAAATACTTCCAATGCTCAAATAGTTTCAAGAAAAATCTTGAATATAGATGAACATTCAAAGTATTTAATAAAAATAAAACTATCTCATTTAATGTTTAGTTTATTTATTTAAATAATCATTGAAATGATCTTTGTATTATTAAAATTAATAATTGAGCTCGAAAAGTTTGAGAAAATTTCAGAGAGTATAATTAATCATGGAGAATTTAATAAAAATTAAATCCACCCATGTTCCAATTAAGAGATTTTATTTCTTATTTTTACTTCACCTGCAAATTAAAGAAATTTATGATAAATACTTTTGATGCTCGATTTGATGTTTAAATTTTCACAGATTTTATTCAAACACTTTCTTTGATTATGAAATAATTACTAGAAATTCATTTTTTGCAACAAGTTATATTTAACCGATTTTCAGGGTGTGACATGGTGGAAGCGACTCGCGATCGATGGAGTCGAAACCACTCTCCGAGAGTCTTCGACTTCCTTCTCCTCCGAAAGCCTCCAGAATCCTCAAACTCCACAACTCTTCCCAGAGTCTTGGAGCTGGAGCTGCTGTTGCCTCCGCTGCAACTAGACACGAAGATCCAACCTCCTCTTCCTCCTCCGCCCTAGGTGTGAGCAGGGGTCGGGGCAGGGGCAGGAGCTGGGGACGGTGGAGGAGCCGAAGGGGGAATCCTTGGCGCTAGCTGCATACGCATAGGGGCCTTGGTGGTCTTCCGGGGCATGATCTGGATCGTGAGGATGTTGGGAACCGAAAGTCCCTTCAGGGTGGCGATCTCCTTCTTGAGGCGGTCCACCTCATCCTTCAAGCTCTTGATCTTGAGGATCTTATGGTCATTCAAGGCTTTGGTTGCCTTGTGAAGCACCGCTTGCATCTGGTCCAACCCTTTAATCACAGTCCTCATGTGACTAAAGGTGGTGTCATTCTCCCCCGCCACGGATTAGAAGGAGCTAACAACCGATGAGCTTCCGCACCGAGGATGGAAGCGGTAGGCAGAGTAGCGGAGATGGTAGTTCTGCATCTCCCTCATCCAGGCCAACATCAGGTAAGCAGCCTCTTGGCAGGCGTGCTCGTCCGTTCCTCCCGAAGTAGTGATCACCATGTTCGGGAGGTTGGTGCCGATGAAACCATGCACATCCAAGCGGACCTGATGGGGCAACTTGCTGTTGAACGACGAGACGACGGTGTACTTCGATGCACCAGGATAGCCCACTGCCAAGGCCATCCTTGCCAACTCCATGACGAAACCTTCCATACCCTGACCATGGTGGGTAATTGGACGCCCTGCCATCTAGAGAAGACAAAGGAGGGAGAATCAATGCATGCTCAAGGCCAAGTTAAATAAAGCAATAAAGGACTCAAGTAAAATAAACGAGTAAAGAAGGCTTTTATGCATAAAAAATTTTCATGAAGCCAAGTAAAGATAATATTGATATAATCTAGGCAATAAAATAATGCTTAAAATTAATGCTTAGGTATATTAGGTATACAATCTGCGACCATTCCCGCCTAAACTTGACTTAGGACTTCTATCCCTTTGAAATCCCGACTGACGGTCGAATAAGATTGCAATGGTTTTTCAAATTTATTTTCAAAAGTCCTATTACTTAGAATTACTTGGTTTTCAAAGTTTCTGTTTTAGAAATCGATCAAAATTTTTCCCAAACCCGAGGAAACAAAACCCCATTTCCGAAACAACTCCAACTGCAAGAACTTATGCATATGGAAAAAAGGTCGAGGGCTCCTAGGGTTTTTCCAGTTGGCTTATCCTACGGTCTGAAATTTGCTTTGATACCAACTTGTCACACCCATAAATTCACCCAGAATTTCTGAAGCTATATGTGTACTAAAATCCCGTCCAGGACCAGCCAGGGTACACATACGACAATTGTTGATATTACGTTCCACGTCTTAAAAATATTACAAAAAGATTACAAAAGGGCAAAAAAAGAAAGGAATCTAAGCCTACTCTTGACGCTTGCAGCATGGCGCCATCTACTCCACAGGCAACCTCCGAGCATAGGACCAAGCCTACTCATCTTCGAATTCTTCGGCTTCTTCGAGCAATGGCGCCGGTGAAGAGGCAAGGATGAGTACTTCCACGTACTCGGCAAGTCATACCGGAAGAGAGTGGTATGAATGCAAGGGGCGACAAGGATTTGGCTAGGGTTTTCTTTTTAGCACAAAACAACTTAATTTCACAGCAAGGAGGTTTGAAAGACAGTAAAACAGTTATAAATAAATAATTAAGCAATCACTATCCAACGTTATCCTCACGTTGCGACAGGCCCAAACCATCCACCTATACTAGTCATGTTCCGTTACTCAGGTTTTTAACAGTGTGGGACTAATCACGGTGAATCCGGTCGATCGCCCATAACCGCGTGTCACACCAAGAAATTTAAACCAGAATTTCTGAACCTAATTTCTGCATTCAATCCTCGTCCAGGAATCAGCTAAGGTACACAAATCGACAATTATTGATATTACAGAATCCATGTCTTAGAAACAATATAAAAGATTACAAAAATGCAAGTGGAAAAGATAAAGACTAACTAAACTGAAACTCGACTCTTGCGACAAAACTCCAAGACACCACATGCAACCTTGACGTCGGACGCAAGCCTAATCCTCGTCGTAACCTTCCTCAGCCTCAACCTCTGGCTCTGATGGGGAGAATTGAGCAAGACTGAGTACTACCCACTGTACTCAACAAGTCATACCGGAAGAGAAGGTATGATGCATGATAATTCACAAGGAAGGATAGTGTTTCAATTGCACAAACATCATTTTAAAAATAATAATAGTTGAAAGCAGTAAAATAATAGTATATAATTAAGCAATATTAAATAATCAGTGTCCAATGTTAGACCCATGTTGCAACAGGCTCAACCATCCATCTATACTAGTCAAGTTCCATTAATCATACTATTATTTAAATGAGACTAATCACGGTGAATCTGGTTGACCGCCCATAACCGTGGGTACGACTATGTTAATAGTTTTACTCTGATCAGAGGTGTACAACTGTACCCACAAGGCACAGCCCCACGACATGTTTCCGCATGCCGGTGTACCACCATGATACCCCGGAAAGGAACTGTGATAGGACCCTTCGCATAACCCCCTCTAACCAATCATACCACACCAAGGTTTTGCCCCCACTCTCATCAGGGCAATAGGCAGCCCCCCGCGTGTCGCGGTGAATCCGATAGACAATCAACCCTTTTAACCGGGGTCGACCCAACTCCATCATGCCCACCCTCACTAGGGTACCTCAGCTAGAGACAGCTATACTATAGATCCAGCCATTACCCATGCTGGCTTGTGGTATTCATGGTAAATCTTTCAGGGTTTCCCGAGAACCAGTCCTTAACTGCCATGGGTGCGACTATCTAAAACCATTGCATCCACAACCCACAGGTTTTATATTTTAGTATTTTTAACATAGTATCAGATACTTGACATCATCTGTTATAATGATCTCCACTGTAGTATTTAGATGATGTGATTCCCTTAAATGAACTAATTGATCCAAGCCAGGCTAAGCATGTCCTAAACCAATATCTATTCATATTGAACCCAAGTTATCAATGGTATACGGTGATCAATTCCTATGGTTGAGTACAATAGGTATAATAATCCCATGAAATGACATTCAAAAACATATGCAGTTTTTGAGCAAATTAAGACATTTAAATAAAATAGGTACAATATGATCAATGTAAAGTATGACTTGCCTTGCTCTGAAGATTGGGGAACTTCCGTGACTACTTAGAAGTAAACGAGATCGCTGGAATTACCAGAATCTACATGACAAACAAAGCACTCAACAAAACATGCTATAAGTCAACTGAAACAGCACAATAAACTATTTTTAATGGATTCTTGGCATTTTTTTGGATTTAATGAAATTTGAATGGACTAAAACGGAGCTCGGATTAAAAAGTTATGAATTTTAGAAGATTATTTGTGTTTTTACTAAAACAGAAAAGTCCTTAAATTATATAGTGCGCAATTAAACCCCGGGCTGACGCAAGCGGCTGGCGCACTGGTAGGGCTAACGTCAGCATGACACAAGCGCTGACGCGATGCTGACGCAAGCGATGGTCCACGGTGGACCGGGTCTACAGGAGCGGTGACAGCGGTTCACCACATGGCGCGATCGCAACGGCTGAGCGGCGCACGTGAGATCTACGACCCCGATGTACCGAGCGGTAGACTAGACGGCTCGGCACGGCTAGGGTTAGGCAAGGTGCCGGCCGAGCTCGGCACGACCAGCCATGGCCGCGCGGCGATGGCACGGGGACACGGGATCAACGCCCTAGGGTACAGGATTGAATGGAAACAAATAAGGTCCTCACCGGCGACTTAGAAGATGGCGGCGCCGCATGGCGGCAGAACGCGACTGTCACATACCCAAATTCTAGGGTCAACGAAATTTTTGTCCAAACAAAATAAAAGTAAGGTTTCTCAAGTTTGTGAACCAAAAATAAAAGCAATGCAATACAATACCGTTCCTGGAAAATAACATTATGTTCACAGCATAGAATGGGCAGGACAACTTAGGTATTATGCATCAAGCATCTAAAGGAAAACACTGAGAAGTTAAGGAGCGTATCATAAGCAAGCTAACAGAACAAACATTTGACAAAGACAATGGAATTTCCCTGATTTCTTGATATTTTGAAAGGGGAAAACCTAGCCCGAGACTAACAAAGTTATTCTAAGATTCTCATTTCTAACCACCAAAACAGAGTTGCTCCAATTGCAATTTCACTCTTTCACATTTTGCTAGCACATCTTGTAGATGATGATGGGTTTCTGTGCTCTCATCCTTCGCACTCTTGCTATCATCCTGAGCAGCTTCTTCGTTTTCCAGATCCTATTGAGCACTAGCTTCTCCCTCCTTCCTACCTTGGTTTCTTCCTTTCTTGTTGGCCAGTCTTGACAAACCTTGTCACCCAACTTAACCACGGCAACAAGAAGCTTCTTACGGTTCAAGTGTGGAATGAGATCAAGTTGGAGTCAAGACTGAGGATCGGGTCGAAGCGTAGGCCCGGGAGCTAGAGCTGGCACGATCGCAGGGGTTGGAGCTAGCGCTGGAGCGGGCGCATTGGCTGGAGCTGGAGCGGGCGAGGGCACTAGAGTTTGCACAGGGGCTAGAGCTAGCGTCAGAGCAGGCACAAGGACTGGAGTTGGAGCGGGCGCCAGAGCAGGCGAGGGTGCTGGAGCAGTGTGGGGACCCAAAATATGACCTCCTGTGTATAAGTGCTAGTTCAGGATCAAGCTAGTACACATAGACACAAAGATAATATCACAACCAGCATCATGAAGGAAACCTAATATTATTTATAAATGAATGTGATAAGCCTTATGACTAAAGTTTTCATTTATTTTGCCTGAGCCTAAGGAAATAATAAAGTAGCAGTGAAAAAGGATAAACACGTAGAAGCTCCATTCAATTTGCCACAGGCAGTCGACTGGGACACACAGCCTATTACTCATCTTTAGCAACAAATTCCTCAGGAAACAACGAAAACCTTTCTTCTGAAATTGGGGGAATTGCAAGGTGAGTATATGCAATACTCAGCAAGTACACAAAATTATGCATATACACGGCTCACAAAGAAGGAAGGGCTATTTTGCATAACACAACAATTTACAGTTATATACAATTTATAAACAAATATTTAAATGACAATTATAAATAATGGGTGTTACCAACCTTCCATCCACATAGGATTTGTCCACACAGAACCACATAACTATATTCAGTAACCTGCACACAACTCGTTCCTAGTTTTCACAAACTTCCCCTCATGAGAAATCACCGAGCATGTCCATGACCACGGACACAGCTATTCGAATAGATTAGTTTTACAATCTGCAGAGGTTGTATAGCTTGACCCAGAAGATTGTAACACCCTGAGGTGTTTTCTCCTTTTTAAAAATCCAAAAGAAAATCGTAAAAGAAAATCATTAGAATTAACTGGAAAGAACAAATAATTTTAAAAGCCAAATGCTAGATGGAAATGGCATGGTAGGATTTTTCTTAAATTCTACATGTCAAAATACATTAACAGGATTTTTAGTGGAAATTTCAGAGCACTAAAAATAATTTTTACCAATTAAAATCAAAATCAGAATTAATAAATCCCGAGAAAAATCTTTTTCTCTCTCCTCCGTCCTTTTCCCACCCAATCGGCTGTGGGCCGCCGGCCCGAGCTGACGGCCCAATCCCCTCCAGCCGATCGGTCCAGCCGACCGGGCCATCCCCAGACGACGCGCGCCTCTCTCCTTGCTCGCGGGCCGGCCGAAGGCCACGGCCCGTTTAAGCCGTGCGCCCGGAAATAAGTCCATTTTGCCTCCCCTTTACCCCGGACGCCGACAGGTGGGGCCCGCTGTCGGCCGTTGTCCCCGACCACGGCCGCCCCGGCGTCCTTTTCGCTGCCCCACTCTACTCGGATCTCGCGTGCCCACCTCCCTGCGCTCCGGATCCCGCCGCGTAACTCCCCATCGTGCCGCCGGCATTCAAAGCCCCGGCCGCCGCTCCGCATGGCCTAATGGCCTGATTTCATCACCGGCCATTCTTCCCCCAAATTTGCGTCGCGAGTAATTCCACCCTTATCCGGTCACCGTCGATCTCCCCGCGACCTATTTAAGCGCCTCGCACCCTCGCCGTCCTCCCCACACCTTCACTCAAGCCGATCTTGCTCTCGTTTGCCCCCACACCGTGCGCCCTTGCTTCGGAGCTCGCCGTCGGACTTCGCCCATGATTTCCCACCGTCCCGAGTCATTCCGGTCTTTGCCGCCGACTCCCTCTCCGTCGTCGGCGTCCGTCCTGTTAGTGATATGCCCTAGAGGCAACATGGAGATGTTGGATATCATGTCAATGTTTATGTATTTATGAATAAAGTGTTATTCAGTTTCATGAAATAGACATCTTGTATTGATCAATAAGTATGTGACTTATTTATGAGACTCGATATGTATGAATCTATTTCTAAATGATCCCTGATCAGATATCATATTATTGGAACTAATATTATTGGAACTAATATGGTGGAAGCGACTTCGCGATCGATGGAGTCGAAACCACTCTCCCGAGAGTCTTCGACTTCCTTCTGCTCCGAAAGCCTCCAGAATCCTCAAACTCCACAACTCTTCCCAGAGTCTTGGAGCTGGAGCTGCTGTTGCCTCCGCTGCAACTAGACACGAGGATCCAACCTCCTCTTCCTCCTCCGCCCTAGGTGTGAGCAGGGGTCGGGGCAGGGGCAGGAGCTGGGACGGTGGAGGAGCCGAAGGGGGAATCCTTGGCGCTAGCTGCATACGCATAGGGGCCTTGGTGGTCTTCCGGGGCATGATCTGGATCGTGAGGATGTTGGGAACCGAAAGTCCCTTCAGGGTGGCGATCTCCTTCTTGAGGCGGTCCACCTCATCCTTCAAGCTCTTGATCTTGAGGATCTTATGGTCATTCAAGGCTTTGGTTGCCTTGTGAAGCACCGCTTGCATCTGGTCCAACCCTTTAATCACAGTCCTCATGTGACTAAAGGTGGTGTCATTCTCCCCCGCCACGGATTAGAAGGAGCTAACAACCGATGAGCTTCCGCACCGAGGATGGAAGCGGTAGGCAGAGTAGCGGAGATGGTAGTTCTGCATCTCCCTCATCCAGGCCAACATCAGGTAAGCAGCCTCTTGGCAGGCGTGCTCGTCCGTTCCTCCCGAAGTAGTGACCACCATGTTCGGGAGGTTGGTGCCGATGAAACCATGCACATCCAAGCGGACCTGATGGGGCAACTTGCTGTTGAACGACGAGACGACGGTGTACTTCGATGCACCAGGATAGCCCACTGCCAAGGCCATCCTTGCCAACTCCGTGACGAAACCTTCCATACCCTTACCATGGTGGGTAATTGGACGCCCTGCCATCTAGAGAAGACAAAGGAGGGAGAATCAATGCATGCTCAAGGCCAAGTTAAATAAAGCAATAAAGGACTCAAGTAAAATAAACGAGTAAAGAAGGCTTTTATGCATAAAAAATTTTCATGAAGCCAAGTAAAGATAATATTGATATAATCTAGGCAATAAAATAATGCTTAAAATTAATGCTTAGGTATATTAGGTATACAATCTGCGACCATTCCCGCCTAAACTTGACTTAGGACTTCTATCCCTTTGAAATCCCGACTGACGGTCGAATAAGATTGCAATGGTTTTTCAAATTTATTTTCAAAAGTCCTATTACTTAGAATTACTTGGTTTTCAAAGTTTCTGTTTTAGAAATCGATCAAAATTTTTCCCAAACCCGAGGAAACAAAACCCCATTTCCCCGAAACAACTCCAACTACAAGAACTTATGCATATGGAAAAAAGGTCAGAGGGCTCCTAGGGTTTTTCCAGTTGGCTTATCCTACGGTCTGAAATTTGCTTTGATACCAACTTGTCACACCCATAAATTCACCCAGAATTTCTGAAGCTATATGTGTACTAAAATCCCTGTCCAGGACCAGCCAGGGTACACATACGACAATTGTTGATATTACAGTTCCACGTCTTAAAAATATTACAAAAAGATTACAAAAGGGCAGCGGAAAAAGAAAGGAATCTAAGCCTACTCTTGACGCTTGCAGCATGGCGCCATCTACTCCACAGGCAACCTCCAGAGCATAGGACCAAGCCTACTCATCTTCGAATTCTTCGGCTTCTTCGAGCAATGGCGCTGGTGAAGAGGCAAGGATGAGTACTTCCACGTACTCAGCAAGTCATACTGGAAGAGAGTGGTATGAATGCAAGGGGCGACAAGGATTTGGCTAGGGTTTTCTTTTTAGCACAAAACAACTTAATTTCACAGCAAGGAGGTTTGAAAGACAGTAAAACAGTTATAAATAAATAATTAAGCAATCACTATCCAACGTTATCCTCACGTTGCGACAGGCCCAAACCATCCACCTATACTAGTCATGTTCCGTTACTCAGGTTTTTAACAGTGTGGGACTAATCACGGTGAATCCGGTCGATCGCCCATAACCGCGTGTCACACCAAGAAATTTAAACCAGAATTTCTGAACCTAATTTCTCGCATTCAATCCTCGTCCAGAATCAGCTAAGGTACACAAATCGACAATTATTGATATTACGAATCCACGTCTTAGAAACAATATAAAAGATTACAAAAATGCAGTGGAAAAGATAAAGACTAACTAAACTGAAACTCGACTCTTGCGACAAAACTCCAGCACACCACATGCAACCTTGACGTCGGACGCAAGCCTAATCCTCGTCGTAACCTTCCTCGGCCTCAACCTCGCTCGATGGGGAGAATTGAGCAAGACGAGTACTACCCATCGTACTCAACAAGTCATACCGGAAGAGAAGGTATGATGCATGATAATTCACAAGGAAGGATAGTGTTTCAATTGCACAAACATCATTTTAAAAATAATAATAGTTGAAAGCAAAAATAATAGTATATAATTAAGCAATATTAAATAATCGGTGTCCAATGTTAGACCCATGTTGCAACAGGCTCAACCATCCATCTATACTAGTCAAGTTCCATTAATCATACTATTATTTAAATGAGACTAATCACGGTGAATCTGGTTGACCGCCCATAACCGTGGGTACGACTATGTTAATAGTTTTACTCTGATCAGAGGTGTACAACTATACCCACAAGGCACAGCCCCACGACATGTTTCCGCATGCCGGTGTACCACCATGATACCCCGGAAAGGAACTGTGATAGGACCCTTCGCATAACCCCCTCTAACCAATCATACCACACCAAGGTTTTGCCCCCACTCTCATCAGGGCAATAGGCAGCCCCCCGCGTGTCGCGGTGAATCCGATAGACAATCAACCCTTTTAACCGGGGTCGACCCAACTCCATCATGCCCACCCTCACTAGGGTACCTCAGCTAGAGACAGCTATACTATAGATCCAGCCATTACCCATGCTGGCTTGTGGTATTCATGGTAAATCTTTCAGGGTTTCCCGAGAACCGGTCCTTAACTTCCATGGGTGCGACTATGTAAAACCATTGCATCCACAACCCACAAGTTTTATATTTTAGTATTTTTAACATAGTATCAGATACTTGACATCATCTGTTATAATGATCTCCACTGTAGTATTTAGATGATGTGATTCCCTTAAATGAACTAATTGATCCAAGCCAGGCTAAGCATGTCCTAAACCAATATCTATTCATATTGAACCCAAGTTATCAATGGTATACGGTGATCAATTCCTATGGTTGAGTACAATAGGTATAATAATCCCATGAAATGACATTCAAAAACATATGCAGTTTTTGAGCAAATTAAGACATTTAAATAAAATAGGTACAATATGATCAATGTAAAGTATGACTTGCCTTGCTCTGAAGATTGGGGAACTTCCGTGACTACTTAGAAGTAAACGAGATCGCTGGAATTACCAGAATCTACATGACAAACAAAGCACTCAACAAAACATGCTATAAGTCAACTGAAATAGCACAATAAACTATTTTTAATGGATTCTTGGCATTTTTTTGGATTTAATGAAATTTGAATGGACTAAAACGGAGCTCGGATTAAAAAGATATGAATTTTAGAAGATTATTTGTGTTTTTACTAAAACAAAAAGTCCTTAAATTATATAGTGCGCAATTAAACCCTGGCCGACGCAAGCGCGGCGCATGAGGGCTAACGTCAGCATGACACAAGCGCTGACGTGATGCTGACGCAAGCGATGGTCCACGGTGGACCGGGTCTACAGGAGCGGTGACAGCGGTTCACCACATGGCGCGATCGCAACGGCTGAGCGGCGCACGTGAGATCTACGGCCCCGATGTACCGAGCGGTAGACTAGACGGCTCGGCACGGCTAGGGTTAGGCAAGGTGCCGGCCGAGCTCGGCACGACCAGCCATGGCCGTGCGACGATGGCACGGGGACACGGGATCAACGCCCTAGGGTACAGGATTGAATGGAAACAAATAAGGTCCTCACCGGCGACTTAGAAGATGGCGGCGCCGCATGGCGGCAGAACGCGACTGTCACATACCCAAATTCTAGGGTCAACGAAATTTTTGTCCAAACAAAATAAAAGTAAGGTTTCTCAAGTTTGTGAACCAAAAATAAAAGCAATGCAATACAATACCGTTCCTGGAAAATAACATTATGTTCACAGCATAGAATGGGCAGGACAACTTAGGTATTATGCATCAAGCATCTAAAGGAAAACACTGAGAAGTTAAGGAGCGTATCATAAGCAAGCTAACAGAACAAACATTTGACAAATACAATGGAATTTCCCTGATTTCTTGATATTTTGAAAGGGGAAAACCTAGCCCAAGACTAACAAAGTTATTCTAAGATTCTCATTTCTAACCACCAAAACAGAGTTGCTCCAATTGCAATTTCACTTTTTCACATTTTGCTAGCACATCTTGTAGATGATGATGGGTTTCTGTGCTCTCATCCTTCGCACTCTTGCTATCATCCTGAGCAGCTTCTTCATTTTCCAGATCCTATTGAGCACTAGCTTCTCCCTCCTTCCTACCTTGGTTTCTTCCTTTCTTGTTGGCCAGTCTTGACAAACCTTGTCACCCAACTTAACCATGGCAACAAGAAGCTTCTTACGGTTCAAGTGTGGAATGAGATCAAGTTGGAGTCAAGACTGAGGATCGGGTCGAAGCGTAGGCCCGGGAGCTAGAGCTGGCACGATCGCAGGGGTTGGAGCTAGCGCTGGAGCGGGCGCATTGGCTGGAGCTGGAGCGGGCGAGGGCACTAGAGTTTGCACAGGGGCTAGAGCTAGCGTCAGAGCAGGCACAAGGACTGGAGTTGGAGCGGGCGCCAGAGCAGGCGAGGGTGCTGGAGCAGTGTGGGGATCCAAAATATGACCTCCTGTGTATAAGTGCTAGTTCAGGATCAAGCTAGTACACATAGACACAAAGATAATATCACAACCAGCATCATGAAGGAAACCTAATATTATTTATAAATGAATGTGATAAGCCTTATGACTAAAGTTTTCATTTATTCTGCCTGAGCCTAAGGAAATAATAAAGTAGCAGTGAAAAAGGATAAACACGTAGAAGCTCCATTCAATTTGCCACAGGCAGTCGACTGGGACACACAGCCTATTACTCATCTTTAGCAACAAATTCCTCAGGAAACAACGAAAACCTTTCTTCTGAAATTGGGGGAATTGCAAGGTGAGTATATGCAATACTCAGCAAGTACACAAAATTATGCATATACACGGCTCACAAAGAAGGAAGGGCTATTTTGCATAACACAACAATTTACGTTATATACAATTTATAAACAAATATTTAAATGACAATTATAAATAATGGGTGTTACCAACCTTCCATCCACATAGGATTTGTCCACACGAACCACATAACTATATTCGGTAACTCCGCACACAACTCGTTCCTAGTTTTCACAAACTTCCCTCATGAGAAATCACCGAGCATGTCCATGACCACGGACACAGCTATTCGAATAGATTAGTTTTACAATCTGCAGAGGTTGTATAGCTTGACCTAGAAGATTGTAACACCCCGAGGTGTTTTCTCCTTTTAAAAATCCAAAAGAAAATCGTAAAAGAAAATCATTAGAATTAACTGGAAAGAACAAATAATTTTAAAAGCCAAATGCTAGATGGAAATGGCATGGTAGGATTTTTCTTAAATTCTACATGTCAAAATACATTAACGGATTTTTAGTGGAAATTTCGAGCACTAAAAATAATTTTTACCAATTAAAATCAAAATCAGAATTAATAAATCCCGAGAAAAATCTTTTCTCTCTCCTCCGTCCTTTTCGCCCAATCGGCCGTGGGCCGCCGCCCGAGCCGACGGCCCAATCCTCCAGCCGATCGGCCCACCCGACCGGCCATCCCGACGACGCGCGCCCTCTCTCTCCTTGCTCGCGGTCGGCCGAAGGCCACGCCCGTTTAAGCCGTGCGCCTGAAATAAGTCCATTTTGCCTCCCCTTTACCCCGGACGCCGACAGGGGGCCCGCCTGTCAGGCCGTTGTCCCCGACCCTGGCCGCCCCAGCGTCCTTTTCGCTGCCCCACTCTACTCGGATCTCGCGTGCCCACCTCCCCTGCGCTCCGGGATCCCGCCGCGTTAACTCCCCATCGTGCCCGCTGGCATTCAAAGCCCCGGCCGCCGCTCCCGCATGGCCTAATGGCCTGATTTCATCATCGGCCATTCTTCCCCCAAATTTGCGTCGGCGAGTAATTCCACCCTTATCCGGTCACCGTCGATCTCCCCGCGACCTATTTAAGCAGCCTCGCACCCTCGCCGTCCTCCCCACACCTTCACTCAAGCCGATCTTGCTCTCGTTTGCCCCCACACCGTGCGCCCTTGCTTCGGAGCTCGCCGTCGGACTTCGCCCATGATTTCCCACCGTCCCGAGTCATTCCGGTCTTTGCCGCCGACTCCCTCTCCGTCGTCGGCGTCCGTCCTGTTAGTGATATGCCCTAGAGGCAACATGGAGATGTTGGATATCATGTCAATGTTTATGTATTTATGAATAAAGTGTTATTCAGTTTCATGAAATAGACATCTTGTATTGATCAATAAGTACGTGACTTATTTATGAGACTCGATATGTATGAACCTATTTCTAAATGATCTCTGATCAGATATCATATTATTGGAACTAATATGATTCTAAGATCGGCATGTCTATTGATTGATGATCATGTCTCATAGATCATGGGTATGGAGATACCAAATCAATAAACATGGACATATGTGTTAGAGAACACATTGTTGGATAGACCCACCATGGGACACTACAGGATTAATGTGCCATTAGTTGGTCTCAGGTAGTGTTGGTACAAAGTCCTTAGACCTGAGATCACCATGGATTCCAACATGTGTAGTAGCCTACTTTGAGACTACCAAACGCTATTCCATAACTGGGTAGTTATAAAGGTAGTTTTCGGGTTTGCTATGAAACATGGAGTGGGATGTGAGTGATCAAGATGGAATTTGCCCCTCCTTTGGAGAGATATCTCTGGGCCCCTCAAGGCAATGGATTATGGAAATGCATGGCCATGCTAATTTGATTGAGGAGTCAATCAACAGACAGATAATCCAATACGGTTCGAGTGAATGGTTAAGCTATTGAAGGGATGGCACACATCTTGCCTATAGCTTAACTGGTATCGTGAGGCAAAGGGATTTGTGTACACATTACAGGTTCAGAGCCAATATTATATTCTTGTATGCTATGGTGTCCATATGTGCTGCTAGGCGCCGCTGTTGACAGGTCGGCTGAGTTGGACTCGAGCCGACGATCGGCTAAGTTGGACTATAGCCGAAACCGAGTATACCTGAACCTACAGGGTCGCACGCTTAAGGGGATAAGAACAGGCATTCGAGTTGGACTCGAATATGGCTCGATCGGATAGGGATCCGATCGGATAGAGTCCTATGGTCTTACGACGTATGGGCGGCCGACTCTATGAGACTCGGATAGGATTCGATTTGAAATAGAGTCCTGATCGGCCACTAGTCCTAGTCGGCCAACTCTATATAAAGGAGGGAGGGGTGGAGAGCTGCGACACGACAATTGCATCGCATTGAACCGAATCCGCAACAGAAGTCGCTGAGATTAATCTCCACAGAAACCCTCCCCACTTTTGAGCCAAGCCCTAGCCTTGCATCGCGTGCTAGCACATGGGTGTTCGGCGTTCTCTCCCCGGACGTGTGGATACCGGTAGAGGCGCTGCTACGTTGTGCGCTGTCCATCGGCTGTGGAGGAATCGGCTGCAGTCGAGCGCATCGGAGCGAGGCGCGAGAACACAGTCGGACGACTCGGATCGGCTACGGCATCTTCGAATCGGCTGATTGGCGAATCGGCTGTCCCCTGGTATCGGCTGTCGGCTTGCGGGAATCAGCTACACTGTTCCGGATCGGATAGCCCTGATTGGCTGTTTCCGCTGCACACTCCATTCGGTAACGATCTACCGGCCCTTACTTGCAAGTGTTCCTGGTTTGCACGGTTAAAAGTTTTTTGTTTTCGGCTAGCGTAGCCTCCGCGTAACCCTTCACGTCCTCCCTCGGCCGCCCTTCCTCGTGAGCTCCCACCGTCTCCCTCGCCGCCGTCGCCGTTGTCTCCCCAACCTCCGGTGACCCGCGGTGAGCTTTTCCCCTTTTCCTCTCGGTCCAATCCCGCGTCGCCGTGTGCGGGTGCGCGCGGTTCTGCTCACGCGTGAGCCACGGCACTCCGCCGCCTCGCACCGCCACCCGAATTGCACCGGCCGGCCTTCGGCCACCGGCCGCCGTCATCGGTCGACTGCGCCCGCGCCCCTCCCTCTCGGCCGTCCGATCGGCTTCGACCGGTCGGCACCATCCGTCCCCGCTCGCCCACGTGGCAAGCCACGTGGTCGCCACCTCGGCACCACGTGTGCGCCACGTGGTGCACCGCCCGGTCTGGCCGTGGACCCGGTCCACCATGGACCGGCGCTCCAGCGGACCGCTGACGTGAGCCCTCGGCCGCTGACGTCAACCCTAGCCGCTGATGCCTCCCCCGGGTTTTATTGCGCAATAAATGAATTAAGGATTTTTCTGTTTTAGTAAGTAAATCCAGAAAACTTCTAAAAATAATATCTTTAAAATTCGACCTCCGTTTTAGCCCATTCAAATTTTATTAAATTCATAAAAATGCCAAGAATCCATTAAAAATGGGTTTGTTCCCTGTTTCAGTAGCTTTTTAGCCTGTTTTGTTGAAGTGCTGGTTTGTCATGTAGATCCCGTAGTTTCGTCGTCCCGGTTTACTTTGAAGTCGTCGCCGAAGTCCCCAAGCCGAAGAGCAAGGAAAGTCATACTATATTATTGATCATATTGCTCCCATTTTGCTAAAACACCTGTTTTATTCTATGAAACTGCATGTATTTTTATACTGTCATTTCATGGGAAATAGTACACCTTATGCTTAGTTTATGCCTTAGGTTTGATACCCCAAACCCTTTGATTAAACTTTGGAAAATAATATGATTAGATTCAGGACTAGGTTGTGATTAGCCTGGCTTAGATTCACTAGCTCACTAAATGGGTCATTCTCACTTAATATGTCTGTCCTGGACTTCTGTTTGGAGGATTAATGGTTAGAAATTCAGGTGAACCGGACTAATATCTAAAATATGACAAATGGTGGGCTATGGGCGCTATGGTTTTGGTTAGCGGCACCCATGGCAATTAAGGACTAGTTCACGGGACCCCTCGGGAGAATGACCGTGTAAACCACAAGCCGAAATGGGTAAGGTAGGTCCCGTAGTGTAGCCTCTCCTAGCTGACGGACCCATCGGCAAGGGTGACCGGGATGGAGTTTCAGTCGGCCCCGGTATAAGGGTTGCTGGGCTGCCGGATTCACCGAGGCACTCGGGGGGGGGCTGCCCATTCCCAAGGTCCGGGAGTGGGGGCGAAACCTTGGTGGGGTTCACTTGGTTAGTGGGGGGTTATACGAAAGGTCCTATCACAGTTTCCTTTCCGGGGTACCACGGTGGTATTCTGGCGCACGGGAGACCGTGTCGTGGGGTTGTGTCTTGTGGGTACAGTTGTACACCTCTGATCAGAGTAAAACTATTCAAATAGTCATGCCCGCGGTAATGGGGCGATCAACCGAGCTCACCGTGATTAGTCTCACACTATTACACCCTTATTAATGGAACATGACTAGTATAGGTGGATTGTTTGGGCCCGTCTCGACGTGGGGATAACGTTGGACAATGTTTCTTTCAAAATGTTTTAATTACTTAAATTCTGTTGTTTTGACTGTGTTCAAAATCTGTACTTTTTGGATAGACCCCTGTTGTTTCCGCAAAAGCAAACCTTAGCCAAACCTTTTTCTTCCCTGCATTCATTCCTCTCCCCTTCCAGTGTGACTTGCTGAGTATGTGAAAGTACTGATCCTTGCCTCTTCACCAGAACTTGAGCCAGAAGCTAAAGAAGAAGACGAAGTGGAGTAGGCTTGTCCTACACTCTGGAAGCTGCCCGTGGAGTGGTTGAAGCTCCGTGGCCAGCATGAAGCTTAGGCTTAGGCCCTTTTCCTTTTTCCGCTGCTCTTTTGTAATCTTTTTGTATTGTTTCTAAGACGTGGAACTGTAATATCAAATTGTCGTATGTGTACCCTGGCTGGTCCTGGACAAGGATTTTAATACACATATAGCTTGGAAAATTCGGGTCTGAATTTCTGGGCGTGACAAGTTGGTATTAGAGCCAATTTCGAGACCGTAGGGAAAGCCAAACAAAAAAACCTTAGGAGCCCTCTGAATCTTTTCATATGCATAAGCCCTGGCTTTTGAAGTCGTTTCGGGAAAATGGGTCTTGTTTCCTCGGGATTGGGAAAAATTTTAAGTCTCTCTCAAAACAAAGAATTTTGAAAACCCGGTTAAGTCTAAGTGATAGGATTTTACTGCTAAAATTTGAAAAATCATTTGATCTCTTTTTCGACCGTCAGCCAGGATTTTCTAAGGGATCAAAGTCCTAAAGTCGAGATAGAAGGGAATGGTCACCGGTTTTATATTATAACTAAGCATCTATTTTACCGCATCATCTAGGGGATGTCGTTAGAAGTTTTACTTAGCCTCATAAAAATGTTTCTCAAAAACCCTTTTTTTCTCGTTTACTTTACTTGAGTCCTTTATCGTTTATCTAACTTGGGTTTGAGCATACATTGATCCCCTACCTTGTCTTCTCTAGATGGCAGGCCATCCAGTTATCCACAACGGTCAGGGATTGAAGGGTTTCATCGCAGAGCTGGCGAGGATGGCCTTGGCAGTAGGCTATCCGAATGCACCTGAGTACACTATCGCACCGTTCGGCAGTGAGTTGCCTCACCAAGTCCGCCTGGAGGTGCACGGGTTCGTCGGCACCAACATCCCGAACATGGTGGTCACTGCTTGGGAGGAACAAATGAGCATGCCTGCCAAGAGGCTGCTTATCTGATACTGGTTCAGATGAGGGAGATGCATGACTACCACCTCCGCCACTCTGCCTACCGGTACCATCCTCGGCATGGAACTTCGTCAGCAGTCAACACCTTCCAATCTGCTGAAGGGGAGAACGACACCAGCTTCTCTCACATGAGGACTATGAGGGCTGGATAAGATGCACGCAGATCTCCACCTGGCGGCAAAAGCCTGAATGACCAGAATATCCTAAGGATTAAGAGTTTGAAGGATGAGGTGGATCATCTCAAGAGAGAGATCGCCAGTCTGAAGGGACTTCCACCTCTCAACATCCTTCGGATTAGGATCACGCCACGGAAGAACACCAAGGCTCCAGTGCGAATGCAGCTGGCGCCCAGGGTTCCACCTCCTGCACCGCCACCTTCCCCAGTCCCCGCCCCAGTGCCAGATCCTACTCTTGCTCTGGTCCCTGCCCCAAGCGGAGGAGGAGGATGGATCTCCGTGTCCAGCAGCAGCAATGGTAGTAGCAGCGGTAGCTCCAAGTGCCCCGGAAGAAAAGAAGAGTTAGCAAGCTCTCGAAGCCGCTCGAAGGAAAAGGAAGACGGGAACTCCCTAGGGAGTGGTTTCGACTCCTCCGACCGCGGAAGTCGTTCTAACCCCTAGAGTGTCGCCACCCTTAGTTTACCATTTTCCTAGTTTTCCTGTGTGCTTAGTTGCTGTGTGTTAGGACTGCTGTGCGTGGGTAGAGGTCAACCTGTATCAAATATGGATATGGGTTGTCCAATTAAGGATGTTGAGTGTGTTTTAAGTGTTTTAAATAAAGAACATATCAAAACAAGTAATAAAGATTGGCTTCTCTGTCCAATCTGTTCGACTCCTTCTCTCCGCCTCTTTTGTTCCGCTTCTTCAGATGGTGAACACCAGGAATGGCAGCGTCAATACCAGCACTGAGTTAGCTGAGAACAACACCCGTGCTAATGCCAACACCGACCTCCTCCACCTGAGAACATCACTTTGGCACAAGTCCTAGCCAACCGTACCTGTGTGATGGCTGCAATGATGCAAAAGATGCAACAATAAAGATCGCCAGATGCGCTGCAAATGATGCAACAGCTTCAAAGCAGCAGTAACCGTAATCCGCATGACCATTTCGCACCACCACCTCCCCCACATACCAAACTGTCTGAATTCCTTCTGGTCCGACCCCTAACTTTCTCAAGCACCACCAACCCCATGGAGGCTAATGATTGGATCATCGCCATAGAAAAGAAGTTGGACCTCCAGTGCACGGACCAGGAGAGGGTGTCCTTCGCCACCCACCAACTCCAAGGCCCCGCCTCAGCCTGGTGGGACAACTTCTTGGTTACTCGTCGGACAGACGCACCTGCAGTTACTTGGGTAGAGTTTTGCCACCAATTCCGGAAGGCACACATCCCCGGAGGGATAGTAGCCCAGAAAAAGAGGGAGTTCAGATCCCTAGAACAAGGCACTCAGACGGTCACCGAGTATCTGCATGAGTTTAATCGCTTAGCGCGATATGCTCCAGAGGATGCATGCATTGACGCCGAGCGTCAAGAGAAGTTCTTGGCTGGGCTAGATGATAAGTTAACAGACAACTCATCTCTGGTGAATACGCGGACTTTGAGAAGTTAGTCGACAAAGTCATCTGTCAAGAAGATCAACGGAATAAAATGCTTAGAAAACGGAAGGCTTCTCAGTTTAGGCCACAACCTCAGCAAGGTAATCCTCAGCGGCCGCGTTTCACTCTGAGTGGTCAAAGTGGACCTACCACTATGATTGTCCGTCAACATCGCCCATACCACCCTGGGAATTTCCAACCCAGCGGAAGCCGTTCCGGATAGCCGCAACGGAATCCGACTCCGCGTCCGCCGACGGCACAGCCGCCACCACAGTCCAAGCTAGTGCCGCCAAAAAAGGACTCAGGATTCAAACCGGGTAACTATTTCAACTGTGGAGAACCTGGACATTTCACAGACAAGTGTCCATGACCGAAACGCGCACCCTGGTTCATCCAGGCAAGAGTGAATCATGCTTGGGCAGAGGAGGCACATGACGCACCGAATGTCATATTGGGTATGTTCCCTGTGAACTCCTTTAATGCATCAGTCCTGTTTGATTCGGGTGCAACCCACTCTTTCATATCAAAAGCATTTGTGGGAACACATGGGTTGTCGGTGTTAAAACTTAAGATACCCATGCGGGTTCAAACTCCCGGGAACCATTTGAACACTGCCCACTTTTGCCCTTCAGTGGCAATAGAAATCCAAGGATCCCCCTTTCTAGCCAATCTTATCCTTCTAGAATCAAAAGACCTGGATGTCATCCTTGGGATGGACTGGTTGACCCGTCATAAAGGTCTGATCGATTGCGCAAGCCGCACGTTCTCCTTGACCAATGAAGGGAAGAAAGTGATTTACCGCTCCCCTAAACCATTGAGGGTAGTGGCAAGTCTGAATCGGATCTCGGCTAAGGAGAAGCCCAAAGAGAAAGGAAAGGACCAGTCGAAGTTAGAAAATATTCCTGTGGTTTGTGGGTACCCGGAAGTCTTCCCGGAAGACCTAACCACAATGCCACCCGAAAGAGAAATAGAGTTTCGGATTGACCTAGTCCCTAGCACTGCTCCGATCCACAAGAACACCTATAGAATGGGAGCCAATGAGTTGGAAGAGGTCAAGAAACAAGTAGATGAACAGTTACAGAAAGGCTATATCCGCCCGAGCACATCGCCCTGGGGTGCTCCAGTAATATTTGTGGAGAAAAAGGATAAGACCAAAAGGATGTGCGTCGACTATCGCGCACTCAACGAGGTCACTATCAAGAACAAGTACCCTCTCCCTACGATTGACGATCTGTTCGATCAATTAAAGGGAGCAAAGGTGTTCTCAAAGATAGACCTATGGTCAGGCTATCACCAGCTAAGAATTCGAGAGGAGGACATTCCCAAGACCGCTTTCAGCACTCGGTACGGTCTGTACGAATGCATGGTCATGTCCTCCGGACTGACAAATGCCCTAGGCTTTTTCATGAATTTGATGAACAAAGTGTTCATGGAATTCCTAGACATGTTCGTCGTAGTGTTCATCGACGACATCTTGATCTACTCACAGTCGGAAGAGGAACACGAGCACCATCTCGGTTGGTACTCGAAAAGTTAAGAGACCACCAGCTCTATGCTAAGTTTAGCAAATGTGCTTTCTGGTTGAAGGAAGTGCAATTCCTCGGCCATATCGTGAATGCCCAAGGAGTCGCAGTGGACCCTTCCAATGTGGAAACAGTAACCAAATGGACTCCACCCAAAACTGTCACCCAGATCAGAAGTTTCCTAGGGCTTGCGGGTTATTATCGTCGGTTCATTGAGAATTTCTCAAAGATTGCCAAGCCATTGACGCAATTGTTAAAGAAGGATGAAAAGTTTATATGGACTGCCGAGCGCAACCAGAGTTTTGAAACTCTCAAGAGAAAACTGGTGTCCGCACCCGTATTGATCTTGCCAGATCATACCAAGGATTTCCAAGTCTATTGCGACGCATCTCATCAAGGGTTAGGCTGTGTGTTGATGCAAGATGGAAAAGTCGTCGCTTATGATTCCCGCCAGTTGAGACCTCATGAGTCTAACTACCCAACACATGACTTGGAACTAGCAGCAGTCGTCCATGCTTTAAAAATATGGCGACATTACCTCGTCGGTAATCGATGTGAAATATATACGGATCATAAGAGCCTGAAATACATTTTCACCCAACTGGATTTGAACCTCCATAGAGCGAAGGTGGTTGGAGCTGATCAAGGATTATGATCTAAGTATACACTATCACCCTGGCAAAGCTAACGTGGTAGCTGATGCTTTAAGCCGAAAGAGTTACTGCAACTCTATTCACACAGAAGGGAAATGTGAATAGTTACTACAGGACTTAGAGCACCTAAACCTGAAAATTGTTGGACCCAGATTTGTAGCCGCTCTTAAAGCCCAACCTACAATCTTAGAACAAATTCGCATAGTTCAAGCCTCGAATCCTGACATAACTAAGCTTAAGAAGAATATGAGAGTGGGAAAAGCTCATGACTTCATGGAAGATGAGCACGAACCCATATGGATGGGCAACAGGATATGTGTGCCAGAAGATAAGGAATTGAAGAAGTTAATCCTTACTGAAGCACATCAGAGTCAATACTCTATCCATCTGGAAAGTACCAAGATGTACAGGACCTTACGGAGATTTTTTGGTGGGTTAGCATGAAAAGAGAAATAGCAGAATTCATGGCACTATGCGATGTATGCCAGCGAGTAAAGGCAGAACACCAGAGGCCTGCTGGATTATTACAGCCACTTCAAATCCCAGAATGGAAATGGGAGGAAATCGGGATGGATTTCATCACCGGTTTACCTCGGACATCGTCAGGACATGATTCTATCTGGGTTATAATCGTCCGCTTCACTAAAGTGGCTTATTTTATCCCAGTGCTTACCACCTATACGGGCAGAAGGTTAGTGGAATTGTACCTTGCAAGGATTGTGTGTCTTCATGGGGTACCCAAGAAGATAGTGCTGATCGTGGTAGTCAGCTCACCTCCAAGTTTTGGCAAAAACTACAAGAGGAACTTGGCACCCGGTTGAATTTTAGCACGGCCTATCACCCACAAACCAATGGTCAGATGAAACGTGTAAACCAGGTTTTGGAAGATATGCTGCGAGCTTGTGCTCTGTATTTCGGAGGAGCTTGGGATAAGAGCATGCCCTATGTAGAGTTCTCCTATAACAACAATTATCAGGACAGTTTACAGATGGCACCTTTTAAAGCACTTTATGGACGAAAGTGTCGTACCCCGCTTTTCTGGGATCAGACCGATGAACGTCAGTTGTTCGGGACTGAAGTGTTAAGTGATGCCGAAGAGAAAGTCAGAATCATAAGAGAAAGGCTGAAAATTGCACAGTCTTGTCAAAAGAGTTATGCAGACAACCGCCGCCGAGAGATAGCTTTCAAAGTCGGAGGCTATGTATATCTTTGTGTCACCCCACTTCGGGGAGTGCACCGATTCAAAACCAAGGGCAAGTTGGCACCACGCTATATGCGACCATATCGGATTCAAGAGCGACGAGGTGAAGTAGCATACCAACTCGAACTGCCACCCACCATGGCGGGAATTCATGATGTTTTCCATGTCTCCCAACTCAAGAAGTGTTTGAGAGTTCCGGAAGAATAGGCCAGTCCAGATCAGATCGAAATCCAGGAAGATCTGACTTATGTGGAGAAACTAGCACGGATCCTTGAAACCAGTGAACGGAGGACCCGGAACAAGGTTATTAGGTTCTGCCAAGTTCAATGGACTCATCACTCCGAAGAAGAAGCAACCTGAGAGAGGGAAGATGAGCTAAAGGCCGCTCATCCCTTTCTGTTCGCCAGTACTTCGGAATCTTGGGGTCGAGATTCCGTTTAAGGAGGGTAGGTTTGTAACACCCCGAGGTGTTTTCCCTTTTAAAAATCCAAAAGAAAATCGTAAAAGAAAATCGTTAGAATTAACTGGAAAGAACAAATAATTTTAAAAGCCAAATGCTAAATGGAAATGGCATGGTAGGATTTTTCTTAAATTCTACATGTCAAAATACATTAAGAGGATTTTTAGTGGAATTTTCGAGCACTAAAAATAATTTTAACCAATTAAAATCAACATCGAATTAATAAATCCCGGGAAAAATCTTTTTCTCTCTCCTCCGTCCTTATCCCGCCCAATCGGTTGTGGGCCGTCGGCTTCGGCCGATCGGCACCGTCCGTCCCCGCCCGCCCACGTGGCAAGCCACATGGTCGCCACCTCGGCACCACGTGTGTGCCACGTGGTGCACCGCCCGGTCTGGCCGTGGACCCGGTCCACCGTGGACCGGCGCTCCCGTGGACCGCTGACGTGAGCCCTCGGCCGCTGACGTCAGCCCTAGCCGCTGACGCCTCCCCCGGGTTTTATTGCTCAATAAATCAATTAAAGATTTTTCTGTTTTAGTAAAAAAACCTAGAAAACTTCTAAAAATCATATCTTTTCAATCCGACCTTCGTTTTAGCCCATGCAAATTTCATTAAATTCATAAAAATGCCAAGAATCCATTAAAAATGGTTTTGTTTCCTGTTTCAGTAGCTTTTTAGCCTGTTTTGTTGAAGTGCTGGTTTGCCGTGTAGATCCCGGTAGTTCCACCGTCCCGGTTTACTTTGAAGTCATCGCTGAAGTCCCCCATGCCGAAGAGCAAGGCAAGTCATACTATATTATTGATCATATTGCTCCCATTTTGCTAAAATACCTGTTTTATTCTATGAAACTGCATGTATTTTTATACTGTCATTTCATGGGAAATAGTACACCTTATGCTTAGTTTATGTCTTAGGTTTGATACCCCAAACCCTTTGATTAAACTTGGGAAAATAATATGATTCGATTCAGGACTAGGTTGTGCTTAGCCTGGCTTAGATTCACTAGCTCATTAAATGGGTCATTCTCACTTAATATGTCTCTCCTGGACTTCTGTTCGGAGGATTCATGGTTAGAAATTCAGGTGAACCGGACTAATAACTAAAATATGACAAATGGTGGGCTGTGGGCGCTATGGTTTTGGTTAGCGGCGCCCATGGCAATTAAAGACCATTTCACGGGACCCCTCGGGAGAATGACCATGCAAACCACAAGCCGAAATGCGTAAGGTAGGTCCCGTAGTGTAGCCTCTCCTAGCTGATGGACCCATCGGCAAGGGTGAGCGGGATGGAGTTTCAGTCGGCCCCGGAATAAGGGTTGTTGGGCTGCCGGATTCACCGAGGCACTCGAGGGGGGGGGGAGGGCTGCCCATTCCCACGGTCCGGGAGTGGGGGCGAAACCTTGGTGGGGTTCACTTGGTTAGTGGGGGGTTATACGAAAGGTCCTATCACAGTTTCCTTTTCGGCGTACCACGGTGGTATTCCGGTGCACGGGAGACCGTGTCATGGGGCTGTGTCTTATGGGTACAGTTGTACACCTCTGATCAGAGTAAAACTATTCGAATAGCCATGCCCACGGTAATGGGGCGATCAACCGAGCTCACCGTGATTAGTCTCACACTATTACACGCTGATTAATGGAACGTGACTAGTATAGGTGGATGGTTTGGGCCTGTCTCAACGTGGGGATAACGTTGGACAGTGTTGGTTTCAAAATGTTTTAATTACTTAAATTCTGTTGTTTTGACTGTGTTCAAGATCTGTACTTTTTGGATAATCCCCTGCTGTTTGCCAAAAGCAAACCTGAGCCAAACCTTTGTCTTCCCTGCATTCATTCCTCTCCCCTTCCGGTGTGACTTGCTGAGTACGTGGAAGTGCTCATCCTTGCCTCTTCACCAGAACCTGAGCCAGAAGAAGACGAAGTGGAGTAGGCTTGTCCTACACTCTAGAAGCTGCGTGTGGAGTGGTTGAAGCCCCGTGGCCAGCGTCAAGCTTAGGCTTAGGCCCTTTTCCTTTTTCCGCTGCTCATTTGTAATCTTTTGTATTGTTTCTAAGACGTGGAACTATAATATCAGTACCCTGGCTGGTCCTGGACAGGGATTTTAATACACATATAACTTCAAAAATTCGGGTCTGAATTTCTGGGCGTGACAAAGATACATCGTCCTTTTGATGGCCATGCGCAAGTCTCACACTTCAGGTTGTGTGCAGCCAAGAAGTCTGTAACAAGGCTTTTTAAACACTTTGCCTCAACACTGCCTTTCCCCATACGACATCTTTCTCTCACATAGACAGAAAGTACCCATGGCTAACCTTAACATCTATCATCTAGCCACCTGAGCCGACAATGCCAATACTCGAAAGTCTACTGGGCCAGGTTCTTCCCATAAGAACATGTGGTTGTATGATAGGCTCAGATCAATGGCTTATGAACTAAAGTCCTTAATTGACCAATACAACTTGCCAAAACTACAATAGTTGCCACAACATAGGGTAGTAGATTAAAGACGCGTAGTTGGCCATTTGAGCAACTAATTAGCACACCGCTTGACAGTAGGCTCTCATAGAGACCATACCCTGACAATGATCACACAGATACATTACCACCTAACCAGGTTCACACAAAAGCACCCTTCACCTTGGTCCAAATTTTTTTATCCGCCCATTGTTTATTACACAAGGCAACACATGCTACCAAAAAGACGACACAACCACATAGTTTATATAAAAGCAATTATAAGTAAATGATTAATCAAAATTATATTATGCTTGTAAAACAACCTTGAGCGGGCTAAGCATAGCTACTCTACCCTGAGTTGAGCCTAATGTTCAACTCACAAAACGAGGGCGACAAGGTATCACATGTAATCAATAATTATCAAGGCATAATATAAGAACAATAAGATCACACTACCCATCGATAGTTTGTAAATAAAATAATGGATGTATTCAAAACAAAACATTTTATAGAATGGATCCAATATGTTCAAAGAGTGCACTAGCCTATCTCTAAGTATTGTCCCTGCACCGCGTCTTCTGTAGCGAACTGCTCCGCTGCTCCAACATCTACACAGTCACAAACGAGAAATAAATAAACAAAACAAAAGACTATATAAATAACATCAAATGAAATAACAAACTGAACTAGCAGGTAGATCTCGATTTTAAAAGAATTTAGGAGGAAGAAGAGAAAAGTTATGGCCTCCGAAAGTTTGAATTTAGAGAAAAATAAGGATAAAAGAAAAGAAATATTTCGAGAATATTCTTTGCATTTTTAATTTTGGAAATTAAATTATTTTTTAATAGGAAAATGTAGGGGTACCTACTTGTCAGTGGCATGATGTATGGTGGACTCGGTGCACGATGGGCTCTCTGACGTGGATTGCCACGTGGTGACACGTGGACGAGGAGGAGGATTATGTGGCAGTGACATGGCAAATCAAGGGCTGACGTGGCATGGGCTAGGGTTATGTAGATCCGCCGACTCTGGATGGATGTGGATAATCGGACGGCTGGGATTGATTGGGGTTCATTGGCTGTGGGTCCCACACATCAATGACACAGAGGGAGGAAGTGCTCCATCATGCCATGGGCGTGCTCCCACATGGTGAAACCAGTGGTGTTAGGCGGTGATGGTGAATGGCAGCATCAATGAGCGGCGGTGTCTGCAAGAGGAGGTGGAGGCGACCTCGGTGGCAAGGCACCAGGCTCTAGGGCGGAGCGTGGACGGCGCTTGGCAGCGGGCGATGGATGCTAAAGATGGGGAAGATGCCGACGACGTGTCATGCCCCGATTTTTGTTCGGGATTAAAAATTTCCTAATACATCATTTCTAGAAATGATATTAAAACTTAAAATAAATTATCAAGTGAAATTAATGAGGAAAATGTAAATGGCTAGAAATATTTTCGTAATATTCTCCGTGCCCTAATGTACTCTCTGAAATTTCCGGTGAATTTTAATAATACAAAGTACATTTAACAAATTGAATAAATTGAAAAACATATTAAAAATAATTTCCCTGTTCGTGGGCCATTTTTGGCCCATCCTCCTCCAAAGTCCGTTTTCCTCCCTCCCCGCTCAGCCTTCCCTCCTCTCTCCGTCTCTCCCTTAGCCGGCTTGGCCCACCTTCCTTCTCTCTCCGCTGGCCTGGCCCAGCTTGTCGCTTGGCCCGCTCAACCCCTCTCCTCGTGAAGTTACTTTGCCTCTCTCCTCTCCTCCCTCCTTCCCAGGTCGTCGGCCCATTTGCCTCCTTCCCTATCGTGAAGTCCATTTCACATCCCTCCTTTCTCCTGTCCCACCGACAGTTAGGGCCCAGCTGTCAGACCCGTCTGCTACCTCCAGTCGGCTCCAACCATCGTGGATGCTGCCAAATCCGCGCTGCTCCTTCATGCGCTCGCGTGCCCAAGCGCATGGACACGGTCGTCATCAACTCTTCCACCTTCTCCCCCACTTCCTCTGTGGAAATCGGCTCCGAGTCAAGCTGCCATCCTGCCCACGACGTAGCTCCCACTCCGCCCGACAACCCCACTTCTCCCCAGCCTCCTAGCCGCCTCCCAAGCCTATCAAAACCCCTCTCGTGCTCCCCTCTTCCTTTTCTCAAATTTTACTGAGCCCTCAGTGCCCAAAATCGAGCTCCCTTCGCCGCTCGGCTTTGCCGCCGCCGCTCCAGCCCATGCGCCGCCGCCACCGGAGCCATCGGCGCACCGCAAACACCGCCGGCGGCTTTGCCGCTCCATGCCCAACCCTGGCCACCGCTCCATCTCCTCCCATCGCCACCGAAATCCTGCTTCCACCGCGAAACCCAAGCCACCACCTCTTCCTCCTCCTCTGGCTATGCACCACCGCCACCGACATCACTGCTCCGCGATGCACCCCGACCGCCGCTCCATCTGCCCCTGTCGCCATCGGAACCTCGTGCCCATCGAAAACCAAAGCCGCTGCCATTATCGCCTTCGGCCGCTCCCCGCCATCGCCCTAGCCACCCTTGAGCGGCACAACCACTTCTGCCGGCTTCGTCGCTTGGAGGCCTCTCCCGATCATCCCTTCTTTGAGCCCAAAGGCCATCGGGTCATCCACTTCACGAGCAACCTGAGCTTCGTCACCATCTCACCGTATCCAGCCATGCGCCATCGCTGTCCTAGCCATTGCCGCGCCAATTTGCCACCAGTGCAAGCTTTCTCATGTCTCTCCACAACCCGGCCGCCACTCCACCTCCTCAAACCACCATCGAAGTCGCTCCTCCGCCGTGAGCCCAAAGCCGCAGCCGCTTTCCTCGTCTTCAGCCGCCTATCGTAGGAGATTAGAGCACCGTCAGGCATCATTGACCCCTCCTTTGGCTCCACGGCATTGAGACACACCACAGCCGCTTCTCCGTATTCTTCGAAAGCCGATGGACCATCGCACTCATCGCCTTCCCAAGAAGCCTGTCGCTGTCATTCCTCGTTGTCGTTCGCCTCTATGCCACCTCTCCTGCGTTGTGTGCTCGGTGAGTACCCCCTCTTCCTCTCCGTCCTCCTCTGCCACTCTCCCGTGCGTGCCATCGTGTCATTGGCCACCGTCTCTTCACGACCAGTCGGCTGGCGAGCACTGCCCGTCCCCCCGTAGCCGTTCGATGTGCCATCACGTAGATCGGGGCCATCTGTGTGGCCGCCCAAGTGGCCGCCACATTGGTGCCTCGTCGACGCCACATGTGCACCATGTGGTGCACCCACCCATGCCTCCACGGACACGGTCCACGGTAGACCAGACCCCTTTGACCCGCTGACTTGTGGGGCCCGATTGTCGGCGCCGGTGCCCATTTTATGACATCAGCATCGCCTTTTTCCTTTGAGAAAATAATTAATAATTGCGCAACAGTTCGATTTAATTCCCAGAAATACATTTAAATGGCTCAAAACTTTTAAAATTCATAACTAGTCCATATGTACTCCAAATTGAGCCATTCAACTAGCAAAATTCATCTAAAATTGAGCTCTATATGTTTGTTTACATTTTATGTACTATATATTTGGTTTTTATTAGGGTTTTTCCTTATTTTGTGTGCCAGCATGTAGATTTCGTTGTTTCGGAAGTTTGCGCTCGTGGGGAAAAGAGTTCGGAAGATTGTTCGAAGAAGCAAGGCAAGTCATACAATCCTCCTTGAATCATGTTGGGCCTAATTTATAAAATGTTTTACCGTTTACACATAAATTGAATGTTTTGTTAATTACATGGGAATTCAGACTACCTATCTGCTTGCTTGTGTCAATTTATTTGATATCCATTCGTTGTCAAACCCGAGTGATAATTTGATTAGCTTGCGTCACCTACGTTGACCTTGCTAGAATTATGTTATGCTTAGCCATGCTTAATTACCACTAGCTCACTTAATGGGATAATCACATCATTTATTTTAGTATCTGACGAGTTGTGAGCTCAAGACACCTGGCCATGTTTATTGGTCATACTTATCCAACTAAAATGTGACTTAATGGTGGGCTATGAGTGCATCGTTTTGCTTGTCGCACCCATGGAAATTAAGGACCGGTTCACGGGAAACCCTGAAAGCCTTACCGTGGTTACCACAAGCAAGAATAGACAACTACTGGACTTGTAGTATACCTTTTCCCTTTCTGACATTCCTAGGCAAGGGGTGAGCATGATGGAGTTTGGATGGGCCCTGTGATGGTCTATGCAGCTTTCTGGTTCACCTTGGCACAAGGGGGATGTCCACCCTGGTTTTTGGGGTGGGGACAAAACCTACAGCGTAGTGCGCTTGGTTAGGGGGAGTTATGCGAAAGGTCTTATCACGATTTCCCCCTTTGCTGTACTATGGCGGTACTTCGGGACATGGCAACATGTGTAGAATCATGTCTTGTGGGTACAGTTGTACACCTCTGATCAAATTAAAATGATTCGAATAGCCATGCCCACGGTTATGGGCAATCGACCAAATTCACCGTGATTAGTCCCACACTATTAATTAACTTGGCTTAATAAACTGTTTTAGTTCAGGTGGAATGGTTGGGCCTGTTCAACATGATGTAGCGTTGTTCAGTGGATAATTAACCTTCACTTGATTAATCAATAGTTTTTCTATTTTAAACTATAAATGTTTACAACCACATTTATGCAAATAGTCTGCATTATTGGTGTGGCTTGCTAAGTATAGTGGTTGTACTCAGCCTTGCTATTATTCCCTCTTTTCAAAATTTAGTGCTTCTAAGTTGAAGACGGAGTTAGAAGACCAAGGCTTATACCCCAGTTGAGTTTTGTCTGTGGAGTGGAGCTGAGGAGCTGAAGCCCCTCTAGGATTGCATTTTCCATTGCTGCTTTCTTTTCACTGTGAGGACTAAGTGCCTATGCTATAAGTATTTATGCTTTATTTACGTTTGGATTTGTGTATTGATTTGTTGTTTTGTGTACCCTGGCTAATTCCTGGACGGGGATTTATAGACAAAATAGTTTGGAAATTTGGCTAAATTTCTAGGTGTGACATGACGGAACGAAGAGCCAGTGGCGGCGATTGCTCGCGGTGGTGATAGTGGCAACGGTGGCTTCAGAAAAAGGGAAAAGAAAGGCTACAACCGATGACATTTATAGTGGAGGGAGAGGGCTAGGGTTAGGGCAACACACGACATGAATTTGGGGAGGCGGTGTCTGGTCTTGCATGAGTCCGGCAATGACACGACTGGCGGCGTGGGCCAGGTCGGGGCGACGACGGTGTGGGCCAAGGGCGACACGGAGGAGAGGAAGAACAGGCAGAGGGCGACGCGAACTCTGCTCTCCCGCCGACCGCTAAAGGAGTAGGGAGCTCCGCTCCCCGGCCGGGAAGAAGAGGAATGAAGAAAAAAGAAAAAAGGAAGAAGAAGGAGGGGAAAAGTGGAAAAGGGAAAAGAGAGAAAAAAGGAAGAAAAAAAGGAAAAGGTAGGGGTTTTTAGGAAAATTCCAAAATTAGAATATTTGAAATTTTAAGAGGATTTAAGAATTAAGAAATTGAACAGAAGTATATTGGATGTGGGTGGAATTTGATTAGGGATTGAAATCCACTTTTGAAATACAAATTAAATCCAAAAACTTCGATTAAGGCACGACAAAACAAGCGATGTAATTAATTAATTAAGCACATTAAATCTTTTTTATTTAATGAAATTTTCATTCAGCTATTTAAGATGAATAAATCAAAGGTGCATTTTTGCAAATAGGTGAAGAACGAAAATGAAAAATCAAAGACGTGACAAGCGGGCACCGGCCGGGGTGTTGGCGCCGGAGCGGGCCCCTGAGTGAACGTGGGCGTAGGCACAGCATGGGCACGGGTGCGGGTGATTGCGTCATCAATGTCGCCCGGGAAGTTAGGGCCAATTGATATAACAGTTAGGGCTGGCACGGCTTGTAGGCTATAAATACCCCGATCACCTGGTGTATTGGTTATCCCAATGTTCACTATTTTTGTGGGAGGAAGAGGGCGTGATTTTTGTCTCTTTTTCCAAGAAAATCAAAAAGTGCAAAAGTAATTGAAAAATAATAGTCAATTCTCATAAACTTAGTAAATTCTTACCTACAAAATGTTTATATAATATTTTCAACTTTTTTGTAGATCGGGGATGGATCGAAGTTGGATGTATAGGAAAATTATGCGACGTTATAGCGAAGAGCATAGAAATGTCATGTTAAATTTTATAAATGCCATGGAGGAGGATAGGAAAAGAAGAAAGAGCGATTACATGTGGTGTCCATGTGCAGATTACAAAAATGAGAATAAGTTCGATAGTAGAGTGGACGTACACGCTCATATGATACAACGAGGATTCATGGAGGGCTACACATATTGGGTGAAACAAGGAGAGCAAGAATCAGGCAATGGTGCAACTGCAGACAGAAGTGGTGTACAAAATCAGAAAAATGAAGATGAACATAAAATGTTTGTACCTTCTCCATTGGGCGGTGAAATGGTTGATGTGGATCACGTTGTGCTGCAAGACATGTTACGTGACGTTGAGAACCCAGCCTACAACGAGAGAGATTCCATGAAGTTCAACAGGTTGGTCAGTGACTTGGAGAAGCCTCTATACGCCAGATGCAAAGCAAAACACACCAAATTGTCAGCTACCTTGGAGCTAATGAAGCTGAAGGCAAGTAGTGGATGGACAGACAAGAGTTTCACAGATATTTTGGGGATTTTGAAGGTCATGCTTCTTGATGAGAACACATTACCCGAGATGACATATGAAGCAAAGCAGGTTTTGTGTCCCCTGGGGTTAGAGGTCTGTAGAATTCAGGCTTGTGCAGACTTAGATGTTTGTCCTGTCTGCAAGGCTTCTCGATACAAGCGAAAGAAAAGTGCGGACGAAAGAAAAGTGGGGTGGTCTGGTGAAGGTTGTTTGGTATCTACCTATTATTGATTGTTTCAAGAGAATTTTTGCTAACCCCAAGGAAGTAGAGTTAGTACATTGGCATGCCACAGAGAGAAGGAATGATGGTATGCTAAGACACCCTGCAGATTTGATTCAATGGAGGAATGTCGATCGAAGACACCCAGAATTCATAGCCGACCCTAGAAACATGAGAATATGTTTGCGTACGGATGGCATGAATCCTTTCAGAGACATGAGCAGTTCTCATAGCACTTGGCCAGTTTTGATTGCAAATTATAACCTACCACCATGGTTGTGCTTCAAAAGAAAATACATTATGTTGTGCTTGTTAATCCTAGGACCGAAACAACCCGACAATGATATTGATGTGTTCTTGGATCCTCTTATCATTGATCTTGAGATTCTTTGAAAACAAGGTGTGGAACCTTGGGATGCGTATGGTCAGGAGAACTTGAAACTACGCGTTTTATTGTTCTACACCATTAATGACTATGCCACACTTGGCAATCTTTCTGGACAAACTGTGAAAGGGAAGACGACTTGCTCAGACTGTATGGAACATACATGCAGTAGGTGGCTGAAGAAATCAAGAAAGACGGTTTACATGGGTCATAGGAGATGGCTCCCATTACATCATGCATTTAGAAGAAAAAAGAAACTTTTCAACAGTAAGAGGGAACTTCAGCCTGCTCCCAAAGATTTGTCCGGAGATAAGGTCCACAACATGGTCAAGGACATAACTAATGAGTTTGGGAAGAAAAGAAAACGTAGTAAAGCAATGGACAAGGGTATTTGGAAGAAAAATCCATATTTTGGTGACTACCTTATTGGAAACATATTGAGGTCTGTCATTGCATTGATCTGATGCACGTAGAAAATAATGTGTGTGAGAGTTTGGTTGGCCTATTGCTGAATATTCCTGGGAAGACGAAGGACGGGTTGAACACTCGCCTTGATCTACAGGAGATGAATTTTCGCAGTGAACTCCTGCTTGTAACAGATGCAGAGACAGGAAGAGTGTACCTCCCTCCAGCTTGCCACACCTTGTCGAAGGATGAGAAGATCGCAATGTTATCATGCCTAAAAGATATTAAAGTTCGATCGAGCTATTCAGCGAGGATGAGTAAGTACGTTAAATTGAATGATCTCAAACTAGTTAGAATGAAGTCTCACGATTCTAATCACGCAAATCTTGCCAATTGCTATGAGAGGCATTCTTCCACCAACAGTCTGTCACACAATCCAACGTTTGTGTGTCTTCTTCAATGCAATCGGTCAGAAGGTTATAGATCCCGAATATCAAGATGGGTTGTAGACAGATATTGTCAATACCCTCTGTCACGTGCAGATGTTTTTTCTGCTGTCTTTCTTTGATATCATGATTCATCTCCCTATTCATCTTGTGAAGCAAACAAAACTATGTGGTGTAGCTTTTATAAGTGAAATGTATCCGTCGAGAGGTACATGGGAGTTCTGAAGTCGTACACTCGAAACAGAGCAAAACCGAAGGGGAGCATCAATGAAGGTTACACGACTGAGGAGGTTATTGAGTTTTGCATTGATTACATGTCCGAGGCCGATCCTACCGGAGTTCCAACGTCTCTGTTAGTGATATGCCCAAGAGGCAACATGGAGATGTTGGATATCATGGTCAATGTTTATGTACAAATGAATAAAGTGCTATTCAGTTCTATGAAATAGACATCTTGTATTGATCAATAAGTATGTCACTTATTTATGAGACTCTTTATGTATGAATCTATTTCTAAACGATCCCTGATCATATGTCATATTATTGGAATAAATATGATTCTAAGATTGACATGTTTATTGATTGATGATCATGTCTCATAGATCATGGTATGGAGATACCAAATCAATATACGTGGACATGTGTTAGATAACACATTGTTGGATAGACCCGCCATGAGACACTACAGGAATTAATGTGCCATTAGTTAGTCTCAGGTAGTGTTGGTACAAAGTCCTTAGACCTGAGATCATCATGGATTCCAACATGTGTAGTAGCCTACTTTGGGACTACCTATTGACGAGAATTTTCTCTCACGCGCTGGCCTGGGAGATCTGTTAGCTCCAGTGCAGGTCCTTCTCGGCTGCCTGTGCAGTGCAGGGCGTGCCAGTTGGTTTGATCTGTTAACCAACAAGAAAAACAAAGAGATGTGCGTTAAGTGTTAGGTTAGATCCCCACTGGATCGGCTGAGGGAATCCATGAGCATATATTTGCTATCCTAAAATATATTTAAGCCAAGCGACTAGAATGGATCGGCTAAACCGAGACAACATCAGCCGCTTGACCCAAATACAGTAAAGGATAATAAATATATGTATTAATAACCTAGCCGATACTGGAAAACTAACTACAGATCGGCTAGTACTCCGATGATTCTTATGAAAAGATATCATTCTTGAACCATATGCTTAGCCTGGGAAATCGGCCATCGGCTGTTGATAGCAGGCCGACTTCGGCTTATGATGTCCGACAAGAATGGGATCTTAATATAAGAGGCAGTCCTAACATAAATCTAGTAAAAAATATACTAAAAATATATCAGGACAGATAAGGCCGGCTGAAACCCCGACACTGTCTCTAAACATATAAATCTAACCGAACAAATCATTGGAAGTTCTAAAAATGACTTAATACTTCAACGTTGATGCAGCATTAAGTATAAAAAGAACAACCTGATCTGTTGTAGCTGATTTATACCTCTCGAGACGATGGATACCGCGTATAAACTAGCCCAACCTTTAGATCTAGCCCTATCGGCTGTGGTTCTTGATAGAACTGGTCGATGACAGGATAGATCTAAACATTGCTCTAGTTCATATGCGATATATGGTAAATAACGCAACATAAACTCTTGAATCTAATGTGTCATTACGATGGAAGCACTAGAATCAGCAGAACATACCACTAATGACAAGCATTTACCTGGATTTGGGAATCGAAATGATGCAGCCCGTAGCCAAATCAATTGTTCGTCTGAAGAAAAGGTTTGGCGATGCGCCGAATGTTGTCTTATTGATTGAATGAATGTCTTTTTTACAGGAGGTTTCGGGTCCTATTTATACCCAAGATAACATTATCTATACAGACCTGGACTCTATGTAAACTACCATTTAAAATACGACGATATCCGGGAAGGACCCACGCTGCATAACAATAAATAGTTTAAACAAACTCCTAATTTACAGATACAATTGCCGTTACAGGACTCTATCCATAGATGGCAATATCTTTTAACGCACAAACTGATAACCGAATCTTCTATTTATCTTCAAACATCTGCACTAGAAACGGTTTTATCTTCTCTGAACCCAGAATCGGCTATCGGCCGCTCTTGTCCGATTCAACCTTAGCCGACTGGCTTCGCAGCTGATCGCTTCTCAGCCGATGTGGCCTCTATTTCTCCATCAAACAAGCCGATCCAATTCTGTTTCACCCTTGCTAGGACTTAGGGATTCAACTACCAAATTTAAGTGTTAACACTACCAAATGCTATTTCGTAACTGGGTAGTTATAAAAGTAGTCTTCGGGTTTGCTATGAAACATGGAGTGGAATGTGAATGATCAAGATGGAATTTGCCCCTCCTTTGGAGTGATATCTGTGGGCCCCTCGAGGTAATGGATTATGGAAGTGCATGGCCATGCCAAGTTGATTGAGGAGTCAATCAACAGACAGATAATCCAATACGGTTCGAGTGAATGGTTAAGCTATTAAAGGGATGTCAGACATCTTGCCTATAGCTTAATTGGTATCGTGAGGCAAAGGGATTTGTGTACACATTACAAGTTCAAAGCCGATATTATATTCTTGTATACTATGGCGTCAATATGTTCTGCTAGGCGCCGATGTTGACAGATCGGCTGAGTTGGACCCGAGCCGACGATCGGCTGAGTTGGACTCGAGACGACGGTTTTATCTTCTCTGAACCCAGAATCAGCTATCGGCCGCTCTTGTCCGATTCAACCTTAGCCAATTGGCTTCGCAGCCGATCGCTTCTATTTCTCTATTAAACTAGCCGATCCAATTCTGTTTCACCCTTGCCAGGACTTAGGGATTACGGATTTGTTACGGATTGTTACGGATTTGTTACATGTTCAAATTCCCTCTCTTTTCTGACCTAAACCGCTTCGGCTACCCCAAATGCCCTTTAAATAGCCCTTTGCCTCGACCAAAACAATCACGCCTTCAAAGCGCACTCAAAACGTTTCGCAAACAAGCTTTCTCCTCCTCTCTCCTCTCCGGCGATTCACCGGCGTCCTTCATCACCTCCTGGCGCTCCTCGCGAATCAGGATCCATCTCCGTCTCCTACGACCCAAATGGCTTCCAACACCGCCGTCGCATCAAGCATTGTCGTCGCACCGGCCACCGCCGCCGCACCAGCTGCCACCGCCGCACCAGCCGCCGCCACCGTCGAGTTCCCCGAGGTACGCCTGTCGGTTCAGAACCCTTTTTCTTCAGATTTCTTTTCCAACCATGCCTCCTAGCGTTGTTGCATTCATCATGCCTTTAGCCGTTCTTCATTAGCATTTTTTTTCCTCTTTGAAACTGTAGCACCTGTCACATCAAGTGGTCATCCCAAGTTTGACCCAAGAAAAGAGGCACTTTCTCGGCCCCATCGGCAACACTGACCTAGTCGATGTAATCATAGCCGAAACCAACAGAGTCCCCTACAACACTAGGAAGCCATCCCTAGCCCACTGGAATGGGACCTTCAAGTCATGGCCGACCACAGACGCAGCCTGGATTGAATGGTATAAGAGGGTGTGATCGGCCAAGTACGCTCAGTGGGAGGAAGCCGGGATTGCCCAGTGCTTGGCCTTGTCCGTCGCCAGCATGGAGAAAGATGAGCCGCTTCTGTCGACTGCGACGTACTTTTGGAACGACAGCTTCAACGCCTTCCTGTTCCGGCAAGGGCCGATGATGATCACATTAGCCGACATATACATGACGACCGGACTGGACATCCTAGCGTCGGCTAACCCCGGAAACCTGAACCGAAAGGGGCAACACCAATTCAAAACCAAAGCCATCGGCGGGTGGAGCGGCTTCATTGCTCAAAATATGAAGGATGGATCAGTCGACCACAGGGAACACGCCGCATTTGTCATGATGTGGCTCGAGAAGTTCCTGTACTGTGGCTCAAGCTGCGGGCTGACCGCCAACTCGCAGGTCGTAGCCAAACTCCTGGCCGATGGGAGCAAGCTCGCGCTGGGAAAATACCTCCTCGGCTATCTGTATCAGATGCTGCACCAAGGTGCCGCGAAGATAGCTGCCAACGCCCTTGTCAACACCGGTGGCCCCTGGTGGTTTTTACAGATCTGGCTGGTGCTGGTGACCCAGAAATAGCCAATCGGCTCCCCCTGACTGAGGCTGTTTTCCCGAGATTGGAGCCGATCGAAGACGAAGATGGCAACGAGATCACAAACGCCAGATGCATGAGCTATGGGGAAGCAGCGACTGCTCATGCGGGCTCAAAGCAATCGGCCAACCTACTGGCCGAATGGTTTATCGCCCTGTACGATGGGCTGTCACGCGAGAATCACGCCTGGTACTTCTACCGGGATCGAGCACTGTTTGAGTTGCCGGCCGATTTCAATTGGGAAGACATCAACTCGGCCGACAACCCTAAGTGTAGGGAGTTGTTCGTTGCCGTTCTGACCACTTGCATCCTGCCGACCGGGATCCACCAGGGCCGATCAGTGGCCAAAAGTTATGAATTTTACTACCCGGTGTCGGCTGTGAGGCAGTTTGGTCTTGGGCAACTGCCCGTCGGCTTCTAGTTATGTCGACAAGATTGAGGTGAGGGGAGTGCTGAGCCAAGAACTAATAATGCATCGGCTGCTGAACATAGCCGGTCCTCCCCTCGGAAGCATTGGCGAGATGATCCTGGCGCTCAAGAAAAGCGCAGCCTACGACCAATGGTGGGCCAAAATCAAACGACACATCTTCCACCAGCGGTCGTCTTATTACGTCGACCTGCTCATGCCCGAAGAGATCCCCTCGGTAAGCTTTAAACTCCAAATGATTTTTCTTTCCTTATCATCGGCCGATGTAGCTGATTAACACTTGCCCTCTGGCTTGCAGGAAACCGAGACGGAACGGCCGACGGTGAGCGACTCCGGGATCCCCATCGAATACCGTCTAGTTGTTTTGGATGGGGGTAGCCTTGCTCCATCGACGATCGGCTGGAACGCGCCGAAATTGGCGTCCCTCCTGCGTGGTCAAGTGCATGAGCCGATCGCTCACAAGAAAAGGGCCATGCCTCCCGTACAGTCATTGGCCGCGCCTGCCCCCAAGAAGCTGAAGGAGAAGAAGCTGATCGCGTCGGCCGATAGCCTTCCCCCCTTGGACCCGAGCGTCGCGCAGTTTCTTGACACCGTCGCCAGCGAGGAGATGCCGGCGGCTGTTGGGGCGGCGGCTGAACTCGAGAGCTCAAGCCGTGAATCCGTCACCGCTCCAGCCGACGTCCCGCCGGTTCCGAGTCCCATCACGAAAAATCGGCCGGTAAGCTCTCGTCTCATCAAATTCGGCCTTATGATGATATCACTTGCATCTGACCGAACAATCCTTCTCGGGTCAAGAAATTGGCCGGCCGCACTCTGTGTCACGAACCATCGGTAACCATCCCTTGCAACTAGATTTATAGAACTTAGCCGACTTGACTGCTAACCCTTTCTATTGCAGCCCCCACGATCTCCGCCGGCGGCCCCCCAAGCGTCCAGTGAGCACATTGTGACTGCCGTGGGCGGCGGCAACGGCACCGATGATGAGGCCCCAACGGCTGCAGGCGGCGAACTAGCCGAGCCAGTTGCTCCGACCCCGGTGCCCACGGTAAGCCGACTGAATTTTATGATCGGCTCTGCCAACTCAACATCTTCTAATCATCTTCTCTTTGCAGAACATAGCTGACCTCCTCAATTTCAACTTGTCAGAGTTCGAGGAGTCCGGCGAGATCGGCGAGGAGGCGCTGGTGACGCCGGCCGAGGACCTGAGGGCCAGTCTAGCCGACATCGGCAACCGGCTGGAGGCTTCGCTAGACGCGCTGGTAGTCGACAGCGGCTCGATCCGCACACACTTCAAGGAGATCCCAGGCCAGCTGCCGAAAGCTCTAGCCGATGCCATCGTGCCGGCCACATTCTTGGAAGCCCATCAACTCAAATACGAGCGGGCACGGCAGCGAATAGCCGATCGTCGCAAAACCAGATGCGGTCAACAACCCTCCAATCGACCAAGGAAGCCAAAGGCCGCCTTCGACCGCCTGAAAGCCAAGCCGGCGGCTAAGCTCGAGCAGCTCCTCTCACGCCAGGACAAGCTGATGGCCGACCTCATTCAAGTCATGAACGAGATCGACGTCCACAAGGAGTACATGGCCGGCCTGCCGGCCAAAATCAACGCTCAACGTCAAAGTATCAAGGCGGCTGTGGCGCATCTCCGGGATCTGGTGAAAAGCATTCAGCCGGTGGCTGGGTCCGAGGCTGACGACATCAAGGCCATCGAGGAGGTGGACCAGATCAGGCGGACGACGCTGTCGGCTATAGCCGATTTCCTGAAGAAATGAACTTGTAATATTTTAGCATTTTGAAATCGGCTACCGCTTCATGTAATATATTCGTCGAACTTTTGTAATCAGCGTTAATTCTGATCAGCTGCTCAAACTTTGTAATCGACTCTGGCTCTTGTTTAATATAGCTTAATTTTTTGCAACTGTGCTTGTGGATGAGATCGGCCCCGGCCGCATGTACTATCTTAGTATAACTGTCAATTCTAAATTGCTTATGCTGAAATCGGCCCTAGCCGTCCGTGTCACGTCACGTTTGCCGATCCCAAAACCACACCACGACCATCGATCTTGACACCTGAATCATGGCCGCCGATCCCAATCACTTAAAACGCCTTTATATTGAATGCCGATTACGAAGCTTAAAAAATTTAAAATTTCCTGACACCCAATTTTGTAATTGGCTCGTGTATGTATCTACCACCCAAATTTTGTTGATAGCTTCGGTGTCGACAAAATTATGAATCCAAGCCATTTGCACTTCATTGCCGTCGCTATCAGCCAATCATTAGCCGACCGTAGAAAACGTAGGGGAAAAAAGTTGCATAAAAATGCCTAAAGGCGATGCCTTATTGAAACAAGACATCGACTGTCATAAATCAGCTAAGCAACCGGAGCCGAATCATGAGTTGATCCATACGCTTGGGTAGTATTTCTTCAGGTATTTTCCATTATGAGCCCTTCAAAATACTTCTCCGTCTAACCCTTCTAGCATGTAAGCTCCTTTAGAGACGCATTTGTGGATCTTGAAAGGCCCTTCCCAATTTGGTGACCACTTGCCGAATTTGTTATCGCTAGATCCAATCGGCAGTATCAATTTCCAAACGAGTTCGCCTTCCTCGAAAGATTTAGGCACCACTTTTTTATTATAATGTTTGTCTACTCGTGCTTTATCCCTTGTAACTTTTTCCAAGGCCCTCATCCTGGATAAAACTAAGTCTTCTGATTCGTCCACCGTCAAGTGATAATAATCATCAGCCGTGAGTTGATCCTGTAGCTGAATGCGCCGTGAGCCGACGACGCTTTCCCATGGTAGCACCGCCTCATGCCCGTAGACCAGCTTGTATGGAGGAACTTGAATTGATCCATGGCATGCCATCCGATACGCCCACAGTGATATGGCTAATCGGCTGTGCCATTGTTTGGGGTACTTAGAGATCTTTCTTTTTAATCAATTTAATCAAACTTTTATTTGAAGCTTCGGCTTGCCCGTTGGCTTGTGCGTAGTACGGCGAAGACTTAAGTAGCTTGATCCCCTTGCCATCGGCGAACTAAACAAACTCATCCGATACAAAGATAGATCCTTGGTCTGTTGTTCTCGTTTGTGGGACGCCAAAGCGGTAGATAATATGTTCTTTGACAAACTCGACTGCGTCCTTGGAATCCACTTTTTTCAGAGGAACTGCCTCCACCCATTTTGTGAAATAACCTGTCGCCACCAGAATAAATTTATGCCCTTTGCTTGAGGGTAGATTGATCTGCCCGATCATATCAATGCCCCATCCTCTGAACGGCCAAGGCTTGATAATTGAGTTCATAGCCGACGCTGGTGCTCATTGTATGGTGCCAAATTTCTGACAATCCTGGCAACCCTTGTAATATTTGAAACAATCCTCCAGCATTGTCGGCCAGAAATATCCTGCTCGGCGAAGCAGCCACTTCATTTTGTGGGCCGATTGATGCGTGCCACTGATCCCTTCGTGCACTTCTCCGATGGCCACTTTGTCCTGATCGGCTCCCAAACACTTGAGTAGCACACCATCAATCGTCCGATATTACAGATCTTCGTCGAGCAAAACATATCTTAACGCCTTGTATCGTAATTTCCTTGTAGCCGATTGAGTGGGGTTTTTGAGATAGCTATAAACTTCAAACCTCCAATCATCGGCTGTAATGGCGGCAACCTCTATGTCAATCTCTTTCAACATCGGCCGATAGCCCGATGCCCCTTGAGCTAAATCATTGGCTTCTGTGTTTTGCTCTCTAGGGATATGTTTCAAAGTAACTAGGCAAAAACCATCCATTAATTCTCGGCATTGCTGCTAATAGACCATCAGTGCATCATTTCTGCATTCGTACTCTCCTGATAATTGGCTGATGACCAACAGTGAATCTTCCATTATTTTGATGGCGTCGGCTTCAACTTCCTTGAGTAGATGTAATCCTTTAAGGACGGCTTTGTATTCGGCTTGGTTCTTTGTAGCGTGGGGGTTGATAGCGAAAGCAAATTCGAAACTTGCCCCCTGGGTGAAATGATGACTAAGCCGATGCCACAGCCATTGGTGCAAACTGAGCCATCAAATGTCAAAGTCCAAGGCATAATTTTCACTGAGCCAATCGAGTCATTTCTGTGCTCCACAATAAAATCGGCTATAGCTTGTCCTTTGACTGCCCTGGGTGCCTGATACCTTAAATCAAACTCTGTTAGTGCAAAAATCCACTTCCCAATTCTTCCTTTTAACACTGGAGCCGATAGCATGTACTTAACTACATCGGCTTTGCAGATTATTGTGCACTTGTTGGATAGCAGATAATGCCTTAACTTTGTACAAGAAAAATAGAGGCATAGGCATAGCTTCTCCACAAGCGAATACCTTGTTTCTGCGTCTAGTAATAGTCGGCTGAGGTAGAAGATGGCTTTCTCTTTGCCCTCAACTTCTTGGATTAAAACAGAGCTGATTGACTTGTCATCGGCTGATAGGTACAACTTAAACGGTATCCCTTTTTGCGGAGGCATTAGAACTGAAGGGGAAGGGGAACTCAGATAATCCTTGATGTTGTCCAAAGCCTTTTGTTGCTCTGCCCCCCATGTGAATGGTAGATCGGCTTTCAGCTGAAGCAGTGGTGTGAACGGCTCCATCTTTTCTGAGAGGTTGGCTATGAATCGCCTGATGAAATTTATCTTGCCGATCAATGACTGGAGTTGTTTCTTGTCCTTCGGAGGCTGAATTGTCTTGATAGCATTTATTCTCCTTGGTGTAACCTCAATTCCTCTTTCATGAACAAGAAATCTCAGGAACTGCCCAGCCGATACGCCGAACGCGCACTTAAGTGGATTCATCTTCAGGCCATATTTCTTCGTCCGCTCTAACACTTGTCTCAGATCGGCTATATGGCCCTCTATCTCCCTGGACTTGACAAGTACGTCATCAATGTAGATCTCTACTAGTAAGCCGATCATGTCATGAAAAATGTTGTTCATGGCCCATTGATATGTTGTCCCAGCGTTCTTCAGGCCGAATGTCATTACTACCCATTCATACAAGCCGATTGCGCTAGGACACCAAAAAGCAGTCTTGTGGATGTCTTTGTTGGCCATAAATATTTGATTATTACCTGCATTGCTGTCCATAAAACTAATAATCTTGTGGCCTGAAGCAGCATCGATGAGCAAACCGGCTATTGGCATTGAGTATTCATCCTTAGGGGTGGCCTTGTTTAGGTCTCTGAAATCGATGCATACCCTAAGTCTACCGTTTTTCTTCAACACTGGGACAATGTTCGAGACCCATTTGGCGTATCGGCAAGGCCGAATGAATCCTGCATCGTAGATTCGAGTGATTTCGGCTTTGATTGCATCGTACATATTGGCCTTAAACCTCCTGGGAGGCTGTTTGAATGGCCGATAGCCTGCCTTAATCGACAGTTGATGGACCACTATTGTTCGGCTAAGGCCTGACATCTCGAAGTACTCCCAAGCAAAACAATATTTATATTCTTTTAACAAATCAATAAGCTGGGATCTACAATAAGAAGACAGATTTTTGCTAATGTACGTCGGCCTCGGCTTGTCACCAGAGCCGATATCAATTTCTTCTAATTCATCGGTCGACGTGAAACCTTGCCCGAGCTTGTCATCGTCTTTGTCTGTGGTGTCCATGCCGAAGACGCTTGAGCCCTCCACCATGCCTTGTTCAAAGCTGTAGCTGCGGCTCGTCATTTCCAATCGGCTGTATTGTGGAATTGGACACATTTAGAAAATTGGCTTGCTAGATTTTCCGAGACAAACAATCGATGCCTTCGATTTCCCAGAGCGGCAAATCGGCACTGACGACGCTAACTGACCTGTCGGCTGGTACGATCTCAATCTTGTTGTCGTCCCATTGGATCAGGCTCTGATGCATTTTAGAAGGAACGCAACAATTAGCGTGTATCCAGTCCCTTCTGAGCAGCAGGCTGTAAGACCCCTTCCCGTGAATGACAAAGAATGTTGTGGGTATGGTCTTATTGCCAATGGTCAGTTCGACGTTCAGGACGCCCTTGGTTTTGGATGGGTTGCCGCCGAAGTCTTTAAGCACCATATTGGTCTTTATCAGGTCTTCGGCTCCTTTGCCTAGTTTTCTGAATGTTGCGTAGGACATGAGGTTGACTGCAGCTCCCCCATCAACTAGCATCTTGGACATCGGCTTGCCGTTGACGAATCCTTTAATGTATAATGGCTTTAAGTGCCGATTCTCGGTCCCCTCGGGTTTGTCAAAAATAGCTTGGTCCGGTGAGATTGCTAGTTTCACTAGGTCGTCCTCGATGGTGTCTACATTGGCTTTAGGAGCACTGAATTCGGCTGGCAGTATGAACACCATGTTGACCGATGCATAAACTTTGCCTTTCCCTTTGGCTGCCCTCGTGGCTTGATCGGCTGGACTCTCCTTGGCTTGCTCCTCGTCGGTTGCGGCTGTTTTCTCTTTGGGAACCCATCGCCTTTTGATCTTACCCAGCCGACGGCGCTGTTCTTGGATCATGTGCCAAACTTCATCTTCTCTCCCTTCACGCTTGAGTCGTTGAATTCTTCTTTTATGCGTCTTTGTGAAGAGATCGGACGGGCACCATTGGGGATTGGTCGATACCTCATCGTTGGCTTCGTCATCGTCGCGGTTGTTGTCGTTGTTGTCTTCATCGACGAAAAAGTCTTGATGGATCGGGCCGAGCCGATCATGGACGGGCCGCCACCTCTGATTTAGCTACACGGCTCTAGGGATGAATCGGGTTGGGCTCACAGCCGATGAGTTCTTGTGTTCATTGTTGCGGCGATTGTTGCACACTGGGCAGTCGTCCAGTGTCGGCAGCCTCATGCCGGATTCCCAGCAGTACCTGAAAAAATCACAATGCCAATGCGGATCGGCACCGTTGTGGCTCACCTCGTACCGGTTGTTTTGGGTTTTCGGCTCGCGCCGACGAGGTGCTTCATCGTGAGCTTCTTCCCGCCGAGACCGGTGCCGAGGACGGTGTCGGCTGTCCTCGTAGATCGGCCGTCGGTCAGCCGATCTGATAACGGGACGCACCATATTGATTGGCGTGGCGTGATGTCCAGTCGGCTCGCCTTCTGTCTTGGCCCCGATTGATGTATTGACTAAGTCGTGCACCATTCTGTTCTGTTGACCGGGAAAGGGTTGCCGTCTACCTTCATCGGCCGATTTGAATCGGCAAACTTCAACTTCCTGGCCTCAATTGCCGACTGGATTTGCTGCCTGAAGACTTTGCAATCGTTAGTGGCATGGGATGTGGAGTTGTGCCACTTGCAATATTTCTTCTTCTTTAGTTCCTCGGCCGATGGGATCACATGATTTTCGGGGAGCTGGATCTGTTTCTCCTTGAGCAGCAAATCAAAAATCCTATCGGCTTTAGTGATGTCGAAGTCGTATCTTTCTTTTTTGTTCTTGGCCCATTCGGCTGCCGCCACCTCTACGTCATCGTCATTGGAATCAGAATCTGACTCAACGACGACTTGAGTTATGCTTTTGACGGCCTTCTTCGTGTCTTGGAATCGCTGCTCGTGGGTCGTCACCTTCGGCGCCAGGTGGGCTAGGCTGTCGAAGTCCTGCGCAGAGAACCGCTCTCGGATCGGCGCGATCAAGCCGTGAAAGGCCAAATACAACTGGGCGTCCGATAGCACCAGGCTGTAGCATCGGTTCCTCATCTCTTTGAAACGTTGGATGTATTCTTGAACCGATTCGTTGTGCTTTTGCCTGATACTGTTGAGGTCCAACAACTTCATTTCTTGGTTGCCGGAGTAAAAATAGCTGTGAAATTGCTTTTCGAGATCGGCCCAGCTCTGGATTGAGTTGTAAGGCAATGAGGAGAACCAGGTAAAAGCCGATCCTGAAAGAGACAGAGGGAACAACCGGACTCTCAAGGCGTCTGTAGCCGATGCTTCGCCACACTGCGCCAAGAATCGGCTAACATGCTCGTAGGTTGATACGTTGTCTTGCCCTGAGAACTTCGAAAAACCTGGGATCTTGTATCGGTTGGGCAACGGAATCCGCTCGAAATGCTCTGGATAGGGATACCGATACATGTTCCCTGAGTCCTTTGGCTTGAGACCGAATTGATCGCGCATGACATCTACAATTAGATCGGCCCAAGTTCGGTTGTCCTGCTGTATCAGCTCATATGGATCATATGGCGCGGGTGCTTTCCGATACAGCGGTGGTGGTGTCTAAGGCCTGTAGTGATGATCTTGACGACCTCCTTGATACTGGTAGTGGGGTGGATGATCAACGGGAGGCGGCCGATGCGCCGGTGGTGGCGTTGGTGTTCCCGGGAATAGCTGTCGGCCACCGGCGTTGTACCGTCTGTCCAGGTCAATCTGGGCAATTGGCTTTGACTGCCGATTGTCATTGAATATGTTAGCAATCTGATCCTGGGGCAGCGGTTGCTGTCGGTTCAACATGGTAATCACTGGCCTTATGGCCGATGTGGTTGGATTCGGCTGGCCGAGGACCCCTCCTTGCAGCCCTGGTTGTGTTGGTGGTGGAATCGGCCGATTCTGGGTGACCAACGTCCTATAACCAGGAAACTGGCCGTCTGTGAAGTACGTCGGCCCCCGTTGCAGCCGGTCGGCTATCTTGGTGTCGACCACAGTAGCGATCATGTTGTTGAGAGTGTTGACCAGGATGCTACTCTGGTTGACCAGTGCATGATGGACGGCCGAATCGATTCGGTCTTGCAAGGTATGCAAGGCCGAATCATCTTGTTCCTGAATCGGCTCCTCCACCTTTTGTTTGCCTCTTGATCCACTAGAGGGTGCCTTGAGTTCGTCCATGCTGACCTTATACTTTTGATGTACAACTCTGGATCTGGTCTGGGTGAATGATTGCAAGTAGTTGGCCTGGAGCTCTTCCACCATCTTCTTGTAATCGGCTTGCTGCTCAGCCGATAACTACTTCATCTTCATAGGCACGATGTTGTCCTGAGAAACATTGGGGCTCTTGGAGTCGACCATCTTGTCGGCTGAGTCGATGCGTCCTAGCCGAGCCAACAGAGAAAGTCCCACCGGGCATGCCAAGAAGCGTGTTGATGAGAAATTTCTCTCACGCGCTGGCTCGGGAGATCCGCTAGCTACAAGCAGGTCCTTCTCACTGCTCGTGCAAGCGTGGCGTGCCAATTAATTTGATCTCGTTAACCAACAAGAAAAACAAAGAGATGTGCGTTAAGTGTTAGGTTAGATCCCCACTGGATCGGCTGAGGGAATCCATGAGCATATATTTGCTATCCAAAAATATATTTAAGCCAAGCGACTAGAATAGATCGGCTATACCGAGACAACATCAGCCGCTTGACCCAAATACAGTAAAGGATAATAAATATATGTATTAATAACCTAGCCAATACTGAAAAGCTAACTATGGATCGGCTAGTACTCCGGTGATTCTTATGAAAAGATATCATTCATGAACCATATGCCTAGCCTGGGAAATCGGCCATCGGCTGTTGATAGCAGGCCGATTTCGGCTTATGATTTCCAACAAGAATGAGATCTTAATATAAGAGACAGTCCTAACATAAATTTAGTAAAAAATATACTAAAAATATATCAGGGCAGATAAGGCCGGCTGAAACCCCCGGCACTGTCTCTAAACATATAAATCTAACCAAACAGATCATGGGAAGTTCTAAAAAATGACTTAATAGTTCAACGTTGATGCAACATTAAGTATAAAAAGAACAACCTGATCTGTTGTAGCTGATTTATACCACTCGAGACGGTGGATACCGCGTATAAACTAGCCCAACCTTTAGATCTAGCCCTATCAACTGCGGGTCCAGTTTATATGCGATATATGGTAAATAACGCAGCATAAACTCCTGAATCTAATGTGTCATTACGATGGAAGCACTGAATCAGCAGAACATACCACTAATGACAAGCATTTACCTGGAATTGGGGATCAAAATGATGCAGCCCATAGCCAAATCAATTGATCGTCTGAAGAAAAGGTTTGGCGATGCGCCGAAGGTTGTTTTATTGATTGAATGAATGTCTTTCTTATAGGAGGTCTCGGGTCCTATTTTTACCCAAGATAACATTATCAGTACAGACCCTGGACTCTATGTAAACTACCATTTAAAATACGACGATATCTAGGAAGGACCCACGCCGCATCATAATAAATAGTTTAAACAAACTCCTAATTTACAGATACAATTGTCGTTACAGGACTCTATCCATTGATGGCAATATATTTTAACACACAAAATGATGACCGAATCTTCTATTTATCTCCAAACATCTGCACCAGAAACAGTTTTATCTTCTCTGAACCCAGAACTGGCTATCGGCCGCTCTTGTCCGATTCAACCTTAGCTGACTGGCTTCGCAGCCAATCGCTTCTCAGCCGATGCGGCCTCTATTTCTCCATCAAACCAGCCGATCCAAACTTAGGTGTTAACACTACCAAACGCTATTCCGTAACTGGGTAGTTATAAAAGTAGTCTTCGGGTTTGCTATGAAACATGGAGTGGAATGTGAATGATCAAGATGGAATTTGCCCCTCCTTTGGAGAGATATCTCTAGGCCCCTCGAGCTAATGGATTATGGAAGTGCATGGCCATGCCGAGTTGATTGAGGAGTCAATCAACAGACAGATAGTCCAATACGGTTCGAGTGAATGGTTAAGCTATTAATGGGATGACACACATCTTGCCTATAGCTTAATTGGTATCGTGAGGCAAAGGGATTTGTGTACACATTACAGGTTCAGAGCCGATATTATATTCTTGTATGATATGGTGTCAATATGTGCTGTTAGGCGCCGCTATTGACAGATCGGCTGAGTTGGACCCGAGCTGACGATCGGCTAAGTTGGACTCGAGATGACGGTCGACTGAGTTCGACTCAGGCCGAAACCGAGTATACCTGAAGGGTCGCACGCTTAAGGGGAGGCATTCAAGTTGGACTCGGATACGGCTCGATCGGATAGGGATCCGATCGGATAGAGTCCTATGGGCTTACGAAGTCCGGCTGGCCAACTCTATGGGATTCGGATAGGATCCGATTCAAAATAGAGTCCCGATGGGCCTCTAGGCCCAACCAGCAACTCTATATAAAGGGGTGAGGGGTGGACAGCTGATACATGCAATTGGAACCGAATCAATCTGATTTGGCGCAACAGAAGTCGGTGAGATCAATCTCCACGGAAACCCTCCCCACCTTCGAGCCAAAACCCTAGCCTTGCATCTTGTGCTAGCACACGGGTGTTCGGCGTTCTGTCCTCGGACGTGTGGATACAGGTAGAGGCGCTGCTACGTTGTGGTGCTGTTCGTCGGCTACTCGGTGAATCGGCTGATTGGTGAATCGGCTGTTCCCAGGAATCGGCTATCGACAAATTGGCTGTCATCGGCCAACACTGTTCCAGATCGGATAGCTCCTGATTGGCTAATCCGCTGCACTCTACTCCAATCGGTAACGATTTATCGACCCTTACTTGCAAGTGTTCCTGTTTTGCGTGGTAGAAAATTTTCGTTATTAGCTATCGTAGCTTCCGCGTAAGCCTTCAGTGGTATCAGAGCTAATCTTGCTTAGTTCGGGTTTTAGATTAGATCTGGAACAAGTTTTGCACACGGGTTGATTAGATCAATCGGCTTTACGGGATCTGTAGAGGAGAGTAGATGGTAATTGCGTTCCTTGATAGTGTATCGGAACGACGTAATGTGATTATGTTGAGGCAATATCCATAGAACTTGGTTTGAGTTTGGTTCGAGATAGCGTTCCTTGATAGTGTATCGGAACAGTATAATGTGATTATGCCGAAGCTGTCTCGTAGTCTGACCTTGTTTGCTGCCTCGCGCCTACGCAAACCATCTCCCTTGATAGTGTATCGGGACGGCATAATATGATTATACCAATATGGTTTCCGTAAGCGATTTCATAGATTGGATCTATGGATTTCGTATGGTAGGGCGGCTTCCCCCTCGACCCCTCGCCGTGTGCGCCCTCCCTTATAGGTCGTCTCGATACCGTATCTCTGCGATAGGTAGAAAACGTTCTACGCCTAACTTGTTTTTGTAGAGAATGCTTTGAGATGGTATGGCCCTATTGTATGTATAAGATGCATGTGATGCGTGTAATATTCTTTCATATGTGCAATCCCTGTAATATTCTTTCTTACGTGTAATGCTTGTAATATTCTTTCACGACCTACGAGTTGATGTAATCTTCAATTAGAGCTTCTATAGTAGTAGCTTAGTTTGAAGAAATCAAGCATTCGACACTTGGAAGAATGGTGATGAAGATGGAGATCGTCTACACCGGCATGGAGATGGAGATCACCATGTGAAGGGGGCCATACTATTTCATTATATGATATTCTACCTGCTTTCATATATGTGATATGTTTGTTTGATAGGATAGCATCCCTCACAAAATTAAGTAATAATGATGCCCTTTCTAATGTTGCACCCGTCACCGTTATTCTCGTCAATGGTGGGTCTGCCAAAGCAGAGTGCCATTCTCTATCATAACACGAGGGGGTATATGTCGGACATATACAGCAAGAGCATTTGGTTTACTTAACAAGTCTATCAAAACAGTTTTGGGCCTTGGGGCATAGGTTGGCGCCGGGGCATGAAGATGTCACACTAACAACAAGAGTCTCATAGAGATGTGATTAGCAAGGTGTTGCTAACTAATGTTATTAATTTTCTAGCAGTGATGCCAAAGCTCACTAGAAATTAACTAACATGTGGATCTTGACCCAATGATAACCTAGAGGAAAGGTGTAAAATACGTAATGGGAGTCTAATGTTAAATCTTTTAACAATAGACATAGCATAAATATTGTGCTAAACTTTGCTTTTTTCTGTTGTAGAATAATGGCAGCTAATACCACACCCAGTACCTTTAATTTGTGATCTATTCTCGAAAAGGAAAAATTAAATGGAACAAACTTTATGGATTGGTATCACAACTTGAGAATTGTTCTCAAGCAAGAGCGCAAGGAGTATGTTCTTGAAGTACCCTATCCTGATGATTTGCCTAGTAATGCTACTGCTACTGTACGGAGGGCTTATGAGAAGCACACTAATGATTCCCTAGACATAAGCTCTCTCATGCTAGCTACAATGTCCTCTCGAGCTTCGAAGCGTATGAGAGCAACGATGCTCATAATATTATTCGGGGACTGTGTGGCATGTTTGAGAACCAAGCAAGGGCCGAGAGGTTCAACACCTCAAAGTCCCGTTTGCGTGCGAGCTTGTTGAGGGAGTCCCGTCGTCCGCATGTGATAAAAATGATTGGCTACATTGAGAGTCCGGAAAAACTAGGTTTTCCCCTTAGCCAAGAGTTGGCTACCGATGTGATTCTTCGCCGCTCCTCCGAGCTTCGAGCCATTCATATTGAATTATCACATGAACAGTATGGATAAGACCTTGGCCGAATTGCATGGGATGTTAAAGACGGTTGAGGAGAGTATCCAAAAAAAACGGTCATCATGTGATGATGATGCAGAAGGCTAAGCGCAAACCACCTATCAAGAAACTTTGCACCAAGAGGAAATTAACTCCCGATGAGATCGTGAGTGCCTCCAACACAAAGAAGGGCAAGAAGGGGTCGGTGGCATCAGATGCTATTTGCTTCTATTGCAAGGAGACAGGTCACTAGAAAAGGAACTGCAAGAAATACATGGAGGATCTCAAAAAGAAGCAAAGTGTGACTTCTGCTTCAGGTATTAATGTTATAGACATTAATCTTGCTACTTCACATATTAACCCTTGGGTATTTGATACTGGATCGGTAGCTCATATTTGCAAATCGTTGCAGAGAATGAGAAGAAGTAGAGGCTTGAGAAGGGGCGAGGTGAACTTGCGCGTCGGCAATGGAGCAAGTGTTGCTACAATCGCCGTCGGCACTACATCACTTCATTTACCTCCAAGATTAGTTTTTGAATTAAATAATTGTTATTGTGTTCCAACTCTATGTCAAAACATTATTTCTGCTTCATATTTGCAAGCGGAAGGATATGATTTTAGATCAATGGACAATGGTTGTTCAGTTTATCTCAGAGATATGTTCTATATACTCCATTGGTGAATGGATTATACGTTTTGAATCTTGAAGCGTCACCCATCTATAACATTAATACGAAGAGGCAACTCCCAAATGATACAAACCCCACGTTTATCTGGCATTGTCGCTTAGGCCATATAAATCAAAAACGCATGGAGAAGCTCCATAAGGATGGATTGCTTCACTCTTTTGATTTTGAATAATTTGAGACATGTGAGTCTTGTTTACTTGGTAAGATGACAAAGGCACCTTTCACGGGACACAGTGAGAGAGAAAATGACTTGTTGGCACTCGTACATACTGATGTGTGTGGACCAATGAGCTCAACGGCTAGAGGTGGTTATCAGTACTTCATTACCTTTACCGATGACTTTAGTAGATATGGTTATATCTACTTAATGAGGCATAAGTCCGAATCCTTTGAAAAGTTCAAAGAATTCCATAATGAAGTACAAAATCATTTAGGGAAAACAATCAAGTTTCTACGATCAGATCGTGGAGGGGAATACTTGAGCCAAGAGTTTGGTAATCATCGAAAGATTGTGGAATTGTTCCACGTTGACTCCGCCAGAACTCCACAATGGAATGGGGTGTCCGAACGGAGAAATCACACCTTGTTGGACATGGTGCGATCCATGATGAGCCAAAGTGATCTTTCGTTATCCTTCGGGGGATATGCTCTTGAAACAGCTGCGTTCACACTAAATAGAGTTCCATCTAAGTCAGTTGAAAAGACACCATATGAGATATGGACAGGGCGACCCCCTAGTTTGTCTTTCCTCAAAATTTGGGGATGTGAGGCTTATGTAAAACGGTTACGTCCGACAAGCTCACACCCAAATCGACAAGTGCTTCTTTGTGGGATATCCTAAGGAAACTAAGGGATATTACTTTTATAATTGGGAACAAGGCAAAGTGTTTGTCGCCCGACACGGTGTCTTCTTGGAGAAAGAGTTTCTTTCAAGAAGGGTTAGTGGGAGTACGGTGCATCTTGAAGAAGTTTAAGAAACACTAGAAAATGTTTCAGCTACCATAGAACCACAACAGGAGGAACAAGAAGTTACGCCATCTGTTGTAGATACACCAAGATCAAGATCACGTCGTGCACCAGACAGGTACACAGGTGCGGAACAATGCGATATATTGTTGTTAGAAAACGATGAACCTAAGACCTATGAGGAAGTGATGGTGGGACCTGATTCCAACAAGTGGTTTGGAGCCATGAAATCCGAAATAGAATCCATGTATGATAATCAAGTTTGGAACTTGGTTGATCCACCGGATGGTGTCAAAACCATTGAGTGCAAATGGGTTTTTAAGAAAAAGGCCGACATGGATGGAAATGTCCACATCTATAAGGCGCGATTGGTGGCGATAGGTTTTAAATAGATTCAAGGTATTGATTATGATGAAACCTTCTCGCCCGTCGCAATGCTTAAGTCTATTCGGATTATTCTAGCGATTGCTGCATATTTCGATTATGAGATATGGCAGATGGATGTCAAAACGACTTTCCTAAATGGAAACTTAAGTGAGGATGTATACATGATACATCCTCAGGGTTTTGTCGATCCACAATCGCCTGGAAAGATATGCAAGCTACAGAAATCCATTTATGGATTGAAGCAAGCATCTCGAGTTGGAATATTCGTTTTGACGAAGTAATCAAAGGGTTTGGTTTCATCAAAAATATAGAGGAGGCCTGTGTTTACAAAAAGGTCGTGGGAGCGCAATTGTATTTCTAATCTTATATGTGGATGACATATTACTGATTGGAAATAATATCCCTATGCTAGAATCCGTCAAGTCTTCATTGAAAAATAGTTTTTCCATGAAAGACATAGGGGAGGCAACATACATATTAGGCATTCGAATCTATAGAGAGAGATCCAAGAGGCTAATTGGATTAAGCCAAAGTACATATATTGACAAGGTGTTGAAAAGGTTCAACATGCACTATTCCAAGAAAGGTTTCTTGTCCATGTCACATGGCATTAATCTTAGCAAGAATCAGTGTCCTCAGACACATGATGAGGGGAATAAGATGGGTATGGTTCCATATGCTTCGGCAATTGGATCCATCATGTATGTCATGCTTTGTACACGTCCAGATGTCTCGTACGCTTTGAGTGCTATGAGCAGATACTAGTCTGATCCAGGTGAAGGTCACTGGACTGGCATAAAGAATATGCTTAAGTACTTGAGAAGAACTAAGGGTATGTTCCTAGTCTATGGAGGAGAAGAATAGCTCGTTGTAAGTGGTTACACCGATGCTAGCTTCCAAACAGACAAGGATGATTATAGATCGCAATGCTGGGTTCGTGTTCTCCCGAACGGAGGCGCGAGTCAGTGGAAGAGTTCCATGCAGGATACTGTTGCTGATTCTACAACAGAGGCCGAGTACATTGCTGCTTCGGAAGCTGCAAAGGAGGCTGTTTGGATCAAGAAATTTGTTTCTGAGCTGGGTGTGATGACCAGTGCAACTGGTCCAATGTCTCTCTATTATGATAATAGTGGAGCCATTGCGCAAGCCAAGGAGCCGAGGTCACATCAGAAGTCCAAACACATTCTTCGGTGATATCATCTCATCCACGAGATAGTGGACAGAGGTGATGTCAAGATATGCAAAGTTTACACGGATCTCAACATTGCCGATTCGTTGACAAAACCTCTCCCTCAGCCGAAACATGAGGCGCATACAAGAGCAATGGTATTAGATACTTACATGATTGACTCTAGTGCAACATTGAGATGTTGGATATTATGGTCAATGTTTATGTACAAATTATTTATTCAGTTCCATGAAATAGACATCTTGTATTGATAAATAAGTATGTGACTTATTTGTGAGACTCTTTATGTATGAATCTATTTCTAAACGATCTCTGATCATATGTCATATTGTTGGAACATATATGATTCTAAGATTGGCATGTTTATTGATTGATGATCATGTCTCATAGATCATGGTATGGAGATACCAAATCAATATACGTGGACATGTGTTAGAGAACACATTGTTGGATAGACCCACCATGAGACACTATAGGAATTAATGTGCCATTAGTTGGTCTCAGGTAGTGTTGGGAGAAAGTCCTTAGACCTGAGATCATCATGGATTCCAACATGTGTAGTAGCCTACTTTGGGACTACCAAATGCTATTCCGTAACTAGGTAGTTATAAAAGTAGTCCTTGGGTTTGCTATGAAACATGGAGTGGAATGTGAATGATCAAGATGGAATTTGCCCCTCCTTTGGAGAGATATCTCTGGGCCCCTCGAGGTAATGGATTATGGAAGTGCATGGTCATGCCGAGTTGATTGAGGAGTCAATCAACAGACAGATAATCTAATACGGTTCGAGTGAATGCTTAAGCTATTGAAGGGATGGCACACATCTTGCCTATAGCTTAATTGGTATCGTGAGGCAAAGGGATTTGTGTACACATTACAGGTTCAGAGCCAATATTATATTCTTGTATACTATGTTATCAATATGTGCTGCTAGGCGCCGCTGTTGATAGATCGGCTGAGTTGGACCCGAGCTGACGATCGGCTGAGTTGGACTCGAGCCGACAGTCGACTGAGTTCAACTCGTGCTGAAACCAAGTGTACCTGAACCTACAGGGTCGGACGCTTAAGGGGATAAGAACAGACATTCGAGTTGGACTCGGATACGGCTCGATCGGATAGGGATCCGATCGGATAGAGTCCTATGGGCTTACGAAGTCCGGCCGACCAACTCTATGAGATTCGGATAGGATCCAATTCAAAATAGAGTCCCGATGGGCCTCTAGGCCCAACTGGTAACTCTATATAAAGGGGTGAGGGGTGGAGAGCTGATACATGCAATTGGAACCGAATCAATCTGATTTGGCGCAACAGAAGTCGGCGAGATCAATCTCCATGGAAACCCTCCCCACCTTCGAGCGAAAACCCTAGTATTGCATCTTGTGCTAGCACACGGGAGTTCGGCGTTCTGTCCCCGGACGTGTGGATACCGGTAGAGGCGCTGCTACGTTGTGGTGTTGTTCATCGGCTACTCGGTGAATCAGCTGATTGGTGAATCGGCTGTTCCCAGGAATCGACTCTCGGCTTGCGGGAATCAGCTATCGACAAATCGGCTGTCATCGGCCAACACCGTTCCCAATTGGATAGCTCCTGATTGGCTAATCCGCTGCACTCTACTCCACTCGGTAATGATCTATCGACCCTTACTTGCAAGTGTTCCTGGTTTGCGCGGTAGAAAATTTTCGTTATTAGCTATAGTAGATTCCGCGTAACCCTTCAGTCTTGTCACGAAGAAAGGTTGTCCAGTGTTGGCATAATAGGCAGGAAAAGAATTGTGCCCGATCAAGCCTCCTATGCGCAGACACATTTCACTATGGTCCAACATATAGAAGAAGTTACCACATACTTGAAGGGTTACGCGGAGGCTACGCTAGCCGAAAACAAAAACTTTTAACCGCGCAAACCAGGAACACTTGCAAGTAAGGGTCGATAGATCGTTACCGATTGAGTAGAGTGCAAGGAATAGCCAATCGTGGCAATCCGATCCGAACAAGTGTAGCCGATTCCCGAGACGCCGATTCGAGTCGTCCGGCCGCGTTCTCACGCCTCGCTCCGATGCGCCCGACCGCAGCCAATTCCACCACGGCCGATCGCTCCGATTGCAGCCGATCCGAAGCCGATCAACAGCGCGCAACGTAGCAGCGCCTCTACCGGTATCCACACGTCCGGGGACAGAACGTCGTACACCCGTGTGCTAGCACGTGATGCAAGGCTAGGGTTTGGCTCGAAAGTGGGGAGGGTTTCCGTGGAGATTGATCTCGACGACTTCTGTTGCACGCGATGCAATTGACATGCCGCAGCTCTCCACCCCTCCCTCCTTTATATAGAGTTGGCCGACTGGGACTAGTGGCCGATTAGGACTCTATTTTGAATCGGATCTCATCCGTATCTCATAGAGTTGGCCGCCCACACGTCGTAAGCCCATAGGACTCTATCCAATCGGATCCCTATCCGATCGAGCCGTATCCGAGTCCAACTCGAATGCCTGTTCTTATCCCCTTAAGCGTGCGACCCTGTAGGTTCGGTATACTCGGTTTCGGCTATAGTCTAACTTAGCCGATCGTCGGCTCGAGTCTAACTCAGCGACTGCACAACGCGGCGCCTAGCAAGCACATATTGACACCATAGTATACAAGAATAATATCGGCTCAACCCGTAATGTGTACACAAATCCCTTTGCCTCTCACGATACCAGTTAAGCTATAGGCAAGAAGTGTGCCATCCCTTCAATAGCTTAACCATTCACTCGAACCGTATTGGATTATCTCGTCCGTTGTTTGACTCCTCAATCAACTTAGCATGGCCATGCATTTCCATAATCCATTACCTCGAGGGGCCAGAGATATCTCTCCAAAGGAGGGGCAAATTCCATCTTGATCACTCACATCCCACTCCATGTTTCATAGCAAACCCGAAAACTACCTTTATAACTACCCGCGATGAATAGCGTTTGGTAGTCCCAAAGTAGGCTACTACACATGTTGGAATCCATGGTGATCTCAGTCTAAGGACTTTGTACCAACACTACCCGAGACCAACTAATGGCACATTAATTCCCGTAGTGTCTCATGGTGGGTCTATCCAACAATGTGTTCTCCAACACATATGTTCATGTTTATTGATTTGGTTTCTTCATACCCATGATCTATGAGACATGATCATCAATCAATAAACATGCCGATCTTAGAATCATATTTGTTCCAACAATATGACATATGATCAGGGATCATTTAGAAATAGATTCATACATAAAGAGTCTCATAAATAAGTCACTTACTTATTGATCAATACAAGATGTCTATTTCATGGAACTGAATAACACTTTATTCATAAATACATAAACATTGACGTGATATCCAACATCTCCATGTTGCCTCTAGGGCATATCACTAACAATCTCCCACTTGCACTAGAGTCAATCATGTAAGTATCTAATACCCATTTCTCTTGTGTGTGCCTCATGCTTCGGCTGAGGGAGAGGTTTTGTCAGCGGATCGGCTATGTTGAGATCCGTGTGCACATTGCATATCTTGACATCACCTCAGTCCACAATCTCGCGGGTGAGATGATATCACCGAAGTATGTGTTTGGACTTCTGATATGACCTTGGCTCCTTGGCTTGCACAATGGCTCCACTATTGTCACAACAGAGAGACATTGGACCAGTCGTACTAGTCATCACACCAAGCTCAGAAACGAATTTCTTGATCCAAACAGCCTCCTTTGCAGCTTCCAAAGCAGCAATGTACTCGGCCTCCGTTGTAGAATCGCAACGATCCTGCTTGGAACTCTTCCACTGACGCGCCTCCGTTCAGCGAACACGAACCGCATTGCGATCTATAATCATCCTTGTCCTGTTTGGAAGCTAGCATCGGTGTAACCACTTACAACGAGCTCTTCTTCACCTCCATAGACTAGGAACATATCCTTAGTTCTTCTCAAGTACTTGAGGATATTCTTTACGGCAGTCCGGTGACCTTCACCGGATCGACGGTATCTGCTCGTAGCACTCAAAGCGTACGAGACATCCGGGTGTGTACAAAGCATGGCATACATGATGGATCCAATTGCCGAAGCATATGGAACCATACCCATCTTATTCCGCTCATCATGTGTCTGAGGACACTAATTCTTGCTAAGATTAATGCCATGTGACATGGGCAAGAAATCTTTCTTGGAATCATGCATGTTGAACCTTTTCAACACCTTGTCAATGTATGTACTTTGGCTTAATCCAATTAGCCTCTTGGATCTATCTCTATAGATCCGAATGCCCAATATATATGCTGCCTCCCCTAAGTCTTTCATGGAAAAACTATTTTTCAATGAAGACTTGACGGATTCAAGCATAGGGATATCATTTCCAATCAGTAATATGTCATCCACATATAAGATTAGAAATACAATTGCACTCCCACTGACCTTTTTGTAAACACAGGCCTCTTCTTCGTTTTTGATGAAACCAAACCCTTTGATTACTTCATCAAAATGAATATTCCAACTCCGAGATGCTTGCTTCAATCCATAAATGGATTTCTGTAGCTTGCATATCTTTCCAGGCGATTGTGGATCGACAAAACCTTGAGGTTGTATCATGTATACATCCTCGCTTAGGTTTCCATTTAGGAAAGCCGTTTTGACATCCATCTGCCATATCTCATAATCGAAATATGCTGCAATCGCTAGGATAATCCGAATAGATTTAAGCATTGCGACGGGTGAGAAGGTTTCATCATAATCAACTCCTTGAATCTTTTTAAAACCTTTCGCCACCAATCGCGCCTTATAGATGTGAACATTTCCATCCATATCGACCTTTTTCTTAAAAACCCATTTGCACTAAATGGTTTTGACACCATCAGGTGGATCAACCAAGTTCCAAACTTGATTGTCGTACATGGATTCTATTTCGGATTTCATGGCTCCAAGCCACTTGTTGGAATCGGGTCCCACCATCACTTCCTCATAGGTCTTAGGTTCATCGTTGTCCAACAACAATATATCACGTTGTTCCGCACTGTACTGTCAGTGCACGACGTGATCTTTCGACCTCCGTGGGGCGGTGTATCTACAACCGGTGGCGCAACACTTTGCTCCTCCCGTTGTGGTTCCGTGGTCGCCGAAACGTTTTCGGTGTTTCTTGAACTTCTTCAAGATGCACCCTGCTCCCACTAACCCTTCTTGAAAGAAACTCTTTCTCCAAGAAGACACCGTGTCGGGCGACAAATACTTTGCCTTGTTCCCGATTATAAAAGTAATATCCCTTAGTTTCCTTAGGATATCCCACAAAGAAGCACTTGTCGATTTGGGTGTGAGCTTGTCGACGTAAACGTTTTTACATAAGCCTCACATCCCCAAATTTTGAGAAAAGACAAACTAGGGGGTTGCCCCGTCCATATCTCATATGGTGTCTTTTCAACCGACTTAGATGGAACTCTATTTAGTGTGAGCGCAATGTTTCAAGAGCATATCCCCGAAGGATAACGGAAGATCACTTTGGCTCATCATCGACCGCACCATGTCCAACAAGGTGCGATTTCTCCGTTCGGACACTCTGTTCCATTGTGGAGTTCTGGCGGGAGTCAACGTGGAACAATTCCACAATCTTTCGATGATTACCAAACTCTTGGCTCAAGTATTCCCTCCACGATCCGATCGTAGAAACTTGATTGTTTTCCCTAAATGATTCTGTACTTCATTCTGGAATTCTTTGAACTTTTCAAAGGATTCGGACTTATGCCTCATTAAGTAGATATAACCATATCTACTATAGTCATCGTAAAGGTAATGAAGTACCGATAACCACCTCGGCCGTTGAGCTCATTGGTCCACATACATCGATGTATGAGTGCCAACAAGTCACTTGCTCTTTCACTGTGTCCCGTGAAAGGTGCCTTTGTCATCTTACCAAGTAAACAAGACTCACATGTCTCAAATGATTCAAAATCAAAAGAGTGAAGCAATCCATCCTTATGGAGCTTTCTCCGTGCGTTTCTTATTTATATGGCCTAAGCGACAATGCCGATAAACGTGGGGTTTATATCATTAGAGAGTTGCCTTTCGTATTAATGTTATAGATGGGAGACGCTTGAAGATTCAAAACGTATAATCCATTCACCAATGGAGCATGAAAATAGAACATATCTCTAAGATATATTGAACAACCATTGTTCATTGATCTAAAATCATATCCTTCCGCTTGCAAACATGAAGCGGAAATAAAGTTTTGACATAGTGTTGGAACACAATAACAATTATTTAATTCCAAAACTAATCCCGAAGGTAGATGAAGTGGTACTCGTGCCGACAAAGAATCGTAGCAACGCTTGCTCCATTGCCGACGCACAGTTCACCTCGCCCCTTCTCAATCCTCTACTTCTTCTCATTCCCCGCAACGACTTGCAAATATGAGCTACCGATCCGGTATCAAATACCTAAGAGTCGGTAGGGTGAAGTAGCAAGATTAATGTCTATAACATTAATACCGGCGTAAGTCGTACTTTGCTTCTTTTTGAGATCCTCCATGTACTTCTTGCAGTTCCTCTTCCAAAGGGCTCTGTCTCCTTGCAATAGAAGCAAACGGCATCCGATGCCGCCGACCCTTTCTTGCCCTTCTTTGCATTAGAGGCACTCGCGATCTCATCGGGAGTTAACTTCCTCTTGGTGCAAAGCTTCTTGACAGTGGTTTGCGCTTAGCCTTCAGCATCATCATCACATGATGACCGTTTTTCTCGATACTCTCCTCACTGTCTTTAGCATCCCATGTAATTCAGCCAAGGTCCTATCCATATTGTTCATGTGATAATTCAATATGAATGGCTCGAAGCTCGGAGGGAGCGACCGGAGAATCACATCGAGCCAACTCTTGGCTAAGGGAAAAGCTAGTTTTTCCGGACTCTCAATGTAGCCAATAATTTTTATCACATGCGGACCGACGGGATTCCCTCAACAAGCCCGCATGCAAACAAGGACTTTGAGGTGTTGAACCTCTCGGCCCGAGCTTGGTTCTCAAACATGCCACGCAGCCCCGAATAATAGTGTGAGCATCGCTGCTCTCATATTGCTTCTGAAGCTCAGGGGACATTGTAGCAAGCATGAGACAGCTTATATCTAGGGCATCATTAGTGTGCTTCTCATAAGCCCTCCGTGCGTGCGTGGCGTTATTAGGCAAATCCTCAGATAGGGTACTTCAAGAACGTACTCCTTACGCTCTTGCTTGAGAACAATTCTCAAGTTGCGATACCAATCCATAAAGTTTGTTCCATTTAATTTTTCCTTTTCGAGAATAGATCGCAAATTAAAGGTACCGGGTGTAGTATTAGCCGCCATTTATTCTACAACGAAAAAGCAAAGTTTAGCACAATATTTATGCTATGTCTATTGTTAAACAATTTAACATTAGACTCCCATTACGTATTTTCCACCTTCCCTCTAGGTTACGTATTGGGTCTAGATCCACATGTTAATTAATTTTCTAGTGAGATTTGGCATCACGCTAGAAGATTAATAACATCGGTAAGCAACTCCTTGCTAATCACATCTCTATGTGACTCTTGTTGTTGGTGTGGCATCTCCATGCCCCGGCCCCAACCTATGCCCCAAGGCCCAAAACTGTTTTGATAGCCTTGTTAAGTAAACCAAATGCTCCCGCCGTATATGTCCGACATATACCCCTCGTGTTATGATAGAGAATGGCACTCGCTTGGCACCCACCATTGACGAGCATAACGGTGACGGGTGCAACATTTGGAAGGGCATCATTACTACTTAATTTTGTGAGGGATGCTATCCTATCAAACAAACATATCACATATGAAAACAGTAGAATAGCATATAATGAAATAGTATGGCCCCCTTCACATAGTGATCTCCATCTCCATGTCGGCGCTGACGATCTCCATCTTCATCACCATTCTTCCAAGTGTCGAATGCTTGATTTCTTCAAACTAAGCTACTACTATAGAAGCTCTAATTGAAGATTACATCGACTCGCAGTCGTGAAAGAATATTACAAGCATTGCACGTATGAAAGAATATTACAGGATTGCACATATGAAAGAATATTACATGCATCACATGCATCTCATACATACAATAGGGCCATACCATCTCAAAGCATTCTCTGCAAAAACAAGTTAGGCGTAGAAACGTTTTCTACCTATCGCAGATACGGCACCGAGACGACCTATAAGGGGTACGCACACGGCGGTCCCTCGCGGGCGGGGGTCGAGGGGAAGCCGCCTCGGGCTTCCGGCAGCGCCCGAACACCACACGAAATTCATAGATCCAATCTATGAAATCGCTTACGGAAACCATATCAGCGTAATCATATTATGCCGTCCCGATACACTATCAAGGGAGATGGTTTGCATAGGCGCGAGGCAGGTAACAAGATCGGACTACGAGATAGCTTTGGCATAATCACATTATACCGTTCCGATACACTATCAAGGAACGCTATCTCGAAGCCGACTCAAACCGAGTTATATGGAAATTGCTTCGACGTAATCACATTATGCCGTTCCGATACACTATCAAGGAACGCAATTACCATCAACTCTCCTCAACAAATCCCGTAAAACCGATTGATCTAATCAACCCGTGCGCAAAACTTGTTCCAGATCCAATCTAAAACCCGAACTAAGCAAGATTGGCTCTGATACCACTGAAGGGTTACGCGGAGGCTACGCTAGCCGAAAACAAAAACTTTTAACCGTGCAAACCAGGAACACTTGCAAGTAAGGGTCGATAGATCGTTACCGATTGGAGTAGAGTGCAATGGAATAGCCAATCGGGGCAATCCGATCCGAACAGGTGTAGCCGATTCCGAGAGACGCGATTCGCCAATCAGCCGATTCGAGTCGACCGGCCGCGTTCTCACGCCTCGCTCCGATGCGCCCGACCGCAGCCGATTCCACCACGCCCGATCGCTCCGATTGCAGCCGATCCGGCCGATCAACAGCGCGCAACGTAGCGGCGCCTCTACCGATATCCACACGTCCGGGGACGAACGCCGTACACCCGTGTGCTAGCACGCGATGCAAGGCTAGGGTTTGGCTCGAAAGTGGGGAGGGTTTCCGTGGAGATTGATCTCGACGACTTCGTTGCACGCGATGCAATTGACATGCCGCAGCTCTCCACCCCTCCCTCCTTTATATAGAGTTGGCCGACTGGGACTAGTGGCCGATTAGGACTCTATTTTGAATCGGATCTCATCCGTATCTCATAGAGTTGGCCGCCCACACGTCGTAAGCCCATAGGACTCTATCCGATCGGATCCCTATCCGATCCAGCCGTATCCGAGTCCAACTCGAATGCCTGTTCTTATCCCCTTAAGCGTGCGACCCGTAGGTTCGGGTATACTCGGTTTCGGCTATAGTCTAACTTAGCCGATCGTCGGCTCGAGTCTAACTCAGCCGACTTCAAGCGGCGCCTAGCAAGCACATATTGACACCATAGTATACAACAATAATATCGGCTCGAACCTGTAATGTGTACACAAATCCTTTTGCCTCACGATACCGCTTAAGCTATAGGCAAGAAGTGTGCCATCCCTTCAATAGCTTAACCATTCACTCGAACCGTATTGGATTATCCGTCCGTTGATTGACTCCTCAATCAACTTAGCATGGCCATGCATTTCCATAATCCATTACCTCGAGGGGCCAGAGATATCTCTCCAAAGGAGGGGCAAATTCCATCTTGATCACTCACATCCCACTCCATGTTTCATAGCAAACCCGAAAACTACCTTTATAACTACCCGCATGAATAGCGTTTGGTAGTCCCAAAGTAGGCTACTACACATGTTGGAATCCATGGTGATCTCAGGTCTAAGGACTTTGTACCAACACTACCCGAGACCAACTAATGGCACATTAATTCCCGTAGTGTCTCATGGTGGGTCTATCCAACAATGTGTTCTCCAACACATATGTCCATGTTTATTGATTTGGTATCTTCATACCCATGATCTATGAGACATGATCATCAATCAATAAACATGCCGATCTTAGAATCATATTTGTTCCAACAATATGACATATGATCAGGGATCATTTAGAAATAGATTCATACATAGTCTCATAAATAAGTCACTTACTTATTGATCAATACAAGATGTCTATTTCATTGAACTGAATAACACTTTATTCATAAATACATAAACATTGACGTGATATCCAACATCTCCATTTTGCCTCTAGGGCATATCACTAACAATACTTTGAGGAGCATTTAGCGAAAATCCGACTGGAGAACTTGGGGTGATCGGATATGTGGATTAACAGAGAACATAACTCTCGGTTCAACGAATGGTTCAAAAATCGTATTACAATGTCGAGGGATGTCTCAAATGAGACAGTACGGTTATTGGGGATGGGACCGTGCTAGGACATAGACACATGACAAGGATACGATATTAACGGATACATGTTTTACACCATCAAACAACATGACAAAAGCATAGTGCAAAACAACGGAGTCTGTATAGATGCATTTCAGGATCAAGTTAGGTCGAACACATACTATGGCTGCATTGAACAGATATGGGAGCTGAACTACGTGAAGTTCAAAGTCCCTTTGTTTAGTTGTCGTTGGGTGAATATACACACTACTATCAAAGTTGACGAGGAATTTTTCACTTTAATGGATCTATCCAAGGTTGGATACACCGATGAACCATTCGTACTTATGAAATAGGTCGAGCTGATTTTCTACATAAAAGACCCTACAAACAAGAAGAAGCACATCGTTAGGGATGGCAAGCGCCTAATTGTTGGGGTTGTGTTGATGACAAATTTCTCTTACGCGCTGGCCTGGGAGATCTGCTTAACTCCAGTGCAGGTCCTACTCGGCTGCCTGTGCGGTGCAGGGCGTGCCAGTTGATTTGATCTGTTAATCAACAAGAAAAAACAAGAGAATATGCGTTAAGTGTTAGGTTAGATCCCCACTGGATCGGCTGAGGGAATCCATGAGCATATATATGCTATCCTAAAATATATTTAAGCCATACGACTGGAATGGATCGGCCACACCGAGACAACATCAGTCGTGTAACCCAAATACAACAAAGGATAATAAATATATGAATCGATAACCTAGCCTATACTGGAAAGCTAACAATGAATCGGCTAGTACTCCGATGAATCTTATAGAAAGATATCATTCTTGAAACAGACGCATAGCTCGAAAATCGGCCATCGGCCGATGATAGGCTGATTTCTACTGGGCGACGTCCGACAAGAATGCGATCTTAACATAAGAGTCAGTCCTAATATAAATCTAATAATAAATATATTAAAAGAAACATATCAGGGCAGATAAGGCCGGCTGAAACCCCGGTGCTGTCTCTAAACAATATAAATCTCAGCCGAACAGATCATTGATAATTCTAAAAATGACTTAATAGTTCGAACCCGATGCAGCATTAAGTATAAAAAGAAAACCCGATCTGTTGTAGCCGATTTATACCTCTCGAGACGGTAGATACCGCATATAAACTAGCCAACCTTTAGATCTAGCCCTATCAGCTGCAAGTTCTTGATAGAACCGGCCAATGGCAGGATGGATCTAAACATTGATCTAATTTATATGCGCTATATGATAAATAGCACAGTACAAACTCCTGAATCTAATGTGTCATTACGATGGAAGCATTAGAAATAGTAGATCATACCACTAATGACAAGCATTTACCTAGATCTGGGGATCGAAACGATGCAGCCCGTAGCCAAACAAAGTGCTCGTCTGAAGAAAAGGTTGGCGATGCGCCGAAGGTTCGATTGTGATTGTGTTGAATGTTTGTGTTGAATTTTCTAATTACAGGGGGTCTCGAGTCCTATTTATACCCAAAATACAATTATCTGTACAAACGCTGGACTCTATCTAAACTACTATTTAAAACACAACATTATCCCGAGCGGGACCCACGCCGTGTTACGACTAACAGTTTAAACAAACCCCTAAATTACAGATACAATTGCCGTTAAAGGACTCTATCCATAAGTGGCAATATCGTTTAACGCAATTAACAACCAAATCTTCTATTTATCCTCAAACCGCATCGAAACAGCCATTTCTTCCGACTGGAATCGGCTATCGGCTCCCCCGTCCGATCCAACTTTAGCCGATTGGCCTCGCAGCCGATCACTCCTTAGCCGATGTGACCCTTGTCTCCAGCCAATCCGATTCTGCTTCGCCTTTACAGACTTGGGGATTCGATCACCAAATTTCAGTGTTAACAGGTTAACAACGTCATCGACGAAGAAGAATACAACAAGAATCTTCATGTCATACCTCACATCGACCTTAACGACGATCCCCAAGAGAATATGGCATATGCTCGTTCAGATCATATGAAAGGCATAACCTTGTGACCGATGCCTTTGTACTTATTTGTTTTGCTATTTCTTATAATAACTGAAGTATTTTGTACTAACAAGCCTTTTGTAAAAATTATTTAGTGAATTATACAAAAATAGTAATTTTTATAGTGAATTTAGTTAATTTGATGAATTATTTAGTGAAATAAATGAATTATTTACTGAATGAATGTACTTTACTGAATTGTTTAGTGAATTATTGTATTTTACTAAATTATTTTGTCTACACCACTACTGGAGAAGTGGTCCTTGATCCATCTTCCAAAATCCACAATAGTCCCGGTTCCAATAGAAACCGAGACTAAAAAGGTTTTTAGTCCCGCTAAAAAAGTGCAACGGGACTTTATGATCTACTTCATCCGGGACTAAAGATATCTTTCATGACAGGCTTTAGACTAAGCCCTATAGAGATGATGTCATCTCAATCGTGCTTAATCTTTAAGCCTGTTATGGATGATCTCATTTGTGACGGGCTTTAGATTAAGCCCGATAGAGATGACATAATCTCAATCGGGCTTAAACTTAAGCCCGTCAGGGATGTGCTTCGAAATCATTTAGCCTAGGGCACCGATTCAGATCTACACATTAGTGCGAAAAATATCTAAGTCCTCACTCACTCTCAGAACCCTACTGCCCTCGCGTCGCCACCATCGCCGTCCTTTGCTCTTCCACCGTCGCCGCCACCCTCCCAAGCCCGGTAGCGTCATCCCTGAGCCCGGTGCCGCCGTCGCTGAGACCGGCACTGTTGTCCCTGAGCCTGGCGCCGCCATCCTGCCCTCCCGAGCCCGGTGACGCCATCCCCGAGCCCAGTGCCGTCGTCCTCGAGCCCGGCGCCGTCGTCCCCGACCCCGGCGCCGCCATCCCCGAGCCTGGCGCCACCGTCCTCCCTCGCCGCCTTCATCCTCCCTCGCCCAAGCGTCGGCACCCTCTGCTCTAGGTAAGTCCACCTAACCCCCACACTGCCCGTGGCGCCTGGTTGTATAATTTGGATGATGTGGATGAATTTGGACAGTGGGTTATATAATTTGGATTGTTCTTGAGCTCAATCGATTTGTTAACAATGGGTTGTATAATTTGGATGAATGGATTATACTCGTACTGTTAGCTAACTAAATTCAATTTGCACTTCTGTATGACTTAATTGGTACACACTGTACACCCCAAATGAATGTTTAGTGTACGGGGTTAAAGTTACATGATATTATGATATTGTTGTAAATTATAATTTTGTCAAATGTGTTTATGTATATACTTGCAATGCTAAATAAAATTTTGTTCCAATTTATAACTCGGTTTTGCAGATTTTGATTATTAGAACTTGAAATATGTGAATAATGGATGTGTATGTGAATGGGTGTGTGAATATTAGATGTATGTGAATGTATGTGAATAATGTATGTGAATGTTAGATATGATTTCTGAAATATATGAATGGGGATGCTGGGAAAGAGAATATATATCTCTGTTTCTTTTATTTTTGCAGCTAGCAAAGGTCTGAAGCTAGCAACAAATAGAATATATTTTGTTTGGGAAAAACTCATTGATGACGGGCTTTAACTTAAGCCCGATGGAGATGACATCATCCGTGACGGGCTAGATTGAGTGGTTAGTCATCCATGACGGACATTAATTTGAGGGCCGATTGAGTTGTTAGTCATTGGTGATGGGCAAAACTTAAATCCCGATTAAGTTATTAGTCATCTGTGATAGGCTTATGTTAAAGCCCGATTAAGTTATTAGTCATTTGTGATGGGCTTTAGTTGGGGCCGATTGAGATTATATCATTGGTGATGAGCCTTTGTAGATCTGATTGTTCTTTTTATACTTAATGCTACATCAATCTGACCTATTAAGTCGTTTTTAGAGCTTTTATGATCCATTCGGCTAGATGTATATGTTTAGAGACAGTGCCAGGGTTTCAGCCGGCCTTATATGTTTCAATATTCTTCTGGTATATTTACTAGCAGGTTTACTAAAGTAGTCTCTTATATTATGATCTTGCTCTAGTTAAATGCCCTGAGCCAGAATCAGTCTGTCAGCCATAGCCGACAGCCGACTGGTCTAGGTTTAGCGCATTTAGCTTAGATCAATATCTTTTAATAAGATGAGTCGGGGTACTAGCCGATTCATAGTTAGACTTACGGTATCGGCTAGGCTATTAAAACATATATTTATTATCCCACTGTATATTTGGATTAGTGGTTAATATTGTCTCGGCGTAGCCGATCTATTCTAGTCACTTAGTTTAAATGCATTTCAGGATAGCATATATATGTAAATTGACTCTCACAGCCGATCCAGTAGGATCTAACTTAACCCTTAACACATATAGCTTTATTTTTTTGTTGGTTAACAGAGCAAACCAACTGGCATGCCCTGTACTACACAAGCAACGGAGAAGGACCTACACTGGAGCTAAGAAGATCTCCCAGGCCAGCGCGTGAGAGAAATTTCTCATCAACACGCTTCTTGGCACGCCCGGTGGGACTATCTCTGTCAACTCGGCTAGGACGCATCGACGCAGCTGACAAGATGGTCGACAAGGAAGGTTTCACTTTAATAGATCTATCCAAGGTTGGATACGTGATGAACCAGTCGTGCTTGTGAAACAGGTCGAGCAGATATTCTACATAAAAGACCCTGCAAACAAGAAGATACACATCGTCAGGGATGGCAAGCGCCGAATTGTCGGGGTTGACAACGTCGCCGACGAAGAAGAATACAATCAGAATCTTCATGTCACACCTCACATCGACCTTGACGATGATCCCCAAGAGGATGTGGCATATGCTCGGTCAGATCATACAGAAGGCATAACCTTGTGACTGATGCCTTTGTACTTTTGTTTTGCTATTTCTTGTAATGAATGAAATATTTTGTATTAGCAACCCTTTTGTGTCAATTATTTAGTGAATTACATGAAAATAGTAGTTTATATATTGCATTTAGTTAACATGGAGAATTATTGTCACATACCACATAATTTAAGTATGTGTTACCCCATGGAAGTAAAGTATAATGTAAATAAGAACTAAAGCTTTCCTAGAAAAAATATAGTTAGTTTGATTGTTTGTGCATATAGAAGAATTTTGCATATGCATGCTAGGGGCATAGCCATTTTAAGAAAAATACTCATGAACAACTCAAACATTTGACGAAAATTTTGTGTAAAACCTTGTATATTACATTAATGAATAAAATATGAGTTTTTCATTGAATTACAAAACCATTTGATAGATCAAACAACTCACCAAAAACATTAAACCCTGAATGTTTGACAGAACTCTGGAGCCACATTTAACACCATGCCAAAATTTGACCAGGGACATTCGATGTGAGATTTAACCAAGCTATAGATCAAACCATGCTTCACAACTTTGCCATTGAACTCAACCTCAATTTCTGCTTGGTAATAATTTTAAAAAGAGCCCAAATTTGTAATCTCACCACTGATCTCAGACTCCCCTTCATCCCTCTCACTATTTACACTGCCATGTGGGCCAAGGCGCATGGTGGGACCCCTTTGTCAGTCGCACAATGTTCTCTCCATGAACCCACATGCCAGAACCCACACGCCACGCACGAGCGCACGCGTCGGCTGCAGCGGCGAGCCCTTCCTCCTCTCCTTCCCCGCCGGCGACATCTTTTAAGCTGACCAACCAACACACTCTCTCTCCCTCTCGACCTCGTTTCATTTCTTGGAAGAGCCGAGGCATCCGGTCTCGGAATCGCCAGGAACGGAGTCGCCATTCTTGCCGCCGGCAAGAGAGATCCCCATCGCAGGCGCTAACCGGTGAGCTCCATCCTTGTTCATTGTGTGTTCCCTAATCTACTCCCAGTCCCCTCTCTAATGCCACCGGGATCATTGCCTATGGTGCAGCCAACAGGCGGGAACAGGACCACGCCACGCCGGGTCTTTGACACGCTCTGTGCCGACCGCCGTAACGCACCCGCTCATCGACAGCCTTCCACGGTGAGCCATTGGCCAAACCCTCTCGCCAACGTGTTTCCCAGTGTCTGACAACGGTGTAAACCGAAGGAATTGCTGTGAGGTGCACCGAGGAGGGAGTTCCCCTTTTCTTCCCCAACTCCGGTCGTTGTCGTCGTTTTCAACTACCTCCCTCTCTGGTAAGTTCCGGCGAGATTCCTTCCGTTTAGGGCTACCCTATGACCACCTCAACGAAGGCCCGCAACTCCCTTTTGACAGTTGAATGCCGTGGCGCCCTGCCGCCGATCACCTGTGAAGGAAACCACTGTCGCTTCAAGACTCCACACGGCGCCACCGACAACTCAACCTCACCAGCGCGGAGACATCGTTCGGTAAGCTTCCTAGTGACCCATACAAGCTTTACATTGCGCATGCATTGACTAGACCAAAGCCCAAATCGTACATGCACCATCTACCCGAACCACGACGCCGCCCGTACCGTCAACGGCGATGATTCCAACAACAGGAGTGGACGGGTGTTAACACTGGAATTTGGTAATAAGGTTCGTCAGTTCTAAAGGAGCAAGGTGGAATCAGAATCGGCTGAAGACAGGGGTTTGTATCGGCTGAAGGAGTAATCAACTGCAATGCTGATCGGCTGGGAATGAGTTGAATGGAGCAGCTGATGGCCGATTCCAAGTTTAAAAGAGGTAAAACCGTGTCCAATGCAGAAACTTGAAGATTAAGTGGGGGTTCGGATGTTAATGGCGCGTTTTAAGATACTGCCACTTGTGGATAAAGTTCTGAAATGGCAGTTGTATCTGTAATTTAGGAGTTTGTTAGATTGTTAGTTGTAATAGATCTTGTTAGGGATAATATGATGTTTACATAGAGTCTGAAGTTGTTACATATATTCCTATTTCGGGTATAAATAGGGCCTGAGGTCCTGTGTAAAAGGAATCGAAATCAATCTAATCTCCGGCGCATCGCCATCCTTTTCCTTTTGGACGAACACCTTGTTTGGCTTCGGGCTGCATCGTCTCGATCCCCGGACTCAGGTAAATGTTTGTCGTTAGTGGTGAGATTACTCGTTTCTAATGCTTCCATCGCAATGACACATTGGATTCAGTAGTTTTGCTACGCTATGTATCATATAGTGCGTACGAATCAATCCGGTGCTTAGATCTATTGTACGGTTGACTCATCTTGTGGAGGATGCGTAGTCAGCGACACTAGGTCTAAAGGCTGGTTGGTTCGTATGCGGTATCTACCATCTTGCGGAGTGTAAATCGAGAGTGATAGATTGAATGCCTCTTTTGATACTCAGTGTTGCATCAAGATTGAACTATTGAGTCGTCTTTAGAGTCGTTGGCAATATATTCTTTTGGATTTACATTTTCTAGGGATAGCGTCGGGGTTTCAGCCGACCTTATCTGTTTTTACGTGTTTCTTTCAATATGATTGTCGTCAGATCTGCTATAGAGCTGTGGTTTGCATCCGTATTGTGTTTACTTACGCCCTTGATCTGGGAATGTTACGTTTGTGCGAGAATTATTGGGGCATTGGCTGATTTGACGACGGTTTCCCGGGGTCGGTTGGTTTATTTATCTATATATTCATTATCCTTCGTCGTATTTGGGCCGGGTGGCTGATGGTCGTATTGGCGTAGCCGATGTGCTTCGGTTACTTGGTACAAATATGGCCGGGAATAGCGTGTGTATGATTATGGATTTCTTCGGCCGACACCGCGGGAATTCAAACTAACGCTTAACGGATACTTTCTTGTATTTTCTTCTTGTTGATTGGCAGATCAAATCAACTGGCACGCTCTGCGCATTGAAGGCAGCTAGGAAGGACCTGCACTGGAGTCAAGCAGATCTCCCAGGCCGGCGCGTGAGAGAGATTTCTCGTCAACACGCTTCTTGGCACGCCCAGTGGGACTATCTTTGTCGGCTCGACTCGGACGAATAGACTCAGCCGGCAAGATGGTCGACTCCAAGATCCCTGGCATCACACAGGACAATGTCGTACCTGTAAAAATGGATCAATTATCGGCTGAACAGCAAGCCGAGTATAAGAAGATGGTGGAGGAACTCCAGAAAAATTACCTTCAATCCTACACTCAAACAAGGTCTGGAGCGGTCCACCAAAAGTACAAATTCAGCCTTAACGATACTATAGCATCCTCGTCGAGTGATGCGAAGGGCAACGAAAGTGGAAGAACCAACTCAAGTACAAGATGATCGCCGTGTACTCTTTGCAAGATCGGATCAACTCGGCCGTCCATCACGCGTTGGTCAACCGAGCATCATCTGGTCAACACCCTCAACAATATGATTTCTCATGTAGTTGATGCCAAAGTGGCCGAGCAGCTGCAAAGGGGTCCTACATATTTCACGGATGGCAAGTTCCCCGATTACGAACACTAGTCACCCAAGATCGGCCACTTCCGTTGATAGCACAGCCCAACCCGCCGGGAGGGATCGGCCACTTGAGCCCAAGCGAGACAGCTGTGAAACCAGCGGTCACTATTTTAAACCGACAACAGCCGTTGCCCCAAGGTCAATTCGACATGTTTCACCATAATCGGCGGCGAACCGACCGATCATGGCGAGACATCAAAATATCGGGGACGGCAGTGTTTCCGCACCGCCAACGCCACCACCGGAATCCCGGCCGCCACCCGCCGATCATCGGTACCAATACCAAGGGGGTCGTCAGGATCATCATTACCGGCCTCAGACACCTCCACAGCTGTATCGGCAGGCACGTATGCCGTACGACCCATACGAGCCGATACAGAAGACAATAGGACTGGGCCGAACTAATCGTAGACGTCATGCGAGACCGGTTCGGCCTCAAACCAAAAACTCGGGAATATGTACGGTATCCTTACCTGAACATTTCGAAAGAATTCCATTACCCAACCGGTACAAAATTCCAGATTTCTCTAAGTTCTCGGGGCAAGACAATGTATCTACGTATGAGCACATCGCCCGATTCTTAGCACAATGTGGTGAAGCATCGCCATCGACCCTTTAAGAGTTCGGCTATTTCCCCTTTCTCTTTCAGATCGGCCTTCACTTGGTTCTCCTCGTTACCTTACAACTCGATTCGAGTTGGGCCGATCTTGAAAACAGTTCCATAGCTATTTTTATTTCGGCAACCATGAAATGAAGTTATCGACCTCACCAATCGAGTGCAAAAACATAATGAATCGGTCCAGGACTACATTCGCGCTTGGAGAGATGAGAAACCGATGCTACGCTGCTGGTGCTATCGGATGCTCAGCCGGCCGATTTAGCCTTCCATGGTCTGATTGCGCCAATCGTGGAAAGATTCTCTCGCGCAGACTTCGAAAGTCTAGCCCACTGGCACAGAGGGTAACAGCCCATGAGCAACGCTTCCAAGAAACCAGGAAGGCTGTCAAAACCATAACGCAAGTCGTCGTTGACTCAGACTATGGATCCGACGACGACGAAACGGAAGTAGCGGTAGCCGAATGGGCTAAAAACAAGAAGGCCATCGTCTGCCAGTGGCTGCTCAAAACAGCTAAAGAAGAAAAATACGATTTTGACATCACCAAAGCCGACAAAATCTTCGACCTACTACTCAAAGAAAAGCAAATTCAGTTGCCTGAAAATCATGTGATCCCGTCGGCCGAAGAGCTGAAAAAGAAGAAATACTGCAAGTGGCACAACTCTACATCTCACGCCACCAACGATTGCAAAGTCTTTAGACAGCAGATTCAATCGGCCATCGAGGCCGGGAAGTTGAAGTTTGCTGACTCAAGTCGGCCCATGAAAGTGGACGGCAATCCGTTCCCGATCAACGCAGTCCATGCTGGCCTCGAACGAGTTAACCGGCAGAGCAAAACAACGTGCGACTTAGCCGATACGGCGATCGAGGCCGAAGCAGGTGAAGGTCAGAGAGGAAACCCCTCTACACAAATAAACATGGTGCGCCCAGTTATCAGATCGGTCGGCCAATAGCCGATCCGTGAACGAAGCAGATACAACCGTCAATATCGGCTTCAGCGCGAAGAAAGCTACGACGAAGTACCTCACCGGCATGACCCAAGAGTCCGAAGCCGGAGGAACATGGCAAGCCATGACGACCCACATTGGCATTGCGGCTTCTTCAGGCATTGCTGGGAGTCCGGCATGAGACTACCAACACTAGAAGACTGCCCGGCATGTAACGACCATCACACTCATGACGAACAAAGGAGCTCGTCAACAGCAAGTCCAGTCCGTTTCGTTCCGAGAGCCGTCCAACTGAACCGGAAACGGCGACCGGTCCACGATCGGCTTGGCCCGGTCCATCAAGAATTCTTCATCGACGAAAATCAAGATGGAGACAATCGCAACAAGAAAGAAGCCGACGAGGAGGGACTGGCCAATCCCCAGTGGTGCCCGTCCGATCTATTTACCAAAACTCAGAAAAGGAGAATTCAGCGGCTTAAATGATACACAAATGATACACGAACAACGCCGTCGGCTGGGCAAGATCAGGAGACGGTGGGTACCCAAGCATGAGAACACTACGGCCACCGAAGGGCAAGAGAGCCCCGTCGACCAAGCCAGAAGGACAGCCAAAGGGAAGGGTAAAGCTGCCGCATCGGTCAACATGGTCTTCGTGTTGCCCGCCGAATTCAGTGCCCCCGAAGCCGACGCGGATACCGTTGAAAATGACCCGGCAAAACTGATGATCTCCCCAGACCAGGCCATCTTCGACAAGCCAGAAGGAACCGAAAATAGACATCTGACGCCGTTGTACGTTAAAGGTTTCGTCAACGGTAAGCCGATTTCCAAAATGCTAGTCGATGGGGGAGCGGCAGTCAATCTCATGCCTTACGCAACTTTCCGGAAGCTTGGAAAAGGAGCCGAAGACCTGATTAAAACCAACATGGTACTCAAAGACTTCGGCGGCAACCCATCAGAGACCAAAGGCGTTCTCAACGTCGAACTGACCATCGGCAATAAAACTGTGCCCACGACGTTCTTTGTCATCGACGGGAAGGGGTCCTACGCCGCTGCTCGGAAGGGATTGGATCCACGCTAACTGCTGCATCCCTTCTACGATGCACCGAGCCTCATCCAAGTGGGACGGCGACAAGATCGAGATTGTGCCCCGACAGCGTCGTTAGTATCGTCAATGCCGATTTGCCGCTTTGGGAAATCGAAGGCATCGAATGTTTGTCTGGGAAAGTCTGGCAAGCCAATTTTCTAAACGTGTCCAATTCAACAATACAGCCCATCGGAAGCGGCGAGCCGCAGTTGCTGTTTTGAACAAGACATGGTGGAGGGATCCAGCGTGCTCGGCGTAGCCACGACGGATAAAGACGATGGCAAGTTAGGGCAAGGCTTCACGTCGGCCGACGAGTTAGAGGAAATCGACATCGGATCGCGACAAACCAAGGCCGACGTACATTAGTAAATATTTATCTCCTCTTTGTAGATCCCAACTTATTGAGTTATTAAAAGAATATAAAGATCGCTTCGCATGGGAATATTTCGAAATGCCCGGTCTAAACCGATCGATAGTGGTCCATCAACTGCCAATCAAAGCCGGATATCGGCCATTCAAACAACCTCCCAGGAGGTTCAAGGCCGACATGTACGACGCAATTAAGGCCGAAATCACTTGGCTATACGACGCAGGGTTCATTCGGCCTTGCCGATATGCCGAATGGGTCTCTAATATCGTCTCGGTATTAAAGAAGAACGGCAAACTTCGAGTATGCATCGATTTCGAGACCTAAACAAGGCAACTCCAAAAGATGAATACCCAATGCCAATAGCCGATCTGCTTGTCGACGCCGCCTCGGTCACAAAATCATTAGCTTCATGGACGGCAATGCGGATACAACCGATCTTCATGGCTGAAGAGGACGTCCATAAAACGGCTTTTCGATGCCCGGTGCAATCGGCCTCTACGAGTGGGTGGTGATGACATTCGGCCTAAAGAATGCCGGCGCAACATATCAAAGAGCAATGAACTACATTTTTCACGACATGATCGGAGCACTTGTGGAGATATACATCGATGATGTCATCGTCAAATCAAGAGAGATAGAAAGCCACATTGCAGATCTAAGGCAGGTGCTTGAACGGACGAGGAAGTACGGATTGAAGATGAATCCGCTCAAGTGTGCGTTCGGCGTGTCGGCCGGGTAGTTCTTAGGATTCCTCGTTCATGAAAGAGGAATCGAAGTAACACCAAGGAGCATCAACGCAATTAAGACAATTCAACCCCCTAAGGATAAAAGGCAACTCCAATCATTGATCGGAAAGATAAACTTCATTAGACGATTCATAGCTAACCTTTCAGAGAAATTGGAATCGTTCACACCATTGCTTCGGCTTAAGGCCGATCAGATATTCACATGGGGGGCAGAGCAACAGAAGGCGTTAGACAACATAAAAAGTTATTTAAGTTCTCCTCCAGTTCTAATGCCCCCACAAAAAGGAAAGCCGTTCAAGCTGTACTTGTCCGCCGACGACAAATCCATTGGCTCCGTCCTAATCCAAGAAGTCGATGGCAAGGAAAGGGCCATTTTCTATCTTAGCCGGCTGCTAGATCCAGAGACTAGATATTTGCCGGTCGAGAAGCTATGTCTGTGCCTCTATTTCTCATGCACAAAATTAAGACACTATGTGTTGTCCAATGAATGCATCGTAACATGCAAAGCAGACGTAGTCAAGTACATGCTGTCGGCTCCAGTGCTCAAAGGGAGGGTCGGAAAATGGATACTTGCACTGACCAAGTTCGATCTGAGGTATCAGGCCCCAAGGGCGGTAAAAGGACAGGCCCTGGCCGATCTCATTGTGGAACATAGAAACGACTCAATCGGCTTCGTAGAGATCACACGCCTTGGACCCTAACTTTCGACGGCTCAGTATGTACAAGCGGCTGTGGAATCGGCTTGGTTCTTATCTCACCCAAGGGGACAAGCTTCGAATTCGCTTTCGCCATCGACCCCCACGTTACGAATAACCAAGCCGAGTACGAAGCCGTCCTCAAGGGGCTACTCCTACTCAGGGAGATGGAAGCCGATGCGGTCGAGATAATGGGGGACTCGTTGCTCGTCATTAGTCAATTGTCAGGGGAGTATGAGTGCAAAAATGACGCACTGGTAATCTATCATCAAAGGTGTCGGGAATTAATGGAAGGATTTCGGCTAGTAACTTTCAAGCATATTCCCAGGGAGCAGAAGGCCAATGACTTGGCTCAAAGGGCATCAGGCTACCGGCCGATGCTAAGAAATGTCGACATAGGCATTGCCACCATCACGACCAACGATTGGAGATTCGACATTTACAGTTACCTCAAAAACCCTTCTCAATTAGCCACAAGGAAGCTACGGTACAAGGCGTTGCGGTATGTATTGCTCGACGAAGATTTATACTATCGGACAATCGATGGCATACTGCTCAAGTGTTTGAGCGCCGATCAAGCCACAGTGGCCATCGGAGAGGTACACGAAGGAATCTGCGGTACACATCAATCGGCACACAAATGAAATGGCTACTTCGCCGAGCTGGGTATTTCTGGCCGACGATGCTAGAGGACTGTTTTAAATACTATAAAGGATGCCAAGATTGTCAAAAATTTGGCACAGTGCAACGAGCTCCGGCGTCGGCCATGAACCCGATCATTAAACCGTGGCCTTTCAGAGGGTGGGGCATTGACATGATCGGCCAAATCAATCCATCTTCAAGCAAGGGGCACAAGTTTATACTAGCGGCCACATATTATTTCACAAAATGGGTAGAAGCAATTCCCCTCCGGAAAGTAGATTCTAAAGACGCAATCGAGTTTGTCAAGGAACATATCATCTACAGGTTCGGCATTCCACAAACGATAACGACCGACCAAGGGTCCATCTTTGTATCCGACGAATTCATCCAGTTCGCCGACGGCATGGGGATCAAGCTGCTTAACTCTTCGCCGTATTACGCACAAGCCAACGGTCAGGCCGAAGCGTCAAACAAAAGCTTAATTAAATTGATCAAGAGAAAGATAGCCGAGCAACCCAAACAATGGCACACCAGATTGGCCGAAGCTTTGTGGGCCTATCGGATGGCATGTCATGGGTCCATCCAAGTCCTGCCATACAAACTGGTTTATGGACACGAGGCGGTGCTTCCATGGGAAAGCGTGACCGGCTCAAGACGCATTCAGTTGCAAGACCAACTCACAGCCAATGATTACTACAATCTCATGATAGACGAATCGAAGGATCTCGCCTTATCAAGAATGCGAGCATTAGAAAAGGTGATGAAAGATAAGGAACGGGTAGCCAGGCATTACAATAAAAAGGTAGTCCCTAAATCATTCGAGGAAGGCGAGCTTGTTTGGAAGCTCATACTTCCAATCGGATCCAGAGATAACAAATTCGGCAAGTGGTCGCCGAATGGGAGGGGCCTTTCAAGGTCCACAAGTGCGTGTCCAAAGGAGCCTACATGCTACAAGGATAAGATGGGGAGGTCTTCAGAAGGGCCCTCAACGGAAAATATCTGAAGAAATACTACCCGAGCGTATGGATCAACGCGTAAGTCGGCTATCGCCACAATGGGCCGACCCACAACAGCCGATGCCTTATGGGGGCATCGCCTTTAGGCATTCGTTCCCTCCCTCACCTCATGACCCCCGGCAACGATCACCAGGACTACTGTCAACAAGTTTCGTCGACATCGATGCTGTCACCAAAACTTGGGGGGCATATACCTACGCCACACACGCGTGAGACAAGCATACAATGCGCATGGCCGGAAAAGCCAACATTAGACCAATCAAGTCATGAAGTTGAAGAAGTCTCAAGTCACGAAGAACCCAGGGATATTACAACGGATATTTATTCCGAGCCGGCGCACGGCCGTCTAGGGCTACATGTTTGCCAGGAACTCTCTAATAGCCGCCAGGGCCCGCTCAAAAGGCTTTGCGGTTTCCATTTCCAGAGCATCCAGGATCAGGTGCTCCAACCGAGTGACCCTGATGTCGGTAGTGGTGATCAACAACTCGTTGGCAAGCTGGGCCTGCCTCCCCTCCAGCCGGTCGAGGCGCGCAAGCGTCGGGTACGCCATAGGAGCAGCAGCCGGGATGCCGCCAAGGCGGAAAGCCGGCCTGGCCGCCGGGTGGCGAGCCTCCAACTCCCTAAAGCGTTTCAGCTGCGCCCTTACCCGTCGGTCCTGGTTGACCGACAGCTCGTACGACGTTTCCATGATTCCCTGGATCACCCGAAGCGGGTGCGGTGGCTGCAATGGATTCCATCCGTTAGTTTTTGGAAGCTAGAATCCGTTGAAAGTAGAAAAGTTGAGGTACCACCTGGTTCACCGACGAGCTAGAAGATGCCATGAGAAGCCTGGCCACAGAATCAAAGGACTAGGTGTTTCGCTATTGGGAGTTCGTCGCTTTCGGCCGTGAGCTATTCAGGAGAGCCGGGGGAGCCCATTTATAGAAAGAAAAGATACGATTCTTGGATGGGAAAGATCGCTGCCGAACCGAGAGTCAAAGAGGTCATTATTAAGAGCGTCGGGAATCGTTGAAAATAAGCGATGGCGCAGGAGTGGATGCCTGCCATCCGGGGCTCACGGGTTCCCGGGGTACAGATTCGTGAGGATCGGCCTACGAAAACAGAGTGGTGATGTGATTGGGTATCATCAGCCGATAGCTAGAGGATCGAATAACAGAAAGACGGACGCCAAGCGATTGGGCGTCGCTTCGGGGCGAATTCCGAACAAACGATACGAGTGTGCCAGATACGAACTATCCGGGTACATTACAAAGCACATGTCAGAGAAACACGGGCCAACCTCGCAGGGTCGGATATTTTACAACCTTCATTTCTTTAAAAAATCGGCTATCGCCGATAGAGCTGTCAGCCTAACCTGATCGATCTCGCCAATTGCCCTGAGGTCGTCGGCCTCGGACCCCGTCACCGGCCGAGCGCTTTGCACCAAGCCCCGCAGATGCGCAACGGCTGCCCCGATGCTTCTACGTTCAGCTTCAACCCTGGCCGGCAAATCGGCCATATACCCTTCATGGATATCAATCTCGTTGTTAATCTGAACGAGGTCGGCCACCAGCTGATCCCGGCGGGCACGAAGTTGTTCAAGCTTAGCGGCCGGCTCGGTTTTTAGGCGGTCAAAGGCGGTTTTTCGGGCTTCGATGGCGTCTTTGGTCGATTGGATCGCAGCCGCCCGCGCCTCACTCTCACGCCGATCGATGGCTCGCTGCCGGGCTCGTTCGTATTTTAGCTGGTAAGCTTCCATGAAGGTCGTCGACGCGATGGCTTCGGCTACAGCATCCGGCAGTTGGTCTTGGATATCCCGGAATCGTGTGCGTATGGAGCTGCAGTCGGCCACCGGTGCATCTAACGAGGCATCCAGTCGGTTGCTGATGTCAGCCAAAGTGGCCTTCAGGTTCTCAGCCGATGCTGCAAGTGCTTCCTCGCCAGCGTTGCCGAGCTCTTCGAACTCCGACAAGTCGAAGTTGAGGAGATCGGCCACGCGCTGCAGAAGAAAGAACGGATCAGAGACATGGCAAAATCGATGGGCGGGGCCGGTCGGCTTACCGTCGGCACCGTCGTCGGGATTGCGGTCGGCTGGGTCGTTCCCACGGCCGTCGGTTTTCTGCTTGGTATCGTCGTCGCCGCCCCCGGCGGGCGCGGTGCATTCACTCGGCGTCGGGAGCGGCGGAGGGTCGCGGAAGGCTGCGAAAGGAAACGGGGTTAGCGACGCAGCTGATTAGTTGTTACGAGCAAAGGGGTAAGGGTCGATTCTGGCGAGTAGGACGGGGGCACGACCGGCCAGTTTCTTAGACTACAAGGAACGGACAAGTCAGATACAGGTAAAAATCGCAAAGCCAGGAACAAGGAAGTGAAAACCTACGGGAGGACGTCTCATTGGCGGGCTTGGAGCTGCCGGAGCATCGGTTGGGGCGTTCACCGATTCGGGACTCGAAGCCCGGTTTCGCGGCCCGTCGGACGGCTAACGGCGCCTCCTCGTCGGCGGCATCATTGAGGGCCGCTCGACGGCCGAATCCGAAGAGGAGGAGCGTCGGCCAAGACAATCGGTTCTATCTTTTTCACTCTTTTGGGGGCGAGCACGGCCGATGAACGCGGCGGTGGCGCCGTTTTCCTTTTCGGTACGATCGGATGACGCACCTGCCCTCGTAATAGAGACGAGAGCTTAGGCGCCCCAGCCGATAGGCGACGGAGCCGGGCCCCTGTGTCCGAACTCTGTTTTGTATTCGGTAGGGCACCCCGAATCGCTTATCGTCGGTTGCTCCGTTTCTGTTTCCTGCAAAGTCAAAACACAAATGTTAGATCGGCTGGTACAGCTGGTGAACGAGTTGTAGGATAGGGTTAATCGGCTGAGGGGTAAAAGCATACCGAGGGGATCTCGTCCGGCAGGAGCAGGTCGAAGTAGCAAGACGGTCGTTGGTGGAAAATGTGGCGTCTAAGTTCCGACCACCATCGGTCATAAGCGGCGCTTCTCCTTGTCGACAGGGTAATTCTGCCGGCTTCGCCGAAGGGGGGACCAGCTATGTTCAGCAGCGAGTTCATTATCAGATCTTGGCTGACCGCTCCTCTGGTCTCGATCTTATTGGCGTAAAAGAAGCCAATTGGAAGCTGCCCGAGGCCAAATTGTCTTGCGGCCGATGCCGGGTAGTAAAATTCATAACTTCGAGCCGTTGATCGGCCTTGATGTACCCCGGTCGGCAGGATGCAGGGGGTTAAACAGATGAAGAACAATTTCCTACACCTTGGGCTGTCGGCTGAATTGAGGTCGTCCCATTTAAAATCGATCGGCAGCTCGAAAGAGCCTTGATCGGAGTAGAAATACCAGGTACGGTTGTCGCAGGATAACCCATCGTAGAAAGCTACGAACCAATCGGCCAACAGCTCAGCCGATTGTCTTGAACCTGCATGGGCGGCGGCTGCTTCGCCATAGTTGGTGCATCGCCTGGTGGTGATTTGGTCGCCTTCCTCGTCCACGATTGGCTCCAACCTTGGGAATCCGGCGTCTGCCAGGCGGGGCCGACCGGCTACGTTCTGGGTAGCCAATACCAGCCAAATTTGAAGGAACCACCAGGGTCCGCCGGTGTTGACTGGGGCATTGGCGGCTATTTTTGTGGCGGTCTGATGCAACATTTGATATGTGTAGCCGAGGAGATATTTTCCCAATGCGAACTCCGTCCCGTCGGCTAGGATTCTGCCATTATTTGCCAATTGGCGGTCGGCCCACAGCTCGATCCGCAGAACACGAACTTCTCTAACCACATCATAAGGAAGGCGGTGTATTCCCGGTGGCTGACCGTTCCATCTTTCATATTTTGGGCAATGAAGCCACTCTACCCACCGATGGCTTTGGTTTTAAACTGGTGTTGGCCTTTTCGGTTCAAAACGCACGGATTAACCGATGACTCAATGTCCAGCCCAGTTGTCATATGCACATCGGCTAGTGTGACGGTCATCGGCCCTTGCCTGAAGAGGAAAGCATTGAAACTATCGTTCCAAAAATAGGCTGCAGCCGATAGGAGGGGTTCGTCTTTTTCCATATTGGCTATGGACAATTCTAAGCATTGGGCAAGTTTCTTTTCTTCCCATTGGGTGTACTTGGCCGATTGTATTCTCTTGTACCACTCAGTCCAGGCTGTGTCAGTGGACGGCCAAGCTTTGAAAGTCCCGTTCCAGTGGGAAAGAGATGGCTTGGCACTGTTGAAGGGCATGCGGTTGGTTTCGGCTATGATCACGTCGGTTGGGTCTGTGTCACCGATAGGCCCAAGGAAATATTTGCCCTCTTGTGTTAAGTTGGGGATGAGTACTTGGTGAGAGAGGTGCTGCGATTCAAAGGAAGAGGAAAAGTATTAATCGAGATGGAGGTGTCTATAGTTTGAAATAAGAAAGTCATTAATTAGTAAGAATGCGGGATGAGGTGATTTTGAAGTTGCTAAGCAAATATCTAGAATAAAGGCGCATGGGGAAGCGAGTTGAGGGTGAGATTGCAAAGTAAAAATAAAATATAGAAGGGAAATACCTGAGGAAATTCGTTCATAGCGGTGGCTGAGGTAGTTCCAGCGGCAGCGGCGGGTGAAGTTGCGGTCGCAGTAGGTGCGACGGTGGCCGATGAGTTGGAAGTACTGGAAGTCGCGGCGGAGGCCATCGGGGAGGTCGGAGATGATGATGGGGCTCGAAGGATGTGGAGAATGTCGAACGCCGATGAAGTCGCCGGAAGAGAGAGAGAAGGGCAGGAGGTTTGTTTGAGAAGGAAGTTGAGTGCACGATGGGAGCGTGGGTGAATCGCTCGAGGAGAGTGGATATTTAAAGGGCTCGTGGGGGAAGCCGAAACGATTTGGGTCGAGAAGGGAATAGGAATTTGAGTGGATAAACAAATCCACAACACTTTATGTTACGGACTTGGGGGGCATGTGTTAACACTGGAATTTGGTAATAAGGTTCGTGAGTTCTAAAGGAGCAAGGTGGAATCAGAATCGGCTGAAGACAGGGGTTTGTATCGGCTGAAGGAGTAATCGGCTGCAATGCTGATCGGCTGGGAATGAGTTGAATGGAGCAGCTGATGGCCGATTCCAAGTTCAAAAGAGGTAAAACTGTGTCCAATGCGAAACTTGAAGATTAAGTGGGGGTTCGGATGTTAATGGCGCGTTTTAAGATACGCCACTTCGGATAAAGTTCGAAATGGCGGTTGTATCGTAATTTAGGAGTTTGTTAGATTGTTAGTTGTAATAGATCTTTTTAGGGATAATATGATGTTTAGATAGAGTCGAAGTTGTTACGAGATATTCATATTTCGGGTATAAATAGGGCCCGAGGTCCTGTGTAAAAGGAATCGAAATCAATCTAATCTCCGGCGCATCGCCATCCTTTTCCTTTTGGACGAACACCTTGTTTGGCTTCGGGCTGCATCATCTCGATCCCCGGACTCAGGTAAATGTTTGTCGTTAGTGGTGAGATTACTCGTTTCTAATGCTTCCATCGCAATGACACATTGGATTCAGTAGTTTTGCTACGCTATGTATCATATAGTGCGTACGAATCAATCCGGTGCTTAGATCTATTGTGCGGTTGACTCATCTTGTGGAGGATGCGTAGTCAGCGACACTAGGTCAAAAGGCTGGTTGGTTCGTATGCGGTATCTACCATCTTGCGGAGTGTAAATCGAGAGTGATAGATTGAATACCTCTTTTGATACTCAGTGCTGCATCAAGATTGAACTATTGAGTCGTCTTTAGAGTGGTTGGCAATATATTCTTTTGGATTTACATTTTCTAGGGATAGCGTTGGGGTTTCAGCCGACCTTATCTGTTTTTACGTGTTTCTTTCAATATGATTGTTGTCAGATCTGCTATAGAGCTGTGGTTTGCATCCGTATTGTGTTTACTTACGCCCTTGATCTGGGAATGTTACGTTTGTGCGAGAATTATTGGGGCATTGGCTGATTTGACGACGGTTTCCCGGGGTCGGTTGGTTTATTGATCTGTATATTCGTTATTCTTCGTCGTATTTGGGCCGGGTGGCTGATGGTCGTATTGGCGTAGCCGATGTGCTTCGGTTACTTGGTACAAATATGGCCGGGAATAGCGTGTGTACGATTATGGATTTCTTCGGCCGACACCGCGGGAATTCGAATTAACGCTTAATGGATACTTTCATTTATTTTCTTCTTGTTGATTGGCAGATCAAATCAATTGGCACGCTCTGCGCATTGAAGGCAGCTAGGAAGGACCTGCACTGGAGTCAAGCAGATCTCCCAGGCCGGCGCGTGAGAGAGATTTCTCGTCAACAACGGAAAACCCACCGTTAGCTTCGCCATAATCCACTCTAGCTTTTTCCTTTTGGTCGTGGCTCGAGATCGGCCGTCGTTCACCCTCGGAGCCGGTGAGAAACTCGTCGTGCGCCACTGCCCTGTTTCTCTCTCTCTGTCTCACTGATGAACGGGACCCACACTGTTAGGCGCTAGTAAAACACGTTTAAAACTAAACAGACACTGACAGATGGACCCCACTCGTTCAATTAAAATCAGGAAAAAGAATAAACCCGAGGGGTATTTTTCAAATAGAAAAGAACTCAACTTTGAAAATTCATATAAAATCGAAAATGGCATATTTTGGACTCGAAAAAATTTTGTTAGATTCACAAGTTTATGAACTTTGATATTATGAAATAAAATCACCTACTCACAGTAGGAAATTTAATTCTAAAAAGTCATTTGTAGACCAGCTGACCTAGGTAAGTTTTAACTTATAAAAATTGTAGGAAAATCATCTCAACTCAAAATAAGGTGAACTAAAATTATATAAATCCAGGAAGAGACGAACTTCATTTTAAAATATAAAACAAGGTACATTCTGTAACAAATAAGACACTTAGAAATTAAATAAGAAAAATAACCTTTTCTTGTACACCTCAACTTCTAAAAAATGGTAGGGGCTTTATCCAAACTCCTAAAAATTTAAACTAAATTTTGTTAGAAACACATTCTTATGCCTAGCTAACTAAAAATACTTAACATACCAGCAACATAATAGATTAGCAGCTCATTAGCTACATCAAAGTAGCTCAAAAAACATTTCCACACTTTAGGATCTGCATTTACACTTTTTTTAGGTTTCAAAAAAGCATATTTAGGTCCACACGTGAAAGAACCTCATGAATATCGAAGACTGCTACAGAGTTGACACAATTCCAGGAATTGAATTCATTCCGCCAACCAGGACCTATATCATTACCAAGATAAATATCTCTAGACATCACAGTTTTTTCATAATTATGGACCTTAGGATCGATAAAGTTTTGTGCTTTTATTAATAAAACATCCGATAACGCATCAATGACAATACAATCCTCGAGGGGAATCACAAAATGGCGCCTATAAGTAGGAGCTCTGAAATAATTTTTAAGATGCACATAGTTATATACTTGACATATGAACAACTTTATAAAATTCCCCACTTTGATAAAAATTAATAAGATAGGGACCTTACCCAGAAATTCAACCTAAAACTAAGCATCTTCAATTCACACATTACATTCATCTTAGATCATGATAGTTTTCCTGGATGTTTGTAATCTAAAATATTGCATGTATATGTTAGAGGAACCGTCGACGTTTTCTGACAAACCTTCGTACTTAGCTGAACAAGAAGAAGAAGAACCAGGCAAGTTTTTCACCCCCCCTTTGAACACATTGAACCTATAATTTGGAGGTCATTTCAAAAAGGATTGCGAAACAACCACATGTGCTAGTATGGGATAACCCAGACTGATTTTAAGGACTTCACTCAATGTCTGTTCATTATGAATACAGTACAACCACATGTGCTAGTATGGGATAACCCAAGCTTAGTAAAATCTTCATGGTTTAGCCTTACATTTTGGTAGGCTGGAGAGTATGAGTTCGTATAACTCAGAGGAAGTTCCTATTTAACACGATGTGGTAGTCGAGGTGACTAAGAGTATCCAATACAATGATATTGTGCCACGTGGGTGGGTTCCTGTCGTGTCCGCCACCACGGCGTCATGTTTAAAGCGGGGCCACACCACTTGACGGTTCTATGTCATATTTCAGTGTGACTAGGATGGATGGAACACGTATCGTGCTGGTGTAAGGCTAAATCATGAATTTTGGAAGGGCTTTGTTGTGTATAATAAATCAGAACTTATGTATCGCATGCCATGCTTTGCATGATTATTATGTCACATCATGTGGGTAAAGTGTACACACTCTGCAGAGTTAAAAAATAATCGACTAGCGTGCTCACGGACATGAGCGGCATGTGAATATGTCGTGAGTATAGACTTATGGTTTTAAATTCCCTAAATGCTGATTTTAAATGTTCAAATGTGATGAAAACTTGTGTTTCATTCCTTGCTGCCATGGAGGGCAAAGAGGTGCTATGTTAAATGTGTTTTCGTCCAAATAAATGCCCAAATTACTAAGTGTATGCTTGCTGAAATTTTCCTTATGAAAAGTCTGAAATTTGCAAGTGGGTTTTGCTAAACAAAACTTGCTTTACGCTAAACGAACCTGATGTGAGCCTTACTTTGATATTGCCATGCATGTAGCGTGTAGGCTTGACTGTTGCTTGCCAGTACAATCCCTTGTACTGGCACTTGCTTTGTATATATATATTTTGTTGTATGCGTAGACTTGTCTACAGGTGAGATTCTTCCTGAGGAGGATGATTTCGCTGAGGATATTTATTTCTTCCGGGATGGTTCTTACTTGGGTTTACCCTAGTCGGTTGCATGAAAGATCTCTCGGGTAGAAGATTGTGGAGATTATGGCAATCGGGTATCTACATGGCAAGCTTATCCGACTGGAGGTAGGGATAGATTGCGCCTGCCATATCTGTAAACCAACTACGACTTGGGTATTACGTTGCCGATTAGATAAGGCAACGGCTCATAGTCATAGTTTGGTAAGATTGAGGAAACCGACTTAGAATAAGATAGGGTTTCCGATCTGTAAGCCCTCCTCCCAAGACTATATAAGGGGGGTAAGGGGCGTCCCTTGAGGGATATGGTTTTTAGATCATATGCTTCATGAGAAGTTAGATGAGCTTTCAGCTTTGGATACACAAGATCATGAGATCAATAAAGACACTCGGCGGATCGAATCCCCAAAACAGGAGTAGGGTATTACCTCACGAGAGGGCCTGAACCTGTCTAAATCTTCTTTTCCTCCTAACCAATTGTGCTTGGCGATCTCGACTGCACCCCCAATTTCATATTGCCGAAACCGAGTTTCGACAGTTGGCGCGCCAGGTAGGGGTCGCGCGTCGAGACTTCTTCAACAATCTCGCCGACAAGCGTGATGGGATCCCCCTCAAGATTCGGCGACTTCGCCGCCAACTTCTTCAACGACTCCTCCTTCGACTCGGACTCAAACCAGTCGGAAGGAAAGACCCACTCGGCGCCGTTCGGGCTCCCCAACAGCGCCGAGATCTTCGACAACATCTTGAAGACCAAGATGCAATCTACCTTCTCCGACGACGGACTTCACTCGGCACCATTCGGATTACCGAATACGCCGAAATCTGCGCCAATCTTCTCGCCTCCCCGACGGAAGCGATCTACTCAGATGAAGACCTCTCAGTGCCATTTGGGTTACCAAACGTCGCCGAGATTGTCAGCAAGCCTCTCTCCCCCGAGTCGGCGGCGATCCACTCGGAGGAGCCTACTCCCCCAAGCTCTGACTCGGACTGGAACGATCCAGATCCGGGTTACCCAGACCGGGGAGGTCGCGTCATCCTCCCATCACTCGGCTCCTGCTCATCATCGGAGCTCAATGGATACCTCGGCTCCGCCGCCGACAACCTCTACGGGATCCCTTCTGACGAAGCCGACAACTCCGATTGCCGCATGGACTGTGAGCCGAAGTGCTTTGACGTCCTCATGGCCGAGCCGGACGAGTCCGACTCAGCCATGGCCAGAAGGCTTGCCGAAGAAGAGCGAGCCAGGGTGGAGCTCGAGCGCAAGACAGAGGAGGAGAAACAGCGCAAGGACGAGGCCGACAAAAGAAAGCGGGATCTACGTGCAGCGGACGATCCGCCGGAGGCCATACTCCAAACACGGGTCCGCAACACCAACATCTTCCAGACGCCACAGCAGAACGCTGTCGCTGCACTCACGCTCTTGGACACCGTCATAGAGACGGCTCCGACCAACATGACTCCAATACTTGACAAGATCAAAACCATCGTCGCTCACACGGCTAACGGCCATCCCACCACTTCGACACGAATGCCGACGAATCGTGGCGAAACGCCGGACAAGAGCCGGCTTCCACCTCTAAAGTCGGGAGACTATAGGAGGCCCGAGCCGCTCGGTCGACGACCGGCCAAGAGGCCCACCTCGCGAGTCCACGCTGAAGTACCAAGAACAGACGGCCGACTCCCGCGACAAACGACACGGACGTCCACCCGTCCATCACCGAGTCCGCCGCAGCAGTTCCAGCTACCCAACCAGCCAACCGAAGACCCCGCCGAGTGATCTGCGGGGAGTCCTCGATCCCCGCTACCAAGAGCGCGACCGACGCAATCGGGAAGATCGGAGGGGATCACCCGACAGCGGCGACGACGGAGTACCGGCCTTCACTCGGGAGCTCCGCCGAGTGCATTGGCCGAGTGGCTTTAAGCCTACAGGGATTGAAAGGTACGATGGCAAAACCGACCCTGAATCTTGGCTAACCGTATACACCCTTGCCATCCGAGCTGCAGGTGGCGACAATAAAGCCATGGCCACTTACCTGCCCGTGGCCCTCGCAAACTCAGCCAGAAATTGGGTCACGAGCCTACCAAGAGGCTCAATCGGCTCGTGGAGCGAGCTGAGGGACCACTTCATCGCCAACTTCCAGGGCACTTTCGAGAGGCCCGGCACTCACTTCGATTTATATAACGTCATCCAGAAGCCGGACGAGCCTCTGAAAGATTACATCCGGCGCTTCTCCGAAAAGCGCAACAAGATCCCCAACATCACCGATGACATCATCATCGCCGCCTTCCAGAAGGGAGTCCGTGATGAGCTGTTAATTGGAAAGTTTGGGCGCAAGCCACCGAAGACGGTGAAGCAAATGTTCGAGACGGCAAACTCCTACGCCAAGTCCAACGATGCAATCAAGGCGGCACGCCAAGACCGGCCTGACAAAAGGGATGACAAGCACTCGGAAGGAAGCCGGCATCCGAGGAAGGATAACGGCAGCAGCAATCAGGCCCAGAAAGATCGCAAGCGCCGGCACGAAGACCTGGTTGCCACAACGTCTGATTCTCAACACCGTCGCCGAGTTGCGGCTTACGACGCGATCATGAACGATCGTGAACGCTCAGTGCACGCATCATCTACAAGCAATTCACAGAGCAATATGCGGCACGGTTAAACAAGAAGCCGACTAATGAAACCGGTCCATCGGGAACCAAGAAGAACAACCCGACTGGAAATTCGGAGCTTTTTCAAAACCACGTGGGTGAGCTGAATCACATCTTCGGGGGCCGCAGGCTTATGAGTCCAAGAGGAAGCAAAAGCTGATGGACCGTGAGGTCGACGCGGCACAACCCGAAGTTCCACAACATCTACGATGGTTGGAGGTGGCCATCACGTTTAATCGCTCGGATCATCTTGACCGAGTGGTTCACCCAGGGCAGTATCCCTTGGTACTTGACCTGGTGGTTCAGAACATCAAGCTGAAGCGCGTCCTCATCGACGGGGGCAGCGTCCTCAATCTCCTGTTCATCAAGACCTGGATGAGATACAAATCCCGAGAACGAGTTGAAGGCAAGCTCAGCCCCCTTCCACGGAGTGATCCGGCTGTCGCCCACACCACTCGGGCACATCGCCTTGCCGTCACGTTCGAAGTTCGCGAGAATTTCCGAACGGAGAATACCACCTTCGGGGTGGTCGACTTCAAAGACGGCCTACCACGCGATCATCGGAAGGCTTGCACTCGCCAAATTCATGGCGATACCACACTACACTTACCTCTGCGTGAAGACGCCTGGTCCTAACGGCGTCATCACCCTGCGCAGCGACGTCAAACAAGCCTTCACCTGCGACAAAGAAAGCTGTGATATGGCCCAATCTTGTGAGAGATCACGTGGCCGGGAAGAAATCCGAGGCTACATCAACATCGAAGAGGGTAAAATTTCTACAAGGAGGATAGCCAAGTCGGGACAAGGCGACGCCAAAACAAAGAAAATCTTCCTTGATCCAGTCGGCAAGATATCTTCAAGGACTTAGAAGATACCACTTGTCGCAATGTTCGGCGCGAGCTTTCATTGTCAATGATTTGGTTCTACGCAAGATCCGGACCATCAAGGACCATCACAAATTATCTCCACTATGGGAAGGACCATACATAATCGCCGAGGTAACTCGGCCGGGAGCATTTTGACTAAAACGCGAAGATGGATCTATGGTGAAGAACTCTGGAATATTGAACATCTTCGACGATACTATGCTTAAATTGCCGTAAGTTTTATGTTGTTCTTGATTGTCAACCTCAAGCAAGATGACTTCTTGAGTTGACGTCGGGGCTACATACGTGTCAATAAAGCATGGTTTTCTTTGATAACTTGTTTGTTTATATTTAGTTTATCATTGTTTATTGTTTTGATTCGAGTTCAATAGATAAGGACTGAGAATTTTTGATGATCTAATCAAGTTTTAGGCTTGGTGAGAGTCGGACGAAAATTACTTAAGAAATTTTCTATGAAGACTCGGGTCAAGGCATCAACATAAATAAGCTAGATACCTACAAGTTCACATCGGAGGCATAAAGAGACCAAGATGATTAGATGAAGTGGCGGGGACGACCTCGAAGCTTCGTAAAAAGACTTGAGGGTTTTTGCTAAGTCGTCTCGTGATTGGGCCGAGCCCATGAGAGACTGCGGCCCGGCTAAGGTGTGGCTTGACACGTGTCCTTAGGGACTTAAGTGGATGTACTTAAGCAGATTTGCCTTGGCAATATGCACGTGTCACATAGCCCAATACCTTTAAAATCCTTTCATACCGCGGTTTGCATAACTTCATGAGAAGTTGGCACGATGCAATTTGAAAGGTGACAAACAGTTAAGCTTTTCATGGCTGTCCTGGATACATGGATGTTTGGTTTCTAAGCATTTGATTAAATGATTATATCAATGCTATTTTTCCACCTTGGTGAAGATCTTTTTAGATTAAGACCAATATTATGGCAGGAGCTATTTAATATTTTGGTCGTATTTTTCAGATGACTGAAAAATTTGTTTACCCATGAGGGTTGACTAAATTATTTGTCCCGAGATGACTCGGACAAGTTAACTCGGACGAGCATGAGCTTGCCGAGTGTTTTTTACCCATGAGGGTTGATTAAATTATTTGTCCCGAGATGACTCGGACAAATCAACTCGGATAAGCATGAGTTTGCCGAGTGAATTGATTTTCTTACCCATGAGGGTCGATAGAATTACTTGTTCTGAGATGACTCGGGCAAGTTAACTCGGATGAGCATGAGCTTGTCGAGTGAATTGATTTCTTACCCATGAGGGCTAAATAAATTATTTGTTCCGAGACGACTCGGGCGAACTACTCGGATAAGCATGAGCTTGCCGAGTGATGTGATTTTTATGATTGCTTTAGCTTGTGCTAAGCATTTATATGAGAATTATTTGTTTCGAGATGACTCGGGCAAATTTCCGAGATGACTCGGGAAGATCAGCTCGGATAAGCATGAGCTTACCGAGCGAATTGATTTCTTACCCATGAGGGATGATTGAAATATTTGTTCCGAGATGACTCGGGCAGATCCACTCAGATAAGCATGAGCTTACCGAGTGCTTTTCATCCCTAAGGATTGGTTGAGTTATTTGTTCTGAGGTGACTCGGGCAGATTCACTCGGATGAGCATGAGCTTACCGAGTGATGAGATTTATATAAATACTTTAGCATGAGCTAAGTACTCATATAAGAATGATTTTTTGTAGTTCTTGACTATATGATTAGTTTATTTTTGACTAATCACATAGTCGGGGGCTACACCTAATTAGGTGCATCAGGAGATGCACCTAGATATTTATTTTTGAGAATTTTTGAGATATTTTCCAGCCCTTCACAGTCTTTGGAGCCACTCGGGAAGATTCAGGCAGAGATGATGGAATCTCTCGGCGCCAGAAACACTCGGCCAAAGAGATTTTTGGCTGCATACTATTTCGGTTTGAAGCTGAGTTGTCTCGTCGACTGAAAAGGACTCGGGGGCTACTGTGGAGATTATGGCAATCGGGTATCTACATGGCAAGCTTATCCGACTGGAGGTAGGGATAGATTGCGCCTGCCATATCTGTAAACCAACTACGACTTGGGTATTACGTTGCCGATTAGATAAGGCAACGGCTCATAGTCATAGTTTGGTAAGATTGAGGAAACCGACTTAGAATAAGATAGGGTTTCCGATCTGTAAGCCCTCCTCCCAAGACTATATAAGGGGGGTAAGGGGCGTCCCTTGAGGGATATGGTTTTTAGATCATATGCTTCATGAGAAGTTAGATGAGCTTTCAGCTTTGGATACACAAGATCATGAGATCAATAAAGACACTCGGCGGATCGAATCCCCAAAACAGGAGTAGGGTATTACCTCACGAGAGGGCCTGAACCTGTCTAAATCTTCTTTTCCTCCTAACCCATTGTGCTTGGCGATCTCAACTGCACCCCCAATTTCATATTGCCGAAACCGAGTTTCGACAAAGATGCTTTCGCGAACTTAAATATTCGGCTGATCGGCCATATGTATCTAAGAACTTTGATTGGTGCACTTTGTAATACTTAAAACTTAGCACTTATTAACTTAGAGATATCAAATGCTTGGATCAAAGTGCTTAGTGTGTTCCTTTTGTTAGGAACACCCTAATCATGAGTATGAGTTAAAAATAATTGAGACAATGTAGATCTTTAGCCATCTGGTGTCAAGTCTCCTGAATGTGTAACACGTCTGGTCACCGCCTTCGTGTGGTTTGACGGGCACATCTCAGGCTGAAGTTGACTGGCAGGCTAAAGGCCCAGCAAGGTCTCAGTTATTTTTCTCTCAGAGCGTCGAATGTCTTACTATGTTTCTGGGAAGAATTGGTGCAATCCATTCACACCTCAAATATAATAAGAGGTTCGGAAGGCGTCCCGACAATTATTTAGTGAAATAAATAATTTATTGAACATGGAGAATTATTTAGTGTATACTTTAGTGAAATAAATAAATTTTGTAATGGATAAAATACTTTGTATTAAATTTTATTGAACATGGAGAATTATTTACTGAATTATTCAGTGAAATATATAAATTGTATAAGTGGAAAAATTATATCGTTGATGGGCTATATATTAATGACCGATAGGGAAGATGTCCATTCCAAACAGGCTTAAGCTTTGAGCCCGACAGAGATGATTTATGCACTAATCGGGTTTAAACTTTATGCACGTCACCGATGAGTCATCGGTGATGGGCCTTAATTGCATTCGACATAGATGATTAATTTATTAATCAGGCTTAATCTTTAAGCCCGTCACCGATGAAGTCATCCGTGACAGGCGTTATATCAAGCCCATTACCGATATAATTTTTTCATCGACCGTTGGGCGCCGATCTAGACATCATCTGTGACGGGCTCTATATTAAGCCCGATTGAGATGACTCATATCAATCGGGCTTAATCTAAAGCCCGTCACAGATGTGATTCCAAATCTGTTCAGCTCTATGCATTAGCGCGAAAAATTTCTTAAGTCCTCACTCACTCAGAACCCTAGCACGTCGTCCCTAAGCACGTCGCCGTCGTCCCCGAGCCCTACGCCGTCGTCCCCGAGCCCTGTGCCATCGTCCCCGAGCCCATCGTCGTCGTCCCTGAACCCTACGTCGTCGTCCCCGAGCCCGGTGCCATCTTCTTCCCTCGTCGCCACCGAGCTCCAGCAGGTTGGTCTCCATCTCATGTGCCTACAATATAATGGTGTTGAATGTGAGATGTGCCATGCATGTATATGAATCTGAGATGTGCCATGCATGTATATCAATATGAGATATTGCCATGCTATGAATTCAATACTTTGAGATTGAAGGGTTACGCGGAAGCTACGCTAGCCGAAAACAAAAATTTCTACCGCGCAAACCAGGAACACTTGCAAGTAAGGGCCGATAGATCGTTACCGATTGGAGTGTGCAGCGGAAACAGCCAATCAGGGCTATCCGATCCGGAAAGTGTAGCCGATTCTCGCAAGCCGACAGCCGATACCCGGGGACAGCCGATTCGCCAATCAGCCGATTCGCAGATGCCGTATAGCCGATCCGAGTCGTCCGACCGTGTTCTCGCGCCTCGCTCCGTGCGCCCGACCGCAGCCGATCCGAAGCCGATCTACGGCGCGCAACGTAGCGCGCCTCTACCGGTATCCACACGTCCGGGGACAAAACGCCGTACACCCGTGTGCTAGCACGCGATGCAAGGCTAGGGTTTGGCTCGAAAGTGGGGAGGGTTTCCGTGGAGATTGATCTCGGCAACTTCTGTTGCACCCGATGCAATTGACGTGCCGCAGCTCTCCACCCCTCCCTCCTTTATATAGAGTTGGCCGACTGGGACTAGTGGCCGATCGGACTCTATTTTGAATCGGATCCTATCCGAATCTCACGAGTTGGCTGCCCATACGTCGTAAGCCTATAGGACTCTATCCGATCGGATCCCTATCCGATCGAGCCGTATCCGAGTCCAACTCGAATGCCTGTTCTTATCCCCTTAAGCGTGCGACCCGTAGGTTCAGGTATACTCGGTTTCGGCTATAGACTAACTTAGCCGACCGTCGGCTCGAGTCCAACTCACCGACACATCACACGGCGCCTAGCAGCACATATTGACACCATAGTATACAAGAATATAATATTGGCTCGAACCTGTAATGTGTACACAAATCCCTTTGCCTCACGATACCGGTTAAGCTATAGGCAAGATGTGTGCCATCCCTTCAATGCTTAACCATTCACTCGAACCGTATTGGATTATTCGTCCTGTTGATTGACTCCTCAATCAACTTAGCATGGCCATGCATTTCCATAATCCATTACCTCGAGGGGCCCAGAGATATCTCTCCAAAGGAGGGGCAAATTCCATCTTGATCACTCACATCCCACTCACTGTTTCATAGCAAACCCGAAAACTACCTTTATAACTACCCGATTACGGAATAGCGTTTGGTAGTCCCAAAGTAGGCTACTACACATGTTGGAATCCATGGTGATCTCGGTCTAAGGACTTTGTACCAACACTACCCGAGACCAACTAATGGCACATTAATTCTGTAGTGTCTCATGGTGGGTCTATCCAACAATGTGTTCTCCAACACATATGTCCATGTTTATTGATTTGGTATCTTCATACCCATGATCTATGAGACATGATCATCAATCAATAAACATGCCGATCTTAGAATCATATTTTGTTCCAACAATATGACATATGATCGGGGATCGTTTAGAAATAGATTCATACATAAAGAGTCTCATAAATAAGTCACGTACTTATTGATCAATACAAGATGTCTATTTCATGGAACTGAATAACACTTTATTCATAAATACATAAACATTGACATGATATCCAACATCTCCATGTTGCCTCTAGGGCATATCACTAACAATCTCCCACTTGCACTAGAGTCAATCATGTAAGTATCTAATACCCATTGCTCTTGTGTGCGCCTCATGCTTCGCTAAGGGAGAGGTTTTGTCGGCGGATCGGCTATGTTGAGATCCGTGTGCACATTGCATATCTTGACATCACCTCTGTCCACAATCTCGCGGATGAGATGATATCGCCGAAGTATGTGTTTGGACTTCGATATGACCTCGGCTCCTTGGCTTGCGCAATGGCTCCACTATTGTCACAATAGAGAGACATTGGACCAGTCGTACTAGTCATCACACCAAGCTCAGAGACGAATTTCTTGATCTAAACAGCCTCCTTTGCAGCCTCCGAAGCAGCAATGTACTCGGCCTCCGTTGTAGAATCAGCAACGTACCACGCTTGGAACTCTTCCACTGATCGCGCCTCCGTTCGAGCGAGAACATGAACCCGGATTGCGATCTATAATCATCCTTGTCTGTTTGGAAGCTAGCATCGGTGTAACCACTTACAACGAGCTCTTCTTCACCTCCATAGACTAGGAACATATCCTTAGTTCTTCTCGAGTACTTAAGGATATTCTTTACTGGCGATCCGTGACCTTCACTGGATCCGATGTATCTGCTCGTAGCACTCAAAGCGTACGAGACATCGGGGCGTGTACAAAGCATGGCATACATGATGGATCCAATTGCCGAAGCATATGGAACCATACCCATCTTATTCCGCTCATCATGTGTCGAGGACACCGATTCTTGCTAAGATTAATGCCATGTGACATGGGCAAGAAACCTTTCTTGGAATCATGCATGTTGAACCTTTTCAACACCTTGTCAATGTATGTACTTTGGCTTAATCCAATTAGCCTCTTGGATCTATCTCTATAGATCCGAATGCTAATATATATGTCTTTGCCTCCCTAAGTCTTTCATGGAAAAACTATTTTTCAATGAAGACTTGACGGATTCAAGCATAGGGATATCATTTCCAACCAGTAATATGTCATCCACATATAAGATTAGAAATACAATTGCGCTCCCACTGACCTTTTTGTAAACACAGGCCTCTTCTTCATTTTTGATGAAACCAAACCCTTTGATTACTTCATCAAAACGAATATTCCAACTCCGAGATGCTTGCTTCAATCCATAAATGAATTTCGTAGCTTGCATATCTTTCCAGGCGATTTTGGATCGACAAAACCCGAGGTTGTATCATGTATACATCCTCGCTTAGGTTTCCATTTAGGAAAGCCGTTTTGACATCCATCTGCCATATCTCATAATCGAAATATGCAGCAATCGCTAGGATAATCCGAATAGATTTAAGCATTGCGATGGGCGAGAAGGTTTCATCATAATCAACTCCTTGAATCTGTTTAAAACCTTTCGCCACAAATCGCGCCTTATAGATGTGAACATTTTCATCCATATCGGCCTTTTCTTAAAACCCCATTTACACTCAATGGTTTTGACACCATCGGTGGATCAACCAAGTTCCAAACTTGATTGTTGTACATGGATTCTATTTCGGATTTCATGGCTCCAAGCCACTTGTTGGAATCGGGTCCCACCATCGCTTCCTCATAGGTCTTAGGTTCATCGTTGTCCAACAACAATATATCACGTTGTACCGCACCGTGGACCTCTCGGGCGCACGACGTGATCTTTCGACCTCCGTGGGGCTGGTGTATCTACAACCGGTGGCGCAACACTTTGTTCCTCTGTTGTGGTTACGTGGTCGCTGAAACGTTTTACGGTGTTTCTTGAACTTCTTCAAGATGCACCCTGCTCCCACTAACCCTTCTTGAAAGAAACTCTTTCTCCAAGAAGACACCGTGTCGGGCGACAAACACTTTGCCTTGTTCCCGATTATAAAAGTAATATCCCTTAGTTTCCTTAGGATATCCCACAAAGAAGCACTTGTCAAATTTGGGTGTGAGCTTGTCGAGCGTAAACGTTTTACATAAGCCTCACATCCCCAAATTTTGAGAAAAGACAAACTAGGGGTTGCCCTGTCCATATCTCATATGGTGTCTTTTCAACCGACTTAGATGGAACTCTATTTAGTGTGAGCGCAAGCTGTTTCAAGAGCATATCCCCGGAAGGATAACGGAAGATCACTTTGGCTCATCATCGACCGCACCATGTCCAACAAGGTGCGATTTCTCCGTTCGGACACCCCATTCCATTGTGGAGTTCTGGCGGAGTCAACGTGGAACAATTCCGCAATCTTTCGATGATTACCAAACTCTTGGCTGAAGTATTCCCCTCCACGATCGATCGTAGAAACTTGATTGTTTTCCCTAAATGATTCGTACTTCATTCTGGAATTCTTTGAACTTTTCAAAGGATTCGGACTTATGCCTCATTAAGTAGATATAACCATATCTACTAAAGTCATCGGTAAAGGTAATGAAGTACGATAACCACCTCGGCCGTTGAGCTCATTGGTCCACATACATCGGTATGTACGAGTGCCAATAAGTCACATGCTCTCTCACTATGTCCCGTGAAAGGTGCTTTTGTCATCTTACCAAGTAAACAAGACTCACATGTCTCAAATGATTCAAAATCAAAAGAGTGAAGCGAGTCCATCCTCATGGAGCTTCTCCATGCGTTTCTTATTTGTATGGCCTAAGCGACAATGCCGGATAAACGTGTGGTTTATATCATTAGAGAGTTGCCTTTCGTATTAATGTTATAGATGGGAGATGCTTCAAGATTCAAAACGTATAATCCATTCACCAATGGAGCATGAAAATAGAACATATCTCGAGATATATTGAACAACCATTGTTCATTGATCTAAAATCATATCTTTCCGCTTGCAAAAATGAAGCGGAAATAACGTTTTGACATAGTGTTGTAACACAATAACAATTATTTAATTCCAAAACTAATCCTGAAGGTAGATGAAGTGGTACGGTGCCGAAAGAACGTAGCAACGCTTGCTCCATTGCCGACACGCAGGTTCACCTCTCCCCTTCTCAAGCCTCTACTTCTTCTCATTCCCCGCAACGATTTGCAAATATGAGCTACGATCCGGTATCAAATACCCAAGAGTCGAGTAGGTGAAGTAGCAAGATTAATGTCTATAACATTAATACCGGCGTAAGTCGTACTTTGCTTCTTTTTGAGATCCTCCATGTACTTCTTGCGGTTCCTCTTCCAAGTGGCTTCTCTCCTTGCAATAGAAGCAAACGGCATCGATGCCGCCGACCCTTCTTGCCCTTCTTTGCATTGGAGGCACTCGCGATCTCATCGGGAGTTAACTTCCTCTTGGTGCAAAGCTTCTTGACGGTGGTTTGCGCTTAGCCTTCGCATCATCATCACATGATGACCGTTTTTCTGGATACTCTCCTCACTGTCTTTAGCATCCCATGCAATTTAGCCAAGGTCCTATCCATATTCTTCATGTGATAATTTAATATGAATGGCTCGAAGCTCGGAGGGAGCGGCGGAGAATCACATCGAGCCAACTCTTGGCTAAGGGGAAAACCCAGTTTTCCGGACTCTCAATATAGCCAATCATCTTTATCACATGCGGATCGACGGGATTCCCTCAACAAGCCTGCATGCAAACAAGGACTTTGAGGTGTTGAACCTCTCGGCCCGAGCTTGGTTCTCAAACATGCCACGCAGCCCGAATAATAGTGTGAGCATCGTGCTCTCATATTGCTTCGAAGCTCGGGGGACATTGTAGCAAGCATGAGACAACTTATATCTAGGGCATCATTAGTGTGCTTCTCATAAGCCCTCCGTGCGTTGCGGTGGCATTATTTGGCAAATCCTCGGGATAGGGTACTTCAAGAACGTACTCTTTACGCTCTTGCTTGAGAACAATTCTCAAGTTGCGATACCAATCCATAAAGTTTGTTCCATTTAATTTTTCCTTTTCGAGAATAGATCGCAAATTAAAGGTACTGGGTGTAGTATTAGCCGCCATTTATTCTACAACAGAAAATGCAAAGTTTAGCACAATGTTTATGCTATGCCTATTGTTAAACAATTTAACATTAGACTCCCATTACGTATTTTCCACCTTCCCTCTAGGTTACGTATTGGGTCAAGATCCACATGTTAATTAATTTTCTAGTGAGCTTTGGCATCACCGCTAGAAAATTAGTAACATCGTAAGCAACACCTTGCTAATCACATCTCTATGTGACTCCTCTTGTTGGTGTGGCATCTCCATGCCCCGGCGCCAACCTATGCCCCAAGGCCCAAAACTGTTTTGATAGCCTTGTTAAGTAAACCAAATGCTCCTGCATGTATATGTCGACATATACCCCTCGTGTTATGATAGAGAATGGCACTCTGCTTTGGCGGACCCACCATTGATGAGCATAACGGTGACGGGTGCAACATTTGGAAGGGCATCATTACTACTTAATTTTGCGAGGATGCTATCCTATCAAACAAACATATCACATATGAAAGCAAGAAGAATAGCATATAGTGAAATAGTATGGCCCCCTTCACATGGTGATCTCCATCTCCATGCCGGTGTACGGATCTCCATCTTCATCACCGTTCTTTCGAGTGCCGAATGCTTGATTTCTTCAAACTAAGATACTACTATAGAAGCTCTAATTGAAGATTACATCGACTCGCAGTCGTGAAAGAATATTACAAGCATTGCACGTATGAAAGAATATTACGGATTGCACATATGAAAGAATATTACATGCATCACATACATCTCATACATCTCATACATACAATAGGGCCATACCATCTCAAAGCATTCTCTGCAAACACAAGTTAGGCGTAGAAACGTTTTCTACTTATCGCGAGCTACGGCATCGAGACGACCTATAAGGGGGTACGCACACGGCGGTCCGAACACCACACGAAATTCATAGATCCAATCTATGAATTCGCTTACTGAAACCATGTTGGCATGATCATATTATGCCGTCCCGATACACTATCAAGGGAGATGGTTTGCGTAGGCGCGAGGCAGCTAACAAGATCGGACTACGAGATAGCTTTGGCATAATCACATTATACCGTTCGATACACTATCAAGGAACGCTATCTCGAACCCAACTCAAACCGAGTTATATGGAAATTGCTTCGACATAATCACATTACGCCGTTCCGATACACTATCAAGGAACGCAATTACCATTAACTCTCCTCAACGAATCCCGTAAAACCGATTGATCTAATCAACCCGTGCGCAAAACTTGTTCCGATCCAATCTAAAACCCGAACTAAGCAAGATTAGCTCGATACCACTAAGGGTTACGCGGAAGCTACGCTAGCCGAAAACAAAAATTTCTACCACGCAAACCAAGAACACTTGCAAGTAAGGGTCGATAGATCGTTACCGATTGGAGTGTGCGAAAAGCCAATCGGGGCTATCCGATCCGAACAGTGTAGCCGATTCTCGCAAGCCGACGGCCGATACCCAAGGACAGCCGATTCGCCAATCAGCCCGATTCGCGAGATGCCGTAGCCGATCCGAGTCGTCCGACCGTGTTCTCGCGCCTCGCTCCGATGCGCCCGACGCAGCCGATCCGGCCGATCTACAGCGCGCAACGTAGCAGCGTCTCTACCGGTATCCACACGTCCGGGGACAAAACGCCGTACACCCGTGTGCTAGCACGCGATGCAAGGCTAGGGTTTGGCTCGAAAGTGGGGAGGGTTTCCGTGGAGATTGATCTCGGCAACTTCGTTGCACGCGATGCAATTGACGTGCCGCAGCTCTCCACCCCTCCCTCCTTTATATAGAGTTGGCCGACGGGACTAGTGGCCGATCGGGACTCTATTTTGAATCGGATCCTATCCGAATCTCATCCCAGACGTCGTAAGCCCATAGGACTCTATCCGATCGGATCCCTATCCGATCGAGCCGTATCCGAGTCCAACTCGAATTCCTGTTCTTATCCCCTTAAGCGTGCGACCACGTAGGTTCAGGTATACTCGGTTTTGGCTATAGTCTAACTTAGCCGACCGTCGGCTCGAGTCCAACTCAGCCGACCTATCAACGCGGCGCCTAGCAGCACATATTGACACCATAGTATACAAGAATATAATATCGGCTCAACTGTAATGTGTACACAAATCCCTTTGCCTCACGATACCGTTAAGCTATAGGCAAGATGTGTGCCATCCCTTCAATAGCTTAACCATTCACTCGAACCGTATTGGATTATCCGTCCGTTGATTGACTCCTCAATCAACTTAGCATGGCCATGCATTTCCATAATCCATTACCTCGAGGGGCCGAGATATCTCTCCAAAGGAGGGGCAAATTCCATCTTGATCACTCACATCCCACTCCATGTTTCATAGCAAACCCGAAAACTACCTTTATAACTACCCAGCTACGGAATAGCGTTTGGTAGTCCCAAAGTAGGCTACTACACATGTTGGAATCCATGGTGATCTCGGTCTAAGGACTTTGTACCAACACTACCCGAGACCAACTAATGGCACATTAATTCTGTAGTGTCTCATGGTGGGTCTATCCAACAATGTGTTCTCCAACACATATGTCCATGTTTATTGATTTGGTATCTTCATACCCATGATCTATGAGACATGATCATCAATCAATAAACATGCCGATCTTAGAATCATATTTGTTCCAACAATATGACATATGATCAAGGATCGTTTAGAAAAAGATTCATACATAAAGAGTCTCATAAATAAGTCACGTACTTATTGATCAATACAAGATGTCTATTTCATGGAACTGAATAACACTTTACTCATAAATACATAAACATTGACGTGATATCCAACATCTCCATGTTGCCTCTAGGGCATATCACTAACAGAGATGTCATGATAATGTTGTATATGTGTATATTGGCTCGGGATAATACTGTGTAATGTGTGTAGATGAATGTAGCTTTGTTATATTTTGATGTTGGCACCAACATAATGTTGTATAGTTTCCTAACACTTTTTACAAACTAACAAATATCTAGTGAGAAATGAGAATATATTAGTGTTGTCTTATTACATTTGAGTTAGTCATTTCCTTTCTCTTTTAAATATAAGGGAATATATATAAAGCATGTGATCTTTATTTTTCTTGAAATGAAATGCATATATTAGTGATTGTGCTAGGACTCTTATAGTTGTATTGATGTTAGTTGGTGACCGGCTTATTATCTGTATTACCTCCTACCTTTCAAAATTATATTCAAAGATTTATTCTCCTTTCTTTAAAAAATAAATTTTGTATTTCCAATCCCTCTTCTTCTCGAGTAAATTATTTTTTTCATTTTATGATGTCGCAAGCTATTTAGAGGATGTCGCAGCATGACGGAACACCGTCAGCGACAGCTAGTGGGTCCATAAGGTCATGAGCCCCTAGGAGTGCCAATAGAATCCGAAGGGAGAGGTACACCATAATAGAGGTGGACCTCCTAGGAAAGCCGACCGCACCCAAGAACGTGTGCAGGAAATTTAGCTCCATATGCGGGACAATAAGGAGGCAGACCTTCATGATCTTGGTTGATAATGTCAAGGACGTGCCGGACATCGAGAAGGAATCTGCATGGCTGAAATTCAAGGAGAGCTTCGACTATCCTATAGCCGACGAGGAAAGGCTAAAAACTATGGCCTTCAAGTTGTTTGGAACCGCTTGAAAGAACTTTAAGTCCAAGCTAGTCAACGAGTACATCAACAACCCCAGCGCAGGGGAGCCTTTTGGGGAATGCCCCTCGCTCATGCAAGAGGTGTGGGAGCAGTTCGTCAAGAAGAAATCAACTGAGGAAGCCCAAGACAAAGTCGAGGCTTTTAGGGAACTCTAGGCTCAGAACGTGCACCCACACCGGCTTGGCACCGGGGGATATGCCAGGAAGCTTGAGCAATGGCAGGAAGAGGATGAGGCAGCAGAGGCATTCAACACGCCGCCTCCATTTGCCGATAACCCGCACCCAAGGGCAAGGAGCTGGGCAAGGGCAAGGGCTGTGAAGAACAGCGATGGAACAATCACTTTCCATAATGTCCAAGATCAACAAGTTTACAAACATACTGTAAGGGTCTCACCTTAATATGTTTATTTTCATTACACAAATCGTACTCTCGATTTATACCGAACTCACTTGTACTGCAAAAGGAGTTGGTTGCCGTGAGACAGACCTCCAAGAGGCCTGCTCTTCTAGACGCGATGATGACATCCTAACTCAAGTGTTAGGCAACAGCGAACACTGTGGACGGACCAGGGGCGTTGGCGCTTCCGTCCCCTGGAAATATGGTTTCCAGAATACGCAGCGCAGTACAAGAAGCAGGCCCTCTCAAAGTCAGAAAAAGATGCACGTCTGGTCAGGACGATCCGGGAGCAGGTCAGAGTCGAGCTAAGATCTGAATTAGAGGAGAAGTTGCAAGAGGTGACTACCAAGATTAGGGAAGAGATGGAGCACACCTTTCGACCGCCGAGCACGCCGTCGTTCTGATCTAAGACAGTCCAACACAAAAGCGGAGCAGTGTGGCATTACATCCACAACCAGTCCTATCCGCCGTCGATCAAATAACGGTAAAACTCTCGGCCACAATGCGTAACAGTCTTAACAAATCCTTATAATATAGTATTCTAAAATTATGGATGAATCTATCGCAGGAACCGACTAGCTGTGTGCTAACAGTTAAGGTGATGTCGACCTTTATGGTTTTGGTGGCCGAGGGACTTGCCTTTAAGCCGACCCCAGATACAAGAGTGCAACTGATGGCTGACCAGGTGAAAGTGCAATTAGACACGGTGAAGAACGAATGGGCCCATTTGCCATTGCAGCATCCACCAAACGATGAGATCCTAACCCTAGGAGCTGCAAGTGGAACCTTTATTCAATGGTAGAAGGACCTCATTGAAATCAAGTTGACTCTGAGGTCAGCCACTCCACCGAGCACTCGGCCGCCGCCCCAACCGGCACCTGCTCCTTCAGCCCCTACAGCCTCTCCAGCTCCCGCTGTTCGACAAGGTGACATGGAGGCCGACAACATGGCCATTAATCCCCCACCGCTCAAGAAATCAAGGAAGGCGTGTTCCTCTCCTCCGCAAGTAACCAACGAAAAACTTGCGGCAAGGGTGAGAGGAAGAGCCCAAGACAAGGCGCAGTCCTCGCGTCTAGCTTCGAAGAAGCTAGACATGACCAAGAACGTTCCTCCGGTGTTGTTCCAACTAGGCATGCCTTTGGTTGGAGACGACGCCCTACGAATGATGGGCAAAGCTTGCAGGGAGCTCCACCTCTACTACATGGAGAGGACAAGCAAGAGGACGAAGAAGGAGAATGACATCATAGGTTATCACGATGAAAACCCATTTTTAGGCCTGAAAACTACATTGCCATAAACTTCAAGTATCTGTTCGACCTCTACAGACTACGAGCGGTGGACACAAGTCTACTCAAGTGCTACTCCTTGTAAGTATTCTTGCGTTTCTCAATTTTGGTAACAATAATCCTTATAACACGCTTATAAGTGACATTGTCTTATGTGTAGGCTTAGTTGAAAGTGGTGCTAGATATATGCACCGGAAGTGACCTTCCTGGATCCACAATTGGTCATGGTCGCCAATCTTCATCACGTCAAGAAGGCCATGGTGGACTACATAGTTGAGACCTTATTGTTCAACCAAAATAAAGAGTACTTTCTGTGCGCCTATAATCAATAGTAAGTGTGTACCCTAAATATATGCAATTGCATGACACGTAGTGTTTTAGAATTTAACTTTCACTATATTAATGTCGCAATGCCCATTGGATCCTTGTGGTCATTATGCCAAAGTGGAGTATATATAATTACATAAACTCCAAAATCACTAAGACGTATGACTGGACCCCGATCCAAAAAGCAACGAAGCGTGGGGAACATATGTGGAAAAAGGAGGCCGGCATAACAATTACCAAAAAAGCTTGATCCACAAAATGGACTTTCCCATCAAACAATAAATAGGCGACCAGTGCAGATTCCATGTGTGCTACAACATGCGAATTATGTACAACAACAAGTTTATGACTATGGCTGAATTTGAGGTTTGTGATCACAATTGTGATATACACTACCTACTTCGAATTATATATATATCGATCGACTAATTTCGAACTATGTACATGTAGGATACTATATCCAATTCTGTGCCTAAAAGCTTCGATGGGATTAGAGAAGAGATAGCGGAATTTATTGTCCACAACATAATACATCCAAAGGAATATGTAGATTACAGGGTTAAAGTCCGGGATAGGATGAACTTTTTTTAACATTTTGAAATTAATGTAAAAGACATGTAAATATGTAATACTTATGATATTATTAAATTAAAATTACCAAATATGCTTTATACTTGCAATGTAAAATATGTGAATAATGGATGCGTATGTGAATAGATGTTGTGAATAGATGTTGTCAGATGTATGTGAATGTCAGATGTAATATATTTTTGTTTCTATAGTTTTTGCAGCGGGCATGGCTAGCAAAGGCCTGAGGCTAGCGAAAAACAGAATAATTTTTTTGGGGGAAAAATTCATCAGTGACGGACTTTAAATTAAGCCCGATGGAGATGTTAGTCATCAGTGACGGGCTTAAGTTAAAGCCTGATTGAGATGTTAGTCATTCGTGACGCGCACTAATTCAGGCCCGTTTGAGACTATACCATCGGTGTCGGGTCTGTTTGACTGGTCTTCTGAGTCAAACCTATTGGTGACGGACGTAAGTTTAGGTCTGACAAAGATAATTAAAATCGGTGACGAGCTTTTGCCCGATAGAGCTTCTGGTCTTACTGAATGATACGCGTACTATATATCGAGGTTGTCATTAGTCGCACATATTAAGAAATCATAATATATTCTCATAAAAAGATATAACACTACAAGAAATTCCCTTATACATGACGGTTTAATTGTGACATTCCAACAAATCATCACAGAACGTAGTCATCTGTGAAGGTTCAAATCTAAGGTGATAGATCCATGACGTTTGGTTAAATTATCGTCATAGATGGACGTCACAGATCAGTTTGGCACCTCCATAGTAATGTATAACACACTCAGGGGGAGGTCACAAAAATGTATGACGGACTCAGCGGGAGGTCACAGATCCAACATCCAACGTGTCATGCTGATGTGGGCGGGGGGGTGACGCTGGGCTAGTGGGACCTACATGTCAGTGATGGATGTAAATAGGGAAGGTGAATAGGGAAGGTGGGTCCTACCTGTCGGTGAGGAAGATAAATATGGAAAAAAAATCAATTTTTGTTGCTAGTTGCCATGGGAATCGAACACCAGCACCTGGTACTCATTTTTTTTTGTTATCGATCTGTTTAATTACTCTTTCTAGCCCGAGCGCTGTCCCCTTTCTATTAATCAACCAACGTGGCGAAGGGGCCAATATGGCGAGGTATGTCCCAAGCCATACCGCAGCCCGGCCCAAACAGGGACCCCCTGTTGGCCAGCCCAACAAAAAGAAACAATCCCACAGTAGTACGAGGTCACGCATGCACGAGCGAGCGGCTGGAACTAGGAGGGCACAGGAGCGAGTTGGGCGACGGCAAAGGGCGGCAGAGCTAGAGATGGTGACGCCGTGGCGGGTAGGCGCCGGGGCCAGGCCAGGGCACAAGTGTGGGCAGGGGCAGGCAGGGGCGACGCCGCGGAGGGATGCGGAGGCCGATGGCTGGAACAGAGCAATTTGAGTTGGAGGAGCATGTTAAGTTGAGGAATTTTATTTCACACAGTGATTTGAGGATTGGTATGGATTTGGAAGCAAATTTTAATTAAGTGATTTCATTTGTTAGTTGAGGTAGAGGTTGAATAAAGATTTTAATTTAAGCAATTTTTGTATGTAGATGGACAAACGTTGGATTCATGGTGCTCTTTTTACACCTCAGTATATTTGTGGTGTGAGGTCTTTCATGAACTTTGTCAAAGAGTGATTTACTGACGCGGAGAAGATTTTGTGCCCATGTCAACGCTGTATGAACAATAAATCTCTGGAGCAAAATGAAGTTGAGAGGCACCTACTGCTCAATGGCATGTCCAGCACATATAGCAGGTGGATAGATCATGGAGAGAACAATGATATTCATGTTTTGGAGCATCTAGCAGTAGTTGAGGATGCAAATGTTGACTCTGTTGTATCTGAGCACAATAACGATTCTGTTTTATCTTAGCACACTAGTGATTGTGGTCTTGAAGGGATGTTAGGGGAACTCATGAGGTTTGAACAACATGGAAATGAGGCTGCACCTGAAGATGGAAATGAGGATGCTGCATCACATTTCAAACAGTTGATTGAAGATGCTAAGCGTGAGCTATATCCTGGTTGTACGAATTTTTCAAGGTTCACATTTGTAATCAAGATGCTCCATGTGAAGTCATACTATAGGATAACTAACTCAGCATTTTCTGCAATTTTGAATATCTTGTTAGAAGCATTCCCACAGTTTAGTACTATTCCAAAATCATATGAGGAAGCACAGAAAATGCTACGTGAATTAGGACTTGGTTATGAATCAATTCATGTGTGCCCCAACAATTGTGTGCTATTTAGAAAGACATATGCACAATTGGATAGCTGTCCAGTGTGCGAGGCATCAATATGGAAAGACCCTGAGAGGAGGAAGGTTCTAGCAAAAGTATTGAGGCATTTTCCATTGGTCCTTAGGCTGCAAAGGATGTTTGTTTCCAAAAAAAAGATCTGAGGAAGCACAGTGGCATAAGTTGAAGAGGAAATACAATGAGAAGGACATGACCCATCTTGCAGATGAAAAGGCATGGGAAGATTTTGACAACCGTTGGCCTGATTTTGCTGAAGATGCACGGAACATAAGACTTGGACATGCCACAGATGGTTTAAATCCTTTTAGCAACATGAGTTCTTCTTATAGCATGTGGCCTGTTTTTGTGATTTCATACAACTTACCACCGTGGGCATGCATGGATGAATCAAATTTCATGACGACTTTGTTGATTCCCAGTCCTCATTCACCGGGAAAGGCCTTCGATGTTTTCTTGTAGCCTCTTGTAGAAGAATTACTTGAGCTATGGTATGGTGTGGATACTCTTGATGCTAACACCGGAAAAGATTTCAAGCTTCGTGCTGCAGTGCTATGGTGCATTCATGATTATACAACACTAAGTACCCTGTCAGGCCGAACCAAAAGTGGTTACTTTGCTTGTCTCCATTGTGTCAAAAATCCTCTATCGTATGCCATAAGGAGCAAGTTGTGTTATGTTGGCCACTGTCGTTTCCTTCCGAGAGGTCATCGTTTGCGCAAGGCCAGTGAATTTGCATCCCTTCATGATAGTAGTGTGAAGCCAACTAGTTTCACCACAGAAGAGCTACTACAAGAATTAGAAAGGTTAGAGATGTTAGAGTAGGACAGAAAAGGAAGCGTTCGGGAAATCGTGTGCCAATTTGGGGTAGAAGGATTTGTTTGTGGGACTTACCATATTGGCCATATCTAAAGCTTAGGCACAATCTAGATGTCATGCATATTGAGAAAAATGTTTGTGAAAGCCTCCTTGGGACAATTCTGGACATAAAAGGAAAGTCAAAAGACACAATTAATGCAAGGCTCGATCTATCGGATTTGAAAATTAGAAACGAGTTGCATTTAAAGCATAATGGAGATTCATATGACCTGCCCAAAGCTCGATATACGTTGTCCAAGTCAAAAAAGACTCAATTTTGTAATTTCTTACAGGAGGCCAAATTTCCAAACGGGTATGCTTCAAATATAGAAAGATGCCTACAGGATGACTCAATCAAGTGGCAAGGCCTGAAAACTCATGACTGCCACATTCTGTTGCAAAGGATTATACCTGCTGGGCTGAGAGGGCTGTTGGTGATGATATATATCAAAAGTTATATATCAAACTCTTGCTGAGTTAGGCAAATTTTTTAGGGAATTGTGCAGCCAAAAACTAAACAAAGATGTCTTGGCTCGAATGAAGACTGAAATACCAGTCATACTATGCAAGCTTGAGAAAATCTTCCCCCATGCATTTTTTGATGTCATGGTTCACCTTGCTGTCCACTTGCCTGATGAGGCCATCCTCCGTGGATCTGTCCAATTCGGGTGGATGTACCCGATTGAACAACGCTTGTACACATTGAAAAGGTCAGTTAGGAACAAGGCACGCCCAGAAGGCTCAATTGCAGAGGCTTTTGTGGCAGATGAAGCCCTAAAATTTTTCTCCAGATATATGGATGATGTAGAGACACGGTTTAATCGACTCCCAAGAAATATTGGATTTGCAGATCAATCAGCCTATACTGTTGATGTTTTTGGGCATGGAGTTAATCTTATTGGTGCATGTGATCTTCCGTACTTTGAGGAACTAGAAAAGCTGGCTTGGTATGTTCTCCATAATTGTGATCAGTCACAGAAGTACATAAAGTATGTTTTTAATCTCTACAATTGTGATCAGGCCAAGATTAGCAACTTAATTTTTCTTTTTTGAGTTACAGAATGTTTGAAGATGAATTAAGAGCATCAGGGGTGCAGGCTGCAGACCTTGAAAGAAGGATAGAGCATGGATTTGATGGTTGGTTCAGGAATTATGTTTGTATCTTATAAATATCTTGAATTTTTGTATATAACTATGTTGGTGTTGAGACATTCCTTTTTGCAGATGTGGAGGTTGAATGCATCAGAAGAGGTAGATGATGATATTTTTGCCCTAGCTTGTGGGCTTGACCTTAGAGTGAGATCATACTCCACATGTGTCGTCAATGGTGTGCGGTACTGCACCATCAAGCGTGATCAAAACAAGAAGACACAAAACTCCGGGCTGGCATGTGCAAGCTCATACAAAGGTGAGATGATTGATTTTTATGGTACATTGAAAGAGATTATTGAGGTAGAGTACAACGCCAAGGAGGGTGGTACAAGAAGAACTGTTGTTGTTTTTAGATGTGATTGGTACAAATTGGAGGGAAAGCATACTGCAGTAAGGGATGATGGATTTTGTAAAAGCATCAATATTGGCAGCTTGTGGTATAAGAAAGACTGTTTTATTTTGGCTACTCAAGCTACACAGGTTTACTATTTGCCAGATATTAAGAATGGTACAAATTGACAGATTGTCCAGACATTTAAGCATCATCATTTGTACAATGTGTCTAAAATAGATGGTGTCGTATCCACTGCTGCACCCTATCAAGAGCAAACATGTGCTGTGCACACTGGCAGAAGACCAAAAGTTTCGGAGATCTTATCTGACATGCCTTTGAACAGAGTTGATGAGGCTAGCATTCATCTTGATGCTGCAGAGGTTGCTCGACTTAGAAAGGAAAAATGAATCCAATGCTACTAGTGAAGATGTAGAGGGTGACGAGGTCGAGGATGACACACTGATGGAGTACTTGAGTGAAGAAGAAGATGTCCCTGTTGAGGTTGATAGCGATGATGAGTAGTTTCGATACTAGTGAAATGAACATTTGTCATATTATTACATGCTATTTTCCCTATTTACTATTGCAGTTAAGAACCCATATTTGGAAGCATCAAGACATTTAGTTACTGTGCTTTTTATATGTTCAATGAGCAGCAACATCTGAGTCCTGTGTTCTGCTTCTTCTCTCAGTCATGAATATATCTGTATTTCATCATGGGCTGGCTGTTGTACATCTCCAGTCCACAATGTTAATCTCGAACACAGAAATAGTTTCTGAGAAAATACGCCAAAGATTGAGGCTAAATTTCAATTCAACTTGCCAAGCACACAGAACCACACAATGTAGAAACCATGGTCAGATCACGTGGAAATAGGCCAGTTTTTTCGTATTTCATAACTGATAGCACGCTGCCATGGTCTGAACTACATGTTACATGCATAGGCACTCTTAACTACATGCTGCAGAACAGCAGCACCATCACACTATCCATAGTAAACTGATCGATACACCAAACAAGACCCCAACTAAAAACACAAAGAAAATAGTTTTCACCTTCACGCTTCCAGCAGTCTTATTCGCAGCCAACGGTTCCAATGCTGCATCCTTTGCATTTAGCAGACTATTTCTCTACAGCAGCTGTTTTTGTTTCTCCAATAGCTGCTTCTCATACAGTTCATTGACTGTTCTCAGTTCATTGGCGTCTTCTCTTTGTACAGCAGCTTCCCTCTTCAACGTCCTGACAGCATTGCGAAGATCTAACAGCAAGGTCCTCACAAACTTGGAGTACTTAGGATCAGCCCATCGAAAAAAACTACAATCTCGATAAGTCTACAAAATTAGTTCAAAATTCGGTCGAAAAAAACTGAACATCAGGTCAATTTCATCCGTTGAAATACATGTCACCATCGGTGGAGGAGAAAAAAACATACCCACACATGCGGGCATCTGTAGTACCTCCATCCAGGATTGTCACTACTCCAAGAGATGAGCTTCAGCGATTTAAGGTTGCAGGAGCACATTACCGGTGGATTGTAGTCAAGAGGGCCGTCGCGGTAGGGTACGAGGGGGGCCCGAAACGCTAGATCCACCATCGCTGCCATGTCTTGTCGAAGAAACAGAGCTCCCTTCCGCCATGGCGTGGGGCTACAGGCTAAGAGAGCTACGGGGGGCAGGCGTCGCGGACTGCTGGCCGACCTCCCTACTCCCGCGCGGCTCCTCCGATGAGCACGGGCTATAGGCTCCATCGACAACGGTCGTGGGGCTGCAGGTGACAGAAGCCGCCGGCTTCTGGGCGTCCTCCCGCAAGGCTGCTCTAGCGACCTCGAGCTGCAGGCGCCACGGCCTCGTGGTCTGAGGGGAAGGGAAAGGAGCAAGGGGCGAAGAGGGTGCTAAAAACGCACAGCTTGCTGGTTTAAGAGCATCTCCAACGGTCTCTCTAGGGATGGGAATGGTTAGGTTCAAACCGTTCGATCCATTTATCCATTAAACCTATCCATAATTTTTTTTGAAGGGAAACAATAGGGGAGGCCCCTATTGGATATTCATTTTTTGGAGTGTGTTTTTTTGTATAGTTGCTAAATTTTAACTTAGAGAGTACGATGGAGTGGCTGTTGGAGATGCTCTAAGAAAACCGTCACAGCTTTCGGTAAAAACGCACAGCTTTTGCTATACCATCATTCCAACAGCCAGGTTAAGAAATTCAGTAGGAAACCATCATTCCAGAGCGGGTGTGGCTGATACGTGTTTGGATGGGACTAAATTTTTTTCTAAGTCCATGTCACTTTAAATGTGTAGATGTTATTGTGTAGTATTAAATATAGACTATTTACAAAACCAATTCATAATTGGTGGCTAATTGACGAGATGAATCTAATGAGCCTAATTACATCGTGATTCTGAAGCAGTGCCGGAAACCACAAAATCTTTCGCTACCTCCTTGCATGCAAGAATCACCTTTGATCAACATGAAACTTAGAAATATAAAAACCAGGCAGTAATTCAGCATGTTACAAAGTGAAAAAACAGGTACCATCAGCTGCTACTGTATTATTAATAGGCAAGAGACATGTAGTGAGGAGTAAGGTAGGATAAAGGATAAATTAACAGTGTGTTATTAAGAGGCAAGGGGGCTGTTCGGTGGCGCTGGCTGCTGCAGCCAGGCGCCAACTGCCTTGTCATGCTCAGGCTCGGACATGTCACTAGGCTGCAGCGCAGTCGCAGCTCTGCTGCAGCCAGCGTTGCGGAACAAGCCTAGGAAGATAGGATATACGGTTGGGAATAGAATATAGCTATACTGTCTAAGTTAACAGTGTGACTTTTTGTAGGTATGCTATTCCTTATAACCAAGACACCCCCTCTTAAATCACCTACTACTAGAACTTACGACCCGGTTCACGACGCCCTATCGGCTTTTGTTTAATACTTTAAAAAGGGAAAATTGCTAAGAGGAATCTGTGAATCCTATTTTAGTTGAGATGGAAGGCCTTATACGTGAATTGTATTTTAGTTGAGATGAAAGCCCTTATACGTGAATCATATTTTAGTTGAGATGGAAGCCCTAGCCTTGTTTAGTACGTATATTGATAGGAAAATTATTATACCTAAAAGAAAAAAGGGAATTATTATACCTAATCGTACTTAATTTAGATATTAATTACAGACAAAATGGGAGCTGTGCGAATAGGGCGTCGATATAAAATGGGCTTTGATGGGTTTAGGAAAAAGGGAAAAAGGCCTTCGTATACGCATACGTTGCGCTGAGTGAGGGACGGTTCTAACACGGCCCACAGTCCGCGTTGACAGTTCATCTTCTGAGCGATGCGAAATGACCGACCTATCCTATGATATCTCTTCGTATTCCACTGCCCATCTACCTATAATGGTCATTTCTACAGCATCCTCAATTTACTTTGGCAAGCACAGTTATTGTGCTTCTAGCATCTTCCTCTTCCACTCCGTCTGCATAGCGCGGGACACGATGAAACTCCGGAGCGGGTTGGAGTATGCTCCCTGCAGTCTGTGGCCGTGGGCAACTATGTCACGCAGATGGAAAGTAAAGCAGAAGCTGGCAAGTGGTCCTAAACCAGCCGAGAGCTCCAACTCCTCCATCGAGATGTGGGTGAAGCCGAAGGTGGAGACGGTTGTCGACGTGGATGCGACGGTTTCTTCACCAGCATCGACACCGGCAGCTGGTACGACTACGTTGGAAGCTGTTGGGATGTCCCCAGCTCCTTATCGCGTTTTGCATGTCGCGTGCGATGCGTGCATTCGTTCAACGTCTCATGCTGCAAGATCGTCGTCGCCTCCTCCTGTGTTCCCAGCCGTCCCTCCTGGTTTTGCCCCTAAATCCAGCACATAAAGGTTAGTATGCTACATTGTGTTTTTAAGTTGATTTTTCTAGACTTGTTTTTTGGGGTTTTAGAAGGACGCACAGTTTAGGTTTATTTAATTGAGTTTCTTTAAAAAGAGATTCTAAAACTGATTTTCTCTAAATTTTTTTGGCAGGGGCCTTACCATGCTAACCACATATGCGTGCCATCGTACAAAGTCTATGCTTCGCTAGTTCTTGCAACCAAGTATCAGAATAGAAATAGGCAGATAATATATATGTTGCCTTTATCATGTTAGATGGATCTTATATCTATCTTCTAGATAATTTGCTAATGTATGTAGTGGTTGAACTGTAGCGCTATGTATCAGTGCTTATGGTTGCTATGAAATGGTCTTATGTTTTGTGAACAATGTGGCGAAACCATTATGCTTGAAGAAGTGTGTTGTCTGTGTCTATTTGGGTAAAGATCCATTGAAAGGTATTTACAATTGGCAATGTGGCCCTGGTTTTCTGATGTTATCTTAAAATGTGTCTTTTAGCCTCAGTATTAGTATCTTCATCAGCGTAGTGAAAACGTTTGTCAATGTGAATTACTATGGTCGATTAATTGGCATTGTGTTTCCAGGGTTATTGAGATGATTGCTTGTCTTCTTCAATTACCTGAATATTCCAATCTCGTTCAAACTATCTCTAGCATAGCGAATTGCCTTGACCAGATCGTTGTGTTCGTCGAGCATACTGGCAAGCTCTGAAACAATTAGTGGATCAGGTTCATCGTTTGTGTTTTCTCTATCAAAAATGTTTATTCTGTTAGCAATTTCGTTTTCAGTCTCATATATGTATTGCTGTGCAAATTTTGGTCTAGCACCATGTTGAGGCAATAGGCTACCAATACAATGGTGCACAACACCGTTGATCTTAAAGATAGAAGGCGCATTTCCAGTGTTAGTTGACTTGTCTACATCGGCCCCTAACAAAGTGAACGCAAAAAGTGAGTTATAAGATCGGATCTGACATAAGAAACGCTTTGATCGTGCATCACCATCAAATCTCAGAAGCTTTGCTAAGAAACTCGGTGGACATTTTAGTTCAGGTAGGCTGATCTTACCACCCCTACAGCATAGATTGTACACAATCCTTCTTTGAGAAACAGCGTTGTCTCTCTTTACCCTCTCTTGGTACCAAAAAACAGCACCACAATAAGGACACTCATGCAAGGGGCCACCGTAGTATGATCGTTGAGCGCACAATGCTGCAATACTTCTAACCATTAATAACTGTTGTGCGCAGGGATAAAAATGGAGCTATGTAAGACAGTGGACACTAAGGAAACCTTTCAACGATGCAATGTAATCCTTAGACAAAGGCAATATGTTATCAATCATAGGAACGGGGCCTATACATGTGAAAGCACAACAAACAAACATCGGCGAAAGGAAAACGGTTAGCAGACATAAGCGGCACACTGAACTATCACAGCGCAAGTAAAAGGACTGATATCTAACCATACCTTGCTGTTGATGAGAAATTTTTCCCATGCGCTGGCCTGGGAGATCTGCTTAACTCCAGTGTAGTTCCGTCCTTAGCTACCTATGATTAACTAGGCGTGCCAATTGGCTTGATCTTTTAACCAATAAGAAATAATAAACAGATATATGCATTAAGGTTAAGGCTCAGGGAATCAATTTACATATATTGGCTATCCCGAGGCACATTTAAACTAAGTGACTGAGATAGATCGGCTATGCCAAGACAGTATAAATCACTTAATCTAAATATACATCAGGGTAACAAATATATGTATTTATAACCTAGCCAATGCTGCAGATCTAATGTGTGTTGGCTATTACATCGATGTATCTTATGAAAAGATATCAATCTAACCTAAATGCATTAAACCTAGATCAATCGGCTATCGGTTGATGCCAACAGACTGATACTGGCTTAAGGCATTTAACCAGATTGAGATCTTAATATAAGAGGCAGCTTTAATATATCTAATAGTAAATAACGCTAAAATACAATTAAAACAGGTAAGGCCGGCTGAAACTCCGGCACTGTCTCTAATGATAAACATCTAGCCGAATAGATCTTAATAATTCTAAAAGCGACTTAATAGGTCATGATGATGCAACATTAAGTACAAAAAGAAGTATTAGATCTATATGAACCGATATAAACCCTTTGAGACGGTGGATACAACATATAAACTAGTTTAACATCTAGATCTAGCTCTATCGGTTACTGTCTCCCGAGAGAAACCAGCCGACTGTAAGATAGATCCAGATATTAATCTAGTTTATATACCGTGTATGATAAATTGCGCAGCTTATAACATTAAATCTAGAGTGTCATGACGATGTAAGCACTAGACTAGATGATACAAACTACTAACGACAAGCATTTACCTCATTCGGGGGTAGAGATCGATGCAGCATGAAGCGAGATCAAGAACTCATCTAAAAGGAAAAGGTTTGGCGATGCGCCGAGATTGTATTGATGTGTGTTGTTTTTACAAAGAACCCTCAGGTCTTATTCATACCCATGAATAACATTATCCGTGTAAGACACGGTTTCTATCTAATCTACTATTTAAAATACGACAGTATCTCGGGATACAGCCCCAATGTCATATCACAAAAGGAATATCTAAACAAAACCCTATTTTACAGATACAATTGCCGTTACATGATCCTATTCATAGATGGCAATAATCTTAACGAACATTTAGGAACCGAATCTTCCTTTTATCTTTAAGCTTCTTTATCGAAAACGGTTCCATCTTCTTCTCTGAATCAGAATCGGCTAATGGCCATCCTATCCGATTCACCTCCCGTGGCCTCCCATCGATTTAATCGTGGCCGATGCGCCTCTGCTTCCCCGCATATCACTTTCCCAATCCGATTCCGCTTCAAATCCAATCTTGAACTTAGGGATTTGGTTACCAAATTTGGTCGTTAACACATGCCCCCCAAGTCCATGATTAAGATAATATCGCAGACTTGCCGCTTTTCGAATTCACGCGCAACTCCCGTCCGATTCTGTCTCGGCTATCAAGAAATCTCTTTAAATAGCACCTGCCTTGCGCCGAAACAAGCCACGCTGTTACTTTCATCTCTCAAGCCCTAGCCAAAAAACTCTTCGTCTCCTCGGCGACCTCGTCGAAACCCGAAGCACGACCTCACCAACAAACCCTTCCATGGCGACGATCCCACTCATCAATGGTGTGGAGATTGTGGCAATCGGGTATATACATGGCAACCTTATCCAACTGGAGGTAGGTATAGATTGCGCCTGCCATATCTGTAAGCCGAACTTGACTTGGGTGTTACGATTGCCGATAGAGATAAGGCAATCGGCCTATAGTCACGGTTTGGTAAGATTGAGGAAACCAACTTAGAATAAGATAGGGTTTTCGATCTGTAAGCCCTCCTCCCAAGACTATATAAGGGAGGTGAGGGGCGTCCCTTGAGGGATATGTGGTTTCACAAGCAAGAGCTTTAGATACACAAGATCAATACAAAACACTCGGCGGATCGAATCCACCGAAATAGGAGTAGGGTATTACCTCACGAGAGGGCCTGAACCTGTCTAAATCTTCTTCTTCTTCTAACCCATTGTGTTTGGCGATCTCGACTGCGACCCCAGAAATTACATTGCCGAAACCAAGTTTCGACAGTTGGCGTGCCAGGTAGGGGAAGCGCGTGGAGACTTCCTCGACAATTTCGCCGAAAAGCGCGATGGGATCTCCTTCAGGATTCGGCGACTTCGCCGCCAACAACTTCTTCGGCGACTCCTCCTTCGACTCGGACTCAAACCAGTCGGAAGGAAAGACCAACTCGGCGCCGTTCGGGCTCCCCAATAGCGCCGAGATCTTCGACGACATCTTGAAGACCAAGATGCGATCTACTCTCTCCGACAACGGACTTCACTTGGCACCTTTCGGACTACCGAATACCGCCGAAATCTGCGCCAATCTTCTCGCCTCCCCGACGGAAGCGATCTACTCAGATAAAGACCTCTCAATGCCGTTTGGGTTACCAAACGTCGCCGAGATTTTCAGCAAACTTCTCTCCCCCGAGTCGGCGGCGACCCACTCGGAGGAGCCCTCATCTCCAAACTCTGACTCGGACTGGAACGATCCAGATCCGGGTTACCCAGGATCAAGGGAGGTCGCTGTCATCCTCCCATCATTCGGCTCCTGCTCATCTTCGGAGCTCAATGGATACCTCAGCTCCGCCGGCTTCGACAACCTCTACGGCATCCCTTCTGACGAAGCCGACAACTCCGACTACCGCATGGACTGTGAGCCGAAGTGCTTTGACGTCCTCATGGCCGAGCCGGACGAGTCCGACTCAGCCATGGCCAGAAGGCTTGCCGAAGAAGAGAGAGCCAGGGTGGAGCTCGAGCGCAAGACAGCCGAGGAGGAGAAACAACGCAAGGACGAGGCCGACAAAAGGAAGAAGGATCTACGTGCAACCGGACGATCCGCCCAGGAGGCCATACTCCAAACGCGGGTTCGTAACACCAACATCTTCCAGACGCCACAACAGAATGCCGTTGCTGCACTCACGCTCTTGGACACCGTCATGGAGACGGCTCCTGCCAACGTGACTCCGATACTCGACAAGATCAAGACCATCGTCGCTGCCACGGCTAACGGCCATCCCACCACTTCGGCACGAAGCCGACTGAATCTGTGGCCGAAACGCCAGACAAGAGCCGGCTTCCACCTCTAAAGTCAAGAGACTATAGGAGGCCTGAGCCGGCTCGGTCGACAACAAGGCCAAGAGGCCCACCTCGCGAGTCCACGCTGAAGTACCAAGAGCAGACGGCCGACTCCCGCGACAAACGACACGGACGTCCACCCGTCCACCACCGAGTCCGCCGCAACAGTTCCAGCTACCCCACCAGCCAACCGAAGACCCCGCCGAGTGATCTGCGGGAAGTCCTCGATCGCCGCTACCAGGAGCGCGACCGACGCACTCGGGAAGATTGGAGGGGATCACCCGATAGCGGCGACGACGGAGTACCAGCCTTCACTCGGGAGCTCCACCGAGTGCATTGGCCGAGTGGCTTTAAGCCTACAGGGATCGAAAGGTACGATGGCAAGACCGACCCCGAATCTTGGCTAACCGTATACACCTCGCCATCCGTGCCGCAGTGGCGACAACAAGGCTATGGCCAATTACCCGCCCGTGGCCCTCGCAAACTCAGCCAGAAATTGGCTCACGAGCCTGCCAAGAGGCTCAATCGGCTCGTGGAGCGAGCTGAGGGACCACTTCATCGCCAACTTCCAAGGTACCTTCGAGAGGCCCGGCACACACTTTGACCTTTACAACGTCATCCAGAAGCCGGACGAGCCCCTGAAGGATTATATTCATCGTTTCTCCGAGAAACGCAACAAGATCCCGAATATCACCGACGACATCATCATCGCCGCCTTCCAGAAGGGAGTCCGTGATGAGCTTCTCATCGGGAAGTTCGGGCGCAAACCACCGAAGACGGTGAAGCAAATGTTCGAGACGGCGAACTCCTACGCCAAATCCAATGACGCCATTAAGGCCGCCCGTCAAGACCGGCCCGATAGAAGGGAAGACAAGCAAGCGGGAGGAAGCCGCAATCCTAAGAAGGATGGCGGCAACAACGGTAACCAGGCCCGAAAGATCGCAAGCGCCGATCCGAGGACCTAGTCGCCGCAACCTCCAACACTCAACGCCGTCCCCGAGTTGCCGCCTACGACGCAATCATGAACGCCCAGTGCACCCATCATCCGAATCATAAGCACGCGGCGAAGGATCGCTTTATCTACAAACAAGCCACGATGATGAGGCAAGGCAATGCAAGAAGAAGCCGATCGACGAGGCCGGCCTGTCGGCGCCAAAAGAACAACACGGCTGAAAATGCCGAACCTTTTCAAGACCCAGTGGGGGAGCTCAACCACATCTTCGGAGGTCCGCTAGCTTACGAGTCCAAGAGGAAACAAAAGCTAACTGACCGGGAGGTCAACGCGGCTCAACCCGAAGTCCCTCAATATCTGTGATGGTCGGAAGTGGCCATCACGTTTGACCGCTCGGATCATCCTGACCGAGTGGTTCACCCGGGCGCTATCCACTCGTCCCGGACCCCGTGGTCCGCAACATCGCTTAAGCGCGTCCTCATCGATGGGGCAGCGCCCTCAACATCTTATTTGCCAAGACCATGGATGAGATGCAGATCCCGAGGGCCGAACGAAAGCAAGCTCAGCCCCTTCCACGGAGTTATCCTGTGGCTGTCTTCAACACCACTCGGGCATATCTCCCTCCCAGTCACCTTCGGAGCCCGAGAGAACTTCCGAACGGAGAACGTCACCTTTGAGGTGGCCGACTTCGAAACAGCATATCACGCCATCATCGGAAGGCCTGTGCTTACCAAGTTCATGGCGATCCCTCACTACACCTACCTTTGCATGAAGATGTCGGGTCCCAACGGCGTCATCACTCTTCGCAGCGACGTGAAGCAAGCCTTCACCTGCGATAAGGAGAGCTGCGACATGGCCCAATCTCGCGAGAGATTACGTGGCCAACAAGAAGTCCGATTGGCTGCATCGACTTCGGCAGAGGGCGAAGTCCCCGCGAAGAAGATAGCCAAATCAGGATCCGGCGACGCCAAGACCAAGAAGATCTCCCTTGATCCGTCTGATCCTTCGAAAACTGCTGTAATCGGCGCCGACCTAGATCCCAAATAGGAAAGCGCGCTCGTCACCTTCCTCCGAAATAATAAAGATGTTTTTGCTTGGAAACCATCCGATACGCCTGGAATCCCTAGGGAGGTGATCGAGCACTCTTTGAACGTCAAAGACGACGCCAAACCGATAAAACAACGATTACGCAGATTCGCACAGGATCGAAAAGACGCTATCAAAGAAGAACTCGCAAAGCTCTTGGCTGTCGGCTTCATTAAAGAAGTCCTCCATCCCGACTGGTTAGCCAACCCAGTCCTGGTCCGCAAGAAGACGGGGCAATGGCGCATGTGCGTTGACTATACCGACCTCAACAAAGCCTGCCCCAAAGATCCGTTCGGGCTACCTCGTATCGACCAAGTCGTCGACTCAACAGCCGGCTGCCAACTCCTGAGCTTCCTGGACTGTTACTCGGGCTATCATCAGATCAGCTTAAAAGAATCCGACTGCCTGAAGACATAGTTCATCACGCCGTTCAAGGCCTACTGCTACATCACCATGCCTTTTGGCCTGAAGAACGCCGGAGCCACATACCAACGCATGATCCAAAGATGTTTTCAGACGTAGATCGGCAAGAACGTTGAAGCTTACGTCGACGATGTTGTCATCAAGACCAAGCAGAAAGAAGACCTGATCGCCGACTTAGAAGAAACCTTTGCAAACATCCGGGCCTTCAGAATGAAGTTAAACCCGGAGAAGTGCACTTTCGGTGTTCCATCAGGCAAACTGCTCGGCTTCATGGTGTCACATCGCGGCATTGAAGCAAATCCAGAGAAGATCAATGCCATCTTAAACATGAAACCCCCGAGTAACCAGAAAGACGTCCAGAAGCTCACTGGCTGCATGGCGGCACTAAGCCGTTTCATATCCCGACTCGGCGAACGAGGCATGCCCTTCTTCGATCGCTAAAGAAGACGACGACTTCCACGGACCGCGGAAGCCAACCAAGCCTTTGAAGATTTCAAAGAGTTCCTTACCACGCCACCCGTCCTAGCCTCACCTCGCCACCGGAACCTCTCGCCGCGTACGTCTCGGCCACTCACCAAGTGGTCGCACGGTCCTTGTGGTCGAACGCGAAGAGGAAGGACGGACTTAGAAGATTCAAAGGCCAATTTACTTTGTTAGCGAAGTATTGGCAGGAGCCAAAATTCGCTACCCTCGGTACAAAAGTGCTCTATGGTGTTCTAATAACCACGAGGAAATTAGCACACTATTTTCGTGGTCACTCGGTCACCATCGTCACCTCTTTCCCACTCGGCGACGTCATCCACAACCGCGAGGCAACCGGACGCATCGCCAAGTGGGCCCTAGAGCTAATGCCGCGGACTTGACTTTTAAGGCAAGAACGTCCATAAAGTCACAAGCCTTGGCGGACTTCCCGGCCGAGTGGATCTGAACAAAGCAAGAGAACGTGCCTCGAGAAGACCTCCAACACTGGACCATGCACTTCGACGGATCCAAGAGGATCACGGCTTGGGAGCAGGAGTTGTGCTGATTTCCCGACCGGGAAAGGCTAAGATATGTCCTTCACCTCCACTTCTCCGCTTCACACAACGTTGCGAGTACGAAGCTCTTCTACATGGATGCGCCTAGCGCCTCACTCGGGATACGACGGCTTATTGTGAAAGGCGACTCTCACGTCGTCAATCAAGTGATGAAAGACTGGTCTTGCCTAAACGACACTATGGAGGCCTACCGACAAGAGGTCCGCAAGCTTGAGGACAAGTTTGATGGACTCGAACTCTCTCATGTCCCGAGACATAACAACGAAGCCGCCGATGAGCCGGCACAATTCGGATCTAAACGCGAAGCTGCCCCAACGAGACGTCTTTGTCGAACATCTCTACGAACCAACCATCACGGCAAAGACAACTCTCACCGAGCAAACCACGAACGAAGTCGCCATGACTCGATACCGACCGGAGGAAGCCGCTCATCAAATTCTTAACCCAAGAAGAGACGCCGGATGACCGGGATGAAGCAGAACGCGTCCGGCATCGTTGCCAAGCATACGTCATGGTTGACTCCGATCTATACAAGAGAAGCCCCTCCGAATTCTAATGAGGTGCATCACACCCGAAGAAGGGAAGCGCTTACTCCAAGACATCCACTCGGGCATATGCGGAAGCCACGCGCAAGACGCACTCTAGTTGGCAAAGCTTACGGACATGGTTTCTTCGCTTACTGCGGTCTCCGACGCGGATAAAGTCGTACGAACCCGCGAAGGCCGCGCGCCCGACAAAGCCATGTCCCGCCCAGAGCTTCAAACAATCCCACTTTCCCGGCCGTTCGCGGTATGGGGGCTGGACATGGTTGGCCCTTTCAAAAAGCTCGAGGAGGATTCACACACCTCTTCGTCGCAATTGACAAGTTCTCCAAGTGGATTGAGGCCAAACCGGTCGCCACAATTACTGCCAACAAAGCACGAGACTTTTTCCTCAACATCGTGCACCGCTTCGGCGTCCCAAACAGAATTATAACCGACAATGGGACTCAATTCACGGGAGGCATCTTCAAGGAATTCTCGCGAAGACTTCGAATCAAGATCTCGCTACGCATCGTAGCTCACCCCAAAAGCAACGGACAAGTCGAGCGAGCCAACGGCATGGTCCTCCAAGGCATCAACGCCCGCGTTTCGACCGCCTAAACCCTTACGCTGGCAAGTGGGTCCAAGAACTTCCCTCGGTTTTATGGTCGCTGCGAACCACACCCAGTCGGGCTACCGGCCAAACTCCTTTCTTTTTGGTCTATGGCGCAGAAGCCATGTTGCCAAACGAGATGGAGTATGAGTCCCTCCGGTCCGCAGCTTCAACGATGAACGCTACGACCCCGACCGAGTGGATGACCTCACCCGATTGGAAGAGGCCCGTGAGGCAGCCCTCATCCGGTCGGCCAAATACCTTCAAGGGCTTAGAAGATACCACGCCGCAACGTGCGAGCATGAGCTTTCATTGTTGGCGACCTGGTCCTACGCAAGATCCGCACCACCAAAGATCGACACAAGTTATCTCCCTTATGGGAAGGACCATACATAATCGCTAAAGTGACTCGGCCTGGTGCATACCGGCTAAAGCGCGAAGACGGGTCTATGGTGGAGAACTCCTGGAACATCGAGCATCTTCGACAATTTTATGCCTAATTTGGCTAAGGCCTCATGTTTTCCTTGACTGCCAACCTCAAGCAAGATGACTTCTTGAGTCAGCAGTCGGGGGCTGTACACATGTCAATAAAGCTCAAGTTTTCCTCATCAACTTTTGTGCATAATTTGGTTTATCATTGTTTAATGTCCTTCGATTTGAGCTCAGTGTCTAAGGACTGAGAGTTTTCCAATGACCTAATCGAGCCTAGGCTTGATGACAGCCAGACGAAAACTACTTAAGAAATTTTACGCAAAAGCTCGAATCGAGGCATTAACATAAATAAACTAAAAATATCACAAGTTCTACATTAGAATGTTACGGATATGTGACATCTACAAGACAAAGTCAGAAAGACAAATCAAATCTTGACGTTGTTCACTACATCAAGGGATATTTTCTTCGCCGCTTCCTGCGCCTCACTTAGCATGTCCAAGGCCTGCTCGTCCGTCATTCCATCAGCAAAGCCTTCTCCGACCGAGTGGATATCCACTCGGGGGTAAAGGGACTTGGTCTATGCAAGAGCCAGACCAGCCCCCATGCTGGCTGCTTCGGTGATATTGGCCAGGTATCGGTCGGGAGCCAGCCACAGCTTGTCGAATATCTCGATCGGCTCCAGCGAACTGGCCCCAACTCCTTGGTCGAACAAGGACAGCAAGATCGGCATGGCGGCATTGGCGACCTCTTCCCGCATTTCGTCGCTTCGTTTGATCCGCCCAAGCAAGACGTCGTATTGGGCTCGGGTTTTTACCTTGTAAGCTGCCAAAAGTCCCGGATCATTCAAAGCACTCGGAAATAAAGCAACACAAGAAGTTTCACTTCAAAGAAGATTACCTTCAAACTCGGCCTCCATCTCGGCCTTGTCGAGGTTGACCGCTTCTAGCTGGACTTGGAGCGAATGAACCTCCGAAGAATTTTCTACAACAAAAGAAGATCGTCAACAACCGAGATCAACATGAGAATCATGAAGAAACTTGGAGAGGTGGGCTTACTCCCGATTGATCCTCGGAGGTCGAGATTCGCCTCCCGAAGTTCCGCGATCTCCCTCCTTAAAGCCGCCTCCCTTGACGCGGCCTCCTCCCGAGTGGCCTTCAGCTGTCGCTGAACGTCCTCTAAGGAGTTCAGGTGAGGAACCAACTTCTCAAGCACCTCGATTTTGCCATAGAGCGGCAATATTCCTTCGCGCGCAATGGCGGAAGAGTGACCGATTGAAAGACAATGATGATATAATTTAAGAGAAAGACGAAGGCTTACGTTGAGCAGCCGGGTCGCCTCGTTCAGGCTCTCGACAAGGGCATCCCTTTCATCTTTTTCGGCTTGCCGGTCTAGGATGATGCCCTGCCTCTCGCCTTCCGAGTCCCGCCACTCGATCCGAATAGGGGGAACCTAGGTTTCAGAGGACTGCAACCTGGGGATCTCCTCCACTGTGGTCGGCAAGCAAGAAGGACAAATGAAGACGTGAAAGATTCAAATTGAAAGAGTAAAAGAGTACTTCGAAACAAATCTCACCGGTTTCGGCGGCCGCTTGCTTGGGCGGAGTGGCCCGGCTGGCCTCCTTCTTCTGACTCCGCGCCGAGTGGCCCTCAGTCGGGGGTGCTTGAGCCGCGGCCTCGGGCTTCCCGGCCGCTGATTGGTTTCCGGTCGGGATGTCCCAGTGGGGGCTGGGGCTCCTTCCTCGGGACATCCTTCTTTGGAGGTGAAGGTTGTTTCCTGAGCGCTCGCACTTGGTTGTGGGCTCCGGGGCTTTGGCTCTGTTGGCCTTGGCACCTCAGGAGCAGCGGTTGGGGTCGATTTTTCATTCCCCCCGGCAGGATCTATGTCCTGGGGCCTCCTGCGAAAGTGAATACAGCAAGGGTAAAGATAAAGAGAAGTTTTAACAAAAGAGTTCAGACTTCGGTTTCAGAGCATACCTGGATGACCGGCGGATCTTCGGCGCCGTCCGCGGCGATCGTCTCAAAGGTGGTGTCTCGGTGGGAGGAGCCGGGACGTCGTCATCCGAGTCCTCTATAATCAGCCTCCTCTTGCTCGCGCGCTTGTTCGAGTCTTCACTCGGCGCCGCTCGCTTCCCGACCGGGTCGCTTTGGATCTTGATCCCGCCAGCCGGCTTCTTGGCGGGGCGACGCGGCGCGTCGTCATGGGACACCTTGTATGGCTTGGAGGTGATATAGGCGTTTTCCTGCAGAAGAAGAGTGCACAATGTTAAGAGACAAGATGTCAAGATAGAAAGATACTATGAAGCAACCAATCGGCTTACCGGAGGAGGAGGTCGATGGATGCTGAAGGGAAGGACCGGCAGAATGAGGGCCCGCTCAACTGCAATTCCAGTCGAGAAGAGCTTGTACATCCGGATCTTCAGGATCTCGTACTTGAGTGGATCTGGGTCTTCCCGATTGGGGTCCGTTCCGCCTTCATACTCGAAAGCCGGCTTCGACCGTTCCTTGATCGGCGCCAGTCGGCACCTGATGAAATGCCGAGTGATTTGCTCCCCGCGAAGACCTCTTTGCTTCATCGACAGGATCTTCGCGAGCAGCTCGTTGGCCTTGTCCTAATCTTGGGCTACTGGAACAGTGCTCCATGATGGACTGGGGACAGGAGGAAGGCCGACGAAAGATGGCAGGTTGGGTTCTAGGTTGCTAATGTAGAACCAGCCCGCGTGCCATCCCTTGTTGGAAGACTTCAAAGGAAGAGAAAACTACTCCTTGCGGAGAGATCCGCGGAGTTGGAAACCTGCCCCGCCAACAACGCAAGGCTGGTCCTTGTTCGGATGAGGTTTGAGATAGAACATGCGACGGAAGAGATGGAAGTGGGGGAGGATGCCAAGGAAGGCTTCACACACATGAATGAAGAGAGCTATGTGAAGCATTGAGTTGGGGTTCAGATGGTAGAGATGAAGCCCATAGTAATCCAGAAGCCCCCGGAAGAACTCGGAGGTGGGAAGGCTGAACCCGCAATAAAAAAGGAAGTGAAAACGACGAGCTCACCGGTGTTTGGGGTCGGGAAGTCCCCCGCCACCGGGCGCCATCCCACAAGTTCCTTTGGCGGAAGCACGTCGTGCTTCACCATTTCCTTGAGGGTGGATTCCCTCACATCCGAAGCGGCCCATTGGTCGAACGGAATCCTCTTTTCCTCCGCCATGAGAGCGGGGTTGATGGGAAGTGGCTCTGGCTGGAAAAGGTCGGATTTTTGACAAGGGAACGTGGGAGATTTGGCTGTGGAGGCTGGATGTTGCAGAGAGCGAGTTCCTAGATGGATGGATTTGGGAGCGCGCGAGTCTAGGGTTCTCCGCGATGGACTGGTGAACAGCGCTGCGAAAAGGGGAATCTTTTGGAAGACGAAGAGGCGGGGACGACCTCGCATCTTTATAGAAAGATTTGAGGGTTGCGTTAGGTTTTCTGGTAAATGGGCCAAGCCCATAAGAAAATCTACGGCCCAGCTAAGGTGTGGTCCGATGCGTGTCCTTAGGGACTTAAGCGGATGTGCTTAAGCAGATTTGCTCTGGCAATATGCGAGTGTCCGAGTGCCCTATACCTTTAAAAATCCTTCCATACTGCGGTTTGCTTGACTTCATGAGAAGCTGGCAAGGTGCAACTTGGAAGGTGACCGACAGCTAAGTTTTTATAGCTACCTTGATGACAAGAGCTGTTTGGTTTTTTGGCATTTGGTCAGGTAACCTTACCAATGCTGTTTGTGTTTCCACCTTGGTGAAGATCTTTATAGATTGAGACCAGTATTATGACATAAGCTATTTAATAATTTGGTCATATTTTTCATATGATTGAAAGAACTTGTTTTCCCATGAGGGATGATTGAAATGTTTGTTCCGGGATTACTCGGGCAAATCCACTCGGATAAGCTTGAGCTTACCGAGTGTTTTTCGCCTATATGGGTTGATTGGATTATTTGTTCTGAGATGACTCGGGCAAATTCACTTGGATAAGTATAAACTTGCCGAGTAATGAGATTTCTATGATTGCTTTAGCATGAGCTAGGCATCTACATGAGAATGATCTTTTATAGTTCTTGACTATATGCTTAGCCTATTTTTGACTAACCACATAGTCGGGGGCTACACCTAATTAGGTGCATCAGGAGATGCACCTAGATATTTATTTTTGAGAAATTTTTATATATTTTTCTAGCCCTTCACAGTCTTTGGAGCCACTCGGGAAGATTCAGGCAGAGATGATGGAATCACTCGGCGCCAAAAGCACTCGGTCAAAAAGATTTTTTGGCTAAAGTGCTGCTTTGGTTTGAAGCTGAGTTGTCTCGTCGACTGAAAAGGACTCGGGGGCTACTGTGGAGATTGTGGCAATCGGGTATATACATGGCAAGCTTATCCAACTGGAGGTATGGATAGATTGCGCCTGCCATATCTGTAAGCCGAACTTGACTTGGGTGTTACGATTGCCGATAGAGATAAGGCAATCGGCCTATAGTCACGGTTTGGTAAGATTGAGGAAACCAACTTAGAATAAGATAGGGTTTCCGATCTGTAAGCCCTCCTCCCAAGACTATATAAGGGGGGTGAGGGGCGTCCCTTGAGGATATGTGATTTCACAAGCAAGAGCTTTAGATACACAAGATTAATACAAAACACTCGGCGGATCGAATCCACCGAAACAGAGTAGGGTATTACCTCACGAGAGGGCCTGAACCTGTCTAAATCTTCTTCTTCTTCTAACCCATTGTGTTTGGCGATCTCGACTGCGACCCCAGAAATTACATTGCCGAAACCAAGTTTCGACAAATGGCGTCCTCAAGCACTCGTTCCGACGTGGCCCAAGCTGAATACCCAGAGGTAAGTTTCATCGGCTACCACCCTTTACTCCTTGCAACTCGGCTAATCAGTTCTTGTTAGGGCCGATCGGTAACGTAGATCCTAGCGAGTTTATTGATGCCGAAACAAACCGGATTTCCTTCAGATTTTCTACCCCTGACCTAGCCCACTAGTCAGGTGCTTTCAAATCTTGGCCCTCAACAGATAAATCTTGGCCAGCTTGGTATTCACGGATGTCGGCTAGGCAGCAAACCCACTGGACTGAACTAGGTATAAGCCAATGCCTAGATCTGACAATAGCCGACATATCAAAGGACGAACCCCTCCTATTGGCTGCCACTTACTTCTGGTCGGACACGCTAAATGCGTTTCTATTTAGACAAGGGCCGATGACACCAACCCTTTTGGATGTAGTGATGATCACAGGACTGGATATAACATCCACAGTCGACCCGGCCGGCCTCAACATCAAGTGCTCCCACAATTTTAAGACCAAAAGCATAGGGGGCTGGAGCGGCTTCATATCAATGAACATGAAAGACGGCCCAATCTCTGAGAGAGAACACACTGCTTTCCTCTCAATGTGGCTAGAAAAAATTGTTTTCTGTGGATCGAGCTGTGGGCCAACTAGCAACTGGCAGCACATAGCTGAAGCCTTGGTGAGCAAAAAACAAGTCCCTTTGGGAAAATACTTGCTCGGCTATCTATACCAAATGTTAAGTAATGCATTGGCTCGGCTAGCTTCCAAACAAGCCATCAACACAGGAGGGCCCTGGTGGCTGCTGCAGTTGTGGCTAAACCTCCACCTCTATCAGGTTGCAGAAAGGCCGACTCCGTTGGAAGCAGATTTCCCCTTAATCGAGCCACGGTTCAAGGATGATGAAGAAGTAACCACCCGCCGATGCCTGTCATATGGGGAAGCAGCAGCAACCTATCCTGGATCCAAGCTAACAGCCGAACACTTCAAAAACTGGTTCGGCAACCTGTACAGCGGCTTCCTGAGCAGCTCAAGGATATGGTTCGCTTATGAAGATTTTGATAGATTCAAACTCCCAGATGATCTCCGGCTAGATGAGCTCAACTCTGAGGGATACGAAAAACCAAGGGAGACAGCTATCACACCTTGCATCCTTCCCGTCAGCATCCACCAAGGGAGCAATATTCAAAAATCTTATGAATTCTATCATCCGATGGTGGCCGCAAGACAACTTGGCATGGTCAGCTGCCGATCGGCCTCTATTATGATGAATGAGATATTATGATGAATCGGCTGCTCAGCATCCCTGGTCCCCCTCTAGGCAGTATCAACAACATTGATTTAGCTGTGACAAGGACAACCATCTTCAGCCACTGGTGGAATGAATGGAAGCGACATCTATTCCATCAATCGGCCTCTATGTACCTGACCATCATCGACCCGGAAATGACTCCATCCGTAAGTGTCTTTTCTTCTTAGCTCTCTTTAGCCACTTCTTGTATTATTGACTAATCATGCCTTATTCCTTTGCAGACGACCGATGCTTCCCGTCCACACACAAGTAACACGGGAGTGGCAATCCTTTATGCCCCCAGCATGCTATCCGGCGGCTGTGGGCTGGCCCCGTCCATCATCGGCTTCCATGCGCCGAAGGTGGCTACTCTGCTTCACAGCCAAACCCGTGCACCATTGCACCGGCTGAAAAGGGCGACGCCGTCGGCTACTGCTACTCCGACTGCAGAGAAAAGAAAACGAGCTTCAAGGAAACCAAAAACAACTCCAGTTGACAACTTGCCCCCAATCAATCTGGATGTGGACGCGACCCTTGAAGAAGAAATTAGGGACGAGGAAATGGAGCAAGCAATCAACGCAGCTGGGCCGAAACGAGCTCTTCGAACAAGTATGCTCGGACTCCATCGCCGAATGACCACCGTACAAACTCAAAGCCCTCCGAAACGCGTCCCTCGCTCCCAGTCGGTAAGCATTTTTCATCGTTTAGTCTCGTCATTTTTTCCATTATGATTCATCGGCTTTCTATGTCTGCAAGCAAAGAAACTGGCCGCCAAGAAGAAAACGGCTCCTCCTCCTTCGGTAAGCTCTATTATCCTTCATTTCCTTCTTACTAGCACAGCCAATCTCTGACTTGCATCTTTTTCAGCCTCCCCGTGCTCCAACACCTACACCCCATGCATCAAGCGAGCTGACGCCGACGGCCGCAGGTGATGGTGACGCTGAGGGTGTGCCTACCTCAGTTCAAGCTATCCGAGTAAGTCCTGTTCAGTTTTATAAACCGGCTCATCAATTTTGTCGGCTCTCCTAACCACCTTCTAACTTGCAGTTTGTAGCCAATCTTCTGGATTTCGACCTCTCGAAATTCCTTGATCCTGATGAGGGCGCATATAAGGCCATGGTGGTGTCGGACGAGGAGTTACGGGCAACTTTGCCAGACATAGCCAAACGGCTAGAGTGCTCCCTTTATTTCTTGGTCACCGACTGTGGTTCCATCCGTAGTCAGTTTGAGGACATCCAAGATTGGCTGCCGGACCAGCTGGCTGACATTATTGCACCGGCCACATTTATGGAGGCGCATCGGCACAAGTTCGAACAAGACAAATAGAGAATAGTCGATTGCCACAAAAACCAAGTGTTGGAGGCCACCATCAAAGCCAGTCAACAAGAAATTACTGCCGAGAAGGCTAAGTTTGATGCTTTGAAGACTGAGCTGATTACTGAACTTGATCGGCTTTGCAAGCGTCGGGAGGAGCTGATAGCCGAACTTGCCAACATTGAAGCAAAAATCGTGGCCAAGGAACAACGCGTGGCCGGCCTGCCGGAGGAGGTCGAGGACTAGTGAGCGAAGATTAAGGCGGTCGTGTCACATCTGTCCGACATGGCCAGGGCGATTAAGCCGATCCTGGGGAACGACGCAGCCGATGCGAAGGCCATTGAAGAGATAGACAGGATCCGTCGTAGGGCAATATCGGCCATCACTGACTTCCTCTCACGCTGAGCCGCTAGGCATCCTTGTACTTGAACCCTTCGTGCATTTTGTAATCGGCTAAAACTTCTTCTGTAATCAGCTAGTCGTAATTCAATCCTTGTTTAATATTATTCATATGTATGCTCGCCGATTACGTCAAACTTACTTGAAGGCTTCAAAAGTCTTGAAAAAACTCGCTCTGTCTTCTTGATATCGTGTTGTATATGTGTATGCCCCCTAATTTTGTTGATGGTGTTTCCAGCGTTGACAAAATTATCGAATCAAACATCCTGTTGATGTCAGCTAGGCTGAGCCGATGTATAAAAATTAGGAGAAAAACTTGGCGTAAAAACACCCTAAAGGTGATGCGTGTGTTACAACGCATCGGCTAACACGAATCGACACAACCATAGCCGAATCATGAGTTGATCCATACGCTTGGGTAATATTTCATTAAATATTTGCTGTTCAGAGCCATCCCAAACACTTCTCCATCCAAACCCTCTAGCATATAAGCTCCTTTAGAGACGCATTTGTGGACCTTGAACGACCCCTCCCAATTTGGTGACCATTTGCCGAACTTGTTGTCTCTTGATCCGATCAGCAATATCAATTTCCAAATGAGTTCGCCCTCTTCGAACGACTTAGGCACAACCTTCTTGTTATAATGGCGGGCTACTCGTTCCTTATCCTTTGTTACTTTTTCCAAGGCCCTCATCCGTGACAACACCAAATCTTCTGATTCATCTACCATGAGGTTGTAGTAATCATCGGCTGTAAGCTGATCTTGTAACTGAATTCTTCTTGAGCCGATGATGTTCTCCCACAGCAGGACTGCTTCATGTCCATAAACCAATTTATATGGAGGGACTTGGATTAATCCGTGGCAAGCCATCCGATAGGCCCAAAGTGATTCGGCTAATCGGTTGTTCCTTTTCTTAGGATATTCAGCGATCTTCCTCTTTATCAGCTTGATTATACTCTTGTTCGAGGCCTCTGCCTGTCTGTTAGCCTGAGCATAATACGACGAAGAATTTAGCAACTTGATGCCCATGCCGTCGGCAAACTGAACAAACTCGTCCAATATAAAGATAGATCCCTGATCTGTTGTTATTGTCTGAGGGACGCCGAATCGGTATACAATGTGTTCTTTAACAAGCTCGATTGCGTCCTTTGAATTGACCTTCTTTAAAGGAATTGCTTCATGTCATGGAAAATGTAATTCATGGCCCTTTGATAAGTTGCTCCAGCATTCTTCAAGCCAAATGTCATGACGACCCACTCATACAAGCCGATTGCTCCTGGACATCTTAAAGCAGTTTTGTGGATATCCTCTTCGGCCATAAAAATCTGATTATAAACCACGTTACCATCCATAAAACATATGATCTTGTGGCCAGAAGCAGCATCCACGAGCAAATCGGTGATGGGCATTGGGTATTCGTCCTTGGGGACAGCTTTGTTGAGGTCTCTGAAATCAATACACACCCGAAGTTTGCCATTCTTTTTCATTATTGAAACAATGTTTGAGATCCACTCTGCATATCGGCAAGGCCAAATGAATCCAGCATCATATAGTCGAGTGATTTCGGCCTTGATCGCATCATACATATCGGCCTTAAACCTCCTAGGAGATTGTTTGTACGGCCGATACCCTAGCTTGATAGGCAGCCGATGCACAACAATAGACGGGCTAAGACCAGGCATCTCGAAATACTCCCAAGCAAAATAATCTTTATATTTCTTTAACAATTCAATAAGCTGGGATCTACAACGAGAAGACAAATTTTTACTAATATATGTCGGCCTAGGCCTATCTCCAGGACCTATATCGATTTCTTCAAGCTCGTTGGCCGACATAAAACCTTGCCCAAGCTTGCCATCATTGTCGTCCGCGGTGTCCTTGCCGTAGACGTTCGAGCCCTCCACGACGCCCTCAAAGTAATAATTTGGGCTCTTCGTCTCCAATAGGATGTATGGCAGAATCGGACACCTTTAGAAAATCGACTTGCCAAACTTTGCCGGACTGACAATCAGTACCGTCGATTTCCCAAAGTGGCAAATCGGCGTTAGCAATGCTCACTGACCTGTCGGCTGGCACGATTTCAATCTTGTCGCCTTGCCATTGGATCAGACTTTGATGCATTGTGCAAGGGACGTAGCAATTTGCATGAATCCAGTCCCTCCCAAGTAGCAGGCTGTAAGATCCCTTTCCATCGATGACAGAGAATGTTGTCGGCACGGTTTTACTACTGATGGTTAGTTTGACGTTCAGCATGTCCTTGGCTTTCGATGGGTTGCCGCCGAAGTCTTTGAGCACCATGTTCATCTTGATCAGATCTTCGGCTCCATTGTGCAGCTTCCGAAAAGTGGCATAGGGCATGAGATTGACTGCTGCCCCACCATTGACTAACATTTTTGACATTGGCTTCCCGTTAACAAATCCTTTCACGTATAGTGGTTTGGGGTGCCAATTGTCATTTCCCTTTGGTTTTTCAAAAACGGCTTGTTCCGGGGAGAATGCTAGTTTTGCCATGGCGTCTTCTATGTTATCTGCATCGGCCTCTGTGGCACTGAATTCGGCTGGTAGTATAAATACCATGTTAACCAATGCAGTAGCTTTTCCTTTTCCTTTTGCCGCCCTCCTTGCTTGGTCGGCTGGGCTTTCATCAGACGGACTTTCATCGGCAATCAGCGCCTGTTTCTTGATGCGTCATTGTTTTGCGCCTCGTCGACGATGTTGCTGCTGAATCATCCGTCGTACTTCTTCCTCTCGCCCCTTGCTCTTGAGCCACTGGATGGTCCTCTTTTGCGTTTTAGTGAAGAGGTTCGAAGGGCATCATTGGGGGTTAGCCGATTGCTCATCTTCGGCTTTTTCTTCATAATATTCATCTTCATCTTCGTCTTCGAAGAAGTCTTGGTGGATCGGCCCAAGCCGATCATGTACCGATTGCTACCTCTGGTTAAGCTGCAAGGCCCTGGGGATGAATTGGGCAGGGCTTTGCATCGGATGATCCCTGTATTCGTCTTCATGATATTCGCTGCAGGCTGGGCAGTTGTCTAACGTTGGCAGCTTCATCCCTGGTTCCCAACAGAATCGGAAAAACTCACAGCGCCAGTGCGGGTCGTAACCACTGTGGTTCCTGACGAATTGGAGTCCCCTGACCTCAGGCTCCCTGACGTATGGCTTGCCACGCCGGGCCTCCTCTTCCTCACGAAAGCGTTGTTGAAACGGGGCATGGGGTCTATGCGCCTAGGTCGCCGATCAGCCAATCGGCCAGTCGAATGCACCATATTGACTGGCGCAGCTTGGTTTCCAGCCGATTTCTTTTCGGCCTTAACCCCTTTGAGAGTTTTTGCTAAGCCATGTGTCACTCTGTACTGCCGATCAGCTTGCCTGGGGCCAGCCTAAACCATATTAATCGGGAAGGGATTGCCATCGAGTTTCATTGGCCGAGGTGAATCGGCGAACTTCAACTTTCCAGCCTCAATAGCCAACTGGATTTGCTGCCTGAAAACTTTGTAGTCGTTAGTACTATGGGAGGTGGAGTTGTGCCACTTGCAGTACTTCTTCTTTTTTAGTTCTTCAGCCGATGGGATCGTGTGGTTGGGAGGAAGCTGAATCTGCTTCTCCTTCAGCAATAAATCAAAGATCCTATCGGCCTTGGCAATGTCAAAGTCGTACTTCTCTTCCTTAGCCATTTTCAGTAGCCATTGGCAGACGATGGCCTTTTTTTTTAGTCCACTCGGCTGCAACAACTTCTATGTCATCGTCGCTTGTTTCTGAATCAGATTCGACGATGACGTGGGCAACCTTCTTGACGGCCCTCCTTGATTCCTGAAATCTTTGTTCGTGGGCCGTCACCCTCTGTGCCAGGTGAGCCAAGCTGTCGAAGTCTTGAGCCAAAAACCTTTCACGGATTGGCGGTAGCAGTCCATGAAAAGCCAAATCGGCTAACAGGGAATCGGATAGCACCAGGCTGTAACAGCGGTTCCTCATCTCTCTGAACCTCTGGATGTAGTCTTGAACCGATTCCTCATGTTTCTTCCTGATGCCTGTCAGGTCCGACAGCTTCGTCTCATGGTTGTCGGTGTAGAAGTAGCTGTGGAACTTCTTCTCGAGATCGGCCCAGCTTTGGATGGAATTGAAGGGCAATGAAGAAAACCATGTAAAGGCCGATCTTGATAGCGAGAGCGGGAACAAGCGAACCTTCAGGGTGTTTGTAGCCGATGCCTCTCCGCATTGCGCCAGGAATCGGCTGACGTGTTCGTATGTAGAAATATTGTCCTGCCCTAAGAACTTGGAGAAATCTGGGACTTTGTATCGGTTGGGCAGTGGCACCCTCTCAAAATGTTCTGGGTATGGATACCGATACATATTGCCAGAGTCTTTCGGTTTGAGGCCGAATTGATCGCGCATGACGTCGGCAATCAAATTGGCCCAAGTCTTGTAATCCTGGACGTGTTGTATCGGCTCATATTGATCGTATTGCATAGGTGCTTGACGATAAGGAAGTGGCGGCGTCTGCGGCCGGTGGTGTTGATCATGCTGGCCTCCTTGGTACTGATATTGAGCTGGATCAATGGCGGGAGGCAGCCGATTCACCGACGATGGTGACTGGTCAGGGAAGAGCTGACGGCCGCCGATATTGTACTGTGCCCCCTGAATGAGGTTGGCGACCAGTTCTTGCTGCCGATTGATATCAAACATGCCGGCTAGTTGTTCCCGGGAAGGGGTTGCAGCCGGTTCGAATGACGGGCGGCGTCTTTGAAGCCGATGCAGATGCGTTCGGCTGGCTGAGGATTCCTCCTGGTGGCCCTGGCTGCGCTGGTGGCGGGATCGGCCAATTCTGTGTTGCCAAGACCCTGTAGTTAGGGAACTGGCCGTCAGTGAAATAAGTCGGCCCCCGCTGAAGCTGATCGGCAATCTTCGAGTCAACCATAGTGGCAATCATGTTGTTGAGAGTGTTTACTAGGATGCCACTCTGATTGACGAGAGCGTGGTGCATAGCCGAGTCGATTCGGTCTTGCAAAGTGTGCAGTTCCGAATCGGCCTGTTCTTGCTTCGGCTCCTCCACCTTGCACTTTCCTTTTGTATCATCTGAGGAGGAAGCCTTGAAGTCGTCCATGGTGAATTTGTATTTCTGGTGGACGGCCCCAGACCTGGTCTGGGCGAAAGATTGCAGATAGTTGGCCTGCAGTTCCTTCACCATCTTCTTGTAGTCGGCCAATTGTTCAGCCGACAGTTGTTCCATCATGACAGGAACCGTGTTTTCCTCACTGATTTCGGGGCTCTTGATGTTAACCATCACGTCGACTTTGGTACTGTGTTCTAGCCGAGTTGATGGTCCCACCGGGCGTGCCAAGAAGCGTGTTAATGAGAAATCTTTCCCACGCGCTGGCCTGGGAGATCTGCTTAACTCCAGTGCAAGTCCGTCCTTGGCTACCTGCGATGAACTAGGCGTGCCAATTGGTTTGATCTGCTAACCAATAAGACATAATAAACAGATACATGCGTTAAGATTAAAGTAAGATCCTACCGGATCGGCTCACGGAATCAATTTACATATATTGGCTATCCCGAAGCACATTTAAACTAAGTGACTAGGATAGATCGGCTATGTCGAGACAGTGTAAATCACTTAATCTAAATATACATCAGGGTAACAAATATATATATTTATAACCTAGCCGATGCTGCAGATCTAATGTGTATCGGCTATTACTCTGATGTATCTTATGAAAAGATATCAATCTAACCTAAATACGTTAAACCTAGATCAATTGGCTATCAGCTGATGCCAACGGACTGATACAGGCTTAAGGCGTTTAACCAGATTGAGATCTTAATATAAGAGGCAGCTTTAATATATCTAATAGTAAATAACGCTAAAAGACAATTAAAACAGGTAAGGCCAGCTGAAACTCCGGCACTGCCTCTAATGATAAACATCTAGCCGAATAGATCTTAATAATTCTAAAAGTGATTTAATAGGTCATGATGATGCAGCATTAAGTACAAAAAGAAGTATTAGATCTATATAAACCGATGTAAACCCTTCGAGACGGTGGATACAGCATATAAACTAGTTTAACATCTAGATTTAGCTCTATCGGCTACTATCTCCCGAGAGAAACCAGCCGACAGTAAGATAGATCCAGATATTAATGTAGTTTATATACCATATATGATAAATAGCGCAGCTTATAACATTAAACCTACATTGTCATGACGATGTAAGCACTAGATTTGATGATACAAACTACTAACGACAAGCATTTACCTTATTCGGGGGTCGAGATCGACGCAGCCTGAAGCGGGATCAAGAACTCATCTAAAAGGAAAAGGTTTGGCGATGCACCGAGATTGTATTGATGTGTGTTGTTTTTACAAATAACCCTCAGGTTTATTTATACCCAGGAATAACACTATCCGTGTAAGACATGGTTTCTATCTAATCTACTATTTAAAATACGACAATATCTCAGGATACAGCCCCAATGTCGTGTCACAAAAGGAATATATAAACAAAACCCTATTTTACAGATACAATTGCCGTTACATGACCCTATTCATAGATGGCAATAATCTTAACGAACATTTAGGAACCGAATCTTCCTTTTATCTTTAAGCTTCTTTATCGGAAATGGTTCCATCTTCTTCTCTGAATCGGAGTCGGCTATCGGCCATCCTATCCGATTCGGCCTCAGCCGACTGGCCTCCCAGCCGATTTAATCGTGGCCGATGCGGCCTCTGCTTCCCCCGCAGATCACTTCCCCAATCCGATTCCGCTTCAAATCCAATCTTGAACTTAGGGATTTGGTTACCAAATTTGGTCGTTAACACTTGCACGCTTGTTCCTTCCACGTTTTTCCTTACCATATGATATGGTTGGTATGCAACCCTCTTTAGCCGTCGTTTTTGCCTGTTTGCTGCAGCTACGTCTCGTGGCACATCTAGCACGTTCTTTTTCCTAGTCCCAAGAATCAGAACAACAAAACTAAGCATAATTGGTACTGTCATGGCCTTTTGAGCCGTGGTGACAACTATCGCTTTACTTGCTGCTAGGGGTGCTCATGGCACCAACAAAATTTGCCTGAGGGTTACATGACCATGAGAAACTGCAAGTTCCTTGGGAACTAACTGGTCAACACTCAGCCCAACATTGGTTGTACGATCCTCAGTCTAGAAACCACAGGAGATACAACGCTGAACTGAGAAGCCTGCAAAAGCTATAAACGCCAGCTATCTGTTCGGTCAAACTTTTCGATCTACCCCAACCAGCTCATCTAGATCAGGCTGAGAAGAACAAACCCTGTCCAACAGAAGCATGGCGACGCAAACGGCACTGACGTGCCCATTCAACTTGCGGAGAGAGACTACTTGTCATAAGTCGGGGACAATAGCATGGTCCTTAACACATTAGTTGTTTTTTAATCATCGCATCACAACCGTTAAAAGCAGAACAGCGAAACAACAAATAGCAACGCAGGGGGAAAACAGCAGATCGTAAGGGCAGAACATAACATTGAGCAAATATCATCATGAAGGAACAGTACCATTAGAGGCAAACAGAACAGGGTACAACACCGAAATCTTCGAAAAAACAAAAGGTCCCTAAAGACTATGCATGGTGATAAACACATAGTCCTCATTAAGGAAATTAAACCACAGAGTGTTACATCGCTGAACAACACCGACACACGACAGATCTGTGGGAGCATATCATGCTTGGAGCATAGCAAGGCACGCAGAGGCCGTAATAGCTGCATCTACTGCAGACGCTGCTATTCTCCGGTATGAAAGTAGCATCTGTAGGTTGTAGTCATGGACAGTGAACCCGTACCTAGCCTGTAAGAACCTAACAGCTTGATGGGCAACCATTTCATGTGAAACACTTGTCTATGTAGACTCAGAAACCCATAAGAACTTATTGACAGTCTGGCCACCAAGATGGTCCGATGGGAGCGCAAGCTCAACACCTGCTAGCAGCATGCCATCCCCATCTATCTCCCAAAGGTACAACAGCAGTGGTAGCTCACAATGCCAAGCAACGACATTCAGGAGAGAAACAAATAAGACTCCCACGTTAAGCATGAGACTGGCAGTTGTCTGAGCGGCACAAAGGAAGATCTTAAAGGGTAGTAAAGAAGAAGTGAGAGCAACCTCTATTGAACAGGCAAGCACGGAGAGAAGATAAGGTTATAATCAGAGGAAGGCAACCAGCAATTATGTGACGACCTATACGGGCCCATGCACAGTCATACGTGTGACACCAACCGGTATTATTTTCGCATGCATGCCACATAGCATCGTGTCAGACACAACAGAGCATACCACGAAAAGGAAACACAGGAGAAAGGAAGGGCAAAAACAAAAAACAAACAGAAAGGAAATGCAAGGCGAAACAAAGGGAGATAAAAAAGAGAAGGGACCTCTTTTTGCCGGCGCAGGCATACTTCGATGGATGGAAATCAGGTTGCCCTTTACCACGAACTCCAAGCCGCAACAATGATGGTGGAAACCCCAAACACACCTGTACAATAGCCGCGCAAGGTTAGACAAAACAGCAAAACCACATGTAGAAGACATTTGTTAGGTATGTAGACAGCAACCCACAAAACGAAGCCACACGTGGATGAATGAGGATCATACCAGCCTTTAACGCGAGCTGCCGGCAAGCAACGAGTGGTAGACAGCAAGGAACTCGTGCGCAAACACCGAATCCTATGCAGCAATGGCGACGGGAAACTCGCACGCACATCTGTAGAACAGGGTCCAAGCGTTGGAGAAAGGAGCAGAATCGCGCGAAGAGGACATTAGGAAGGCACACAGCAACTTACATAGCTATCGCCATCATTGAAGCACTGCGCAGGAAAGGGAAAGAGCACGGGAGAGCAAAGCGGAGCTGAAGCAAGTAAACAAATCCTACACACTGGGGAGCAAGAAGCTGCACGCAAAACAGTATGCTGGGCATTGATGGTCACGCATGCCTGAACGGCGGACAGCGATGGTGATTGGATTGCAACCGGCACGGAGTCTCTGCAAGCTTAGAGCATTTAAACACGCCGAAGCAAGCGCTGAACGCATCTATATACGCACTCATTGTATGACAGGTGGGACAACCAAAAAAGCGAGCCCACCAACAGAGGGTCCAAATGAGACGGGCTAGGTACATTTTTCACAAGCACAGCGTAACACACAGCGAGCAAAAATATTTTCATGCACGTAGACCTTTGTGGTCCTGGCTCATGAATATGTAACAGCATAGACCGGGCACCTCTACCTGGATCACGGTAGACCAGGAGCTGCGACCAGGGAGGCAGCCGTACCAGGAAGGCAAGGCCATACCGCTAGGGAGATGCGCAAAGCACGAACTTAAAATCTATTCGTATAGTTTTCACATTTCCAAACTTAACAACTTAAAATTTATTTATGATTTATATTCCCACCAAAATCTTGTCCTAAACAACGTTTATTTCATATACTCATATACGGAGGGAGTATGTTATAGCTAACATGTAAAATAAGTTAACGACAAGATTGGCTCCATTTTTTTCACTTTTTTTCTCACTATACATTAAATATATATCATTATTTTAGAGCATGGGTACAATGCAGGTATGCACGGTGTGGGATTTGCAGCCGGACTGAATAGAATTTTTTTTCCTCACGGAACAATAAAGCACCGCGTAGTGTGTGTCTTATACCGCCGTCTCTGTCAGGTAACGGGCACCTACCCATGGTCTTCTTCCTCGTAAAGTAGGGTGGGAACAGACTAAAGCTGCAGGTATCGCGTTCATCCAGCACACACTGCTCGTCCGCTGTGTGTGTTCAAGATTCCCCCTCCTACCCGTCGATCCGTAGCGTGCCTCCACCGTGGCAGCAGAGTTGACCTGTGACCCCTTCACCACGCAGCAGCGGCGTGCGCCACCGCCGGTCAAAAGCTGTGATTGCTGCCTATCTTTGGAGGAGGTGCCGATACCAGGAGGGCAGAGCTGGCCGGCGAGGGCGACGGCTCATGACCTGCTTCGTGGCCTCCGCATCCGGGAGGAGGAGAGGAGATATATCATCGCATTGGAGAAGGAGAAAGCTTGCTTCCGCAGAACACACTGCATCTGGAAGCATGGAAGCGGTGTGCTGCTGCAGCTGTCGTGTGGTCATTTCAATACTCCCTGCTGTTCTCACGTGCATAACAGTGAGCTAGTCTCACCTCGTATTGAAGGGCACCCAATCCTACGGTATTTTACAACCTCCTCATCCGCGTCAATGCCTCCTCGGGGTTTCAAGCGCAAGTTTGAAAGCAGTTCGTTCGTCACCAGCTCCATCTCCCCCATACTCAATTCCTGTTGTGCAGGAGCAGATCGTTTGGTGTGCTCAGATCTGGCGTCGAGCGAGGGATCATCTGAGTCTTTGCATTCGGACAGTGCTTCGGCCCCCACTGCACTTGACGACGTTGAAGCCGTTGCACGAGAGCTAACAAGTTGTGTCGTGAAACTCTCGGAATCAATTCGCCATTTTGTTTGTCGTCTATGTCCAACAACAGTCGTTCGTTCGCTTGATTGGGACCTTCTTCAGTCCGACGAACTAACCAAGGTAATGTTCTATGTTCGTGTCAATTATCATTGTTCTTTGTATATTGACTTGCTTGATTAGATGGCCTCTGGTTACATAAATTGGACGGATGAGGAGCTACGCCTTTTTTTTGGTGAGCTGTATGGAGGAGATAGCTCAAGGGAACGTAAACTCTTCGTGCCCAACATCCAAGGGTTATACAAACTTGAAACTTACAGCTCAAAATTTCAGAAAAGGCGGGGAAGAAGGTGAACAGGTTGCAAGTGAAGCGTTTTTGGGGGATATGCCGCTGCCGATACAGCATATGGACATGGCTTGAGTCCATGGCTATCGGATTGGGTCATAATCCCCAAACTCACGCGATTGAGGCTCCAACAGTGTGGTGGGAATCCATGGAACAAGTAAGTTCGTAAATCTTATGTTTATATGGCCACCATAATTTTCACTGTAGGTACAATTCATATATAACATAGAAGCAATCCCACCCGGCATGTTTACGCTAGCTAAAATTATAGAAATATTTGTTAGGCCTGAGTACAAACAACATGTATGCTATATGATGCTTTGATATTACTTGATGAAATGAACATAGAAATTATTTTGTATTGATGGTATAGATAAGAATTAGGTACTCAAGTATATCTTATTGCATTTTTAGACATAGAAATAACACATATATTATGTATATACATCTGTAGCCCCAATCATCGATTTATATGTTTTAGGAATAATTGCATAAACATGTACAGATTATTCAAGTGAAAAGGAATATATACATTCCCTCTTGTACTACATACATATAGTTAGTTCAGGGAGAAGGTTGTCCAGTTTTCTCTAGGATGCATCCAAAGCAAACCTATGTGCGATTGATTGCATGATGATCAGGGGTGGAGATAGAATAAAATGTAAGGTGCCACTTGCTTGATTTATTTAACTTCAATCGAGTTTAAACTGATATAGATGTCTAATTGTATCGAGAGATGTACATATGATGAAAATATGTGAGCTGCAACTAAAAATTTATTTGGCTAGGTTCCTCGACTCCACCCTCATATACTCTTGATTCGCCCCGGCTGTTGATGAATGGTTTCCTTTGTTTTTAAACTAGGTACTGAAGAAATAGTGTTAATCTTTAGTCAAATCTTGTTCTGAACACTAGATACCTATGACCGGAGGAACACATTATGAGGATATGCATGTGGTGCCCTTAATCTAGGCTCTTTCCTACCTCCAACTTCATTTTCTGTCTCAGTGTTATTAAATGGCCGCCTATTTAATTAAATGGCTGCATATTTAATTAAAGGGAACATATCAGGTGGAAACCAGGCTATTGGTGCAACCTTAGAAACTGCTTATTAGAACCACACGATCCTCATCCAACGGACTGACTTTTTGCATTTTAACCCCCTGTGTTGTCATTTTAACCCGTCCAAACCTCCATGCGACTGGCTGCATATTTAAATGGCTGTCATTTCCATCTGATATGTTCCCTTAAATAAATGGCTGCATATTTAGCGGGGGTTAAATGATTTGCTTTTAATTCTGCAGTTGAAAAGTAGATTATTTAAACTTTTTATCTCATTACTGTTACATATTTTTCATACAGATGACGAAAGGTGCTGGAGTTTTCCTGAATGCACCACTCAAGTTCATCAACGAGCATCGTGCGGTATTCCAAGGACGAGTTGTTGACCTCGGAACTTAGAAGGGTGTAGCTGGTTCTGTAACCTCCAGCGACCTCGTCACTCTACTTGTGAACACCTTTGCAAGTCCTGGGTCCGAGGCACCAGAAACCTCCAATGCACCAGAACCATCCAAGGCACCAGAACCCTCTAATGCACCAGAACCCTCCAGATGAAAGTCGACACGCATTGGGAAAACGGTTAACACCACCCCTGGCAGTGCTTCTAATGCCTCTAAAAGGTCAAAAAGTGAGGCCGCAAGTGATGCTCTCTTCAAGCTTGTTGACCTTAGGGTCAAGTCCAATGAGAGCAAAGCCCAACGTAAGCAAGAGCAGGAGGCACGTGGGGCGAAGGCATGCATTGATATGATAAAGTCCGACTGTCATGCACCTGGTTCGGAGCTTTACAGGATGGCACTGTGTCTACAAAGACCCCTACTACTGCCCTATTTTCATGGATGATTGTACCACACCAGAGTTGCGAGAATGGTTTCTCCGCACTCACAATGATGAATCGCAAGTATTTGGTGGACCTCCACTATGTCCAGAGGGGCGAGTGGTTTCGGGGGCTGGTATGGACCGGGGGAGTGGTGGTGCCTTTGGGGGAGGTGTTGTTTTTGGCCTTGGTGGTGTAGGTGGATCATATGGTGGTGGTTGGGGTGGTTTTGGCCCGGGTGGTGCAGGTGGATCATTTGGGGGTGGTTTTGGCCCGGGTGGTGTAGGTGGATCAGCTGGGGATGGTTTCGGCCCGGGTGTTGCAGGTGGATCGTTTGGGGGTGGTTTTGGCCCGGGTGTTGCAGGTGGATCAGTTGGGGATGGATTTGGCCCGGGTGGTGCAGGTGGATCATTTGGGGGTGGTTTTGGCCCGGTGGTGCAGGTGGATTATTTGGGGGTTGTTTTGGCCCGGGTGGTGCAGGTGGATCATATGGGGGTGGTTTTGGCGCTCCACCAATGAGGTACTTCAGTATGCATGTCCTTCGGGCATGTTTATCGGTCAACCCCTACCCTTCACTATTATATGTCGACTTTGGAGAAAATGGGTTAGAAATGTTTTGAGAAAACCCGATACTTGGTATCAGTGGATTCAAAAGGAAAAACCATTTGCGGAAGTCGCGATGCGACGTTCTGCCTGTGTGGTGCGGCCTCGTATTCGCATGTAAGGACCGATTCCTTTAGGAATTCCATCCAAGCATCTTACAGTGCAACCACACGGGTATTCTGGGATACCCCTGGAAAAGTAAATTGTTGATTCATGTCTAAATTTTATGCCAGTAGTTGTGGAACATCAGGGATGTAGGAGACAAAGTTACGGATCAAGTTTTACAAACATTGAAATATAGCCTCAATACATGGCACATGGTACTATACGAGTAGGAGTAGGAGACATCACTGTGTTCCTAAGTAGAGGAGGGAATGGGCATGCCTAATGCTTGGTTTGTTGGAGCGGCCCAACTATGTGTCATGGGATATTCATGGGTTAACATTGGAAAGGCCTTGTCATGAACTTCCAATACCGGCAGGTGTTGGTGTAAATTTCATGTCGCGTGGGTAAAGCGTGCAACCTCTGTAGAGTTTAGCTAAACCGTTCAAACAATCATGCCCACGGTTAAGGGCGAATGTGAGGTGATTATCTTAGCGTGGATTTTTTTTGCCCGTGCTTTGTGAAATTGATTTGTAGGATGGGAATTGTTGCCAGAGTTGGTCTGAGTAACTAACAGATAACCTGGGTAGTTTGAAACGGGCCTGTCTACCCGGGATGTCAGAATGGCATCATAGAGTAGGCTTCCCAAGCAGAAACAAAGTGGTGTAGGATATGGACGGCTTGGGAGAGCCAAGGTACAACATGTAATGAGTGGGTGTTTGAGATGAGGTGAAACGAGGATAAACTGATAAGAGATGTTTGGAGCTAATAGAGAAAAAGAGAATAAAATGAATACAACTAAAATCTTGCTTACCTATTCGAGTTGTTGCAAAGCATCTCGCGGACGGATTGAGACGATAAGTCTCCTTCCAAATGGTTTATAAAAACCCCACATGTAGAAGTTTGAAAAGTGTTTTGAAAAAAAGGAGATTTGCATAATAAACCCAACCTTCTTTTGAAGCTTGCATTATTCACATTTTCTAGTGGCTTGTGGAGTACGAAAGTACTCACCCTCCTATTGTTGTTGTTTTTCTCCCCCTTTCTAAGTTCAGGTTGATGAAGATGAAGGATAGGTTTTCGTCCTTAGACCCAAGCTGCTGCTTGTGGATTGGTGTTCTAGCTACGCTAAGGTTCTCCTGCTGCTATTTTCTGGATGAAGGTTCCTACTTAGGGATTTTCCCGAGGTTGCAACATAACAATATAAATTTGTTATAGTATTGAAATGATACATCATGTTACCATGGGTACTAGCATCCGTATCCTGGGGCTGAGACTGGTACTGGCAAACGCGGTTCCGCAGGAGAGGGTTTGTTGTTCTCCCTTGGCGCACCCCCTTGGCATTGTCTGTATGGTGGTGCCAGGGCGGGATGTGGCATTTAGTGAACAGGAAGATAAGTTACTTGTGTCAGCATGGTTGCATGTAAGTTTGGATCCGGTACTAGGCACAAATCAAACTCATGGTGCATATTGGACTAGAATATATGAACACTTCTACAAAACAAAGGGAACTACACCAGATCGCACCCAGAATTCAGTTATGCATCGTTGGCTAAGTATTCAAGAGAATGTAAACAAGTTTTGTGGGCATCTGAGCCATATTGAGGGTAGAAGGCAAAGCGTGGTTAGTATACATGATAAGGTAATACAGAGTTGTGTAGCTTGTGTTTTTATGCTACTTTGTGCACAATAAGTGTGATGTTTGCTATCTATATTCACCTAGCTTGACTTGTGCAATCTATATTCACCTAGCTTGACTTGTGCAATCTATATTCACCTAGCTTGACTTGTGCAATCTATATTCACCTAGCTTGACTTGTGCAGATTGCTTAGGCAATTGTTGTCTTAAGGCCTTGGAAAAGCTTTCAATTCCTGCATTGTTGGACTCTCTTGCGGTCACAAGCCAACTGGCATGTGAAGATGAAGAAGATAGCATCCCAAAAACCTTGCACCACCAAAAAATAGAAGACAAGCACAGAAGGTTCGAGGAAAGTTATACCCATAAATGATGATACTACCAATCATGATGGCAAAAGATAATGAACCCACAGAGACCAAAGAGCAGAAGAGACCGGGTAAGAAGAGGGCGAAAGAGCATTTGAGGCGTGGTGGAGTTGATGCATGCACAACTGCTTTTGGACATTTGTGGGAGAGGAAAAAAGAAGTTGATGCAGAGAAGAAGGAGAGAGATTAGAGGTACCAACAGTTTCATGAACTAGATAAAGAGAGGTTTGAGTTAGAAAAAAGATGACGAACAACACTGATAAGATACAATTGAAGAGGATATTAGAAGAAGAGAGAACTATGACAGTGGACATTTCTTCCAAGCCTCTCTCACAGCAGCAGTTCTACAAGAGTTTACAATATGAGATCACTGCTTGTCGAGTGAATAGTTCTGGTTGACAGGTTTGTGTTTTATAAGAAATTGGTTTTGTTTTTTGTTCCAGCTATCCTGAAATAATTAGTAGCATATATGAGGCGTTTGGCAGGGCTCCAGATCCGAGATCCTGGTGAAGTGGAGCTGAAGCCCTGCCAAACGCTTCAGCTCCAAACAGATCTGGATGAAACACTCCAGAAAAATGAACTAGAAAGTTAAACCTACCTTTCACCAGCTCCAGCTCCAGTTGGAGCTTGAAGTTGAAGCTCTACCAAACACTCCCATAGTATAGCAATGTATTGGTACTGCCCCTTTAGGGTTACCTTGAAGTTTCAGTAGTGACCTAGTGATTGATGTCTTCAGGATCATGTTTATCTTTTACAAAACCAGTATTTACAAATGAATTTGATCTTCTTATATATTTCTCTAGTTCACAGTAGACCCGTTTATCAGAACCATGTACCTTTCTTCCTTGCTGCATGATCCACTGATCCATAGGAGTGCATATTCAGTTTCAGTTTGAATGATAGGATGCTGAATCCATATATTCAACAGTCATCAGTAAAAAAATCACTTGCAGTACTAGCTAGCTTCAGTTATTGTTTACAGAAGAAACATATAGGTAGCTTCAAATACTCTACATTACTAAATACATTAGAGTGGAAAACTTGGCAGCTCTGTATTCTGTACATGTATTCTGATTAATTTGAACTCCATATCATTGCTATCAACAGGGAAGCCACCTCGCCGAGATGTTCGTACATGTGAAGAAGCAACTGAACAAATTGTGACCAGATCAGAGAATGGGAGGGAAGGGGATGGCAATGTTTGGTGGCAATCATAGTTGGATTTCAAATTAGTGGAGATTCGTTAGAAATTTACCTAGGTTTAGTAAATCTGTGCAATACAAACTATTTATATTCAGAATTGTGTCTATTTGTTTTGCCTGAATTTGGTGGTAGTACTTGGTTACTTCCCTTATCATGTCCTTAGTAATGCTTCAATCTTTATGATTGATATTTGAGCTATTATACCTATGTTGCTATTGACCTGTGGTGATCTGTGTTCTCTCAGTGAGAGCCTGATGTCCCCGGATTGACCATGGAGAGGCCGATGTTTGATTCTGATTGCTCAGGATGATGCAAATTCCACTGTGCTGCAATGTAATAATCAGAGAACTGCACTTGCATCATCAATTTACTGAGAGAACATATTGTAGTACAACCTTGATTAGCTAACTGCAATTCCCTGGCATGATTGCATCTAGTCTGAGTAAACCCATTGGTCTTTTTCTTATGACAAGAAAAAAGTATCATATATTTTTGTAACATCTTGCTGGAAGTTAAATCATTGCACCAGGTTTCTAGGTTAAAAATCAACATATCTTCACATTTGCTGTACTATTCTTGAACCGAATTGTACAACATTTATTCATTACATGAAGAAAAAATTAAAATGATATGGCAAATGCCTCACAAATATATATTATTCATTACATGAAATCTAAATATATAAATAAAATCTCTATTGATCAGGATAATGTTGCCACAGGTGGTCCACTAAGTCTTCACGTAGTTGATAGTGAGTTTCATTGTCCCTTATTTTTTTTCATCCTAATAAAGTCATCAAGATCAGATATTTCATCGTGGGACACTCCGACATTTTCTTCCTTCTCTGGGAATCGTTCTTTCCAATTAACTTCTCCCTCATCTTCAACAATCATGTTATGCAAACACAAGCTTACAAGCTTTCATGATGTATCCCAGTGTCTTTTCGTCCCATAATCGAGCTGGCCCCTAAACAATGGCGAAACAAGCTTGTAGAACCCCAAAAGCTCATCGACATCCTTCCTTACTACCTCCTGTGTTTTGGCAAAATATTTCCTCTTGTTGCCAGGTGGTTCTGTTATGGTCTTCACAAATATGACCCAAGATGAGTATATGTCATCGGCAAGATAATATCCTATCTTATAATCGTTACCATTTATACTATAGTTCACTTCAGGAACCTTGTTTTTGGCTAGCTTTGCAAATAACAGAGATTGCTGAAGTATGTTAATATCATTTCGAGATCCAGGTATAAAAAAAATCATGCCAAATATAGAGATCCTTTGAAGCAATGACTTCTAAAATTATTGTAGACTCGTGCATGTGCCCTTGGTATATACCATACCATTCCGTAGGACATTTCATAGGACAGTTTTTCCATTTTCAATGTATGTAGTCTATGGAAACCTTTGTTCTCCTCCAATGTAAGTAATCGAGCTGTATCATTCTCATTGGGTGATCTTAAGTACTCATGTTCAACAATGTAACAAATAGCGGGCTAAGGGCTTTAGCGTTCGACCTTTTAAAACAGCTAATAGCCAGCTAAATGAAGCTATAGCGGCAAATAGCGGCTAAATTACACATGAAAGCAAATAGCATCATTCTTCTCAATCAGCTATAGCCGGAGATAGCAGTGGCTATAGCCGGCTATTTGCAACATTGATGTTCAAAAACATCAACAACTGCTTTCAGAAAACCTTCTCAGACTCTTTATAACGATACTTTCTCCAAGACCAACATATTCATCCAAAAGCATCTGCTACTATACCATAAGCTAATTGACGGATTGTTGCAGTGACCTTCTGATGACAACTTAACATAAGTATACCAGATGTATTTCTTTTCTGCACAAAATAATCATCGTGATCCTCTACTGCATCTGTTATGCGGAGAAAGAAAGGCCTGCTCATTTTATTCCTATGCTCATTTTATTCCTAGACAATCAAAACATAGTTATGCATATAACACACATAAATCAAATAAAATTGGCATAATACATAGCTGCGCATGAATAAAACTGGGTTGTATGTAGGATTATCATAGAAGTAGTCTTGGTATAATCTCAAGTGCCGTGCTTCTTTGCTGCGATCAACTACTCCATGTCTCATGACACGTCATGTTTTTTGTGCATGATTTGTGCTGTGGGAAAAAAATTATACATCATCGTCGGACGATGATTCATCCAAAAGCCGTTGAAACAAGGGCGAGGACAACTCATCACGGATCAGATCTAACTGCCAAACCATTATTCGTCACAACAAAAAAAGTTTTGCCCTAACGAAATTGTCATATTAATTTAAAAAGTAGAACATGATTGAAAAGGTGATTGAAAAGACACGAGGGTCTCCTAGAATTAATATTACCTGATTGATGACACGCTCGTGTAGAGGATCAGTTAGGCCTTCCGTTTCTCCACATATTAGAGGCGAGATCTTCCAAAACCACCGTGGTTTGCCGAGGGTTTCTCTAGCGGCAACAAAAGCCGGCTTTCGTCGCAGCGATCTAGGATCGCTATCACCATGCGGCTGTTAAAAAAAAACAAACGCTAACAACCATGCCCCATCCTCCTACCTGGTTTCAACCAACTAATTCTTGGATCCTATTGTAAACATTTCTCGGAGATGATAATGATTTTTGGATCTAAATTTTTTTAAAATTTTTTAGAAAGGTTTTAGGAACTAACTTTTGGATCTATCGATGCTAAGGATTATTTTTAAGGCCTGATGACAATTAATAGCCGGAGGCACGGAGCAGCAGTGGCAGGGTGGACGAGTGGCCGACATATGGCGGAGGGTGAGATAGGAGCTTGTCAAATTTTGTGAGGGGTCATGATACGTCCTCGGAGCCCTTGAATTTGGATAGAGATTCCCTTGAACACTGTTTTTTTAATAGAATTGATTAATTTTAACTTGAAGGAGTGGGTAAAGTCCCTTGGAGATGCTGTAACAACGTAAAACTTTCTTTGAAACACACAATGAAAACTGTGACTGATAATTTGTAGGATAAGAGTCTTGTATATGTGATTCAAACAAAATGTTATCTCTACAATTTGTTTAACAAAAGCTAATTCTGACAAAATCAGAGATCCAATAAACCACTTAGAGGTGGAAATATCTGGCCAGTGTGACGTCCTGACGTGCAAAACCTAAAAGTAGGCAGGTGACAGGTATGGAACCATGGAAGAGTGGCATGAACTTGACGCTAGTCTGATTTTGGGATTATCTTAATTCCTGAAATGGGTGGTGGTCACCTGTTGAGTGCAAAAGCAGACATTATGATGGTAACAGCTTGAGCTTTGCAAACAGCAAGTTTGTGGCTTCTTTGATTAAAAGATCTCATACCAACTAGTGTAATGAACAGGCTAGCTGAACCGTCTCAACAAATTAATATGGGCCTTAAAAAAACAAATCAGCAACACTTTTTCTTTGAATCAGAATACACAAATAAAAACACAATTTCCTCTTTTGTCGACCATAAGCTATAACTTAAACGAAGTTCCTCAGAGATTACAAGGCGAGGGAGTGAAGTGCAGCAACTAAACAAAATGTTGAACAGTGGCAATAACAAGAGCAAATTATATGCATTGCAAAAACTGAAGTAGCTCTGATCAGCAGCTGATGGCATGATATAGTAACTCACTCCGTAGCTTGGTCGTCATCCTCTGTTGCGACAGTGGCCGCATCGTCATTAAAATCGTCGAAGCTGAGGCTAAGTGTTTGCAGCTTGAAGCCAGCTCCCTGGATGGCTTCTACCAGGTTTGAGGCCACCCCGGTAGCTTGCACCGTAGTCTCCTTTGTTAACTGTTGAAGCAGCAGCAACAGAAACATAGATCGACAACATCAGTTCAGTTGTTGGAGTGAAGATTATAAATAGAAAAGCTAGGATGAAAGAAATGAATTCATGTTGACTTGCATCATGAGGCTTGAGATGCATGAAGAAATAATGCTGAGCTAACAGAGTTAGAGATTGTTAAATATATTTGGAATTAATCTCTGTGTTGTTAGGAAAATGAAATTATGGTGACCTGAAGTCAGGAGTTATATGGCCTTTAGTTGTGTATGCTTCTAGAATACCAAAGAAACATGGTAGTCTGAGAAGAAATGAGAAAACAGAAATGGCAGCAGGAAAAGAATCGGTGATACAACTGACTGGTTTAAGGCTCCATGATCAGGTATGGAAAGTTTTTATTGCGAACTTCTCAAGCGTTTATGATTATTAAATCGTATAGTCATTTGCGTTGGAGATTTTGTGCAGTGATTATTAGCTTCCATTGTGATAACTACCAGTCTTCAGGAAAATAATGCTTTTATTTGGGTAAAAGATTTGGTATATTTGCATCGAGATTAGGCAATAGTGATTAAAGAGCCTAAATCTATTTGTAACATAGAACATCCCAATCCAGATAAAAACAATTCTCAGAAAACAGATTAGGTAATAGTGATTCACTGCTCAGAATTCAGAAAACATACCGATAAGAGATTTTGTCATATTAAATAGAACACTTTCTTGACCACGAGCTCAACAAACAATCGGAAACGGATGTCTTAAAATTTCTGTGGAACTATTGGTTTAGTTGTATCTGTGTACATTTTGGCTGTCATGATCTTTGATTCAAACAAATCACTGAAGCTTTTGCAGGCTGAGATAGTTTGCCCAATTTTTATTTAAAAGTAAATACCACCCTAGGTACACGTTATTCACTCTTGTTCATTGTTGTTCTGCAGCAAGGAAAATATTTAGTTCAGTTACTGCAAACGCAACAAGAAGAATATCTCATCTTCTTGTAACTGAACAGTGGTTCACCCAAGAGTAGTACAGTTTGGATATAAATATGTTCTTGTAGAATTCCTGGTAATGAGTTTCATATCACTTGCATATCTTTTTCTTGTAGTACAGCGTACAAAATTTGAAAGATGAACTTAAGAACAAAATAATTCAAAGTTGATAACAAGACGATATAGGAGATATTGCCATCCTATTTTGCTTCCAAGTTGAGTTGTTCTTGTTCACTAGCTACTAGTAAGTTGTCAGAGAGATCTGTTCTATCTGTTACTATAAACAAAACTCTATGCATCCGTATGTTAAACTATTGTATATTGATTTTGTGTTTATTGCTACAGACAGATATGCAACGCAAAATCAATGATCTTCTTCCTGATGCCATACGATCTGACAAGTGTCAACCTTCAGAACAAAATAATTCAAGGGTGACAACTACAAGACAAACATAGGACATTGCCATGCTCTTTTGCTTCCAAGTTGAATTGTTCTTGTTCAATAGCTTGTTAGGTTGTCCTAGAAATGTGTTTGACCAGTTACAGGTCATTACAGACAAACTATTGCACATTATTTTTTTCAGCTTACCGCTGGATACTCCCTCTCGTTCTAATATTTTTTACGTTTACAAGTTGAGTTCAAACTTTTATAAATTTGATTATCAATGGCTTTAAAAGTATTTGGTTTAAAGGCAGTAAAACAACGTACGTAGATTTGTTTTTCAAAAAACTGTTACAAAAGTAAAAAAATGTATTTATTTCTTATATATATATTATAATAGAAAAATATAGTAAAAGATATATTTTGAAGAGAGTGTTATGCATAACTTACCACAACACTTCCGATGCCTTCCTCGATGAGCACCTCCAGGTCGCTGACCCCTGCCACCCCCTACAACACAAGACACGCACATTTCATTTCTTTCTCCATCAAGTGCAGATTCATTCACAAATGCATGCCGATTCTCCATTCTACCATCCACCCAAATTCGCAAGATTGTAACGAAACGCAGGGAGGATTAGTGAAACCTCGAGGGCCTGGGTGATCTTGGGGATGGCCCTCTCCTCCATGGTGCCCTCCGCCTTGAAGTAGAGGATGAGCGAGTCGGAGGTGTAGGCCGGAGCGGCGGCGGCGGCGTCGGGCGCGGCCACCTCCGAGCTGGTCGCGCACACCACCCCGAGCCGGCCGCTGCTCCCCCGGGACGCAGCTCCGCTGGGGAGGCACAGGGAGCGGGGGACGAGAGAGGGCGAGGGGAGGAGGAGGCGGGCGGTGGCCGCATGCGACGACATCGTCATCATCATCTCGCTCGCTTGCTCCTCCTCCAACGGCTGCTCTTCTTCCTCCTCTTATCCTTGTCTGCTTATTTGATGGATGGATAGGGGTGCGGGAGATTGGAATTTTTGGCATTTATAATTTTTTTAAAGATTTATAAAAATAATTACCGTTTTCGAAAATTTACAATTTTAGTCGCTTCTCGTCTTCTGGGAGGGCGAGATTAAAAAACGTCATCCCAAGGGTGTTTTATTCGACGTGACAGACGGCCGTCGGGTGCCGTCTCGCGCGGGATATTTGTAGGCGGCCCCCTTCTCGTCTTTCGTAAGGGCTTTTTCCCCTGTTCAAACAGGCCGCTGCAAAGGGCCTGCTTTTGCGGCCCTTTTCACCCTTCGTAAGGGCGTTTTTTGCCTTTTTTGCAGGCAGCCTCCTTCCCGCCCTTTCAGTGGGCGTTTTTTGCCCTTCCCGCCCTCTGGAAGGGTTTTTTTATTCTAAACCCTAAACCTACTCGCCTGATCCCTTTCTCGTATTGTTTCAAATGTAAAATGTTATCGTCGTATTGTTGCAAATGTAACCGATCCATTTGATTTGTCGTATTGTTTCAAATGTAAATGTTATCGTCGTATTGTTGTAAATGTAACCGATCTATTTGTCGTATTGTTTCAAATGTAAATATTGCCGTCGTATTGTTGCAAATGTAAATGTATCGTACGTACGTAAATGCAAATGTAAATATGTTGTGTAATGAACCCTAATATTCGAGGTATCGTACATATGTTGTTTGCATTACCTGTGATCATAACATATTGTTTTAACCAAGTTAACTTAGTAGCAATGGTTAAGCAATTATGTGTCACGTTGTTACATAACCCATTAGGTATGGATGATACAATACATGGCAAATGTCTTATTCATACATGATACAACTTACTAATCCCCGACGAGTCAAGGCTCGGTTACCTACGAAACCGTTCAAGGGCGATAAGCTTGTCATCAATTTTCTCTTTCCTTCTCGGCGTTGTACTCCTTTTGAGTTTCACATTCAGTTATTTTTATGCCGTTATATTGGGGAATGACATTGTCGATCCACCTAGTGAATCCACACCTCCTTTGAATGCCCTGGTAAAGAAACACATGTAATTAGTTAGAGAGCCACTAAAGTGAAGACGTTTGCATGATTGATAAAACGAAAGACGTACAACGAAGTCGTTGTCTAAGTTGGGGCAAATGAAATATCTGCGGCCATATGTTCGTGGTTCAAAGGAGGTAGTCATCTTGCAACGATCCCTACAACCGCACATGGGACGCTCCGACCATTTAGGGAAACCCAGTGGGTTGTTCCTCCAAGCTAAGCTTGTGATTTCGACGTGACGTTCGTACTCCATCCAAGCCTGAATGAATTTTTCAGTCGACTCAGGTTGTGTTACTGTCTGACCGATCGAAGCAGGTTTAATCGTATCGATCCACTCCTCGTATGGACACTGACGTACATCCTCCTGGTTGCACATTTTTGATGTTCGGGGTTAGAAAATAGAACAAGCTAATAGGTTAAACAAAGAAAAATTATACTCATGATAAAATAGTCATCCACAATCTCGGGATACACGAAGCATCTTTGTCCTCTAGTTGCTTGTCTTATGGATCTTACCACCTGGCAACGGAGACCATAGTGGCATTCTGGACGTTCCCGCCATGTGGGTAGTGCCAGCTGATCCATAGGCCAATCCAAAGCTTCAGCACGAACTCGACGTTGGTACTCAGCCTTTCGTCGAAGGTAGTCTGACCTTGTTTCGCTATGTGGGTAGTAACGTGTTCCGTCGGTTCGTGGGTTCTCCGTTTCTATCCACTCAACAAAGTTGCACACCCGACGATATGCCTGCATGAGGTGTTAACACGATGTACAATCAAGTTAGCGTTATCTGTGTGAAGATTTTGTAGCTGAAAGCATTGCAGATAAGCCATACCTGATCAATGTTGGCGCATTGGAAAAATCTTCTCCCCCGGGTTTCCGTGAGGAGGGACGACGTAAGTATGCATCCATCTCCACAATGGCATAACGGACGGTCACACCATGGTGGAAAAAAACCGCTCAAAGGATGGAGTCGCCAGTGGAGATGCTCAAGGAATGGATGATATGAAGATCTCATTGTACGAGTAAATGTAGAAAAGAGAATGCAGATTTGAAGAGCTCGTATTCGGATCTAAGAAATATATAGTGCAGGGAGGTCAAGGTTCACATCGACGTATCGTTTATGTCTGTCACAAGGCAACAGCTGAACGCGACGTATCGTGTAGGATTGTCACGGGGCAAAAGTTGATAGCGACGTATCGTGTAGGACTGTCACGGGGGCAAAAGCTGGTAGCGACGTCTCGTGCAGGTTTGACACCGCCGAAAGTTTTTTTTGTCGTTACTAAGAGTATCATGCAGCGAACGATACGGAAGGATCTCGTGACATGTGAGTGCGACGAACAGACAGAGATATATACAAACATCGAACACACAATAAATAATTACAATTTTTACAAACTGTTGCACACAGAAACTACTGGCGAGGCCTCTTACCCCTAGCCCTCCTAGCATGTGCTCTAACGTGCCCCTGAGAGTACGTCAGCCTGTCTGGGGGCACGGCACGACTAGCACGGACATCCGGCGCGGGTGTCTCCTATGGCAGGTCCTGGCTCTGTGGTAGAGGTGCTCCACCAAGCTGAGAGGCAGCGAGAACGTCCTGATCTGGGTCTTTGCAGCACGCTCTTGCTCGAATCAGTAGATGATGGACAGGTCTGAATGTCGTAATAGGTATTGGGGTTTCTCTGAGCAATGGTGGCTAATAGACGAGGTAAATTGTCATACGATGCTTCAAATGTGCCATACATCATCTCCAATATCTTTTGTTTCGCCCTCCAAGCCTTGGCATAGCTAATAGTATACTTGAATTTGTTCTCAATGTGCCTAATATGGAGCCTGGTTCAAAGTCCGTGTTTTTAACAACATGGTTGTACATCTCACCGGCAACAAATGCCGAGGTGATGTTGCGGTGGTACTTATCTACCCCCGGCAACAGACATGTGTGCTCACCAACAATGCTCACTTTCCAATAGTCACTCCATTTCCCCTTGTATCCATGAACGCGCCACGGACAATCATCCTTCATACACTTCACACCATACACATAGTTCGTAGACTTCACCACCCTAAACTCTCTATGCAAAGACACCGTGCAATGCTTCACTGCCTCTTTCATGTCTTCCTTATGAGCATACCTAGCACCCTGGATGACCTCGTTATCCTTGTATTCAAATGAAACATGCTGCCTTTCCGAGATAACAAGCCGAGAGAAATCGCTTGTTCCCAATCGACGGGCATGACATCTTCTTCCTCGTCCGATGATTCGTCGCCCTCCGCCTCGCTCATTTTTAGAATCCTCCCTCTCCATTTCTTCAACAATTGCTTCGATTATCTCCTCCTCGTCCGCCACGCCAATCGCCTCCTCCAAGCTTGCTTCATTGCTCGGACCTTCACCATACTCTGTTTGCATTGTATTACTGCTATCGATTTCGTGCAATGCCACAAAAATAACAAGGGGCCAGGACCTTTCAAGTGCCATGTCCACATAACGTCTTCACGACCCAGTGTTATCAATAGGCATAAGTTCCCAATAATATCCTTCTGTTGCACGACTTACTACAACAGATAGAGACATTATGTTCACTCTTGTATCCACTTTAAATTCACGTAGCAACCAACTATACACTGACTCAAATGTTTTCTCGGCTGGCCTATCGATGCCCTTCGATTTCATCCTAAATTCTGACAGATCTACACCTTCTGGACCGTATCTAACGTTGCCTTCACCGTGAACTATCTGAAATATGATCTTACTTGCCATAGTGCCTGACAAACAAATTGAAACTGAGTTTATTCCATACTACGAATATGTTGCCTAAATGATTCTGTGCCTAAGTTAATTTCTTTAACAATATGTTCTCTGGTCTACATCTTAAAATATCCCGAATCGGTTTGTTCGTTTCATCTACCGCCAATCGTACCTCGTTCATTTAAATCTGACAAATTTTGTAAACTAAATTAAATAAAATCGTACTTTATATCTACACATATTTTGATTATCAACGAAATTATACGTACGATTATCTATACTGCTTAACATCTACTCACATAATATACACATAGATCCAAACATATTCTACCTAAGTTGATCTATCTATTCTACCTATGTTAATGTACATTAAATTATCCTTGTTGATCTATCTATTCTACCTATGTTACTATCGATTAAATTATCTAAGTTGATCTAAATTAAATCATTTGTTTTAAAAATCTAAAACAAAATATTCAATAACTATTCAAATATTAAAAAGTTTCATTTTCCCTAATATTGCATTTACAAACTAACTAACACAAAAAGTAACACAAAAAGTACGACGGGATATTGCATTTACCTCGGATGGAGTACGCAATCCAGCAGGGCTTTGCCGCGCTCCTTCCTCTTCCTCACCCCTCTCTCTCTTCCTTTTCCTGGATTTGGGAGGCTGCAAATGAGGAGAACCTTTGACTCTCGGCTTATATACTGCCCAGGCTAAAAAACGCCCTTCCAGAGGACGGGAAGGTCAGAAAACACCCTCTGGAAGGGCGAAAAGGGGGCCGCCTGCAAAAAAGCCCGGGTGGCCGCCCTTTTTGCAGGCGGCCCCCTGTATGAACAGGGAAAAACGCCCTTACGAAAGGCGGGAAGGAGGCCGCTGAAAAGTCGCGGCGCCTTTTGCGGCGCCCGTGTGAATAGGGAAAACGCCCTTACGAAGGGCGGGAAGGGGGCCGCCTGCATATTATCCCCCGTGCGGCAGACGGGACCCAACGGCCATCTGCCACGTCGGATAAAACGCCCTCTGAGAGGACGTTTTTTAAATCTCGCCCTCCCAGAGGGCGAAAAGCGACTAGAATTGCAAATTTTTGAAAACGGTAATTATTTTTGTAAATCTTAAAAAAAATTATAAATGCCAAAAATTTCGGAAGATTGTTTGGTTGTTAAGCCCAAGTGGGCTTGTTAGTGCATGAGCCCATGGGCCAGGCATGGGCTTCAAATTAGAGAAGGAAAGGAATGAATCTATTTGAGCAGATTTATTAGGTTAAAATGATACGGTATTTGAGCCCACCTTAATTTTTGTAAAGAACATAAAGCAAGTAGTGTTTCCATCCAAATTTTGTTTTGCCTGGCTATTTTGCATAAAATCCCTTGAGTTTTTCCGAAATTAACCCATAGTCCGTCTAGCTATTTTAAAAAAACCAGTTAAAAAAGAAAAGGGATTATTTGCAGATAACCCCTTGAGTGTTTATAAAATTAACCTGCAGTCTCAATGCTGAAAAGAAAGGGAGGGCTTGTATGAAAAAAAGACCTCCTGTGTCCCTCTCTTCCGTCCCCATTCGTGTCCCACGCCGCGCATGCGCCCCTCCCTTCCGTCGCCGCTCAGAGCTCCCGCGCCGCCGCCTCGACCTTCGCCCTTCGTCTGCTTCCCTCCCTGCGTCGTCGTCCCATTGCAACGCACGGACATTTTGCTAGTTTTTGTAAAGAACATATTGGAGATGTTTTATTGATGTATAAGGGTAACGGGACTACTTTGTTAGCCTATAAAATTTGTAAGAGTAAATGTGGTACATGTCATTGCAAATTGCTATATTAAAAATAATTACTATTTATGAAATCAATTGGGTGACACTAGACCGTCGCTTTCTATCTCGTTCTCCCAGACATCACCATGAGTTCTTCCAAGCTCGAACCGGTATCCATGGCGACGAACCGCAAAATCCAATGCAGGAGCCTCGCCAGCCAGCTCTTGCCAGAGTCCTTGCCGTATCCGTTGGTGCTTGTCAAGGCTATCGCCGAAGCACAAGCGAACAACTAGCGGGGTGGCACAGATGCTGCCATGAAAGACGACCACCACCCCGCCAGAGCTAGGGCACCGCGACGCCTCGCCAGCAGCGGCAACTGAAATGAGACCATTACCTATTCCCAACAAGAAATCAATGTTCATAGCCATTCCCCAACAACAACAAAAAAATCCCAAGAACAGAACATACCCAGGCCGATGACCACCATCCTTGCAGCGGCGACCAGGCACGAGCAAGCAAACGAGTGAGCTAGGCAAGAGGCAACCTAATCCCTGCCACCACCAGAAGCAGAGGTGCTATGGCGAGAGCCGCTACCGTGGTGGTGTCTGCGTTGCTGCTTGCTCTGCTCGTCTTTTCCCGTGCACGCTCTTGTCGTCGCGTTTGTGACCTCATCGACACCGAATCAAGCAAGGCAAGGAGGAGATGGGATCGTTGGATCTGGAGACAGCAAAGCAACCGGGAGGCGGCGGAGACGAGGGATCTCGATGGTGGTGGCGATGTTGACTACCGCATTCTCCTTGACGCCGGCAGGCCCGAGCCATTCGTGGGTAGGCACCAATGTTACAAATAACGGCCTAAGAGCTTTAGCGTTCGACCTCTTAAAACAGCTAATAGCCGGGTAAATGAAGCTATAGCGGCAAATAGCGGCTAAATTACACATGGAAGCAAATAGCGTCATTCTTCTCAATCAGCTATAGCTGGAGATAGCGGTGGCTATAGCCGGCTATTTGTAATTGGTAGGCACACACACTTCGGGCTCCGGTTCTCTACATACGGTTCTCTACGGTCGTCGCCATCAGCACCTACTTGCCTCCCAGTTACCATTACTGATTATTGCCATCATCATCGTTGGCTCTTCCCTCTTTCCAATCTCGAGCAGTCGAGCTCCGTGTTTGCTCCAACAGGGCGAGCACAAATGACCTCCCCGAGCTCCCCGCCACCATGCTTCTCTAGCTTTGCTCTAGATCGGGTAGTCGGGTCTGGGAACAACAGCCGCCCTAATCCTGGTCAACAATGAGACCGTACCAGTGCTATCCTCTTCTCTAGATCCGGTTGTCTGGAGTCTAGTAGGGCCGTCGCCACCTTGCTCTCCACATCTACCATCTCCTTCGGCCGCTCCTCCCTCGCCCATCAGCTGCACCTTGGACCATTGCACTCGATCTTCGACATGCAATGAATTCGGAGGCCTAACTCAAAGGACATCAACAAGAAGAGGGGTGGTGGTTGTGGCGGTGCAAGTGTAGTTGCCCTTGTTGCGGCTAAGATGATGGACACGGAGGAGCTCATTACGAGGAACAAGGAGGGTTGTGCGTGAGATCCTCGAGGCCATTGAGCACCCTTTCCTCCTATTCCCATGGGCCACGTCTATACGACGTTGTTGAGTTTGATCAGTTGTCCTTTCAGTTATGAAAATAGATGACAATAGAGATGTGAATTTTGCGTTATTGAGTTTGATCAGTTGTCCTTTCTGTTATGAAAATAGATGCATAATGGAGACACAAATTTTACATGGAAAACCCTTGCGAGAAAAAACCACGGGCGCCGACCGACAATGATCACTATTGAGGAGTTGATTACAAATATAGAAGATACATTGGGTTGTCGCTCTCTTCTCGTGCGGCTTACAAGGGATATATATAAAGGAGAAATCTAGGAGTCATAATAGGTAAAGACTCGAAGTCCTACTAGAAAACTAATCCTATAATACATACTCCTATTAGGAAACTAATCCGAATATATGTTGCTAGCTGAAATTCGGATCATATATTTAACACTTTCTCCTCACCAATTTTTGCCCTAGCAGTTACCTTAACACCACCGAACATTTATTGCCTAGTGCATCACCGACTCTTGGAAGCTATTGTCTTTGACCATGTGTATAATGAAAGGTCATGTCGACATGCAAGGAGAGGAGCTCGTGGGGGCCCTCCCCCAAGCTTGCTCTTTGTTCATGGTACGCGATAGGGATTGAACCCCTGTGAACAGAAGTAGGTCATCAGGTCGGACTGGCCTTGCTGCATTGTAGAGCTGATTTCCTTGAGATATTCATTGGTCTAATGTTGCCACTGATGAATTTCTTGGACATGTTGCTGGAGTGTATATTGAATCTCAATGGTTCTCATGTCCAATTCACCCATCCTTTGAGTGATCTCCACAAATCCTTGGTCACGAAAACCTCGTGCCGAGAATGAGCATTGAGCACCAAAAGATGGAGGTATACCATTGGAGCTTGATGACCCTGTGGCCTACCCATGGTACCAGCTAGGTACTTGTGCCCATTGTTCACTACTAGCTGACTGCCATGATGAACCTCCAGCCTCATGATCATGTTGGGGTTGTGAAGGATAACGCGTAGGTGTTGATGAGAAATTTGATTCCCACGCACTGGCCTAAGAGATTTGTTTCATTCTAGTGCAGGTCCAAGATGGTTGCCTTTGGTGAATTTAGGGCGTGCCAGTTGGTTTGATCCTGCAACCAATAAGAAAACAAGAAATAGACATTAAGTTAAAATTAGATCCTACTGGATCGGCTGAAGATATCAATAAATATATAATTGATATCCCAAAGCACATTTATACTAAGTGATTGGGATAGATCGGTAGTATATCGAGACAATATAAATCACTTAGGCTAAAGGCACATTAGAACAATAATTATCTGCATTGATAACCTAGCCGATGCTGTAGGTCTAATGTGAATCGGCTAGTACTCCGATACATTTTATAAAAAGATATTAATCTAACCTAAATGCACTAAACCTCGATCAATCGACTGTCAACGTAACTTGACAGATTGATACCGGCTTAGGGCATTTAAATAGATTGAGATCTTAATATAAAAGGTGGCTTTAATATATTTAGTAGCAATTAATACCACAAGATAACTGAAACAGGTAAGGCCGGCTGAAACCCCGGCACTGTCTCTAATGATAAACATTAAACCGAACAGATCTTTATAGTTCTAAAAACGATTTAACAGGTCGATTAGATGCAGCATTAAGTACAAATAGAAATACTAGATTTGTATAAGCTAATGAGAACCCCTCGAGACGATAGACATGACATATAATCTAATTCAATCTCTAATCTAACTCTATCGGCTGCTGTCTTCAGAGAGAAATCAACCGATTGTGTGATAGATCTAGACATTGCTCTAGATTATATGTCGCATGTGGTAGATCAAGCAGTCTATAACATCGAAACTAGAGTATCATGATGATGGAAGCACTAACCCCGACGATACAAACCACTTGTAACAAGGAATTACTTTGTTCGGAGATCGAAGCCGATGCAGCCCGAGCAAGAGCAAGAACTTGTCGAAAGGAATAAAATAAAAGCGTGGCGATGCGCCGAAGTTGATTGATTGTGTATTGTTGTTACAAAGAGCCCTCATGTCTTATTTATACCCGGATACAACGACATCGGTTTCTACCTTATCTATTATTTACAGTACGACAATATCTCGGGACGCAGTCCCATGCCACGTTACAAAAGAAATATCTACACAACTTCCTAATTTACAGATATAATTACCATTACAGGACCTTATCCATAGATGTCAATATCTTTAACGCACAATTTGGAGACCGAATCCAACGCTTTATCTTCATGTTTTCCTTTCGGGACTGGCTATACTTCTATCTCAACTCGGAATCGGCTATCTGTTAGTGATATGCCCTAGAGGCAACATGGAGATGTTGGATATCACGTCAATGTTTATGTATTTATGAATAAAGTGTTATTCAGTTCCATGAAATAGACATCTTGTATTGATCAATAAGTACGTGACTTATTTATGAGACTCTTTATGTATGAATCTATTTCTAAACGATCCCTGATGATATGTCATATTGTTGGAACAAATATGATTCTAAAATCGGCATGTTTATTGATTGATGATCATGTCTCATAGATCATGGGTATGAAGATACCAAATCAATAAACATGGACATATGTGTTGGAGAACACATTGTTGGATAGACCCACCATGAGACAATACAGGAATTAATGTGCCATTAGTTGGTCTCGGTAGTGTTGGTACAAAGTCCTTAGACCTCGAGATCACCATGGATTCCAACATGTGTAGTAGCCTACTTTGGGACTACCGGATGCTATTCCGTAACTGGGTAGTTATAAAGGTAGTTTTCGGGTTTGCTATGAAACATGGAGTGGGATATGAGTGATCAAGATGGAATTTGCCCCTCCTTTGGAGAGATATCTCTGGGCCCCTCGAGGTAATGGATTATGGAAATGCATGGCCATGCTAAGTTGATTGAGGAGTCAATCAACAGACAGATAATCCAATACGGTTCGAGTGAATGGTTAAGCTATTGAAGGGATGGCACACATCTTGCCTATAGCTTAGCTGGTATCGTGAGGCAAAGGGATTTGTGTACACATTATAGGTTCAGAGCCGATATTATATTCTTGTATACTCGAGCCGACGGTCGGCTAAGTTAGACTATAGCCGAAACCGAGTATACCTGAACCTACAGGGTCGCACGCTTAAGGGGATAAGAACAAGCATTCGAGTTGGACTCGGATACGGCTCGATCGGATAGGGATCCGATCGGATAGAGTCCTATGGGCTTACGACGTGTGGGCGGCCAACTCTATGAGATACGGATGAGATCCGATTCAAAATAGAGTCCTAATCGGCCACTAGTCCCGATCGACCAAGTCTATATAAAGGAGGGAGGGGTGGAGAGCTGCGGCATGTCAATTGCATCACGTGCAACGTAAGTCGCCGAGATCAATCTCCACGGAAACCCTCCCCACTTTCGAGCCAAACCCTAGCCTTGCATCGCGTGCTAGCACACGGGTGTTCGGCGTTCTCGTCCCGGACGTGTGGATACCTGGAGAGGCGCTTGCTACGTTGCGCGCCGTTGATCGGCTTCGGATCGGCCGCACCGGAGCGATCGGGCGTGGTGGAATCGGCTGCGGTCGGGCGCATCGGAGCGAGGCGTGAGAACGCGCCGGACGACTCGAATCGGCCGATTGGCGAATCGGCTGCTCTCCGGAATCGGCTACACTGTTCCGGATCGGATTGCCCGATTGGCTATTCCGCTGCACTCTACTCCAATCGGTAACGATCTATCGACCCTTACTTGCAAGTGTTCCTGGTTTGCGCAGTAAAAGTTTTTGTTTTCGGCTAGCGTAGCCTCCGCGTAACCCTTCACCATACCCATCTTATTCCGCTCATCATGTGTCCGAGGACACCGATTCTTGCTAAGATTAATGCCATGTGACATGGGCAAGAAACCTTTCTTGGAATCATGCATGTTGAACTCTTTCAACACCTTGTCAATGTATGTACTTTGGCTTAATCCAATTAGCCTCTTGGATCTATCTCTATAGATCCGAATGCCCAATATGTATGCTGCCTTCCCTAAGTCTTTCATGGAAAAACTATTTTTCAATGAAGACTTGACGGATTCTAGCATAGGGATATCATTTCCAATCAACAATATGTCATCCACATATAAGATTAGAAATACAATTGTGCTCCCACCGACCTTTTGTAAACACAGGCCTCTTCTTCATTTTTGATGAAACCAAACCCTTTGATTACTTCATCAAAACGAATATTCCAACTCCGAGATGCTTGCTTCAATCCATAAATGGATTTCGTAGCTTGCATATCTTTTCGAAGCGATTCGGATCGACAAAACCCCGAGGTTGTATCATGTATACATCCTCGCTTAGGTTTCCATTTAGGAAAGCCGTTTTGACATCCATCCGCCATATCTCATAATCGAAATATGCAGCAATCGCTAGGATAATCCGAATAGATTTAAGCATAGCGACGGGCGAGAAGGTTTCATCATAATCAACTCCTTGAATCTGTTTAAAACCTTTCGCTACCAATCGCGCCTTATAGATGTGAACATTTCCATCCATATCGGCCTTTTCTTAAAAACCCATTTACACTCAATGGTTTTGACACCATCAGTGGATCAACCAAGTTCCAAACTTGATTGTCGTACATGGATTCTATTTCGGATTTCATGGCTCCAAGCCACTTGTTGGAATCGGGTCCCACCATCGCTTCCTCACAGGTCTTAGGTTCATCGTTGTCCGACAACAATATATCACATTGTTCCGCACTGTGTACTGTCGTGCACGACGTGATCTTTCGACTCTCGTGGGCGGTGTATCTACAACCGGTGGCGCAACACTTTGCTCCTCCCGTTGTGGTTCCGTGGTCGCCGAAACATTTTCGGTGTTTCTTGAACTTCTTCAAGATGCACCCTGCTCCCACTACCCCTTCTTAAAAGAAACTCTTTCTCCAAGAAGACACCGTGCTCGGGCGACAAACACTTTGCCTTGTTCCCGATTATAAAAGTAATATCCCTTGGTTTCCATAGGATATCCCACAAAGAAGCACTTGTCGGATTTGGGTGTGAGCTTGTCGACCGTAAACATTTTACATAAGTTTCACATCCCCAAATTTTGAGAAAAGACAAACTAGGGGTTGCCCTGTCCATATCTCATATGGTGTCTTTTCAACCGACTTAGATGGAACTCTATTTAGTGTGAGGGCAGTGTTTCAAGAGCATATCCCGAAGGATAACAGAAGATCACTTTGGCTCATCATCGACCGCACCATGTCCAACAAGGTGCGATTTCTCCGTTCGGACACCCCATTCCATGGTGGAGTTCCCGGCGGAGTCAACGTGGAACAATTCCACAATCTTTCGATGATTACCAAACTCTTGGCTCAAGTATTCCCTCCACGATCGATCGTAAAAACTTGATTGTTTTTCCTAAATGATTCTGTACTTTATTCGGAATTCTTTGAACTTTTCAAAGGATTCGGACTTATGCCTCATTAAGTAGATATAACCATATCTACTAAAGTCATCGGTAAAGGTAATGAAGTACGATAACCACCTCGGCCGTTGAGCTCATTGGTCCACATACATCGATGTATGAGTGTCAACAAGTCACTTGCTCTTTCACCGTGTCCCGTGAAAGGTGCCTTTGTCATCTTACCAAGTAAACAAGACTCACATGTCTCAAATGATTCAAAGTCAAAAGAGTGAAGCAATCCATCCTTATGGAGCTTCTCCATGCGTTTCTTATTTATATGGCCTAAGCGACAATGCCGGATAAACGTGGGGTTTATATCATTAGAGAGTTGCCTTTCGTATTAATGTTATAGATGGGAGACGCTTCAAGATTCAAAACGTATAATCCATTCACCGATGGAGCATGAAAATAGAACATATCTCTAAGATATATTGAACAACCATTGTCCATTGATCTAAAATCATATCCTTCCGCTTGCAAACATGAAGCGAAATAACATTTTGACATAGTGTTGGAACACAATAACAATTATTCAATTCCAAAACTAATCCCGAAGGTAGATGAAGTGGTAATGTGCCGACAAAGAACCGTAGCAACGCTTGCTCCATTGCCGACGCGCAGTTCACCTCGCCCCTTCTCAATCCTCTACTTCTTCTCATTCACGCAACGATTTGCAAATATGAGCTACCGATCCGGTATCAAATACCCAAGAGTCGGTAGGTGAAGTAGCAAGATTAATGTCTATAACATTAATACCGCGTAAGTCATACTTTGCTTCTTTTTGAGATCCTCCATGTACTTCTTGCAGTTCCTTTTCCAAAGTGGCTCTGTCTCCTTGCAGTAGAAGCAAACGGCATCGATGCCGCCGACCCCTTCTTGCCCTTCTTTGCATTGGAGGCACTCGCGGTCTCATCGGGAGTTAACTTCCTCTTGGTGCAAAGTTTCTTGACAGTGGTTTGCGCTTAGCCTTCGCATCATCATCACATGATGACCATTCTTCTGGATACTCTCCTCAGCTGTCTTTAGCATCCCATGCAATTCAGCCAAGGTTCTATCCATATTGTTCATGTGATAATTCAATATGAATGGCTCGAAGCTCGGAGGGAGCGACTGGAGAATCACATCAGTAGCCAACTCTTGGCTAAGGGGAAAACCTAGTTTTTCCGGACTCTCAATGTAGCCAATCATTTTTATCACATGCGGACCGACGGGATTCCCTCAACAAGCTCGCACGCAAACAAGGACTTTGAGGTGTTGAACCTCTCGGCCCGAGCTTGGTTCTCAAACATGCCACGCAGTCCCCGAATAATAGTGTGAGCATCGCTGCTCTCATATTGCTTCTGAAGCTCAGGGGACATTGTAGCAAGCATGAGACAGCTTATATCTAGGGCATCATTAGTGTGCTTCTCATAAGCCCTCCGTGCAGTTGCAGTGGCATTATTTGGCAAATCCTCGGGATAGGGTACTTCAAGAACGTACTCCTTACGCTCTTGCTTGAGAACAATTCTCAAGTTGCGATACCAATCCATAAAGTTTGTTCCATTTAATTTTTTATTTTCGAGAATAGATTGCAAATTAAAGGTACGGTGTAGTATTAGCCGCCATTTATTCTACAACGAAAAAGCAAAGTTTAGCACAATGTTTATGCTATGTCTATTGTTAAACAATTTAACATTAGACTCCCATTACGTATTTTCCACCTTCCCTCTAGGTTACGTATTGGGTCAAGATCCACATGTTAATTAATTTTCTAGTGAGCTTTGGCATCACCGCTAGAAAATTAATAACATCGGTAAGCAACTCCTTGCTAATCACATCTCTACGTGACTCTTGTTGTTGGTGTGGCATCTCCATGCCCCGGCGCCAACCTATGCCCCAAGGCCCAAAACTATTTTGATAGCCTTGTTAAGTAAACCAAATGCTCCGCATGTATATGTCGACATATACCCCTCGTGTTATGATAGAGAATGGCACTCGCTTTGCGTGACCCACCATTGACGAGCATAACGGTGACGGGTGCAACATTTGTTAGGGCATCATTACTACTTAATTTTGCGAGGGATGCTATCCTATCAAACAAACATATTACATATGAAAGCAAGTAGAATAGCATGAAATAGTATGGCCCCCTTCACATGGTGATCTCTATCTCCATGCCGGTGTAGAGGATCTCCATCTTCATCACCGTTCTTCCGAGTGCCGAATGCTTGATATCTTCAAACTAAGCTACTACTATAGAATCTCTAATTTAAGATTACATCGACTCGCAGGTCGTGAAAGAATATTATAAGCATTGCACGTATGAATGAATATTACAGGGATTGCACATATGAAAGAATATTACATGCATCACATGCATCTCATACATACAGTAGGGCCATACCATCTCAAAGCATTCTCGTAAAAACAAGTTAGGTGTAGAAATGTTTTCTACCTATCGCAGAGATACGGCATCGAGACGACCTATAAGGGTACGCACTCGGCGGTCCTGCTATCAAGGGAGATGGTTTGCGTAGGCACGAGGCAGCAAACAAGATCGGACTATGAGATAGCTTCGGCATAATCACATTATACCGTTCCAATACACTATCAAGGAATGCTATCTCGAAGCCGACTCAAACCGAGTTCTATGGATATTGCGATACACTATCAAGGAACGCAATTACCATGAACTCTCCTCAACAAATCCCGTAAAACCGATTGATCTAATCAACCCATGTGCAAAACTTGTTCTAGATCCAATCTAAAACCCGAACTAAGCAAGATTAGCTCTGATACCACTGAAGGGTTACGCGGAGGTTACGCTAGCCGAAAACAAAAACTTTTCTACCGCGTAAACCAGGAACACTTGCAAGTAAGGGCCGATAGATCGTTACCTATTGGAGTATGCAGCGGAAATAGCCAATCAGGGCTATCTGATCTGGAACTGTGATGCCAATTCCCGCAAGCCGACACGATACCGGGGACAGCCGATTCGCCAATCAGCCGATTGCTCCGATTGCGGCCGATCCGGCCGATCAACGCGCGCAATGTAGCGCGCCTCTACCGGTATCCACACGTCCGGGGACAAAACGCCATACGCCCATGTGCTAGCACGCGATGCAAGGCTAGGCTCGAAGGTGGGGAGGGTTTCCGTGGAGATTGATCTTGGCGACTTCGTTGCACGATTCGGTTCAATGCCGTAAAATTGACTGCCTCGCTCTCCACCCCTCCCTCCTTTATATAGAGTTGGCCGACGGGACTAGTGGCCGATCAGGACTCTATTTTGAATCGGATCTCATCCGTATCTCATAGAGTTGGCCGCCCACACGTCGTAAGACCATAGGACTCTATCCGATCGGATCCCTATCCGATCGAGCCGTATCCGAGTCCAACTCGAATATCTATTCTATCCCCTTAAGCGTGCGACCCGTAGGTTCAGGTATACTCGGTTTCGGCTATAGTCTAACTTAGCCGATCGTCGGCTCGAGTCCAACTCAGCCGACCCACACCGCGGCGCCTAGCAAGACATATTGACACCATAGTATACAAGAATAATATCGGCTCGAACCTGTAATGTGTACACAAATCCCTTTGCCTCACGATACCGCTTAAGCTATAGGCAAGATGTGTGCCATCCCTTCAATAGCTTAACCATTCACTCGAACCGTATTGGATTATCCGTCGTTGATTGACTCCTCAATCAACTTAGCATGGCCATGCATTTTCATAATCCATTACCTCGAGGGGTCCGAGATATCTCTCCAAAGGAGGGGCAAATTACATCTTGATCACTCACATCCCACTCCATGTTTCATAGCAAACCCGAAAACTACATTTATAACTACCCAATTACGGAATAGTGTTTGGTAGTCCAATAGTAGGCTACTACACATGTTGGAATCCATGGTGATCTCAGTCTAAGGACTTTGTACCAACACTACCGAGACCAACTAATGGCACATTGATGCCCGTAGTGTCTCATGGTGGGTCTATCCAACAATGTGTTCTCTAACACATATGTCCATGTTTATTGATTTGGTATCTTCATACCCATGATCTATGAGACATGATCATCAATCAATAAACATGCCGATCTTAGAATCATATTTGTTCCAATAATATGACATATGATCGGGATCATTTAGAAATAGATTCATGCATAAAGAGTCTCATAAATAAGTCACGTACTTATTGATCAATACAAGATGTCTATTTCATGGAACTGAATAACACTTTATTCATAAATACATAAACATTGACGTGATATCCAACATCTCCATGTTGCCTCTAGGGCATATCACTAACATGGACTCCCTCATATCCGAAGTGGCCCACTGCTCGAATGGGATTTTCTTCTCATCCGCCATGAGTGTGGTTTGGGTGGGAGGTAGATCTGGCCAAAAGGATGGGGATTTGAGCAAGGGATCTTGGGAGTTGGATGCGGAGGCTAGTTTGTGGCGAAGGGCGAGCTCTTGGATCGATGGATTCGGGTGCGCGCGAGTCTAGGGTTTTCCGTAAGGAACTGGTGAACAGTGCTGCGAAAAGAGGAATTTTTCGGGAAGACGAAGTGGCGGGGATGACCTCGAGGCTTTGTAAAGAGATTTGAGGGTTGCGCTAGGTTTTCTCGTGATTGGGCCGAGCCCATGAGAGACCTGCGGCCCAGCTAAGGTGTGGCCCGACGTGTGTCCTTAGGGACTTAAGTGGATGAGCTTAAGCAGATTTGCCTTGGCAATATGCACACGTCCGAATGCCCTATACCTTTGGAAATCCTTTCATACCGCGGTTTCTTGGACTTCATGAGAAGCCGGCACGATGCAATTTGAAAGGTGACCAACGGCTAAACTTTCTATAGTTGCGTTGATAACAAGGGCTGTTTGGTTCTTTAGCATTTGATTGGATGATTATATCAATGCTATTTTTTCCACGTGAAGATCTTTATAGATTGAGACCAGTATTATGGCAGAAGCTATTTAATAACTTGGTCATATTTTTCAGACGACTGAAAAACTTGTTTACCCATGAGGGATGATTGAAATATTTGCTCCGAAATGACTCGGGCAGATCCACTCGGACAAGCATGAGGGTTGATTGAGTTATTTGTCCTGAGACGACTCGGGCAAATTCACTCGGATAAGCACGAGCTTGCCTGAGTAATGAGATTTTTTATATTTGCTTTAACATGAGTTAAGCATTTACATGAGTATGATTCTTTATAGTTCTCGCTTGTATGTTTGGTCTGTTTTTTGTCTAATCATACAGTCGGGGGCTATGCCTAATTAGGTACATCAAGAGATGCACCTAGATAATTATTTTGTGAATTTTTTAGATATTCTCCAGCCCTTCACAGTCTTTGGAGCCACTCGGGAAATTCAGGCAGAGATGATGGAATCATTCGGCGCCAGAAGCACTCGGCCAAAGAGGTTTTTGGCTGTGTACTGTCTTGGTTTGAAGCTGAGTTGTCTCGTCGACTAAAAAGGACTCGGGGGCTACTGTGGAGATTATGGCAATCGGGTATCTACATGGCAAGTTTATCCGACTAGAGGTAGGGATAGATTGCGCCTACCATATCTGTAAACCAAATATGACTTGGGTGTTACGTTGCCGATTGAGATAAGGCAACGGCCCATAGTCACGGTTTGGTAAGATTGAGAAAACCGACTTAGAGTAAGATATGGTTTCCGATCTGTAAGCCCGCCTCCCAAGACTATATAAGGGGGGTGAGGGGCGTCCCTTGAGGGATATCTTCATATGCTTATGAGCTTTTAGCCTTCAGCCTTAGATCTTGAGATCAATAAAGACACTCGGCGGATTGAATCCCAGAAACAGGAGTAGGGTATTACCTCATGAGAGGGCCTGAACCTGTCTAAACCTCGTTCTCCAATCTAACCCATTGTGCTTGGCGATCTTGACTGCACCCCCAATTTTCTATTGCTGAAACCAAGTTTCGACACCACTAATGACAAATCATTACCTTGTTTGGAGATCAGAAATGATGCAGCCCGAACAAGAGCAAGAACTCGTCTAAAATAAAAAGGGTGGCGATGCGCCGAGATTGATTGATTGTATGTTTGTTGATATCTTTACAAAGAGCCCTCGGATCTTATTTATACCCAGGTAAAACAATATCCGTGTAAGACGCGGTTTCTACCTTATCTACTATTTATAGTACGACAATATCTCGGGACGAAGCCTCATGTCGCATTACAAAAGGAATATCTATACAAATCCCTATTTTACAGATACAATTACCGTTATAGGACTCTATTGATAGATGACAATATCTTTAACGAACATTTGGGAACCGAACCTAACATTTATCTTCAAGCTTTCTTATCAGGATCAGTTGCATCTTCATCCTCGAATCGGAATCGGCTATCGGCTATCCTTATCCGATTTGGCCTTAGCCGACTAGTTTCCCAGCCAATTTGGTCCTAGCCGATGCGGCCTCTGTTTCTCCACAGATCACACTTTCGATCTGACTCCGCTTCAATCTTGGCCTTGAACCCAGGGATTTGGTTAGCAAATTTGGTCGTTAACACTATGTTCACTGACCTGTCGGCTGGCACGATCTCTATCTTGTCGCCTTGCCATTGGACTAAGCTTCGGTGCATTGTGGAAGGGATGCAACAGTTGGCGTGAATCTAGTCTCTCCCAAGTAGCAGGCGACGTGACCCCTTCCCATCAATGACAAAAAATGTAGTGGGCATGGTTTTGCTGTCGACGGTCAGTTCGACATTTAAAACTCCCTTGGCTTCTGAAGGGTTGCCACCGAAGTCTTTGAGCACCATGTTTGTCTTGATCAGATCTTCAGCTCCTTTTCCTAGCTTCCTAAAAGTCGCGTAGGGCATTAGGTTGACAACAACCCCTCCATCGACTAGCATTTTGGACATCGGCTTACCATTGACGAATCCTTTGACGTATAGTGGCTTCAAGTGCCGATTTTTGGTCCCCTCAGGTTTTTCAAAAATAGCTTGTTCTGGGGACAGAACCAATCTAGCCAAGGTCTCCTCGACGTTATCTGCATCGGCCTCGGTAGACTCAAACTCGGCTGGCAACACGAATACCATGTTGACTGATGCAGAAACTATTCCTTTTCCTTTGGCCGCCCTTTTTGCTTGATCGGTTGGGCTCTCATCGGTGGGGCGGTCTTCTTCTTGGGGCGCCACCGTTTCCCGCCCGTCGACATTGTTGATGCTTGAATCATCCGTTGGACCTCTTCCTCCCGCCCTTCGCTTTCGCCTCTGGATTCTTCTTTTCGCGTCTTGGTGAACGGTCAAAGGGGCACCACCGAAGATTGGCCAATTTCTCCTCATCAGCCTCTTCTTCTTCTTCGTCTTCGTCGTCAAAGAAGTCTTGATGGATCGGGCCCAGCCGATCATGCACGGGCAGCCATCTTTGGTTAAGCTGTACTGCCCTAGGGATGAATCGGACAGGATTCTGCGTAGGGGGATCCCTGTATTCATCCTCTCTAAACTCACTGCACGCTGGGCAGTCTTAAATCGTAGGGAGCTTCATGCCCGATTCCTAGCAAAATCAGAAGAATTCGCAGCGCCAATGTGGGTCGCAGTCATTGTGGCGTCGGACATATTGCAATCCTACCCGCTCAGGTACTCTCTGGTACGACCTGTCGCGCCGATCTTCTTCTTCTTGTTGCACTCGTAGTTGAAACCGACATTGGCTATCCATGCGTATGGGCCGACGATCAGCCGATCGACCAGTGGTATGCACCATGTTGACTGGTGCGGCTTTGTCTCCAGTCGGCTTTGTCTCGACCTTCACTGATTTTAATGTTTCGGCTAAGCTGTACGTCACTCTGTGCTGCCAATCAGCTCGCCTGTGGCTGGCCTGGACCATGTTTACCGGGAAAGGATTGCCATCAACCTTCATCGGCTTAGCCGATTCTTCAAACTTTATTTTCCCGGCTTCGATGGCCGACTGGATCTGCTGCCTGAAGACCTTGCAATCATGGTCTTGTGGGAGGTGGTGTTATGCCACTTGCGTACTTTTTCTTCTTGAGCTCTTCTATGGGATGACGTGGTTGGCCGGAAGCTTGATTTGCTTCTCCTTCAGCAACAGATCGAAGATCCTATCGGCTTTGGTTATGTCAAAGTCATACTTCTCCTCCTTAGCCGATCTTTTCAACCACTAACAGACTATTGCATTCTTGTTCATTGTCCACTCGGCTGCCGTCACCTCTACGTCACTGTTGCTTGAGTCTGAATCTGTTGTGCAGGCGACGTTAGTAACCTTCTTGACGACTCTCCTGGAATCTTGAAATCTTTGTTCATGAGCCGTCACTTTTTGGGCCAAGTGGGCTAGGCTGTCAAAGTCTTGAGCCGAAAACCTTTCATGGATTGACGGCATGAGGCCGTGAAAAGCCAAGTTGGCTAGCTGAGAGTCCGATAACACCAGGCTGTAGCATCGGTTCCTCATATCCCTGAAGCGCGGATGTAATCTTTGACCGATTCCTCATGCTTCTGCCTGATGCCGGTGAGGACCGACAACTTCATCTCATGTGTGCCGGAACAGCAGTAGATGTGGAATTGTTTCTCAAGATTGGCCTAGCTTTGAACTGAGTTGTTTGGCAATGATGAGAACTAGGTGAAAGCCGATCCTGAGAGAGATAGCGGGAATAGGCGAACCCTGAGCGCGTCTGTAGCCGATGCCTCCCTTCATTGAGCTAGGAATCAGTTGACGTGTTCGTAGGTAGACACGTTGTCTTGCCCAGAGAATTTGGAGAAATTTGGCACCTTGTACCGGTTTGGCAGTGGCACCCTCTCGAAGTATTCTGGATATGGGTACCGGTACATGTGGCCGGAGTCCTTCGGCTTGAGGCCGAACTGATGGCCCAAGTTTTGTTGTCTTGAGCTTGGGGTATCGGCTCGTACTGTTCATATGGTATGGGTCCTTGCCGATACTGAGGTGGTGGCGTCTGTGGATGGTTTTGTTGCTCGAATTACCCTCTCGGATATTGGTATTGGAATTGGTTCGCAGTGGGAGGCGCCGAGACACCGGTGGTGGTGTCTGTTCAGAGGAAGCCAACGGCCGCGCTTGTGATGTGGCCCGGGAACGAGGTTGCCAACCGGCTCGTTGGATACAATAGGTCATCGATTGGTATCAAACATGTTTGCCACCTGCTCCTGGGTCATCGTTCGGGCGCCGTGCTCCTGGTGCGGGGGCTGTTGTCGGGTCAGGATGATGGGTGGCGGCCTTGAAGCCGCTGCATGCGCAATCAGCTGGATCGTGACCCCCTCTGGTGGATTCTGCTGCCCTGGTGGCGGTGTCGGCTGGCCCTGTGTCGCCAGCACCCTGTAGCCCGAGAACTGACCATCAGTGAAGTAGGTCGGCCCCCTTGGCAATTGCTCGGCTATCTTCGAATCAACCACAGTGCTTATCATGTTGTTGTTAACGACCAAATTTGGTAACCAAATCCCTATGTTCAAGGTCGAATTTGAAGCAGGATCCGGATCGGGAGAGTGATCTTCAGAGAAACAGAGGCCGCATCGGCTACGATCAAATCGGCTGGGTGACACAATAGGCTACGAGGTCAATCGGCTGAAGTTGAGTCAGACGAGGATAGCCGATAGCCGATGTTGAGTCAGGGAAGAGGATAAGACCGTTTCCAATGAAAGTGCTTAAAGATAAATAGAAGATTCGGTTCCTAAATTGCGTGTTAAAAGATATTGCCATCCATGGATAGGGTCATGTAACGGCAATTGTATCTGTAAATTAGGAATTTGTTTAGATTCTATTGTAATGCGGCATGGGACCATACCCCGGGATATTGTCGTATTTTATATAGTAGATTAGATAGAGACCATGGTTCACACGGATAATGTTATTTTTGGGTATAAATAGGACCTGAGATCTCTATAAATGATAATTAACACACAATCAATACAATTTTCGGCGCATCGCCTCCTTTTTCTTCAGACGAACACCTGATCCGGCTTCAGGCTGCATCGTTTTGTTCCCCGATTTAAGGTAAATGTTTGTCATTAGTGGTGTATCTCGTCGAATTTAGTGATTCCATCGCTATGATACTCTAAATTCGATGATTTATGTTGCGCTAGTTATCACATATCACATATAAACCAGAACAATGACTAGATTTGTCTCGACATCGGCTCGTTTCTGTCATGAACCGGCAGCTGATAGAGCTAGATCTAGGGGTTGGCCAAGATTATGTGCGATATCCACCGTCTCGAGGGATTTACATCAGCTATAATAGATCCGATTGTTCTTTTTATACTTAATGCTGCATCAATCTGACCTATTAAGTCGTTTTAGAACCTTTATGATCTATTCGGCTAGATGTTTATGTTTAGAGACAGTGTCGGGGTTTCAACCGGCCTTATTTGTTTTAATATTCTTTTGATATATTTACTATCAGGTTTATTAAAGCCTCCTCTTATATTGAGATCTTGCTCTAGTTAAATGCCCTAAGCCAGAATCAGCTTGTCAGCCACAGCCGACAGCCGACTGATCTAGGTTTAGCACATTTAGCTTAGATCAATATCTTTTCATAAGATGAATCGGAGTACTAGCCGATTCACAGTTAGACTTACAGTATCGGCTAGGCTTTGAAGGCATATATTTATTATACCATTGTATATTTGGATTAAGTGATTAATACTGTCTCAGCGCAGCCGATCTATTATAGTCACTTAGTTTAAATGCACTTCGGGATAGCATATATATGTAAATTGGCTCTCACAACCGATCCAGTAGGATCTAACTTAATCCCTAACGCATATATCTTTATTTTTCTTGTTGGTTAACAGATCAAACCAATTGGCACGACCTGTACCACACAGGCAGCCGAGAAGGACCTGCACTGGAGCTAAGCAGATCTCCCAAGCCAGCGCATGAGAGAAATTTCTCATCAACAGTTGTGTAGGGTATTAACCAGTATGCCACTTTGGTTGATGAGAGCATGGTGCACAGCCAAGTCGATTCGGTCTTGTAAAGTATGGAGGGCCGAATCATCTTGTTCCTGTTTAATGTCCTCCATCTTCTTCTTTTTTTTTGTCATTGTCGGAGGACATGTTGAGGTCTTCAATCTTGAATTTGAACTTCTGGAGGATAGCTCCAGATCTAGTTTGGGTAAAGGATTGCATGTAATTAGTCTACAGCTGCTCAACCATCTGTTTGTAGTCGGCTAGTTGTTCGGCCGACAATTGTTCCATCATCACTGGGATGACGTTTTCCTTGTTGATCTTTGGGTTCTTGATGTTGACCATCGCATCGATCCTAGAAATCTGCAGATGGGTCCCACCAGGCGTGCCAAAAGGCGTGTTGATGAGAAATTTGATTCCAACGCACTGGCCTGAGAGATTTGCTTCATTCTAGTGTAGGTCCAACATGGTTGCCTTTGGTGAATTTAGGGCGTGCCAGTTGGTTTGATCCTGCAACCAATAAGAAAACAAGAAATAGGCATTAAGTCAAAATTAGATCCTACCGGATCGGCTGAAGACATCAATAAACATATAATTGCTATCCCAAAGCACATTTATACTAGTTGATTGGGATAGATTGGTAGTATACCGAGACAATATAAATTACTTAGGCTAAAGGCACATTAGGATAATAATTATCTGCATTGATAACCTAGCTGATGCTGTAGGTCTAATGTGAATCGGCTAGTACTCCAATACATTTTATAAAAAGATATTAATCTAACCTAAATGCACTAAACCTAGATCAATCGGCTGTCAACGTAACTTGACAGATTGATACCAGCTTACGGCATTTAAATAGATTGAGATCCTAGTATAAAAGGCGGTTTTAATATATCTAATAGCAATTGATACCAGAAGATAACTAAAACAGGTAAGGCCAGTTGAAACCCCGGCACTGTCTCTAATGATAAACATTAAACTGAACAGATCTTTATAGTTCTAAAAGCGACTTAATAGGTCGATTAGATGCAACATTAAGTACAAAAAAATACTAGATCTGTATAAGCTAATGAGAACCCCTCGAGACGATAGACACGACATATAATCTAAATCAACCTCTAGATCTAACTCTATCGGCTGCTGTCTTCAGAGAGAAATCAGCCGATTGCGAGATAGATCTAGACATTGCTCTAGATTATAAGCCGCATGTGATAGATCAAGCAGTCTATAACATTGAAACTAGAGTATCATGATGATGGAAGCACTAGCCCCGACGATACAAACCACTTGTAACAAGGAATTACTTTGTTCGGAGATCGAAGCCGATGCAGCTCGAGAAAGAGCAAGAACTTGTCAAAAGGAATAAAATAAAAGGGCGGCGATGCGTCAAAGTTGATTGATTGTGTATTGTTGTTACAAAGAGCCCTCGGGTCTTATTTATACTCATATACAACGACATCCGTGTAGGACACGGTTTCTACCTTATCTACTACTTATAGTACGACAATATCTCGGGACGCAGTCCCATGCCGCGTTACAAAAGGAATATCTACACAACTTCCTAATTTACAGATACAATTGCTGTTATAGGACCTTATCCATAGATGACAATATCTTTAACGCACAATTTGGAGACCGAATCCAATGCTTTATCTTCATGTTTTCCTTTCGGGACTGGCTCCACTTCTATCTCAACTCGTAATTGGCTATCGGCTATCCTTGTCTGATTCGGGCTTAGCCGACGGGCTCCGCAGCTGATTCAGACTCAGCCGACGCGGCCTCTGTTTCTCCGCAGATCGTGCATCTCCTTCGATTCCGCTTCAACTTCTGCTTCAAACCCGTGGATTTGGTTACCAAATTTGGTCGTTAACAGTAGGCTACGATAGCATAAAACAAAAATTTTCTACTGTGCAATCCAGGAAAGATTGCAAGTAAGAGTCTATAGATTGTTACCAAGTGACGCGCAGTGCAGCGGAACAACTATGTTGGAGTAGCTGACCCAACATGTGCACGTTGGGAAGTCTTGCCGACGTCGGACCGCCTTGCCCGACCTCGCCGACCTCGGACTGTCTTGACCGACCTCACCGACCTTGGACCGTCTCGCCCGACCTCGTTGACCTCAGATCGTCGAGTCCGATTCGCCCGATCTTGTCAACGACGTGCCGATTCACCCGACCTGTCTGACTTCCAACTACCAAATAATGGATTTGGCTAGTTGGAACTCGGGGATCTTCCAATGTCACTGATTACACCGCAATGTAGCGATGTCTATACTGGTATCCACACATCCAGGGAAGAAACGTTGAACACCCGTGTGCTAGCACGTGATGCATGGCTTGGGATTGGCTCGTGGAGTAGTTGATCCGGCTTATAAGTTGTACGATCTCCACCCCTTGTCCTCTTTATATAGAGTTGGCCGACCGGACTCTTAAGCCCACCGACACTCTATATAGAATTAGATCTTATCCAAACTGAGCCATATCCAAGTCAAACTCGTATGTTTGTACCAACCCGTTAAGTGTGCAACCCAATAGGTTCATGCATACTTGGTTTCGGCTGAGGGCACTTCTCGGCCGACCCTATCAACAGCAGCCCCTACAAGAATGTATTGACACCAAAGTATACACAAAGATCATATCGGTTGAACGTGTAATATGTGGATAAATCCCTTTGTCTCGTGATATCAATTAAACTATAGGCAAGACTCATGTCATCCGATCAATAGCTTAATCATTCACTCGATCCCGTATTGGATTATGTATCTGATGATTGACTCCTCAATCACATCAGCATAGCCATGCACTTCCATAATCCATTACATCGAGGGGCCCAGAGATATCTCTCCCATAGGAGGGGCAAATTCCATCTTGATCATTCACATCCCACTACATGTTTGATAGCAAACCCGAAGACTACTTTTATGACTACCCAATTACGTTATAGCGTTTGGCAGTCCCTAAGTAAGCCACTACACATGTTGGAATTCATGATGATTTCAGGTCCAAGGACTTTGCATCAACATCACTTGAGACCAACTAATGGCACATTAATTCCCTGTAGTGTCTCAAGGTGGGTCTATCCAACAACATGTTCTCTAACATGTGTTCACGTTTATTGATTTAGTATCTCCATACCATGATCCATGAGACATGATCATCAATCAATACACGTGCTGATCTTAGAATCATATTCGTTTCATAGATATGATACATGATCAGGGATTATTTAGAAATAGATTTATATTACATAAAGAGTCTCATGAATAAGTCACATACTTATTGACAATTACTAATTATCTATTTCATGGAACGGAATAACAATTTGTTCATTAATATATAAACATTGATCATGATATCCAATATCTCCATGTTGCCTCTAGGGCATATCACTAACAGGTTGTTCCCAACCGGATGCGTATCCAGTCGAAATCCACCTCGGCTGATGAGTGTACTGAGGAGGCTGTTGAGGTTGTTCCTCCATAGCGACCCTTCTTGACCTGCTCCTTGTGACCCTACCAAAAATACTATTCCTTCGAGCAACTCTCTTTGCTGGAGAGTTATGGTTATCGCTCGACACTTATACAAATGATTCCAGGTTGGGTAACAGAATTTCATTTATATATCTGGGGAAGAAAATTACAAGGGATCCTTTGGGACCATGTTTCAAAGTATGACCTTGCACTAAATAATCCTCGTCTATTATTTCGCGGGGTTTGGTAATGTATGGGACTTGTACATCTCCCAAGGCCCCAACATTAAATGCAATATGAGTTATTAATGAAGTGCACTCAATGGGTCCCTTCATCCTAAATTGTTCTAACCATTGTTTTATCATAACTTTCACAGGAGAGGTTTTAATTTTCTTAGCCATGGCATAAATGATCATTGTTTCATCAGCTCTTATTAGTCTAACATCTTCACTAGGAAACATAGTAAATTCTACTCATTTATGCATTAACCTCAAGGAAGGATTATGAATGTCATTAGCTCTTAGCTTACTACAAAAAGTTTCACTTGAAAACTTTGCCAAAAACTATGTTTATTAAAATTTGATAGTGGTCACTCCCAGCTCACAGAACAATGTTGAGCATAACCAAGAAGAAGACTAAATTCTTTCCATGTGTAATAGTATTCCTTTCCGAAAAATCAGAAAGTAATACCCTATCCTACTTCTTTTAAGGTGCAAAGAAATTGGATGGTAATAAGGCGTGAACCTTCTTACCCCACATGTGCAAATTTATGCCACCCTATGGTATGCCAAACATTAAGGAAGTCGATATCCATACATGTTTTGGTGAGCAATGCCAGATCATATGCTTGGGTGTGAGCAAAGTCCTAGTCCTTGAGAATGATGTAGGCTTGTCTCTCTCGATCATCCCTTAGATCGAGGTCGGTCTCGGAGAGGAATGGTAGAGCGTTGGAGCTTGCTTCTCCCCTCATTGCAGTGGCTTGGGATTCATCTTGTCTTGTCGGGCTAGCCGCATAGCCGGTGGACGGAGCTGAGCTAGAATGGCTCGAGCCTGACCCCATTGCCTTGCGCATAGTGTCGAACAACCGCTTGACATATTTCTTCATCACTGCAGCTTGCAAAAGAACAAGAACAACACGAGAACACTCGAGACGGGTTAAGTGTTAGTTCAAAACAAGTTAGTTGTCCGAGAGTTAGTCGTTCTTGTGGAGCTTGGATGCCACCAAAATTCGTTCTTGCGCGACAACGCGTGAAGGAAACTCAAGATACAAGAAAACATTGGGAACTAATTTTTTTTATGAACTTAGAGCAAGAATACTATGAGAACTCAAGAGAGGAGGAGAGAACTTGAGAGCAACCAAGTGCAAGTCAATTTTGGGCAATAAGAGCAAGTTCCATGCCTTGGCTTTTATAGAGTGAGCTCACCCTTGGTTCGGCCGAAACAAGGGATGCTTCTCTCCCCTCTAAACTTTTAATTCCCTAACACACACATCAAACATGCTGCACACAAAAAGTTTGAACACAACTGGACACCATAATGGTTCAACCAAACCACTATGGGGGACTTTTGTCCCCACCCAAGAATCAAATGTTCAATAATTCATTTTAGTTCAGCTATGTGCAAGTTTGGTGTTTGGAATCCAAGGGAAAAATTTTGTCAGCTAGTGCACAAGAATTCTCATTATAAAAATCCCAAGTTCAAGTATTTTTCTACGCATGATTCAAAAAATTAAACATGCCATGCTAGTATGTAGAAACTGAAATAAAAAATTGCAAGGAAATTAAACATGCATTTGGGAAAAGTAAATAATCAAGGACTCCCCATTTGAAGTCCGACGAGTAGGGACTTCCTCCGCGCAATCAGGTTGAAGTTGCGTCGCCCGACCTTGGAGAAGTAGACGCAGACGGCTGCACTTGTTTCACTCGCCACACCTTTTTGGTCTTCCTTGGCTTGCTTGGTGTGGTCGAGGATTTTTTGGACCTTGGAGGTGGCGGTTGAACTGACACCTCCTGCCTTACCATTGTTTTGATTTTCCTTTGGTGCGACGATAACTCCTTTTCCAGGAATTTCATCATGAACATGACGAGGTTGTCCTTCCCTGGGGGTTTAACATCGACCTCTTTGATATTCCTTGTGCTCGGCCCATACTGGATTCGGACCATTGAACAATGTTCCACTCTAGGTTGAAAGTCAAACTTCTCCTCCTTTCCATTGATGTGGAGTCGGATTTCTCCAACTCCCACATCGATGCGGGCATCCGTGGTGCTAAGGAACGGTCGTCTAAGAATGAGCGACATTCTCTTATCGACATCCATGTCGAGCACCACAAAATCGACGTGAATGAAGCAACCCCGGATTTTCATAGGAATATCTTTGGCAATTCCCGTCGGGTAGCGGACCGAGGAATCGGTCAGCTGCAGCCGCATCGAAATTGTTGAAAAAGTGGTGTAGTTTAGCTGGTCGAATACCTCCTTGGGCATAACACTGACGCTTTCTCCATGGTCACATAGGGCATGGTCAAATTGTTGTGCCCCTATTGAACAACTGAATGTTGGACACCCCGGATCTTTCTTCTTATCAGGAAGCTGGTTGAGTATAGCTGCGCTACACTCTTTTGTCAATTTGACTATTTCTGTGGTAGGCATCGGCCTATTGTTGTTGATGATGTCCTTGAGATAGAGAGCATAAGTGGGAACTTGCATCGCATCCAATAGAGGGACATAGATGTGGATTTTTTGAATAACCTCAACAAAGCAAGCAAATTGCTCGTCCACGGTCGGTTTCCCGTGGCGATAAGAGAACAGCAGAATAGTTATATCATAGAATTCTTGCGGAGCCGTATTTCCCTCATGTAGGGGTGGGCACTTTTTAACCAAAAACCGAAAAAAAACTGAACCGTACCAAGCCAAACCGAAATATGCGGTTTTTAGTTTTTGGTTTCAGTTTTGGTTCGTGGTGTTGCATAAACCGAGTAATTTGGTTCGGCTTTGGTTTTTAATGTCGGAGAACCAAACCATCAAAAAAACCGAACCGTCTCTCTTCCGATTTGTCCCAACTCCAAGCCACATCTCTCTCCCTCTCCTACTTACCCGTAGCCATGGCGGAGGACGCCCCCAGCGTCGGTGCCGAGGGGAGCCAGCACGCGGCCACGGAGGAAGGTGCCACCGCTGCCGGCGCCGCCACTCCCGCGGCACCAACCGCCAAGGCCGCGGAGACGCTACTCCCGTCGTGCAGCCGCCGCCGCCGAGGGCTCGAGGCCGAGGCCTATGCCATCGTCACCAAGTCATCGTCCGGCGCTGTGCGGCATGTTGGCCTCCGTCGAGGACAGGATCGAGGTGCTGCAAGCATACTCCAAGGAGGTCAGCTGCCGTCTCCTCGAGCTCGCCAAGTCTCACTCCGCCGTGCCTCCGTCCCGGCGTGCATCGCCGCCTCGGCTCCGCCCCGGCCCACCGCTGCGCTTCTCCGGCTCCGCCCCGACGCGACGCCGCGCTGCTCCGGCTCCACCCCACCGCGCCGCTGCGCTCCTCCGCCCCAGCAAGCCGCATGGCCCGCGTTGCCTCCGTCCCTCTCTCTGTATTGTTTGGTTTTTTGGTAAAAACCAAAAACCAAAAACCAAATTTTGTGGTTTTTAGTATTTACGAGAACCGATCGGTTGTTACTTCATACGAAACCAAACTACGCGTAGGAAAAAAACGAACCAAAGTCTCGGTTTAAACCGAATGCCCACCCCTATCCTCATGTACTTAATCCTTGTTGTTGGACGGTCTATATTCCTTCTCTTTTTTTGTCTTCCCTGCATTGTTAGGATTTGGCGGATCACGAGTGGTTTTACCTTATCGTGTGGTCACCGCACTAACGTTCTCAAGGGAACGTTAGGGTTGCCCCGGAATCTTCCCCGATTCAGATGAAGGGATATCTGTAGCTAATTAAGCTAATTGGGTTTCTATCATTTTATTAAAACTCAATTGATTTTTGATTGCAGAAGAAAGACCTTCCATTTTAGCATTGATACTATCTAAAGTCTTGTCATTGGTAGCTAATTTTTTAGAAATAGTTTCATTAACCTTAGCCTGACCTAAGATAAAGTCTTTCAAGGAGGGTTGATTCGAAATGAAAGCATGAGAAGAATTGTTACCTCCTTGATAATAAGGGCGTTGTTGGTTCTATCCTTGACCTCCTTGTTGACAATACCCATTGTTGTTCATATAACATGCGTCTTCATGGGTCTCGGGGCAATTACTCCCTTAGTGCCCGGTGTTGACGCATGCCTCGCAAGTCATGCGAGCATCAATAGCTTGAACTCCTTCGACCTTGTTGTCTAGTTCTTCAATAAGAGGTCTAGTTTAGCAGCGAGCATATCTGTTTCTTAACGAAATGCATGCCCCGCTTACAGGGTTGGAGACGATCGTCACTCCACCCTTGATTGGAAACCATCTTCTTAATTAACTCCGTTGCGTTAGCAACGATTAATGAAAAGAAGGCTCCTCCCGCAACAGCATCAATATGATCATGGGCAACCGTAGTGAACCCGTTGTAGAAATTCTGAATAATGAGCCAATCGTCCATCCCGTGATGAGGGCAAGCCAAGCTATACTCTTGGAAGCGCTCCCACATTTCAGGGATTGATTCATCTGACGCCTGCTAGAAGCTTCAAATTCTTCCACGAATGGCATTGGTTTTACCCATCGGAAAGAACATCACGAGGAACACATTGGAGCATTTATCCCAGGAGTCCACATCACTTTGGTTCGCATAGAACCACTGTTTCGCTCTCCCAATAAGAGAGAACAAAAACAGTTGAAGTCGAATGGCATCTCGGGTGACTCCCTTGATAGTAAAAGTGTTGCAGATCTTTAGGAATGATTGGAGATGAGTGTTTGTATACTCATTGGCTTTCCCACACAATGGGTGAGCGTGCACCATGGTAATAAGACCCGTCTTGATTTCAAAACCGGCTTCACCCATGCTAACCGTTGGTCTAGTAAGGACGTTGGCAGCCAAGGGTGCCGAGAAATCACGAAGGGTCTTCCGGGCCATTGAGCTTGATGGTGCTTTGATTGTCGGTTCACTTGCTGAGAGGATCACTTGAGGAGGAACGACACAAGGTCAAACTCTTCTCACAAGTGCTTTTGGATTTAGATTATAATTTGTCAGCAAGTTAAAACAAGTCATACACTACCCTGTTTTCACATAAAAGAGAAAACAGACCAAGGTAAGCCTGCAAGAGCAAAGGTAAGTCAATTATGAACATATAAATAACTTAGTAATTTAATATTTTCTTCTTAGACCAATGTCTTACTCGGCAACGACACTAGAAATGTTTGTTGGTATTTCTTACGTTCACAGATAAATCCGCAAGCGCATGGATATATCGTTGTAGCATTTCACCCTAGAGTATTCCAGGATATCGTATTTATTTTATCCCAAAGGAAGACGGTGGTCAAGAAGAGAATATTCAGTTACTATGAATATTCATATGTTATAGTTGAGGTGTCATAGTCTAGGCTGGGGTAAGAGATATATCGATAATTTGGTACTGTGATACACACAAAAGAGTCCTAACAAATAATACAGTAATGCTAAGTGGAGATTATTGTGTTAGAGCTAGGTTCCTAATGTATTTCTAGTATAGTTGTACAGGTTATACAAATAATTATATTCATGGTTAGTTACCTAGTTCTATGCTCCCAGGACTATGGGGGTACTACCTCTAGTGGTCCGGCCTACCACCAAAGGCGATTTTTTACTGTCCGCCCTACATCATACCTGAACATAGAGAAATACAAAGGATTGACAGGGCTGTCACCGCCTGCCACCTACCTCTGCAACCCGTGGGATATGAGCATAACCAATGTCTATGAAACAATCTAAGCACCACACTTACATTGCCACAGATACACTTACCTCCCAAGACGTCAATGACTAAGGAAAGAGCATACCTACATCCTAAATGCACATGGACCATGACCGTGGCAATAGAGTTACTCATCTAACCATGTTATAATTACCATATAACTATAGATGTGACTTATACCTAAGCAAGTAGAATATGAACCATACTCAAGTATACGAGAATATAAATATATTATATTGATCAAAGTCGTATAGAAGAAAGATACAAAAGACATACCCAACTACCCGAAGACGACTTGGAACCGAGTAGAAGCTCTAACCTAACTCTTAACTCCACTAGCCTAGAGACTAAGTATGAAATATAGAAACTACTTCTTATGATGTGTGTTGAAAGTGAAGTGAAGCTCCCCTTTTATAACCTCCAAATGACGGTTGGGAAGTTGGTTTGCAACCACCAAACTTGCACAACCATCATTGGGGCTTCATCTGGGCTTTCCAAGTGGAAGGTGGGAATGGATTGGAGCTGAGGGTGGTTCGACCGAACCCCCACCTGCTTCAACCCTCATCGACTTTCTTTAGTGGCTTACAGGTGGGCCCTTATGGCAATTCCCAGGTGTTTGTCCCCACTTTAAGTCAATTTCACCATACTTGTGGGCCCTCCGATCTGTGGGATGCTGATGTGGTTGAAGGGTTACGCGGAGGCTACGCTAGCCGAAAAACAAAAACTTTTAACCACGCAAACCAGGAACACTTGCAAGTAAGGGTCGATAGATCGTTACCGATTGGAGTATGCAGCGGAAATAGCCAATCAGGGCTTTCCGATCTGGAACAGTGTAATCGATGACAGCCGATTCCTGGGGACAGCCGATTCACTAATCAGCCGATTTGAGTCATCCGACCATGTTCTCGCGCCTCGCTCCGATGCGCTCGACCGCAACCGATTCCACCACGGCCGATCCGTAGCCGATCAACAGCGCGGAACGTAGCAGCACCTCTACCGGTATCCACACGTCCGGGGACAGAACGCCGTACACCTGTGTGCTAGCACGCGATGCAAAGCTAGGGTTTTGGCTCGAAGGTGGGAGGGTTTCCGTGGAGTTTGATCTCGGCGACTTGCAAATCAATTGACTTGATTGACCTCTAGCAGCTCTCCACCCCTCCCTCCTCTATATAGAGTTGGCCGACTGGGACTCGTGGCTGATCAGGACTCTATTTCAAATCGGATCCTATCCGAATCTCATAGAGTCGGCCGCCCATACGTCGTAAGACCATAGGACTCTATCCGATCGGATCCCTATCCGATCGAGCCGTATCCGAGTCCAACTCGAATATCTATTCTATCCCCTTAAGCGTGCGACCACGTAGGTTCAGGTATACTCGGTTTCGGCTATAGTCTAACTTAGCCGATCGTCGGCTCGAGTCCAACTCGGCCGACCGTCAATAGCGGCGCGCCTAGCAGCACATATTGACACCATAGTATACAAGAATAATATCGGCTCAACCCGTAAAGTGTACACAAATCCCTTTGCGTCACGATACCGGTTAAGCTATAGGCAAGATGTGTGCCATCCCTTCAATAGCTTAACCATTCACTCGAACCGTATTGGATTCTCCGTCATTGATTGACTCCTCAATCAACTTAGCATGGCCATGCATTTCCATAATCCATTACCTCGAGGGCCCGAGATATCTCTCCAAAAAAGGGGCAAATTCCATCTTGATTACTCACATCCCACTCCATGTTTCATAGCAAACACGAAAACTACCTTTATAACTACCCAGTTATGGAATAGCGTTTGGTAGTCCCAAAGTAGGCTACTACACATGTTGGAATCCATGGTGATCTCGGGTCTAAGGACTTTGTACCAACACTACCGAGACCAACTAATGGCACATTAATTCTGTAGTGTCTCATGGTGGGTCTATCCAACAATGTGTTCTCCAACACATGTGTCCATGTTTATTGATTTGGTATCTCCATACCCATGATCTATGAGACATGATCATCAATCAATAGACATGCCGATCTTAGAATCATATTTGTTCCAACAATATGACATATGATCGAGGATCATTTAGAAATAGATTCATACATATAGAGTCTCATAAATAAGTCACGTATTTATTGATCAATACAATATTTCTATTTCATGGAACCGATTAACACTTTATTCATAAATACATAATCATTGACGTGATATTCAACATCTCCATGTTGCCTTTAGGGCATATCACTAACAATCTCCCACTTGCACTAGAGTCAATCTTGTAAGTATCTAATACCCATTGCTCTTGTGTGCGCCTCATGCTTCGGTGAGGAGATGTTTTGTCGGCGGATCGGCTATGTTGAGATCCGTGTGCACTTTATATATCTTGACATCACCTCTATCCACTATTTCGCGGATGAGATGATATCGCCGAAGTATGTGTTTGGACTTCGATGTGACCTTGGCTCCTTGGCTTGCGCAATGGCTTCGCTATTATCACAATAGAGAGACATTGGACCGGTCGCACTAGTCATCACACCAAGCTCGAAACGAATTTCTTGATCCAAACAGCCTCCTTTGCGGCTTTCGAAGCGCAATGTACTCGGCCTTCGTTGTAGAATCAGCAACGGTATCCCGCTTGGAACTCTTCCAGTGATTGCGCCTTCGTTCGGGCGAACACGAACCCATTGTGATCTATAATCATCCTTGTCTGTTTGGAAGCTAGCATCGGTGTAACCACTTACAACGAGCTCTTCTTCACCTCCATAGACTAGGAACATATCCTTAGTTCTTCTCAAGTACTTAAGGATATTCTTTACGACGATCCAGTGACCTTCACTGGATCTAACTGCGTATCTGCTCATAGCACTCAAAGCGTACCGGACATCGGGCGTGTACAAAGCATGGCATACATGATGGATCCAATTGCTTGAAGCATATGGAACCATACTCATCTTATTCCGCTCATCATGTGTCCGAGGACACCGATTCTTGCTAAGATTAATGCCATGTGACATGGGCAAGAAACCTTTCATGGAATCATGCATGTTGAACCTTTTCAACACCTTGTCAATGTATGTACTTTGGCTTAATCCAATTAGCCTCTTGGATCTATCTCTATAGATCCGAATGCCCAATATGTATGCTGCCTCCCTAAGTCTTTCATGGAAAAACTATTTTTCAATGAAGACTTGATGGATTCCAGCATAGTGATATCATTTTCAATCAACAATATGTCATCCACATATAAGATTAGAAATACAATTGCGCTCCCACTGACCTTTTTGTAAACAAAGGCCTCTTCTTCGTTTTTGATGAAACCAAACCCTTTGATTACTTCATCAAAACGAATATTCCAACTCCGAGATGCTTGCTTCAATCCATAAATGGATTTACGTAGCTTGCATATCTTTCCAGGCGATTGTGGATCGACAAAACCTTGAGGTTGTATCATGTATACGTCCTCGCTTAGGTTTCCATTTAGGAAAGCCATTTTGACATCCATCTGCCATATCTCATAATCGAAATATGCAGCAATCGCTAGGATAATCCGAATAGATTTAAGCATTGCGACGGGCGAGAAGGTTTCATCATAATCAACTCCTTGAATCTGTTTAAAACCTTTCGCCACCAATCGCGCCTTATAGATGTCAACATTTCCATCCATATCGGCCTTTTTCTTAAAAACCCATTTACACTCAATGGTTTTGACACCATCAGTGGATCAACCAAGTTCCAAACTTGATTGTCGTACATGGATTCTATTTCGGATTTCATGTCTCCAAGCCACTTGTTGGAATCGGGTCCCACCATCGTTTCCTCATAGGTCTTAGGTTCATCGTTGTCCAACAATAATATATCACGTTGTTCCGCACTGTGTACATGGTGCACGACGTGATCTTTCGACTCCGTGGGCTGGTGTATCTACAAGCGGTGGCGCAACACTTTGCTCCTCTGTTGTGGTTCGTGGTCGCTGAAATATTTTTAGTGCTTCTTGAACTTCTTCAAGATGCACCCTGCTCCCACTAACCCTTCTTGAAAGAAACTCTTTCTCCAAGAAGACAACGTGTCGAGCGATAAACACTTTGCCTTGTTCCCGATTATAAAAGTAATATCCCTTAGTTTCCTTAGGATATCCCACAAAGAAGCACTTGTCGGATTTGGGTCCGAGCTTGTCGACCGTAAACGTTTTACATAAGTTTCACATCCCCAAATTTTGAGAAAAGACAAACTAGAGGGTTGCCCTGTCCATATCTCATATGGTGTCTTTTCAACCGACTTAGATGGAACTCTATTTAGTGTGAGCGAGTTTCAAGAGCATATCCCCGAAGGATAACGGAAGATCACTTTGGCTCATCATCGACCGCACCATGTCCAACAAGGTGTGATTTCTTCGTTCGGACACTCCGTTCCATTGTGGAGTTCTCGGAGTCAACGTGGAACAATTCCATAATATTTCGGATGATTACCAAACTCTTGACTCAAGTATTCTCCTCCACGATCCGATCGCGAAACTTGATTGTTTTCCCTAAATGATTCTGTACTTCATTCGGAATTCTTTAAACTTTTCAAAGGATTCGGACTTATGCCTCATTAAGTAGATATAACCATATCTACTAAAGTCATCGTAAAGGTAATGAAGTGCGATAACCACCTCTGGCCGTTGAGTTCATTGGTCCACATACATTAGTATGTATGAGTGCCAACAAGTCACTTGCTCTTTCACTGTGTCCGTGAAAGGTGCCTTTGTCATCTTGCCAAGTAAACAAGACTCACATGTCTCAAATGATTCAAAATCAAAAGAGTGAAGCAATCCATCCTTATGGAGCTTCTCCATGCGTTTCTTATTTATATGGCCTAAGTGACAATGCCGGATAAACGTGGGGTTTATATCATTAGAGAGTTGCCTTTCGTATTAATGTTATAAATGGGAGACGCTTCAAGATTCAAAACGTATAATCCATTCACCAATGGAGAATGAAAATAGAACATATCTTTGAGATATATTGAACAACCATTGTCCATTGATCTAAAATCGTATCCTTTCGCTTGCAAACATGAAGCGGAAATTACGTTTTGACATAGTGTTGGAACACAATAACAATTATTCAATTCCAAAACTAATACGAAGGTAGATGAAGTGGTATTGTGCGACAAGCAGCGTAGCAACACTTGCTCCATTGCCGACGCGCAGTTCACCTCGCCCTTCTCAATCCTCTACTTCTTCTCATTCCCCGCAACGATTTGCAAATATGAGCTACTGATCCGATATCAAATACCCAAGAGTCGGAGGTGAAGTAGCAAGATTTAATGTCTATAACATTAATACCGAGCGAAGTCGTACTTTGCTTCCTTTTGAGATCCTCCATGTACTTCTTGCAGTTCCTCTTCCAATGGCTGTCTCCTTGCAATAGAAGCAAACGGCATCGATGCCGCCGACCCCTTCTTTCCCTTCTTTGCATTGGAGGCACTCGCGATCTCATCGGGAGTTAACTTCCTCTTGGTGCAAAGTTTCTTGACGGATGGTTTGCGCTTTGCCTTCGCATCATCATCACATGATGACCATTTTTCTGGATACTCTCCTCACTGTCTTTAGCATCCCATGCAATTCAGCCAAGGTTCTATCCATATTGTTCATGTGATAGTTTAATATGAATGGCTCGAAGCTCGGAGGGAGCGGCGGAGAATCACATCGTAGCCAACTCTTGGCTAAGGGGAAAACCTAGTTTTCCGGACTCTCAATGTAGCCAATCATTTTTATCACATGCGGGCGACGGGATTCCCTCAACAAGCACACGCACGCAAACAAGGACTTTGAGGTGTTGAACCTCTCGGCCCGTGCTTGGTTCTCAAACATACGACGCGAGTCCCCGAATAATAGTGTGAGCATCGCTGCTCTCATATTGCTTCGAAGCTCGGGGACATTGTAGCAAGCATGAGACGCTTATATCTAGGGCATCATTAGTGTGCTTCTCATAAGCCCTCCGTGCGGTTGCGGTGGCATTATTTGGCAAATCCTCGGGATAGGGTACTTCAAGAACGTACTCTTTACACTCTTGCTTGAGAACAATACTCAAGTTGCGATACCAATCCATAAAGTTTGTTCCATTTAATTTTTCCTTTTCGAGAATAGATCGCAAATTAAAAGCAGAGTGTAGTATTAGCCGCCATTTATTCTACAACAGAAAAAGCAAAGTTTAGCACAATGTTTATGCTATGTCTATTGTTAAACAATTTAACATTAGACTCCGTTACGTATTTTTCACCTTCCCTCTAGGTTACGTATTGGGTCATGATCCACATGTTAATTAATTTTCTAGTGAGCTTTGGCATCACTGCTATAAAATTAGTAACATCGGTAAGCAACTCCTTGCTAATTACATCTCTATGTGACTCTTGTTGTTGGTGTGGCATCTCCATGCCCCGGCGCCAACCTATGCCCCAAGGCCCAAAACTGTTTTGATAGCCTTGTTAAGTAAACCAAATGCTCCTGCGTATATGTCCGACATATACCCCTCGTGTTATGATAGAGAATGGCACTCTGCTTTGGCGGACCACCATTGACGAGCATAACGGTGACGGGTGCAACATTTGGAAGGGCATCATTACTACTTAATATTGTGAGGGATGCTATCCTATCAAACAAACATATCACATATATGAAAGCGGGTAGAATAGCATGAAATAGTATGGCCCCTTCACATGGTGATCTCCATCTCCATGCCGGTGTAGAGGATCTCCATCTTCATCACCGTTCTTCCGAGTGCCGAATGCTTGATTTCTTCAAACTAAGCTACTACTATATAAGCTCTAATTAGAAGATTACATCGACTCGTAGGTCGTGAAAGAATATTACAAGCATTGCACGTATGAAAGAATATTACGGGGATTGCACATATGAAAGAATATTACATGCATCACATGCATCTCATACATACAATAGGGCCATACCATCTCAAAGCATTCTCTGCACAAACAAGTTAGGCTTAGAAATATTTTCTACCTATCGCAGAGAAACAACATCGAGACGACCTATAAGGGGGTACGCACACGGCATAATCATATTATGCCGTCCCGATACACTATCAAGGGAGATGGTTTGCGTAGGCGCGAGGCAGCTAACAAGATCGGACTACGAGATAGCTTCGGCATAATCACATTATACCGTTCCGATACACTATCAAGGAACGCTATCTCGAAGCCGACTCAAACCAAGTTCTATGGATATTGCTTCGACGTAATCACATTACGCCGTTCCGATACACTATCAAGGAACACAATTACCATCAACTCTCCTCAACAGATCCCGTAAAACCAATTGATCTAATCAACCCATGCGCAAAACTTGTTCCGGATCCAATCTAAAACCCGAACTAAGCAAGATTAGCTCTGATACCACTGAAGGGTTACGCGGAGGCTACGCTAGCCGAAAAACAAACACTTTTAACCGCGCAAACCAGGAACACTTGCAAGTAAGGGCCGATAGATCATTACGATTGGAGTATGCAGCGAAATAGCCAATCGGGGCTTTCCGATCGGAACAGTGTAATCGATGACGCCGATTCACGGGACAGCCGATTCACCAATCGCCAATTTGATTCGTCCGACCGCGTTCTCGCGCCTCGCTCCGATGCGCTCGACCGCAGCCGATTCCACCACGGCCGATCGTAGCCGATCAACAGCGCGAAACGTAGCAGCGCCTCTACTGGTATCCACACGTCCGGGACGAACGCCGTACACCCGTGTGCTAGCACGCGATGCAAAGCTAGGGTTTTTGGCTCGAAGGTGGGAGGGTTTCCGTGGAGTTTGATCTCGGCGACTTGCAAATCAATTGACTTGATTGACCTTTGGCACCTCTCCACCCCTCCCTCCTTTATATAGAGTTGGCCGACGGGACTCGTGGCCGATCAGGACTCTATTTCAAATCGGATCCTATCCGAATCTCATAGAGTCGGCCGCCCATACGTCGTAAGACCATAGGACTCTATCCGATTGGATCCCTATCCAATCGAGCCGTATCCGAGTCTAACTCGAATATCTATTCTATCCCCTTAAGCGTGTGACCACGTAGGTTCAGGTATACTCGGTTTCGGCTATAGTCTAACTTAGCCGATCGTCGGCTCGAGTCCAACTCAGCCTACCCGTCAATAGCGGCACCTAGTAGCACATATTGACACCATAGTATACAAGAATAATATCGGCTCGAACCTCGTAAAGTGTACACAAATCCCTTTGCCTCACGATACCGGTTAAGCTATAGGCAAGATGTGTGCCATCCCTTCAATAGCTTAACCATTCACTCGAACCGTATTGGATTATCATGTCTTGATTGACTCCTCAATCAACTTAGCATGGCCATGCATTTCCATAATCCATTACCTCGAGGGCTCGAGATATCTCTCCAAAGGAGGGGCAAATTCCATCTTGATAACTCACATCCCACTCCATGTTTCATAGCAAACCCGAAAACTATCTTTATAACTACCCGATTACGGAATAGCGTTTGGTAGTCCCAAAGTAGGCTACTACACATGTTGGAATCCATGGTGATCTCAGGTCTAAGGACTTTGTACCAACACTACACGAGACCAACTAATGGCACATTAATTCTGTAGTGTCTCATGGTGGGTCTATCCAACAATGTGTTCTCCAACACATGTGTCCATGTTTATTGATTTGGTATCTCCATACCCATGATCTATGAGACATGATAATCAATCAATAAACATGCCGATCTTAGAATCATATTTGTTCCAACAATATGACATATGATCGGGGATCATTTAGAAATAGATTCATACATATAGAGTCTCATAAATAAGTCACGTACTTATTGATCAATACAAGATATCTATTTCATGGAACTGAATAACACTTTATTCATAAATACATAAACATTGACGTGATATCCAACATCTCCATGTTGCCTCTAGGGCATATCACTAACAGTGGTGAGCGTCGATTGATCGGAGTTGTTTTTCTTCGCCACGTGAGTGTGCTTTCACTTCATTTATTCATATAAGTTCCTGCATTCAAACATTCTCCAAGGAGATGTGGAACATTATTAATTCTAAACCTATATGCAATTAAAAGATGACAATTCTCTTTTATTCCCGAGGTCTGTGACTGTCAGAATTGGTACTTAACGACAATCAACAGTAATGTGTGACTAACCATGAGTAACATTGTTAGTCTCGTCCATAACTGTGGGCATAGCTATTCGAATAGTTTTACTCTGGCCAGAGGTGTACAATGTACCCAGAAGATACAATCCCACAACATGTTGCCATGTGCCTCAATACCACCATGGTACCTCGGAAAGGAGCTGTGACAGGACCCTTTGCATAACACGCCCATCAAAATGATACCCACTAAGCATCTGTCTCTGGCAGGGATGGCCAGTTTCCTAACAGGGAGACTACTTAGTGCCTAAAAACCGTGGACTTAGTTGCCTGCTACTTGTGGACTTAATTATCTGCCACGACAAAAACAACAACACACCGTGGTGTCTCCTGCTGAACATGTTATACTACAGATCCAGTCGTTGCCCATGTTGGCTTGTGGTTAGTACGGTTAATACTTCACAACGGTAGCTCGCGAACTGGTCCTTAATTGTCATGAGCACGACCAACACAACCATGTGCTCACAACCCACTATTAGTAAAGTTTTAGTTCAAATATTTTTAACAAACCACGACCAATCGACGTGAGCTACCATTAATTAACCATCAGTAATCATGAGTGAATCATTAGTTATCCCACATAAAATGATACTAATGTTTCTAAGAATGGATAACAAATTATACTAAATATCTAGCCAAAACAATATATAAGGCCCAAGCTAGTCCAATTATTACCCAAAGTATCAAGGAGTAAGGTAAATCAATGCAAATTGGCCATTACAAAGGAATATATAGGTCCACACCACCCAATGACATTCGAAAATAAATGCACATTTGAAGTAAATAGAGAATTTAAATATAGGATCAACATGCTCAAAGGGATTGTGTTTGGGATATGTGTGACTTGCCTTGCAAACAAACGCCTTCAATTCTCCTTCAGCAACTTCTCCAACGAACGAACTAAACCTAGAACGCAAAACAAGGAAAAACACTAATAAAAACCAAATAAATAGTACAATTAAAGTTCATAAATAGGTAGAGCTTGAATTTAGATGAATTATGGGACTTGAACGACCTTATTCCGAGTTTGTATGAATTAGTTATGAATTAATAAAGTTTTAATCATTTAAAACCTATAAAAACAACTAAATGATTTATTGTTTCATATTAAATTATTTTTGAATTGGAAAAGGAGGAGACGGTGATCCTCACCAATGCGAAAACGACGAATGAATGGCGGTGGGGAAGACCGACGGCATGCTTCTAGCGGCGACGGGAATCGGGATGACGATGGCGCTCCGGCGTTCCTTGGTGAAAAAGAGAGGGCGACCGTGCCTCGTCTTGGCGCTGCAGAGCTAGCGGTGAAGACGGCAACGAAGGACAGGAACGGGAATGGCGGAGGGGCTCGACCGATGGCTTGACAACTGTGGTGGCTCTCGGGTTCATGGCGACGGGCAACTTCCCGTGGTTTTCGGCGCAAGGGAACTGGCGGCTGAGGTAGCCTTTGTCCTTGTAGAGCCAAAGGAGGCAATGACGCAGATCGATGTCAACCGAAGTGGCGATGCGACATGGCCGAAGTTGACGGCGGCGGCGGAGAGAGAAGGCGAGCTCAGGAAGAAGGCTAGGGCACGGGAGAAATCTCGAGAAAAAGGTGGAAAAGGAAGAGGAGGTCCGAGACATGCTTTTTATAGGCAAAGGAGGAGGGATCGACTCTGATATGGCGGGGATTGACGGCAAATAAACTAGGGTTTATCCCTAGCTTCCTTAGATGAAAACGACTCTAATATGGGACGTTTTCGGATGGGATTGGAAGGGGTTTCTTAGGGGAAAACAAGAGGAGGAGATAAGGGGCAAAACCCCATAACAAATTCAGGAAACGGTTGAGAGATTCTTGTGGAACCGGAGATGGATTCGGGCTCGGTTTCAATAGTGATGTCAGGAAGGAGGTAGGGACAACATTGTCCACAGACCCACATGTGATGGAGAGGAGACGATGTCCACGGACGACGTGGCCCAGGCCGAGGCGGGAAGCGGGCGACGTGCGGGAAAGGAGAGAGGAAGAAAGGAATGGGCCTTGGATTCGGGAAAGCTTTGGAAGGGGATTTTAATGTGATATTTTATTTAAATAAATTCTCAAATGATGTTTTATTATTAAAAGTACTCTTGATGCTTAAATAATTGTAAGAAAAATCCTTATTCTCTCGAAGTATTTAATAAAATTTTACCTAGCTTAATTTGATGTTCAAATTTTCATAGATTTTTATTCAAATAATTTCTTTAATTATTAAATAATTTCTTTAATTATTAAATAATTTCTAAAAGAAATTTTTTGTAACAATTTATATTTAGATGATTTTTATGGTGTGATAAATCTTGGCCATCTTATATGCCTAATCGAATAGTAGACTGTATAGGTATACATATAATCTCTCTCACAGTACATTTTACTCAAATAATAAATAAGCGTGGCGGGCGTCCAGTCGTGGTTCGACACCTTCAGCTTTCTAATTAAGACATACCAGCTTCTTCTCAGCATTCGTTGACCCAACGGCGCTGGACCAAACCAATTGAACAAGACGATACGCGCACCAACTCGGATCATATTCGCGCCATAAATTACACCACCTCGAATCAAACCAAATGAAAACAAACAACAATAAAGCCGCCATCATCCTTGCAGCGGCTGCTGATTGATATAACCGTACGTTTTCATTATCTCAAGTTCTCAACCTCCCTGCATATAGCGCCGGGCTAACTAACTCCATATTTCCACTGCCGATCAGTGGCTGTCAGTTGTTGGCACAACAATTTCCTTTAAGATGACATGTCCGATAAACTCTAACACCGTATTAGTACCAATATAATAGCCTTAAAGTAACTTTAAGTTTTACTACTAGCCATGACTACAACAATTTTTTTTGTGTTATTAAAAAATACACTAGTACAGATCCTATCATCTGTGACGGGCCCAAATATACCTGGAGCACTTGAGTCGTCAGAATGAAGTCATCTCAATCAGACCGTCATTTGCACTGTTGTAGATATACTCGTACAACCCCAATTGCAAATAGTCCGTCAGCGATGAAACTCATCTGTGACAGGCTCAGATGTAAGCCCGATTGAGATGACCTAGGATATCTCAATCGGGCCATAATACCGAGCCCGTCACAAATGAGTTTCATCACTGACGAGCTCAAAAATAAGGCCCGATTGAGATGACTTTATAACCCGTCACCGATGACTCATATCAATGTCGGGCTTTGATTGACACGCGTTAGAGATGTCTGTGCCCCGTTACAGATGTCGTTTAAATGGCTCGATTGAGATATAGTTCGGACACACTATAAATGCACCAGCAACCGCTGTCTGAATTCATCCCACTGTTTATTTTTGGTGGGAGATTGAAGGGGGCGAATTTTTGTTATTTAAAAAATAGAAATATATTAGAAGTAAGTATAAAGGTTGTTTTTTTTACAATTTAGTAGTATGATAATTAATGTTTTGTTAAATTTTGTAGCGATGAATCGAAGTTGGATGAATGTGATAACTTTGAAGCGGCATTGCAAGGAGTATAGAGATGACATTTTAAGTTTTATGAACGTCGCGGAGGAGGATAGGAGAAGAAGAAATAGCAAATACATGTGTTGTCCATGTAGACATTGCAAGAATGAGATTTTGTTTAGCGGAGAGGAGGTACACTCTCACTTGATACAACGGGGATTCAATAAGGACTACACATGTTGGGTGAAGCATGGAGAGACAAAATCGGATAATGGTGCAGCTGCAGACAGCATTGGTGCCGACAATCATGACGATGAAGATGAGCATGACATGTTTATTCCATCTCCATTGGACGGTGAAATGGTTGATGTGGATCCTGGTATGCTGCAAGAGATGTTACGTGATGTTGAGGAGCAAGCTCGCAACGAGAGAGATTCGATGAATTTCAACCGTTTGGTCAGTTACTCTAAGACACCTCTATACGCCGGATGCAAGGCAAAGCACACCAAATTATCAGCTACCTTGGACCTCGATGAAGGAAAGTAGTGGATGGGCAGACAAAAGTTTTACAAAATTTTGAGAGTATTGAAGGCCATGCTTCCTGAAGAGAACACATTGCCTAAAACGACATATGAAGCAAAGCAGGTTCTGTGTCCCATAGGGTTAGAGGTTCGTAGAATTCACACTTGTCCAAACGATTGCATATTGTACCACAAACAATATACGAACCTAGAAGCTTGTCCTGTGTGTAAGGCTTCTCGATACAAGCGAAAGAAAAGTGCGGGGGAGGGAAAGAAGTCAAAGCGGGGTGGTCCGGAAAAGGTTGTGTGGTATTTACCCACCATTGATCGCTTCAAGAGAATATTTGCCAACCCGAAGGAAGCAAAATTAGTGCGGTGGCATGCCAAAGAGAGAACAAACGACGGTTTGCTAAGGCACCCAGCGGATTTAATTCAATGGAGGAATATTGATCGAATGTACAAAGACTTTGCTGCCAACCCCAGAAACATGAGGATATGTTTGTGTACGGATGGCATGAATCCTTTTAGAGATATGAGCAGTTCTCACAGCACTTGGCCCGTCCTTATTGCGAACTATAACCTCCCGCCATGGTTGTGCTTCAAAAGGAAATATATTATGTTGTGCTTGTTAATCCAAGGTCCAAAACAACCGGGCAATGATATTGATATATTCCTAGAGCCTGTTGTCGATGATCTTGAGATTCTTTGAAAAGAAGGCATGGACACTTGGGATGCATATGGTCAGGAGAACTTCAAGCTACGAGTTCTACTGTTTTGCACCATTAATGACTATCCCGCACTGAGCAATCTTTCTGGACAAACCGTGAAAGGAAAGAAGGCCTGCTCCGACTGTATGGAACATACACGCAGCAGGTGGCTGGAGAAATCCAGAAAGATGGTTTACATGGGTCATAGGAGATGGCTCCGCTACGCCACACTTTTAGAAGAAAGAAGAAAATTTTTAATGGTAGAAGAGAACTTGGAACTGATTCCAAGGATCTGTCTGGAGAAGAGGTCCATGACATGATCAATGACATAACTAATGAGTTTGGGGAACAAAAGAAAACGTGGCAAGGAAAACGAAAAAGGTATGTGGAAGAAGAAGTCAATATTTTGGCGGCTACCATACTGAAAAGACCTTGAGGTCTGGCATTGCATTGATCTAATGCACATAGAGAAGAATGTTTGCGACAGTTTGCTCGGGCTATGTGAACCCCCGTTTTTGGGACGGGAATCTTTCGTGTTCTTAGTACCATTTCCCTGGATCGAGTAGTTGGTACCCACGAATACAGTACTAGATAATCAGGTGCACATGCACGAATAGTCTTACATCAACATTATTACATCAATAGGCCCGAAGGCAATGTTCAACACACAGGACCTCATGGTACGGGTACAACACCAAAGTAGAAATTAGATACGGCAGCGGAATAGAGGCAGCGGCATGTCATTTGCCACAGGCAACGACCGGAGCTAAGACCTAATAAGCGCCATCAGTTCCTTCACCCTCCTGGTAGTATGCGTAAGGATTCTTCGGCTCTTCATTCCCATCAGCTGAAGGTTTGTGCGTATAGCAAGGGTGAGTACCAACCGTACTCAGCAAGCCAACACGGAATTTATGCACATAATAGGGTTAATCAAGGAATGGCTAGAGTTCTTTTGCATAAATCCAATTTTCACAATCCTTTTCACAAGCCTATCAACTAGCCAAATCAAGTTTTAGTTCCATAGTTCATTAATCCGGCGACGGTTCTGTCTACCATCCATCGTGATTCCAAGGATGGCTTCCCGCCTCCGATTCGTCATGATTTTCTGGGGAATCCACCCCTTCTCGCATCTCGAGAAGTTGATCCACCAGCGAATGAAATCATCATGCAAACCCATCCCAACAGTTTTAAGTTTAAAGTCTAGCCAAGCGAAAGTCTTGTCACGATGCTCGATAACCGCGAGCACGGCTATTCGAATAGATTGATTCACTCACACTGCAGCGGATGTACACTTTACCCGTACTCCGCGACAGCCCAACAAATGAGCCTACGTCCAAACTCATGAGACGGTCACGGCAAAGCCTTTCGATAACCTTGCTTTGGCAGTACCCGCTCCATGAACTTAAGCCCTCATGCACTCTAGCCGTCCTTTTCTAGCAATGAGAGGAGTTAAGGCGCACCGGGTAAGGGAAAACTTCCTCAATCTTTAAGTTTAATTAATATCAATTTAATTCCACCATTCACAACAAAGGCCGCAGCCTCATTCTCATGACATAACCACATCATAGAGAACCATCTATGCAAGGATACTGCCTCCGCTCGGCTATCTAGTCAGCTAGGTCTATACCCATTCGAGAAGTATGGTTGTACCGGCTCATTTCCCGGCTATCTCATGGCTCGGTCCTTAATTGACCAGGGTCGACACTTGCCTTTTCCGGAATCCACCCATATCATCCAGCCGCCCCAGTCTAAAATAGTTGTTTAGCATTTTTAATTTTCATCAAACTTAGTTCAACATTCTCGTGGCCATGTGGCGCTCATGTCTCCACAGGCCGTATTTCAACTACCTTCCCTAAGGTAATTGCTCAAGCACAAAGCTTTCTTGCAAAATCATGAGTATGCAGGGATCTAGTGTAAGCAGGGCTAAGCATTTTTACCGAAGTTAGCCTCCGGTCATATCACATCGAAGGTTACAAAGAATAATTTCTACTGGTGATCAATATCAAAGCAGGGTATATCAAGCATAGGTATTGGGTTGTGTAAAGCACGCAATTTGTAATTTGAAATCAACATCATTTCACAAAGTAGGATCAATATGTTCAAAGAGTGTGATGACTTGCCTTGCTCGCATGCTTGAGGGGTGGTGTCTTCAACGGGGTCGATGCCGGTTTCTTCAGGTGCTACCCGTACGTGCGAAAGATCAATTGAATTCAATTAGAATTCAATAAAATACCGAGAGATCGAAAAGAACCATAAAAGCCATGAAAACGACTCCAAAGGTTTTGCCTAAGATTCTACTTGAGTTAGGACAAGGGTCGCTAAGAAAAATCCGAGTTTTAGAATCGAGTCGATGTCCTAGGGTTTTCGCAAAAACGACGATCGTAATTATTTGAGAAATTAGGTTTGGAAATGTCAGCGGAGGAATTCGTGCTAGAGGTTTTGAAGGTTTGAGCACAAAGAAAGCCCATATAAATGGCGAGAAAGAATTAAACAAAATCCGGATTTAAAAATGACGCGACACGAGATTCGGAAAAGTCCGATTTCGATTTTCAAACTTTGCACTGAGAAAACATACAAGAAAATAATTTATTTTTGCCCAAAATTTTACTCAACTCTTCCCAAAATATTTTTCCAAATTTTCCAAAATTTTTCCTAATTTTTCCCTATTTTTCTTTTTCTCTTTTTTTTTTTTCTTTTAGTTGACGCGCCATGCGTTCCTTGATTTCCTGGGTTTCCTCATTCCCTTTTTGGGCTTCTTCTATTTGAGTCCTCAGAAGGGGTTAGATTTCCAGTGAGTTCACTTCTCCGTGAGGAATCAGGTGCAGATTAAGTCGAGCCATTTCTTCTTGGAGCTCACTGGCCATACCTCCCAATCCCATGTGGTTGCATTGGGCTTTGCGGCTTAGCGCATCGGCCACTACATTTGCCTTGCCGGGATGGTAATGGATTCCTAGATCGTAATCCTTGATCAACTCCAACCATCGTCTCTGTCGTAGGTTGAGATCAGGCTGAGTAAAGAAATATTTCAAGCTCTTGTGATCGGTATACACATCACAGTGGTTCCCGATCAGATAGTGTCTCCAGATCTTCAACGCGTTGACAACCGCAGCTAGTTCTAGGTCGTGTGTGGGATAATTCTCCTCGTGGGGTCATAACTGTCGTGAGGCATATGCTACGACCTTCCCATCCTGCATTAACACGCCTCCTAGTCCTTGCCGAGACGCATCACAGTACATCACGAAATCCTTCCGGTTGTCAGGTAAGGTCAAGATTGGGGCGGTGGTTAACTTTTCTTTTAGTTGGTCGAAGGCTTTTTGACACTTCTCGTTCCATTCAAACTTCTTTTCCTTCTTCAGAAGTTGAGTCATAGGCCGGGCTACGGTGGAAAACCCTTCGATGAACCGTCGGTAATACCCAGCCAAGCCCAGGAAACTCCGAACTTCCGTCACTCACTTGGGTGCCTTCCATTCCGTGACAGCTTCGATCTTGGCGGGGTCTACCGCTACTCCTCCGGCTGAAACCACGTGGCCAAGAAAAGCGACTTCCTTGAGCCAGAACTCGCATTTGCTAAATTTTGCATACAGCTGATGCTCTCGTAGCTTTTCCAGTATCAGCCGTAGATGTTCCTCATGTTCCTCATCGTTCTTGGAGTAGATAAGTATATCGTCGATAAATACCACTACGAATTTATCCGGTATTCCATAAATACCTTGTTCATCGAGTTCATAAAATATGCCGGGCATTGGTCAATCCAAAGGACATTACGTGAACTCGTATAAACCGTAACGTGTAGAGAACGCCGTCTTAGGAATATCTCCGGCTCTAATCTTCAACTGATGATATCCCAACTGAAGATCAATCTTTGAGAACACTTGCGCACCCTTAAGTTGATCGAATAGGTCATCGATTCGAGGTAGTGGGTACTTGTTTTTGATAGTCACTTCATTCAACGATCGGTAGTCCACGCACATCCTCATACTCCCATCCTTCTTCTTGACGAAGAGTATTGGGGCTCCCCAGGGAGAAGAACTGGGGCGTACAAATCCCTTCTCTTGTAGTTCTCGGATTTGCTTCTTGAGTTCCTCTAACTCGTTGGCCGACATTCGATAAGGTCTCTTGGATATGGGGGCAGTACCGGGCATTAGGTCGATGATAAACTCTATGTCACGATCCGGGGGCATTCCGTGCAACTCCTCGGGAAATACGTCTGGGTATTCTTGTACTACTGGCATCCCGCCTAGAGGTAGCATGGTGAATACTCCCGCAGCTTGCTCGCATAGCTTCGGGTTTTGATCCATAGTTATGCTCATCGGTGATCCCCATGGGGTGGATACCGTGACTTCCCTTCGATGCAGTCTATGATTCCATTATTCTTGGTCAACCAATCCATCCCGAGTATGACATCAATGGTTTGGGGTGATAGCACCATAAGGTTTGAAAGAAACACCACGTCTCTAATCCGTATGGGCATATTGATGCAAGCATGGGGTACGGTTATGTCTCCCCCAGGTGAGTGTACCAACATAGGCCTCTTAAGTGCTACTTGGTGTAGGTGGTGTTGTTTGCTTACTTGGGAAGATATGAATGAATGCGAGGCTCCGAATCGAATAAAACTTTAAGCGGGGTAGAGTTGATAGAGAACATACCCATCGATGCGCTCTGGTCCTCCCGAGCTTCTTCAGCCCGCACATGATTCACTGGCCACGTCGAAACCCGGTGGCGGCCTCGTTGGGTAGCGGGGTCCGAGCAGGACCGCGTCTGCGGCGGGTGGGGGTTCCTCGGACGGGCGTTGCATTGGCGCCGGTGCGCACGGGAGTGTTGCGTGGTTTGGGGCAGCTATTGGAGTAGTGCCCGAATTCTCCACAATTGAAGCGGCTCACATTCCTTCTTCTGGAGCGGCTAGGGTTGGCGTTGGTGTACGAAGGCGAGGTGTAGCGGCTGCGACATGGTCGGGAGCGGGGGAACGACCGGCTGCCGGAATGTTTGGCTTCCATCCGGACGGGTGGCTCCCTTGGGACGTTGTGGCGCTCCACGAAATGGGCGAGCCATAGTGAGCCTCCTTTTGCGGTTATTTTCTACCATGTTTTGGTCGTGTTCAAGCCGAACGACCTTGTTGATGAGGCTTTGGAAGCTGGTGTGGTCTGTCCGATCATCGGTCCTCTCAGCTCGTCATTTAGTCCATCGATGAATTTATCCATCTTCTCTTCCTCGTCTGTCAGGTCACTTGTGGCGTAACGGGCAAGCTAGGTAAACTTGTTCGGGTACTCTTGTCGAGGTGTTTCCTTGACGCAGCTGTGGAACTCATTTTCTTCATCCTCATAAGCTAGTGGCACGAAATTCTCACGGAACGTAGCCGTGAATTCTTCCCATGTCGGTTCTCCGGCATCTTCAGCTCGCGTTTTCTTGTAGGTGTCCCACCAATCACTTGCGGGACCCTCTAGCTGGTTAGTGGCGAAGACAACTCTATCTGCTTCTCGAACTCGGACGAGAGTTAGCTTTTTCTCGATCACCCTCAACCGGTCCTCGGCATCGATGGGTTCTTCGGCCGTGGAGAAGGTTGGTGGCTTAGCTCGCATGAACTCTCCTAAACTTGATCCTCCTCGACTCCCTTGGTTGTTGGCAATTACTTGGAGCAGTGGGTTTGTAAAGCCATAACCTCCGCCGAGTGGAGGGGTTGGGTTCCGGCGGGTTCTCGTTGGTTGCTTGCGGCTCTGCGGCGATGCGCCATCGAAGAAGATAGATGAATTAAGAGATCGGACTGTTAAGGTCATGGTCCCTAGGGGATTTTCTTCAAGTTGTTTTTAAATGATCTTCAATCAACAAGCATGGTAAAATAATAATAAGCTCATTAGTTAGGATACCACAAAGCGATACTTAGGTCCATCATATTACATCAAAGGGTACACTGACGTACATGCACAGTCCTTCTTGCCATGATAACAACAACTACATCGTCTAACTGCATTAACTAGTTAAGGGGGAATAGAGTGTGGTCCTTGCTGCCGAGCCGTCCAGAGCGAGCTCAAGCTGGGGTGGTCCTCCCGCCTAGTCGTCCAACCATCCGCAAGAGCCAGGTGCGGGAAGTGGGTGGTCCGCTGCTGAAGCAAATCGGAGTCCCCATGGCTCGGAGGTGGTGGCCTCAGTGTCATGCCGAATCTTCCTGCTCGGTGGCCACGCGAGCGGTCTGGCGGGTGAGGGGGCCTCCAGTGTGAGTCAGCCGACGAGGGGGAGCTTCCTCCTCCATTGGATCGGTGTCGCTGGACTCCCATTTGACCTCCATAGGTTCCGCCTCAGACTCCGAGTCGGTGTGGATCTGGATGGGGTTCTCCTCTCCCGATCCAGGCTCGGATGGCACTGCTACGGAGCTCGAGGTGGGTCCCATGGACGTGGCAGCAGTGGGGTCTATCAGGTACAACGCAGGCTCTGTGCTCAACATAAAAGCTTGCCCATCATGGCTTGAAAGGTATCCAAGCATGCTGGAGTCATAAGGTAATAGTGGTCGGGCACAGGAGCAGGAGGTGTTGGTACAATCTCGGTAGAAGTACTGCCGGCGTGGACGGGCGGGTGCGCAGTGCTCCTCCAGTGGTCGACTTCTTGCTTGCTCTTCTGAGCTGCTCCTCCGGCTCTACCGGGCTTCCCCACGGGCCATGTAGCGGTCCGAGAGTTGCTCGTATTGGGCACCGTTGGCTTGCGGTGAGTCTGCGGCATGTTGATCGATCCCCACGGCCCTGGTGGCTCTCGACCAGATCATTGAGGCGTGTCTGCTGGTCGTTGATCTCAAGCAAGGCCTCTTCGTAGCAGTCATCTGCCGTCTCCGCCCAACGTGATAGACGTGTGACCATAGGGTTGTAGCAGCAGGGGGTGGCCTCCACGGTGCAAACTGGGTTGCCTTCCTCGCGATAGGGATGGTGCATGAACTCTGTCACTGTAAGTTCCGCACGATGTATCGCATTAAGGCGAAGAAAGGCTTCGCGGGCCGCATCTTGGATGGCTGCTTTCGCTAAATCCCGGTGATAGCGGGTGTGAAAGCAGAAAGATGTTTCACTTCCCATGCGGGCTTCCACGGAAACGGCCGCCTCCCATGCTGGATATCCTTCGGAGCCATGCCTCTTGATTTGGTAGGTGGGTGGTTCCGGATATCTTAAACACCACAGCGAGGGGAAGCGTGCCACAAACCCCTCGTCTTGCGGGATGGTGATCTCCGAGCTCCGTCATGGTTCGACATCTGCTTTTGAAGGTAACTTAGGGTTAGAGGGAGAGAGTTATCATTATAACTATTTGGTAAAGAAAAGGAAATGCAGATGTAGAAAAGATATAGTGGTATTTTCAGAAATAATAGTTTGGAAATGATCCTACGTAGGGATACTTCCCTTTAGCCAACTAATCAAGGGTAGGGCGCCATTTGGTCTTATCCTACGGTCGCATGGCTCTGATACCAGCTCTGTGGACCCCCGTTTTTGGGACGGGAATCTTTCGTGTTCTTAGTACCATTTCCCTGGATCGAGTAGTTGGTACCCACGAATACAGTACTGGATAATCAGGTGCACATGCACGAATAGTCTTACATCAACATTATTACATCAATAGGCCCAAAGGCAATGTTCAACACACAGGACCTCATGGTCCGAGTACAACACCAATGTAGAAATTAGATACGGCAGCGGAATAGAGGCAGCGGCATGTCATTTGCCACAGGCAACGACCGGAGCTAAGACCTAATAAGCGCCATCAGTTCCTTCACCCTCCTGGTAGTATGCGTAAGGATTCTCCGGCTCTTCATTCCCATCAGCTGAAGGTTTGTGCGTATAGCAAGGGTGAGTACCAACCGTACTCAGCAAGCCAACACGGAATTTATGCACATAATAGGGTTAATCAAGGAATGGCTAGAGTTCTTTTGCATAAAGCCAATTTTCACAATCCTTTTCACAAGCCTATCAACTAGCCAAATCAAGTTTTAGTTCCATAGTTCATTAATCCGGCGACGGTTCTGTCTACCATCCATCGTGATTCCAAGGATGGCTTCCCGCCTCCGATTCGTCATGATTTTCTGGGGAATCCACCCCTTCTCGCATCTCGAGAAGTTGATCCACCAACGAATGAAATCATCATGCAAACCCATCCCAACAGTTTTAAGTTTAAAGTCTAGCCAAGCGAAAGTCTTGTCACGATGCTCGATAACCGCGAGCACGGCTATTCGAATAGATTGATTCACTCACACTGCAGCGGATGTACACTTTACCCGTACTCCGCGAAAGCCCAACATTGAGCCTACGTCCCAACTCATGAGACGGTCACGGCAAAGCCTTTCGATAACCTTGCTTTGGCAGTACCCGCTCCATGAACTTAAGCCCTCATGCACTCTAGCCATCCTTTTCTAGCAGTGAGAGGAGTTCTGGCGCACCCGGGGTAAGGGAAAACTTCCTCAATCTTTAAGTTTAATTAATATCGATTTAATTCCACCATTCACAACAAAGGCCGCAGCCTCATTCTCATCACATAACCACATCATAGAGAACCATCTATGCAAGGATACTGCCTTCGCTCGGCTATCTAGTCAGCTAGGTCTATACCCATTCGAGAAGTACGGTTGTGCGGCTCGTTTCCCGGCTATCTCATGGCTCGGTCCTTAATTGACCAGGGTCGGCACTTGCCTTTTCCGGAATCCACCCATATCATCCAGCCGCCCCAGTCTAAAATAGTTGTTTAGCATTTTTAATTTTCATCAAACTTAGTTCAAAATTATCGTGGCCATGTGGCGCTCATGTCTCCACAGGCCGTATTTCAACTACCTTCCCTAAGGTAATTGCCTGAGCACAAAGCTTTCTTGCAAAATCATGAGTATGCAGGGATCTAGTGTAAGGAGGGCTAAGCATTTTTATCGAAGTTAGCCTCCGGTCATATCACATCGAAGGTTACAAAGAATAATTTCTACTGGTGATCAATATCAAAGCAGGGTATATCAAGCATAGGTACTGGGTTGTGTAAAGCATGCAATTTGTAATTTGAAATCAACATCATTTCACAAAGTAGGATCAATATGTTCAAAGAGTGTGATGACTTGCCTTGCTCGCACGCTTGAGGGGTGGTGTCTTCAATGGGGTCGATGCCGGTTTCTTCAGGTGCTACCCGTACGTGCGAAAGATCAATTGAATTCAATTAGAATTCAATAAAATACCGAGAGATCAAAAAGAACCATAAAAGCCATGAAAACGACTCCAAAGGTTTTGCCTAAGATTCTACTTGTGTTAGGACAAGGGTCGCTAGGAAAAATCCGAGTTTTGGAATCGAGTCGATGTCCTAGGGTTTTCGCAAAACGACGATCGTAATTATTTGAGAAATTAGGTTTGGAAATGTCACGGAGGAATTCGTGCTCGAGGTTTTGAAGGTTTGAGCACAAAAGAGAAGCCCATATAAATGGCGAGAAAGAATTAAACGAAATCCGGATTTAAAAACGACGCGACACGAGATTCCGAAAAAAGTCCGATTTCGATTTTCAAACTTTGCACTGAGAAAACATATAATTTATTTTTGCCCAAAATTTTACTCAAGTCTTCCCAAAATATTTTTCCAAATTTTCCAAAATTTTTCCTAATTTTTCCCTATTTTTCTTTTTCTCTTTTTCTTTTTTTTCTTTTTCTCTTCGCACTATTCATTGGGCCTCAAGGTGTTCGACCGAGCCTTCTTCCTCCTCCGCTTCGGCCGGAGGCCAGCGCCGCGCGAGGAAAGGGGCAGCGGCTCGGGGACTTACCGATGGCGGCGGCAATGGCGAGGAGAGGCGGCGGCGCACGGTGGATGGCGGCGGCGGCGCTCGGTAGGGCGAAGGGGGCCGAAGGGAGAGGCGGCTAGGGACGGCGAGGGCGCTCGGGAGGGGAAGAAGGAGGCGGCGGCAGTGTGGGAGAAAATGGAGGGGCTCCGGCCTATTTATAGGCGCGGCGGAGAGAGAGACAACGGGAGAGAAAGGGGGGCCGGCGCGGCGGCTGCCACTGTGGTGGCGCGGAAGCGGGGCGGGGAGAGCGGCGACACTTGGCGAGCGCGGCGGGGTCCGGCACGGGCGCGGCGCGGTCGCGGCGGGGCCGGGCGTAGCGGCGCACGCGTGGCGGCGCGGTCGCGTGGCGCGGTGTGCGGGGCGACGGCGCGCGCGTCCACGCCGCAGCGAGCGCGGGTCCGGCGGGCGCGCCGTGGCGCGGTCGCGCGTGCCGCGCGGTGCGTGGCGAGCGCGCGGGTGGGCCGTACGGCGTCGAACACTGGCGCAATATGAACAGTGAAATTTTTGATTTTTCCCGATTTTCCATTTTAATTACCCATTTTCTATTTCCCTTTCTTCTAAAAATTCCAAAAGAAATTCCTCTAATTCAAAAATAATTTTTAATATAATATTACCAACTTTTCTCCACTTTTATTTTCCCACATTATTTTTCATATTTATTTATTTAAAATCCCTCTTTTCTAATTTCAATATTCCTCCTTTTTATTTTTCCGAAATTTTCCCGGATTTCGAGTACGACTCCTGAATATTTTATTATTTATTTGTGTCCTAATTTATCTTCTCCCAACCACAATTTCTATTTTACATCTCCCAAATCGCGTTTTCATAAATCCGCGCTTTCTCCTATTTTTTTTAAAATCCCCGATGCGGACTTTCGCATCTTTCATTTCGACAACTCCAAATCATCCAAACACACCGAAAGGGAAATTGACCATGACTAAATTTATGCAACTGAGCTGGCAAATAAGAAGCAACAAACCCGAGAAAGAAGCAACAAGCGAAGGTTTTTGAAAGTTCTGATTTTTACGTTCCGATTTCTATTTCTTCGATTTTCAGGATGTTACAGGCTGCTGCTTAATATGCCTGAAAAGACAAAGGACGACTTGAATGCTTGCCTAGATCTGCAAGAATTGAACATTCGCAGTGAGCTTCAGCCTGTTACGGATGAAAAGACAGGAAGAGTGTACCTCCCACCAGCTTGCCACACATTGTCGAAGAATGAAAAGATCACAATGTTGTCATTCCTTTCTGATATTAAGGTTCCTTCGGGCTATTCAGCAAGGATGAGTAAATACGTTAAATTGGAGGATCTAAAAGTGGTTGGAATGAAGTCTCACGATTGTCACGTGCTGATCAAACAGATCTTACCAGTTGCTATCAGATGTATTCTACCACCCAAAGTGCGTCACACAATCCAACGGCTTTGTGCCTTCTTCAATGCAATCGGCTAGAACATTATAGACCCCAAAGATCTAGATTAGATGCAAGCTGATATTGTCAATACCCTGTGTCACTTGGAGATGTATTTTCCACTATCTTTCTTTGATATCATGGTTCATCTCCCTGTTCATCTGGTGAAGCAAATAAAAATATGTGGCCCAACTTTTCTAAGGGAGATGTACCCCTTCGAGAGGTATATGGGAGTTCTTAAGTCGTACGTTTGAAATAGAGCAAAACCAAAGGGGAGCATCATTGAAGGGTACACGACGGAGGAGGTTCTTGAGTTCTGCATCGACTTTATGGCCGAGACTGATCCTATCGGAGTTCCTGCGTCTCGCCACGAAGGAAGGTTAGCAGGCCTTGGCACAATAGGCAGAAAAAGAATTGTTCCCGATCAAGCTACCTATGCGCAGGCTCATTTCGTTGTGCTACAACATATGGCTGAAGTAACTCCATATTTTGAGGAGCATCTAGCGGAAGTCCGACAGGACAACATGGGTCGATCAGACATGTGGATCAACAGAGAACATACTACTCGCTTTAATGAATGGTTCAAGAATCGTATCGCACAATCGACCGATGACCCAACTGAGATAATACGAAGGTTGGCAAGGGGACCAAAATGGGACGTTGACACATGGCAAGGGTATGATATCAATGGATACACATTCTACACCGTCACACAAGATAACAAAAGCACCGTGCAGATTAGTGGAGTCCGTATAGATGCATATCAGGAAAAAGCTGGATCGAACACATATTATGGCCGCATAGAGCAGATTTGGAAGATGAACTACAGGAGCTTCAAAGTCCCTCTGTTTCATTGCAGCTGGGTGAATATCCGAACCGAAGTTAAGTCGACAAGGAAGGATTCACTTTAGTGGATCTGGCCAAGGTTGGATACACGGACGAACCATTCGTCCTAGCCAAGCAGGTCGAGCAGATTTTCTATATAAAAGACCCCGCAAACAAGAAGCTGCACGTTGTTAGGGATGGCAAACGAAGAATTATTGACAACGTCGTCGATGAAGAAGAATATAACCAGAATCTTCATGTGAGACCTCAGATCGAACTGGACGATGATCCCGAAGACGAAGTGGCATACGCTCGCTCAGATCATTCGGAAGGCATATCCTTGTAAATAGAGTCTTTGTAGTAATATAATTTGTAAATTGATGAATGTGATGAAGTATTTTGTACCGGTGCCTTAATGAATGATCTCGCATATCTTTTATGCCTTAATTTCTTATGGGTTTTTATAAATTTAATGGCAAATTTACACTATTTAAATAATTCATCTCATTAATTATAATATTTTTTTAAAATATAATGGCAATTGTAAACTAATTTAATAAGGCATATTTTAATTTATAATGGGTTTTTAAAATTTAATGCTAAATGTACACTATATAAATAATTCATGTGTTAATTATAATATTTTTTTAAAATATAATCCCAAGTAGAAACTAATTTAATAAGGCATATTTTAATTTTATATGGGTTTTTAAAATTTAATGACCAATTTACACTATATAAATAATTCATCTCTTAATTATAATAATTTTGTAAAATATAATGGCAATTGTAAACTAATTTAATAAGGCATATTTTAATTTATCAAGGTTTTTTTAAATTTAATGCTAAATATACACTATATAAATAATTTATGTGTTAATTATAATATTTTTAAAAAATATAATCCTAACTCGTAAACTAATTTAATAAGGCATTGGATGCGGATGACACTTATCCGTATCGGGATGCGATGACAGTCATCCGTATCGTGCGTTGTTTTAATGCCGATGCGGATGATCATCCGTATCGGGCGTACTACAAGGGCCCGTGAGAGATGACTCATCCGTATCGGGCCCTAGTAGTACGCCCGTCGAGATGACGTTGAATAGGGTTACTTAGTCAATCCCACAGATCCAGATCCATTCACGCCTCCTCTCAGATCCACACCACCGCCTGCTCTCCTCGCCTCCACGCCGACCCCGAGCCTGACCATCTCCTCGCCTCCACGCCGCCGCCTCTTAGATCCACGCGCGCCATCGCCGCCGCCTCCTCTCCTCCTCCCCTCCACGCCGCGGCCTCCTCTCCTCCTCCCTCCGCGCCGCCCTCCTCTCATCCTCCATTCTGCGGTTGCCTCCATCCTCGACCCCGAGCCGGACGCCTCCTCGATGAGCCCGAACGCCTCCTCGCCGATCCGGACGCCTCGTCGCCAACCACGCCACCGCCTCCTCGACGCCGGCCGCGTCAACCCCGAGCCCGGTCGCACCGTCGCCAAGAACGTCGCCATCCTCGACCTTGAGCCCTCCCTCCACGCCGGCTGCATCGATCCTGATCCCGCCACCGCCTCCCTCGACGCCGGCTGCGTCAACCCCGAGCCCGGCCATGCCGTTGCCGCCTCGACCCCAAGCCCGGCCTCACCGGTTAGTACTCCTCTCCTCCATGTTTTTTTGTTGCAATCTGTTGGCTCGGCTGTGCGCTAGGGTTTAGCTGTGGTGCCACATGACTAGTATCTTGTAATTTATGGCAATCTGTTGTTCATTTTATCGTATTTCAGAAATTTATGGCAATCTCGTAATTTAGTGCTTGAATAGTATTTCAGAAAATTTTATTTGGTTGTGCGCTAGGGTTTCGCTGTTTGGTTGTCATTCTGTGGCTTATATTACAGTTGTCATTCTGTGATCTTTAGGGTTTAATCTGTGGCTTATATTCTGTTTGTTATCTTTGAAGCTTATATTTTATATGATATGCCTGCTTATGATGGTCAAGATGTATGTGTTGTCACTTGTCATGTATGCGTATATGCAGATAGTACTGCTATCTAGTTTTTATATTGTTTGCATGGTCGGGCTTAGAATAGCAGATCTGGAGGATGCTTTTTGATTGCATCATGTAATTAGCCACTATCACCACTTGGCCCTCTGGATGATACTCTTGGCCCTATCTTCTTCCTGCCACTTCCTTTCCTCACCTTTCTTCTCTAACTTGCTCAAATTGATGATTGCTAGAAATTTTCTAACTTGCTGTTCCTTTCCTCACAATGATGAATTAATTTATCCTTTCTTCTCTACACTTGTTCTCTTCCTGGCCAGTGATGAATGCAAGTGTACTTCTATACTGCTACTGTTGCTGCTATCTAGTTTCTATACTGTTATACTGTTGTTCCTTTCCTCACCTTTTTTCTCTCCACTCCTCTTTCTAGCCAGTGATGAATGCTCAACATTAATGATAAGAACAGACCAGCTACACTAGTTATTTGTTTTTGGGAACTACACTTGATGTTTTTTGATAAGAACAGACCATCTACACTTGTTAATGTTTCTTTTGGGTTCTACACATGCTCTTTTTTGCAAAGTTGATCCATTCACAGCCACAGCCACAACCAAGTTGATCCACACTTGTTGTTTTTTTTGGAAAAAAACAGCCATGAACTACACTTATTTTTTAATAAGAACAAACCATCTACACTTATTTTTTTTTTTGATCTACACTTGTTTTTTTGATCTATACTTGTTCTTTTTTTTGGATCTACACTTGCAAATGATTGTAATTGATGCATAATTTCTGAGCAAAACTGAGGCCACATCTAATACTTTCACTTTCCAGTAGTGATGTTATCAATATGTAAAAGTTTAGTAATGTGATTTTTCTTCGATAGAAAATGTCAGCGACTACAAGTGGGACCACAACGAGCCGGGCTCCAAGGTCGCAGAATAAGATCCCTAAGGAAGTGCATAGAATAACGGAGGTGGACGAACAGGGATTTCCTACGGCCCGAGAGAAAGCCGTCAAAAAATTCGCAATAATCTGCGGAATCCTAGGGAGGCGGAACTTCACAATTCTGGCAGACCACATTGATCGGGTCCCACAAGAAGAAAAAGATGAAGCCTGGAGACAGTTCAAGGAAAACTTTGAGTACCCAGAAGAGTCCGAGGAAAGACTGTAGCGGCAGGCTATCCGCATGATGGGCACCTTGTGGAAAAATTTCAAGACCTACCTCGTCAGTTACTACGTCCACAACCGCCCCTAGCCTTCACCATTTGGGAAGTACCCATTCATCACCCAGGCCGTGTGGGACGAGTTTCATGCTGCCAAATCAACCCCTGAGTACCTTGCAAAAAGCGAGGCATATAGGGCATTGCAGGCAAAAAATCTTCACCCGCACCGGCTTGGCACGGGAGGATACGCTGGGAAGCAGCAGGAATGGCAGAGGGACTGGGCATTCTTGGTGATATCCTGACTACCCGAGCAAGGAACTGGGCAAGGGCAAGGGCGAAGAAGAATAGTGATGGTACACTGACGTTCCCAAACCCCGAAGATCAAGCGGTGTACGATAGACTTGTAAGTTTAACACATAAAACATCTTTCAATAGGTTGTATCGTCTTCTACATTTAATTAATCCTAACTATATGGCAGGTCCAGCTAACTGCTGAGACATAGTCCTCCCCCGAGGTATGCTCACAAAGGCGCGAGGATGACATCCTCACAAAAGCCTTGGGAAACGAAGAACACCGTGGACGGACAAGGGGAATTGGCTTTGATGTCCCATGGAAGTATGGTTTCCCCAATTTGCTTGGCAGTACAAGAAGCACAAGCTATCAAAGACGGAGAAACAAGCACGCCTTAAGGCGCAACTTCGGGAAGAGCTTAGAGTCGAGCTCACCGAAGAATTCACGAGAAAGCACGAGTGGAGGCTCGGGTGGAGACATATGAGAAGTTGATCGCCGAAGCTCCGGCCGCTGCAGCTCCCAGAGTAGAAGTGAGCCCCACGCAAAGGCGTAGCAGCTGCGCATCAACTGAGGCGGGGGCAAAACAAGCACCAATCCCCACCGCGGTGGACCACATAACGGTAAGAAAATTCAATAAATGTATATTTTGTATTAGCACCAAAGTACACCCTAGTAGTACTGACATGTACGATTCTATTGCAGGAACCCACATCATGCACTCTACTCGTTAGCGTGACCCAGTCATTTGCAATTCCGGCTGCAGAGGGTCTTGCATTCAAGCCTACCCCCGAAACCCGGGTTCATGGGGCGCAGCTGCTAGCCGGACATGCAAAAGTCCAAGTAGACTTAGTGAAGCCCGATTGGGTGGGCTTCACTCTCCAGCACCAACGAAACGATGAGGTTCTGACCCTTGGAGCTGCACGTTGGACCTTCATCCAATGGCCCAAGTAGAACATTCAGATCAATGTAACTCCTAGGCCAGCACCAAGTTCTCGTCCAGCACCGTCGCGTGCACGTACAGATATAGTGGCCCCTCAAGCCAGAGAACTTGTAGTTGCCCCTCATGCCGTTGAAGAAGATCTCCAATTACAATATGATATAGATTTTGGGGACGACGGTATGAAGGTGGACAGCAGGCCGCACCAACCCCCTCCTGCCAAAAAGTTGAAGAAGGCGAATCTTCTTCACCCGACATCGGCAGAAAGGGGAGAGGAGTAGGCAAGGTGCAAGGGGCCAAGCAAGCCGAAAAAGCTTGATCTTGGCAAGGCATCATCAGCTCCGAATACTTTCACATTAGGCATGCCATTGGTCGGAGACGACACCTTATCAAGGATGGGGCCTGCATGCAAAGAGTTGCACGGGTACTACATGGAGAGGACCAACGCAAAGAGGAAGCATAGAGAGACCTCCATGTTGGGCTACCATGATAGTCAGCCGTTCCTCGGCCCTGCTGGCTTCAACGCCGTAGACTTCCAAGATCTATGGGACCTCTACAGGGTGTGAGCGGTCAACACCAACCTCCTTAAGTGCTACTCCTTGTAAGTATTTGTGGGTATGAGATATGATAATAATTGTCCATATCTTACGCTACCCCGGACTCTGGTCTTGCTTGTAGGTTTACCTGGAAGCAGGTCCAAAAAAATCACCCTTTGCCTTTCTCGATCCATCTATCGTCAATGAGACAAATATGCAAAACGATCGAGCTGGCATGGTGGAATATATCAAGGACTGCTTGTATGCCCGTCAAGACAAGGACTTCCTTATGTGTGCCTACAATCAACAGTAAGCGTGTACCCTACTTAGAATCAAATGCACGACTCATATAGCTATAATATTTACCTTGCAATTTAATAATGTCGCAGGGGTCATTGGATTCTTCTGGTAATAACGCCGAAGTGGAGTTTGGTACACTACCTTAACTCCAATATCAAGCCAAAAATATACAACTGGTCTGGCATTGAAGCTGTCTTGAACGAGGCATGGGACCTGTACATGGCAAAAGGAGGGAGGCACAAGGATGGGCATCCCAAACTCGGTCACAAAAAAGACTTCCCAATTAAACAACAAGTGGGTGACCAGTGTGGGTTTCACGTCTACCATAACATGCAAATCTTAGCAGACAAGGTGACATTGCCCGACCTTGAGGTGTGTTATACAATTGTTTATATACATAGGACGACAACTTTCTAAGTATGTGGACTAACTTGGCGTCTCACATGTAGGTTAAACTATCAAACATTCCGGATGACAATCATTACAGAGGACATAGCACAATTCATACTAGATGATATATTATCTCCGAAAGGAATGTTTAGAGTAAGGTCCTAGGTAGCTCGATCGACTCTGAATGGTAGAACATTTGCAATGACAGTGAGACAAACATTTGATTTTTGTAAATATTCTTTGTAGTACAATTCTGCACGTTGTTTCTGTATATACTTGTTTTTCTTTGTAATACATTTTTTCAGGTTGTGATGCATCTGTAACTAAATTATTTCGCTCGATGATGAACTGGATCCGTTCAGACATGTTGCAAATTGCAACATCCAAAACACGGTTCGAATTATTTAGGTGTGTTGTAGGCTGGGTGGCTACCGAAGATCTCCGTATCAAACCTTGTGTCACAGGGCACAACAGAGATCTTTTGGTAGCCACCGAAGCTATGACAACATCTCATACTATTACATATATAGTTTAGTTGCTGAGAGCAAAACGTAAAGACCATTTTGGAACTACACTTGTTCTTTTTTTTTTGAACTACACTTGTTTCTTTTTGGAACAAAACAACCATCTATACTTATCTTTTTTTGAGCAGTACACTTGTTCCTCTTTAGAACAAAACAGACTATTAATTTTTTTTGGTTCTACACATGTTTTTTTTGCAAAAAAACAGCCATCTATACTTGTCTTTTTTTCTGGTTTTGGGGTTAGTACACTTGTTATTTTGCTGTGGCTGTGGCTGTGGAATATATATGTCATGAATATATTTGTGAATGGATATGGCTGTGGCTGTGATGAATATATATGTGAATGGATATGGATATGGCTATGGCTGTGATGAATATATATGTGAATGGATCAACTTGCTGTTATGGCTGTGATGAATATATATGTGAATGGATCAACATGGCTGTGCCTGTGATGAATGGCTGGGGCCGGAATGGCTGGGCGTTGGGCTGTGATGATACCTGTCATTTTTGCAGCGGGCATGGCTAGCAAAGGCCTGAGGCTAGCCAAAAAACAAATTTTATTTTTTAGATAATAAACTCATCCCTGACGGGCATTCTCGAAAAGCCCGATAGAGATAGGATATCCGTAACGGGCTCAACCTAAAAGCCCGATAGAGATAGGACATCCGTGACGGGCTCCTTACTTAAGCCCGTTAGAGATAGGTCATCCGTGACGGGCAACAAACCAGGACATTATTTGACTCCGTGTTTGGTCAACCCTATCGGTGACGGTCTAGTAACTACGGCCCGTTAGAGATGAGTTGTCATCTGTGACGGGCTTAGAACTAGGCCCGACTGAGATGTGTCATCCGTGACGGGCGTTCAACACCACCGGTTTGACTTTCAAACTCATCTGTGACGGACATTTATTATGGTCCAATTAAGATAATGTGCATCCGTAACGGCTTTGTGCCCGTTAGAGATATTTTCTCACATCAGTGACCTTTTCACAGTGACGGGGTCCCAACCCGATAGAGATGAGGGTTAATGCCCGTTAGAGATAGCCGATGCCGACGTAGTGTTAGCATTTGACATAAAATTTGAACACAAAGTAACGTCATTTTGAGAAATATCTTTACTATATATGGTGGAGCATAAATCTATATATGTATTAGAAAATAGGAAAGGAATTTGAATTAATTTCCCGGACCATCATTGTGGATGGGTCCGAATATGGTGGAATGGCCTTCATCGTTTTGGCAGCGAGCTCGACCTGTAGTCTAGCGTGACCACACTATGTCTGTTTGATCTTATTTCAAAGAGCAGTTTTACAGTTGTGGAGGGAAGGAAGTTATTAAATCCTGACCGTAGATTGGACTTGATCGAACAGGCTAAAAAGGATCGGTACCACCAGGTACCGCTTGTTCGTTCAACACTTGCTCACTGGTGGAGGGGTAAAACAGAACTTATCTACCGTTGTGGGGCTTAGAGCTACAGATTGGGGAATGGAAAGCCTATCTTCTCGGTGTATTCGACGCGGGCACTGTCACAAATCCCAACCGCCGATGAAGCATAGGAGGATGGCACCGAGCGAGACCTAGCCATGACGGCTGTTGCGATGAAAGTAGACGAAGCTGTATGGGGTGGAAGGCGCGAAGGACCCCAATGTCCTGCCCTCGTGGGCAGCTTGATGCCGACGCCATTGATGAGCAGCAGCCGGAGCAGGACGAGGGGTGCTTTGGTCGCTCAGCTCAATCCATTGCCGCCGCACAAGGGGATCTTGCAGCAGCGCCACTGGTGGTGGGTTAGTGGGACATGCGGCGGGATAGACGTGGTTTGTTGACGGAAGAACGCCGCGATAACTCGTCGGCAGCGTTGTCGCAATGAAATGCCCTGGAGAGTTTTTATGGTTGCCTGCTCCGCTTCGTGTGCTCTCATCCTTGCTCTTTGTCACATCGACGACCACTACTCTTTTGCTTCTTTGTTATAAAAATCCTCTCGAATTCGCAATCGGTTGATGTTTTCTCCTCTTTTTTCTTCTTGTCATAAAAATCCTTACAATTGATGTGCCTTCAGCCTCCTAGATTCATGATGGGAGTAACTAGTCTGTTTATATTCCTAAATCTCTCGGATCAGTTTAATTAGATGGCTAAAGCATTTAAGCAAACAAATTTTCTAGCCAAATTAGCACATAGCAGTGGTAGTGCCTCCTGTGCATCATCGTCTTCTGGAAAAAAATTAACTGCCTTGCAGGAGCTAATTCTGGTCCCATGCACACCCTAGAGAAACGATCTTTAATTGAAGGGCCAAAATCCACAATAATCCCGGTTGAAGTTGTCTCCGGAACTAAAAAATATTTTTAGTCTCGGTTAAATTCCTGTCAAAGCATGTCAGAGCGTTGGGGAATCTTTAGTCCCGGTGGTAACTTAAACGGGACTAAAGATGATATTTTTGTTCGGTTGGTGTTACCAACTGGAACTAAAGATAATTTTGATCTTTAGTCCATAACACCAACTCGGACTAAATATGGATTTGCTTTTTATACTTCCTCTCCTCCCTCCAAACCAACCGCATTTGTCTTCAAATTATTTTTACTCTAGCTAGAGGGGAGGTACTGTCAAAATTTTTATGATTTTGTTTTGGTGATAATACATAAATCTTTACTATCTACAAGGTTAGCAACTTCTTCCTCTTATAATCTATGTTTAGCACTTTTCTTTTTACGGTTGTTTTCTATACATTTTTATCTCTAGATATGCTATGCAAAAATGAAGACGGAGAAAATTTGTTTGGGACTAATTATTTTACTAAGCACATTACATTGTGTTGAGAAAAATATTTAGAAAAATAAAGAGGAAGAAAAGTATGCTTAGCACGTTATATTTGTAGGAATTTATTACGTACAATTTTATCTCAAAAAATGTTTATGGAAAATGATGAGAGAGAAACTTTTGGACAAAAAGTTATAAAATAGATGACAAAGGAAAAGATATAGAAAATTTGACAGTAGATTAAAAAAATAAGGTAATTTAAAGATCGTTAAAATAGTTAAAAATATGTACACAACGTATATTAAAAAAACTTTGAAAATTAATTAATTTTCAGTTTACAACTTTAAAAGAACTTTTAAAAATAATTCTAATTTTTTTAGTATAACACATTACGTATGTTAGATTAGTATATAATTATTGTCCGATTACATATATATATATATAATTATTGTAATAATATTTAAATGGTTTGACTTTGTGGATTTTTCTTATGACTTTTTGTGCATTCCATGTAGATGGATCGACAATGAATGTATAACGCGGATCGATGGTCGACAGAGTTTATTCAAGGCGTGCATTGTTTTTTGAGTGTGGCCGATGCCAACAAGCAGAAGGGTTTCATACGTTTTCATGCAAAAAGTGCAAAAACGAGAAGGAGTATTCTACATCAAGAATTATTCATGTCCACTTGTTTAAGTCGGGATTCATGCCTCACTACAATTGCTAGAAGAAGACGACGATAACATTTCGACTATGATCAATATGGTGGGTTTGAAGAGAATACAACATGTGAGGCGGGTGGGGATGTTGAAGAAAACGACGGTGCCGATGACCTTGGTCAGATGTTGCATGACGTACAGGGGACTGCGAAGGTGAAAAGGAGGTGCAGAAATTGGAGCGTATGTTGGCGGACCACAAAACGTCCTTGTACCCAGGCTGTGAACAAGGGAACAAAAAGTTGGGTACCACGCTGGAATTCTTGCAATGGAAGGCCAAAAATGGTGTCAGTGACAAGGCATTTGGCGAGTTACTAAAACTCGTGAAGAATATTATTCCGGAGGAAAACAAATTGACAGAATCAATGTACGAGGCTAAAAAGTTAGTCTGCCCTCTAGGACTGGAGGTACAAAAGATACACGCATGTCCTAACGATTGTATCCTCTACCGCGGTGAGGAGTACGAGAACCTAGAAGCATGTCCTTTTTGTAAAGCACTTTGATACAAGATCAAACGAGATGATCCAGGCGAAGTTGACGGACCACCTTCGAAGAAAAGGGTTCCTGCTAATGTGATGTTGTATTTTCCTATAATACCATGGCTGAAGCGTCTATTCAGGAACAAAGAGCATGCAAGGATGATGCGCTAGCACGCAGAAGAACGCCTAAAAGATGACATGTTGAGACATCCCGCCGATGGGTCACAGTGGCGAAACATCGATAGAACATTTAAACACTTTGGCGAGGATGCAAGAAACCTAAGGTTCGGCTTAAGTACGAACGACATGAATCCTTTTGGAGAGATGAGCAGCGGGCATAGCACTTGGCCTGTAACGATGTGTATCTACAACCTCCCGCCTTGGCTATGCATGAAGCGGAAGTACATTCAGATGCTGGTTATTATTCAAGGCCCAAAGCAACCTGATAACGACATCGATGTGTACCTGAGACCGCTGATCGAAGATCTAAAACTGCTGTGGAAGAAAGAAGGTGTTCTCGTGTGGGATGAGGATAAACAACAGCAGTTTAACCTACGAGGGTTGCTGTTTGTTAGCATCAACGATTGGCTTGCACTTGGCAACCTATCCGGACAGTCAAACAAGGGGTACAATGCTTGCACCCATTGTATGGATGAGACCGAATGTACATACCTGAAACACTATAAGAAGGTTACATGGGTCATCGTCGCTTTCTTGTTGCAAGCCACCCTGTCCGGAGAAGAGGCAAACATTTTGATCAAAAGGCAGACCATCGTACTAAGCCAAAGCATCGTAACGGAAAGACCGTGTTTGCCATGGTGAAAGACCCCGATGTAGTATTTGGAAAGGGACCCGGCAGCCAACCTATAGCAAGTGTAGGTGGTCACGCGGCGATGTGGAAGAAGAAGTCAATTTTTTGGAAGTTGCCCTATTGGGAAGTCTTGGACGTCCACCACGCAATCGACGTGATGCACCTCACTAAGACTCGGCGGACTAGTTCCCGGCCGCGCCGTCCCCATGCTCGGCCACGCCGAAGACGCGCACTGTCGTGCCAAAGCCGTGAACTGTCGCGCCGACGCCACACCTTGCCATGGATCGCGCCGCCACTAGGGCTTCCTCTGCACGGCCTGCGTCCCCGTTCCCTGCCACGCTGCCCCGTTCCCGGCCGCGACGTCCCCGTTCCCGGCCGCGGCGACATCGACGACACCGCTCCCTGCAGCGCCACCCCCGTTCCCGGCCACGGCGACCCCGTTCCTGGACGCGGTGACCGCGGCGACGCCGCGCCCTGCCGCGCGGCCCCCGTTCCTAGCCGCGGTGACCCCGGCGAAGCCGCACCCCGCTGCGGCAACCACGCGGCCGGCCACGCCGCCCTCCCTCCCAGACTCGACGGCCTCGCCGCCATCTCCAACGACAGTCGTGTCGAAGCTGCGAAATGTCGCGTCGACGCCGACCACTGTCCAGGCAGCCATGGCCCCCTTAGGCAATTGCCTTGCCACGCCTGCCTTGGGGTTAGCCAATACGGAGATTGCCCTACGAGGTCTTTGCCGAACCCCGACGCCATGGTTGTCGAACCCCCTCCGGAGGCTGCTGCGACTGCACTAGCGAGGTCTTTACTGCCCACTGCTCCTCCTTCGGCGATAGAGTATAATATTCCTGTTATGAATATGCAGAGGTGATGCCTCAACTTGTTTTTGTTATTTTTATTGTAGTAGTACAATCACGTTATTAACCATTGATTGCACCTATTTAGGTTCGCATTACTCAATTGGGATAGCTTATAGATAGTTGAGGCACATGACGATGAAGGTTGTGTTATAGTTATGAGTGAAAATCAAATATGTGAAATTTTAGGGTTTAGAGAAGAGGAGACAACAAATGTACCTGCACAAGTATTTGATTGCCCAATGGATGAACAAGGGATTATAATGAGCATGGTCTTAGTGATGATGGTGTTGCCATTCTACTAGTGATGTCATACCAAGTGAGTTGTTAATTTATTATGATAAGAACAACCCATCGATGCATATTGGTGCAATCTACCCATCAATGGAGGAGTTCAAGATGGCAGTGCGACAATTTGCCATCAAAAACGAGTTTGAATTAGGAACAAAGAAGTCAGATAAGAGGAGGTATAGATGTTACTACAAGTCAAGTGAAGACTGCCCTTGGAGAATTAATGGCACCAAACATAAGGAACATAGCACCGTAGAGGTCAGTAAATAGATTTTGATTAATTTTTTACGTAAATTTATATGGTTCTCACTATCTGTGTGTTTTGCAGGTTACTGTTTTGTGTAGACCCCCGTTTTTGCAACGGGAATCATTCGTGTTCATAGTACCATTTCCCTGGATCGAGTAGTTTGGTACCCACGAATACAGTACTGAATTATTAGGTGCAAAGTGCACGAATAGTCTTACACCAAAAGTATTACAATAATAGGCCCAAAGGCAATATCCAATATATATAGGACCTACCGGTCCGGATACATCCAAAAACAGAAATTAGATAAGATAGCAGATGGAAGGCAGCGGCATGTCGATCGCCTACAGGCAACGACTAGGGACTAAGACCTATTGCTCCATTGTCTTCATTCATCCTGGTAATATGCGTACAGGTCCTCCAGGTCTTCCATGCCTACATCTGTAGGTTTGTGCGTATACCAAGGATGAGTACCCAACGTACTTAGCAAGCCAACACGGAATGATGCACATGATAGGGTCATTCAAAGGGTGGCTGTGGTTTATTTGCAAAAAGCCAATTTTCGCAAATCATTTCACAAACCTAACATCTAGCCAGTCAAGTTTTAGTTTTAGAGTATATTAAATCGGCGACGGTTCTGTCTGCCATCCATCGTGATACCAAGGATGGTTTCCGTCTCCGGATCGTCATGGATTTCGGGAGTCTATCCCTTCTAGCAGTCGAGAAGTTGAGTCCACCAACACAAAAATCATTATGCTACCAACCCATCATGTTAAAATTTATGAGTCTAGCCACGGGGGAAACTTGTCACGTCGCTCATTAACCGCGAGCATGGCTATTCGAATAGATTGATTTACTCACACTGCAATGGATGTACACTTTACCCGTACTCCGCAACTGCTCATTGAATGAGCTTTCATCCCTATATATGGGATGGTCATGGCAAAGCTTTTCGATAACCTCACTTTGGCAGTACCCGCTCCATGAACTTAAGTCCTCATGCACTCTAGCCGTCATTTCCTAGCAGTGAGAGCAGTTCTGGCGTTCCCAGGGTAAGAGAGAAAACACACTTAATCTTTAAGTCATTGTTAACTTTAGTTTATTATTCACATAAAGGCCTTTTGTCTTATCACAATCACGGGCACTCTACCATTGGTAGGCCTAGGACACTCTACCTATTGGTAGGTCCTTAACTCAACACCTACACCTGAACCACTATGCAGGGATACTGCCTCCGCTCGGCTATCTACTCCGCTAGGTCTATACCCATTCAAGAAGTACGCTTGTACTAGCTCGTTCTAAGTTGTAGTCTCATGGCTCGGTCCTTAATTGACCAGGGACAGTACTAGCCTCTACCGGAATCCACCCAAATCCATCCATCCGACCCAGTCTAAAAATATTGGTTTTGTACTTTTTATTTTTCCATCAAAACTATTTTTATCATGATCAAGGCAATGTGGCGCTCATGTCTCCACATGCCGTATTTCAACTACCTTCCCTAAGATAGTTGCCCAAGCATGAAGCTTCTTTGTAAAATCATGAGTATGCACGAATCTAATATAAGCATGGCTAAGCATTTTACAGAAGATATCCTCCGGTTATATCACATTGAGGGTTACAAGGAATATTTCTAAGGGTAATCAATATCAAGGAATGGTATATCAAGCATAGGTATTCATTTGTGTATAGCATGCATGTTTGAAGTTTAAATCAATATCATTTCGCAAAATAGGTTCAATATGTTCAAAGGGAAGTGTTGACTTGCCTTGCTCGTGATCTTGTTGGCTTGAGTCTTCGACGTTCTCGACGGTTCCCTCGGACTCTATCATACGTGCGAGTTAGAGCGAAAGGGTTATAAGGATTTGAAGTTTTGTATTGAACCTGATTTACTTAAATATGATGTGATATTTATTTTAAGTTAATATGTTTAATGTTTGAGAAATATTATGGTTGATGATTCAAAATATAATATTAATAAAAGGAAGTGGTTATCTTTCAATTTTATCAAACAATTCATTGGGTCGAGAAGCCCCAGGGTTTATAATGATTTAAATCAAAATTAATTGATACCAGGAGCTAGACTCATATATAAAATAAGTGGGATTTTTATGTTTTAGAAAATCTATATGAAAAATATTATGTGATGACCAACTAAGTCGTAAATAAAATTCCAAATGAATAAACTACACGATGATCAATTAGTTCCGAATAGCTAGCCTTGATAAGACCTAGGGTTAATAATAATCGATTCCAAAAATAATCTCGAAGCTAAATAGTCTACGCATCAAAAATAGTGTTTTGGCGACAAGCTAAGATAGATGAATTCCTAGATAAATAAATAATTTATGCGATGGCTAAATATTTCCAAATTCATATTTTAATAGTCAGCCCCTAATTATTTTTGAAACCTAGATTTGTTTCCGAGAAAATATATATTTTCCCAGAGATTTTCCCAAAATATTTTCCAAAAACTTTTTCCTAATTTTTCCTAATTTTTCTATAAATTTTTACATTTTTTCTTCTTTTTCTTTTCTTTTTCCTTCTTCTTTTCTTCCTTTTCTCTTTTCTTTTCTCTTTTTTCTTTCCCTCCTCGCTTCCTTCTTCCCTTCCCTCCATCTCTCTCTCTCTCGCTCGCATGGCCGAGCCGATGCGGGCGCGCGGGCGCGAAGGGAAATAGGGTAGAGGGGCTTACCGGCGGCGCGGGGTGGCGCGGCGCGACGACAATGGCACGGCGGTGCGGCCGTGCGACAAGAGGGGAAAGGAGGAGGCACGGTGAGGATGGGGGAGGGCGCGACCTCCTTTTATAGGTGCGTCGACGTGGGCGTGGAGAAGGGAGGACCAGCACGACGTGCACAACGGCGTGGGGAGTAGGGACCGCGCGTGGCGGCGGCGATGCGACGACGACACACGACGAGGCGCGGAGGCGTTGCCGGGCGACGCAGCGACGCGTGGTGGCGCTCGGGAGGGGACCGGGCATGGCGTGAGACGCGGGGACGCGAGGGTGGCGGGGCGGGCGTGGCGGCGGCGCGTGGTGGTGCTCGGGCGGGGCTAGGCATGGCGAGCGGCGCGTGGTCCGGCGCGGCACGCGACACGGCGTGGCGGCGCGCGGGGGCCGGGACGCGGCGCGACGCGAGCGCGACACGCGGCGCACGTGGCCGGGAGGGCTGGACGCGGTCGAACACGTGGCGATGGATGAATAGTGCATTTTCACGTTTCCGAATTTAAATTCCTATTTTCCCATTTCTTTTTCCTTTTCCATTCTAAAATATAACTTGGCCCAAATATAATTTATTTAAATTTTAAATTTTAAATTCTTTCCCAACTTTAATTTCTAATTTCATTATTTACATATAATTTAGTTTTTATTATTTATTTATTGTTATTTTGTCCTTTTCTCATTTTTGTTTACTTCTTTTGGGTTCCACCTATAAAATTTTAAATATCATATGGCCCCAAATATTAATTAAATTTAACATTGTACTTTTGAACTTTGCCCAATTTTATTACATGTATATATATATACTTTTGTCTATTACTATTATTCTTTCTTTCTCTATTTATAATTAAAGAATTGGTTTATATTTTCCCAAAAACAAAACCTTGGACCGGAGTAAATTATTATCAAACTTTGTCTTTTCTCCAATTATATTTGTATAATTTTTATTTCAAATATTCATTTTTTTAATTCTCCTTCTTTTAGGACTTTTAAACCTCTCCGACTTATTCAAATTTTAAAATAAATTTTATTCTATTTATAACACACAACAAAATTGGCAAATGAGAAGCAATAAACATGTCGATATGCAGAAATACCAAAAGTCTTTGCAAGTTCCGATTTTTAATTCCTGATTTTAATTTCTTCGATTTTCAGGGTGTTACAAACCTACCCCTCTAACAATAAATCTCGTCCCCGAGATTCGGGTCGGGTCTTGATTGGGAGTTGGTCGGTATAATCATATAGGATGGATCCATTAGGACTTCTTCTTAACAGAACGACGAATAGGTTGGCTGCTCCGGGTGACGCATGAATCTATCACTGAGTTTCTAAGGGTGGTCCACTTCGATTCTTTGTTTCAGATATCATGATGTTGTAAGCTCTTAATCCTTGGGGCATCCTTCAAGCATGCAAGATTCAGTAGGTCTCTAATTTCCTTAAGTTGTATAACAGACTTGCTGTTCTAAACTGTTGGAACCTTTAGCTGCAGACGGGTGGTGATCCTGGTAGGATTGCCGTCATGTGATTTTGGTGGGCGACAAGAGGTTATCTAGAGAAGGTTTGGTTTTACCTAGCTTCAACATAGTGTCCACTCTGAGGGTCCATGGTCATGTCACTCTACCCCTTAACAATAAATTCAAGCTTGCCTTTTTAGGGTAAGGGATATATTGGTATTTTAAGGTTTGGTTGGCATCTTCATCCTTCCTAGATAGAGTTCAATGCACAAGTTCCTAACATGTCCTCAAGATCTTGGCTTGCCCTTTTTTTTGGGTTTATCCATCGATCTCCTAGGCTTTTCTTTCAACCTTTGAGTAGGAATGGTTCACCAGAATGGGCTCTTCGTATCATATCCCAGGCGGGGTTTTCTGAGTCATTGTTTGCGATTCCTTCGCCCCTGGATACGGTGATTTTCCTTGTGGTTTGCTCATACCTCATTGTATCTTGGTCTATGGTTACGCTCGTCGGAGAAATCCTTGGGGTGGTCATGGTGACTATCTCTTGGTCATAGGTTACCTTGTTCCCAATAAACTGGTCCATGCTAGAGTGATACTGAGGGTCTGTGGTGGTATCATGACATTTGAAGAAAATACTATGTCTCTATTTCTGATGGGCATATTGGTGTCGGTATGGGGTACAACTATATCTCTCCTGGGTGAATGTACTATTATGGGTCTCTTAAGGTCTACCAGACGTAGGTTGTGTTCTGTGCTTGTTTCTGAGGTTACGGAAGAATGTGGATTTCCAAAACCAAACAAAACTTTGATTAGTGCAGAATGGATAGAGAACATACCCATCAGCACGATCTGGTCCTCCTGAGCTTCTTCTGCACGCGCGTGGTTCACTTGGCCACGGCGGAATCCGGCGGTAGCCTCCTTTGGCTGGGGCGTTCTGAACAAGCTTCGTCCGGGCGCCGGGGTAGGGGTTCCTCTCACAACCGTGGCGTTGGCTCCAGTACGGTTGGGTGTGTTGTGCGGTTTGGGACATTGATTGGCATAATGCCTGAATTCTCCGCAGTTGAAGCAATTAACATTCCGGTTTCCCGGTGCTGCCAAAGTGGCGGTCGGGGGTACGAGAAGGTGTTGTCGGTGGCCTGCTAGCGTTATTGGGTACAGAGGGACGATTGGCCACTATGATGGCTGGTTTCCATCCTGTTGGTGTTGCTTCTTTGGGTCGCTGAGATGTCCCTTGAATTGGACGGGCTAGAGCAAGCCTTCTCTTTCGGTTGTTTTCAACCATCCTTTGGTCATGCTCAAGCCTCACGACCTTGTTGATGAGGCTTTGGAAGCTGGCGTGGTCTTAACCAGTCATCGGTCCTCTCAACTCATCGTTCAGTCCTTCGATAAATTTATCCATCTTCTCTTCTTCGTCCGCCAGGTCACTTATAGCGTAACGGGCAAGCTGCGTGAACTTGTTGAGGTATTCTTGCACCGAGGTGTTGCCTTGGCGCAACCTACGGAACTCATTCTTCTTCATCCTCATTGAAGGGTTACGCGGAAGCTACGCTAGCCGAAAACAAAAATTTTCTACCGCGCAAACCAGGAACACTTGCAAGTAAGGGCCGATAGATCATTACCGATTGGAATGTGCAGCGGAAACAGCCAATCAGGGCTATCCGATCCGGAACAGTGTAGCCGATTTTCGAAGACAGCCAATTCGCCAATCAGCCGATTCGAGTCGTCCGGCCGCGTTCTCACACCTCGCTCCGATGCGCCCGACCGCAGCCGATTCCACCACAGCCGATCGCTCCGATTGCAGCCGATCCGAAGCCGATCAACGGCGCGCAACGTAGCACGCCTCTACCGGTATCCACACGTCCGGGGACAAAACGCCGTACACCCGTGTGCTAGCACGCGATGCAAGGCTAGGGTTTGGCTCGAAAGTGGGGAGGGTTTCCGTGGAGATTGATCTCGACGACTTCTGTTGCACGCGATGCAATTGACGTGTCGCAGCTCTCCACCCCTCCCTCCTTTATATAGAGTTGGCCGACTAGGACTAGTGGCCGATCAGGACTCTATTTTTGAACCGGATCTCATCCGTATCTCATAGAGTTGGCCGCCCATACGTCGTAAGCCTATAGGACTCTATCCGATCGGATCCCTATCCGATCGAGCCGTATCCGAGTCCAACTCGAATGCCTGTTCTTATCCCCTTAAGCGTGCGACCGTAGGTTCAGGTATACTCGGTTTCGGCTATAGTCTAACTTAGCCGACCGTCGGCTCGAGTCCAACTCGCCGACCATCAACAACGGCGCCTAGTAGCACATATTGACACCATAGTATACAAGAATATAATATCGGCTCGAACCTGTAATGTGTACACAAATCCCTTTGCCTCACGATACCGCTTAAGCTATAGGCAAGATGTGTGCCATCCCTTCAATAGCTTAACCATTCACTCGAACCGTATTGGATTATCCGTCCGTTGATTGACTCCTCAATCAACTTAGCATGGCCATGCATTTCCATAATCCATTACCTCGAGGGCCGAGATATCTCTCCAAAGGAGGGGCAAATTCCATCTTGATCACTCACATCCCACTCCATGTTTCATAGCAAACCCGAAAACTACCTTTATAACTACCCGCATTACGGAATAGCGTTTGGTAGTCCCAAAGTAGGCTACTACACATGTTGGAATCCATGGTGATCTCGGTCTAAGGACTTTGTACCAACACTACACCGAGACCAACTAATGGCACATTAATTCCCGTAGTGTCTCATGGTGGGTCTATCCAACAATGTGTTCTCCAACACATATGTCCATGTTTATTGATTTGGTATCTCCATACCCATGATCTATGAGACATGATCATCAATCAATAAACATGCCGATCTTAGAATCATATTTGTTCCAACAATATGACATATGACCAGGGATCGTTTAGAAATAGATTCATACACATAGAGTCTCATAAATAAGTCACGTACTTATTGATCAATACAAGATGTCTATTTCATGGAACCGAATAACACTTTATTCATTTATACATAAACATTGACGTGATATCCAACATCTCCATGTTGCCTCTAGGGCATATCACTAACAATCTCCCACTTGCACTAGAGTCAATCATGTAAGTATCTAATACCCATTGCTCTTGTGTGCGCCTCATGCTTCGGTGAGGGAGAGGTTTTGTCGGCGGATCGACTATGTTGAGATCCGTGTGCGCTTTGCATATCTTGACATCACCTCTCGTCCACTATCTCGCGGATGAGATGATATCGCCGAAGTATGTGTTTGGACTTCGATGTGATCTCGGCTCCTTGGCTTGCGCAATGGCTCCACTATTATCACAATAGAGAGACATTGGACCGCCGCACTAGTCATCACACTAAGCTCGAAACGAATTTCTTGATCCAAATAGCCTCCTTTGCAGCTTCCAGCAAGCAATGTACTCGGCATCCGTTGTAGAATCAGCAACGTATCCCGCTTGGAACTCTTCCAACCGATCGCGCCTCCGTTCGAGCAGAACACGAACCCGCATTGCGATCTATAATCATCCTTGTCCGTTTGGAAGCTAGCATCGGTGTAACCACTTACAACGAGCTCTTCTTCACCTCCATAGACTAGGAACATATCCTTAGTTCTTCTCAAGTACTTAAGGATATTCTTTACAGCATCCAGTGACCTTCACTGGATCTCGACGTATCTGCTCGTAGCACTCAAAACCGTACGAGACATCCGGGCGTGTACAAAGCATGACATACATGATGGATCCAATTGCCGAAGCATATGGAACCATACCCATCTTATTCCGCTCATCATGTGTCCGAGGACACCGATTCTTGCTAAGATTAATGCCATGTGACATGGGCAAGAAACCTTTCTTGGAATCATGCATGTTGAACCTTTTCAACACCTTGTCAATGTATGTACTTTGGCTTAATCCAATTAGCCTCTTGGATCTATCTCTATAGATCCGAATGCTAATATGTATGCTGCCTCCCTAAGTCTTTCATGGAAAAACTATTTTTCAATGAAGACTTGACGGATTCTAGCATAGGGATATCATTTCCAATCAACAATATGTCATCCACATATAAGATTAGAAATACAATTGCGCTCCCACTCGACCTTTTGTAAACACAGGCCTCTTCTTCGTTTTTGATGAAACCAAACCCTTTGATTACTTCATCAAAACGAATATTCCAACTCCGAGATGCTTGCTTCAATCCATAAATGGATTTTTGTAGCTTGCATATCTTTCCGAGCGATTCTGGATCGACAAAACCCCGAGGTTGTATCATGTATACATCCTCGCTTAGGTTTCCATTTAGGAAAGCCGTTTTGACATCCATCTCGCCATATCTCATAATCGAAATATGCAGCAATCGCTAGGATAATCGAATAGATTTAAGCATTGCGACGGGCGAGAAGGTTTCATCATAATCAACTCCTTGAATCTGTTTAAAACCTTTCGCCACCAATCGCGCCTTATAGATGTGAACATTTCCATCCATATCGACCTTTTCTTAAAAATCCATTTGCACTCAATGGTTTTGACACCATCAGTGGATCAACCAAGTTCCAAACTTGATTGTCGTACATGGATTCTATTTCGGATTTCATGGCTCCAAGCCACTTGTTGGAATCGGGTCCCACCATCGCTTCCTCATAGGTCTTAGGTTCATCGTTGTCCAACAACAATATATCACGTTGTTCCGCACTGTACCTATCGTGCACGACGTGATCTTTCGGACTCGGTGGGCTGGTGTATCTACAACCGGTGGCGCAACACTTTGTTCCTCCGTTGTGGTTCCGTGGTCGCTGAAACGTTTTCGGTGTTTCTTGAACTTCTTCAAGATGCACCCTGCTCCCACTAACCCTTCTTGAAAGAAACTCTTTCTCCAAGAAGACACCATGTCGGGCGACAAACACTTTGCCTTGTTCCCGATTATAAAAGTAATATCCCTTAGTTTCCTTAGGATATCCCACAAAGAAGTACTTGTCGATTTGGGTGTGAGCTTGTCGGTCGTAAACGTTTTACATAAGCCTCACATCCCCAAATTTTGAGAAAAGACAAACTAGGGGGTTGCCCTGTCCATATCTCATATGTTGTCTTTTCAACCGACTTAGATGGAACTTTATTTAGTGTGAGCGCAATTGTTTCAAGAACATATCCCCGAAGGATAACGGAAGATCACTTTGGCTCATCATCGACCGCACCATGTCCAACAAGGTGCGATTTCTCCGTTCGGACACTCCGTTCCATTGTGGAGTTCCCGACGGAGTCAACGTGGAACAATTCCACAATCTTTCGATGATTACCAAACTCTTGGCTCAAGTATTCCCCTCCATGATCCGATCGTAGAAACTTGATTGTTTTCCCTAAATGATTCTGTACTTCATTCTGGAATTCTTTGAACTTTTCAAAGGATTTGGACTTATGCCTCATTAAGTAGATATAGCCATATCTACTAAAGTCATCGGTAAAGGTAATGAAGTACGATAACCACCTCTCGGCCGTTGAGCTCATTGGTCCACATACATCGTATGTACGAGTGCCAACAAGTCACTTGTTCTCTCACCGTGCCCCGTGAAAGGTGCCTTTGTCATCTTACCAAGTAAACAAGACTCACATGTCTCAAATGATTCAAAATCAAAAGAGTGAAGCAATCCATCCTTATGGAGCTTCTCCATGCGTTTCCTATTTATATGGCCTAAGCGACAATGCCGATAAACGTAGGGTTTATATCATTAGAGAGTTGCCTTTCGTATTAATGTTATAGATGGGAGACGCTTCAAGATTCAAAACGTATAATCCATTCACCAATGGAGCATGAAAATAGAACATATCTCTCGAGATATATTGAACAACCATTGTCCATTGATCTAAAATCATATCCTTCCGCTTGCAAACATGAAGCGGAAATAACGTTTTGACATAGTGTTGGAACACAATAACAATTATTCAATTCCAAAACTAATCCTGAAGGTAGATGAAGTGGTACTGTGCCGACAGCAACTGTAGCAACGCTTGCTCCATTGCCGACGCGCAGTTCACCTCGCCCTTCTCAATCCTCTACTTCTTCTCATTCCCGCAACGATTTGCAAATATGAGCTACCGATCCGGTATCAAATACCCAAGAGTCAGTAGGTGAAGTAGCAAGATTAATGTCTATAACATTAATACCTGAAGCAGAAGTCGTACTTTGCTTCTTTTTGAGATCCTCCATGTACTTCTTGCAGTTCCTCTTCCAATGGCCTGTCTCCTTGCAATAGAAGCAAACGGCATCTGATGCCGCCGACCCCTTCTTGCCCTTCTTTGCATTGGAGGCACTCGCGATCTCATCGGGAGTTAACTTCCTCTTGGTGCAAAGTTTCTTGACAGTGGTTTGCGCTTTGCCTTCTGCATCATCATCACATGATGACCGTTTTTCTGGATACTCTCCTCACTGTCTTTAGCATCCCATGCAATTCAGCCAAGGTTCTATCCATATTGTTCATGTGATAGTTTAATATGAATGGCTCAAAGCTCGGAGGGAGCGACGGAGAATCACATCGTAGCTAACTCTTGGCTAAGGGGAAAACCTAGTTTTTCCGGACTCTCGATATAGCCAATCATCTTTATCACATGCATCGACGGGATTCCCTCAACAAGCTCGCACGCAAACAAGGACTTTGAGGTGTTGAACCTCTCGACCCGAGCTTGGTTCTCAAACATGCCACGCAGTCCCTCGAATAATAGTGTGAGCATCGCTGCTCTCATATTGCTTCAAGCTCGGGGACATTGTAGCAAGCATGAGACAGCTTATATCTAGGGCATCATTAGTGTGCTTCTCGTAAGCTCTCCGTGCGGTTGCAAGTGGCATTATTTGGCAAATCCTCGGGATAGGGTACTTCAAGAACGTACTCCTTACGCTCTTGCTTGAGAACAATTCTCAAGTTGCGATACCAATCCATAAAGTTTGTTCCATTTAATTTTTCCTTTTCGAGAATAGATCGCAAATTAAAGGTACTGGGTGTAGTATTAGCCGCCATTTATTCTACAACAAAAAAAGCAAAGTCTAGCACAATGTTTATGCTATGTCCATTGTCAAACAATTTAACATTAGACTCCCATTACGTATTTTCCACCTTCCCTCTAGGTTACGTATTGGGTCAAGATCCACATGTTAATTAATTTTCTAGTGAGCTTTGGCATCACCGCTAGAAAATTAGTAACATCGGTAAGCAACACCTTGCTAATCACATCTCTATGTGACTCTTGTTGTTGGTGTGGCATCTCCATGCCCCGGCGCCAACCTATGCCCCAAGGCCCAAAACTGTTTTGATAGCCTTGTTAAGTAAACCAAATGCTCCCGCATGTATATGTCGGACATATACCCCCTCGTGTTATGATAGAGAATGGCACTCGCTTTGCGGACCCACCATTGACGAGCATAACGGTGACGGGTGCAACATTTGACAGGGCATCATTACTACTTAATTTTGTGAGGGATGCTATCCTATCAAACAAACATATCACATATATGAAAGCAGTAGAATAGCATATTATGAAATAGTATGGCCCCCTTCACATGGTGATCTCCATCTCCATGCCGGTGTACAGATCTCCATGTTCATCACCGTTCTTTCGAGTGCCGAATGCTTGATTTCTTCAAACTAAGCTACTACTATAGAAGCTCTAATTGAATATTACATCGACTCGCAGTCGTGAAAGAATATTACAAGCATTGCACGTATGAAAGAATATTACAGGATTGCACATATGAAAGAATATTACATGCATCTCATACATCTCATACATACAATAGGGTCATACCATCTCAAAGCATTCTCTCAAAAACAAGTTAGGCGTAGAAACGTTTTCTACTTATCGCAGAGCTACGGCATCGAGATGACCTATAAGGGGGTACGCACACGGCGGTCCGGGCTTCCGGGCAGCGCCGAACACCACACGAAATTCATAGATCCAATCTATGAATTCGCTTATGGAAACCATGTCGGCATAATCATATTATGACGTCCCGATACACTATCAAGGGAGATGGTTTGCGTAGGCACGAGGCAACTAACAAGATCGGACTACGAGATAGCTTCGGCATAATCACATTATACCGTTCGATACACTATCAAGGAACGTTATCTCGAACCCAACTCAAACCGAGTTATATGGAAATTGCTTCGACGTAATCACATTACGCCGTTCCGATATTATATCAAGGAACGCAATTACCATTAACTCTCCTCAACGATCCCGTAAAACTGATTGATCTAATCAACCCGTGCGCAAAACTTGTTCCGATCCAATCTAAAACCCGAGCTAAGCAAGATTAGCTCGATACCACGAAGGTTTACGCGCGGAGGCTACGCTAGCCGAAAACAAAAATTTTCTACCGCACAAACCAGGAACACTTGCAAGTAAGGGCCGATAGATCGTTACCGATTGGAATGTGCAATGGAAATGACCAATCGGGGCTATTCGATCCGAATGCAGTGCCGATTCCGAGACGCCAATTCGCCAATCGCCGATTCGAGTCGTCGGCCACGTTCTCATGCCTCGCTCCGATGCGCCCGACCATAGCCGATTCCACCACCAGCCCGATCGCTCCGATTGCGCCGATCCGAAGCCGATCAACAGCGCGCAACGTAGCAGCGCCTCTACCGGTATCCACACGTCCGGGGACAAAACGCCGTACACCCGTGTGCTAGCACGCGATGCAAGGCTAGGGTTTGGCTCGAAAGTGGGGAGGGTTTCCGTGGAGATTGATCTCGGCGACTTCTGTTGCACGCGATGCAATTGACGTGTCGCAGCTCTCCACCCCTCCCTCCTTTATATAGAGTTGGCCGACTAGGACTAGTGGCCGATCAGGACTCTATTTTTGAATCGGATCTCATCCGTATCTCATAGAGTTGGCCGCCCATACGTCGTAACCCTATAGGACTCTATCCGATCGGATCCCTATCCGATCGAGCCGTATCCGAGTCCAACTCGAATGCATGTTCTTATCCCCTTAAGCGTGCGACCCAGTAGGTTCGGTATACTCGGTTTCGGCTATAGTCTAACTTAGCCGACCGTCGGCTCGAGTCCAACTCACACATCACGCGCCTAGCAAGACATATTGACACCATAGTATACAAGAATATAATATCGGCTCGAACCGTAATGTGTATACAAATCCCTTTGCCTCACGATACCGCTTAAGCTATAGGCAAGATGTGTGCCATCCCTTCAATAGCTTAACCATTCACTCCAACCGTATTGGATTATCCGTCGTTGATTGACTCCTCAATCAACTTAGCATGGCCATGCATTTCCATAATCCATTACCTCGAGGGGCCCAGAGATATCTCTCCAAAGGAGGGGCAAATTCCATCTTGATCACTCACATCCCACTCCATGTTTCATAGCAAACCCGAAAACTACCTTTTAACTACCCGCATTAAATAGCGTTTGGTAGTCCCAAAGTAGGCTACTACACATGTTGGAATCCATGGTGATCTCGGGTCTAAGGACTTTGTACCAACACTACCCGAGACCAACTAATGGCACATTAATTCCCGTAGTGTCTCATGGTGGGTCTATCCAACAATGTGTTCTCCAACACATATGTCCATGTTTATTGATTTGGTATCTCCATACCCATGATCTATGAGACATGATCATCAATCAATAAACATGCCGATCTTAGAATCATATTTGTTCCAACAATATGACATATGACCAGGATCGTTTAGAAATAGATTCATACACATAGAGTCTCATAAATAAGTCACGTACTTATTGATCAATACAAGATGTCTATTTCATGGAACCGAATAACACTTTATTCATTTATACATAAACATTGACGTGATATCCAACATCTCCATGTTGCCTCTAGGGCATATCACTAACACTCATGACCGCGGCGGCTACAAAATTTTCACGGAAGGCGGCCGTGAATTCCTCCCAGGTTGGTTCACCGACATCTTTGCCCGAGTCTCTTTGTAGGTGTCCCACCAGTCACTTGCGGGACCTCCCATCTGACTGGTGGTGAAGATGACTCTGTCAGCTTCCTGTACTCGGACGAGAGTCAACTTCTTCTCTATTACCCTCAACCAATCTTCAGCATCCATGGGCTCTTCCATCGTGGAGAAGGTAGGCGGCTTGGCTCTCATAAACTCTCCTAAACTTGAACTTCCGCGATTCCCCTGGTTGTTGGCAATGGCTTGAAGCAGTTGGGTCTATAAAGCCATGACTTCCACTAGGGTAGAGGGGTTAGGCTTCGGCAGGTTTTCGTTGGTTGATGAGGCTCTGCGACGGTGCGCCATCTGAGGAATATAGACGAGGTAAGAGATTGGATTGACTAAGGTCACGGTTCTAATCGATTTTTCATCAAGTTGTTTAAGGTGGTCTTTCGAAGCAAGCTTGGTGGAATAAACTCATTTAAGACATAACATGGAACTTTATATCAGTTCATAGATGTTACATCATGGGGATACATTGGACATGTGTAGTCCCGTACAACACAATACAACATCACTAATATCGATCTAGGGTTTTCATACATAAGGGTAGGGGCGTGGTCGTTGCTGTCTTAACTCCATCCAAGGCAAGACTAGGGTTGCTGCAGATTTCTCGTCTAGTTATCCGGGTTGTTGCCCGATCTGGGGTTGCCACCTATGGCTATTGCATTGGCACCGGTAAGAGGAGGGATGCTGCGTGGCTTGGCAAATTAATATACTTTTGTCTATTACTATTATTATTTCTTTCTCTATTTATAATTAAAGAATTGGTTTATATTTTCCCAAAACAAAACCTTGGACCGGAGTAAATTATTATCAAACCTTGTATTTTCTCCAATTATATTTGTATAATTTTTATTTCCAATATTCATTTTTTAATTCTTCCTTCTTTTAGGATTTTTAAACCACTCCGACTTATTCAAATTTTCAAATAAATTTTATTCTATTTATGACACGCAACAAAATTGGCAAATGAGAAGCAATAAACACGTCGATATGCAAAAATACCAAAAGTCTTTGTAAGTTCCGATTCTTAAATTCCCGATTTTAATTTCTCCGATTTTCGGGTGTTACACTTTGGTTGATGAACATACTTGTGTTTCTAGCATGAGGATGGGAACTGAAACAACGTCTCTTAAGTGGGTAGCTAGCAAGGCTATTAGTATCCTTAGAGATTTCCCAAATATGGGTGCGAAGGAATTGCAGGACAAGCTGCAAAAAGAACACAAGGTGACAATTTCATATAATATTGTTTGGCGGGGTAAAGAGAGAGCTCTTACTGAGGTTTATGGCAAATGGAAAGAGAGTTTTGAGCTATTGTTCAGGTGGAAGGCCGAGGTAATGAAGCGGTGCTCGCGGAGTGTCGTGGAGATTGAGGTTATTCAGGTGGATGGTAAAGTATATTTTCACCATTTTTTCTGTGCTCTTAAACCATGCATTGAAGGTTTCTTGGAAGGTTGTAGGCATCATTTGAGCATAGATGCTACAGCATTGAATGGAAGGTGGAATGGCCACTTGGCTGCAGCTATAGCAGTTGATGGTCACAATTGGATGTATCCCCTCGCTTATGGCTTCACAGCTTCTGAAATAGCAGACAACTAGACTTGGTTCATGGAACAACTAAAGAAGGCAATAGGTAATCCTCCACTCCTTGCTGTTTGTTCTCATGCTTGCAAGGGCTTAGAGAACGCAGTGAAGAATGTTTTCCCAAGAGCAGAGCAAAGAGAATGCTTTTATCATCTTGTGAAAAATTTTCAGAAGAGGTTTAGAGGGTTCGGCCAGATATATCCTGTAGCAAGGGCTTATAGAGAAGACATATTCTATGAGAACATGGCAAAAATGATAAGTGTATCATCAGAACCGTGAAATGGTTACAAACCAATCATAAGCTATTGTGGTATAGGTGTGCTTTCAATCCAGAAATTAAATGTGACTACATCACTAGCAATATTGCAGAGTCATTTAATAACTGGATTAGAGACTATAAGGACTTACCTGTTGTTGATCTTGCTGATAAGATTAGAGAAAATATCATGACATTATGGAACAAGAGAATAAATATTGCATACAGGCTACCTGAAGACATGATACTTCCAGCTATTATGCATCAGCTGAAGGCAAATACAAGAGGTTTGGGCCACTTGAAAATTGTACCAGGTTCTGATTGGAGTGCAGAAGTGTGGGACCATAGCAACAGAGTTGAGAGGCATATTGTCAAGTTAAACCAAAGGACATGTACTTGTCTTGAATGGCAGCACACCGGTAAGCCATGTGAACATGTATTAGCATTTGTAACCCGGGAACGAGGAGTTGACCCTTAACAGTTTGTGCATGACTATTACTCGACGAATAGATTCAAGGCTGCTTATGGTAGAGAGATTGAGTCGATGACAGATAAAACACAAAGGCCACAAGTTCAACTACCATTTTTAGTTGGTGCACCTCTTGGTAAATTACCGGTAGGAAGACGAAGGAAACTAAGAATGAAAGGATGGATGGAACGTGACCACAAGAAGAATGGTTCCAATGATGGTGAATGTACCAACGAGGGTGAAGGTGACAATGCTACTGCTCCAACCAATGCAAAGGGAAAAAAGATAATTAGAGGACCTATGACTTGCAAGAAATGTGGTAAAAAAGGTCACATGCAAGCTAGTGCCAAGTGCCCACTAAATGGGACAACAAAAAAGAGGCAAGTATTGATTTTGTTTATCTAAATCTCGAGGCAATGTTTCATTATTAATTTATTTAATTTATTTGCAGGAAACGGAGACAACCTAGTAAGAATGTTACAAAATCTACGCCGGGAGAACCTAGCACCCCATGGCCAACTAGAGAAGAAATACTACGAGATAGTCCAGGAAGGGTCACTAGAAGGTAAGAAATATTAACACACTTTACCACATAATAATTTTTTGATACATCTAGTTGTTGTACCATATTTATATGTGCAGCCGGCTTGCATTCTTGTTAGGAGAGGGCAACACTTTACAAACTGACAACACTAGTCCTGTGACGATGCCTACTATGTCTTAAAAAAAAGATGACACCAAAGAGAAGGCTACATATTGGATGAATGATTTTTTCTAGGATGAGATGTAATGTCATGTTTTATTTGATATGAGATGGAACTCGTTTAAAACATAATTATGGTTTGGTGAGATTAACTTGTTTATGCTAAATTTATGGATTTATGAGGTGACGTCGTTATTACGAGATGAATTCATTTTTATCGTGTCAATTTTGACTCATTTGCTGTAAAAAAATGAATTCATCTCAATTTATCGTGTCAATTATTGCATTCTTGAACTATTTTTACTTGTCTCTTTTTTTTTGAATTTTGTGTTGGTGATGATATAATTAAGCTGTTTCGTTTAGTGATGAGATTATAATTAAGGGGGATTATAATTAAGCTGTACATGTTGGTGATGAGATAATTTCCTGCTTCGTTTAGTGAGAAAAAATTAATCATGCATGGCAGCACAGATGGGACATCGCCATGCACCAAAAAAAATGAAGGACAAAAAAAAATGGTACGTCGCCACAAAAGTGTGGAGATTGTGGCAATCGGGTATCCACATGGCAAGCTTATCCGACTGGAGGTAGGGATAGATTGCGCCTGCTATATCTGTAAGCCGAACTTGACTTAGGTGTTACGGTTGCCGATAGAGATAAGGCAATCGGCCTATAGTCACGGTTTGGTAAGATTGAGGAAACCAACTTAGAATAAGATAGGGTTTCTGACTTGTAAATCCTTCCTCCCAAGACTATATAAGGGGGGTAAGGGGCGTCCCTTGAGGGATATTCTGATAGGAGTTCAGCTTTTAGCTCTCAGCTTTAGATCACGAGATCAATAAAGACACTCGGCGGATCGAATCCACCGAAACAGGAGTAGGGTATTACCTCACGAGAGGGCCTGAACTGTCTAAATCTTCTTCTTCTCCTAACCCATTGTGCTTGGCGATCTTGACTGCGACCCCAGAAATTATATTGCCGAAACCAAGTTTCGACAGTTGGCGCGCCAGGTAGGGGACCGCGCGTCGAGACTTCTTTGACAATCTCGCCGACAAGCGTGATGGGATCTCCTTCAGGATTCGGCGGCTTCGCCGCCAACTCCTTCGACGACTCCTCCTTCGACTCGGATTCGAACCGGTCGAAGGAAAGACCACTCGGCGCCGTTCGGGTTCCCCAACAGCGCCGAGATCTTCAACAACATCTTGAAGACCAAGATGCGATCCACCTTCTCCGACGACGGACTTCACTCGGCGCCATTCGGATTACCGGATTCCGCCGAGATCTGCGCCAATCTTCTTGCCTCCCGACGGAAGCAATCTACTCACTGAGACCTCTCGGTGCCGTTTGGGTTACCAAACGTCGCCAAGATCTACGATCAACTGCTCTCCCGAGTTGGCGGCGATCCACTCGGAGGAGCCCGATCCCCAAGCTCCGACTCGAGGAGCGATCCGGATCCGGATTTCCCAGATCAAGGGAGGTCGCCGTCATCCTCCCGTCCTTTGGCTCCGCTCATCTTCGAGCTCAACGGATACCTCGGCTCCGCCGGCTTCGACAATCTCTACGGCATCCCTTCCCGACGAAGCCGACAATTCCGACGCCCTATGGACTGTGAGCCGAAGTGCTGACGTCCTCATGGCGAGCCGGATGAATCCGACTCAGCCATGGCCGAAGGCTTGCCGAAGAGGAGCGAGCTAGAGTGGAGCTTGAGTGCAAGACAGCCGAGGAGGACAAACAACGCAAAGACGAGGCCGACAAAAGGAAGCGTGGATCTGCGTGCGGCCGACGATCCGCCCGGGAGGCCATCCTCCAAACACGGGTTCGCAACACCAACGTCTTCCGGACGCCGCAGCGAGAATGCGTCTCCGCACTCACGCTCTTGGACACCGTCATGGAGACGGCTCCGGCCAACGTGACTCCTATACTTGATAAGATCAAGACCATCGTTGCTGCCACGGCTAACGGCCCTCCCACCACTTCGGCGCGAAGGCCGATCGAATCCGTGGCCGAAACGCCGGACAAGAGCCGGCTCCCACCCCTAAAGTCGGGAGACTACAGGAGGCCCGAGCCGGCTCGATCGACAACCAGGCCAAGAGGCCCACCTCGCGAGTCCACGCCAAGGCACCAAGAGCAAACGGTCGACTCTCGCCACAAACGACATGGACGTCCACCCGTCCACCACCGAGTCCGCCGCAGCCCAGCTACCCAACCAGCCAACGTAAGACCCCGCCGAGTGATCTCGCGGGAAGTCCTCGATCGCCGCTACCAAGAGCGCGACCGTCGCACTCGGAAGATCGGAGGGGATCACCCGATAGCGGCGACGATGGAGTACCGGCCTTCACTCGGGAGCTCCGCCGAGTGCATTGGCCGAGTGGCTTTATGCCAACAGGGATAGAAAGGTACGATGGCAAAACCGACCCCGAATCTTGGTTAACTGTGTATACTCTTGCCATCCGAGCTGCAGTGTGGCGACAACAAAGCCATGGCCAACTACTCCGCCCGTGGCCCTCGCAAACTCGGCCGAACGGCTCACCACTGTCAAGAGGCTCAATTGGCTCGTGGAGCGAGCCGAGGACCACTTCATCGCCAACTTCCAAGGCACCTTCGAGAGGTCCGGCACGCACTTCGACCTTTACAATGTCATCCGAAGCCGGACGAGCCTCGAAGGATTACATTCGTCGCTTCTCCGAGAAGCGCAACAAGATCCCGAACATCACCGATGACATCATCATCGCCGCCTTCCGTAAGGGAGTCCGTGATGAGCCGCTTATCGGCAAGTTCGGACGAAAGCCACCGAAGACGGTGAAGCAGATGTTTGAGACGGCGAATTCATACGCCAAATCAAACGACGCCATCAAAGCCGCCCGTCAAGACCGGCCCGACGAAGAGAGGACAAGCAAGCAGGGAAGCCGAAATCCTAAGAAGGATGGCGGCAACAACGGCAACCAGGGCCCGAAAGATCGCAAGCGCCGATCTGAAGACCTGGTGGCCGTGACCTCCAATACTCAACGCCGTCCCCGAGTCGCCGCCTACGACGCCATCATGAACGCCCAGTGCACCCACCATCCGAATCACAAGCACGCGGCAAAGGACTGCGCTTTATCTACAAGCGGCAAACAAGACGCGGCGCAGCTCAACAAGAAGCCGACTGACGAGGCTGGCCCGTCCGGCGCCAAGAAGAACAACGCGGCTGAAAATGCCGAACCTTTTCAAGATCCAGTGGGAGAGCTCAACCACATCTTCGGGGGCCCCTTAGCTTATGAATCCAAGAGGAAACAAAAGCTAACTGACCGGGAGGTCAACGCGGCTCAACCCGAAGTCCCTCGATCTGCGATGGTCGGAGGTGGCCATCACCTTTGACCGCTCGGATCATCCTGACCGAGTGGTCCACCCGGGACGATATCCACTCGTCCCGGACCCCGTGGTCCGCAACATCGGGCTTAAGCGCGTCCTCATCGATGGGGCAGCGCCCTCAACATCCTGTTTGCCAAGACCATGGATGAAATGCAGATCCCGAGGTCCGAACTCAAAGCAAGCTCAGCCCCCTTCCACGGAGTTATCCCGGGGCTATCTTCAACTCCACTCGGGCATATCTCCCTCCCAGTCACCTTCGGAGCCCGAGAGAATTTCCGAACGGAGAACGTCACCTTCGAGGTGGCCGACTTCGAAACGGCGTATCATGCCATCATCGGAAGGCCTGCGCTTGCCAAGTTCATGGCGATCCCTCACTACACTTACCTCCGCATGAAGATGCCGGGTCCCAACGGCGTCATCACTCTTCGCAACGATGTGAAGCAAGCCTTCACCTGCGACAAGGAGAGCTGCGACATGGCCCAATCTCGCGAGAGATTACGTGGCCAACAAGAAGTCCGATTGGCTGCATCAACTTTGGCAGAAGGCGAAGTCCCCGCGAAGAAAGATAGCCAAATCAGGATCCGGCGACGCCAAGACCAAAAAGATCTCCCTTGAGTCGTCTGATCCCTCCAAAACTGCTGTAATCGGCGCCGACCTAGATCCTAAATAGGAAAGCGCGCTCATCACCTTCCTCCAAAATAATAAAGATGTTTTTGCTTGGAAACCATCCGATATGCCCGGAATTCCTAGGGAGGTGATCGAGCACTCTCTCGAACGTCAAAGATGACGCCAAACCAATAAAACAACGATTACGCAGGTTCGCACAGGATCGAAAAGACGCGATCAAAGAAGAACTTGCAAAGCTCTTGGCCGCCGACTTCATTAAAGAAGTCCTTCATCCCGACTGGTTAGCCAATCCAGTCCTGGTCCGCAAAAAGACGGGGCAATGGCGCATGTGTGTCGATTACACCGACCTCAACAAAGCCTGCCCCAAAGATCCGTTCGGGCTGCCTCGCATCGACCAAGTCGTCGACTCAACAATCGGCGCGAACTCCTAAGTTTCTTGGATTGTTACTCGGGCTATCACTGAGATCGCTTTGAAAGAATCCGACCGCTTAAAGACATCTTTCATCACGCCGTTCGGGGCCTATCTACATCACCATGCCTTTCGGCCGAAGAACGCCGGAGCTACATACCAACGCATGATCCAAAGATGCTTCCGACGCAGATCGGCAAAAACGTTGAAGCTTATGTCGACGATGTTGTCATCAAGACCAAGCGAAAGAAGACCTGATCGCCGACTTAGAAGAAACCTTTGCAAACATCCGGGCCTTCGAATGAAGTTGAACCGGAGAAGTGCACTTTCGGCGTCCCATCGGCAACCGCTCGGCTTCATGGTATCACATCGCGGCATTGAAGCAAACCCGGAGAAGATCAACGCCATCTTAAACATGAAGCCCCCGAGTAATCAGAAAGACGTCCAAAAGCTCACTGGCTGCATGGCGGCACTGAGCCGTTTCATATCTCGACTCGGCGAACGAGGCATGCCCTTCTTCAGGCTGCTGAAGAAGACAGACGACTTCCAGTGGACCACAGAAGCTGACAAGGCCTTTGAAGATTTCAAAGAGTTCCTTACCACGCCACCCGTCCTGGCTTCACCTCAGCCCCAGGAACCCCTCTTGCTGTACGTCTCAGCCACTCACCAAGTGGTCAGCACGGTCCTTGTGGTTGAACGAGAGGAAGAAGGACGGGCCCAGAAGATTCAAAGACCAATTTACTTTGTCAGCGAAGTATTGGCAGGAGCCAAAATCCGATACCCCCAGGTACAAAAATTGCTTTATGGTGTTCTAATAACCGCGAGGAAATTGGCACACTACTTTCAGGGTCACTCGGTCACCGTCATCACCTCTTTTCCACTCGGCGACGTCGTCCACAACCGCGAGGCAACTGGGCGCATCGCCAAGTGGGCCCTGGAACTGATGCCGCTGGATTTAACTTTCAAGCCCAGGACGTCCATTAAGTCACAAGCCTTAGCGGACTTCCTGGCCGAGTGGACTGAACAGCAAGAACACGTGCCTCGGGAAGACCTCCAACACTGGACCATGCACTTCGACGGATCCAAGAGGATCACTGGCTTGGGAGCAGGAGTTGTACTTATCTCCCCGACTGGAGAAAGACTAAGATATGTCCTTCACCTCCACTTCTCCGCATCACACAACGTCGCCGAATACGAAGCTCTTTTACATGGACTGCGCCTCGCAGTCTCACTCGGGATTCGTCGGCTTATTGTGAAAGGCGACTCCCAGCTGGTCGTCAATCAAGTGATGAAAGACTGGTCCTGCTTAAACGACACTATGGAGGCCTACCGACAAGAGGTCCGCAAGCTTGAGGACAAGTTTGATGGGCTAGAACTCTCACATGTCCTGAGACATAACAACGAAGCTGCCGACGAGCTAGCACAGTTCGGATCCAAGCGCGAAGCTGCTCCGACAGATGTCTTTGTCGAACATCTTTACGAGCCAACCATCATGGCAAAGACAGCTCCCAACGAACAAACCACGAACGAAATCACCATGATCGACGCCGACTGGAGGACGCCGCTCATCAAATTCTTAACTCAGCAGGAGCTGCCGGATGACCGGGATGAAGCAGAACGCGTCCGGCGTCGTTGCCAAGCGTACGTCATGGTCGACTCCGATCTATACAAGAGAAGCCCCTCGGAATTCTAATGAGGTGCATCACACCCGAAGAAGGGAAACAATTACTCCAAGATATCCACTCGGGCATATGCGGAAGCCACGCGGCGACGCACTCGTCGGCAAAGCTTACAGGCAAGGATTCTTCTGGCTTACCGCGGTCTTCGACGTGGAAAAAGTCGTAAGAACCTGCGAAGGCTGCCAATTTTTTGCCCGACAAACCCATGTCCCGGCCCAGGAGCTCCAAACAATTCCGCTTTCCGGCCGTTCGCGGTATGGGGGCGGACATGGTTGGTCCTTTCAAGAAAGCTCCGGAGGTTTCACACACCTCTTCGTCGCAATCGACAAGTTCTCCAAGTGGATTGAGGCCAAACCGGTCGCCACAATCACCGCCGACAAAGCACGGGATTTTTTCCTCAACATCGTGCACCGCTCGGCGTCCCAAACAATCATAACCGATAATGGGACTCAATTCACGGGAGGCATCTTCAAGGAATTCTGCGAAGACTTCGGAATCAAGATCTGCTATGCATCAGTAGCCCACCCTAAAAGCAATGGGCAAGTCGAGCGAGCAAACGGCATGGTCCTTCAAGGCATCAAGGCTCGTGTCTTCGACCGGCTAAGCCCTTACGCCGGCAAGTGGGTCCAAGAACTTCCCTCGGTTCTATGGTCGCTGCGAACCACACCCAGTCGGGCCACCGGCCAAACTCCTTTCTTTTTGGTCTATGGTGCGAAGCCATGTTGCCAAACGAGATGGAGTATGAGTCCCTCCGGTCCGCAGCCTTCAACGATGAACGCTACGACATCGACCGAGTGGATGACCTCACCCGATTGGAAGAGGCCCGCGGCGCCCCTCATCCGCGGCCAAATACCTTCAAGGGCTCGAAGATACCACGCCGCAACGTGCGAGCACGAGCTTTCATTGTTGGCGACTGGTCCTACGCAAGATCCGACCACCAAAGACCGACACAAGTTATCTCCCTTATGGGAAGGACCGTATATAATCGCCGAAGTGACTCGGCCGGTGCTTACCGGCTAAAGCGCGAAGACGGGTCCATGGTGGAGAACTCCTGGAACATCGAACATCTTCGACGTTTTTACGCCTAATTTGGCTAAGGCCTCATGTTTTTCCTTGATCGCCAACCTCAAGCAAGATGACTTCTTGAGCTAGCGATCGGGGGCTGTACACATATCAATAAAGCTCGAATTTTCCTCATCAAATTTTTGTGCATAATTTGGTTTATCATTGTTTAATGTCCTTCGACTCGAGCTCGGTGTCTAAGGACCGAGAGTTTTCCGATGACCTAATCGAGCCTAGGCTTGATGACAGCCAGACGAAAACTACTTAAGAAATTTCACGCAAAGGCTCGAATCAAGGCATTGACATAAATAAACTAAAAATAGTCACAAAGATTCCATGTCAAGAGTGTTACGATTACATGACATTCACAAAGCAAAGTCGAATACGTTCGAGTTTAAAATTGTTTACTACATCTAAAGAGATCTTCTTCGTCGCCTCTTGCGCCTCGCGAGCATATCTAAGGCCTGCTCGTCGTTGTCCCCTCGGCGAAGCCTCCCCGATTGAATGAATATCCACTGGGGTAGAGGGACTTGGTCGTGCAAGAGCCGACCAGCCCTCATGTTGGCCGCTTCGGTGATGTTTTTCAGATACTGCTCGGGAGCCAGCCGGAGCTTGTCGAAGATCTCGATTGGCTCCAGCGAGCGGCCCAACTCCTTGATCAAACAAGGATGTTAAGATCGGCGTGGCGGCGTTGGCGACCTCTTCCCGAATCTCGTCGCTAGACTTGATCCGCCCAAGTAAGACGTCGTATTGGGCTCGGGTCTTCATCTTATAAGCTGCAAGGAGTTCCGATCATTCAAGGCACTCGGGAATGAAGCAACACATGAGATTCAACTTCAAAGAAGGTTACCTTCAAATTCGGCCTCCATCTCGGCCTTGTCGAGGCCGACCGCTTCCGCTTGGACTTGAAGCGAGTGGACCTCCGAAGAATTTTCTACAACGAAAGAGGATTATCAATTGACAAGATCAACAAAAGAATCATAATGAAGCTGGGAGAGGCGGGCTTACTTCCGATTGATCCGCGGAGGTCGAGGTTCGCTTCCGAAGCTCCGAGATCTCCCTCCTTAAAGCGGCCTCCCTCGAAGCGGCCTCCTCCCGAGTGACCTTCACTGCCGCCGAACGTCCTCCAAGGAGTTTAAGTGAGGCACCAGCTTTTCTAGCACCTCGGATTTTGCCATTGAGCGGCAATATTCTTTCGCATGCGAAAGCGTAAGAATGATCGATCGAAGAATAACGAAGATATAATCAAAAGAAAGACGAAGACTTACGTTGAGCGTCGGGTCGCCTCATTCAGGCTCTCGACGAGGGCATCCCTTTCATCCTTCTCGGCTTGCTGGTCGAGGATGATGCCCGTCTCTCGCCTTCCGAGTCCCGCCACTCGATTCTCGATCGGAGGAACCCGGTCTCAGCAGACGTAGCCCGGGATCTCTTCTACCGTGGTGGCAAACAAGAAAGACCAATGAAGACATGAAGGATTCAAAATTGAAAGAACAAAGGAAAGTTCCGAAGCAAGTCTCACCGGTTTGGGTGGCCGCCCTAGGTGGGGCAGCCGGGCCCTTCTTCTTCTTCGGGCTCTGTGCGAGTGACCCTCGTCGGGCGCTCGGGCCGCAGCCGTGGGTTCCCGGCCGATCGGTTTCCATCGGGATACCCCGGCGCGTCGGGGCTCCTCCCTAGGGCGCTCTCCTTCGAGGAGAAGGATGCTTCTCCGAACGCTCGCACTCGGTTGCGGGCTCCGGGGTTTTGGCTCTGACGGCCTTGGCACTTCGGGAGCAGCGGCCGGGGTCGGCCCTTCACCCCCTCCGGCAGGATCTATGTCCTGGGGCCTCCTGCACAAGTGAACACAACGAAGATAAAGAAAAGTTTTCTGCGAAAGAGCTCAGGGCTTTGGTTTCAGAGCATACCTGGAGGATCGGCGGATCTTCGGCGCCGTCCGCGGTGATCGCCTTAGAGGCGGGGTCTCGACCGGAGGAGCGGGACGTCGTCATCCGAGTCCTCGATGATCAGCCGCCTTTTACTTGCGCGCTTGTTCGAGTCCTCACTCGGCGCCGCCCGCTTCCCGACCGGATCGGCTTGGATTTTGATCCCGCCAATCGGCTTCTTGGCGGGGCGACGCGGCGCGTCATCATGAGCCATCTTATATGGCTTGGAAGTGATAGAGGCGTTTTCCTGCAGAAGAAAGAAGGTGCAACATTAAGCGACAAGACGTCAAGGTTGAAAGATACTATGAAGCAACCAATCGGCTTACCGGAGGAGGAGGCCGGTGGATGCTGAATGGGAGGACAGGGAATGAGGGCTCGCTCGACCGCGATCCCGGCATGAAAAGAGCTTGTACATCCGGATCTTCGGATCTCGTATGTGAGTGGATCCGGTCCTCCCGATTGGGTCCGTTCCGCCTTCGTACTCGAAGGCCGGCTTCGATCGCTCCTTGATCGGCGCCGCCGGCACTGATGAAGTGCCGAGTGATTTGTTCCCGCGAAGATTCCTCTTCTTCATCGCCAGGATCTTCGCGAGCGATCGTTGGCTTCATCCCAATCTTGGGCTACCGGCACGGTGCTCCAAGATGGCATGGGGACAGGAGGAAGACCGACGAAGGCGGGCAGACTGGGTTCGAGATTATTGATGTAGAACCAGCCCGCGTGCCAGCCTTTGTTGGAAGATTTCAAAGGGAGATAAAAGTAATCTTTGCGGAGAGATCCGCGAAGCTGGAAGCCTGCCCCGCCAACAACGCAAGGTTGGTCCTTGTTCGGATGGGGTTTCAGGTAGAACATACGACGGAATAGATTGAAATGAGGAAGAATGCCAAGGAAGGCTTCACACACATGAATGAAGAGTGCTATGTGAAGCATCGAGTTGGGGTTCAGATGGTAGATGTGAAGACCATAGTAGTCCAAGAGCCCCCGAAAGAATTCGGAGGTGGGAAGACTGAACCCGCAATAGAAAAAGGAAGTAAAGACGACGAGCTCACCGGTGTTTGGGGTCGGGAAGTCCTCCCCCGCCGCCGGACGCCATCCCACAAGTTCCTTCGGCGGAAGCACGCCGTGCTTTACCATCTCCTTGAGGGTGTATTCCCTCACATCCGAGGTGGCCCATTGGTCGAACGGAATATTCTTCTCCTCTGCCATGAGAGCGAGGTTGTTGGGGAGTGGATCTGGCTGAGAAAGGTTAGATCTTGGGCGATGGATGTGGGAGTTTTGGCTGCAGAAGCTAGTTGTCGCGGCAAGCGAGCTTCTTGGCGGATGGACTGAGAAGTGCGCAAGCCTAGGGTTCTCCGCGGTGAGCTGTTGAACAGTACCGTGAGAAGGGGAATCGTTTGGAAGGCGAAGAGGCGGGGACGACCTCGTGTCTTTATAAAGAAAGATTTGAGGGTTGCGTTAGGTTTTCGGTGAGTGGGCCGAGCCCATAAGAAAATCTACGGCCCGGCTAAGGTGTGGTCCGATACGTGTCCTTAGGGTCTTAAGCGGATGAGCTTAAGCAGATTTGCCCTGGCAATATGCGCGTGTCTGAGTGCCCTATACCTTAAAAGATCCTTCCATACCGCGGTTTGCTCAACTTCATGAGAAGTTGGCACGATGCAATTTGGAAGGTGACCAACAGCAGAGTTTTTATAGCCGCCTTGATGAACAAGGGCTGTTTGGTTTTTCGGCATTTGGTCGGGTAATCTTGCCGATGCTTGTTTATTTTCCACCTTGGTGAGGATCTTTATAAGATTGAGACCAGTATTATGGCAAAAGCTATTTAATAACTTGGTCATATTTTTCATATGATTGAAAGAACTTGTTTTCCCATGAGGGATGAATGAAATATTTATTCCGGGATTACTCGGGCAAATCCACTCGGTTGAGCAAGAGTTTACCGAGTGCTTTTTACCCATGAGGGATGATTGAATTATTTGTTCTGAGATGACTCGGGCAAATTCACTCGGTTGAGTATGAACTTGCTGAGTAATGAGATTTCTATGATTGCTTTAGCATGAGCTAGGCATCTACATGAGAATAATTTTTTATAGTTCTTGACTATATGCTTAGTCTATTTTTGACTAACCACATAGTCGGGGGCTACACCTATAATTAGGTGCATCAGAGATGCACCTAGATATTTATTTTTGAGAAATTTTTTATATATCTTTTTCCAGCCCTTCACGCCTTTGGAGCCACTCGGGAAGATTCAGCAGAGATGATGGAATCACTCGGCGCCAAAAGCACTCGGTCAAAGAGATTTTTTGGTTGAGTGCTGCTTTGGTCTGAAGCTGAGTTGTCTCGTCGACTGAAAAGGACTCGGGGGCTACTGTGGAGATTGTGGCAATCGGGTATCCACATGGCAAGCTTATCCGACCGGAGGTAGGGATAGATTGCGCCGCTATATCTCAAAGCCGAACTTGACTTAGGTGTTACGGTTGCCGATAGAGATAAGGCAATCGGCCTATAGTCACGGTTTGGTAAGATTGAGGAAACCAACTTAGAATAAGATAGGGTTTCTGACTTGTAAATCCTTCCTCCCAAGACTATATAAGGGGGGTAAGGGGCGTCCCTTGAGGGATATTCTGGTAGGAGTTTAGCTTTTAGCTCTCAGCTTTAGATCACGAGATCAATAAAGACACTCGGCGGATCGAATCCACCGAAACAGGAGTAGGGTATTACCTCACGAGAGGGCCTGAACCTGTCTAAATCTTCTTCTTCTCCTAACCCATTGTGCTTGGCGATCTTGACTGCGACCCCAGAAATTATATTGCCGAAACCAAGTTTCGACAAAAAGTGAGAAGCACTGCGCTATGAAACAACAGAAGATTCAGAACATGCATTAGATGGGATGTCGCCATGCATTAGATGCTAAACGTACACATAGCCATGCAAACAGGGGAAAAACGGTCACTTCAGAGAGAAATACGTGTATTTTGGAATTAAGATTACAAGAAATATATGGAATTACATGAAAAGCAAGCGCGCAACGATTCGAGTCCCATTTTTGCAAATTGCACGATAGAAATGGCAAAAGTGAGAAGCACAACGATTGGAGTCCCAAATATGCAATTTTCTCCTAAACCCTAAACACTAAGCCGCCGCGGCCGCGCGACGCCGCCGCCCCCGACCCTCTGCCTCCCTCAGCCGCCCCGTACCCTGTTGGCGCCGCCGTAGCCACCCTCCACCGCCGCCGCCACAGCCGCCGCCGCTCCCCCTGCATTGTGTACTGGATGAACTTTAGAAATTTTAAATGGTTGAACTTTAGAAATTTTAATGGATGAATAATTAATGGATGAATGCATGAAGATTAATAGTGAATTTTGAATGTTTATGTGTATCTGTTGACGACTAAATTTGGTAACCAAATCCTTGATTCTGGAGCGGAATTGAAGCAGAGATTGGAGCAGAATCAAGAAGAACGCGCAATCTAAGAAAACATAGGCCGTGTCGGCTAAGTCCAAATCAGCTACGGAGCCAATCGGCTGAGTCCGAGTCGGGACAGGATAGCGGATAGCCGATTCCGAGTGAAGACAAGTGGAGCCAATCCCGAAAGGAAAGGTTAAAAATAAATTATTCGATTCGGTTTTCAAAGTGCGTTAAAGACATTGCTATCTACGGATAAGGTCCTGCAACGACAATTGTATCTTTTAAGTTAGGATATTTTGTATAGTTTTCTTTTGAGATAATGTCGAGATTTAATCGGTAATAGGAATCGTGTCCGTTATGGACTCATTGTATATTCGGGTATAAATATCACCCGAGACCTTGTAAAATAAACAACGCACATCAATACAACTTCGGCACATCGCCAACCTTTTTGTTTTACGTTTTCTCGACGAGTTCTTGCTTTGCTCTCGGGCTGCAACGGGTTCGATCTTCGAACAAGTTAATTTCTTGTTACAAGTGGCTTGTATCGTCGGGCTTAGTGCTTCCATCATCTTGATACTCTAATTCTAATGTTATAAAATGCTTAATCTATCATATGCAGCATATAATCTAGATCAATGTCTAGATCTATCTCGCGATTGGCTAATATCTCTTTAAAGATAGCAGCCGACAGAGCTAGATCCAGAGGTTGATTTAGGTTATATGGCGTATCTACCATCTCAAGGAGTTCTCATTAGCCTAAATAGATCTCGTACCTCTTTTTGTACTTAATGCTGCATCAACTTGATCTATTAAGTCGCTCTTAGAGCTATACAGATCTATTTGGTTCAATGTTTACTATTAGAGATAGTGTGGGGTTTCAGCCGGTCTTACCTATTCTAATCATTTTTATGTAATATTACTGCTAGATGAATTAGTACTGCCTTTTATATTAAGATCCTAATCTACTTAAATGGGTTAAGCTTGGCATCAATCCGTTAGGTTATACTAACAGTCGATTGATCTTAGTTTAACACATTTAGTTCAGATTAATATCTTTTTATAAAACATATCGGAGTACTAGCCGATTTACATTAGATCTACGACATCAGCTAGCTAATGAATATATATAATTGTGTTCCTAATGTACTTTTGGATCTAAGTGATTTCTAATGTCTCGTTATGCTACTGATCTATCCTAATCACTTAATCTAAATATGCTTTGGGATAGCAATTGTATATTTATTAATATCCATAGCCGATCGAGTAAGATCTAACCCTAACCAAACGCCTATCTTTTGTTTATTGTTGGTTGCAGGATCAAACCAACTAGCACGCCCACTCTATCACCAGAGGCGACCAATTCGGACCTGCATTGGAGTTAAGCAGATCTCCCAGGGCAGTGCGTGTAAAAAATTCACACCAACACGCTTTTGGCACGCCTAGTGGGACCACATCTTTCGGATCCAGCGCAATGGTGAACGTCATATCGGCTGATCTCGACCAGGAAAACGTCATCCCGGTGACTATGGACAAGCTTTCGGCTGAACAAAAGGCTGAATATCAGTAGATGGTTGAGCAGCTGCAAGCACATTATCTGCAATCTTTCGTCCAGACCAGATCTGGGGCAGTCCTCTAGAAATTCAAGTTTAGCATTGAAGACTTTGATACTTCCTCCAGCGAGGACAAGAAAGGGAAGAAAAAGATGGAGGAAGTCAAGCAGGAACATGACGATTCAGGGCTCCACACGCTGCAAGACCAAATCGACTTGGTTGTTCACCACGCGCTTGTCAACTAGTCAGGGATACTGGTGAACACATTGGACAATATGATAAGCACCACGGTCGATTCAAAGATAGCCGAGCAGCTGCCAAGAGAGCCGACATATTTCACTGATGGCTAGTTTCCACCGTACAGGACATTGTCAACCCACGGTTTGCCAGTCCTTTCGCTCGGACAGCCGATTACCCCAGGGGGAGCCCCGATCCAGCCGAATGCACAGTCGTCGGCTATGCGGCCGCATCCCAAGGTTCTGGTTCAATAGGAGTCTCAACACCAGGGCCTCGGCATCCCAGTGACGACTCAGGAGTAGGCAGAAGACATGTTTAACACCAATCAGCAATCCGTCATACATAACGTGCCGATTGGTAACTATTTGCCGGATCCACCTCAGAACTCCGGCGGCAATCGGCCTCTCCCCGAGCAAACACCACCATTTGCCTCTCGGCCACCTCCTGCTATGAACCAGTTTCAACATCAGTTTCCAGGGGGCAACTACGAGCGACACTATCGGCCTCAGACGCCACCAATGTAGTATCGGCAAGGGCCTGTCCACCACGAGCAATACGAGCCGATACCGCAAATGCAAGAAAACAAGCCTTGGGCCGATTTAATCGCAAATGTTATGCGTGATCAATTCGGCCTCAAGCCGAAGGATTCTGGCAACATGTACCGGTACCCGTACCCAGAATATTTCGAGAGAGTGCCTCTGCCGAACCAGTACAAGGTGCCAGATTTTTCAAAGTTCTCTGGGCAAGACAATGTATCAACTTATGAACACGTCAGCCGATTCCTGGCGCAATGCGGAGAAGCATCAGCTACTAATGCGCTCAGAGTGCGCTCATTCCAACTGTCACTCTCGGGATCGGCCTTTACATGGTTTTCATCCCTGCCTTACAACTCCGTCCAGAGCTGGGCCGATCTCGAGAAGCAATTCCACAGCTACTTCTATTTCGGACGCATGAAATGAAGTTGTCGGATTTGACCAGTGTCATGCAGAAGCACGAGGAATCGGTGCAAGACTACATCCAGCGGTTTAGGGACATGAGGAACCGCTGCTACAACCTGGTACTGTCAAACTCACAGCTAGCCAATTTAGCCTTTCATGGCCTTTTGGCCCCAATCCGTGAGAGGTTTTCAGCTCAAGATTTTGAGAGCTTAGCCCATTTGGCTAAGAAGGTGATGACCCACGAACAAAGGTTTCATGAATCAAAGAAGACCTTCAAGAAAGTCACCCATGTCGCCTACGCAACGGATTCCGATTCAATCAGCAGCGACACAGAAGTTGCAGCAGCCGAATGGACAAAGAACAAAAAGGCTATAACGTGCCAATGGCAGAAGAAATCGACTAAGGAAGAAAAGTATGATTTTGACGTAACTAAAGCCGATAGGATCTTCGATCTACTGCTGAGGGAGAAATAGATACAACTTCCAGCCAACCACATCATTCCATCAGCCGAGGAGCTCAAAAAGAAAAAGTATTGCAAATGGCACAACATCACCTCCCACAGCACCAATGATTGCAAGGTATTTCGCCAACAGATACAGTCGGCCATTGAGGTAGGGAATATTAAGTTCGAGGAATCAGCTAAGCCGATGAAAGTTGACGGCAATCCCTTCCCTGTCAACATGGTCCAAGTCGGCCCTAGTCGAGCTGATCGACAGAACATAATGGCCCGGCTCAGCCAAATCCCAACAAACAACCGAGGCTGACTTGGATCAACAAGAGCCGACTACGATGAACGCTGCGTCAATCAACATGGTTTACACCAGCTGCCGATCAGCCGATCGACGCCCCAGATAGGCGGACAGCCGACTGTGGTTCCAGCACAGGGTTCTGTTGATGAGAATTTTCTCTCATGCGCTCGCCTGGGAGATATGCTTAGCTCCAGTGCAGGTCCTTCTCGGCTGTCTGTGAAATACAGGGCATCCCAGTTGGTTTGATCTGTTAACCAACAAGAAAAACAAAGATGTATACATTAAGAGTTAAGTTATGTCCTACTGGATCGGCTGAAGGAGTAAATTTACATATATATATGCTATCCCAAAGTGCATTTAAACTAAGTGACTAGGATAGATCGGCTCAACCGAGACAGTATTAACCACTTAATTCAAATGTACAAAGAGATAATAAATATATGCATTAACAGCCTAGACGATACCGTAAGACTAACTGTGAATCGGCTAGTACTCCTATATATCTTATGAAGAGATATTGTTCTAGCTAAATGCGCTAAACCTAGACGAGTCGGTTGACAGGCTGATTCTGGCTTAGGGCATTTAACTAGAGCAAGATCTCAATATAAGAGGCGGCTTTAATAAATCTAATAGTAAATATACCAAAAGAATATTAAAACTGATAAAGCCGGCTGAAACCCCGGCGCTATCTCTAAGCATATATATCTAGCCGAATAGATCATAAGAGCTCTAAAAACGACTTAATAGGTCGAATAGATGCAGCATTAATTATAAAAAGAACAATCGGATCTATTATAGCTGATGCAAATCCCTCGAGACGGTGGATACCGCATGTAACCTAGGCCAACCCCTAGATCTAGCTCTATCGGCTCTTGGTTCTTGACAGAAACAAGCCGATATCGAGATAGATCTAGACATTGTAGATTATATGCGATATATGATAACTAGCGCAACATAAATCGCTGAATCTAGAGTATCATAGCGATGGAAGCACTAAATTCGACGAGATACACCACTAATGAAAAACATTTACCTTAATCGGGGATCGAAACGATATAGCCCGAAGCCGGATCAAGTGCTCGTCTGAAGAAAATAGGAGGCGATGCGCCGAAAGTTGTATTGATTGTGTGTGTTATTTACAAGGGTCTCGGGCCCTATTTATACCCAAGAATAAAACTACCCGTGCAAGACACAGTCTCTATCTAATCTACTATACATGATACGACAATATTACGGGACATGGTCCCATGCCGCATTACAATAGGAAATCTAAACAAATTCCTAATTTACAGATATAATTGCCGTTACAGGACTCTATCCGTAGATGACAATATCTTTTAACGCGCAATTTGGGAACCGAATCCAACTCCTTATCTCTATGCTTTCCATCGGGGCTGGTCCCACTTCATCCTGACCTAGAATCGGCTATCGGCTGTCTTAGTCCGATTCGCTCTCAACCGACGGGCTTCGTAGCCGATTCGGACTTAGCCGATTCTGCTTCCATCTCTTCTCAGATCGCGTCTCTTCTCCAATTCCGCTTCAATCTCTGCTTCAAACCCAGGAGTTAGGTTACCAAATTTGGTCGTTAACACATGCCCCCCAAGTCTGTGATATGCAATGTTGCGGATTTTAGGCGATTCAAATCCAAGGTGCAATCCTAGCACGACTCTGTTTCGGCCATTTGCAAAACTCTTTAAATACCGCCCCCGCGGCCGTCACACGTGTCACACCATCACAAACAAGCAGCCACCTTAGCAACCTTTGAGTTCTCCGGCGACCCGTACAGCTCTCAAGACCCGCACCGGCGATTCCTTCCTCTGGCGATCTCCACTCACACGATGGCCTCTTTCGCTACCGCCGCTGCCGCATCGGCCGCCGTACCTGCCGAGTTCCCTGAGGTACTCCCTAATCGGTTCAAAACCCTTTCTTTTCCGTCTGAACTTATAGACTTGCATTCTAGGGTTCTTGATTTATGAATCTGTTCTTCTTTCCGATTGTAGCACTTATCCCATCAGATAGCCATCCCCAGCCTTGTTCAGCAAAACAGATATTTTCTAGGGCCTATCGGCAACCAGGACCCAACTGATATCATAATAGCCGAGACCGACAGAATACCTTACAACATGAGGAAGCTTGCTCTAAATCACTAGGCCGGAACATTTAAATCATGGCCGTCCATGGACAAGTCTTGGCCCGAATGGTATAAGAGAGTTCAATTGGCCAAGCAAACCCATTGGGAGGAAGTAGGGATAACCCAATGCTTAGCTTTGTCCATAGCCGACATGAAAAAAGATGAACCACTGATGTCAGCTGCAACCTACTTCTGGAACGACACCTTGAATGCCTTCATGTTTCAACAGGGTCCAATGACAATCACCCTAGCCGACGTAGTCATGACCACTGGACTAGATATCCTGTCGTTGGCTAACCCTGAAGGACTGACCAGGAAAGGCCAACACCAATTTAAGACAAAGGCCATAGGAGGATGGAACGACTTTGTGGCCATGAATATGAAAGAAGGACCAGTCGGCCCTAGGGAACATGCCGCATTTCTCATGATGTGGTTAGAGAAATTCCTGTTCTGCGGCTCGAGCTGTGGGCCGACTGCCAACTAGCAGATCGTAGCCGAGGCCTTGGTGGAGAAAAGGAAAATCCCATTGGGCAAGTACCTCCTCGGCTACTTATATCAAACCCTCCATCAAGTAGTTGCTAAGATAGCCGCCAACGCATCTCTCAATACCGGAGGTCCCTGGTGGCTCCTTCAAATCTGGCTGGTCTTGAATACCCAAAAAATAGACAGTCGGCCACCTTTGACTGAAGCATGCTTCCCACGTTTAGAGCCAATCGAAGACGATGAAGGAAATGAGATCACCACCACCAGGTGTTTAAGTTATGGAGAAGCGGCAGCCATGCATGCCGGGTCGAAGCAATTGGCCGAACTGCTAGCCGAGTGGTTTGTATCCCTTTATGATGGATTTACAAAGAACAACCGCATCTGGTATTTCTACATGGATCGGCCACTCTTTGAGCTCCCCATTGAATTTAACCTGGAAGAGATCAACTCGGACGACTACCCCAAGTGCAGAGATTTGTTCACAACTGCCATCAGTCCTTGCATCCTACCGATTGGGATCCACCAGAGCCGATCAGTGACCCAGAGTTATGAGTTTTATTACCCTATGTCGGCTGCCAGGCAGTTAGGACTTGGGCAACTGCCCATCGGCTGTTACTATGCCGATAAGATTGAGACAAGGGGAATAATGGACCAGGCCCCAATCATGAGCAAATTGATGAACATAGCTGGTCCCCCCCTTGGCAGTATTGGTGACATGGTGCTAGCATACAAGAAGAGCGCATCTTATGACCGTTGGTAGGTCGAGATCAAACATCATATTTTTCACGAGTGGTCTTGCCACTTCATCACTCTGCTGCTGCCAGACGAAATCTCCTCAGTAAGTCTCGTACTTCAATTTACTCTTCCTTTTAAATCATCAGCCGGTTTAGTCTGCTAACACTTGAAAAAATTCTCTTTTATTCTCTTGCAGGTGACTAAAACCGAATGGCCGATGATGAGCAATTCGGGCATCCCCATCGAGTACCGCCCAGGCGTTCCGCCGAACGGGTGTGGGTTAGCTTCATCGGCCATTGGCTGGGATACACCCAAACTGAAAACTTTGCTGCACGGACAGATGCGCCAGCCGCTGGCCCGTCAAAAAAGAGCTGCTCCAAGCGTTAAACCATCGGCTGCACCTGCGAAGAAACCAAAGAAGAAGCAGTCGATCGTGCCAACCAACAGCCTCCCGTCAGTGGATCCCAGCGTCGACCAAGTCCTGAATGAGGAGGTTGCAGATGAAGAGATGTCAGCAGCTGTCAGAGAGGCGGCCGAATCAAGCAATTCGAGCCACAACTTGCTCAATTCTCCAGCCGACAGCTCGCCAGCTCCAAGCCCTCCTGCGAAGAAACAGCCGGTAACTCTTTGTCTTGTTATATTTAGTTTTTAACATACCACCATCTTGTATTCAATCAAATGCGTCTTGCACAGGTCAAAAAGCTGGCTTGCCGTCCTCCGCGCCGCGCCTCAACAGTAACCATCTCCCTCAGCTTACATTCTAATTTACTAACCCCAGCCGACTTGATACCTAACACTTGTCTCTTCTTGCAGCCTCCTCCATCTCCATCGGCTGCCCCCCTGTCGGCTACCCCCAGGTGTCGAGCAAACACACAGCGTCGGCCGTAGGTGGCCAAGAGGCTGGGGACGTCACAGAGCCGGCCGACGAACGAGCTGGTGCAGCAACTCCAATCGACGGCCCTACTGAAGAAGACACCGCTCTCGTCAACCCGGCCGAAGCTGAAACAGAAGCTGACCCAATGCCTGTAGCAAGAGTAAGTTGATCCCTATCTTTCCTCTCACAATACCTCGAACAATCGGCCATTTTAATCACAGCTCAACATTGTTGTTCCCTTTGTGCAGCCTTTGGCCGACCTGCTCTCCTTCGACATTAAGGAATTTCTTGGTGATGAAGAAGGGGAAGCCACCAGTCCAGACAAAGCCCCAGCCGATGAGCTCAAAGAGAAACTTCAAGACATACGCCGTCGGCTGGACATCGATGTGAACAGGATGGTGGAGGAGTGCGGATCGGCCAAGTGTCAATTTTTTGAAATTGGGGGACAACTCCCAGATGACCTAGCTGCCAAGGTTGTTGTTGCTGTCTACATCGATTTACATCGGCCAAGGCTTGGGCGTGCAATGCAACTAATGATCGAGGGGCTTGCCCAAGCCGATGTCACGGCCAAGATCAATGACACGGTCAAGAGCGTGGAGGCCGAAAAAACGAAGCTGAACAAGTTGAAAGCCGGCCCCACTATGTCTCAAGCTCGGATCGCCAGTTTGAAGGCCAAAGAAGCCGATCTACTGAAGCAGCTAGAAGAATGTCGCACTAAAATCGCTGCCGAAGAGAAGGTGCTGGCCGATTTGCCGAAAGCCACTGAGGAGCAAACAAGCAAGTTGACGGCCACCATCAAGCATCTGAGAGAGCTCCACAAATCGGCCAAGGTGGTCCCTGGATCCGATGCCGAAGACCAAGCGGTGATCGACGAAGTCAAGGCGATTCAAGCTGCGGCTCTATCGGCCATAGACGCATTCTTGGCCTTGTAATAGACTTAGGCTCAGAACTCAAGAAATTTTTTGCAATCGGCTTAAGCTGCTGATTTGTAGTTAACTGTCTGTAATCAGCCCATACTTGCATCGTTCAATATCTGACTTGCCGATTCTGGAAACTTCAAAATGCGTTGAAACCTTGAAAATTTGGCTGATGTCTTCTTCTCAATCGCGATTGTTGTATATATATGTCCTCCTAATTGTGTTGATGTTTTCGATATCGACAAAATTATGAATTTAACACAATTGCTCTTCGTTATCATTGTTGTCGGCCAACACCAACCGATTATAGGGAAGTAGGGAAAAGCTTGGCTTGAAAATGACCTAAAGGCGATGCTTGCTCAAAACAAGACATCGGCTAGCATGAATCGGCTGAAACAAACAGAATCGAATCATGAGTTGATCCAAACGCTTGGGTAGTATTTTTTTCAAGTATTTGCCATTTAGAGCCCTTCCAAAGACCTCTCCATCCAAACCTTCTAACATGTAAGCTCCTTTAGAGAGGCATTTGTGGATCTTGAAAGGCCCTTCTCAATTTGGTGACCACTTGCCGAATTTATTATCTCTCGATCCGATCGGCAATATTAATTTCCAAACGAGCTCGCCCTCTTCAAAAGATTTAGGCACAACCTTCTCGTTATAATGGCGGGCTACTCGTTCCTAATACCTTGTTACTTTTTCCAAGGCCCTCAGCCCTCATGAAACTAGGTCTTCTGATTCGTCCACCATCAGGTGATAGTAATCATCGGCTGTGAGTTGATCTTGTAGTTGAATCCGTCTTGAGCCGATGATGTTCTCCCATGGCAGTACTGCTTCGTGTCCATAGACCAACTTGTATGGAGGGACTTGGATAGATCTGTGGCATGCCATCCGATATGCCCAAAGTGATTCGGCTAATCGGCTGTGCCATTGTTTCGGGTACTCAGAAATCTTCCTCTTAATCAGCTTGATTAGACTAGTGTTTGAAGCCTCTGCTTGCCTGTTGGCCTGTGCATAATAAGGCAAAGAATTAAGTAATTTGATCCCCATGCCGTCGGCAAACTGAACAAATTCATCTGATATAAAGATGGATCCCTGGTCTGTTGTAATTGTTTGTGGGACGCCAAATCGGTAGATGATATGTTCTTTTACAAATTCGATTGTGTCCTGGGAATCGACTTTCTTCAAAGGAATTACCTCCACCCACTTTGTAAAATAGTCTGTTGCTACCAGAATGAATTTATGCCCTTTGCTTGAAGGTGGATTGATCTGGCAGATTATGTCGATGCCCCATCCTCTGAATGGCCAAGGTTTTATGATCGGGTTCATAGCCGATGCTGGTGCTCTTTGTATGGCGCCGAATTTCTGACAATCCTGGCAACCTTTATAATATTTGAAACAGTCCTCCAGCATCGTCGGCTAGAAGTACCCTGCTCTTCGAAGTAGCCACTTCATCTTGTGAGCTGATTGATGTGTGCCACAAATCCCTTCATGAACTTCTCCAATAGCCACTTTGGAATGATTGGCTCCAAGGCACTTTAACAGCACTCCATCGATTGTCTGATAATAAGGATCTTCGTCGAGCAAAACATATCTTAACGCCTTGTATCATAATTTCCTCGAGGCCGATTGAGAAGGATTCTGTAGATAGCTGTGGACTTCAAACCTCCAATCATCGGCTGTGATGGCAGCAACTTCCACTTCAATGTTTCTTGTCATCGGCCTGTAGCCCGATGCCCCTTGAGCTAAATCATTGGCTTCTGTATTCTGCTCCCTGGGGATATGTTTTAGAGTAACTGGACGAAAACCATCAATCAATTCTCGGCATTGTTGATAGTAGACCATCAACGCATCATTTTTGCATTCATATTCTCCTGACAACTGGCTGATGACCAACAGTGAATCTCCCATTATTTCGACAACGTCGGCTTCAACTTCTTTGAGCAGCTGTAGCCCTTTGAGCACGGCCTCGTACTCGGCTGGGTTGTTTGTAGCATGGGGGTTGATAGAAAAAGCAAATTCAAAGCTTGCCCCCCGGGAGAAATAATGACCAATCCGATACCGCAGCCATTGGTGCACGCCGAGCCATCGAATGTCAATGTCCAAGGCATAATCTTAACTGAGCCGATTGAGTCATCTTTGTGTTCCACGATAAAATTGGCTATAGCTTGTCCTTTAACTGCCCTAGGTGCCTGATACCTCACATCAAATTCTGTCAAGGTAAAAATCCATTTTCCAATCCGCCCTTTTAACACTGGAGCCGATAGCATGTATTTGACTACATCGGCTTTACATATTATTGTGCACTCATTGGATAGCAGATAATGCCTTAACTTCGTACATGAAAAATATAGGCACAGACATAGCTTCTCCACAGGTAAATACCTTGTTTCTGCGGCCAACAGCCGTCGGCTGAGATAGAAGATAGCTTTTTCCTTGCCCTCAATGTCATGGATTAGGACTGAGCCGATTGACTTGTCGTCGGCTGAAAGGTACGGCTTAAACGATATCCCTTTGTGGAGACATTAAAACTGGAGGCGAGCGTAAGTAATTCTTGATGTTGTCCAAGGTCTTCTGGTGCTCTGCCCCCCATGTGAATGCTTGATTGGCTTTCAGCCGAAGCAGTGGTGTCAACGGCTCCATCTTCTCTGACAGATTGGCTATAAACCGTCTTATGAAGTTGATCTTGCTGATCAATGATTGAAGTTGCTTCTTGTCCTTCGGAGGCTGTATCGTCTTGATAGCGTTGATGCTCCTTGGTGTAACCTCAATTCCTCTTTCATGAACAAGGAACCCAAGAAACTGCCTGGCCGACACGCCGAACGCGCACTTCAACGGATTCATTTTCAGGCCATATTTTTTTGGCCGCTCCAAAACCTGCTTCAGATCGGCTATGTGGTTCTCTACCTTCCTGGATTTCACAACGACATCGTCAATGTATATCTCCACCAGAGAGCCGATCATGTCGTGGAAGATGTAATTCATGGCCCGTTGATATGTTGCCCTAGCATTCTTCAGCCCAAACGTCATGACAACCCATTCATATAAGCCAATTGCACCAATCGAAAAGCAGTTTTGTGAATATCTTCTTCGGTCATAAAGATTTGATTGTAACCTGCATTGCCATCCATAAAACTGATAATCTTGTGGCCTGAAGCAGCATCTACGAGCAAGTCGGCTATAGGCATCGGGTATTCATCTTTGGGGGTAGCCTTATTTAGGTCTTTGAAATCGATGCACACCCTAAGTTTACCATTCTTTTTCAATAGTGGGACAATATTTGAGACCCACTCGGTGTATCGGCAAGGCCGAATGGATCCAGCATCGTATAGCCGAGTTATTTCGGCTTTGATCGCATCATACATATCGGCTTTGAACCTCCTGGGAGGCTGTTTGAACGGCCGATAGCCTGCCTTGATTGGCAGTTGATGAACAACGATGGATTGGCTAAGACTAGGCATCTCGAAGTACTCCTAAGCAAAACAATCTTTATATTCCTTTAACAAATTAATAAGCTGGGATCTACAATGAGAGGATAAATTTTTGCTAATATACGTCGGCCTAGGCCGGTCTCCAGAACCTATGTCTATTTCCTCTAATTCGTCGGCCGACGTAAAACTTTGCCCGAGCTTGCCATCGTCTTTGTCCACGGTGTCCATGCCATAGACGCTTGGGCCCTCCACAACGTCTTGCTCAAAGTAGCAGGGCAAAATCGGACACTTTTAGAAAATCGGCTTGCCAGATTTTCCCGGACAAACAATCAATGCCATCGATTTTCCAGAGTGGCAAATCGGCATTGGCGACGCTTACTGACCTGTCGGCTGGTACAATCTCTATCTTGTTGCCGTCCCATTGAAGCAAACACTGGTGCATGGTGGAAGGGACACAACAGTTGGCATGTATCCAGTCCCTCCCGAGCAGCAGGCTGTAAGACCCCTTCCCGTCGATGACAAAAAAGGTTGTGGGCATGGTCTTGTTGCCGACGGTCAGCTTGACATTTAACACGCCCTTGGTCTCTGATGGGTTGCCGCCGAAGTCCTTGAGTACCATGTTAGTCTTGATCAGGTCTTTGGCTCCCTTGCCCAATTTTCTGAATGTTGCATAGGGCATCAGGTTCACTGCAGCTCCCCCATCTACTAACATCTTTGACATCAGCTTGCCATTGACGAAGCCTTTTATGTACAGTGGCCTGAGATGTCGATTTTCGGTCCCCTCTGGCTTGTTGAAAATTGCTTGATCCGAGGACAGTGCTAGCTTGGCCAAGGCGTCTTCAATGTTGTCTGCATCGGCCTCAGGAGCGCCGAATTTGGCTGGCAATATGAATACCATATTGACCGATGCAGAAACTTTTTCTTTCCTCTTGGCTGCCCTCCTGGCATGATCGGCTGGGGTCTCTCTGGTTTGATCCTCGTCGGCTGGTGTAGTTTTCTTTTTGGGCCTCCATTACTTTTTGGTTTTGCCTAACCGATGGCGTTGTTCTTGGATCATCTGCCGAACTTCTTCTTCCCTTCCTTCACGCTTCAGCCTTTGAATCCTTCGTTTTTATGTTTTGGTGAAGAGGTCAGAAGGGCACCATTGGGGATTGGCCGATTCTTCATCATCGGATTCTTCTTCGTCGTAGCAGTCATTGTTTTTTGTCCTCTTCGTCGAAGAAGTCTTGATGGATCGGCCCTAGCCGATCATGAACAGACTGCTGGCGCCGGTTGAGCTGTATGGCCCTCAGGACGAACTGAGTTGGGCTGATAATTGGCGAGCTCCTGTGTTCGTCCTCGTGGTGATCGCTGCAGGCCGGGCAATTGTCTAGCATCGGCAGCCTCATCCCGGTTTCCCAGCAGTGTTTGAAAAATTCACAATGCCAATGAGGATCGACACCGCTGTGATCCCCGTCGTACCGGCGGCCTCGCGTCTCGGGCTCTTGTTGACAGAATCTCTCAAACCGAGCCTCTTCTTCCCGCCAAGATTGCTGTCGGAAGCGGCGTCGGTTGTCCATGTTGATCGGCCGTCGATCGGCCGATCGGAGAACGGGGCACACCATGTTGATTGGCGCGGCTTGATCTCCGGTTGGCTTGCTCTCCGCCTTGACCCCTTTTAATGTCTCGGCTAAGATGTACATCATTCTACGCTACCGATTAGCTTTCCGGGGCCGGCTTGAACCATATTGACCGGGAAGGGATTGCCATCTAATTTCATCGGCTGAGTGGAATCAGCAAACTTGAGTTTCCTGGCCTCTATTGCCGACTGGATCTGCTACCTGAAGACTTTACAATCATTAGTGGCACGGATGTAGAGTTGTGCCACTTACAGTATTTCTTCTTCTTTAGTTCATCGACCGATGGGATCACATGGTTCTCGGGAAGCTCGATCTGCTTCTCCTTCAGTAATAAATCGAAGACCCTATCGGCCTTGGTGATGTCAAAATCATACTTATCCTCCTTAGCCGTCTTCAGCAGCCATTGGTAGACGATGGCCTTTTTATTCTTGGCCCATTCGGCTGCCGCCACCTCTGCGTCATCGTCACTGGAATCGAAGTCTGATTCGACAATGACTTGAGTTATGTTCTTGACGGCCTTCCTGGTGTCTTGAAACCTCTGCTCATGGACCGTCACCTTCTGTGCAAGATGCGCCAAGCTGTCGATGTCTTGAGCGGAGAAGCGCTCGCGGATCGGTACGATCAGGCCGTGGAAGGCCAAATCGGCTAGCTGGGCGTCCAACAGCACCAGGCTGTAGCATCGGTTCCTCATTTCTCTGAAGCGTTGAATGTAGTCCTAAACCGATTCGTTGTGCTTCTGCCTGACGCTGGTGAGGTCCAACAACTTCATTTCATTGTTGCCGGTGTAGAAGTAGCTATGGAATTGCTTTTCGAGATCGGCCCCACTCTGAATCGAGTTGTAGGGTAATGAAGAGAACCAGGTGAAGGCCGATCCTGGAAGAGACAAGGGGAACAATCGAACTCTCAAGGCATCCGTAGCCGATGCTTCGGCGCACTGCGCCAAGAATCGGCTGACATGCTCGTAGGTTAATACGTTGTCCTGCCCTGAGAATTTTGAAAAGTCTGGGACTTTGTATCGGTTGCGCAGTGGAACCCGTTCGAAATGCTCTAGATAGGGTCCGATACATGTTTCCCGAGTCTTTTGGCTTGAGGCTGAATTGATCACACATGACGTCCGCAATCAAGTCAGCCCACGTCCAGCTGTCCTGCTGTATCGGCTCATATCGATCATATGGCGTGGGTGCTTGCCGATACAGAGGTGACGGTGTTTGGGGCCTGTAGTGCCGATCTTGATGGTCTCCCCAGTGCCGGTGCGGATGGCCAGCGGGAGGTGGCCGATTCGCCGGTGGTGTCGGCGGATCTGGGAACAGTTGTTGGCCACCGGCGTTGTACTGTCCTTCCAGGCCAATCTGAGCAACCGGCTCTAACTACCAATTGTTGTCGAACATGTTGGCGATCTGGTCCTGGGGGAGTGGTTGTTGTCGATTCAGCATGGTGACCACCGGTCTCGCAGCCGATCCAGACGGATTCGGCTGATTGAGGACCCCTCCTGGCGGCCCTGGCTGTGCTGGTGGCGGGATCGGCCGATTCTGGGTGGCCAATGTCCTGTAACCAGGAAACTGGTCGTCCGTGAAGTAAGTCGGCCCCCACTGTAGTTGCGGCTATCTTGGTGTCGACCACAGTGGCAATCATATTGTTGAGGGTGTTGACAAGGATGCCACTTTGGTTGACCAGTGCATGGTGCGCGGCCGAATTAATTCGGTCTTGCAAAGTATGCAAACCCGAATAATCTTGCTCTTGAGTCGGCTCCTTCGCCTTCTGTTTGTCCTTCGATCCGTTGGAGGAGGACGGCTTGAGTTCATCCATGCTAAATTTATACTTCTGGTGCACAGCCCCAGACCTCATCTGGGTGACTTACTGTAGGTAGTTGGCTTGGAGCTCTTCTACCATCCTCTTGTAGTCGGCTTGCTGTTCAGCCGATAGTTGTTCCATCTTCACAGGCATATTGTTTTCCTGAGAAACACTAGGGCTCTTGATGTCGACCATCTTGTCAGCTGCGTCGATGCATCCTAGCCGAGTTGACAGAGATAGTCCCACCGGGCATGCCAAGAAGCATGTTGATGAGAATTTTCTCTCACGCGCTGGCCTAGGAGATCTGCTTAGCTCCAGTGCAATCTTTCTCGGCTGTCTTTTAAATACAGGGTGTGCCAGTTGGTTTGATTTGTTAACCAACAAGAAAAACAAAGATGTATACATTAAGAGTTAAGTTAGGTCCTACTGGATCGGCTGAAGGAGTCAATTTATATATATATATATATATGTTATCCCAAAGTGCATTTAAACTAAGTGACTAGGATAGATCGGCTCAACCGAGACAGTATTAACCACTTAATCCAAATGTACAAAGGGATAATAAATATATGCATTAACAGCCTAGCCGATACTTTAAGACTAACTGTGAATCGGCTAGTACTCCGATATATCTTATGAAAAGATATTGTTCTAGCTAAATGTGCTAAACCTAGATCAGTCGGCTATCGGCTGACAGGCTGATTCTAGCTTAGGGCATTTAACCAGAGCAAGATCTCAATATAAGAGGCGGCTTTAATAAATCTAATAGTAAATATACCAAAAGAATATTAAAATTGATAAAGCCGGCTAAAACCCCGGCGCTGTCTCTAAGCATATATATCTAGCCGAATAGATCATAAGAGCTCTAAAAATGACTAATAGGTCGAATAGATGCAGCATTAAGTATAAAAAGAACAATCAGATCTATTATAGCTGATACAAATCCCTCGAGGCGGTGGATACCGCATATAACCTAGGCCAACCCCTAGATCTAGCTCTATCGGCTCTTGGTTCTTGACAGAAACAAGCCGATATCGAGATAGATCTAGTCATTGTTCTAGATTATATGTGATATATGATAACTAGCGCAGCATAAATCGCTGAATCTAAAGTATCATAGCGATGGAAGCACTAAATTCGATGAGATACATGACTAATGACAAACATTTACCTTATCGGAGATCGAAACGATACAGCCCGAAGCCGGATCAAGTGCTCGTCTGAAGAAAATAGGAGGCGATGCGCCGAAAGTTGTATTGATCGCGTGTGTTATTTACAAGGGTCTCGGGCCCTATTTATACGCAAGAATAAAACTACCCGTGCAAGACACGGTCTCTATCTAATCTACTATACATGATACGACAATATTACGGGACATGGTCCCATGCCGCATTACAATAGGAAATCTAAACAAATTCCTAATTTACAGATACAATTGCCGTTACAGGACTCTATCCGTAGATGGCAATATCTTTTAACGTGTAATTTGGGAACCAAATCCAACTCCTTATCTCTACGCTTTCCATCGGGACTAGTCCCACTTCACCCTGACCCAGAATCGGCTATCGGCTGTCTTAGTCCGATTCACTCTCAGCCAACGGGCTCCGTAGCCGATTCGGACTTAGCCGATTATGCTTCCGTCTCGTCTCAGATCGCGTCCCTTCTCCAATTTCGCTTCAATCTCTGCTTCAAACCCGGTTAGGTTACCAAATTTGGTCGTTAACAGGTTCACGAAGAAGAAGAAAACCGACGCGGCAAGCCGTACCGGAGGACACCGGATCGTCTAGGAGTGGCATACTTTCGTCGCCATGATGGTTGTGATCCACATTGGCACTGCGAGTTCTTCTGATTCTGTTGGGAATCGGGAATGAGGCTGCCCACTCTTGAGAACTACCCGGCCTGCAGCGAATACAGGGAGGACGAATACAGGGATACACCAGTGGAAAGCTCGAGCCGGTTCGTCCCCCGAGCCGTTCAACTCAACCAACGGAAGCTTTCTGTCACTGATGGGCTCGGCCCAATTCACCAGGACTTTTTCCAAGAAGAACACGAAGATGATGACGAAGAAGAGGCTGAAAAAGAACAATCGGCCAAACCCCAATGGTGTCCTTCGGACCTGTTCACCAAAACGCAGAAAAGGAAAATTCAGAGGCTGAAGAACGAAGGACAGGAGGAAGAAGTCCAGTAGATGATTCAACGTCAACAACGTCGACAGGGCAGTAAACAGTGGCGCGTCAAGAAATAGGCAACGTCAGTCGACGAGAGCCCAGCCGACAAGGCCAGGAGGGCAGCAAAAGGGAAAGGAGTAACTTCTGTATCGGTCAATATGGTGTTCATATTGCCGGCCGAGTTCGAGGCTGTCGAGGCCAATGCAGACAATGTTGAAGACACCTTGGCCAAACTAGTATTGTCCTCGGAATAGGCTATCTTCAAGAAACCTGAGGGGACAGAAAATCGACACTTGAAGCCCTTGTATGTCAAAGGATTTGTCAATGGGAAGCCGATGTCAAAAATGCTAGTCGATGGAGGGGCGCCGTGAATCTTATGCTTTATGCAACCTTCAGAAAGCTAGGCAAGGGAGCCGATGACTTGATCAAGACCAATATGGTGCTCAAGGATTTCGGCGGCAACCCATTGGAGGCCAAGGGAGTTTTAAACGTCGAGCTGACCGTCGGTAGCAAAATCATGCCCACAACGTTTTTCGTCATCGATGGGAAGGGGTCGTACAGCCTACTGCTTGGAAGGGATTGGATCCACGCCAACTGCTGCATCCCTTCCACAATGCATCAAAGCTTAATCCAATGGCAAGGCGACAAGATAGAGATTGTGCCAGCCGACAGGTCAGTCAGCTCACTAACGCCGACCTAACTTTATGGGAAGTCGACGACATTGATTGCCTGTCACGCCTGGAAATTTATCCCAAATTTCCAGACTATTTTGTGTATTAATTCCCTGTCCAGGACCAGCCAGGGTACACAAAATGACAAATCAATACACATATCCACAAATGTAAATTAAAGCATATAAATATACTTACAGAAGAGGCTTAGTCCTCACACTCGAAAGAAAGCAGCGGCAGCGAAAAAGACGATCCTAGCGGGGCTTCAACTCCACTCCACAGGCAAACTCAACTGGGGTCCAAGCCTTGGTCCTCTAACACTGTCTTCGACTCAGAGGCACTACACTTCTGAAAGGGGAAAGGAATTGCAAGGCTGAGTACAACCACCGTACTCAACAAGCCATGCTGGGAGAATGCAAATAATGCAAGGGGGTACAAAAAATTCATATATATAAGACTATTTTGCAGAAAACCAACATTTCAAAACATTTAAATTTTTAAGGCATTTCAATAAAACACGAGCCTATCTCTAGTAAAATTATTACCAAGTCACGCTTCAATGCGATCTTGCCTTAACTCAGACCAACATGTGCTAACACCAATTCTTTTAGTTTTAAACATAAATAAATTCTAACTTGGGTACATTTCTCGACTTGCCCATAACCGAGGGCGTGGCTATTCGAATAGATTTACTCTGATCAGAGGTGTACATCTTTACCCACTAGACATGTCTTCCTCACGTGTTGCGACGTGCCACATGCCACCATGGCATACGGACGGAAGCCATGACCTAACTCATCGCTTAGTACTACCCTAAACAAACAAGACCGACATAGACTTCCCCCGCCAGGTGCCCTAGGTCGAGCAGACAGTTTATGCCCCCAGGCATCTCGACTCGTTCTGAGCCTTCACTTGCCAGAGACGTCAGCCCATGGGCTTCAACCCTTCCTAGGGCTTCATCCATCCCTATCCGTGTCTTTTTTGTTTCTGACCGCACTAGTCGACGTGTTAAGCCTTACCCATTAGACAGGTGGTAGTACGGAAATGCTTTGCAACAGAGGCCCGAAGACCGGTCCTTATGATGGCCGAGGTGCGACTAGCAAAACCAAGCACCCCGAGCCCAACCAAAAATATGTTTGGGGAATATTGAAGGGGACATTTATTGCCACGGCTAAACATCCAAAATTTCTGTCATTTACAAGTTATTCCTTTGTCTAATTATTGAAAACATCTAATTGTTTCTATCAAGCATGGCTAAGCATATTCCTTAGTTTGCTAGTAAGTACCACATATACAAAGTACTCACTAGTTTTATTTTTCCTAGGGTTAACAAGGTTAATAATAATACAATTAATAAGGCTATAACAAGGAGAATCGGTAGTGCTAAATAAAACAGTGATGAATGCGGGGATTTAATAAAGCAAAATGCAATAATTTAAATAAACATAATTCTGTAAACTGGGATAGCAATATGATCAAAATGACATGACTTGCCTTGCTCCTTCGAACAAAACTTCTGAACTCTTATTCTCGCGAGCACGAACCTCCGAAACGATGAAGTCTACACGCTGACACACAAAATAAGGAAAAACCCTAATTAAACCAAATAAACAATACAAGATAAGTAAACAAACATGTAGAGCTCAATTTTAGATGAATTTTGCAATTTGAATGGTCCAATTTGAACTTTGTATGGATTAGATATGAATTTTAGAAGTTTTGGACCATTTAAATGGATTCTGGAAATTAGATTGATTTATTAGGTAATTATTAATTATTTTTAGAAGGAAAAAGAGCCGGGATGACAACAGCGGGCAAGAACTACCGTCAGCGAATGAGAGCGGAGAGAGGAGGAAGGAACTCACCGGGCGCACGACGGCAAGCGGAGGAAAAGCCGACGTACTAGTGCCGACGCGGGGGACGAGGACGAAAACAACCGGGAACGGTGAGAGGATGACGAAGGCAGCCGGCGGTTGCCGCACGGTGGTGAGGACGGTGTGGAACATGCTGCCGCGTTGCCGTTGACGGAGATGACGAGGCCACGGGGCGACATGCCGGCAAGGAAGAATGGCTTGCCGAAGATTGTACCAGCAAGGACGATCACGAGACGCTGGTGACAAACGGAAACCAAGCGGAGGCCAGCAAAGGAGACGACGCCACAATGCCAGGGTTGGAGGCAGCGACGTCGGATAACACTTCGGCAAGGCGGCAGGGGCTGCCGAAGTGGCGTCGGCGAGGCTGAGGGATAGGCACAATGGGCAGCGGGGTTTCGGTGTGTTCCGGGCATAAACGGGCATTGGCCGAGGTGGAGGGCGATTCTGCGATGCCGTAGGTGGCGATGGCGCAGCCAGCCGGCGCACGGGTGAGGAGGAAAAGCCGGCCGGAGTTGCGCCGGTGAGGTGGATAGACATGCCGGCATGGCGGTCTTCGGGCGAAACGGAGGTGAGGCGGGGGAAGAGGAGGTGGGGCTGCGAGGCTGATGAAGGTGGTGGCAAGGTGCAGGCGCTGCTCGGCTTGACGGGGAAGGGCGGCGAAGTTCGCCGGTGCCAAGGAGAGAGGAAGCCGAGCGGAGGGATGGAGGGAGAGCAAGGGAGCTCGAGATGGTGTGAGGGGAGTGAGGAGGTGCTGGGGGCTCCCTTTTATAGGCCGGGGGAGGGAGGGGGAAGGGCGTCGGGGAGGGGAATGGCCGGGGAGCTTGCCTACCGGCTATTCATGGCGGCCACTCAAAGGAGAGTTCAATCTGACGAATTAGAGCACTAATAATTAGGGGAAACATGGGGGAATTGATGAGGAAGAGGAGAGGAACCGATTTTCGCAATTTAATTGAAGGGAAAACCACTGAGGAGGGAGATCAATCGGGGCAGCTGCACTTGTGTTGCACGGGAGAGAGAACAGTCGGCTGGCTGCCTAGAGGAGGAAGACGACACTATAGCAGAGGGAGGCAAAGCAGACTTTTCCTTCCAAACTTCTTTGAATTTTTATCAATACTTTCAATGCTCAAATAATTCCAAGAAAAATCCTGAAATTAGATGGACACTCAGGGTGTTTAATAAAAATACAACCAGATCATTTACTGATTAATTTATTTATTTAAATAATTATTGAATCTTTCTTTGTATTATTAAAATTATTTCTGCACCTCCAAAATTTCAAGAAAAATTTCAGAGAATACCTTAGGGCATGGAGAATATTTCAAAAATATTTTCAGCCATGATTTTTAAAGGAAATTTTTATTTCCTTATTACTTTCACTTGATTAATGCGCTTTTCATTTTATTCAATTTCTAGAAAATGAATTATTTAATGACTTTTAATACCGAACGAAAATCAGGGCGTGACATTGTCTCTCTGGCAAAGTTTGGCAGGCCGATTTTCTGAAGGTGTCTGATTCTGACATGCAGCCAATTGGAGACGAAGAGCCCCAACTATTACTTTGAGGGCGTCGTGGAGGGCTCGAGCGTCTACAACAAAGGACACCGTGGACGACATCGACGGTAAACTGGGGCAAGGTTTTATGTCGGTCGATGATTTGGAAGTAGATATAAGTCCAGGAGATAGGCCTAGGCCGACATACATTAGCAAAAATTTGTCTTCTTATTTTAGGACCAAGCATATTGATTTATTGAAGGAATATAAAGATTGCTTTGCTTGGGAGTATTTTGAGATGTCTGGTCTTAGCCGATTCATCGTTGAACATTAGCTCCCCATTAAGCCTGGATATCGGCAGTACAAACAGCCTCCCAAGAGGTTTAAAGCCGATATGTATGATGCGATTAAAGCCAAAATCACTCGGCTATATGATGTTGGTTTTATTTGGCCCTGCCGATATGCAGAGTGGGTTCCAAACATAGTTCCAGTAATGAAGAAAAATGGCAAACTTAGGGTATGCATCGACTTCAGAGATTTGAACAAGGCCACCCCTAAAGATAAGTACCCTATGCCCATAGCCGATTTGCTAGTTGATGCCGCCTCTGGCCACAAAATCATAAGTTTTATGGATGGCAACGCTGGTTATAACCAGATCTTCATGGCCAAGGAGGACATTCACAAGATAGCTTTCAGGTGCCCACGGAGCAATTGGCTTATATGAGTGGGTCGTCATGACTTTTGGCCTGAAGAACGCTGGAGCTACGTATCAGAGGGCCATGAATTACATCTTTCACGACTTGATCGGCTTCCTAGTGAAAATCTACATTGATGATGTCGTTGTCAAATCCAAGGAGGTGAAAGACCACATAGCCAATTTAAGAAAGGTTTTGGAGAGGACAAGGAAATATGGCCTGACGATAAACCCTACGAAGTGCGCGTTTGGCGTGTCGTTGGCCTGTTCTTGGGGTTTCTTGTTCATGAGAGGGGAATCGAGGTCACCCAGAGAAGCATCAATGCTATCAAGACTATTCAACCTCCGAAGGAAAAGAAGGTATTGCAGTCTTTGAACGGCAAAATCAACTTCATCAGGTACTTTATAGCCAACCTGTCAGAGAAGATGGAGCCATTCACACCTCTCCTTCGGCTGAAAGCCGATCAAGCATTCACTTGGGGTGCAGAGCAGCAGAAGGCCTTCGTCAATATTAAGAATTATCTAAGCTCCCCTTCAGTATTGATTCCTCCACAAAAGGGAGTGTCGTTCAAATTATACCTGTCAGCCACGAGAAGTCTATCGGCTCAGTTCTGATTTAGGAGATCAAAGGGAAAGAAAAGGCAATGTTTTATCTTAGCCGAAGACTTTTGGATGCAGAGACAAGGTACTCTCCTGTGGAGAAATTATGTTTGTATCTATATTTTTCATGCACGAAGTTAAGACATTACCTGTTATCCAATGAGTGTGCCATAGGATGCAAGGCCGATATAGTAAAGTATATGCTATCGGCTCCAGTTCTGAAAGAGCGAGTTGGGAAATGGATATTTGCTTTGACAAAGTTTGATTTAAGGTATCAAGCACCCAAGGCAGTAAAAGGACAAGCTATAGCCGATTTCATAGTGGAACACAGAGATGATTCAATCAGCTCAGTGGACATTATGCCTTGGACTTTAACTTTTGATGGCTCGGTTTGCACGAATGGATGCGGCATTGGCTTAGTGATAATTTCTCCTAGGGGGCAAGTTTCGAGTTTCCTTTTTCTATCACGCCTCATGCCACAAACAATCAAGCCGAATATGAAGCCGTGCTCAAGGGATTACAACTGCTCAAAGAGGTTGAAGCTAACGCCATCGAGATAATGGGCGATTCATTATTGGTCATTAGCCAGCTATCCGGAGAGTATGAATGCAAAAATGACGCGCTGATGATCTATTATCAAAAATGCCAAGATTTGATGGACAACTTTCGGCTGCTAACTTTAAAACACATCCCAGAGAGCAAAACTCAAAGGCAAATGATTTGGCTCAGGGGGCATCGGGCTACAAGCCGACGACAAAAGAAATTGAAGTGGAGATTGCCACCATCTCAGCTGACGATTGGAGGTTTGATGTATACAATTATCTACAAAACCCTTCTCGGTCGGCTTCAAGGAAACGCGCTACAAGGCTCTACGATATGTCTTGCTCAATAAAGTTTTATATTATTGGACGATTGATGGCGTGCTACTTGAATGCCTAAGTGCTGATCAGGTGAAGGTTGCCATAGGAGAGGTGCACGAGGGGATCTGTGGCACCCATCAATCGGCTCATAAGATGAAGTAGTTACTTCCAAGAGCAGGATATTTTTGGCTGACGATGCTGGGAGATTGCTTCAAATATTACAATGGCTGTCGAGATTGCCAGAAATTCGGAGCCATCCAGAGAGCACCAACATCGGCTATGAACCCTATCATTAAGCCTTGGCCATTCAAAGGATGGGGAATTGACATGATCGGCCAGATCAGTCCACTCTCGAGAAAAGGACACAAGTTTATATTGGTGGCAACCGATTATTGTACCATGTGGGTGGAAGCAATTCCCTTGAAAAAGGTTAACTCCGGGGATGCGATCGAGTTTGTTAAGGAACATATCATATACAGATTCGGCGTCCCTCAGACTATCACTACAGATAAGGGATCTATCTTTGTCTCTGACGAGTTTGTTCAGTTCGCCGACAGCATGGGGATTAAATTGCTGAATTCGTCACCATATTATGCTTAGGCTAACAGACAAGCTGAAGCTTCAAATAAAAGTTTGATCAAGTTGATAAAGAGGAAGATCGCTGACTACCCAAAGCAATGGCATAGCCGATTAGCCGAATCATTGTGGGCTTATCGGATGGCTTGTCACGGATCGATCTAGGTACCTCCATACAAGTTGGTCTATGGACACGAAGCAGTTTTGCCATGGGAGAACATCATCGGCTCAAGAAGGATTCAATTACAAGATGAGTTGACAGCCGATGATTACTATAATCTGATGGTTGATAAGTCCGAAGACCTCGTTCTATCTAGGATGCGTGCATTGGAAAAGGTGACCTGGGACAAAGAACGAGTGGCTCGTCATTACAACAAGAAGGTTGTACCCAAGTCTTTTGAAAAAGGCAAGCTTGTTTGGAAGCTGATATTGCCGATCGGCTCAAGAGACAACAAATTCGACAAGTGGTCACCTAATTGGGAAGGGCCTTTCAAGATCCACAAATGTGTTTCCAAGGGAGCCTATATACTAGAAGGATTAGATGGAGAAGTGTTTGGAAGGGCTCTTAATGGCAAATACATGAAGAAATATTACCCAAGTGTTTGGATCAACTCATGATTCGGCTAAGTCCTTGCCGATCCATGCTAACCGATGTGTTACACACATCGCCTTTAGGACATTTTTACTCAAATTTTTCCCCTCTGATCTTTCCAATTGGCTTAATCTAGCCGACAAGTGTTGGATGGTTTTCATTTTATAATTTTATCAATGCTGACGACATCATTGAGAAAATTGGGGGGCATATACAATACAAAGGAAGAAATCAGAGTCAGAGGACTTCAAGAATTTTTGGGGTTTTGAAATTTTTAAGGCATTCAGGACATGGGAACAAATAAATCGGTAGAAGGCATCCGATAAGCACTATGCGCACAATGAGCCGATTACAAAGTTATATGTACAAGAGTCAGAATACGAGTCAAAGACATCAAGTGTTCTGGAGACTAAGTCCTATTACACCCCCAGGAATTTATCTATGACCGATATCGCTTTGTCCTTGATGGTGTTTACTTCATCAATAACGACCATGTCCTCTTCCTCAGTGCCAGGGATCACCTTGGCCGACTTATTCAGCTCCCCCAGGTACTTGATGGTGGCAGTTATCTTACCCCTTTGATCGTCTGTAGCTTTGGGGAGATCGGTCAGCACGTGTTTCTTAGCGGCGATCTTTGCGCTCCACTACTCCAACTGCAACAGCAGGCCAGCCTCTTCAAGCTCGATCTCGTTGATCTCAGCTTGTGTAGTCGACGGCCCGGTTATTAGTTCATCCAATTTGGCCTTCTCGGCCACCACATTCTTCACAGTGGAATCGATCCTTGCCACCAAGTCGGTTTGAGCCTGTTGATCGATCATTCTGCGCATCGCCCTCTCCAGCATGGACCGGTGCTGGTCGATGTAGACGACCTTTGAAATTTTCTTGGCCAGATCATTGGGAACCTCGCCTTCGACTTCATAGTAGCATGACTGGACCGATCCGCGTTCCGTCACCAGCCGGTCCATGTCAATATCTAGCCGACGACGGATGTCTTGGAGCCTTTCTTTAACTTCGCCGGCTATGATGGCCTGGTCCTGGTTGATGGCTTCTATTTCTTCCTTGCCAACGAACTCTTTTACGTCGAAAGGGAGTAGATCGGCCAAAGTCTGCAAGAGAGATCAGAGCGGTTAAAAAAGGGAATAAGATGGTCGATTATTAAACTTTTCAGAAAAAGGGGAGAGTGAACTTACGCGTACGGGGGAGCTGGAGCGGCCACCTCTTTGACATCTTGGATGGTTGGGGCAGCTACCTCTTCGGTGTCTTGGCTGACTAGTGCAGCTCCTTCTTTAGTGTGATGGCCGCCCGTAGCTGACAGAGTTCGCTCGCTCGATACACGGAGGGCAGCCGATGGAGACCGAGAGGGCTGCAAAAAATGTAAGTGTTAGTACGAGTCGGCCAATGCAAGCATAAGTACGAAATGAGTTCAGAAATTACTGGTGAAGCTGGACGGGAAGGTCGGCTGGCTAATCTCATGAACTGCAATAAAGATTTGGCTAAGGCTTAAGTGTTTATAGTATGAAAACCAGATTTGAAAAGGGCAAAAGTGCTTACCGGTCGCTTCGGAGGAGGAGGGCTTGGTGGAGTCGGATCGTCGGCTGGTGGACTGACCGAATTTGTGGCTGGAGCTGCTCGATTTAGCTGCCTCTTTGATAGGTTGGGAGATTTCTTCATCCATAACCTCCTTGTTGAGGGCTTCATCGATGCTGGGATTGAGCAAAGATACGCTGTCGGCTGCGCAGTCGGCTTAGTTTTCTTCTGGTTCTTCACTGGAGCAGCAGACGCACTTGCAGCCGATGGTGCAGCCCTCTTCTTCCTCATCACGGCATTAAAGTCCTTAGTTTCGGCGCATCCCAGCCGATGGCCGACAGAGCGTATCCACATCCATTCGCAAGAACGCCCAGGTGGAACTACATGAAACGTGTTGGTTTATGACATTTATGGCATGACATTTGATTAAAAGGTCACTAAATCGACTTGTTTATGACGTTTTCTTTGAAAACAATTCTATTGAGTGATATAACTAAATAAATGTCACAAAAAATATCTTAAAGGTAGTCAAATTCCATATTTTTATATTTTTTCATGTCAAAACCACCAATTATAGTTGTCATAAATGTATGAAAAGGATAGTATGTCAGAGAGTATTTTATATAATAAGAATGGTGAGTCATAACTTCCTATTTTTAAAATATTATTGTCTTTAAGTGGCTCCTATGTGCATTTTTTTCATTTTTTACTCTGGTATTTAACAAATGACTCAAATAAAATTTGTAGATCTTGAAAAGTTATAGAACATTGTTCTTGACAACTTTTTTATTCGAATTCATCTTGCCAAGGAAAACTATGTTTGAATATCTAAAAGCTGAAACTTGGTTTTTTCGAACAATCTCATATAGGAGAAGCAATCAAAATGAAAGTTGTAGATCCCAAAAGGTATACAACTTTGTAGTCGACAACTTTTTGATTTTTATTGAAATCATCTTTTCAAGGAAAACTACGTTTCAATTTTCAAAAATTTGAAATATGTTTTTTTAACGATCTTGGATGGACAAACAACAATAAAATTATGAAACTTAACTTTGTAGAATAAATTAGTTCAAAATTTTGAAATTTGATTTTTTTAAAAAACGACCTCAGAAACTTAACTTTGTAGAGAAAAATGGAGACAAGCTTCTCAATTAAACCGGACTCAACAAAACATTAAATCAGAAAATCGCGTGTGGGCAATGGTTGAACACGGTACCTCACGGTCACAAGTGATGCACCTTACCACTGGGATACAAATGTTACATGTTTGACCTATAGCATGTATGTTATATGACCTATGCAAGACTGTTGACACTGCTTTCAAACAATACATGTTTACTATTTTAAAGATAATATATTTTACATTAATAAATATAATAATAATATAATTTAATAAGTACAATACAAAAAATTAATGTAAAAACATAATTATATCCCTTAATCTAGTTGTTAACAATACTTTAAATTAAATAAAAAATAATATAACATGAAAATGTCAATATAATTAAAAATAAAATAAAAATATTTTTCCTTCATACAAAGATGATATATTTTATTCCATATTATCTCCTTTAAACTAGTTGTTAACAATACTTAAAATTGGGGGTACATATAGTTTCATTTTTCAAAATTATTTTAAAATTTTATGACAAGTTTATAGATCCAAAATATGTTTCCATGATGGTTTGTAGAATTTTTGAACCAAATTTGGATATTATTATAATTATTGTATTGCAATTTAGAGATAAAAGGTTCAATTATCCATAGCATATAATTGATTTTTTCACCTAACTCTGAAATATGAGTTATAAAGGAACATATAAACCTAAATATTTTTTTTGCTATTTTTAAAATCTTGATCGATGTACATATAGTTCAATTCAAAATTACTTTTGATAAACGTATAGAAATTCATTTAATTGTTAGAAAACAGTAGGTGACTTAAAAAAATTTGAAACTTTTATGAAACAACATATATACAGTCTAATCCATTTTTAAAATTTATGGGGGTACATAACGAAATATTTCTATAAGTTCGTTCACAAGGGTCTATTATGCAATTACTTAGAAAATAGAAAGCATATGCTTTCCGTAAAACTAAGGGGCAATATAACTTCATATGTTGTAATATTAAGGTTATGTTCAAATTTGATGTGCATACGAGTTCAAAAATATTATATGTTATACAAACTTCAAGGTTTTGAGTTGAGTTAGATGAGAGTATGAGAGGAGTGAAACAATTTCTAAACAACATATAGTCTCACTTGATCAAAACTGATTAAATTTTTTATGGGAGTGTCATGGACTAAAATTAAGATGTAATGTCAATTTATAGAATTTTTGGACCAAATTTACATATTACTACATTTTTTTGTAATCCAATCTAGAGATTGTAATGTTTTAATTATCCATAGCAACCCATTGAATTCTCCATAAAATTCTTGTATACGGGATAAATGAAACATAAGAGCACACACATATTTTTGTTGATTTTTCAAACCTTATTGGGGGTACATATAGTTTAATTCGGAATTAATTTTGAAAAGCATGAAGAAATTTATTTAATTGTTAGAAAATAGTAGATGACATAAAAAATTTGAAACTTCTCTAAAACAGCATATATGCACTCTAATCCATTTTAAAAATTTATGAGAACATATGTTTTTAAGATTATTTATATTTATACCTATTTATTTGTAAACTAAAAGTATTAATAAAAAATGGTAAAAAAATTCTCATAGTGAGCTGTTTTCACTTTTTTTAAGGCCCAATTCAGCCCACTCTTAAACTGTAGCGCACGCGAGACGTTGGATTTACATCAACGGCTTCCACTGCTCGTCGGTCGTTTCTCGGCCCGCCGTCATCCTCCAGCGCCACCGCCCTCCGTCGCCCTCCATCCCGACCTCCCCGCTGCACACTGGTCCGGCGCCGCCGTCCCCAACGTCTACAGCAGCTCTGGCGACTGCCGCCACCTTCCCCGACCTTCCTTCAGCGCCCATCCTTCAGCGCCGTCGCACGCCCGCCCGCCAACGCCTCTTCCTGCTCGCCCGCCTGCCCGTCCTCCAGCGGCACTGCCCGCCCGTCATCGCCCTTCGCCCGCCGTCGTCCCCCAGCGCCACCGTCCGCCGTCGCCCTTCGGCCCGCCTCCATCGCCCGTTGCCCGTCGCCGGAGTCCTCCCTCTACCGCCGCCTCTCCTCTTCGGTCTACCGCCCGTCGCCCTTCGCCCGCCTCCACCGCCCACCATCCGCCACCCGTTTCCAGCCCAGCGCATTTGCAGGGTACGAAGCGCTTCTCTCTGGCTTTGCTGGCCATGTGCTCGACGTAATGCCTCGGTGGGTGACCTGTGCAGATCGCGGTGGAGGGGTGCATGGACGGGGAGCTGACAAGGTCTACGACACGCTGCGCGAGCTCAAGAAGGCCGAGGACGTCAAGATCAAGCTCATCCTCTGCTACGGCAACTTTCAATCCGAGGATGTCAAGATCGACCTCATCCTATGCTGCTGCGTCAAGTTCACCGCGTGCTCCTCATTTTGCTGCGGTTCTCTTCCTAAATTGGGAGGCTTGCGAAATTGTGCGACTCATACGTGAAAAGAAAAGGTTCATGCAGTTTTTCGTTTTGTGGAAAATACCATTTTGCGTGTGCCTGCTCCTGTTGGGATTTGGGAGTAGTAGTTGTTTAGTTAGTGGTTTACTTGAACTGATAGTCTGATAGGACTAGCGAAATAGTGTTAATTCTATTCTAGTCAAATAAAATGTTGATATTCATAACTGCTACTCGGCTACTCCAATGCATATGAAGATAAGCTAAACCATGTCTATAAGATGAAGCACTTGTTTTTCTAATATTTACTAAGCATAAGTACCAAAATGGCTATTAGCTAATCCCCGCTCATTTTTGGTCACGCTCTGCCAATGTACTTGTGCAACCATCATGTAGTTGCTTATTGGAGACGTTAATGATATTACAGAAGATGTAAAACACAAATATGACCAAAGGGATAGAGCAGTTACTAGAAAATTGTTTTTAGTTCACTCTGTTTACGCAAATTGGAAGGCATATTGTATAGCTCCTCCTTTCATAAGCTACAATGAGGATTATGTTATGATTGCATAAGTACATCAAGTTATCTCTAATTCAGTACTGCATTTGGTTGCTGTTTGGATGATGGTGCTAATTGTTGCGATAAAGTTGTGATAGGATAACACCGAGCAATCTGTTTTTTGTGGTAGAAAGTGCTCATATATATAGGATAACACTGAGCTTGGTCGGCTGCTCATATATGAAGCTTCCAGGGATTGGCTGGTGAGTGGGAAACTTGCATGGCTGATCATTTATCCGTTAATTTTCTAGGATCCATGTTACATTTCTGAAGCTTGGAAGTTGAAATAAGGCTATATAAGGGAGATCTGTACCCGCTAAGTGTTGAAATTGCATGGATAATTGATACTTTGTAAAACGGTGGATGTACAAATATCTTAATTTGCCTGGCCCAATTAAAATCTATTTGGGTGCGTCCAAATAAGTATTAGGTATGCCCTAAACAACATAGAAAAAAGTGGGCTGATGTAAAAAAATTTTATGGGCCTAAACAATACTGAAAAGAACTAGGCTGGCCTAAAATACCACATGTGGGTTCATCCTAAGGAAATTAGGTTGGGCTGGAATTAATAAAATTGAGCTAAAATAGGTGGGCCAAAATTCAACCACACTAAGCCCACTATAAGTCTATTCCTATGTGGGCTTTAGCAGGCCATGTTTTAATTTTGTGACATAAAACCCAACATCATAAAATTTTATGACATCTAAACCAACATCATAAGTTTATGACTCCAATATCGAAACGTCATAAATCATGGTTGAAGGCGCATGGTTTTTGACGCAGGTTTTTTCGTCATCCAGTCGTCATAAACGTTAACCTATGACATAAATTGCTGATATTATGACAAAAATAAAATGACATAAACCCTAACATCTCTTGTAGTGTGGTATTCAATGGCGATGACAGAGTTACTCACCGTGGGAGGATCCGAGTCTGTCGTCTGCGAAATGGAAAAATGTTTGAAGTGTTAGCACAAGACGACAGCCGACTGATCAAAAGCAAAAAAAAAATGCTTAAGGGTGAAAGGACTTACCGAAGGGATCTCGTCAGGCAGCAGGGTGGTGACGTACATAGAAGACCACTGATGGAAGATGTGCTTTTTGATTTCTACCCACCACCTGTCGTAGGCCGTGCTCCTCTTGTGGGCCAGCTCGATAATTCCAATGCTGCCGAGAGGTGGGCCCTTTATATCCATCAATCTGTTCATTACTAGCTTGGAGTCCACCACCCCTCGGGTTTCTATCTTATCGGCATAATAGCAGCCGATGGACAGTTGTCCAAGTCCAAATTGCCTGCCAGTGAACACTGGTAATAGAACTCATAAGTATTTACAACATTACGCCCTTGGTGAATCCCAGTCGACGGTCCGAATTTCCCTGCACTTAGGATGGCGGTCCGAATTGATCTTGTCCAGGTTTAGTTCAATTGGTAGTTCGAATGATGCTCTATTTTCGTAAAAGAACCAAACCCAATTGACCCTTGCAAAGCCATCATAGAAGGAGATAAATCACTCGGCTAACAGTTCGGTTGATTGCTTGTATCCTTCATGTGTAGCTGTGGCTTCCCGCTTCCCCGAAAGACTGACACCTCTTGGTTGTTTCCTCGTTTCTTCATCATCCATAATCGGCTCCAGGAGGAGGAAGTGTGCTTCAGTCAACTTTGGCCGACCAGAGATTTTTTGAGTCAGTAACACTGGCCAAAGTTGAAGAAACCACCAAGGGCCTCCAGTATTGATGTTGGCGTCGGCTGCGATCTTGGAGACGGCTTGGTTCAATGTCTGATACAGATAGCCGAGGAGGAATTTGCCTAAAGAAACTTTTTTCTTGTCTACTAAGGCTTCGGCTATCACCTGCCAGTTAGCTGTTGGGCCACAACTTGATCCGCAGAAAAAGAACTTTTCGAGCCACATCATGAGAAATGCGGCATGTTCCCTGGCATTGATCGACCCATCTCCCATGTTCATTGCCACATACCCATTCCAGCCCCTATTGCTTTTGTCTTAAAGGAGAACTGGCCCTTGGCCTCCAATCTGTTTGGGTTAGCCGATGACAAGATATCTAAACCCGTGATCATGACAACATCGGCTAGGGTTGGGGTCATGGGGCCTTGTTGAAGAAGGAAGACATTTAAGGTGTTATTTCAGAAATAGGAGGCAGCCGACATTAGTGGTTCGTCTTTGGGCATGTCAGCTACTGATAATGCCAAGCATTGGGCTATTCCTACTTCCCAATGGCTTTGCTTGGCCAGCTGCATTCTCTCGTACCATGCTGGCCAAGACTTGTCCGTGGAGGGCCAAGATTTCAAGGTACTGGCCCAGTGGTTCAGAGTTGGATTCCTCATTCTATAAGGGACCCTGTTAGTTTTGGCTATGATGAAATCGGTTGGGTCCTTATTGCCGATCGGTCCTAGGTAATACCTCTCCTCATTCAGCAAGCTTGGGATTACTACTTGGTGAGTGAGATGCTACAATCGAAAAAGAAGCATATTTCATATTCAAAAACCCTAAAATTCGAACCTACGGCTGGGAGCAGGAAATAAGAGGGTTTTGGCCGATTGGGGCGTACCTTAGGGAACTCAACAGGGACGGAAGCCGACGGAGCAGCGGGAGCCGCCATTCGTGCGCTTGAGATCGTCGGAAGGTGGAAATCGCTGCCGTGGGGTCGAGAAGGCTGAGGACGTCGCCGGAGAACTCGAGGGCGTTTGTGGTTGTTGTGGATTGCGTTTGACAGCGTGAGTTTCTCAGTGTAGGTGAAGCGTTATTTAAAGAGTTTTGTAACGACCGAAACAGATTCGACCTATGGTTGCACCGGGAATGAGATTGCACAAAATCCACAACATTATCATATCATGGACTTAGGGGGCATGTGTTGATGACCAAATTTAGTAACCAAATCTCCCAGTTTGGAGCAGAATTGAAGCAGAGATTGGAGTAGAATCAAGAAGAACATGTAATCTGAGGAAACAAAGGTCGTGTCGGCTTAGTCCGAATCGGCTATGGAGCCAGTCGGCTGAGTCCGAGTCGAGACAGGATAGGTGATAGCCGATTCCGAGTGAAGACAGTAGTGGAGCCAATCCCGGAAGGAAAGGTTAAAAATAAATTATTGGATTCGGTTTCCAAAGTGCGTTAAAGATATTTCCATCTACGGATAAGGTCCTGCAACGGCAATTGTATCTTTAAGTTAGGATATTTTGTATAGTTTCCTTTTGAGATAATGTCGAGATTTAATCTATAATGGGAATCGTGTCCGTTATGAACTCATTGTATATTCGGGTATAAATATCACCCGAGACCTTGTAAAACGAACAACACACATCAATACAACTTCGGCGCATCGCCAACCTTTTCGTTTTACGTTTTCTCGACGAGTTCTTGCTTTGCTCTCGGGCTGTATCGGGTTCGATCTCCGAACAAGGTAATTTCTTGTTACAAGTGGCTTGTATCTTCGGAGTTAGTGCTTCCATCATCATGATACTCTACTTTTGATGTTACAAACTGCTTAATCTATCATATGCGGCATGTAATCTAGATCAATGTCTAGATCTATCTCGCGATCGACTAATATCTCTTTGAAGATAGCAGCCGACAGAGCTAGATCCAGAGGTTGATTTAGGTTATATGGGTTATATGGCGTATCTACCATCTCAAGGAGTTCTCATTAGCCTAAATAGATTTCGTATCTCTTTTTGTACTTAATGCTGCATCAACTTGATCTCTTAAATCGCTCTTAGAGCTATACAGATCTATTTGGTTCAATATTTACTATTAGAGATAGTGCAGGGGTTTCAGCAGGCCATACCTGTTCTAATCATTTTTATGTATTATTACTACTAGATGAATTAGAACCGCCTTTTATATTAAGATCCTAATCTACTTAAATGGGTTAAGCTCGGCATCAAACCGTTAGGTTATACTAACAGCCGATTGATCTTAGTTTAACACATTTAGTTCAGATTAATATCTTTTTATAAAACATATCGGAATACTAGCCGATTTACATTAGATCTTCGACATCGGCTAGGTTACGAATATATATAATTGTGTTCCTAACGTACTTTTGGATCTAAGTGATTTATACTGTCTCGGTATACTACCGATCTATCCCAATCACTTAATCTAAATGTGCTTTGGGATAACAATTGTATATTTATTAATATCCATAGCCGATCGAGTAAGATCTAACCCTAACCAAACGCCTATCTTTTATTTCTTGGTTGCAGGATCAAACCAACTGGCACGCTCGCTCTATCACCAGAGGCGACCAATTCGGACCTACACTCGAGTTAAGCAGATCTCTCAGGCCAGTGCGTGTAAAAAATTCACACCAACACTATGAATTTTGAATGTGTATGGATGACTTTATGTATAAACGGACTTTATGTAAAAATGGACTTTTTATTTAAATTTGAATGCATAAATATTGTGAATTTTGAATGTTTATGTGTATGAATTTTGAGTGTGTCCGTCATGCCCTGTTGATGATATCACGCAGCGGACACCGTGTGAGCTGCACTTTCCACTCAAGAACATAACAATCAACAAGGTATGTTCATAGTTTTATGTTGTATATTTCCTTGAAGAAATTGACAATCAAGTTTCATGTCACGCCCAAAAATTTAACCAAATTTCCTGACTATTTTATATATTAAATCCTTGTCCAGGAATCAACCAGGGTACATAAAATGACAAATTAATATACAGATCCAAACGTAAAATAAATCATAAAATAAAATACTTACTGAAAAGGCACTTAGTCCTCACACCCAAAAAGAACTACGGGAAAACAGTGCTGTTCGGGTGAACAGTAGCGGTGGAGGAGGGAAGACGCTACTGTAGTATGTACGTGAAATAGACTTTTCTATCCTAACATCCTTGAATTTCTACAAATACTTCCAATGCTCAAATAATTCCAAGAAAAATCATATGAACACCTAAATTATTTAATAAAAATATCTCCAGCTCATTTAAAGATTAATTAATTTATTTAAATAATTATTAAAGTGTTCTTTGTGTTATTAAAATTATTTACGGAGCTCCAAAATTTCACGAAAAATTTCGGAGAGTATTTTAGGGCATGGAGAATATTTCAAAAATATTTCCAGCCATGATTTTTAAAGGAAAATTTAATTTCCTTAATAGTTTCACTTTATTTACTTTTCTTTTTATTTTATTCAATTTATAGAAAATGATTTATTAAATGATTTTTTTAATCCCGAACGAAATCGGTGTGACAAATTTACCCTCCTTACGGGAATCTCGTCTCGAGATTCGGGGCTAGAAAGAAAAAGGTAGGGTGACATTGGGTTGGCTTCCTAACATCTATGGTTTCTTCTGGCACATACTGACTAATTGACTGACCAAACCTGTGCGACGACTGGTTGATCAAACTTGCACAACTGAACTGACTAGATTCAACCCTAGTGTTCTGCGGGTTCACAAGCCAAACTAAACTGGCTGGTCCTTCCTGTTCTGACCCTGACCGGATTTCATGGACTCAAGTGCTTACTTTTCTCGAACTGCACAATTAATATTGACAAATTTGACAAGCTGAGAACTCACTCCTACTAACCAGTAATTGGTGGTACTTTTTTGAGACCTTGTAACTGACTTTCGTGAACACATAGACCCTGAAATTCTTTTTTTCTATGAACTGCTCTCGATCCAACATCAAGTATTTGAAGAAGCTGCTCGATCGATCTTTCATCTGGATTGCGACTGTTCTCAAATGATGCTTCTTTAGACTGCATTATTGACACGACAGCTTGGGTGAGCCTTAGACTTGAACATGCTAACTTGTGATCATTATAGCCCCGATAACGGCTCGCAACTAACTCTTTTGGTTACAACTCAATCTGCTTCGCGTGGTCGAACCTCCAAACGAACGGTTACAAGATATAACTAAACTCATCTTCGATCTCGCCTTTAAAACCAGTGGTCAAGCTTTCGCCTGACCGTGAATCAATTGTACTGTCATCTTTGAGGTTGATCGACATTTCTGTGATTTACCAAGAACCTTGACTCTGAACATTGGATACTCCATCGATCGATCGAAATGAAGCAAAGACTATGCCCTTCAATTCTAGAGACTTCTGGAACTCGACACTCAAATGATGATGGGAGGTTACACATAAGAATGACTCTCATGCAACTATTGAACATACCGACTTTTGATTCACTTTTCCATTGGGTGTATTTGCTGACCTGCCTGTTCCGCTTCTGACTTGACTTTGGTGCCATCTGCCTGAACATAACGTGTAGTTGATATTCCTTTCTTGAAACAAACACTGATCACTTAACGAATCAAGCTCAAAAGGTTAACCCTATGATATAGCATTCCACTTCTTTGCTTATCTTTTCTGACTCTTCTGGGTTGATAGACCATAAGTTCTGCAGTTGCTTTCTCCGCACAATACCAAAATCTGTACTTCTGCTAAAAACTGCCCTTGATGTTGCCTAGAGTTTCTGTTCTCTGACCAAAACGAGCTCACTTTCATACCTTGGGTAGAATTGATTCACAAGGAATGATTCTCTTCTCGCATGTTCTGCGGATTGTATTGTATGACTTGACCTCTGCATCCATTTACTCCAGATAAGGGTGATGAAGCAATTCCGTTGTCCTCTTCCTAGGAAACACCGAGGTGGTTTTCTGGAGACTATAACGATAGTTTGGAAATAAAGAAACCCTTATTAATCAATGCTCACCATTAGGGTGCAGTTAGCACTTATTACTCTTACAACCCTTTTATATGATTTTGCTTTTGACTGTTTCATTACCCTTTTCGTCCTCATGAGGTATCACTTATATTGTCCTTCAAAGAGATCTCGCCCTATCGAGTGTCGATGTAGTCCAACCACTCTTACTTCACTGTTTGACCAAATCTTTTCTTTACTAGCAATTAGATTCTTAGTCTTGACAAAACTGCTCTAACCCGACAGAAAACTATAAGTTCCTTGTGACATTGTCAGATACACAAGTCGATCCACTTTTTTTTGGCTACACAATATGAACCCCGAGAGAAGGAACAAATTATCTGTCTTGTACTCTTATTCTGCTTTCTCTTTCAAGTACATAACTGTAATAAGTCTTCTGTGCACAAGGAAGTCACTTGAACACAAAATAATTAAAGACGGCTATTGACCACTGCTAGCAGAACTATTAAGAGGTATGGAATCTGCCCCTTCCTGATCCTGACCGGGTTGATTTTTTTTTGTTTCCCATCGTAGTGTATAGATTGACCCATGCTTTACTCAATGTTCCCTCTTATTACATAACTGCCATGAAACTTCTGGGTGTCATGAGCGGTTCTTGAATACCCAAGACTTGTAGACCACTGGTAACCTCTGCTGGTAGAAATTCTGGTTGGTATGGTTTTTTTTGTTTGGTGGTCCTTACATGGTTAACTCGTTCCTTTTAATGATTACTGATTGGGGTTTCAATTAGAACACTGACTTGATGATTGATTTTTTTCTTAGAGAAATGTTGATCTTCTTAGTAGCTGAAGCAGACAAAGCCTTCCTGTTGCTGTTGCCACTTTACTGTGATTACTTGTTAGGTTGTTGAGTTGGAACGACATGGGGTGTCTGGCTGGGGTTGACGATAGTCGGGTGAACTGTTGCTTGAGACCTTGCTTGGTAGGTGTAGTTGGGGATTTGTACTATCTTCTTTGCAGTTGGACCAGACAATTGTTTTTGTTGGCACTGCTTGCCCTATTGGTGTTGGTACTGTAGCTTCGGAGCAGTTGCCGGTGGAATAATATAGCTTCTGACGGTGCTCTTAGTGATAAATTGTTGAGATAGAAATTCACATTTCAGTGACGGTTGGTGCCTCTTGTCTTCCTAGTGTCCTGGGGCTGGACCTGACCACTCTATGCTGGGGGTGAGGCAACTAGGGAGTTGAGACGTTGACGGACGGTGTCGGTAACTTGACGACGTTGACACTTTTACGTTGAACTACCTTTTTAGTAATTACTTGTCTTTCCCACAATTGAAATAGCGGTGGATTGACTTTCTTCGAACCGGACAGTTGTTGTGGCACTGTCTCAGCTCAAGATCATTAAAACAATCCAACCTTGGTTGATTATGAGATACATTCTTTTAGTCATGCATGCTCACACAGGAACGGAAACATGTAATAACTAAGGAACTCAGTTAAAAGTGTTGTTTTTAATGTCGTTGGCTGCCTCGGTGGTTGGAGTTGGTTGGAGAGCAAAAATCATTGTTAATGTTGTTGTTGTTGACCGAGAGTTAACGGGCAGGTTGCAAGGGTGTCCTTTAGCCCTTCGTTGGCTTTGCTAGGATGGATTTCAGTTAACGGTTCTTAAGCACATGACTTATTCTCTCACACAAGAAATGTGCGACTTTTCTCTTCATAGAGTTGGGCTGCGGTGTACCAAAATTTTATTTCGAGTAGTTTGTCCAAAGCTTCTTCTTTTTCTTACGATTAACACTTCATCATCAGTTGGCATCTTGGCATACAACTTCCAAGCGTGATCGAACACTTTGCCAAAAGTTGTCCTTGTACACCATAATCACTTTGGGTAACACTTGTGAGTTCTGAGGTTGATGGTGACTCACATCTGTTGGCCTGCTGGGGACACTGCTACATACTGACGGTAGCCGTATAGGTGCTTGCAATGGAATATACCGGATTTGATCTTGATTCCGATTTCTGAGCTTGCATCTGCGACCATCGGTACCACTACTACGTCTTTCATATCTAGCTTTGTATCTATTGTATTCACTGCTTGCGGATTCAACATCTAATCTTGGGGGACCAGAAACTGAACAAGGACGGGGTTCCGGCACAGGCTCTAGATTGCAATCTGATCTGACCTGAAAGTTTCTGGCCTCAACACACTGCTGAGGGTACTGTGGTTGATGACACTTTCTCTGGCACTGACCAACTGCTGTCTAGACAAAAGGTTGGAAGAGAGGGGTTGCTAAAGATAAGACCTTAACCCACTTATCTACTGAGCTTATGTGGGTAGACTTTTACTCTTCAAGTTGATTAAAAAAATAACCTAGTATGGTCACATCCCCACCACTGATGTGAGCCATACACCTGCACATAGCAAACAACACACGGCCTAGGAACTATCGATGCTACTCTTCCAGGAAAGATTGGGTTCTAGGTGAGCTCCGGGAAAACTTCGCTTGGTCCTCGAGAAGCGCTGACTCGGGCTGCTTGGCTTGATCGGCTTGCTTGAAGCTTGGAGCTTGACTTGACTTCCACCGGTTGACGAGCGATTGAGTTTGTCCTCTAGGTTTAACAACTAAGAGAGGTGGAGGGAAAAGGAGAGAAATTTGACAAATTATTTTGTAGAGACTCCAAAGGGATTGAAGAGATATTTTCGCAAATAAGGTTTTCGCAAACTTGCCCTTAGAGTATGACCATGTGGCTCAACCTACAGTCGAGATGGCTCTGATACCAACTTGTCACGCCCAGAAATTTAACCAAATTTTTTGACTATTTTATGTATTAAATCCCTGTCCAGTAATCAACCAGGGTACATAAAATGACAAATTAATACACAGATCCAAAAGTAAAATAAAGCATAAAATAAAATACTTACTGAAAAGACACTTAGTCCTCACACCCAAAAAGAACTACAGCGGAAAAGAGAAACGACCCTAGCGAGCTTCAGCTCCACTCCACAGGCAAACTCAACTTGGATCTGAGCCTTGGTCTTCCAACTCCATCTTCAACTCAGAAGCACAACACTTCTGAAAGGGGGAAAATCACAAGACTGAGTACAACCACCGTACTCAACAAGCCACACCGAGAAATGTATACGTGCAACGAGAGACAAGAGTGGCTTGGGGCTATTTTGCATAAATGCGATTGACAAATATTTAATGTTTAAAAACAGTAAAACAGTTGAGTAATTAAGGCAATATTAATCTACCACTGAACAACGTTACCCCAGGTTGAACAGGCCCAACCATTCCACCTGAACTAAAACCAATTCCATTAAGTCAAATTATTAAATGGTGTGAGATTAATCATAGTGAATCTGGTCGATCGCCCATAACCACGGGTACGACTATTCAAATAGTTTTACTCTAATCAGAGGTGCACAACTTTATCCACAAGACACGATTTCATACATGTTACCATGCCCCGAAGTACCACCATGATACTGCAAAGGGGGAAATCGTGACAAGACCTTTCGCATAACTCCCCCTAACCAAGCGATACCACACCAAGGTTTCTCCCCCACTCCCCTAAGGGTAATGGGCAGCCCTCCCGCGTGCCATGTTGAATCAGGTAGCCAATCAACCCGTAAAACCGGGGCCGACCCAACTCATCACGCCCACCCTCACTAGGGTACGTCGGCTAGATGAAAGCTATACTATGAGGCAAGCAGTTACCCATTCTTGCTTGTGGTAAGCGTTGTAATTCTTCCAGGGTTTCCCATGAACCGGTCCTTAATTGCCGTGGGTGCGACCATCAAAACCATGCACCCACAGCCCACCATTAAGTCATATTTTAGTTGAGATAATTATGACCAATAAGACATGGCCAGGTATATCAAGCTTGCAGAATTATCCCATTTAGTGAGCTAGTGGTAATTAAGCATGGCTAAGCATATAATTCTAGCTAAAATCAACATCAGTGACTAAAGCTAGTCAAGTTATCGCCCAAGTTTAACAAAGGATGAATATCAAGTAAATAAGACACAAATAAGCAGATATGTATTCTATCATTCCATGTAATTAGCAAAGCAATGCAATTTTATTTGCAAACATAAACATTTATAAAAGTAGGATCAATATGCTTCAAGGGAAGTGTGACTTGCCTTGCGTCTTCAAACAAACTTCTGGACTCTTTTCCTCACGAGCGCAAACTCCAGAAACGGCAGAATGTACACACTAGCACGTAAAACAAGGAAAAACCCTAATAAAAACTAAATAAACAGTACATAAAGAGTAAACAAACATGTAGAGCTCAATTTTAGATGAATTTTGCAATTTGAATGGCCCAATTTGGAGTTTGTATGAATTAGATATGAATGTTAGAAGTTTTGGACCATTTAAATAAATTATAGAAATTAAAACGATTTATTGTGCAATTTTTAATTATTTTGAACTGGAAAAGGATGTTTAAGACGTCAGCCTCGATCGGTCCACGGAATCACACAGATTTGGGCGGCTAGGATTGAACTGGATCGACCTAATGGCTCGATTAAACCGAAACAATCTAAAAAGATGGATGGCTGGGATTTAATGATCAGGGTTTGACCTAGATCCGACGAATGAGATTGAACCAGATTTAAATTTATAGGATGAATGCCATGTAGACGGAAAATGACATGGCAGATAGCTGGCAAAGATGCGGCAACTGACTTGACAGTGAGGTGGCGACTAACTGAGATGCCACACAAGTAGGGAGAGCTACGTGACGGCTGACTAGGCGACCACATAGATGGCCACGTCGACACGATGCCGACAAGCATTAGGCGATGGTGGTGACAACTAGCAGCAGCACAACGGCGGAAACCGAGAGGACGGGGAGGAAGAGGAGGTTGTGGCGAACCTTACCGACACTTACACGACTACGGGGAACCAAGGGAAATGGCCAGCGACGAGGTGGAAGCGGCGGCGAGGTCGGGTTCACGACGACGGTGGTGTTCCGGTGACCTTTGGCAGAGGAGAGTTGATGGATGGGGTGCTTTTGGATGCTGCGGTACTAATGGTTTCAACGACGACCTCCGCCGACGAACGCAGCGTGGCGCGGCTCGGTGAGTCGCGCGAGGCCGGCGGCGCTCGGGTTCACGATGACGAGGGCCCTTCGATGATGCGTGAACTCGGGGAGGTCGATGGGGCTTTCTGGCGCTCTTGCAATGCCGAGGGAGGTGACGACGCGGAGCAGCGATGACCGAGGCGGTGGCAAAGTGCGGCTGGAGATACAGTGGTGGCAGAGGCGCTCAGGTTCACGTCGGCAAGCGACTTCCGACGGTTTTTGGTGCAAGGGAACCTGCGGCCGGGCTTCGTCTCAATGATGCAGTGCCGGGGAACGCGACGGCGCTGACTAGGAGCGGCCGAGGCGGCTGGCCGGAGTTGCGGCCGACGGGAGAGAGATGGGAAGTCGCGGGGGGTGGCTAGAGCACGGGAAAAGCTCGAGAAAAATAGGAAAATCGAGGAAGAGATCATTGGGGTTCTTTTATAGGCTCGGAAAGGAGAGGCCGACACCGGGACGAGAGGATTTGGCATCGGATTTTTGGGGTTTATCCCGAGTTCGATAAGAACGAGGCCGAAATTCGCGCGATTTAGCATGGGATTGAACAAGATTATTTGGGGGAAACGTAGAGGAGATCGAGGGGAATCCGTTCCTGTAACTAATTTGGCAAGAGGAGCAACGAGGAGGCCGGATTTTATAGAGGAAACAAACAGTTGCTGTTTGGGTGAACAGTAACGGCTGGAGGAGGAAGATGCTACTGTAGCAGGGAGAAGAAATAGACTTTTCTGTCCTAACATCCTTGAATTTTTACAAATACTTTCAGGGTTCAAATAATTCTAAGAAAAATCCATAAAATATAAGAACACCCAAAGCATTTAATAAAATATCTCCAGCTCATTTAAAGATTAATTTGTTTATTTAAATAATTATTTAAGTGTTCTTTGTGTTATTAAAATTATTGTTGGAGCTCCAAAATTTCACGAAAATTTTCAAAGATTATTTTCGGGCATGGAGAATATTTAAAAAATATTTCCAGCTATGATTTTTAAAGAAAATTTAATTTCCTTAATAGTTTCACTTGATTTACTTTGCTTTTCATTTTATTCAATTTCTAGAATAAATATTTTTTTGTACCAAACGAAAATCGGGTTGTGACAGTTCATTACTAATTAATAAGCTATCTTCTCGAACAGGTGGCGTGAGGCATGGCGATTCCAGTACACCGAGACGGAAACTACCACTGCACGCCCGTTCCACCTGGGTACTCAAAATTCAAAATTGAATAGGTGGAACACGGATACGAAGATCTCGAGCTGGATATCCCTGGAGGAGACGTGGAGACGACGCTAGGAGAAACAACCCTCAGGATATTTCTTTGGAGGAAGCCCTTCATCGTATTCTCCGGGCAAGAAGCGACGCCTTTCATTCCTTCGTTGTCGCCTCTACGTGGACCGTCTCCTCCGCCTCCTACGTCGCTTCCATGAGCATCGACTCCTAAACGGTCGTCTCCTACTCCACAGCCTTCTCCGTCTCCTCCGTCGCCACAACGAGCACCGACTCCTAAACAGTCAGCACCTCTTCCTCCTCCGCCTCTGTTGGATCCTAAGGGCACAGCTCGAGGCGCGCAGTCACTCTCAATAGGTCTACCAAGAAGAAAGCTGCAAAGAATTGACCCGCTCCCGCAACTCACAAAGAAATCGGGGTACGACATGACTCAAGAGGAGCTGCACGAGGCCGTCCAAGCTGAAGTAAAGGCACACTTCAAAAAGAAGTGTCCTGAGAAGCCTCCTGAAATTGCCCAGGAGACCAAGGACTTTTTTAAGAAGACGTACCTAACGCCACAGCGTAAACCGCAACCGCAACCACAGTCCGACTATGATAGGACTATCCGGAAGGCTGCTGGTAAGACGCAAAGAAAGTGCAGAGATGTACCGCAGCTCGGTATGTAGCCTCAAAAACCCTTGGAATTCAGCACGATTCCAACTGTTCAAACCGAGTTAAGACAATTTATGGAATCTACTGGAATATCAATAGACCAATTATCCGGGCGTGCACCCCTCATGAAGGCTCTGCTGAAATACAAGTTCAAACTTGGAAAGCCTCTTGTAATGCCAGATCAAGTTAAACATCTACCTAAACAGATGTACTGCTTCCATAAGTGGTACATGCAAGAATCCAGCAGAGGTACAGAGATGGTCGTGGGCAAATACTCACTCGACTATTTTTTCGATGGAGGTGACCAATTTTTTATCCGATTCGAAGACATATTCGACCTGTACCAGCTGGATGCCCTCAACGTCTCTCTCCTAGCCACGCGGGTTTTGTAAGTATCGTTCAGTTATATTTATTTCGCTCCTTAGCTCCTTGTATTTAGCTGACTAAAATTTTTTTAACCGTTGTAGAATGACGATCCAATATTGCAACAAGCAAGAATCTCCTAAACATGGATTCATAGACCCACGAAAAATCAACACCGCGATGGTTGATCAATATCCGAAGCAAAACAGAGGATAACATATACAATGCGCTGGTGCAGCACCACTACAAGACATTTATCCTTCTGCCCTACAAAACAGCGTGAGTTTTTTTACCTTCCATACCAATTTCAATCCCGTGCATACATAAAGTTTTATATGTGTCATCTCACGCAATTTGCAGATTCCACTGGGCTATGTTCGTAATTGACATGGATCACTCATGGATCCATGTCTTTGACTTAATGGATAAACCAGAGTCCACGTACGCAAAGTTCTTTAAACTATTAAACAGGTAATGCCATCTTATTTGCTATTGCATATATGCAGATCTCGGATAATTACTAGCTAACTTTCAATTGCATGTAGGGCATGGGCACGGCTCCGGGTGAATGTTTATAAAAATTGGAAAGATAAACTCACTGTGAGGATGAACTTTCTAGTGAGTAACATGCTCCAAAGTTGTATTGAATCATTAATTTGTTATAAAATATGAAATATATATTCAGTCTGTCATCATTTATCTTTTAGTGTGCAAAACAGGCGCAGGGGACCAACTTATGCGGCTACTACGTCTGCGAATACATTCACCGCTTTGTTACCAAAGTGACAAGTCTCGACGATATAGATGTACGTATAATAGTAATTCACACATTACGTCTCGATTTCTTATTCATTTCATATATTTATTTCTCATTTATTCGAATTAATGACAGCTTATGCAAGTAAGAGACAACCTTTCCCACACGAATTTCATACAAGCTGCTCAAGAAGAATTGATGGGATTTATAAATGAGCAGATCATTGATCCCGTGGGAAAGTTCTACTTTAGTTTGAGTAAATTTAACACTGGATCCACAAAGTAGACAATTTTTTGTACATACGAAATATATGTGGATATTGTATGTGTCACATATTTTGATAATATATGTACATATTTCATTTATTAAGTTCATTTATATGTGTGTAAAATATATATTTATACATATATATACATGTTGCATATATATGTATAAATATATATGTGTGTAGAACATGTATGCATAATATATAATTAACAAGCAGCAAGCTAGTAGCTAGCAGAAAAAATTAAAAAAATGAAAAAACCTTTAGTTTGAGTAACTTTACCACTGGATATAAAAAAAATAAAAAATATGCATCTTTAATTCCGGTTATTTCACCCGGGACTAAAGATGCCGATCTTTAGTCTCACTTTCATAGTTTCGGTTCGAGAACCGGGACTACAGGGGATTACGAACCAGGACTATATAAAGGAAGCTGTGGAGCGTGTATCAGTGGACCTAGGCACCCTGCGAAAAACCGACTTTGCCCCTAATTAATCAACGTTCAGATTTCATTGGTACCTCATATTACCTAGTACCTGGTGTATCTCCTCAAGTACTATAAAAATGCTCTATTTCAAAGGGCAAACTCGGCCAAAATATTTTTTCTAAATAAATACAATCGTTTATTGTAGATAAGTTACTGTAGCAGAAGATATGAGCGCTAGCTACATGCAGAAAATGAATGGATTGGATCAGCTGCAGTATTGAACGTGCAGCGCCCTGTAATGTAGTTGCGTTCTTAAGCCAGTCTCAATGAACATTTTATAAGAGTTTCAAACATATTTAATAGGATAATACATCAGTAATTTAGAGTCTTTTGTATGAAACGAGGAGGACAGAGAAGGAAATCGTTTCATCCCCACGACACTACTGAGCTCTGTTTCCAAGTCATTGGAAATCACCTGAAACGAGCGTTGAGGCAAAAAATTCCATCCCGATAATCCCATGCTCCAGCCTCCAGGCGCGCGAATCAGTCTGTCCCCAACGATTTCACCCATCCTTGCGCATGAATCGGGCCCTCTCCAATCCTTCCCTTCCTCCTGGCAATTCCCTTTCTCCCTAATCCAGTCAACGACGCGATGGATCCGAGAGGGAGCACCCAGCGACGTCCATCTGCTACACGAGGTAGAGAACGCGGGGAACTCGGATGGGAATGAAGACGGTGGCCTCGGCTGCACCGTTGACCTCCAACTTGTCGTCGTCGTCGACATCCCTCCCCACGGCGCCACGCTTGACTGCTTCTCCGACGGGTACCACTCCCTCGACTGCCCCGGACGTTGCGAGATCCTCCGCTCCCTCGCGACCGACACTACTGGAGAAACCATTTTCGGTTGAAGTGCCAAAATCCACAATAGTCCCGGTTTGAGTTACACCCGGGACTAAGGAATATCTCTAGTCCCGGTTTAAAAAGTCTACGGATTTCGAGGAAAATTAGTCCCGGTTCATGACAAGAGTCCCGGTTCAAATATTGTCGGATCCTGTCAGAGCGCTAGGCATCTTTAGTCCCGGTTGGTAACACCAACCGGGACTAAAGATGATCTTTAGCGCCGGTCGGTAACACCAACCGGGACTAAAGATGGGGTTCCTTTTTAAACTCCTTCTTCCTCCTCCAGCCCGAGCCAACTACACTTGTCTTCAAAATTTTTCTTTAGAGGGGAGGTGCTGCCAAAATTTTTTGTAATTTTGTTTTGGTGATAATACACAAATCTTTGATATCTACAAGGTTAGCAACTTCTTCCTCTTATGATCTATGCCTAGCACTTCGCATTTTACGGTTATTTTCTATACATTTTCATCTCTAGATTTTTTAAACATGAAGAGAGAGAAAATTTGTTTGGACTAATTATTTTGCTAAGCACATTATATTGTGTTGAGAAAAAAGTTAGGGAAAATAAAGAGAAAGAAAAGTATGCTTAGCACGTAACATTTCTAGGAATTTAGTCCGTACAAATTTATCTCAAAAATATTTATGGAAAATGATGAGAGAGAATCTTTTGGACAAAAAAGTTATAAAATAGATGACAAAGGACCTTTTAAAATAGATGCAAAATAATTAATTAATTTTATGTTTATCACTTTAAAAGACCTTTTAAAAATAATTCTAATTTTTAGAACAACATATTACGTATGTTGGATTAGTATATAATAATTGTCGATTACATATATATATATAATTATTGTAATAATATTTAAATGATTTGAATTTCGTGGAATTTTCTTACGATTTTTGTGCATTTCATGTAGATGGATCGGCAATGGATGTACAACGCGGATCGACGGTCGAGAGAGTTTATTCAAGGCGTGAATTATTTTTTGAGTGTGGCCGATGCCAACAAGCAGAAGGGTTTCATACGTTGTCCATGTAAAAGTGCAAAAACGAGAAGGAGTATTCTACATCAAGAATTATTCATGTCCACTTGTTTCAGTTGGGATTCATGCCTCACTACAATTGCTGGACATCGCACGGAGAGGTGGGGGTTTCAATGGAAGAAGATGAAGAAGACGACGACAACATTCCAGACTATGGTCAATACGATGGGTTTGAAGAGAATACAGCGGGCGAGGCGGGCGGGGATGCTGAAGAAAACGATGGTGCCGATGACCTTGGTCAGATGTTGCGACGTACAGGGGGACTGCGAAGGCGTAAAGGAGGTGCAGAAATTGGAGCGTATGTGGTGGACCACAAAAGGTCCTTGTACCCAGGCTGTGAACGGGGGCACAAAAAGTTAGGTACCACGCTGGAATTCTTGCAATGGAAGGCCAAAAATGGTGTCAGTGACAAGGCATTTGGCGAGTTACTAAAACTTGTGAAGAACATTCTTCCAAAGGAAAACAAATTGTCGGAATCAACGTACGAGGCTAAGAAGTTAGTCTGCCCTCTAGGACTGGAGGTACAGAAGATACACGCATGTCCTAACGATTGTATCCTCTACCGCGGTGAGGAGTACGAGAACCTAGAAGCATGTCCGGTTTATAAAGCACTTCGATATAAGATCAGACGAGATGATCCAGGCGAAGTTGACGGACAGCCCTTGAAGAAAAGGGTTCCTGCTAAGGTCATGTGATATTTTCCTATAATACCACGGCTGAAGCGTCTGTTCAGGAATAAGGAGCATGCAAGAATGATGCGTTGGCACGCGGAAGAACGCCTACAAGACGACATGTTGAGACATCCCGCCGATGGGTCACAGTGGCGAAACATCGACAGAGCATTTGAAAACTTCAACGAGGATGCAAGAAACCTAAGGTTCGGCTTAAGCACGGATGGCATGAATCCTTTTGGAGAGATGAGCAGAGGGCATAGCACTTGGCCTGTGACGATGTGTATCTACAACCTCCCGTCTTGGCTATGCATGAAGCGAAAGTACATTCAGATGCCGGTTATTATTCAAGGCCCGAAGCAACCTGGTAACGACATCGATGTGTACCTAAGACCGCTGATCGAAAATCTAAAACTGCTATGGAATAAAGAAGGTGTTCCCGTGTGGGATGAAGATAAACAGGAGCAGTTTAACCTACAAGGGTTGCTGTTTGTTACCATCAATGATTGGCCTGCACTTGGCAACCTATCCGGACAGTCAAACAAGGGGTACAACGCTTGCACCCACTGTATGGATGAGACTGAGTGTACGTACCTGAAACACTGTAAGAAGGTAGTGTACATGGGCCATCGTCGCTTTCTTGCTGCAAGCCACCCTGTCTGGAGAAGAGACAAACATTTTGATCAAAAGGCAGACCATCGTAGTAAACCAAAGCATCGCAACGGAAAGATCGTGTTTGCCATGGTGAAAGACCTCAAAGTAGTATTTGGAAAGGGACCCGGCAACCAATCTATAGCAAGTGAAGGTGGTCACGCGGCGATGTGGAAGAAGAAGTCAATTTTTTGGGAGTTGCCCTACTGGTAAGTCTTGGACGTCCGCCACGCAATCGACGTGATGCACCTCACCAAGAACCTTTGCGTAAACATGCTTGGCTTCCTAGGTGTATATGAAAAATCAAAAGATACACTTGAGGCACGTAACGATCTGAAACATATGGCACAACGCGACGGCCTTCACCCGCAACCAAAGGAGAAAGGAGCCCAATACCTAAGTCCAGCCAGCTACACTCTGAGTAGGGCAGAGAAGGAAATAATGTTTGAATGCTTAGAGAGCATCAAGGTACCGTCTGGATACTCCTCGAATATAAAGGGAATAATAAGCACGAAGTATAAGAAGTTCACAAATCTAAAGTCCCATGACTGCCACGTGTTGATGACACAGCTGCTTCCCATTATAATTCGGGGTATCCTTCCCGATAATGTCCGGGCAACAATAACAAAGCTATGTGCTTTCCTTAACGCAATTTCATAGAAGATCATAGATCCAGACAGACTAGAAGACTTTCAAAATGATGTGGTCCAATGTCTTGTCAGCTTTGAGATGATCTTTCCGCCTTCCTTATTCAATATCATGACGCATCTCCTATGCCACCTTGTCAAAGAGATCCGTATCCTCGGTCCGGTATTCCTACACAACATGTTCCCCTTCTAGAGGTATATGGGCGTTCTAAAGAAGTACGTTCGTAACCGTTCACGTTCGAAGGCCAGCATCGCCAATGGATATGGAACAGAGGAGGTGATTGAGTTTTGGGTCGACTTTATTGAAGACCTCCGTCCCATTGGGGTGCTGGAATCAAGCCATGAAGGTAGACTACGGGAGAAAGGAACTCTTGGAAGGAAGGCAATAATGAACATAGACAATGACTTGTACATGAAAGCACATTGGACCGTGTTGCAACAATCTTCCTTGGTGGCTCCTTACATCGAGGAGCACTTGGCGATTGTTCGCTCGGAAAACATCGGTAAGACGGATGCCTGGATTACACGCCATCACATCGATGCATTCCCTGCTTGGCTGCGACAACGTCTCATGGGCAACGCGAGCATTGACCAACAACTAGCCTTCTTGGCGAGGGGACCATCTTGCTCGATCACCACATTCCAGGCATATGAAATCAATGGGTACTTTTTTTACACACGGGCCCAAGACTTAAATAGCACGAATCAGAATAGCGCTATCCGCATCGATGCCGTGGGATACGACGATACGGCTAGCACATATTACGGCAGCATCGATGACATATGGGAGCTGGACTATGGACCTCTGAAGGTCCCTCTGTTTCGATGCCAGTGGGTTAGGCTCAGTGGTGGAGGCGTAACCATTGATGCAAGTGGGATGACAACGGTCGACCTGAGCAAGGTTGGATACTCAGACGAACCTTTCGTCCTTGCCAATGATGTATGGCAAGTTTTCTATGTCAAGGACATGGCTAGCAAATCAAAGAAGGGGAAAGGGTCCGACAAGCCAAAGCACCACGTGGTTCTCCCATGCAAAAGGAAAATCGTGGGAGTCGAGGATAGAACTGACGAAGATTACGATCAGTTTGACGGGCAACCTTCGTTCGTGGTGGCGGTTGACCCGAGTATCCTCCTATCAAATGAGGACACCCCTTACTCACACAACGATCATAACGAAGGAACAATTGTGCGGAGAAAGTACGTGAGGACAAATGTTACATAGCTAAATTTATGTATGGACGATGTAAATTAAATTGAATTATTGAATATTATTGCTATCATTTGAATTTATTGTAAATTATTGAATCTATTATAAATTATTGCCTTCAGGACTAGCGGTCTCAACATTTCCTTCTCCGATGTGTATCTATAGTGCTTTCAGTGGACCCTCGTAAAATTTGCATGTCAGTCTGTCTTGCATCCATCATTGCTCAGCTCTCTATATATAACCGCACTATCCAATCATTGCCATATCTCTCGCTATTCCAAGTTTGATGGAGATACACGAGTACTGCTACGCCGCCATCATGGAATGAGGTGGCTATCAGATTATCTAAGAAAGAGCAAGACAAAAAGATTATGAAGGAAAGGGAGAATAAGTCGTATTCAGACTTCACAACGCTGCGGTCACGGCGGCGGCGGCGCAGTGCTGGTCCAGGACAGCCATTAGCCTCGCCTTCCTGGTCGATGTGAAAAAAAAGAATAGATCTTTAATCAAAGAACAAGTTAGATTTTTAATCGATAAGCAGATTTTGTTGAAACTTACAGGAACTTATTGGGGATGGTCCTGATCATCAACGACGTAGTGCTAGCCGTGAACCCGAACGGGCACAGCTGCGGCGGCGGTGGCGCCGGCGGAAGTGCCGCTCGAACAGGCTTACGTAGATGAACCGCCGCCTTCGCCTTCCTTCAGGGAGCGCAGCGATGAGTAAAAACAGCAAAAAGGCTACTACGATGGATCATGACATATTGAAGAGACCAAGATCAGTGAAGAAGGTAGGAAGAAGGCGTCAGGGCCTCCCCACGGATCATCAGGAGCAGCTGGATGCGGATACGGATGAGACAGTTTTTTTGAAAAATAAAAAAGGTATTATCAAAAATGGTTTTTTATAAGTGCAAGCTTGGTGAAAATTACACCCAAACCAAGTTGTTGCACGGAAAAACTCAATTTAACCTTCCCTTGACAAGTCTTGACAACTTGAGAGCATAGGCAATTAATTTATTCTCCTCCAATGGCTTTTCATCCTAATCCTTTCTTACCTTTGGCTGATTAATTACCCTCGGTTCACTTCGCAGTAAATTGGCACCTTTCATTATAGCGAGAATTTGGTATTTTTGTGGGAGGGAAAGGTTATATATAATTATATATGCGTGTGTGGGAGTTTTTGGGTGACAGAATCACAGGCACCTAGCTTATTCTTTCCTTAATTAATTATTCTATATACATAGTACAGGCATACGAGGCCCCACATATACCCAGATAGCAAGATTTAAAATACACAAATTGGCTTAAATATTTTTTATGATACATACCTAAAATAAAAAATCTAACAAAAAATATTCAATTCAGTTTAAACTTGTTTGAACTCATTATTAATGTTTATACTTATAAATTTATAAAAAAAATTCATACTCGTTTAAATTAGATATATATTTAATTTAAATGTTGGAGCCCAGACACTATCATACCCAGTCAATTTTTCTCATATATAATATAATGTCGGGTAGATCCAGCTAGTGACCGCAAGATCAGTCGCTCACCTTTGGTCCTTCACGCATCAGCCTTTTTCTCGCTTTTGCCGCATACAAATTGCATCTAAAACCAGCTGATCGTGACGAGACATACCAGACCATATATATTGGCGCCATAAACTCCAAAAGAGAAGGAAAAAAAATCTTCCACTAGATGTCTGTGCCTGCGGCACCAGTGTACCAACTCAGTGATGTACACCTTTATTATTTTATCAATTGGAGAAGCTTTAGTACTCTGTACTCTCCTTATTTCCATGCTGAAGAGATGATCTTTGGTTCACTTAAAAACCATAATAGTTTTGGTTAAAAAAGACAATAATTCTCAAGAATCCTTTTAGATCCTTGTCAGTCTGTTAGGCCGGCGGTCATCTTTAGTCTCGATTGGTAACACCAACCGGAACTAAAGTGAAGGAAGGTACTTTTAACTGCATGATTTTGTTGTAAAGGAATAAACTTAATTTGTCATATGATTTTATTGTATAATTCAAATGTCCTGAAATTAATTTGAGAGGATCTATAATTGAAAGGGGTGGTGTTGCGTGGGCTGGGTGATTGAAGATAGAAGGAAGTTTTGATCATTACATTGTAATTACAAATTATCATATTGTTATTAACTATTGATTCTCGATATATTATTTTGGTGATAATATACAAATCAGATAGATCTATAATATTGATAAGAACATCACTTCTTTGAATACCTTCCGTTGTATTGTCACTAGAACCTTCAATGTCATAGCCTTCACATATTTCAGTTTTAGAGTACGTCATGTTGAGTTTGTGTTTGGGTCGAGGTCTTGTTACTGGTTAGATATCGTGTTAAAGTCCAATTTGTGTGTTTCCCCTTTGTTTCCATCAAACCCTAGCCGTCGCGTCTAGTTTGTGCGCGTGTAACAAGTTTATGCACACATTGTTCCTATTTTATCCTCTAACTCGAGTCGGTTTTTAAAACGCCATAACTTTCACATACGGACTCGATCGAGACGTTCCATATATGAAAATCGATTAGAAAAATTCGGGTGCATTCGTCTGTCACTTTGTCGCGTTCGACGACTTTATTTTTCACAAAAATAGCTCGAAGATTGCCTTTTGAGCCGGAAGATTTTTTCGATTCGAGCGCGTCTTCTAAATTTTCCACCGGCCACGTCTTTCACTTGTTTAGGCTCAATTTTTCTGTGATTACCTCTCGTGTGCTCCTAAGTCAAAAAAATATTTAAAAAATAAAAAGAAAAGGTCAAAATTTCCTGTCTTGGTCAACGACAGATGAAAAGAAAAATAGAGAGGGGCAAAAGAGAAACAATATCTAGAGAAGCATATAGAGAGGTGCAATGCCTAGGATTACCTCTATTTGATTAAATTTTAATACATTACTTATTATAATTTTAAACCTATATTTATTTAATGAATTATTTAATTTTTGGTTGTTAACCCTAGACAGGACAAAAAAATGGGAAATAGCGGGAAATTATATTTAGTCCCGGTTGGTGGCTACAACCAGGGACTAAAGATGAATTGAAAATAGTGAGAAATTATCTTTAGTCTCGGTTGGTGCCACCAACCAGGACTAAATATGAATTAAAAATACGAAAAATTATCTTTAGTCCGGTTGATGCCACCAACCGAGACTAAACATTGAATTTTTAGTCCCAGTTGGTGCCACCAACTGAGACTAATGTATCTTTTGTCTCGATTGGTGCCATCAACCGGGACTAAAGATCTAGGGCTATATATATATCCCTCGCATGCATCGTCTTCTCCACCGATCCAACACTTAGCTATTTTTTCAGATCTCTCTCCCTCTCCCTCTCCCTCTCCCTCTCCCTTCCTCCTCAGCTCTCGCGACGACAGGGGGAGATGGCGGCGGCGGGGCGCCATCTTCTCACCGGCGGCGGTGAGCGGGAGCTAGCGGCTCCAGCACTTGTTGTGGAGACGGTTCGCGTAGAACCACTGCTTCGCTCTCCTGATGAAGGAGAATGGAAACAACCGAAGTCGAATGACATCTTGTGTGACTCCCTTAATGGTGAAAGTGTCGCAGATCTCCACGAAAGTTTGGAGATGAGCGTGGCGTCCTCGTTGGCCTTCCCACAGAAGGGATTGGCATGCACCATGGTTATAGGACCCGTCTTAATCTCAAAGTAGGCCTCCCCAATGTTGATTGTTAGTCCAGTACGGACATTTTCAGCCGAGGGTGCCGAGAAATCACGGAGAGTGTTTGATCCCGATGATGCCATGACCTTTGGTTTAACTGTCGAGAGGAAAATTTGAGGAGGGACGACATGAGGTCGAACTCTTCTCACAAGGGCCTTTGGATTTGGATTGTAATTATCTGACAAGTTGAAACCAACCATCCACTATCCTATTTTCACATAAAAGAGAAAATAGAGCAAGATAAGCCTGCTAGAGCAAAGGTAAGACAAATATAACTTTATGGATATCCAAGCACTTATTATTTCTCCTAGACCATTGTCTTCCCCGGCAACGCGCCAGAAATGCTTGTTGGTATTTCTTACGTTTACAGATAAATCCGCAAGTGCACGGATATACCGTTGTAGCATTTCACCCAGGGAGTATTCCAAGGGTATCGTTATTTATTTTATTCCAAAGGAAGACTGTGGTCTTGAAGAGAGTACTAAGATGCCATGGAAATTCATAAGCTATAGATGAGATACCTTAGTCCAGACAGGGGTAAGATAATTATATGATAAAGGTAGTGTGACACACACAGAACAGTCCTAGATAGATAATACACTAGTGCTAACTGGAGAGTAGTAATTAGAGTTAAGTTCCTATAGTTCTTCTTGTTAGAGTACATAGTTTAATTAATTATTCTAGCTATGCCTAAACCAGTTCTATGCTCCCAGGACTACGGGGGTACCTCTGCCCAGTGGCCCGGCCTGCCACCATGAAACGATTTCTTACCGTTCGCCCTACACTAAATCCGAACGTGAAGGAAGATAAAAGACGGATAGGGCTGTCACCACCTGCCGCCTTCCTCTCACCCGTGGAAAGTGGTCCTAACCAATGTCTATGAAATAATCTAAGCACCATGTTTACATTACCATAAATACCTCTACCTTTCATGAGCAAGATAAGGGCAAACCTACATCCTAATTGCTCATTGGACCGTGTCCATGGCAATAGAGTTACTCGCCTAAACATAACAAGACTATGAATTAAACTAATAATGGAACTCTTATCTATTAAAGCATAAGAAGTACCATAGTCATATGAACTAGAAGATAATATCTTTATTAAGCTCAAAGTCGTACAAAGGAAGAAGAGTACTAAAAACATACCCGAATTCCAAAGGCAACTCAGGAACCGAAAAGACTCTAAACTACTTCCTAACTCCACTAGCTATATGACTAAGATAGAACTTGTAGGATCTTCTTCTTGTGGTGTGCCTTGAATGAAGTGAGCTCTTCCCCTTTTATAGCCTCTCTATGACGGTTGTATGATGGTTTCCAACCGTCATACTCACCTTACCGACCTTGTAAGCCAACGAGGGAACGCCACGTTGAAGTCGGTGGCGATTGGACTCAGGGCAGGTTCGGCCGAACCCTGGTTCGGCCGAACCCTGGTTCGGCCAAACCCCCCTAACCGCCATTCGTCACCGCCTTTTGTCAGACACTGACTTGTGGGCCCCTAGGGCGGTTTCTGACGGTTTGGTCCCATCCTAAGTCAGTTTCACCTAACTTGTGGACCGTCTGATCCGCTGGAATCCTGTGTGGCAATCGCTGATTGGTTGGAGTTGTGTTTCTTTGCCATGCGAGCTCAACTTTGCTTCGATTAAGTGATAAATGTTCCTGTAAGCATCTAAAGTCCAAGGACATGTGAAACTTTATTAATTCTAAACCTAAATGCCAGTAGCGGATGCTAATTTCCTTTTATTTTCGAGGTCTATGATGGTCAGAATCGTGACTTAACGACCGTCAACACCAATTGCATTGAAGAAGACACACAGACGTTGGATCGTGTGACGGACTTTGGGTGGTAGAATGCCTCTGATAGCAATTGGCAAGATTTGTGTGATGAGCATGTGGCAATCGTGAGACTTCATTCCAACCAATTTTAGCTCGTCCAATTTAACGTACTTAATTATCCTTGCTGAATAGCTTGATGGAACTTTGATATCTCTGAGGCATGATAACATTGCGATCTTCTCATCCTTCGACAATGTGTGGCAAGTTGGACAAAGGTACACTCTGCCTGTCTCTGCATCTGTTACAGGCAGGAGTTCACTACGAATATTCATCTCTTGTAGATCAAGGCACGAGTTCAACCCATCATTTGTCTTCCCGAGAATTTCAGTAGTAGCCCTACCAGACTCACACACATTCTTCTCGACGTGCATTAGATCAATGCAATGACAGACCTCGATATCTTTCCAGTAAGGAAGTCGCCAAAATATGGATTTTTTCTTCCACATACCCTTGTCTGTTGCCTTACTTCGTTTTCTTTTTTTGCCAAACTCATTAGTTAGGTCCTTGACCATGTTGTGGACCTCATCTCCGGACAGATCCTTGGGTGCAGCCTGAAGTTCCCTCTTACCGTTGAAAAGTTTCTTTTTTTCTTCTAAATGCGTGTTGGAGAGTGAGCCATCTCCTATGACCCATGTAAACCATCTTTCTGGATTTCTTCAACCACCTGCTGCATGTATGTTCCATATAGTCGTAGCATGTCTTCTTTCCTTTCACAGTTTGTCTAGAAAGATTAGCAAGTGTGGGATAATCATTAATTGTGCAGAACAATAGAGCGCGTAGGTTGAAGTTGTCCTGGCCGTATGCATCTCAAGTTTCCATACCTTCTTTCCAGAGAGTCTCAAGGTCATCGATAATAGGCTCCATGAACACATCAATGTCATTACTGGGTTGTTTCGGTTCTTGGATTAACAAGCATAGCATAATGTATTTTTTTGAAGCACAACCATGGTGGTAGGTTATTGTTTGCAATCAAAACTGGCCATCCACTACTTGCCTTCATCTTCATTAGCTCCAAGGTAGATGATAATTTTGTGTGTTTTCCCTTGCATCCGGTGTATAGAGCCTTCTCCGAGTCACTGACCAACCTACTAAACTTCATGGAATCTCTCTCGTTGTAGGCTGGGTCCTCAATGTTACGTAACATGTCTTGCAGCAGATCATGATCCACATCAACCCTTTCACCGCCCAGTGGAGAAGGTACAAACATGCCATGTTCATATTCATCTTCTTGATTTTGTGCATTACTTCTGTCTGCAACTGCACCATTGCCTGATTCTTGTTCTACATGTTTCACCCATCATGTGTAGCCCTCCATGAATCCTCGTTGTATCAAATGAGCGTGTACGTCCACTCTGCTATCAAACATATTCTCATTTTTGTAATCTGCATATGGACAACACATGTAATTGCTCTTTCTTCTTTTCCTATCCTCCTCCGCGGCATTTATAAAATTTAACATGCTATTTCGATACTCTTCGCTATAACGTTGCATAGTTTTCTGATATATCCAACTTCGATCCATCGCTGAGCTAAAAAAGTGGAAAAATATTAAAATAAAATTTTGTAGGTAAGTATTTACTTTTATGAGAAATGATTGCTATTTTTCAATTACTTTTGCACTTTCTGATTTCCCGGGAAAAAAGACAAAAACTTGCCTCCTTCCTCCTTCCACCAAGACAATGAATAGTGGGATAACCACTCCACTATGTGCTTGGGATACTTATAGAGTGCAATAAATATCTGTAATGATCAACGAACTAGCAGCTATGACAGGTATTACAATTATCTTTGTCAGGCCTAACTACAAGCCCGTCACCAACGACACTCATCAGTGACGAGTCTAATTGTTATCTCAATCAGGCCATGAGTTTGAGCCCGTCACCGATGACAAACATCGGTGACGAACTTATATTGGGGCCCGACAAAGATAACATTGGTTATCTTTGTCAAGCCATGGTTTGAGCCCATCACAGATAGGTATCATCTTTGACGAGCTCTAAATTTATATACATCTAACATGTCTGTGCGAGTATATCTTTGTCGGTCTTTTTTAAGCCCGTGTGAGATGACTTAGTTGTGACGGCCCATAAATCTAAGTTATGTGATGGACCATCACAGAGGAGAGTATCTATACTAGTGCAAAACCAGCTGAACTCAATTCACCCCTGTTCTTCACCCGAACAAATGAGAGGATCTTGAACAGATCAAGCGGCATACCCAGAAAATAGATTCCTAATCTCGCCCTTCACCAAGCTCTAGCAGCAACTGTATTTTTTTCACCGTAGGAAAGATGGAATTGCTATCCTTATCGCTGGTAAGAAATACTAAATATGTGATCTGAATTTAAGCTTATAATATATTCGGATTAGTTTTTATTAAGACTCTATGTCTTTTCCAAACTATTTTTTTATCTCTTATATATATATACTTTTGTAAGTCGTATGGAGAGGAATGATGTTTCCATTATTATTTCCTTAAATTTGTAATTAGTTTCTCAATAGTAATCATTTCTGATAGTTTTTTTTATGAGTTTTTCACGTAAAAATTTGTCTCTATTATACACTATCTTCATAAAAAAATATATTGAAGCATTGAAAATTGATTACTGTTCCCGATGGCTGGCATTTTCATCGCTCATTCTTTCGATCTCGTAAACGGAGTCGTCCACTGCTTCGATCCAGCGGGATTTCTACGCATCCAGAAAAAGCGCAGCAGAAGCGAACGTCCCTGAGGAAAGTAGCACCACGCGCATCGAGGAAGAGGAAAAGTAGGGCAGCCCCTATTAACATGAAAAAATCACGTTTATTTGCTACGCGTACATAGCCAAATCATACCAAAAATATTGCTGACCATCACTTGGTGCACATAGGAAGTGTACCCAGATTCATGTTTTTGCTAGGTTTACACCAATGTCTCACCAGCAGGTTCAGGATTAATTCTCATGACGAGTTTGAAATATGATGTACCGCTCCTAAACCAAGACACATGATTCTCAAGCAATTGAAGATGTGAGTTGTTCTTGCACAAGCATTTGACAAAAGGACTAAGGATTGGTCGACGATGGAAGAGAAGCGATCGTAAGGCTATGACATATATTCATCTTCATCTAACAATATTTTATAGGAGGTGTTTAAGGAGAAGACAGCCGCCGAGCTGTGGTTGAAGTTGGAACAGATATGCATGACTAAGGATCTGACCAGTAAGATGCACCTGAAGCAAAAGTTATCTTTGCACAAATCACAAGATGGTGAGTCTGCGATGGATCATCTCTCCAGTTTCAAAAAAATTGTTAGTGACCTTGAGTCTATTGAGGTAAAGTATGATAAAGAGGATTTATGTCTTATTCTATTGTGTTCATTACCTAGCTCATATGCAAATTTTAGAGATATTATTCTTTATAATCATTATACTCTAACCTTGAAAAAGTTTATGATGCTTTACATGTCAAACAAAAGATGAAGAAGGTGGTACCCTCTAAAAGTTCAAGTTTCCAAGCAAAAGGTTTGGCTATTCGAGGCAGGCAACAGGAGAAGAACACGAAAGAACCAATCAATAGATAATGTTCAAGTAGCTACCGTGGGAGATCAAAGTCTAAAGGCACGTGTAAATCATGCAAATACTGCAAGAGAAATTGACACGATATCTCTGAGTGCTGGAAATATAGAACAAAGGAAAGAGAACCGGAAATTATAGACCGAAAGGAAATAAAGAAGAGGAAGGTAAAGCCGCAGAGTCGATGATAAGTGTGGTGCAGAATTGCATGTTGCTTATGCTGGTTGTGCACAAACTAGTGACCAGTAGATTCTTGATACTGCTTGCACGTATCACATGTGCTCGAATAGGGATTGGTTTGCCACCTATGAAGCTATGCAAGATGATACTGTGTTGATGAGTGATAATACACCATGCAAAGTTGCAGGTATTGGAACAATTTAGATCAAGATATTTGATGGTTGTATCAGAACATTGTCAGATATATGGCATATTCTAAATTTGAAGAGAAACCTCATCTCTTTATGTACTCTTAATCACAAAAGGTATAAATATTTTGTAGAAGATGAAATTTTGAATATAACCAAAGGCTCTCTTGTTGTGATGAAAGCCGGTATTAAAGCTGCCGACCTGTACCATTTGCAAGGTACAACTATAGTAGGTAATTTTGCCGTAATTTTAGATTTATTATCTAATTCCAATGTTACTAATATTTGGCATATGTGTCTTGGACATACGAGTAAAATTGGTTTGGCAGAATTGAGCAAGCAAGGGTTGCTAGATGGACAAGCCAACAGGAAGCTAAAATTTTGTGAGCATTGAATCTTTGACAAGCATAAGAGAGTGAAGTTCAACACATCTACACATACTGGTATTCTTGATTATATGCATTTTGATTTATGAGGCCTGCTTGTAAGACATTTGTTGGAGGTGCTCGTTGTTTGTTGGAGGTGCTCGATATATGATGACTATTGCTGATGGTTGTTCATGAAAAGTTTGGCCTTATTTCTTGAAGCACAAATATCAAGCTTTTAATGTGTTTAAATAGTGGAAAACCATGGTTGAAAGACAAACTAAAAACAAGGTGAAAATACTTTGTACTGACAATGGGATGGAGTTCTTTTCTAAAATATTTATATCATATTGCAAGTCTACGTCACTACACCGTTTCTCATACACCTCAACAAAAGGGTGTAGCTGAGCATATAAATAGGACAATGATATCAAATCCCCGTTGTATGTTGTCAAATGCATGTAGGTCTAAACAGTTTTGGGAGGAAGTGACTTCCACAACTGGGTTATCTTATTAATCAATCACCTAGTTATGCCGTTGAAAAAAGACTCCAGTTGAGATATGGTCTGGTTCTCCAATAAATTATTCATACTTAAGAGTATTTGTTTGCACTACTTATGCTCATGTTGATAATGGTAAATTGGAGCCTAGATCTATTAAGTGCATTTTTCTTGGTTATCCATCTGGTGTGAAAGACTATAAGTTATGGTGTTGTCAATCTAGAAAAGTTGTGATTAGTAGAAACGTTATCTTCCATGAATCAGTTATGTTGCATGACAAACCTTCTCCTAATGTTCCTGTTGAGAGTCAGCAGAAA